>CM060988.1:138540064-139856321 GCA_030765065.1 Deroplatys truncata
AATATGAATTTTGAAAGAAACGGTATGTCATATGACAATATGGGCTTCATTTTTGAAATTAGGACATGGAAACTACTATAAAAAGATCTGAATATCTAAAACAGCAAAACCATTGTTGACCTGTGTTATCAGTTCTAAGGCATTAAAATAACCAGATACATTAAACGATAGCAAAAATGATCAATTTAACTGTGATGAAAATAGTGAAAATACAGCAAATCAAATATTGATTGGAACAACGTATTCTTAGAGAAATTTTATGTGTGTACTTCCCTTTCTACCTGGATGTTTCTGGATGTTTTAAAATATACCCAATTTCGCAGTAAAATAATATCTACTAAATATTTTCGTGTCACTGTTATTCGATTCCAAATGCTTTCAACTTTTCTATTGTCAGCGAAATGTTCAATTTTGTGAATCCCCGTATCAGAATCCCGTTAGTAGCTCATTTAAGTGCTTCTGATATAAGACTTTTCGGCATCGAGGATGTTTTACGTAGTATATACTAGTATAGTCAACATCTCTCGTTGTGGAGAAGACACTGCATAGTGGATTCGCTGTCTCATTGGGATTGTACAAAGGTGGTCAGGACGTTCGTCTTTTAAAGGGCGGAAAGAAAAGAGTTGATGCTCTGTTGTTCCCCAAAACCGGATATTGGTTATTTTTTTCACCCTCTATTTTTTTCATGTTGCTTTTAATTGGCAAATCACGACTGTCTGTTAGGAGATATCTCAAGGCTCGGTGCGTGGCCTTCTAGCTCTCATCCCTGTACCATACCATCCTGCTTCCACTCGTGTCCACTGAGGCGTTAGTGCTAGATAACTCTACCTCAGCTTCTATACGTGTTGGGCAGATGACAGCTTCGACACGTGCCCACAGAGGTCTTAATGCTAGACAACTCTACCTCAACTTGTGTATGTTTTGGGCAGATGACAGCTTCGACACGTGCCCACAGAGGTCTTAATGCTAGACAACTCTACCTCAACTTGTGTATGTTTTGGGCAGATGACAGCTTCGACACGTGTCCACAGAGGCCTTAGTGCTAGACAACTCTACCTCAACTTCTATACGTGTCGGGCAGATGACAGCTTCGACACGTGTCCACAGAGGTCTTAATGCTAGACAACTCTACCTCAACTTGTGTATGTTTTGGGCAGATGACAGCTTCGACACGTGTCCACAGAGGCCTTAGTGCTAGACAACTCTACCTCAACTTCTATACGTGTCGGGCAGATGACAGCTTCGACACGTGTCCACAGAGGTCTTAATGCTAGACAACTCTACCTCAACTTGTGTATGTTTTGGGCAGATGACAGCTTCGATCCGTGTCCACAGAGGTCTTAATGCTAGACAACTCTACCTCAACTTGTGTATGTTTTGGGCAGATGACAGCTTCGATCCGTGTCCACAGAGGTCTTAATGCTAGACAACTCTACCTCAACTTCTATACGTGTCGGGCAGATGACAGCTTGGACACGTGCTCACAGAGGTCTTAATGCTAGACAACTCTACCTCAACTTCTATACGTGTCGGGCAGATGGCAGCTTGGACACGTGCCCACAGAGGTCTTAATGCTAGACGACTCTACCTCAACTTGTGTATGTTTTGGGCAGATGACAGCTTCGATTCGTGTCCACAGAGGCCTTAGTGCTAGACAACTCTACCTCAACTTCTATACGTGTCGGGCAGATGACAGCTTGGACACGTGCCCACAGAGGTCTTAATGCTAGACGACTCTACCTCAACTTGTGTATGTTTTGGGCAGATGGCAGCTTCGATCCGTGTCCACAGAGGCCTTAGTGCTAGACAACTCTACCTCAACTTCTATACGTGTCGGGCAGATGACAGCTTGGACACGTGCCCACAGAGGTCTTAATGCTAGACGACTCTGCCTCAACTTGTGTATGTTTTGGGCACATGACAACTTCGATTCGTGTCCACAGAGGCCTTAGTGCTAGACAACTCTACCTCAACTTCTACACGTGTTGGGTAGATGACAGCTTTGAAACGTGTCTACAGAAGTCTTAGTGCTAGGTAAGTACACCTTTGCTTTTACACGTGACGGGAAAATGGCATTGGGTTGCCGCGCAGTCTTCCTGCTTTCATTATCTGTGGAAAGATGGAAGAGCATTCACCATTATCATATATTTTCATTTTTGCTTTTGTTTTAGACTTAAGCTGGAGTGGAGTACTGGCATTTAATATACATACCGGCATTACCTTAGCGACTGAGGAAAACCACGAATAATCTAGTCGAGTGGTCGATCCTCTGGATTTGATCCCGGAACTTCCCGATATGCGGGCCACAAACGTTACCGCATGAGTCATACCGCTCAATATTGATTTTAAATAAATGTTATGACCACGAAATTTTGTCACATTTTTGGGACTCATCCTCTCGAAGCTATAGCTGTTCCCCCCTCCCCCCAAAAAACATTGTGCCAGAAACCGCTGTACACTTGGTAAATGGGTCGTCCTCCGTGGTCTAGGTATTCCATGCTAGCCTCTAGTTCCCGAGATCGTGGGTTCAAACCCGACGGAGGGGGATGGATTTTTTTCAGGCGTAAAAGTCCATAGCATGGCTTCCATCGGAAAGGAAGTAAAGCGCGGTACGTAAAAGAACCTCAAACCGGATCAAGAGGCCTCTGAGCAAAATTTCCAGTCTTTCACGCCCAGTATAGAATGGGATGCTAAGAAGCATAGCAATTAAAGAACGTCTATAAATGAAAAAAACTCAATTTCTTGGTAAATGGACTGGCAGCGGATCCCTAAGAGGAGGGTGTATAAACTTATCCCTCCTCATGGTGAATCTTTAAACAAAAATTGAAGCTACTGAAAAAGTGGGTTAAATCATATAGAATACTTAAAACAAATCTGATTTAATTTCATTTACCTCCCTCATTCTTTATGAAACTACAAGACACATAAAGAGTTAATTAAAACTCTTAGGACGCTGTGATTTTCTCAAAAATGGTTATAACCAAATTGATTAGAACACGACATTATATATGTATACTTACATTACAATTAAAATGCATATCTTGAACTTTCTAGCAATAGCATGTGAAGATCACAGTGATTGTAACGAAATCGAAAAATGTTCCATGCAAAGGGTAGTTTGGGATGTCTCATCTTTGGATGGTACTGATCCTAAATACAAAATTTGGTATTTATTCCTACTTTTCGTTTTTGAGTTATGCTGTTCACAGACACACACACACACACACACATAGACATTGTTTTTAAAATAGTTGTTTTTATTAAATTCAGGATACTCAAAATATGTATTTCCAATGAAAACTCAGTATCGAATTTTTGGGTGAAATTCAATAGCTTCTCTACCTATTAGGTACGTGGTAGAGAAAGTATAAATCTGATTGATACATTCACATGACTTTCTCTACGTCTATTTTTATTAGTGGATATACAAACTATTCTTACTAAAGCATATTTTTCTATCTACTATATTTTAATCCAAACAAATCTTCGCAGAAATAGCTACATTACACAATTTGTTATATATACAAAGAGAAGAGGGATAGTCAAAGTTTAACAACTGGACGCTATATGCTGAGCTTAAAATTTCATACTGTTTCCATGCAATTGCGAGAAACAACTGAATGTTGACAGGACTTTCAGAGAATGACCAAGTAATGAACAATTCGAAACTTTATAACGGACATCTCAGAAATGGCTTATGCCACAAAAAGACTTATTTGAAATAATTTGTCTGCTTTAAAGAGATCTACATTTCTTGTGTAGTACGTTTTCGTCTGTCGCTTAACGCTTACCAGTTATAAACGATTACACGAAATTCCTTCCGAATAAAGTGAACTTCACACGATATTCCTAGAAAATTCAAGATATAAATTTTATTTTTCATGTAAATATCTTTAATATATGGTAAAGAGCCATTTTTTATAAAATTAAAAAGCACGACAAATGTTCCATGTAAAGGGTAGTTGGGGGTGAGGGGATTTTTTTAAAAATTTTGGAAGATGCTGAACCTTAATGCCAAGTTTGGTATTTATCCGACATTTCGTTTTTGAGTGAAGCTGTTATCTCTCTCTCTCTCTCTCTCTCTCTCTCTCTCTCGCGCGCGCGCGCGCACACAAGCCTTTTTCTAACATTTTTTGGGTTCAGGTGGCCTCAAAACATATATTCCCGGTGAAACTTCGACATCGAATTTTTGTGTAGAATACAACACTTTCCCTACTTACTATAGTAGCAGAGAAAGTAAAGATGCTTTTTGTATTCAGGGGGCTTCAACACATGTATTTCCGAGGAAATCTGGGTATAGAATTTTTGGATGGAATGCTATGCCTTCTCTACTTACTATTACGTGGAAGAGAAAGCAATAAAAAAGGTTATAATAAGGGTAATACTATAATGTATTTGTGCTTACACATTTATTGTGCTTTAAGATTTGAAGTAATTTTGAAAGGTGCGGGAGTTTATTTATTGCGGTTGCACCACGTTTAGGTGCCAAACTTGCAGGAGATATGTTTCTAGGAGTGTTCGCCCCTCGTACGGTACAAACTTTCCGGTGGCCTTCACCCCACGTTTACTTTATGTGTACCAACTATTTTAATGTTATTACATTTAAATATTATATATGTATATGTATGTATACCTCGACTGCGCCAGTAGTATTTTGTAGAACACATATCTTTTAACAGGACTGGCTGAAGAACAAGGCTTACACAAATTATAATTTTATTTAGCTTTTTTTATTAATCCTTCACACGATTAAATAATACTTCACTGATGTATTCTTATAAAGAGCTGTGAGATTATTGTTAAATACACTTTTTAATATGTAAACTTTATATTATTCTCACGCAATGAATTTTTATGTCTCACACCGATCTGCTTGGTTATGCTTTCTTGTAGCGTCTGCCGTTTGAATTTGTACATTTTCTCTATTTCTAGTCTCTGATTGGCTAATCCTACTCCAATAAGAATACCTTTATTTAACTTTTGGCTTTTCTGGTTTTTTTATTGGCTATTTATAAACTGTTTTAAATACTACATTATTATTGTTCCAAGAACTATTAGTAGCCTTTTTAAACTTTCTAATTTATTGTTGTCTCAATGCTACCTCAACATTAGCAACTTTCGGCACCTACTTTGTAATTCTGTTTGCTACGAAAAGCATCTTGCTTCTATTCTCACAGCTCCTACATTGTTATACTATGTAATACATTCACATAACATTTTTATACATGTGCATAATAAAATAAACATAATACAATCACTGTAATATACATTTTATATTATACTATACACATATTGCTTTAAGGCGGGCTGTTAGTTTTTATATTATATAGTTAGACTGATCTCATTTAAGTGATAAAAATACTGCCTCAAAGGGCCTACACAAGTTTAACGCACAGGCAAGAGCAGTGATAAAGTGATAAACAAGATGTAATGGTATTTTGTGTCAAAGAGAAGAAGGTAAAAAGCAAACGAACCAATGTAACGGAAAATCTATTCACTAATCTACATAAAAAAGAGGTTAAAATAGCTTTTCTCCGTATTTTGAAGAGTTAAGGCACCCACCTGTTGGACTGTTGACACAGGTATTTAAATGACCAAAGAAAGTAACAGCTTCTTCTTCACGCTTCACCTGATGAAACATAACGTATGCAGAAGACGACCCAGAAGAGCTGCAGATAAGCACGACCTTAATTGCTTAGTCTACGTTCCTGAATGATGCCTAAGCTAACACTCCTTATTGCCTTACCGACCAGACAAATAAATGGTTTTCACCAGCTCTGCGCCTAACAAGAAAGTGGAAATATGAAATGCTTATTTCAACAGGCACTCCAGCTCTTATGTATGGAATGGAGAAATCCATATTTGCTTATTGCAATAGTATTTCATTGCTAAATTAAGCAGGAATAAGGATCATTTCAGTTTTATAGATCGTGAATAGATAGGGATATACTGGGTTCGATTCCTGGGAAGGCCACTCTGAAAGTGGGTTTTTCGTGGGTTTCCCTGGTTTATAAGGCGAATGCTAGGGTGGTTTCTCTTCTATC
Source organism: Deroplatys truncata (assembly GCA_030765065.1). NCBI lineage: Eukaryota > Metazoa > Arthropoda > Insecta > Mantodea > Mantidae > Deroplatys > Deroplatys truncata. The sequence goes on from CM060988.1 coordinate 138,546,109, forward strand.
ACCATGAATTTCGTTTCTCTCATTTCGCTTCCACTTTCTCGTTTCAGGCAGACTTAGGGGCTGTCAGTGTCGATCGGTGTTAGACTTGTTCGTTGCCTCTGCCCTGCCAGATTGCAACTTTCTCTGAGCCGCCTCCGGGGGATCGAGTTCTCCCCGGTTCCGCAAGAGGGTAGCCTCTCCGAGCATCCCGCCGGTGTGGCCGAATCATAAGACTGGAATCGTTACGGACCTCTGAGCGCCTACGTCGGTCGGCCTGCCTGCGGCCTACAGCCTCCTGCGGTTCCTGCATCTCATTCGTTCCTCCTGGGGGTGCTAAACACAAAAGATCCAATGGTCCAGATGCGAGGTGTCCCCTACATTCCCTGATCGTAGGTCAAGGGTAATGATATTATTATTATTATTATTATTAGTATTATTATGTACTGTAACGCTTTAGCTGTGCCCTCTTGTGAAATAAATATAAAGTGCTGATTTTTCATTACTAATATGAATGCTAACTGTACCTAAGTCAATCATAGTTTTTTCCCCAAGGGTTGATTCTTTACTCTAAGCCCAGCTTCCCCCATTCTTCCCTTTTTCCGCTTTCTTCTTAGTCTCGCCAAATTTATTTAATTCGTCCATCATTTGCTATTTTCTTCTCATCTGAGCTTATTAACATTTTCTTCCAAGCAGTTCTTTTATTCGATGTTCCAGCCAATTTCTTTTGCTCTTCCTGAACAGTTTCATCGCCCACTGTTTTTAAATAATTTTCATCCCTTTTTCTATTTTATTTATTTCATATGCTCGTTCTTCTCCATATCCACATTTCAAAGCCTTCCAATATGTTTTTTTCTTCATAATTTACGATGAATGATTTTTAAACCCAGTTTGTTAAAACCCACTGGTACAATAATATATCACATATTTATCGTGAGATTTACAGCAAATACTTCTAATGAAATTTAATTTTTGCAACATAACCGGAGATTCAGAATTTATCTTAAGAGATCTAGAGCTCACATTGTACGAGTATTTGACTACTCTAGGAATAGCATAAAATCAAATAATACACCCATAAAGTAGTTTTATAAAAATACGAGAGTCTTGCAGTTGTGAATTTCCAGTCTACTAAGAGTCGAACAGACGAAGAGCGAAATTGAAACAACAAATGACAACATAAGGAAAAACAAAATAGCATGCTGAGGTGATAAACATAAAATTAAGGCGATGGAATTGGCAGAATAGACAACGGTGATTGTTAAAAATTCAGAACATATCCCGAACCAATTATTTAATACAGGAGTGAAATAGTTATAATAAACTTTCTGATAATATTTACACTATTTTTTCTTTATTTTATTAAACAATTTTGTGTGTTTTAATATTCATAGTCTTCGTAGGAATCAGTATAGGTCTGAATTAAAAAAAGACCAGTTTTGATTTTGAATAAAAAATCCTTACCAGTTGTACGAAATATATAGAACTTCGGCAGGTTTTAAGTTTAAAAAACAAATATCAGCTATTACTTACTTAAAGGTTCATTTATTTGTATTTAATAATCTTTACTTCCTCTTCCTTTTATGATTTTCAGTGTACTTTTAGTAATTGTGGTTGCCCAATTATATATTTTAACTAGTTGCTCCCAGCATAAAATTATTTTATGTTCTGAAACGATAGTAGTTTTAACTAGAGATATTCAACAAAGAAGTTGCAACGAAAACACATGCTTTTTTGTGTTATAATAACGGAGGCTCTCCCAAAAATGCGTGATACATGGATTTCAGTAACAAAATTTGACGAGAATTATGTTTGCTGGATTTATCTTTTGCTTATGGGTTTTAAGAATTAAACTATTTAGCATTTTTTGATATTATCACAAAGTATAAAAGGTCAGAAAATATAAAAGCTCGTTTAGAAGTTGTATCAAATATATTGTCTTGTAGTCCATTCTAAAAAATAACTACAAGGGGGAAAGAGCCCAATTGGGCCAGAGCCTTTCCTCCTTAACGCCCACCCGAATCGGACTCACATCCCCCAGGACGATGACAACGCCCAGGACAGACGCCTGACGGGGGGGGTGGCTACGTATAAGAGAGTGAGAGACCAGGGTGGGTGAGCAGTCACACGACCGGGATGAGAGCGAGGAATGGATGAGAAGAATGATAGGAAAGGTGATGGAGCACCGGTGGAATGAAACAATGACGGGGGAAACTGGAGCACCCAGACGCCACTTTGTCCACCACAGATTCCACATGCGGGTTCCTGGGATTCAACCCGGATACTTTTGGGAGAGGTGAGTTGTCTAAGCACTCGACCAAGACGCCGCCCGGCCCATACTTACCTTGACCTATTTGTTGGAACAATTTAGTAAGGCTTTTCAATTTCATTGTTGCTAGCGATCATTATTTCTATACATTACGGAGCAAATATATCCAACAGCTACTAATAAAATGTCTATGAGAATATACAGCGTGAGCCAAAAGACTCCGAACCGCCTGCGCGGTGTTTTTCCTGTCCGCATCCTCGGCGCTCGTTGCCGTCTGCTGCTATCATAGAAAGGCTCGGATGAAACCATACAACATTTTTAAAACTACTTTTAAAGGCTTTACTTACCAACTTTCGGAAAGGAGATGCTGAAACTGGCCACCGTCGTTGTCCATACATTTTTGGCACCTCTTTAGGAAACTATCCATCATGGAATTTTCCAAACGATGACCGATGTCGTCTAATATTTCTTCGGTAAGAACCGTACGCCGTCTTTTAGATTTCTTAGCCTGAACACTTCTGTGGCCTGAAATTTACTGTAAAGTTCATGGATTGTTGAACTTTTATACCTGGAAATCTTTGTGCAAATCGTACTTTCACTTGGCGAGCTGAGTTAACACATACAAATCAAAAATAAATGCACGCTGTGCAGTACTATGTGACTAAGTATAGGACAAAATAATAAATAACTCGTAATGACTAAACTACATCACATCACCGTCAACTCAAAACTGCACTTCACACTGCACAGTAAATCCACAACAACGTGACTTTGTTTATATCAGCAGTGTGTTATCATGTTTTTATCATATTTCTACACGTCCAGTGGAAAAACACCACGCAGCCGGTAATATTGTTCATAAAATACCCCTCCGGGGTAACTTAAAACATAAAGTGTACAAGACAAACCCACGCACTCTGGAAGAATTAAAACAAAATATCCGCCAGGAAATTCCTCAGCGTGAACTACGGTGAGTGATGGATAGTTTCCTAAAGAGATGCCAAAAATGTATGGACAACGACGGTGGCTAGTTTGAGCATCTCCTTTCGTAAAGTTGGTAAGTAAAGCCTTTAAAAGTAGTTTTAAAAATGTATGGTTTCACCCGCGCCTTTCTATGATAGCGCCAGACGACAAAGTGCGCCGAGCACGCGGACAGGAAAAACACCGTGCAGGCGGTTCGGAGTCTTTGGCTCATTGTTTAATAAAAGAAGGTCAATTATGAGACACGTAAGGTTTATATAGTTTCAACATGGCTGGAGTTCAACATTATGTTTCATTGCTACCAAAAGATTGTCACCATGTAAACTTGTATTTATTGGTTAATCTCTTTGGATACTATTAATCTGGTGTACTAAATCTCTAAGGTGTGTCAGAATTGCAACTTTAATCTTTACTTTCTCTACCACGTGCATAGTGGGTGCAGAAGGTATTACATTCCACCAGAAAATTAGAGATTTCACGGAGATACAAGCTTTGAGGGACCCAAAACCAAAAAAAATAGAAAAAGGTCCGTGTGTGTGTGTGTGTGTGTGTGTGTGTGTGTGAACAGCATAACTCAAATACCAAACTTGGTATTTAAGTTCAGTCTGTCCTAAAGATGCGACACGTAAATGTTCAAAAAATTCCCCTGCCCCGAACTACCCTTTACATGGAACATCCTTCGAAATCTTTTATTTTCTCAAAAATGGCTCTAATGATTTTGATTAAAATACCATATAAGTTCTTGAATTTTCTAGGAATAGCATGTGAAGTCCTCTTTTTCCGGAAACAACTTTGTGTAATCTAATAGTACAGTAAACATTAAGCGATAAACGAAAACGTGCTGCACAAAAAACATAAATCTTTTTTAAAAAGCATACAACTTATTTCAAATACATTTTTTGTGGCATAAGCCATTTCCGAGATATCCATTATTAATTATTCAAATGTTCAATTGTTTTCATCCTTTTAAAGCCCTGTCGATGTTCAGTTTATATATATATATATATATATATATATATATTTCGCTTAACTATAAGCAGTTATATTGTGATATACAAATTATAGAACAATACAACGATATGAATACAATGCAACAATGCCATTACAGTGCAGTATATGCGTAATAACACAATAATTCAATGTAATACAACATAAACATTATACAAAGTAATCCCTATAAAGTTGTACAGTCACAGGAGGTTATACAAAGATGTGGAGAGAACAAATTTAAGAACGGATATTCAGTTGTTTTTCATGATTGCATGGAAACAGTCCAGCGTATAGCGTCCAGTTCTTAAACATTTGACTATCGCTGTTCCCTTTGCAACTATAACGAAATGTGCAATGTAGTTATTTCTGCAAATTTTTATCTCGATTAAAATGAAATAGATAAAAAACCCTTCGTTAGAATAGCTTGTATGCCCACTAATTAACGACAGAGGTTAGAGAAAGTCATGTGAATGTAACATATCAGGTATTATTATTATTATTATTATTATTATTATTATTATTATTATTATTATTATGCTTCTAATTATTTTGCTGCAAAAGTTTAATGATTTGAATCCTTTTATGCATTTTTCCAATTAAGAATTGTATCTAGGAAGGCATATTTTATTATAGAAATCTGTGGTTTAATTTAAAATTTAGAAGGAACTCCATTGCATATATTGACATTTTCTGCTTGATCTCAGTTCCTGTTTCTTGTCACCTTCATCCTGTTTGTTATCAAAGTTTGCTGCAATTATTGGAACATATTTTGAAGTAGAAATGTTTGTATCTTTTTAACCCAATTTCTCGGAATGTTTCATACAGAAATTCACCTTTTCCTACACTTTTTCATGGGTTTACTGTTAACGTGGACCTATGGTACTTGAGACAGCTTCATTAACTCTCAAAATACTTAATATAAGTAACAAATTTAATATTTGACTTTTACTCAACTTCTCAAAAAATACCCGATTAAAATGAATAATCCATGCATGAAAATCAATGTTCTGGCAAATAAATATTTATTCTAGTATCTTGTTTAGTTTCTGAGAAAATGGACTATGAATTTGGTGTGACAGTAACGAGAAAGACCACGTATTTCCTTAATAAAGTAGGAAGGTTACTCAAATTTCCTGGTCGATTTTAGTTCATTAACCGGTAAGCCGAATTGCATTTCCACAACGGTTGCATGCTATAAAAGGCTAGAAGTATTTACAACAGCAGGCAGAGAATGACGTTATCTTGTAATTGTTAACTACCAGTATATGTCATTGAAAATAATTTATTCACCGAATGCCTAAGGAAATGGGCGGGTATTTACATTACATCTTGATACAAAGAGCAGTCTTTGCTCAAGCAGCCAGACTATTAAATTTATTGCGGAAACATACTTATCTTGATGTTCGTTGCGGAAGCTCATGATGTTAATAAATTTTTTTATGATTCTACTTCAAGCTAACATTTATAACACTACTTGTAGAATCCGCATCTTCGCGCGTATTATTGTTTTAACTGTGGAGTTTTGTCCCTCTCTCCCCCTTCTTCTCTTCCATATGTTCTGGATGTCTCTCCCCCTCTATCGTCATTTATCACTATCCCTCTCTATCCTCCCCTTTCTGTGTGTCTGTTACTTTAACTTTATCTCTCCCCATTTCTCGTTCTTTTCTTCCCCTCTCATTCTCTCTCATCGCTTCTTGTGTCCCCTTTCCTCCTCTCTAATGTATATATTTTAGGCAGGTTTCCAAAACAGGCCAAACTTTTTACTCTCTGAGATATTAATGAAAATAGTATGTTCAATACTACAGAAACATGTGCCAGTTTCTCATGCTTGTACTCCATTAAAATTGGGCTTAAACGATATCTGACAAAAGGGTAATGAAAACAGATACAGTGTCATGAAAAGTCAAAAACGAATATGTAATATAAACAGGTAAGAAATAAAATCTAAATGTAGACAAAGATTATCATTGGAGCTACAAAATCAAATAAAAACTGCGTGGGATAAGGAAACATATACTTTGGAATTGGATATGAACCGGAGGACGGAAATAGGATGGCTTAGGTTGGGAGAGTGAAAAGCTCGCAAGATTGTCGACTACGCTGGTAGGAGGCTTTATCCTTTATGCGGGGCACAGGAAGACTGGGCACATTATTTTGGCAACCTGCATGCAGACAGAGGGTGCTAGGAGAAAGTTATCACCCGAGATGTTTTTGCTTTCCAAAAGTCGGAGAACAGCATACTGGGACTTGATTCTAAGCAGCCAAAACTGGCCACGTTTGGGAACATATTTAATGCAAGTGCGTGTACAAAAAGAAAAGGTAATTGTGTAACAATTGTTTAGACATATTTGGTACTTGAACGGTTAGATGTGTGTTGAGTGGGTGTGTATGTATGATTCAGAGTATTTTTCGTTGTATGTGTGTATTTACAGTGTCGTGAATATAAAATACATATTTTCGGCCGATTCTATAAGTTAAGATTTCCATCAAATATTTTTTAGGGAGCATGTAGGGGAAAGGTCCCTATATTGAACCACTTACGCCTAAATAGTAAATAATAATTATAATTTCAAATCAAAATTTTCAGAAATACAAGCGTTAAAGTGGCAAATCCTTGCGCTATCAATATCCTCAACACATTTTTAAAATTAATACAGTTATCCCTTAAATTGAACCACCCGTGTCTTAAAATGAACTACATACTTTTAAGTTTAAAAGTATTTTTATTAATACAAAATACACATATTTTATTATACTTCAAAACAAATATGCTATCAGAAACAAAAGTAGAGTCCAAAATTGTGATAAGAATAGTAAATTGAACATTTTGAATTTTTATATAATGACAATCACTTGGTTTTTGGAATAGGTATTATTTGCAAATATAGGTTTTTACTAATTTTTACTCTCATACAGAAGAGTCCAATTATACACAGTCTTCAAAATAAAACACTTTCTTCTTGTCACAAACTTTTGCACGCTTTTGGTGAAGCATATCCTACAACTCATACACTGGATCATGTCCATCATTTCAGATTCACATATTCATGTCGGCCACTGTTTTTAACACGATTTTTTTAACTTAGCATATTATGTGGATATTTATTCAACGATATATAATTCGCAGTTGAGCAGTCCTAGAACTTCAATAGCTTTCCTAAATTGGACCAGTTCAATATAGGGTTCAAACAGTGGTTCAATTTACGAGCCACGCCATTTTGGAAGCTTTAGCATATATGTGACTAGGAGAGACGCTGCTTGAAAAAAACGTATGCATGAATATTGTTGCTAAATAAGCACTTCATAACATGCAATATATATAGCTCATCTCAAACTTGCCTAATTGGTCGTATAAGCTTAGCTAGATGAGTCAAATATTACTTCTGAAGCACCAAAAACACGCACTTCATACAACTGAAACCACAGCTCAGAATGCAAAGTCAACAACTCCTAGCATTCATAGCTGTACACGCCACGCTTCTGCTAGGATTATGATGCCATCTGTTGAAAAATTTGGAAAATATTGGAGCGGTTCAAATTAGGGACATTTCCCCTACGCTCTTTTGACGCACGCAACTGAGTTACAATTAAAGTAATATTAAGTACGTAATATATAATGCTGCTGTTGCTGTTAATCTTTCCACAGTAGCAGAGAACGGCATTAAAATGCAATAATTCTAATGTATCGAGCGTTAATTGGTTTAGTACACGAAAATAGTAATAAAACACACACAAACACACACACATTAGGTAAACTATGCTCCTAGGTTGTTTGAACTTAGACAATCTATGAGGCAGCATATTTGTCCTAGCTCCGACTTTGCCGAATGCTTTACAGCTCACTTATTTATTTAGATAGAAGAAGGCTCAGTGATCCAAGGTTAAAATTAGCCGAAAAAAGTATGTACCTAAACAACTAAAACAGCGACAAGCGACACGCCTATACTCAAAATAGTTGCTGTACAGCCATGCTACACAGTAAAAACAAAATTAATATTTCAAATATAGCAGAAATAATGTCCAATACATACATAATAGCTTGTGACATTTGATTAATGAAGTTAAAACATTTCACAAACTTAAAGTTGTCTTAAACGGCTACAAGTCACATGCAACATTTTGAAATGGAAACAGGAGCTCTCCTAATGTAAAGCTAAATAAGAGTTATTTTAAAGATGTGAGATTCAAAGTATTGCATGACTTGAGCGGTACAATGACCAGCCGTTCACGTGACGAAGTGGCAGCACGGTTCGAATTCTGTATCTACGTCAGTGGCTTAAATCGCAAACACATTCATATTCACTGTGGACATGTGAAGGAGCCTGTTTTATCGGAATAAACTTCTCGAGGCCAGCCAGGAATCCAACACGGGACCGCCGGAACAGCCAACTGAGCCTCGAGGTCACTCCATAGTATTTAATATTTTCTGTTTACGTATTTTGACGAAAATAAATTGATATTTTAGCATACTTTTCCACATATTATGCCTCCCTATAATCGTCACACTTAAAATGTATTAATAATTCCTTTGGGAACCGAGAGAAATATTTTGATTTTTGGTTTTGTTAGTAACTTTTACATCCACTGCATTGCAGATTTGCTGCAAGAAATAATTAGATTACCTTCTCTGTATATTTTATGTAATAATGAAGTATAGTCGTATGGTCGTCTTCTGTAGGAGAAAATATGATTATAAAAGTTAAGTTTAGAATACACATATCTATATGTAACACTTTCTGATCCTTATCTATGGCGAGTATATTACACCAAAGTATGGTATAAGGGACATCCTTGTTTCGCCCCTTAGTTATAGTCGATAATTAGTTTATAGGTAGATAATAGTTCCAGTGTCATTAAAATATGGGATTTACTGGATATCATGTTTTCTTCGTTATAGGCCACAGCCTAACCTTAAAATCCTTTCTGAAGCAGCGTTTTTCTTCGTTTGGAACCAATCAAGCCACTGTCTCTGAATAAATACCATAATTCAATGAACTAATTACTTAAATTATCCATAGTTAGGACTATATCCCTGTTTAAAATATTTTGGCTATACTTTCTATAACGCATAGATATACCAGTATTTCATCCCCGGATCCCTTAATTAACTCACGTCTCGAGTAATTGCACTGAGAAACAATAATCGAGTAGAGCCACGGGTCCATAATCTGCTCTCCAAAGCAGTGATGCGACCTTTAATGTGCCTCATATAGAGGTCAGCATTGCCGGCCACAAGAGATTCAGGGAACCACGAAACATCGTGCTGGAATTCGGCCTACTGTGCAGTGCTATGACACTAACTAGATGATGTCTCTCTCACGGTCTCCGTCCACTGAAAGCTCAAACTGGCTGAGACTTATTTTGGTCCCCAAAGGGACAATTTATTGCTCGTAGTTAATAAAACCTTTATAACGCTTTTTGGAGAGCATTAGTTAAAATCGACTTTTCCGGTATATAATTAGATTTTATCTCTTTGAAGCGACAATGCAGCATTTTAAATATTAAGAAACACATCAGCAAAATAATAAAATAGAAATTACAAGTTTTCACATTTACTGCTATCATATGAGTGAATGTGACTGAAAAGATGGACTAAAATACACTTTTGAAGCTTCTGAGTCTCCTTCCAAGAAAGAGGGAAGAAAGGAAAACAAAGAGACTTGTGTGTATGTGTGTATGTGTGTGTGTAAAACAGCACAGCTATTGTAAAAGTTGTAAAAATATTGCATTTCTAAATAGTTAGCGATCTTATAAGGATCCAGTATACAGATTTCCAGATTTCCCTAGCTTGGCTAATCCTTTGCTTCGTCACATTTTAACTCTTTTTGATTCTCTCAAAAATGGACATTTATATTTAATTATAGTATCGTGTGTCTGAAGTAATGGCAGACAAACATAAATCTTGAATTTCTGTTAAACAGCCTAATAAATCCGTTGTGCTCACGGAAATTTACGGAAAGCTATAAAAGATGGAGAAAAGCTTATCGCAGGAAAAATACAGATATTGTTTAAATATACGATTACATGTACAATAATCTTCCTGACAAACAAATTTTTAAATAGTAAGTTGTGAGACAGTAAAAACTCCAACTCATTTCGGAGCATTACTGGTCCTCCATTTTGGAAATTACGAACGTAGTGGCATTTATGCAAACTCTTCTAGTTGGTTCAACCTTCTTTACTTCTCGTTCTTTAAACGCTCCTCCGTATTGTATGGGTGAATACATTACATGCATATTATCTTAAAACCTGTATATTTCGTTTTGTGACTAACTCATTTACTTTAATTATTGAAGAGAATTGAGAAACCCACTGTGGATTCTGAATGTAAAATTTTGGAGTTAATGTTCCTAAACAGAGGATTGATAAAGCTCACTGGATCTCACTTTTATGTTGTCAGACTTATATCAGGAAGGGTACTCAACTATTATCGGCAATTAGTACAGTGCTTTCATTGCTTTTTTATACCTAAGTGAAAATAGTATCAACCATGCTTTGCCACTAGTTCATTTTAAGTTCCATTATCACAGGCATAAGGTACAAGACAAGATATTTACGCCCGCATATGTGGTATGGAGGTAGCGTGTTTCTCTCACATTCAAGAGGTTCCAAATTCAAATCTTGGTTAGGGCGAATTACCTAGATAGGACTTTTACTTTCTCTACTACGTATAGTAAGTAGGGGAAGTATTGCATTCCAAACAAAGATACGATATCGAGATTTCACCGGAATTACATGTTTTGAGGTGCCCTGAATACAAATAAAACATTTTTGGAAACATATCTTTGTGTGTGTGTGTCTGTCTGTCTGTCAGTCTGTAAACAGCATAACTCAGAAACGAAAAGTCGGATACATACCAAACTAGGTACTTTAGTTTGCTGTCTTCCAAGAATGCGATTCACCCCAGACTACCCTTTACAGGTAACATTTTTCGAAAATTCTGATTTTCTCAAAAATGGCTCTAACGATTTTGATTAAAATATGATATGTTTTAGATATTTTCATGGCAAATGAAATGTATATCTTGAATTTTCTGGGAATGTCCCCAAAAGCCCTCTTCATTTTGAATGACTTTCACATAACTAGTAAGCCGTAAGAGATAGACAAAGGTTTACTACACAAAAAATGTGGATCTCATTAAACACACACAATTTATGTCATATACATTTTTTGTGGAGTTAACGTTTTCCGAGATATTCCTTATTTGTTTCAATTTTCCAATGCTTATACTTTTTCTCAAGTGGGAAATGGTTATTCATTTTTTATGTTCTGGACATAAGAGAATAGAATGCTCCACACAGCAACCAGTTCTTAAAAGATTTGACTATCGCTTAAAGCCTACCATATTCCCCTTGCACGTACAAGAAAATTAGAAATAAGATAATTTCTGCAAATATTTATCTTGATTAACATGAAGTAGATGGAGAATAAGAGTTTGTAAAAATAGTTTGTACAAGAGTAGAGAAAGCCATGTGAGTGCAACACATCAGATTTTTTCCTGTGGTTTTCCTTATCCTGAGAAGACTAATATAGTGTAACTTTAAGCTCCATGGACCCCGAATCATTTGAACTCGTTTCACCCATTTAATTCATCGTTGGATATGATCTATCAGGTTGAAGGATGTTAAACTAAAAAAAAAAAAAATCCTGCCTTCATATAGGTTTTGTATCGGAATGTTTCGGCGTCTTTCTTTTCATTGACTTACCCAATTTGAAGATAGAAACAGAGGTTTAAAAAAACCACTGCTTTTAATACTTCAATTGATAAGTCTGAATATTCAGTAGTCTCTCGTCAAAGGGTTTTTTTTTACCAATTTAGCCTAGGGTGTAATTTAAACATTTACTTTTAAGGTATTTCTGTACTCCGATCTGAAGATCACAAGAAATTGAGAAGTATTTCGACTTTAAAACCTTGCATTTTCAATTACTAATTCTTTTTTCAGGAGATATTGTAGATAAATACATGAGAGTTTGTATAACAATTACACGTGATTATAAACAAACTTCCTTGCAAAATAATTAAAATGCGCTTTATTTAATGTTTTTTTTATTATAGAAGGCCCCAAACGTTGCTAAAACAGTCCAAAATTGAAGAAAACAAAGGAATAAAATAAGATCAGGTAATCCTGCTCTTACAATAGTAGATATTTTATATTATGGAACCCCCTGGAGTCTCTCATTTGCTTAAAACAATTGTACTCTAGTAACAACTGTGTGAGTTATTCCAAAAAATTCCTCTGAATTACATATGGGGATTTGCATAAAACTTGAATCACAGAAGATGAGTAGTGAGGATGTTTTCTCCTCTTTGATTTTTGAAGCTTTGTGAAACATATAGGAGTATAATGCCACTTTTAAGAACTGATACATGCATCCACAAACGATAAGGACCTGTAATATAAATGCTACAATTAATAAGAGACCTAAATGATATAGAGTTGTTTGATTTGAATATAAGATTCTTTAATGTTGCAAAACGTGATGCTTGTAACATGGTTGATTGGCCTATTGTCTTCAGCCGAAACGAGAAAACACATTTTATCTTTAGCTACGTTGTAACTAGTTGCAATATTGTCAATGTTCCCATCAATATTTCATTTCAATAAAATTTAATGATAAACATCCCCATTGTTATTAATATTTTCAATAAAGCATTATTTTGTGAACATTATTTGTAATAAGATTTATATTAAATATTGCAAAATGCCTCGCTTTTCATTCGAAAATTAGTAAAGTAATTCATGAGGTCCGTATTACCAGCATACTCATTTACCTTTAGGCTAATTCACCTTTATTAGGATCATTTTGGCTCTAAAGCTTTTGTAAATTTCTTACCTTCAAATTTCAGAATGCTTCAAATGTAGCTTCTTGAAAATAACACAGAAATCCTGTGCGCAGCATTATACTCCTTTCCAATAAATGCAAAATTATAAGATAAAATAACTGGATCATCACCAGACTTGAATAAAAACATGCACATTACAATAAGCCTTTAGAGCCAAGTTGTTCTGTCTGTCTGCCTTTTTTTTTTTTTACATTTTTCTTTCAAATGACTGTTTCTTTCTAAATCCTAACACCTTTCATTCCCTTCCCCCTTTTTCTCTACTATCGTTTTCTGCAGTTCAATCAACTTGTCGTTCTGGCGATCTAACTCAGAAGCGAATATGAGACCTGGGTTCACAGTCGAGCACCCAGTATTTCATAGACAACTAAATGGCAGTTTGGATTAGGCAGTATGAGAGTATTCTTGTAGTGCCCATTAAGATGTGGCACGTGGGAATGAGTCGCACTGGAGCCAATGGCCTTCCTCGTGAGTTTGCGCCAGTCTAAATGGCCGGAGTTTGATGCATCATTGCTCCTATTGACACCCACACCTACGCCCCCTACTTTCAACACCTTGACCAACACTAATTCTTCCATCTGCAGGGGAACAAAGGCAACATGAACAGACAGCAATGAAATGTTTTAGTAGTTCAAAATATAGACCAACATGTTTGATTAAATAAATGCTGAAATGCTTTTTTTTGCACTAAGTAGTCATTAGTGTAATTAGTGTATTAAGTAGTTAAAAGAAAACATACGCGCAGAGTAATTATACTTTTATTTCAGAAACCCAAAACTCCGCTCACGTCTTGGCTTAACAATACAGATTATGTGCTTACCGTCACACTATCTTTCTCTTTGTCTGTCTTCCTCTCCCTTTTTCTGTCTCTACCCCGCTTCCAACCCAGCGAGATGCCGCCGCGGTAAGTGTGCGACTCGCATTCGGTTCTATTCCCGGCGATGTCCACTCTGAACCATGGGTTTCTCCGGATCGGCAGGCGAATGCTGGGCTGGTTCATTGCTACGACGACTCTCCTGTCGATAATTTCCTGTACCCATCATCTTCCTTGTCACCTGTTTCAGAGTTGTATGACCAGGCGACGGTATTTGGCGGGTTTCCGCTGGACGATGAATATGCTCTCTGTGCAGGTTTCTTTCTGATGCGGTCCAGGAACTGCTCAGTTGGATACCCGCCTCTGGGTGCTTTCGGGCAGGCGCTTCTTGGGATTCCGCGGAGGCTAGGGAGACGTTCAATCTGGAAACAGTAGGGACCCCGTCTGAGCTTGCGCCCGTCGTCATCCGGATCTGATTGCCCTTCGGGTTTCTCTCTTCATCCCTTGTTCCCAGGGATCACGGTAGAAGCACAAGCCGCCGGATGGGGCCCCTTCCGTTCGTCAGCACCTTTACCTTTATCTCTTACCACTCCTCCATTCTCACTCCTGTTTTTCACTCTCTTTGCTCCGTATATGATATGCAGTATTTAAAAAAATCTGATGTGTTACACTCACATGACTTTCTCTATCTCGCAAACGGTTCACTCAACAAAAGAAATGTATATGACATAAATTGTGTATTTTAACGCGATCTACATTTTTCGTGTAGTAAAATTTTGTGTATCTCTTATGGTTTACCAGTTATGAAAAAGTCGTTCACAATGAAGAATACTTTTGGAGACATTCCCAGAAAATTTGAGATATACACTTTATTTGTCATGACAATATCTTAAACATATGATATTTTAATCAAAATCGTTAGAGCCGTTTTTGAGAAAATTAAAATTTTCGAAAAATGTTCCATGTAAAGGTAGTCTGTGATGGGGGGATTTTCTTGAAAACCTTTGTGTCGCATCTCTGGAAGATACTGAACCTAAATACCAAGTTTGGTCTTTATCAGACTGTTCGTTTCTGAGTTATGCTGTTCACAGACACAGACAGACACACACACACGGACATGTTTCCAAAAATGCTTTTTGGGTTAAAGGGTAGTTTGTGTTGGGGGATTTTGTTGAAAATCTTTGAGTTCTCATCTTTGGAAGATACCGAAGTTAAATCGGACTGCTTGTTTGCGAGTTATGCTGTTCGCACACAGTAGTAGAGAAAGTAAAAATAAAGACGAAAAAAAAAAAAGAAAACAACAAAATACTGATGCATAAATGTGGTAGACAGACATGATGTATTCTCTCACATACACACAGCATTAATTGTAAATGGACCTTCAAACACGTCATTAATTTTCTGTAATAAGATACTGGCTGTATATGTTACTTGCGCAAGATTTCAACTCACACTGAAGCCTCGCGCAGCAGCGGGGAAATATAGTCCCCGCCTCTGCTGACAACGGCCAGCGCTGGGTCCCGCGGTTGCGTCAAGCATTGCTCACCCAGAATAAGCGACCAATCAGTTAAGCAGCACTGGGCATGTTCACTCGAATGGGTGACCGTTCAAGCGGTAGGTATAGCGCATCCAGTCCAATAGCAGCACAAGGAAGCTACACACCGACCATCTACATATTAAAAATTCTTTTCAACTTCCTATATCGCACAGTTAAAGTCGCATTAAGCGGAGAACCTGGGGGACTTGCTCTTAATTCCTGAAGAGAATACTACACGAATACTCTCGTATATGTCATCTTAATCACTTAGAAAAAGGGGGACGAAACATCTCGCTTATCACCGAGTCTCCTGAAAAATGTTACATAACAAACGTTTATAAGTATAATGTTTCTGAAATATTTTAAAATCGTACCAGTTACATTTCGAAACCGGTGACAAAAGAGACGTGGTACCTGCAGCAAAGTAGTGCTGCGGAGTAATATGGGAAACTACTCTCTGGTAGCGACCGGCTTGCCCTGCACGCTCCTGAGAGGTGAAAGGCATTTAGCTACGAAAGGGAAACATTTTCTATCAGTTTTACTTGGTAATTCAAATATCTCAGAATTTTTTGTTCCTTTTTTGAACTTTTTATCACAGAAGACTTACTCTTCTCAAATATACCTGCACTCTCCCCAGCAGTTTGTAACAGGTAACAATCTTATAGCCACAACTTGTATTATATTTGGTTATATTGTTTTAGGAAAGGTGCATGTTTATTATTAAGAAAAAACTACTGTGTGCACAATCATAAAATGGGAGTAACATTGTACGCTCAGTGCATGGTTATAAAGTAAGTATAGGCATGATGCCGAAGTTCCTAGCCCTTGTTTAAGTTTTTAAAGGATTAAATAATTGTTTTATGTGCAGAACTTTTTATTGCGATTTCACATTAAATGGTGCACATTTTCAAGTGTTGCACCTCAATGACTTAAATTGTGTCATTATATTACACGCAAATTGTCAAACTATTCGGTCATACATCTTATTCTACATTTGGTATTATATTTGTTTTACTTTTATAAAACAGTTTCTCATTTATTATACAGAATGATTCAGGATTTCTACAACAAACTATGACTCGCAAAGAGGAACATTTTTGTCAAACAAGAGATATTAACTGATGCGTTTTATAGGAATCACACGATTGAATAGTCAATCCATGTCCTATGACGCTCCATCCCACGAATTGCGCATCTGTTTGACCACAGTACTGCACATAACAGTTACTTCCCTCTTATCATCGGAGTTGAGTGCCTTGGGGTCCTTCAACCAGTGCACTGTTCATGGAGAATGTGCTCCTTTCTAGCTTAGGGATGTGAGGTTACGGCATGACGGGGCCCCGCCACACTGCAGCCGGTTATAAGAGAATTTCTCAGCAACATCTACAGGTACAAGTGGATAGGGAGAGTAGGGCCTGTTCAATGGCCAGCGCGATCGCTCGACTTAACGCCGCTTGACTTCTTTTTAGTGGGTATACGAAGATTGTCGTGTAAGCTACTTAAGCTCAGGGAAGAATTGTTTATGCGCATTGGACACTTTGAAAGCCTTATCAAAATAATTTTTCATTTAATATGCATTGTTACTTCAGCAACAAATGCTCTTAAGTAACCTCTGGATTTGTGTGTTCAATTATGTGGCTCTTAGATAACGCATAAGTCAACATCGTTTATATGACAAACATGATCATCTTGTAAGACCTATCCTTTCACAAAGTTTGTTGCAAATGTCCTGAATCAGCCTGTATAATGCAGGCACAAATTTATGCTAATGTATTACTCATGTGACCGATCAGAATCCAAGCCATATTTCACTCGCTTCCAAGCTTTACCTTTATTAATTTGAGTATATGTGTATTTAAACATCACAGAAAAATTTTGCAGATGAAAGTATAGAAAGTGTAGTAATTAAAACTCTTCCAAAGAAAATCTCATTATTTATACAATTTCGTTAGGATAGTATTAAAAAAGTTGTAACCGATCTTTTCATTACTATAATTCATATACTTACCCAGTTACTATGGCAAACAGTACAGTTCCACTAGCATAACATGCATAGGGAACAATAATACGTTTGTGTACTATTAAATCTTTCACGCGTGTTTTAATTTTTATTAACAACGCTGTAAAAAAACTATCACTGGTTCTCAAAACATTACAAGACATATGCTTTGTATAGAACGAAGATAGGGGAGAGAGAGAAAAGGGGAAGAGAATGACAGAGAAACAGAGTGTAGGAGAGACTGAGGTTGGAGGGGTGTGTGAGGGAAAAATCTCCGCAGTAAGCGTTCCGGATTCTGCTAGTAAGCAATATTCTTCATTGATTGTTCATTTTTAACCCTAACATTTCAAGAATTAGCTAAACCTACAGCTCCTTGAAAGAAAAGCATCAAATTCGGCGCAATGCTAATTATTTATGGAGAGTTCTCTAAAAATGTTCTGCTCCAAAGTGGATAAATTGATAGATCTGAAGCACGAAACTAATCTATTTGTCAGTTGATTCGAAGAAGCAAGACGTCTGAACGAGGAGGGGCTGTTAAAAGGTGTGAAGAATATGCATGAGTAAGAATTAAAATAACAGATAATAGTAGACATGCCGCAGAGATGATTTAATGAGCACGGAGAGGACTATTAATAATTACTATGTTAAATAGACAATTATATTAACAAAACAATTAACATAAATAAATCATTGGTGCTATGTTAATACGCATACCAATATAGTCAAAAGTGAAATGCTAATTGGAATCCAGCGCCTTCAAACTGAGGCAGAGGAAAAAAATGAAGATGATAGAAAGAACGAGTTAAATTGGTATCGTCATGTTTGGAAGATGATAAATTGCCTAGAGAGTGTTGGAATAGTTGCCAACAGGAAGGGGAAACCGGCGATATGGATGAAAGAAATTAGGATAGTAACGGAGGAGAGGAGATTAGGAAAACACCTGCAGGACAGAACCCAATAGAGAGGAACGATTTGGTGCAAACACGGAATCTACTGTAGTTATTCATCTCTTATACGCACAAAAAAGGATTCTTATATCTGACTATGTGATCATGTTGTTATTGGGAATTACTAGGCGGATTTATTTTCAAACTTCACTCTTCCATAAAGTGTTTAAGCAGAAAGGTTTAGACACATAAAAGTTTACTGCGTGACCAAAGGGAATTAAGAGCAAGCGTAAATATTAAAACAGTCTAATTTTTTAAATGCAACGACTTATTCATCCTATGCGTCTGTATCTAATCAGAGCCAGAGCAGAAGCAAATGTGTTTAGGATTGTAGAAACAGGGACTCTCGTTTTCAGCCATCGTCTTGAACACTTAACTGGAGGATTTAGTGAACAGTTATTGCCAGAATACTGGAGGAGTAGTAGTAGGAGGAAAAAGAATTAAAATCCATTAATATATGCTGATAATGTTGAAAATAATTGCAAAAATTCTAATGTGTAACACCCACACGACTTTCGCTACCCACTACAACTTCACATTATCCCTTATACACTGCCATTTGTGAAAATTGCAACACCAAGAAAGAATTTCCCGAATAACTCCAAACTTAGTGGAAGTGTAGAAGAGTGTGCAAGCAGTAAGTGATTAGGTTTGCAGAGAGATGGGATACATGTAGGCCGAGCAGAGCCCTCTCGTGTCGGTCCGACAAGGTCAGTGTTGCACCCAGTGTAGTCAGCGCAGAGCTATCCAACAAGGTAGAAACAATAAAGTGAGTGCCAGTATGCCTCGTCGAAGTCAAAGCGAGCCATATCGGCATGTGAGTTCGAACGGGGCAGAATGATCAGTCTCGGGGAAGCGGGTTTGTCATACCGCGACATTTTGGCTCGTACAGGGCACGCCGCTACGACAGTGATGCGTGTGTGGAAGCAGTGGATAGATGAAGGTCGTACGCAACGAAGAGCGGGTACTGGACCACGGAACCTGACCACAGCATGGAATGACCGTCATCTTGTCCGCATGGCCAAAACGGACCGTACAGCTTCATTCACAGGGTCGGCTCGCCGCTGGAACACTGCAACAGGTGTGAACTTGTCTGCATCAACGGTTCGTCGCCGTCTGCTGCAGGTTGGACTAGTTGCATGCATACCATTACGTCGGCTTCCATTGTCCAGAAACCACAAGCTCCTCCGACTGCAATGGGCACATGAACACCGTCACTGGAGTGCTCAATGGCAAAATGTAGTCTTTTCGGATGATTCCCGCTTCAACGTGTCCTACAGCGATGGCCGCATACGTGTCCGGCGGTACCGTGGTGAGCGCAACCTATGTGAGTGCATTGTTGAGCGGCATAACGGACAAACACCAGATGTGATGGTTTGAGGCACCATTCGTTACAACTGATCTCGCCTTCTACGAATTGAGTCACCATGAACAGCAACCGGTACCTAACGGTGGTTGTAGAGCCTGAGATACTCCCCCTGGTTCAGGTATATCCACAGGCCACATTTCACCAGTACAATGTCCGGCCACATATTGCGAGGAATGTACAAGCCTTCTTCGAAGAGCGACGGGTACCATTGCTTCCCTGGCCTGCACGTTCACCTGACATGTCGCCCATCGAACATGTCTGGGATATGGTTGGTTGGCACCTGGTGCATCACGGTCCTCCAGTAACCAGTGTCACGGATTTGTGGGCTCGAATACAAACTGCGTGGAGAAAAATCCCTCAGGAACTTATTTAGAACCTTTTTGATTCCATGCCACGGTGTATAGCAGCTCTAATTGCAGCGCATGGAGGCCACACCAAATACTGAATATTAGGGCTCAAATGTCATGTATAGATTTGAAAAGTTTATCATTTATTACTTGTCATGTACCTAACCTGTGGTATTAAATTCATTGAATTCATGTGTTTCCTTCTGGGTGTTGCAATGGATAATAAAACGCAAATCCGATGAAATCTCGATACCGTATTTTAATGCTATAGGCAGGTGATAGAGAAAGTGAAAATGGAGAAGAAGATTCAGGTTATGTAGTGGAACCGAGAGACAAATTTAGATCTGATTATTGTTAAGATGTTAAACAGAGGATGGAAACGAAACAGGAATCTTTTAACAGAAAATAAACATATTTTGTGAAATCTTGAAAAAATAACTGAACAAGATGCTATGAAATTCTTTGATGTGTGAAATTGAAATTGAGCTTTATTTATGGACGCTCTTTAACTACTGTAGTCCTTAGCGTCCCATTCTATATTGGGCGTGAAAGACCGGTAATTTTGCTCAGAGGCCTCTTTATCAGGCTTGAGGTTCCTTTGCGCGCCGTAAATCCACGACACCGGACCACCACCTTTATTTCCCTTCCGAAGAAAGCCATCCTAGGGATTTTTACGCTCGAAAAAATCCATCGCCCTTCGCCGGGTTTGAACCCGCGACCTCGGGAACTAGAGGCTAGCATGGTAAACACTACACCACGGAGGACGACCTTTGATGTGTGACACTGCATAATGCGGAAGCTTGTAATGTGCGCCATAGCGAGAAAAATGAGATGATTTTAAAATGTGGTTACTGGAATGAACGGAGGGAAAGAAGTGGACGCAAAAAAAAAAAAAATGATAAAGCTATCATCGAAAGATAGGGTGAAGGAAGAACGGTCAGGAATACGGGAAATTGGCTGAGACAGTGGATGAGAAGAAACTGATTTCCAACACACTTTCTGGAAAGAAAGGTGAATGGGAAAAGTGTTCGGGGTAGAAGAAGATACAGGATGGAGAAAAGGCTTGGTCTGCAGTGAAGGACATATCCTATGGCATCACTGATTATCGCCAAAGTACTTGGAAGTGTCTATTTTAGCAGTGAAAGATATAATATTTTTTATTACTAATTAGATTTTTTAGTAGTTTATTCACCTCCACAAGAAGATAACAATGCATGTGGTTATAATTGGTACACACGACCTTCTAGTTTAAAGGTTTAGTTCATTCTTCTGGAAAGGAAGAGAAAAAAAGAAGCTTCATTTGGCACAGAGAGCTAAAACAAAAAAGACAAATAAAACAAAAGAACGATTTGAGCGTGTCCAACCGCGTTCCACTATGCCGGCGTTTAATTCATTGTTAATGGGAAAATAGCACGCGCTCTGGACCATGGAAATTGTTGTGAGGTACCGACTTAGCTTTGGGAAAAAAACAACCTGCTTCTAACAGGAGCTAGGAGCGGAAACCAGGCAACAAACTCAGTTCTCACGAAATACTTGCTTCTTGGTTGGTTTGCACACAGACTTAAATAAGAACATCAATGCCATTTCCCAAGATATAATCGTCAAGTGTTCAAATTTGACACAAGTTCTCCGATGTGAATGTGTGCTCAAAGTTTAAAGAGCGAAAAGAGGTTAAAATGCAGGATGATTAAATATTTTTGGTCATTGAATCTTTCTTGGCTGTATGCGGAATGTAACGGTTTATTTGAAGGCCTGAGAATATTCTAATTGGCATTTCAACTGTGTCTCAGAGGTACGCTGTATTCTCTTTACAGAGGCAAAGAAATTTTAATTATTGAGTTTGAGCGGTAGATTTATTAAATACAAATGACATACAGTGATTTCCTCCTGCCACTGCACTGCTGCTCGCAAGTCGGTCGCCGCAGCACGGACTCCCACCGTAAGTTGTAATATCCCTGCAGCCGCCTCATGTTCTCATAGTTACAAATAAAATTACAATGATAATAAGCAATTATCTTATCATAAGAGACTTTGGACATGTTATCCTTCTCTATCCGCATATTTCTGGCACCTTTTAAGGAAATTTTCACTCACACAGGAGAGTTTAGTGTCCGAAATTGAATGAACTTTTTTCGCCCGATGTTTTCTTTTAGTTCTTCCAATATATTGGGTTTATTGCATACACCTTATTTTTCATGTGATCATTAGAGTCGGGTAAGTTCATGTGATTGGATTTTGAAAAGTGATAGAGTAATTGACCCAAGCTTCATATTCTTCTCTGATGAAGCATGGTTACATTTATACGGTTATGTTTCGTCGCAAAATAACAGATATTGGAGTACAGAGAAACCCGATTTTATACGCGAAATTCCCTTGCATGACGCAAAAATTGCTGTGCAGTAAATGCATAAAAAATAATAGGACCAACATTAAGAAAAACAAATTCAGAGAGGTACAGCAATGAATTGCACCGTTTTTTGAATAGCTGGCAAGCGTTAAAAGTCAGTCTGTATTTTTCCTACAAGACTTTGCTACCTACACATACAGCTGCTGAGTCATTAAATTTAATTCAGGAAAGCGGCACAAATCACAAGAATTCCTGCTGCTGAGCTTCGGAGAGTGAGCGAGAATATTTACACGAGATATGCTGTATGTTTGAGAGCAGAAGGTCAACATTTCCAGCATCTATTATAAGGTAAGAATTTTAGTCCGCCTCTGCCGGCATAATTTTTCCCGGCGACTGCCGGCTGTTTCGCGCAGTAGAGAGAGGCCGCGAGTGGATTCAAATTTAATTTAACTACCCTATACTTGCCATACATAATGCAGAAAGTAAAGTACTGACGTGTTGCGCTTATATTACTATCTCTACTCATTCATTTGCTAACTAATCTTACAAAAGCTTATATTCTTCGTATCTACTTCTTATTAATGCAGATAAACCTCAATACACATTTATACATTTCATTGTGGATATAATAAGAAAACAGTGAGCTATGGCGATGATCATAGCATTGCAGTTGAGAAAAGTCTAAATTATTTTAAAATTCAAATCAACGGAAATGGTTAATACCACAAAAAGTGTTATTGACGTAAATTGTGTACTTTGATGAGATCTGCATGGTGGAGTAAATTCTCTTACGGTTTACTATTTATACGAAAGCCATTCAGAATGAGGAGGGCTTCACAGGCTTTTTCCATAAAATTCAAGAAATATATTTTATTCGTCATACATAATATATCCTAAGCATATTAGCGTTTTAATCAAAATCGTTACAGCCATTTTTGGGCAGATATAAAATAACATTGTTTCCTAAATAAGGGATAGTTTAGGATGGGGGAATTTTCTTGAAAATCCTTGCGTCGCATCCATACAAGACACTTAACCTGAATACCAAAATAGGTAATTATCGATTTTTCGTTTTTAAGTTATGCTATTCACATACAGAGAAACAGATAGATAGACAGACGCATGCCCGCGCGCGCATACACACACACAGACACACACAAACACACACACACACACACACACACACACACACACACACAAGGGCGTTTTCTAAAATAGCCATTCTTTGACTCGGGGAGTTTCAAAACGTATATTTCCTGTGAAATCTCCGGAATTATGGGTGGAATGCAATACTTCCTCTTATAGGCAAGTAGCAGAGAAAGTAATAATCTGATGTGTTACATTTACATGAACTTCTCTACCCCCAACCGCTTATTAGTGGAAGTGCAAATTATTGTTACGAAAGTTTATTTTCCTTTCTATTTCATTCTAATCGAGATAAACCTTCCCGGAAATAGCTACATTACACATTTCATTATAGATACAAAGGGAATAGGAACAGTCAAATGTTTTAAAATTCCATATATTTCCATGACATCGCAAGGAAACAATGGAAAAACGACAGGACTTCAATGGAATGACTGTGTTGAACAATTTGAACCATTTATAATGGATATCTCGGAAATAGCTGATGCAACAAAGAATATTTGTAATAAATTGTGTGTTTTAAACAGATCTACACTTTTTGTGTAATGCGTTTCTGTCTAACGCTTACCGGTTATACAAGATTATACATAATTTATTCCGAATGAAGAGGACTTCACAGGATATTCCCAGAAAATTCAAAATATACATTTTATTTGTTGTGTAAGTGTCTTTAATATATGGCATTTTAATCAAAATCGTTAGATCCACTTTTTAAAAAATCAACGTTTTCGAAAAATCCTTCATGGATAGGGTAGTTGAGGTGGGAGAATTTTCTTTAAAATCTTCGTGTGTATCTTTAGCAGATACTGAACTTAAATACCATGTTTGGTAATCATCCGACGTTTTGTTTTTGAGTTATGTTGTTCAAAGACACACACGCACGCGGACTTTTTCTAAAAGTGCTTTTATTTATTCAGGGTGCTTCAAAACATTTATTTCCGGTGAAATCTTGGTATAGAATTTCTGGGTGGACTGCAATACCTTACCTTTTGTACCTACTACGTACCTGGTAGAGAAAGTAAAAAAAAAAAAAGAAAAAGAAAAAAAAATAATGCTAGAAAGTGCAAACGCTTGAAGGAGAGCATAATGGAGAAAGATTAAAACTTCAATTTAACTCAAGCGAAGCTACGAAATTTCCTAGTTAAAAGTAAGTTAAGTTATGCATTCTCTGTAGCTAGATGCACAGAAATCTTGCTAGAGCGTTTCCAGAGACACGAGTCCCACGATTCCGAGCCAGGAGCTGAACGAGGCAGTAAAACCAGCGAAAACTGCACTAGCCGGTGGGAGCAATTAACAGCCTTCTGTTAATAGCGTCTTCTGTCTCATTAATGTGTTCGTCTGTTCCAAACTGGTTTGCTTAAAAGATCTTTGAGTGTCTGAGAGAAGAAAACATGCTGTTGGCTCTCTCTATCGCTCCCTTGTTTGGGCTCTGTAATCACAAGTGGACTTCTGTGTCAGTCTTGTTTTTGTGTCCAAGCTTCGTAGCTTATTTACTTTCTCGGTGGGGTGTAGGATCTATAAAAATGTATCAAAATCAAGGTTTAAAATATAAAAAATTTGATGTGTTACACTCACATGACTTTCTTTTCTCTTGTACAAACTATTTTTACAAACGCTAATTCTCCACCAGCTTCGTGTTAATGAGATAAACATTTGCAGAAACTATCTTATTGCTAATTTTCTTGTAGGTGCAAGGGGAATATGGTAGGCTTTAAGCGATAGTCAAATATTTTAAGAGCTGGTCGCTATGTGGAGCATTTCATTCTCTTTGCATGTCCAGGACATAAAAAAAACCGAATTCTCATTTGAGAAAAAGTATAAGTATTGGAAAATTCAAACAAATAACAAGGTATACGGTTTACCAGTTATGCAAAACACATTCAGAATAAAGAGGACTTTTGGGGACATTCCCAGAAAATTCCTGATATACATTTAATTTGCCATAAAAAATCTTAAACATATGATACTTTAACCAAAATCGTTAAAACCATTTTCGAGAAAATCAAAGTTTTCGAAAAATATTCTATTGTAAAGAGTAGTCTGGGGTGGGGGGGTTTTGTTGAAAATGTTCGTGTCGCATCTTTGAAAGATACAAAACCAAAATACCAAGTTTGGTATTTATCCGACTTTTCGTTTTTGAGTTATGCTGTTCACAGACACACGCACAGACCTTTTTCCAAAAATGATTTTTTTGGATTCAGAAGGTCTGAAAATGTGTATTTCGGTGAAATCTCGGTGTCGAATTTTTGGGTGGATTGCAACACTTCCCCTACTTACTGTACGTAGTAGAGAAAGTAATATGATATTTCTTTCAAATGGCTTGATTAATAACTTAATTACTATTTCATCCAT
Source organism: Deroplatys truncata (assembly GCA_030765065.1). Lineage (NCBI taxonomy): Eukaryota > Metazoa > Arthropoda > Insecta > Mantodea > Mantidae > Deroplatys > Deroplatys truncata. The sequence continues at coordinate 138,572,025 of CM060988.1, forward strand.
GTTTAACTAGGGTATTCAGAGGAAATATTGTATTCCTTCAAAAATTCTGTACCGTAAATATATGTTTGAGGTCCCTGCACCTCTGAAATTTGGTCTGTCGGTTTCTCTCTCTCTCTCCCCCCTCTGTGTGTGTATGTGAGAGAGAGAGAGAAAGAGAGAGAACAGCATAACCTAAAAACCAAATTCGGGTAAATACTGTGCTTGAAATTGAATTCCCAAACATACCCTTTACACAGGAAAATATTCATTATTTTTATTTTCTTCTCTAAAAAATTCTTACAATATTCTTGACCAACTTCGGAAGTTTCTGGAATGGAAGTTGTAGCAGACTTCTTAGCTTGGCTTGATGATGATGATGATGATGATGATATGCGGTTTAAGGGCGCTAAACTGCTACGGTCATCAGCGCCCTTACAATGTATAAAAGATAAGGTCAAAATATAAAACAGGTAAAAGAACCGCATAGTTAAAAACGGGACACAAACCCACGATGTTCAAAAAGCTAAAACTAACAATAAGAGAACAATAACAATAATAAAAATAACAATAATAACAACAATAACAACAATAATAACAATAACAACAATACAAAGTTCTGAAAAACCAACACACTAAAAGCATAGGCAATAAAAGATTAAAACGTGTCAGGAACTGTAGAATGCGAGGGACATGAGCGCCATATGTCCACTGGGGATAAGAGTTCCCATAAAAACAGACAGAATAAAAGTACTAAGCTAACAGACGCCCAACGCATTAAATGCGCAGATTAAAATCACTGTCATGAATAAAACGTAAAACACATTCCACAGCACGCGTGTCGTCTGCCAAAACGTTGGCTAGGCCAACAGGCAGACCCACACGAGCACGCAATGCAGCTAAAACCTGACACTCTGTTAAAATGTGACGCACCGTTAAGGGCACGTCACACTGCCCACAGAGTGGTGCGAGGTCACCACTGAGCAAATACCTATGACTAAAAACACAATGTCCAATCCGTAAACGAGCTAAAATTACCTCTTCCCGACGACAAGAACGAGAAGAGGTACCCCAGATCAACGGGAAAGGCTTAAACTCCCGCAACTTGTTCCCCCGGAGGGCCGTTCACTCATCGCGCCAGCGCGAGAGGATGCGGCGACGTAAAATAACACACGAATCTGACGAAGGAACAACAGAAGTAAAAAATCTGGGTAATAAAATCGCCGATTTCGCAGCGGCGTCGGCAGACTCATTACCTGAGATGCCCACATGACCTGGAATCCACATGAAGGACATGCTGATGCCAGAGACACCAAGCGAGTGGAGCAGGTCATGTATGCGCTGTACGAGTGGGTGGTAATGGTACAGCGCATGAATAGTCTGAAGGGCACTCAGAGAGTCCGTACAAATAAAACAGTGCCGTAAGTCGTGCCGCTGAATGTATAAAACAGATTGGTATATACTAAAAAGTTCGGCGGTAAAAATTGAACATTGTCGAGGTAAACGAAAAGTAAAACTCTGTACACCAAAAACAAGGGCACATCCTACTCCAACATCAGTCTTAGACCCATCAGTATATATAAAATGACAGTCCCCGAACTGCGCCTGTAGTTCTAAAAAGGCGGATCTAAGAACAGAAGCAGGGGTCGCATTTTTCGGCATCGACGTTAGCCCAAGGTGGATGTGGGCCTCAGCGCGCGACCATGGAGGAAAGCGCGTTTCCCCTCGGGTAAGGGCCGGCGCTGGCGTAACGTCCAAATGCCGAAGTAGCAGTCGAAATCGAACCCCTGGAGGGAGCAATGCAGAGGAGCTAACGAAATATTGGCGATCAAGCGAATCCTCGTAAAATACATCGAAGGACGGGTGGTTAGGCAAGCTTGAGAGCCGACAAGCATAGCTGCACAAAAGCATCTCACGCCGGAAGGACAGCGGAGGCTCTGCAGCTTCTGCGTACAGACTGGGTACAGGGCTAGTTGGAAAGGCCCCTGTAGCGACTCTTATGCCACGATGGTGAACGGCATTCAATCGACGTAACACAGATGGACGTGCCGACGAATAAACAATACACCCGTAATCAAGCTTGGATCGGACCAAAGAGCGATAAACGCGAAGAAGGACGGTCCGATCAGCTCCCCAGGATGTGCCACTTAAAACACGTAAAAGATTAAGAGAACGGTCACACTTTGCTTTTAAAAAGGAAATGTGCGAGGTCCAACACAACTTCCTATCAAAAATCAACCCCAAAAATTTCGCCTCGTCTGCAAACGGAAGTATCCCTGGCCCAAGATGGAGAGAGGGCGGAGGGAAATACTTCCGGCGCCAGAAGTTGATGCAGACGGATTTCTCGGTGGAGAAATTAAAGCCGTTGGCGTTACTCCAGGCGTAGAGACGGTCGATACAGCTCTGGAGACGGCGTTCGAGTAGACAGGTCCGCCGTGAACTGCAATAAATAGCGAAATCGTCAACAAAAAGGGACGATGAAATGCCAGGTGGAATACAATCAACAATGGGGTTGATAGCAATCGCAAAAAGTGTGACACTGAGTACAGAGCCCTGCGGTACTCCGTTCTCTTGAATAAAACGACGAGATAAAACCGAGCCCACACGTACACGAAAGACGCGGTTCGTCATAAACTCCCGAAGAAATATGGGATGACGACCGCGGATATTCCAATCGTGAAGTGTACGTAAAATGCCGCCCCTCCAACAAGTGTCATAAGCATTCTCCAGGTCAAAAAACACAGCCACGGTTTGACACTTTCTCAGAAATCCATTCATAACATGCATCGACAAGGACACCAGATGGTCGACGGTAGAGCGATAGCGACGAAATCCGCACTGAGCGTTCGCTAGAAGTTTCTGAGACTCAAGCCACCATGTCAACCGCCCGTTGATCATGCGCTCCATCACCTTGCAAATGCAACTGGTGAGGGAGATAGGGCGGTAGCTGGAAGGTAGTTGGCGATCCTTCCCAGGCTTAAGTATAGGGACAATGGTGGCTTCGCGCCAAACTGAAGGAAAAAGGCCGTTTCGCCAAATACGGTTATAGACCTGTAAGAGAAATAGTTTACTGTCGGCTGAAAGGTTCTTTAACATCAGGACATGAATGCCGTCCGGCCCAGGAGCGGAGTGCCGAGAGCAATGAAGAGCGTGCTCCAGCTCCCTCATTGTGAATAGTTCGTTATAGCATTCATCATTAGCAGACCGAAAAGTATATGATGCGGAATCCAGCCGGGCTTTAATAGAGCGAAAGCCGGCGGAATAATGGTCTGAACTGGAAACCGCCTCAAAGGCAGCACCCAGAGTGTTAGCAATGGCAGCCGGATCCACTATGGTGGCATTAGAAACCTGAAGGCCAGAAACAGTACAATGTGACACTTTACCTGAGAAGCGACGAAGTTTATCCCAAACAACGGATGAAGGCGTAAAACGATTAAAAGACTCGACAAAACGAGCCCAAGATGCCTTCTTGCTATCCTGAATAATGCGACGAGCCCTGGCGCGCGATTGTTTAAAAGTCACCAAATTATCAAGTGTAGGGTGTCGCCGAAATACCCTAAGTGCAGTCCTACGGGCACGAACGGCGTCCCGACAATCCTCGTTCCACCACGGAACAGGTGGCCGCCGAGGTTGGGAGGATGAACGGGGTATTGCGCGTTCGGCGGCAGAGAAAATAATAGACGTAAGGTGCTGCACTGGTTGGTTAATGTCGGAGAAGGGCTGGTCGTCAAAATGCACGAGGCTGGAATACAAGTTCCAGTCGGCTTTTGCGAATATCCAGGTAGGTACTCTGGAATGCTGTACGTGGTGCGACAGAAGAGAAACGATGCAGGGGTAATGGTCGCTGGAGAAGGTGTCAGCGACGACGTTCCACTGAAGACGACGTGCAAGCTGGAGTGAGCAAATGGCAAGGTCCAGGTGAGAGAATGTACCAGAAGAATCTGAAATAAAAGTAGGTGCACCTGTATTGAGGATGGATAGATTGAACTGATAAAAAATGTCGGAAAGAAGTGTTCTTCTCGCACAAGCCCTTGGCGAACCCCACAGTGGGTGATGGGCATTAAAATCTCCCAACAGAAGAAATGGTGTTGGGAGAGCGGACAGGAGAGCTCGAATGACCGCGGGAGCGAGAGGAGACGATGGAGGGGAATACACAGAGCAAACAGAAACCAAAAAGCCGGGTAAGTGAAGGCGAACGGCAACAGCTTGCAAGTCGGATGTAAGTGTGACGGGTTTAAAATGAACGTCGTTACGCACTAACAACATGACACCTCCATGAGCAGGAGTACCCTCCTCCGGTTCAAGGTCGTAGCGAACCGGAGTATATCCTCGGAGATCAAAAGGATCGTGAGGGCGAAGCTTAGTCTCCTGCAAACACACGACCATAGGCGAATGGGAACGCAATAAAAGTTGCAGTTCCGCCCTATGCGATCGTACACCACGTACATTCCAGGTCAGGATAGCCATTAAGAAAAAAGGGATAAACTGTCTACTTAGAAGGGCGGCTTAAAATTACCTTTTGTTTAACCTTGGGGCTCGGGCTTTTGGTATGGAGTTGGTCAGACTCCATAGCTTCCTCGGAGGGAGGGCCCACGCGCTCAGTGCCAGAAACCGATTCAAGCGCCGTGAATCGGTTCTGGGTGGCGATGGGTGAGGGGTGCCGCTGAGCGCGGCTTGTCCCAGGACCTCCCTGGGACAGCGACCTCCGAGGAGGAGAAGGTGAACTATTGTTACCGCGCGCACGCGGAGGGTCTTTCAAAAAATCTTCCCTACGAAGTTTCTGCTTGGGCTTCTTTTCAGCGGCTTGCGACTTCATTGATTTTTGACCAGGTTTATAGGGCTTGGTAACAGTAGCTTTAATGGACGGCCGGATGGTAGTGGCGGTTAATCCTGTCATGGTCCAAGTCTGAGTTTCGGCATCTACTCGTGGTACTGGCGAGGCAACAACAGAACTAAATGTGCCAGATCGCAGGAGTGAAGGTTGGCGCGCATGGTAACGCCTCCGGGCTTCAGCGAAGGAGAGTTTTTCCTTTACCCGGATCTCCTGGATCGCCTTCTCGTCCAGTACCGCGGACAGTCGGCAAACGAAGCAGAATGAGACCCTTTACAATTAACGCAGACGGGGGCTGTTGAACAGGTACCTTCGTATGAGGGCTGGCTACATGTTGCACAGATGTTAACGGCACTCTTACAGGAGACTTGCGTATGCCCAAAACGTTGGCATTTAAAACAACGCAGAGGTCTAGGAATATAACGCCTCACAGAAATCCGTTCGTACCCTGCGGAAATGCTCGTGGGCAGATCGACGCCATCAAATGTAATAAACAGGGTACGAGTGGGTACCAATACGCCGTCGCGTTTGGCCTGCACTCTATGGACCGCTGTCACCTTCTGGTCTGCAAGATATTCTACCAGGTCCTCGTCCGATATACCATCGAGGCTATGGGTGGTAATGACGCCTCGACAGGAATTCAATGTGCGGTGCTTCTCCACACGGATGGGATAGCCGTGGAGAAGCGTAGCGCGCAACAAGGTCTTACTTTGCTGATCGGATTTCGTTTGGGCTAATAAGGAACCATTCCGTAGACGAGTGCAGGACTGAACCGCACCAGCAATAGCATCAATGCCCTTTTGAATGATGAAAGGGTTCACCTTCTCAAAACTTTGTCCTTCTTCGGTTCGTGAAATGACCAAGTAACAACCAGTTGTCGGTGGTGTCACTTCTGTTACATAAACTTTTCGGCGCTTGTTAGTATTAATGAAGGAAGGGTGCTCCATAGCGAAATAAATCCTCCACCATTGCAACCGTCTCCGACCTCGGGCTCTGACTTCTCGGGCGTTACCCCGGCTTGGGTGAGTGGCCTATCTATACCAGACTCACCCCAGGGTCACACCTCCCAGAACATAGACAGAGGGGCCCAATCGCCGTCAGAAGTCAGCAGCTCATGCAATGCCCCCCCCCGCGGGACTGCAGTAGAACAGCGGATACGAACACAAACCCTACATGACGACCCCGGGTGTTGGGGATGACGCCATTACCCACTCACCCAGCTGCGCACCTGGTGCGCGGGTATCCGTCAGGCTGTGTCCACGGAGGATTAAAAGAAAGATAAAAGAAACTAAAACTGTGTGGGCGTTTCGGACGTAAGGTAGGCCGGCGAGGAAGAAAAAGAGATGCGTAAATGAATGGACGTGGTGCGAAATGTGCAGAAGTAAAAGCGAAGAAAGAAACGATGGCGAGGGGCGACATGATATGAAATGCACAGAACGCACGAGAGCCTACCTTCATTCCCCCGGTCACGAGAACGAACCCACCTCGACCGGACGGGGGTGGAAGGATGATGATGGCGATGATTGTTTCGGGTACCCCGGGTGCGCCTAACCCGTACTCACAAAAGGCGAGCCCCTGGGGACAGCTTTGCTTAAAATTACAAGGAGTAGAAGCCTGGGAAGTGGCCTTTCAGATGTACTGATCTCAATCTGTTGATGTCTCCTTGAAGGTATCCCAGGATGTATGGATCAGATGAGAGAAGTTCAGTAAGCATTCGGATGTCTGGTCGCGATAGTTCTGCATCGGCAAGAGCAAATAGCTATGTCCCAAAGGAAAAGTAAATTAAAGTCCCAACTGTTGTAATCAACAAGTCTGATTAAATTTTCTAATCTTAGGCGAGACGGAGCTGCTTAATAGCTTCATTTGATATAGTTTATTAAATACTCTGTGTAGGCTTTGCTTAGCTGACACTTATGAGATGATGCACAAGCTGGAACTCATTCATGGCATTACAAGCGACTCGCTATTATATTTTGACTCGCTGAACGTTGTCGTGCTTATATAACTCATTCCCTTTCTCGACTTAAATTGAGTCTTTTATTTATGGACGCTCTTTAACTACTATGGTCCTTAGCGTCCCATTCTATAGTGGATGTGAAAAACCGGATATTTTGCTCAGAGGCCTCTTTACAGGCTTGAGGTTCTTTTACGTGCCGTAAATCTACGACACGGGACCACCGGATTTACTTCCCTTCCGAAGGAAGCCATGCTAAGGAGTTTTACGCCCGAAAAAATCCATCGCCCTCCGCCGGGTTTAAACCCGCGACCTTGGGAACTAGAGGCTAGCACGGTACCACTAGTCCACGGAGGACGACCCTTTCTCGACGACAGTCAACCTCGTTTACATTTGGGACATTCCAATGCGAAATCGAACGGCAAAAAGTTCGCATTTTTTGTTTGCATTGTAATTTTTCCTATTAATGAAGGGTGTTAAGGAAAGCATATTTATCAAATATTAGCATCTAAAAATCCAACGGTTGTCACGTTACTGAACGATAAATGTATCGTATTCATTCATTTCGTCGCATTTTAAGTGCGCATCGTTCCGGAACCGTTTGTTTCAGAATACTGTACCAAATCTCATTTTGTAATAAAAGTTCGGATTTTATATAAAAAGTTTACTAATTTGTCTCCAGAGTTTTATAAAACTAAAAGATTGGATTGAGAATAATCCATTGTGTCGTCAAAAGAAGTTGATAATGCTAATAAAGTGGTTATGTTTGAGTTTCCGTAGTTATAACACAAAAAGTTGATAAACGCACCAATTTACGTAGTTGGTGCACAATACTCACCAAACGCTTTGTAACTCTGAGGAAATACTCATAACTGCATACTGTTTAGTAAGCATTCTCATTGTTTAACCTGCACAGCAGCTTGTTTGACCTTCAGCTCAAAACAAGCGTGCGAGAGCGACTATGAGCGCGTAAAGTAATTTACTTCTTTAATATTATTTCAGGCGAAACTTATCAGTAACCATTACAGTAAAATATATGTTTGATTGTGTTTAAATTATGAATTTTACCACATATAGTAAAATTATTATTCTTAATCCGTAACAGCCTACACTTGAAAGGATAGACATTTCTCCACTTAAATAAAAATGAGAACATGTTTACTTATCAGTATGAAATTAAAGTTTAGGTAATCAAAATAAAGCCCGAATAAATAATTGGATTTAAAGGTTTCAGAGTTATAACAGCTTGAAGTTGGAAGTTTTAGGAAGATACGAGAAATTTAACAATTTTAATTGAAAAATTGTGATGTTCTAAATTTAACAGTTTGCATAAAGCAAAGTATTGGGTTTGTCTACAAATACAAAAAGTTTCGTTTCGTAAAACAATGCAAGGTCGACTTTCCTTCTATTTCGGACGAATTGAAATGAAATGTCCCATTTGTATTTGAGTTGTTGCTACTATAACAACTTAGTAAAATGCGCGGTCTACGGACTGCACGAGTTTTCAGGAGGGATAAATCGTCCCCGCACTACTTGTCTTTTGTCTTTAGCTACTGAGTTATCCAATGAGGTGACTTAAGAAGTGGGCTGAAACGCGGGAAACAAGTGTCACGTCACTGTTGTGAACACAACAATTTTATAGTGTAGAAAAATTTAATAGGATGCTGTTTACATCCTGTAACTCAAAACCTAAAATCCCTATTCCAGTTCTGTAAGAGGTATGTTAAAGAGAACAGTTTCGAGTTGATGATGTGTAAAACACGTCAAAGCCGCTAGTTTTCTTTGTAAAACTTCAACTGAAATAATTTGTATTATGAAAATCAATCAGCGAGGAACTTTTTTCCTTAAAGAGATGGATGAGGGCGTGAAGGCTATGAAATACCCTAAAACGTGTAAATTAACTTTTGGAAGGTATCCCATGATAACACCGCATGTATGTGAAATGCTATCGCTAGTTATATGCAAACATTTGTTTTCACACCCGATACACCTTGTTCTTTGCGTGGCCTGTCACAGCAATTTTGTTGCAATGCTCTTGTGCCTTTAGTCCTGCCTCTACAGTTGGATAGTTACAGCAGTGATGTGATAAACGATTTTGTGAGAATAAAATAAAATAAAACACGGGCTAAGCGAAATTATGGCGTATGATGTTTAAGCAGCGACTCAGAGGCATAGTAGGAGAGGTATGTCCGCCCAAGGCAGAGAGGGGGAATACATGACCAGGTGAGTTACCCCTCCCAAGGGTTTTTTTCTGGGTTGTTGAACTATAATAACGCTATATGATTTTATTGCAATGGCGGTTTAATAAACTTTGGTAATTTCCTGTAATGATATTCATAAATAGCTTAACAAATAACTAAATTCAGAAATTTAAAGAAAATGTTTTTCTTTCCTGATATACTGAACCACTTAACTTACAGTCCCAGTTTATAGACTCTGTAAGTGCATTTGACTCGCGTATTCTGAACGCACGCTAAGAACTTTTGTTTAAAACTCCATTACAGATGTTTATTTGTATAGCCCCCTTCTAACTTCTATGGTTATATCGGAGACTTTGACTTAAGAAGCAACTAACTCGTTGACTGTATATTTTTACAAATTTTCGTTAGGAAACACGCTCACATTCACACTTCCAGACTCTACGGAGGGAGCGAACAATTCCAATAAAATAAAAATTCCCCGACCAACCAGGAATCAAACCAGGGACCTCTAGGTTGAGAAATCAGAACGCTAACCACTCGACTACACTCTGTCTTCCAAGCCTTCAGGAAGATAATACAAAAATAGAAAATAAATGTATTACTGCTTACTAACTTTGAAACAGTTGCTCACTGACAGTGGTTTTCACAAGTATTCGTACTTCCAGACTCTAGGGAGGTAAGGTGTGTGGAATAATTCTGCTAAGAAAAACTTCCCAACCTCGAGTCGGGAATCGAACCCGTGACTTCTGGACTAGTAGGCTAGCATGCTAACCACCAGCAGTCATTTAGGCTTGATTATTCACGATTCATACATATCTGCAAGAATTTTTCACACCACTAAAGGAACAGAATATTTTATATTTAACTTACCTTAAAATCCCAGTTCTACTTACGATATACTTGACACCATAACCGGTAATTACCTAACGCAATATATAGCTAAAATGACGATATAAATAGTGCCCATATATTTCACAAGCTGCTTCTACTGCCGTTCTACATTTCCTTCTCATACTTTTTGTTAATTGCTTGTTAGAGGAAATTAAAGCCGGAAGCACCGGGAAAATAAAAAAAGGAAGCGCCAGTTTGCATCTTACTTAGCCCAAAGGTAAGTGTCAGGTTAAGCGTTGAAGAAGATGCATTAGAGTGCATTTCCAGAACAACTTTCAAATGCAAAGCAGAACTGCGGAAATTGAAGTTAGCATATTTTATTCTCGTAATTGCTATTTTTTATTACATTCTAGGTTTTCCTGCTTCATGCAGTAATGTGGATGTTTGGTTTCATCAAATGCAATCTTTGGAGAAAGCTGAGTCAGAACGAAGTTATGCTGTCACATAGTGCAGGATAGGTAAGGCAAACCCAGAAATACTCCTGAAAAAAATTATTGTATATGCAGTAAGGTAAAATACACACACGTATAAAAATAGTGAAGTTCTTAATACTTGTCTACAACACGTGACGGGAAAACCTCTTAAGCTCGAGGGCTTTTGTTGTTGTTTACAGAATAAGATGGATGTATGTGCCCAAAAACTCATTTTATTTTTTGATTTGATTCTCATAGATGGGAGCACTTCGTTACCTTTTAGTTTTTCTTTCAGATATATTAGCATGGTTGAGCACGCCAATAAATTCTGCGAAGGTATTTCCTAAGTAATCATACTATCGAGCCATTTAGATTATGATATTTGGTGGTAATGATACTCAATCTGGACTTGGAATACTTGTTTGGCGGTTGCAATATTAGATGAAGTCCTTGTTTTTCCCGCTAGGAAATACTGGGCTTGAGTATCTTAAATTGGTATCAAAAGTCCCTTATTTACGATGTTCTAAATAAATAAATACTAAGAATTTTAGATGTTTAGAAATTATCTGACTTCTATTTGGTTTAGAGGATGCAACTGGGTTTATTCTCAATGACGCAACTGGCGACCGCTCGGTCTGACTCGTAGCAAGTATCGGGTTGAATGACCTCGCTCTGCGGTAGCCAAACACATTCGCTTACGGAGAGTAAAAACATCTGCATTTCATCTAACATTGTTTGGCACGATATATAGTGGGAATAATGTTACGAGGATATATGTTGATTGTGTTAACTGTGCATAGTTTTTCATAGATTACTGAACAGCGTGTGTTTATTGTGTTAACTTTCGCCCGAACGAAGTTACATGTACACTGGCAGCTTGAATTTATGTATAAATTCCACGGTATCTACGCTTCTAACAAATCCACAATTTATAGGTTGTTAGAAAACCTTATAAGGCTGCGTCCGTGTAAGACAAAGGGAAAATAGTTCTGACCGAGAAAAAAGTCTAAGAAAATGTTGCTTTACAGCGTTACAGCGTATTTTTGTGGACAGAATAACTGACTGGCCTACTCGCTCTCCAGATCTAAATTCTTGATTATTATTCGCGAAGAATGCTTAAGTATAAAGTTTATGTCTCTACAAATTAGAAGTGCGTTTTTCATATTTTGGCTTCAGAAGCTTGTCGACTATTTGATAATGTGTTCAACAGGTGAACAGACTGTATAGGCGCAGTGGGCATCATTCCCAATGTATAACGAAAAGTAAACGTAGCATACACTGTTTCACATTGTTAGTATTATCTAGGGGAAAAACGGCAGGCCGGTCCGGCGCTTCTGCATGAACAAATTTGTATTGCAGTGCCGTGGAAGCGGCGGGCTGACAGTCGCATAATTCAAGACAAACTAGAGAATATTTTTATTGTCATTACCTTAGTACATATAGAAAATTTTTAGGTGTTCTATCTAAAAATTCGATATAGAAATTTCCGCGGAAATGCATGTTTTGAGGTTCACTGAACCGCGCAAACACTCCTGTACAAGAACAGTATAACATATGGCAATGTCAAACGTCATACCTAATTCAGACTCCTGAACGTGACAAAATAAATGAATAACTTGAATGGAAAGGTAGAATCAGGCGACTGAAAAATTCAATGCCATAGCCAGGATTTGAACCACGGATCTCCCAGTCTCCGTCCGGTTGCTCTAACCACTGAGCTACCATGGCAACATGCCGGCACGACACTAAATTCTCCAGCTGATTCGCATTTTTCCCGATAAACCACAAGGAGATCTCAACTTGTATTGAGATAACATACCCCAATGGCGACTTACAATGTTGTAAGTACTTTAAGTCCCGAGCTTCATAGTTTTAACCACTATTAGGTCAATTAATCAATTATATCAATTTACCGGGTAAACCGGGTAGCTCAGTGGTTAGAGCAACCGGATGGAGACCGGGAGATCCGTGGTTCAAATCCCGGCTATGGCATTGAACTTTTTAGTCGTCTGATTCTACCTTTCCAACCCTGTCCTGCACACGGCTTGTGTGAAAGAACAATTAATTCAAATAACCTGAATGTTCAAACTGCGACTCAGAAACACCGCGTTCAGGTTTTCTCTTAGAAATTCAGTAGAAGCGCCTAGAATGTCATCACACAAGGTGGCAGATTTCGTAAATACGAACCTGGCATAGGCGTTTCGTAAAACTTGAATATAAGCCATGGAAGAAAGAGGTGCCGTATCAAAATGACGGATTTCTGTATATAGGTTATACAACGGAGGGGGACACCTCGCGTACTGAGACATACATAGATCTATTGTAGCTAACACACCCAGTAGGAAGGGATGAAGTGAAAGAGCCACAGGAGGCTACAAGTTGCATTCATACAGGCCACAGAGACGCGCGGAAGTCCCTAACTGTTCCAGGCTCGAAGGTCCTTTCCATTGCTGGAGCTGCATGAAAAGGGCGATGAATGACCCTCGACCAAGCAGCTCTCTAGTGTTCATTTGGAGTACTCTTTCCTTTGAGCAAGCATTCGCGCCATCTGTCTGGCACCGCCACACGTCACCTAGATGCACACTAAAAGATGAGAAGGAAAGGAATAAAAGCGGAATGACGAAAAGAAAATCGTGGTAGATGAGAAACCACCCAAGCATTCGCCTACCGATCAGGGAAAACCACGAATATTCCAAGGTCAGAGTGGGCGATCGACATAAATTGAACGGCTTTGTAAGAAACAGGAGGTTATAATCACAAAGAACTCTAGAAATACTCATACGTTTGAGGAATTTTTAAATATATACGAAATACCCTTCCACTATTTCTAAAATGCAAACACTGCTACTAAAAGGGACTCCGTTTATTTTTTCAGCACCTAATTGGTTCAGGACATCTGTCTAATCAGTGGGCGAAAAAAGTATTCAATAATAATCCAAGTCAAGGATGTGGTGATTGGAACGACAGGAAACAGACAGATACTGCAGCAACTGCGTGGAGGCGTAGAGATAGCAGTGAACTATGGGTTGGAGTTGTCGACACAAACTTTGAGCTCATATTGCACCAACAAAAACGTGTGTGAGCAATAAAGTCAATTAAAAACTGTGTTCTTGAAGGAAATCCTATACCTGGCAAAACAAGAAAAGAGAGCGGTTAGAAACAAACAAAAAGGAAAGCAAAGGTTTATTAACATGATAGCCAGTTTTATGAGAGTCTAGGAAAAGAAGTTCTACTATCAGGTGCTAATGATAATGTACTGAACGGTCAGATTATGTTTCGGCCAGCGAAGCAAGGGCTTGAGACGTTGGTTGGTCCAGCGACTTGGGATTATCTTTAGAAGGATATAGCGTGGGTACTGCGGCAGAGACTTTGAATGTCAAGCTGCTGCATTATATACGTTTACGCGATTCTTTATAGGTTACTGCTTCACCGATTGTTCCTATCGCATGGTTTGTTTCGCATAGAGTAGACATTACTATCAGTTTTCTTTATTTCCGTTTTGTCCATTGTATCTTCAGTGCGTTCATGTATGAAGATTATTATCCCACTGAAATGCCAGTGGAAGTTCAGTAAAGAAAAAAAAACTTCATGGTAACATACGTAAAAAATCGGATGTGTTGCACTCTGATGACTTTCTCTTTACTTGTACCAAATATTTTTACAAACGATTATTCTCCATCCATTTCATATTAAACGAGATAAACGTTTGCAGAAGCTATCCTATTGCTCATTTTCTTGTAGGTGCAAGTGGAATATGTTAGGATTTAAGCGATAGTCAACTGTTTTAAGAGCTGGTTGCTATGTGGAGCATCTCTTTGCATGTCCAGGGCATAAAAATAGAATAAGGAATTCCCATTTCAGAGAAAGTATTAAGTACTGAAAAATTAAAACAAATATAACAAGGAATATCTCGTAAATGGGTCACTCGACCCAAAAAAGACATAAATTGTGTATTTTAACGAGATCTACATTTGTTGTATAGTATACTTTGTCTATCTCTTACAGTTTACCAGTTAGGCGAAAGTCGTTCAGGAGGAAGAGGGCTTATGAGGACATTTCCATAAAATTCAAGATATACATTTCATTTGTCATGAAAATGTCTTAAACATAAGGTGTTTTAATCAAAATCGTTAGAGCCATTTTGAGAAAATAAAAATATTCTAAAAATGTTCCACGTAAACGGTAGTTGGAGTGGGGGGGTTCTTTAAAATCTTCGTGTCGCATCCTTGGAAGATACTAAACTCAAATACTAAATTTGGTATTTATCCGACTTTTAGTTTTTAAATTATGCTGTTCTCAGGCAGACACACACGGACATGTTTCCAAAAATTCTTTATTTGGATTCAGGGCACCTAAAAACATGTATTTTCGGTAAAATCTCGGTTTAGAATTTTTGGGTGGAATGCAATACTCCCCCTACTGAACTATACGTAGTAGGGAAAGTAAAAACACATCAAGAAATCTATGAGAATTTTTCACAAGAATGTCCTGGCGTTGAAATTTCAAATCTAGATACCTTTAGGCAGCCCCTACATAGGTTTAGAGCACCAGGTTTATCAAACTTCACAATTCGTAAGGATTTAACAGAAGTAAGGCTGAATGAGACCGAAACGGCTTTAGAATGCTCTCCACGAAAAAACCCACGTCGTCTGTCTCAAGAAATAGGCGTTCGAAACATCACTAAACTTTTAAAGTTGAAACGTATATGGTGAATATAGTATAGGGATTACAGCCACGTTATATCGTAAGTTGTATGAATTTATGTAAACGGTTTATTTCTCAATATGCAATCATTTACATTGTTTACCCAAATCAACTAAAATAATAATTTCCACTATTGACACTAAAATTGATAAACCACATTATTAATTTGCTTCTCTAGAAAAGAGTTCTTAATATTGCAAAGACATAAGATTGAATAATAATATTAGCAAACATGAGTGGGTATTTACCGAGTGAGGTTCCCGGGAGGAAGCCGCAACGCAATGCATACCGCTCACACATTTTCACGGCCGTAATATCATCTGAACGCTCTGTAAATTACTGCCAGATCACCAAGAAGAAGTGTAACTAGAGAAGCGATTATTTTATTAGCAACATCGTCGTCTTCCTGAAGTTTTCTTATTTTTCATGCAGGGGTTTGAGATCTATAGTAGTAATGGATATTGCTTCAGCAAATTTATGAACTGTATGCTTCTCCTTGTTCTCCTCGTTTCTCACATTCCTCAGACATTTTAGATGTTTTACACACACAGGTTATGTTGACACTAGATTTTCCAATTGTTGGAGTTTTCCGCCTTCTATAATCTGTCGCGTTAAGTTTTAAATGACAATGGCCGTGACGAGAATGTCCGAATAGAAGAAAGCGCCCGATTAATAGGATTCTATTATTGTCAAAAGGTAAAATTATGGCATGGAAGTATAAACTTCTTAGCGTTAGGTTACGTTTATGCATACGAAATGAAGTGTACGCCATTCCTTCGAGGTTTTCCTATAGGTAAAACAAAAGCTAATACTACATTTTATGCATACGGCTCAGTATCTTCCCCATGACCTAGATGTCGACGCAATGTTTATTAAAAAGACAAACAAAGCTATCCTTCGGTTTAAATTTCAGGTGAGTTTATTTTGTGACAATAATGAGTGACATGTAAATTCATTAGCAGGACATTTTGATAAAACGTAGTACATTTTTGGGAACGGTGCATGCAGATTACCCCTATTGATTTTAACAACATTTTAAATACCTACGCTGAGAAATCTATGGAGGTCAGTGGAAATGAAGTAGGTGCAAAAAGCAATAACTCTTTTGGACCTAGAACCTGCGTGTATAAGACATTTCGCTGTTTCACATGATATGTCCCCTGCTATTAGAGTAGTCTTTAAACCCCACCCCACCATTTCTGCAATGTTGAGGGCAGATTTCGAATCTTAATTGGGGGAGTTACGTGGCTAGGTACCCTTAACACCCCCGGTTTTCCCTTATCCTGAGAAAACGAATATCGGTAAATTCCCAACTATATGGACTCGTGGATTCATTTGAGCCTTCACTGTCTGATATTATCTATCCGGTTAAAGGACGTTAAATAAAAAAAGTGTCTTAACATTAATATCCATCATATTAAAAGAGTTTATGGTGCTTACAAAATTAAAATACTATGCAGAGGTAATTAATAAAACTTTATACATTATAGAAGATCAATACATAAATAAACATTTGAATAGCTAAAAATGCAGCCAAGGTTTAGCGTTATGCCAGTTGCTGATATCTACCTAGTTAAAGGTCAGCTTGCCGCTGTTCCTTCCATCCCTTCTAGAACCACACCGTCCTTAACTCGCCTGCTGGGGAAGGGAGGAACTGTGGCAAGTTGACATTTAATCAGGTAGCCGGACCAGCCCGCTTGGTTATTACCAGCAGCGTAGAGTGTAAAACTGTGATGTGGTATCGCGCCTTTTGGTTGGTTAACGTTCAAGGACTATAACTTGTGCACTGCAACACTTAGAATGTACTCCCTTAAACTTTCTATTTCCAATTTGTCCATAGAATAGGGTCTTAAAGAGTTGTTGCGCGAATTCGTGGTCAATCTGCATATAACATTTTAAATCTTAGGTGAATTATTTCATGCACATACATAGATGGACAGATACAGCGTCATTAGTAGATATTATGAAATAGCAAGTATATCTAAAACGACGAACGTGCGCTAATACTAGGTTATAGATTTACCCGCGTAGAAGAGTCGTCGTCGGGCCTAACGATTACTCGAGATTGCGAATTAACACTAAAATAAATTTGATCAACTGATCAGCAAAGAGTACTCCTAGTCCGAAAGCTTAAATACCCGATAAAATGCTGATTAGTGCCTAGCTGGTAACTGACATAAGCATATGTCAGCGGAATTTCGTAACTCACCCACGTGACGGACATGAAGTGATCTTTTACCCTAAACCGCGTGTCATCTAGTCTCTGCTTGCTTCAACATCCGGGAAATGACTGGAAAGAAATCTAAAACTAATTTCCTGGAATTACTTAAATAAAGTTTCTCCTGAATATCTCAAAATAATTATAAAATCATAGTGCACGATGAACGACCGTTAATACTATAAAATACATAATCTCTAAAACTTAGTTAAAATTAAGAGTGTCTGCTTTAATTTTGTTTGATATTAAAATATTGAATTGATATAACTTACTATTAGTGTGCTGAATGTATTTGTCTGTTCATATTCGGATGACGCGGGTCAAATAGTATGTACCAGCCAATCCGACATTTTTGCGGGGATGGATGCCCTCATTTACCATGTAAATACGGATTGGATATTTCAATAACAGGTTTCCAGTTAGATGTATAGATTAAAAGAAAAAATATATACGATTTGTTTGTACAGGAATGTATACTTAAATGACATAAAAGATTATGTAAGTAAGGCTACTATTAACAAATTACAGAAATAGATAATACAGGAAGGCGAATGCGTAACCAAGGACATTCGGCATGACACTTAACTACATGTTGCAAAAACGCATATACTTAGAACAGCAGTTCCAGGATTCTAAAAGACCATGTTCCGATTAAATCAATAAGAACAAATAAAGAACACGGAAATGTCACTACACAAATGGGGTCACTCCAGAGCACACCAACAAATGTGTACCAAAGAATCTACACACCGCCGAGATACGATATAGCAATCAAAGCAACGTTATATTTTTCTTTATTTCCTCCTACCCTGCTATTAACTGCCTCATAGGGTGTAGGTTATACAATGGAGGGGGACACCTCCGCACTGCGACCTATGTGAGATCTATTACACCTACCATCCTCCAGCAGGAAGGGATGAAGTGAAGGAACCACAGGAGGTTACAGGCTTCAGAGATACGCGGAAGTGTTTAAACGTTCCTGGCTCGAATGCCTGTCGATGAACGACCCGTCAACCAGGCAGCCCTCAAATGTCCACGGGGAATACTCTTTCCTTGGAGCACTGCCTCACGCCACGAAACCTAGAAGCACACCTCAAACATGGGAAGGAAACGGAATGAAATGGAATTATGGAAAGGAAATCGTGGTAGATGAGAAACCACCCGAGAATTCGCCTACCGACCAAGGAAAATAACGAAATACCCAAGGTCAGAATGAGCGGTCGACGGGAAGCGAACCCGGGACCTCCCGAATGCGAGCCTCACACGTTACCGCAGAGCCATTTCATAGACAATTAGGAAACGACTAGCACACAAAATAGAGAATCACCAACTTTTTATTTTTCATTTTGTTTGTTTCTAGAAGTTTCTTAGATCTATCTAAAAACGACTTGAATCCTTTTTGCAACAATGGCTTCAATTGTTTCCTTTTCTGTATAAATATATGAGTTAGTGGTGAATCATCTCAGACCACTTCTTCCGACAAATGCGAGAATCATGAAGAGCAATCTAGCAGAATTACTTGCGTAAAGTCCAATTACTTCAGGATAGCATAAAAACAAACAGGCAAACCTGAATCATTTTACAACGCCACCTGCTTAATGTGCAGCTCGCTTTGTACATAACTGGAAATGCTTCCAACAATGGCAATGAAAATTATATTATACAGCTCGTTAGCCTTAACTTTGATTTTTCAAATTAAAGTTGGAAACAACACGGAAACAGGACTCAACTTAACACGAAAAACAAGCTTTTTATCTCTCCTGGTGTTGACAATCAATGGCGTATATGTTGTGTATTTATGATTATTTTGTTTTGCTTTTATTTAAGGAAAACCAGTTCGTGGATGCTACAAGTTTATTACTTTTCAAATCAATATATCAGAAGTGTGCTAACCTAATTGTAGATAACAGGTTTATAAAAAGGGATAGTTGAGGGCCGAAATAACTCATATCTCAGATTTGTGGAAGACATTTCTGGACTACGGAGTGCATTCCCCTGCAGCTATGCATGATTTCTGAATTACGTGCCTATGATGATGTATAACCTTAACAGCTGCGCGCGTAGATTCTGTGGCAGTTCTAAAAGGACATGATGAAGCAAGTTTAAAATTACGGTAATTATTGTATGGGCAATAATATAGCGCCCGCGTGTGTTAAGGATTAAAGATTCCTGGAACACGACCTTGATGGAAGTAGAGTGAGAATTATAGCAAGAAGATTAGAGCTGCTCATATCTGACTTACATTCCTGATCGCAGGTCTGGCAGCACCTTGGTGTTACTAGCCTTTATCATCCAGTTTTTCAAATGCATTCACAGAACTGTACACTCTATGTGCTCCGCAACAGATAGAAAGGCAAGTGAAGATCGTTTTAAACGTTAGATTTTTTAAATTTCAAAACAAATGCAAACAGCTAATGAAAAGTTATAGAATACCTGTATTTAAAATTTAAATCATAGGAAGTTATTACTAATGTGAGACTAACAGCCGCCGTATACAAACTCAGCTATGAAATTTAGGACAAAAGATAAAACGGTAACAAAATAAGGATGCAGCACATATACGAGAGCTGTTTCAGAAGTACCCGACCTAACAAAAACAAAAAAAAAATGGGAAGAAACCTTTTTATTTCTCTACATAGTCTGCTTTCAGCTCGATACACTTTTCCCAGCGATGTTCAATAGCTTTATAGTGAGAACCATCGAGTTCTTCAAAATATCCATCAACTGCAAACTCCACCTCCTCATTGTTGGCAAATCTTTTATCACCGAGCCATTTCATTAACTTTGGAAACAGAAAATAATCAGAGGGGGGTAAGTCTGGCGAATAGGGTGCATGAGGAAGCAATTCCAACTTTAACTCATTGATTTTGGCCATGGCATAATGGATGTGTGAACTGGTGCATTGTCTTGATGAAACAGAACTTTCTTTTTCGCTAAATGCGGTCGTTTTTGCTTTATTTCATCATTCAAATGCGGCAATAAGTTTGCAGAATACTCACCATTGATTGATTTTCCTTTTTGAAGATAATGAAAATTATTCCACGTGCATCCCAAAAAAACTGACGCCATGACCTTGCCTGCACATGGAACTGTCTTCACCTTCTTTGGAGCTAGTTCTCCGCTTTCAATCCACTGTTTTGACTGTTCCTTCTTCTCAGGTGTGAAATGATGGATCCATGTTTCATCCATGGTTATAAATCGACGCAAAAACTCGGCTTTATTGTAGCGAAACATCGCCAAACATTCCACTGAAACATCCTCACGACGCTGTTTTAGTTCTACTGTGAGTCAAAGCGGCATCCATCTTGTGCACAGCTTTCTCATGTCCATACTTTTAGTGAGTATAGATGTACAGCACTTTTTGAAATGCCTACGATGTCTGCCAGCCAGCGCAATCACAGTAGACGGTCATCCAATACCATTTTATGGATTTTCTTCACAATTTCTGGCGTGGTCACCTCATTTGAACGACCACTGCGATGTTCGTCTTGGCAGCTCGTACGGCCTCGCTTAAACTCTGCCACCCAATATTTTACTGTTGTAAACGAAGGAGCAGACTCCCCCAGAGTAGAATCTAGCTCAGCTTTAATATTAGTTGGACTAAGACCTTTCAAATGAAAGTATTGTATCACATAACGATGACCAGTTTTATCCATGTTTACAAATTCGCTGAGAGAGTTCACTATTAATGGCTGCCAAACATTTACTAAACAGCATAGCATCGTCAAACTTCAAACTTAAGCTTTATAAGGTTGGTACTTTCTACCATAGCCATTTGTTTGAAACAACAACCACTATCTATACATCAGGTCGGGTACTTCTGAGACTGCCCTCGTACATATAAAGATTCAGTTCAAGATTGGTGAAACCAACTACACAGATAATACATTAATCACTTTTGCATGAATGGGACTAAAATATCAATTTACAGCTCCTTTTTTGAGGATGTATTTGTCCTAAAAAAACTAAGCATCCATCCGTGAGGAGTGGCAGAAATTATATTTTACGAAACTGTTTCCGCGAACATTAGACAAGTAGAAAAATTATACAGTTATGTACATTAAATTTCAGAATTCTTTCTTAAGTGAAAAATTGTGTTTTTGCAGATTCTTGCTTTAAGAAACTTACCTAAAGGGCCTTGGATATTTTGAAGAGTAATTACCTAACTCATCTCTCGAAAGTTAGATCACTGATCAGTTTCATTAAGCTGGTACTCACCTGAAATACAAGAAAATAAGGTGTGTTCAAAGTGTGTACATCCGAAAATAATGTTAGAAACAAAATGTTTAAAACAGTAGAAAGCGTTAAAACTAAAGGATATAAATAGCCTAAAATTCTAGAAACTGCCATATTTTTCACTAACTCAGAAACTATGCTTACTTTTACAGTAATAAGGCGTTTTAACTTTGGGTATTACGACACAATACATCTGTGCTTCCGGGTATAGATAATGAAACTAGCTGATTTTACCGAGAGAGGCGGTTCCGCGGTAAATTGTGGGGCTCGCATCTGGAGGTTCCGGTTTCGATTACCTTTAGGTCGGCCATTCTGACTTTGCGTTTTGTTGTTTTTTTTAAGTTTTCCTTGGTTGGTAGGCGAATGCCTATAATGCTGAGATTTTTTCTGCCTCCCCCCATTTCACATCATTTCATTTACTTATCAAATGATCAGGCGAGAGGATGGTGGACGAGGCGTATAACGGTGAAGTTTGCTTTCAGAAACTATGTATCTGTCCTGGCATTTGGGTGGGACGGGCCCTCAGAGAGACCTCCCTGTGGGGAGAAGTAGGCTGTGGTGGGTCTCGCCGGCGTCAGAATGTAATATCTGAAGACGTTAGGGGTGGCGTCTGTGTCCGATCTGACCGCCTTTTGAGTCCCTCACTTCATCCTCTTGAAGATTTCAAAGAGCAAAATAGACGCTTAAGTGCCGAGATCCTCCTCCGCTTTCTGATAACCTAACTGATCTGCTTCGGCCTCCAATGCAGTTCAGCCTGTTACTTTCCTTTAAATCCAGAGCTTAATCAGCATGCAATATACGTAAGATATCATATATATATACACACACATATATATTATACAGGGAGAGCCAAGAAACCACGAACCGGCTGTTCGGTATTTTTCCTGTCCGCGTACTCAGCGCTCGTTGCCGTCTGCCGCTATCATAGAAAGGCGCCGAAGAAACCATACAACTTTATGAAAGGAGATGCTGAAACTGGCCACCGTCATTCTCCATACATTTTTGACACCTCTTTAGGAAACTATCCATCACTCGCCGTAGTTCACGTTAAGAAATGCTGGCAGTTTCCTGGCGGATATTTTGTTTTAATTCTTCCAGGGTGTGTGGGTTTGTCTTATACACTTTGTTTTAAGGTACCTCAGAGATAGAAATCGCAAGGGGGTAGGTCGGGGAACCGACAAATCTCTACTTATAATTCTGTCCTCAAACATACCTTCAATTGTTCTCATGGAAATATTGGCCTTATGAGCTGTTGCAGAGTCTTGTTGAAAAAAGGCAAAATCACGCGCCCTGTCTGTTAATTCTCTAAAAACAGGGGGGAAAATTGTATTCACGTATGCATGGATTTCAACTATTGACTCCAAAAAAAAAAAGCGCTTTTGAGGACAGAATTATTAGTAGAGATTGGTGGCCACCTCGTTTCCCGACCTAACGTATCCGCCAGGAAATTGCCAGCATTTCTCAACGTGAACTACGGCGAATGATGGGTAGTTTCCTAAAGAGGTGCCAAAACTGTATGGACAACGACGGTGGCCAGTTTCAGCATCTCCTTTCATAAAGTTGGTAAGCAAAGCCTTTAAAAGTAGTTTTAAAAATTTTGTATGGTTTCATCCGCGCCTTTCTATGATAGCAGCAGATGGCAACGAGCGCCGAGGACGCGGACAGGAAAAACACCGCGCAGCCGGTTCGTATTTTTTTGGCTCTCTCTCTCTCTCTCTCTCTCTCTGTGTATATATATAAACAGCAGATAAAAAGGTAATCATCGCCTCCATCACCTCCCCTTGTTCGTCAATTACAATTCGTATATAATTAACAAATAAAGCTGAAAGAGACTTCTTATTAGTCTTTCCTCCCTATTTTTGAAACCGTTTTACCCAGTATGCGGCACACAATGATACTGGGTGATCAAGAAAACTAAAATACTACAATATATTTAGACCTTTCTGAAATTGCACTTGCTCCCTAAAACTAAATGAATTTAATTTCTTTAGCATATGTTGATGATCGTTTAATTACGAACATGCTTTGCAGAGTTTTCAGTAGAGAGACATTCATATCAACTGTGAAATATTTAACGAATTTTCTACATCATAAGACACAGTATGCACGCAACATGGAAAGCTATTTAGTTAGCTGGTTCTGCTTTTTTGTTTCTTGCATGTGGAGTAGCGTTATAAAACGTTCGATGCAGGCTTAAATAACGAACCGCAGTTGCCAAGCAAGCTAATCGCTCCATTATACGATGATCCACTTCGGATGTGGATCACTAGATTGTATTTTTCGTATAGTTGGACGTGTCTGCTCTTTCTTTCTCACTTCCGAATGGCGGTAGTAGCTATAGGCATCACCAATCAGGTTTCTCTATCCTTTTTTTTTTTCTTTCTTTTTTATTCAGCTCCCCATCGCTCGTGGGCAACTGGTGAAAACTAAAGTAGGTAAAGGTTTATTAATAGCTTGTGCTATAGATATGAAACTAAGCACGGCAACTTGATTACCATCGAGTAATGATTTCGTTCATATGTCAAGTGTTTAGTAATTGACCAATCCAGTTTAATAGCGGCTTAAATATCAACTGGTCAGTACCTCTGTCACATTAAGGTTGAACTGAAATTATTGTACTTAATACACTGCTGTCATACTGGCGCCTTTCATTAAAATTTTTTCATGGTTAACACTAGATGGGAATATCATATTTCTAACAAAACGAAAGAGACACTACGATGAAGGTTTGTAAAATTCAATAAACGAATGCATTAAATTGAATAACCATACAGATTAGTAATTTACATCAGTTCAACTTATACCTGATCAGGCATTTAACATTCCAACTCCGCAACTTGCCCAGGGCTACCCTTACCGACAGTATCCAAACTCCGTAACTTTTACCTGATCAGGTATTTAACTGCATCCCAACTCCACAAGTTTTACTTCATCAGGTATTTACTATATCCGAACTGCGCAACTTTTACCTGATCAGGTATTTAACTGTATATCCAACTCCGCAAATTTTACTTAATCTGGTATTTAATTACATCCCAACTCCTCAACTTTTATCTGATCAAGTATTTAACCACAACCGAACTCCGCAACTGGCTCAAAGTGCCCTTACCGCCAGTATCCAAACTCCGTAACTGTTACCTGATTAAGTATTTATATTTAACTGCATCCAAACTCCCCAACTTTTACCTAATTAGGTATTTAACTGCATCCAAACTCCGCAAATTTTATCTTATTCGGTATTTAACCACAACCGAACTCCTCAACTGCCCAAAGCCGCCCTTACCGCCAGTATCCAAACTCCGCAATTTTTACCTGATCAGATATTTAACCACATCTGAACTTCGCGACTTGCCCTAAACTGCCATTACCGCTAATATCCGACTGCGCAGCTGACAGCAGACCTGTGGTTTACACCTGGCCAAGCAAGAAAAATGAATAAGTCATGTAAAAATAGCAACTCATAAATATGTCATATTGTAGTAGTGTAGCAATTTTACGCTAAAGAGTATTTACTGTTACGTTTTTACTACAAAATTTACAATAAGGTATATTTTTATTTTAAATACAATTGACAGAAGGATGACGGAAAAGCATTGAAGGGATTTGGGGAAAAGAAAGGATGTAGTAATGGGCTTCAATTGCACATACTTTTGTTCAAAAGACGTTTTTATCCTATGGATAGTATTTAATTCCGGAATACATAATACTAAATCAATGTATCAAAATACGTGAAAAACCTCAATTAAGAGCCATCGCGTATTCTATTTGAAGAATAAGTTGCGGACTTCGGATAGGGGAATTACTAGACCCTTCCTCGAGCTTTTCTGGCAATAAAATGTTGCGGAGTTAGCATCCACCCGTTTATATTGCTTATTAAATTCTCTTTACGAAAGGATAGTAGCATAATACTCATCGTTTCATCTTGATAATACAATTTCACAAGTGTTATTAAAATCCTGTGTATCATACGAGCAATGTTTCTTGGAAGCTGGAATTGTGGAGGAAATGCCGATAGGGGAGGTAGAAGAGTTACTGGATTCATTGATAAAGCTGGTCGAAAACTACCGATAAATGACTAGAGTGCCATGGCCCAAGTAAACTCTAGCAGTATTTGTTAATAATATTTTACAGATAGAATTCCTAAAAATGTTAATATTTACTCTATGTTAATTTAATTGCGTATCTGATTGCATAAAAGGAAGTAAAGTGGTTTTTCCTTCATTTTTTATCAACTACCAATAATTGAAAATCATATGACACAAGACAGTTACTATCAGGTGCGTAATCTCATATAGAACGTTTCACAATAATAGACCGCTATAATTTATTGGAGCTTAAGCCATTCATAGACGGAAATTATTAACATCTAGTAAGTAAGTAAGTGAGTAAGTAATTTTATTAACCCAATTAATTTACAAATTTACAACAACTTTACAAATTTATTCTTAACCCATTTTCTAAAAATAACAATGAAATAAAATATAAAGAAAAATATCCTCATAACTACTGGTAGCCAGCATTCCTCCTAATCTAAAAGTACAATTAAAAATTTATTTAATCTCTAATCTAACTCTAACTCTACCTTGAGTTGCTTTCCTTGGACCACAACAAACTCAAACTTTGAGGTTGTTGAGTTGTTGGGTCCTACTCAAATAAACACTGCTGTAATTTAATTTAATACTCATTTGCCTCTTTGTTGCTAATTTTCCTCATCCATTTTGCTCTTACTTACTTTTTGCCCAAACAGTTCCCTGCTTCTATTATATTTTTCAACATCTAGTACATATAATATGAATGGAATTGTGACAAGATGAAACTCGCTTAAGATCCTTTACAGATAATAGTATAAGGCAAACTTGCTGTTTAAATTGTATGTGCTATTATCACAGTTATTCATTTTACCTATAAATATGTTGAAAGACCTTCGAATGGGTGAAACTATAATACATTATTTTCCGAAGTAAAATGTTTTAAGAATATGATATGTTGCACACGAAGACTTTCTCTACCCGTTCTTCTACCTACTCTTACAAAGGTTTATTCTTCTATCTAGTTCATCTTAATTGAGACAATTTGCAGAAATGGTTTTATTACACATTTCATTGTGAGTAAAAGGGGAATACAGTAGGCTTAAGTGATAGTCAAGCCTTTTAAAAGCGTGTTGCTATTTGATAGCTTTAAAATTCTGTTTTCTTTGCAAGACCACGAGGGTGGGGAGGGAGATGAATAGAAATTAGCAATTGAAAAATATGAAGTATTTACCAATTCAAATCAATAATAAAGAATGTCTCGAAAATTATGTGTGTCAAGAAATTTAACATAAAACTGTACGTCCTGACGAGATCTACATGTTTCATAGATTTTTGTCTATGTCTTATGGTTTACAAGTTATACAACATTCTTTCAGAATGAAGAGGACTTTGCTCAGGATATTCGCAGACAATAAAATGTATATTTTATTTGCCATTCAAATATTTTAAACATAGGATTTTTTAATCAAAATCATTAGAGCCATTTTTGAGAAATTTAAAGATAATGAAACATTTCCCATGTAAAGGGTAGTTTAGATGGTTGAAAGTCGAACTTAGTACCAAGTTCGGTATTTAACCGACTTTTAGTTTTTGAGTTATGCTGTTCATAGACAGACAAAGATAGGCAGATAGGCAGGCAGATGCGCGCGCGCGTACGTTTTTCTAAACATTACGAGAGACTCAAAACGTGTATTTCCGGCGAAGTCTCGAATTTTTTAATGGAATAAAATACTCCCTATACTTATAGATATGTAATAGACAAAGTAGAAATACTTTGCTACATAAGAAAAAGTAAATACCTGCCTTTATTTAGAAATGTGATTATGTTTATCTATAATCAATGATATACCTACAACTTTAAGTTATGAGTAAAATAAATAATGCATGTAGTTTCCAGTTTTTAAAACACTGGCACATAGAATCCAAAAGTATTTTAATCTGTTCCTTAACAAATCTCGATCGTGAGAAGCTCAGCTTGTGCTTTCACGTTGGCAATGTGTGGACCAAAGACGGTGAAGTTGAATTAGTTTCAAAATTCAAATTGCATTAGTTCAATTTCTATTTTGCCTTCAATATTTTATTTTAGAAGTTTATTACTGCCGGCACCGTTTCATAGTAAAAATATTCAAATAACAACAACTATAAGTTAAACTCCGATTTGCAAAGTAACCTAAGGAGAGAGGTTCTAAAAAGGAATGTTAAATTAATTTAAAGCGTTTATCGGAATAAAATAAACATATAATTGTACCAAACATGTAGATCCACTTTTCTGAAAAACTCGTTAGGTTAACTTTATGCTATATGCATGTGTATGTTTGCTCCGGAACTGAGCTCGGTTTTCCCTAGTAGCATCATACGCCTTACGTTTACAAATAGTTTGTCATTTCCGATGGTTATTCTGTTGCAATTAACAAGAATACTGGCAAAATGGGCATAGAAGTTAACACAGGGCTAAGACAGGGATGTGGACTGTGCCTACCCTCTTTGCGATATAACCTTATAGAAAAATGGAGAGAGATATTTAAACCAAAAGGGATGACCATAAATAATGTAAATATAAACACAGTACTTCTTGCAGATGACCAGATAATATTAACAGAAAACGAAATGGAACTGCAAAGATCAGTAGTTAAATTGAACGAAATAGGACATATAATAGATTAAACGGATGCATAAAACAACATTTTAATAAAACATGAGGAAGGAAATAAAGCAAAAACTTCACAATATTATATATCTAAACCAGCACTGATGTACTGTTGTGAAGCGTGGACACTAAGAACTAGGGAAAAGACAAGACTGGAAGCAGTCGAAATGAGATTTTTGCAATCATTGTTGAGAATTATTAATTAGGAGAGATAGGATTAGGAATACTGCACTAAGAGAACAGATAATGGAAGAAAACATTAATGTAGAAATACAGAGGTAGCAAAAACGTTGGAAAGAACATGTCTTACGAATACCCCCTTCAAAGCAAGCTTTATTTTACAAACCTTCAGGAAGAAGTGTCGGACGACAAAGGAGGAGATGGAATGACCAGTTTAGTTAGCTTCGGAACAGGTCAAAAGGCCTAAACCTTGAATGGAATAGGAAGAAGAAGGTGAAGAAGAAGACTGGCAAAATGTTTAAGGAAACTTTGTGTGGATTCCTCTAAAACTCAGAGAAAGATAGCTAGCAAATTTACAAAAGGCATTAGTTCTATATGTTTACAGAACTTACAGTTAGCATTTATTTTTCGAAGGGTCTTAGTTCACATAATTATTATTGTTCTTCTGTTTTCTTGAATTTAACATTTAGGAAACCAGAAGATGCCGTACCACTTTTACGAGACATTCTGCGACAGTTAAATGAAACTCGTAAAAAGTTTAATCTAGGTATTGTGCCGGGAAATTTCGCTGGCCTACTCAGAAGAAACTAACCAGGACATTGCAGGTGGCTATGATTTCTGAGCTAATGAACCGTTCCTGCCACACAACTTATTAACAGCTGGAGAGATGAATGCTAGAGTAAGCATGAAACCACAATAAAATGGTAACAATATTTCTGCGGTTGGAAAGTTAATGTGTTCTTGGTTTAAACGAAATGTTCTGGTGGTGATGGTGCGTGGGTTCTTGACCATTTCCAAGTATATAAACGGAGAAAACCTACAATGCAGTATTTTCTATGTCTAACTTATATTGCATTAAAGACAAACATCTGTGCGGTTAACTTTTGAAAACTGCAAATTGTATAAGATAGAGGAAAAAATAATGTATATGCCTAGTGACTAAAATATGTATGCGGTTATTAATACATTCTGTAACAGAAACTTGGAATAAATAATCTCCGAGGCACAATCCTATGAACACAACGACTTTTTTGCTTACAGACGTTGGTATAATTATTTTATTTTTGTGACTTTAGAAGATTTAACATTATATGAAAATCCTCAAAATGATACTTTTAATATGTTAAACTATTGCAAGATATTAACACACACCAAAAATCTACACCGGTAGCCGAGGTTCAAGGTTAAGATACGGATTCTAAGCGGGAGGTCCGCAGTTCAAATCACGCCAGGATCGTCCTCACTGACTGAGGCTTTTTCTAGATTTTCCTAGGTTTTCATTAAGTGGCTGGAAAGATACCGTATTAGGCCTGGAACGTTTCGTTCCCAAACTTCCTTTCCCAAATATCATTTCATTTCACATACCACCAGTGTCCACCGCCTGTGGTGCCATATGAAATAAGGAAATCTGATGTGACACATTCACTGACTTTCTCTACCCTATTTCGTTTATTAGTGGGCATACAAACTAATCTTACTAAGGCTTGTTTTTCTATCTACTTCATTTTAGTCCAAATCTTTGCAGAAATAGCTACGTTACACATTTCGTTATAATACAAAGGTAGCAGTGATAGTCAAATGTTTTAGAACTGGAATCTATACGCTGGCCTTAAAATTCCATACTGTTTCAATGCAATCACGACTAACTAAATATTGACAGGACTTTTGACAAGAGAATGACCAAGTAATGAACGGTTCGAACCTTAATAACGGCTATCTCAGAAAAAGTTAAAAGAAAAAGTTATATAAAAAGTCTGTATTTCACGAAAAAGTTAAATGACGTAAATTAATGTGTGTTTTAAAGAGATCTATAATTTTTGTGTGAAACGTTTTCATCTATCGCTTGACATTTAACAGTTATACAAGATTATAAAATTTCTACCGAATGACGAAGTCTGCATAGACCATTCCCAGAAAATTCAAGATATACACTTTGTCATGTAAATATCTTTAATATATGGTATTTTAATCAAAACTGTTAGAAGCAAATGTTTGAAAATAAACAATTTCGAAAAAATCTTACATGTAAAGGGTAGTTTGAGGTGGGGGATTTTCTTTGCAATCTTTGTGTCGCATCTTTGGAAGGTACTAAACCTAAATACGAAGTTTGGTGTTTATACGATTTTTCATTTTTGATTTATGATGTTCACACACACACACACACGCACGCATACGTGGCCTCACAAACTGTATTTAGGGTGAAATGTCGGTATCGAATTTTTAGGTGGAATGCAATACCTTCTCTGTACGTGGTAGAGAAAGTATAAATTCGCCAAAAGGAAGCAAATAAAAACAAAAAACACGCTCTTCATAACAAGTATTTTATTTTATAGCGTAAAAGCTTATAAAGTATATCTCCTTCAACACGGTTTAGGACATTTAGCTTGTTTTGGCTCCAAAGTATGCGTTTTCCATCTTTTTCTGGGTCGTCTGGATTTCTTCGTCCTTCTGGTTCGTAGGAATATACTGCCTTTGGTGTTCTATTTTCTGACATTCTGTTTAAATGCCTTTTCCAGTTTGTTCTGTACTTTATTATTGTCTTATTCAATTCGTCTACGTTTATGTATAGTCTTATTTCATTGTTTTGTGTTTTGCCTGGTTTAGTATAACCAGCTATGGGTCTAAGAAATTTCATTTCATTTCTGAAAAAAATCAATACTCTAAACCCAAATAATAATAATAATTATATATATATGTATATATATAAAATTATGGAGCAGGGAAGTTGCCTGTTCGGAAATTCAACTCCATCTGTTCCTGAATATTCGAATATTTCTTCCGTTTGGCTTGTACAGCAGCATCTGTTTTGGTAGCAGTCTATATGGTCCACTATGTCCACAATATATATTGTAGTGCAGATATTTTAAACATGTGATATTTTAATAAAAATTGTTAGAGCCATTTCGAGAAAATAATAAAAATTGTTGATCGAAAAGGTAGTTTGGGGTGAGGGAATTTTCTTGTAGTCTTCGTGTCGTACCCCTGGAGGATCCTGAACTTAAATACCATTTCGTATTTGGTTTCCTCTTCCTGCTATAGGTAAGTAGTAGAGAAAATAGAAATGACGGCAATTTTTCTATGTAATGAATTTTTCGGTGCTTAATTTTGCAATGAAAATCTTTGCTAGGTCATTGAAATATGCTGATGTTAAATATGAATTTTTGTATTTATCCGAGTTGTTGTAGTTATACGTATCTTTTTGAAATTCTTTTCATTTTTACTTTCTCTACCACGTACCTAGTAGAGAGAGAAGGTATTGCATTCCACCCAGGAATTCGATACCGAGATTTCTCCGGAAATACATGCTTTGAGGTCCCATGAATACAACAAAAGCACTTTTAGGTAAAGGTACGTGTGTATGTGTTGGTATGGATCAACACCAACTTAGTATTTAACTTCAGTACCTTCCAAAGATACGACACGAAGATTTTCAAGAAAATAGCCGTATTCCAAACTACCCTTTACATGGAACACTTTTCAAAATATCTGATTTTTTTAAAAAGTGACTCTGACAAATACCATATATTAAATACAATTACATGATTAATAAAATAAAAGTCTTTGAAGTCCTCTTCATTCGGAAGGAACTTTGTATAATCTTGCATTACTGGTAAAGGTTAAGCGATTGATGAAAACGTACTTCACGAGAAATGTAGACCTCTTTAAAAGATACAATTTATTTCAAATAGCTTTTTTGTGGCAACGGCCATTTTCGAGATATCCGTTTGATTGTTCAATACTTAGCCATTATTTTAAAGTTCTTTCAACTTTAAATTGCTTCTCACGATTTCATTGAAACAGTATGGAATTTTAAGGTCAGCATATAGCGTCCAGTTCTTAAACATTTGGCTATCGCCGTTTCCTTTGTGTTTATAACGAAATGTGTAATGTAATTGTTTCTGCAAAGGTTTATTAAGATTAAAATGAAGTAGATAGAAAAACAAGTTGTAGTAAGATTAATTTGTATACCCACTATTAAACGACAGAGGGTATAGAAAGGCATGCCATTTTTTTTATTTATTCACGGTCCTTAAATCTCACACTGTTCGTTGAACTATTGCTTTCGGGTGTTTAGAATGAACACAGTACCTCCTTTACCTATCGTAGTCGAGTACTGGAGAAAGTAAAAATGGTGTGCATTGGAGGTTTGGGAATATTCCGATTTATTTAAGAGTTTTTCCCATAAAATTTTGTTACAAACTCTAGCTTTACGACTTTCTCATTTTCGTTAATATTTTACCTTTCTTTCTAGGATGAAAGAAGGGATTATGTGAAATTCCTGATATACAGTTTAAAAAGATGGGGGTGTGGGGAATCACATATTTTTCGCTCAGGTTATACCTAGCGATGATGATGATGATGATGATCATCATCATTATCATGTTTTCGCCTCGTGTTTCTTTCCATCGCCATCGTCTTCCTATATTTCTGTAGCCTGGAGGTTTATACCTACATATTTGAATAAGAGTGCGGGTATCCATTCTTTTTAAATAGCTTTTCCATTTTTCTCAGCTTATTACCATTTTTTTGTTCAGCGAAAATATAACTAATTCCTTTCTTACCTCTTCATTTTTTATTCGATCTAATCTTGTACAGCCTTTTACTGTTCAGAGAATTTCATTTCTGTATCTTGTATTCGATTTCAATTGTTTTCGTCCATGTCTCCGAATCTACAGTAAAGAAGGAACTGCCTTTTTTCATTTTTAATTTGTTTCATTTCGGGTTTTTCTTTTCAATTTGTTGACTATTATTCCGCAAATATGATGAAATTTACTGACTTTATTGCTTATTTCCTCATTGTTTGTTTTGTATTTTACATTGCAGCCCAGATATTTAAAATTTCCACTTGTTCTAGCACTTCGTTGTTTAGAATATCTTTAACTTTTTTATTTGTTTTCCTCTGAATGTCACAATCTTTTATTTCTCCACTGAAATAACTAAATGTGGGTATTTATTCAAATGTTATCAAGACCGAGAAGTACGTTTTAATCACAGTGCAAAGCCGCGCTGGGCAAAGTAAATTATCATCACTTCAGTATATGAAGCAGGAATTTAGTTTGATATTCTCTCTTCACGATCTCAGCGTAACCGTAAGGGGATTAAGAGAAAAAGGAGAAGAAGCAATAACGAAGAACATTCTTTAAGCATTTTACTAGTGTGGTTTTGTTTTGCTATAGAAACAGGAGGCATTAAATAAATGCCTCGCCATTTGTCAAGTTCGCGAATGATTTAGACGATAATTACAAAGGAAGCGTTTGCTTCAAGCGTTTACTTACATTCCACAACGTGATGTGATGTATACTGTAAATCACAGGTTCAGTGAACTTCCAACTGATCATTTATGCGTCAAACATCCGACTTGTTTAATGATAAAACAGAGAAATACAAACTAATGAAGTGATATTTTCAAATATCAAATTCATTAATTACCCGGCTTCTATCCTTTTTGCTGGTACACAGAGCGCAAAGAAAATCTTCGGCGGATTTTGTAGCTTTTTCTGGGGTCTTTTGAGGCGTGTCCTTCACCTTACCTATCGCAGAGCGTGGTGGCTTGATAACACAGCAATAAGAGGAAAAAGAGGGGAGGTTGGTGCCATTGCTTTTTCTATTGTTATTGAAGCCAAAACATGTTTATTGTCTAGAACCAGTCTTGCCGTATTAGCGAAATTACTCGTGGACGTACCGTGGGTATGTGGGAGGTTGGTCACACTGCTACAGCAATTGCAACGGCAGTGCATATAAGTGTTTTTATAGTAAAACACTGGATAAAAATATTCCAGGAAAGTGGAGAAGACGGTCTACATACTCGTCAGAAAGTGGGCACTCCCCGTAAAACATCCGCAGATGATGATATTCGTTTACTAAATGCAAATTACTCTTTTGTTATAATTGACTGATCAGTTTAGAAACTAGAGATATATATGTATATGGTTTACCGAATATGACATATATTATGGCAAAAAAATTGTGTTCATTTTTGTCTATAATCCTGTTGTATTCTTATGATCAGCAATATATTAATAGAGGTATATTAACCAATTATAATTTGAATTAGAGGTAAAAATGCTGCTTTATTTATTTATTATTTAGTTATGTTTGCTTCTATGCAGTAACAAGCATTGATATCACTGTGAGAATACAGTTCTGTTTATTTTTTGTTATAAAGTGCTACCTTGCTATGTATTTAATGAATGCCATTCAAGCTTTAATTTGCACCCCCTGAAAATCTACTCACACTACACATTCTTCATTTCGCTAACGTGAGCACTCATCATATTTTCCCCTTAGCTTTTAACCCTTTCAAAGGCGTGTCCTGCACTAGCCAATAAGGCATGGGCTACCAATCACGACAAGAGGTCTGTATGACAAACTGAATGCACTCACTCTACCTCTTTCTCTTTTAGCCAATACGATCGAGAGCGTAAACATATATTTCATTTCTACGCCATTTTGTAACCTTTGTTGTGTTTAATGGTGAAACTATTTGCCAGAAGGAGTGGCGCACCCTTACACCGTGGCCTAAAGCAACCAATGAAATGGCAATTGCGATAAATAATGTCATTTTTTAATTTTCCATCTTGCGTAGAATTTAAAAAAAAATGCTTTGAAACGTTGACGACAGTCTTAGTGTAGAATGTGCACTGAGTTTCAGAGGACGAGCATTACGGGAATTATATTATATTTTGCTAATGGTAGATGGTCTGCATTTGTAGCGAAATGTCATTAAATGAATGGTATTTTAATAAAAGCCATTAGAGCAATTTTTTGGAGAAAATTAACTTTTTCGAAAACTTTTCCATGTAAAGTGTAGTTTGGGATGGGTAATTTTCTTGAAAATGTTCGTGTGGAAGCTTTGAAAGATACTGAAATTAAATATCAAATATCGTATTTATCCGGCATTTCGTTTTTGAGTTTATGCTATTTACACACACGCACACACACACATGGACATTTACCTAAAATGCTTTTGTATGACCTCAAAACACGTATTTCCATTGAAATATCTATATCCAAATTTTGGATGGAACGCCATATCTTCTCCAGACTGTCTCTGTAGTCGAGCGGTCAGGTTTCTGGCTTCTCAACCCAGAGATACCGCGTTCGAAGTTTTCTTTAATTAGAAACATTTCCTATTCTTCACATAGTCCGCAAGAACACGTAAATGTGTTTCCTAATGAAAGTTAGTAAGAACCTAACCGAGTGGGATGGTTACGTCTATGGCCCGTATTCAGGAGGTCGTGGGTTCGATTCCTGACCTATGGGTTTTTCTAGAGGGTTTCCCCAGGTCGCCAGGCAAATGCTGGTAAGGATCATTACATCCCCCGAATTTCCTGTCCCTCCATTTCATCTCCATTCTCAATTCACTTCGCCCTTCATCTGCTTGGTCTCTTTCAGAGTTACAAGTGTCGGCGGGAGGTCTCGGCGTGTGCATGGCAGTGGAAAAGGATGCTCTAAGGAAACCTTCGTCCTCCGGACTACGATCTGTCTCCGGGTTCCGAACCTCCCAGGGGATGTGCAAGCCGAGTGGGAGAGAGGCCGGCTGAACCAGCCAGCACACGGGAGTTCATTTCCTGTAAATGGTAGGAACTCTATCCCCTGCCTGTTGTGCCTCCTGGTCCGGCCGCCCTCTCTCCTCTCACATCTCTTCCTTCCGGGGGGCGCTCCGTCAGGGACATAAGCACAAAAGTTCGAGGTGCTTAGTCTCCTTCCGCTTCTAGTCTAGTCCTATCCTATCCTAGCAAGAACCTACAGTGAATGAATTAGTTGTTTGTAAAGTTAATAGCTCCCGATATGACCACAGAACTTAATGGGGGCCATACAAATAAAAGGATAAAAAAAAAAATAACGTTCACCCTTCTAGGTACGTGAATGAGAAAGTAAAAAATTCTGATGGGTCCATTCGCATGACTTTCTCTCTTGTATCGCTTATTTCCATATCCCTTCTGCAAGCTATACTTAAAAAAGTTTTGTTTTTCTAGTTATATGTTGATCGATATAAACGTTTGCATAAATAGTTTCATTTCACATTTTGTTGTAACTACAAGGGTGATTCAGGAAACTGGAGTGATAGACAAATCCTTAAAATGCTTTGCAATTCCATTCTTTGCATGACGAATTGAGAGATGAAATAATGATAGGTAATTTGTCTCTGTGGTCGAGTGACAGCATTCTGACTTCTCAAGCCAGAATTCCTGGTTCGATACTTGGCTCGGCAGTGGGAATGTTTATTTCATTAGAATTATTCCCTACTCTCCGCAGAGTCCGGAAATATGAATGAGAAAGTCAGGATGAATGTTTCATGGTAAACGTAATAAAATCCAAGGTTTTCGAGTAATAATATCAATGGTTTTTCAAGTTAAAGCCCCCAATATGACAACAGAAGTACAAGGGGACTGTATAAATGAAATAATTAAAAACTAAAAGATCCGATGCATTACTCTTACATCTCTCTATCCACTATCGTTTATTTATATACTTTTTACGAACTATTCAAGTACGTAGAGGAGGTATTGTGCTCCACCAAAAATTTCTATACCGAGATTTCATCGGAAATACATGTTTTGAGTTCAATGATTAAAAAAGAAAACGTTACAAAAACCTGTGTGTGTGTGTGTGTGTGTGTGTGTGTGTGTGTGTGTGTGTCAGCATAGCTAAAAACGAGAAGTCACTGAAATACCAAACTTGTTATTTAAATTCAGTATCTTCCAGGGATGCGAAGCGAATATTTTCAGCCCACCCCAAACTAGCCTTTATATGCAAAAAGTTTTGTTATTTTTGATTTTGATTAAAAGTGCCGTATTTGCATGGCATATCCTGAAGTTTCTAAGAATAACCTGTGAAGTCCTCTTCATTCTGATGAATTTCTTATAACTTGTAAACCGTACGAGATAGCTAAAACTTACTACACAAACATGCAGATCTCGTTAAAACACACCATACATTTCAATTTTTCGTTGCATTAACTGAATGTGTTGGGGTGGGAGATTTTCTTGAAAATCTTCGTGTCGCATCCTTCAAAGGTGTTGAACTTATTACCAAATTTGGCATTTAATCGACTTTTGTTTTTTAATTATGCTATACACGGACACACACGAGCCCGCGCGTAATTTGACATTGTTTTGTTTTATTCACGGATTCTCAAAACGTATATTTACGGTGAAATCTTGGTATCGAATTTTTGGGTGAAATGCGATACTTTCACAACTTACTAAAGGTAAGTAGTAGAGATAGTAAAAGGTTTAAGTATTTGTAAATTAAGACCAATAATAAAGAATATCTCGGAAATGGTTAACGCCACAAAAATGTTTGTTTGTCATAAGTTCTGTGTTTTAACGAGATCATTTTCTTAGTACTAAGAGTTTGTCTAACTCTTATGGTTCACCAATTATAAAACGCCATTGAGAGTGTAGCAGATCTCACAGGCTATTCGAAGAAAATTCAAGATATACATATTGTTATACACCGGGGATAGGCCAAAAGGTTTTGCAGCTAGATATTAAATTTAGTTACCCCGGCATAAACATTGTGGAACGTAGACTCAGAGGCAAACAAGAGGACCAGGAACTTAGCTGCACACATTTTAAGCAGGCGTGGGATATTCGTAACAAAATACACATGTAACACATTACCTGTGGTTTATTATAATTGATATGGTGTCCCTACATTGTACACAAAAGGTTACAGACAGCATTGAAGGGAGGTGCTCCACACACACACACACACACACACACACACACACACACACACACACGGACCACGCATGCTACATACACAAACCACTCACTCTGAAGACACACACAAGACTGGCGCTACTAGTGATGCCACCAGACTGAGGAGGTGGGGAGGGAAATGCCACGTCGGATGTAAGTTCAAACTCCCAATCCAAATAATTATACACGACAATGCCATGCTACACAGCACGACAATGCACACTCATACGCTACAATGTCATTTTCCATACAAATGTCTTAAACATGTAGTATTGCTCAACTTAAATACCTACCGAGTTTGGTATTGAACCCATTCTCGTTTTTGAGTTATGCCATTCGCAGATAGAAACACATGCACGCGCACACACAAACAGCTGGACCCTTTTTAAAAATGTTTTTTCTTTACTCATAAAGCCTCAAAATGTGTATTTCCGGTGATTTCTGTGTCTTTGTGTGGAATACAATACTACCGCTACTTACTATAGGTAAGTAGTAGAGTAAGTAAAAAAGAAAATGTCTTAGTAAAAGTAATGTAAGGCGGAAAAAAAGTAACGAATATTTGGCAAATGGTTAAAGCTACAAAATATTTATTTGAAATAAACTGCGTGTTTTAAATAGATGTATATTTTTTGTGTGGTGTTTTCTGTCTTTAGCTTATGGTTTACAATTAAATACAAATTATTCAAAAATTATTTAGAATAAAGAGGAATTCAGGATCATAAAAAATTTAAGATATACATTTTATTAATCGTATAATTATATTAAAAATTCGACAGGTTTCTGATCCAAAAATTGAAAAAATTGAGTTTTCTTTATGAACGTTCTTTAACTACTATGGTCCTTAGCGTCCCTTTTTATATTTGGCGTGAAAGACCAGTAATTTTGCTCAGAGGTCTCTTTATCAGACTTGAGGTTCTTTTACGTGCCGTAAATCTACGACAGGAACCACCGGCTTTACTTCCCTTCGGAAGGAAGCCATACTAAGGATTTTTACGCCCTCCGCGGTGTTTGAATCCGCAACCTAAAAGGGAACTAGAGCCTAGCATGGTAACCACTACACCACGGAGGAGAACTCTTCTGATCCAAAGCATTGGCTTGTATTTTATTGATGTTAAAATGGCAGAATATAAGTCAATCAAAGATGTAATAAATATGTGTTGGGTAACAAATGTCTATTCATAGGGCGCGTTAGAGCACCTACCTATCCATTATTTTCATTTCTGAAAGTTGGCAATAAACAACAGACAGAAGCTGTTGCGTGTGGAGAGCAGATCTGTTTGGTAGGGATGTTACAAACATGCTACCTGTTCACGGACAAGCAGAACACTTAAAGTAAATTATTGTAACTTTGAGATAACGTCAGGTAGTTGCTCTGATAACGCCGTTGCACCTGGCCACTATGCCAAGTGTACGAATTGCTCGCTTATCGCTATGGGACAGAAATTCATATTCTCTGTGTTGCACAAACTCCATTACAACCAGTTCCTCTTCCTCGGGCTCATCCATATAGATGAGAGCGAAGCTAACCGCGACGTCTTTCTTTGTGCCTTGCTGGGATTGCCAGCAGGTGGTCAACACTTATCGGGATGCGATCCCGGTAGCCGCCGCATAAATCACTGCCTGTCCTCCCATTCAACGGTGCATCGAAATCGGGCGGGCAGACCTTGAAGAACAATGGCAATGTTTCACGAGGAAAACTGGCTTCATCATCATCACTCATATGGATCAGATCAAAAGCGTCGGCGGGATTATTTGTTGTTAAGTAATCTTTCCACTCTTTAGCTTGTCAGAGTCGTACATTGTTTGAATACGTTGTAGCTAACCTGTATTACAATGCTACGTTTCTTCTTTGTTTAATTGTCGGTGAGCAGGCTCCACTCATCTCCGAGTCAGGACTCTGAATCCTGCAAAACGCTGTGAAAACGAATAAATGTAAACCCCTAGCAATAAGAGACTATGAACCATGTGAGTAAAATATAACAATTGGCATTAATATTACCTTTAAGTAAATTTGCTGTTTTGTATTTACATCTTCTTTTAATTTTCGCTACAGTGATATAACCTACAGTAGATTACATATTGTATTCCACCTAAAACGTCGATATCGAGGTTTAGAGGAAATACATGTTTTGAGGCCCCCTGGATAAATAAAAAATTGTTTAGAAAAAAGGTGTGTGAGAAAAACATAGCTCAAAAACTAAATTTCCGATGAATACTAAATTTGGTGTTTAAGTTCTGCGGCTTCAAAGATACTTGAAGACTTATGAAAATTCCCCCAACCCAAACTACTCTTTACATGGAAAAGTTTTCGTTTTTACTTATTTTCTCAACAATGTCTGTAACGGTTTTGATTGAAATACCATAAGTTTCAGATATTTATGTGTATGATAAATAAAATGTATACTCGAATTTTCTAGGAATAGGGTGTGAAGTCTCCATTCTAAATGATTGTTTGTATAATTCGTAAACCTAAGAGATAGATTAAATCTTACTATACAAAACATGTAGCTCTTGTTATAATACGATATTCTTGCGAAATATAATCTTTGTGAAATTAACAATTTCCGAGATATTCCGTTATTGGTTAGGATTTTTAAAACGCATACTTCTTTCAAGTGGAAAATCGCTATTCGTTTTTTACTCTCTCTACCACGTATAGTAAGTAGGGGGAGTATTGTATTCCACCCAAAAATTCGATACCGAGATTTCACCGGAAATATGTTTTGAGACCCCCTGAATCCAAAAAAAAACATTTTTGGAAATATGTCCGTGTGTGTCTGTCTGTGTGTGTGTGTGTGTGTGTGTGTGTGTGTGTGTGTCTGTGTCTGTCTGTCTGTGAACAGCATAACTCAGAAATGAACAGTCGGATAAACACCAAACTTGGTATTTAGGTTCAGTATCTTCCAGAGATGCGACACAAAGGTTTTCAAGAAAATCCCCCACTCCAGATTACCCTTTACATGAAAGATTTGTGGAAAATTTTAATTTTCTCAAAAATGGCTCTAACGATTTTGATTAAAATATCATATATTTAAGATATTTTTATGACAAATAAGATGTATATCTTGAATTTTCTGGGAATGTCCCCAAAAGTATTATTCATTGTGAACGACTTTCGCATAGCTGGTAAACCATAAGAGATAGACAAACTTTTAACACACAAAAATGTAGATCGCGTTAAAATACACAATTTATGGCATATACATTTTTTTGTTGAGTGAACCATTTTCGAGATATTGCTTGTTACTCCCTTAAATTTTTCAATACTTATTTTCTCAAATGGGAATTCGTTATTCATTTTTTTTGTCTGGGATATGCAAAGAGCATTAATCTGTGGCAAAGAGAATGGTGCTGCACCGCAACCAGCTATTAAGAGATATGTATATGCTTGAAGGCTACTGTATTTCTGTATTGCCCTTGTAAATATATATATATATATATATATATATATATATATATATATATATTCCCCTTACATCTACAAGAAAGTTAGCAATAAGATAGAGTCTGCAAATGTTTATCTCGATTAACATGAAGTAGATGGAGAATAAGCGTTTGTAAAATAGTTTGTACAAGAGTAGAAAAAGTCATGTGAGTGTAACACATCAGATTTTTTCTCTCATGTTTATACAAAGAGAACGGAATTTTATAGTCATCAAATATCGACCCCTCTTAATAGATTTGACTATCGCTTAAGCCTGTTGTATTCCCCTAATCACCTTGTACTTACAAGGAAGTATGCAATGAAGCAATTTCTGCAAACGCTTATTTCGATTATCATGAAGTATATAGAAGAATAAGCTTTTATAATCATAGTTTGTTGAAGAATGGATAGAGAAAACAATGTGAATTTAACACGTGTTTTTAAAAGCTACATATGTTATCAAACCCCACTGGTTACCGATGACATATATTCTAAGGTGTTTCAAAAACAGAGGCACAAATTTAGGTATACATTCCCCATATGTAGACAATAAAAAAGTCCATTAGAACGTGTATCCGGAAATGCTTGGTTTCTGAGTTATGGCCGTCAAAACAGTGATATTCACCGGAACGTTTTTCTTCCCACAGGTAGTTGCGGTGACAGAAGATATTAACAGGACACTTGACAGTTAATTCCGAGACGAAGGAACAGTGAGTGTTGTGTTTGGGTTCGACTGAGCGACACGCACTTAATGTTTAATGTGCGTGCTCAGGCCACTGTTAGGAGGAATCTAAAGCGGACTATATTTCGCGGTCCCTATGCTTTTCTGTATAGCGATTTATTCCCGTTACTTCGCTGTGGGTATATTATCTGCGTCGTTATCGTCTCTGCGTTGTTGTAGGTGTAGGTGTAGTCTTCAGGGTTCGAGATCACCGATGTCAATCAGGAAGCACTTATCATCGCATCTCAGGGTCAACTGTCGGCGAATCGGTCTGAAATCCCCTACTGTTGTTATTGTCTGGGTAGGATTGCGGGAGTGGTGACACTAGGATATTATTCATCAAGAAAACACGTTTTCACTTCCTCACTAAGGCGCGTATTCCTGCCAGAAATAATGCAAGATTGTTGTTTTTCCTACCCCGTACAGTTCTTATATAAGATTATCTTCCCCCCAAGGGGCGCTAACGTTTTTTTTTTTTTTTGTGCTCCGGCTAATTACTTAGTATGTAAGGCGCCCTGTCACCGTTCTTTTGATTCCCGCGAACTTGAAGTAATCACTTGCGGTGTGTTAAGTTATTTACTAACCTGGG
The DNA here is from genome assembly GCA_030765065.1 of Deroplatys truncata. Taxonomy (NCBI): domain Eukaryota; kingdom Metazoa; phylum Arthropoda; class Insecta; order Mantodea; family Mantidae; genus Deroplatys; species Deroplatys truncata. The sequence goes on from CM060988.1 coordinate 138,614,751, forward strand.
TAAATAACTTCAACGAACACTGTAACACGCTATATAATTATTCCACACGCATTAATTTATGATTACACCGTAGCGCAGCACTTCGTAAATTTCGGAACTTATTGTCCTTTTCTTTTGATCAATGTGATGCACGTTTCCTTAACGGAGAATCACAGCAGACTGACCGAAATCCACGCTCGTGTTCACATATAACAATCGCTGCTCGCCTCCAAATTTTGTACATGTAACTACAACTTCCTATCTTTTCATTGGTTCTAATACTTATCCTCTACGTTTATTGGTGCCCTGCTTGAAAATTCAAAGCCTAACTGTAAGAAAAGTCCGTTGCCTCATAGCGTATGTTTACTCTTACAACTTGCCTCATCCCCTCGAAGTACAAAAGAAGCTTTCGATTTTTATGTCCCCACGCTCGGAAAATATAATGGACAGTCTGAAACGAAGCTACTCTTATTTTGCCTAAATCTTGCAGCTTTTCTTAGGCAATTACGTCTTTATTTATTTGACAATAGTATTGAGGCTTGAAACATATTTACAATTTCAGAAGGGCTTTCGATTGATACAGTTTTGAATCAGATTACTTTAAACTTAAGGAAAATTATCAAATTGCATGTTAATTATTAATAATTTCTAAATTATAATTATTGCAGAGTTCCTTTATATGCATGCGTAATCAGACGGAAAAGTCGCTACATCTGTTATATAAGAAAGCTTAGTTAATAGGGTGGGTGGGTGGGTTGGGTTACATCCTCCAGACTATTCACATTATTTACAAAGACTGTGGCTGAACTATATTCGTTACGGTAACTATAAACTAAACCGTTCACTAAGGTAAATACCACATTTGAAGCGAAGAATTAGTGATGGTAATTCCGCGAGTCCTTAACAAGTTCATAATTTCCCATTTCAACGTAAGTTAGCTTGCGTTAGGTTAGATTAGGATACGTGTCGTTTAGAAATATTCAATTATGTATAGTATTAATTCTGATGTGAAGTATATTAGAGAGAGAGAGAAACATAAATAAAATTGGGATCTCTAAGGTAATCGTTTGTTATAATGCAGTGGTGAGCAGTTCAATGTTACAATTCAACCACATCGTAGATCATCCACAATCTTGGTGAATATTTACCGAAACTTAAATTTGTTTATTATTAGATAATTTCGTAACAGTTCCATAAGTAACCGGCAATAGAAATTCTACAAAATGATGATTTAGGGAATGAAAATACACGTATTACACAATTTAAAATGAGATGTGAACAGTTTGGAAGCTTGTGACCCACCCATGCTCCCTTTTAAGACACTTCCTTTATACGAAATAAGTCGCTAAATTGTCAACACATGTTCTATTTTGTTATTAGTGCGCATGCGGGGAAGAAATTGCCAACCCATGAATATTAACGAAATCCGCAAAAATAGCGATTTTTCCCTCCTCCTCCTTCTTCTTCTTCTTCTTCTTCTTCTTCTTCTTCTTCTTCCTCCTCCTCCAAAACACACTGGCTGCCGATATATCCATAACTATGATTAAGAAGTCCAATACTTAGGTGACCGTATGAAATTCGTTGGCGCCTTCTTCACTATGCAATTGTAAGACATAAACGTTATTTAAAACGAAATTATATACCTATGCCTGCGCCAAAGAAAATCACTCGTGGAGTTAGGGAACGCACGTTCGCTTCACTCGCGTGCTTTGGTGTAACACTGGTTGCTAATTAACCAAATTTTGTTTATATTAAAAAAACCCAACCTAGCGTAACCTCCCATGAATTGCTGGTTACTAATTAACCTAAGTTTATGTAGAAACTAAACCTAACCTAATCTAAACTCCCGTGAATCGGAAACCAAAGCTTATATAGTGAATCATAAACATCGATAAGGAACGTAAGCTGGTTTCGCTCGCGTGCTTTGGTGTAACCACTGGTTGTTAATTACCCTAACCAAGGAGTAGTAATGATAAGGCCGCTATTGCGAATAAAATGGTGCAAGAAGAATTGTTATTCACGAAAGGATGGCGCTGTTTGTTAGTCATATATTGGCAGCTCTGCATTTCTGAAAACAACACGAAACAAGCTCAGCAAGACGGAGGAAGTGGCACCTCTCGGGAAACTCCTCAAGTACTACCGGCCAAAGCTCAAAGTAAATTTTGCCGGTTAGATGGGGAACAAAGTCGTATAATCGATACATTTTTAATGTGCATCAGGTACAGAATTTAAGCCCATTAAGTTAATACACACTATACGATTCTTTAGATATCTTAAATTACTTTGGTCTTCATTGAAAACGTTAATAAAAACTAAAAGGGAATAATTTACCTTAATAGTGAGTGTAGGAGTGGATGTTGTCTCTTCTATATCTGGTGCCTATCTGCCCGCCGTTTTAGGTGTTTTACTTTTATAGCAAAATTACGTGAAGACAACAAACGCAGCCTTCTTGTCGCTATCGCACATGCGTAATGGGAACTGCCAACCTAGATGAGAAGTGAAATCCGCGGAAAAAGCATGTTGTTACTTCTTCTTTTTCAGTTTGTATTGTCGCTGACTTAAAGACTTTCCACCATAAGTTTAATTTTTTATTGTTATAGCGAAAATTGTGTTATATTAAAATCTTATTTGCATTAAAAGTTTAATAAAGAAGTTTCTTTACAGTAACACTGGTAGATAATTAGTGGTAGATAGTTAACCTAAGCTTATGTAAAAAAAAACAACAACTAAACCTAACCTAACCTCCTGTGAATTAGAAACCTAAGCTTAGGAACGCATGCTTGCTTCGCTCACGTGCTTTGATGTAACCACCGGTAACTAATTAAAACAAGCTTATATAAAAAAACTAAACCTAACCTAACCTCCTGTGAATCAGAGACGTAAAAAATTCATAAACCTAAAATAAAAAGTACATAGGAACGCAGGCTGAGATCGTTGGCGGTATCTTTCTCTCTTTGGCGGTATTTGTTATTCATATGTTGCCAGCATTGTGTTGGAGCTAGAGGATGACATAGGGTGATATATGTAGGGCATGTAATAAATCACTTTCATCGCTTCTGAAGACCAAAGTAAAGCAAAAAGTCGGATTCTTTTTGTTTATTAGTTTTTTATTTTTGCTTCATAAAAAAGGACTTCAGTCCTCTTTTTTAATTTTTGACACACACTGTTTTCTCACACAGACTTGAAACACAGTATACAATTTTGGAACATCTTGACCTCCCAGAAATATTCGTTCTAGAAATATTACATCATTGTTTCACTAAATCCTTGTATTACAATTTAGAATTGCAAACGAGTTCACAACAGAAGCACTGTTATTGCTATAAACGTTTAACTTTGGCCCGAGAGCGTGTCCTCGCGAAAATGGACTTCTTCGATTTGCAGGAATCAGCCATCATGCTGCATTTGCTTGCTTTTGAGACTTCCTTCTCGTTGCCAATCATACTGGGTTTACTAAAACTTCGAGTGCGACTCTTACGCCTTCTCCTGCTGGCAGATCCGGGCCGACGTGATGATACGGAATGCCGCCTTCTGGAGCGGGACCTTCCACTTGACCTTCTGTTTGCCATTTCTAAGAAATCAGAGGGCGCGATATCCTGTTTCCAACTATTTTGTTCTTCATCCAGCGATACCCACCGTTGTGTAGCAAATTTAACTATCGCCCTAATCGGGAGTTGTGGCAATGCCCTTTGCAGGATTAAGAACTGCGAAAGGGCCTGAGAAAAATTTCTGCTCGTCTTTTTGTACACTCCAGAATCACCAGTTCTTACTTTCTTGTTTTTCGACATGTTTTATAACTATGAGTTAGAATTTTTTAAAAAAAATGGTTGTTTATGTTGCCAAAATGCTTCTGTCCATTTGTGCAAAGAAAAGTTTTGTTTATTAGCCGCTGCTATGTACAAAACAGAAGACTGCACTGCATTAATACTACGTTCAGCTGTTCATAGATATAAAACCAGATAACTATTAACACTTATATTCCTTCATTTAAAATGTAATCCAACACATTTCAAAGAACACAAATAACCAAAATCCTTTATAATTATTGAAACATTGGGAATTTATATTTTAGGCAAATCTAGAACAGCTTTGGTCTTCACTATTAGGTATCCTTTTCCAAGTGAAAGTCATAACTTCGTTGTTATCTATCTATCTATGGTTACAATTGCTAGTTTGCCTGTGTGGCGGAATGGTACTAACTTTTGAAAAATGATTTTGTTTGTTAACGACGCTATCATATAAGCGCCGCTGGTGTAACGGAAATTCGTCCCGCAGGAATTCTTTTACACTTTAGTAAATGAACAGACATGGGGCTTTCGCTTTTAAGCGTAGCAAAACCATCGCCTGGGCCGAGTTTGAACCGGCGACCTTGGGATCAGAAGGCAGCGCCCAACCAACAGAGTCACCCAGACCGACGGTTAATGTTCTGACTGCTCAATCCAGTGGACTCAGATTGATTCCCGGGCGAAGGAGTCTTTATTTAGCTAGAATCATTTCTTACCCTCCAGAAGAGTTTGAAGGTATGCATGTGGAAATTAATGCGTATTTCATGGTAAAAATGAATAAAAGCAACGTTAATAAACCTTTCAACCAAGGCTTGTTAGGTTGATTCAATCGAGCTTTTGAGGGGAAATGAGAAAGAAATGATGTGGCAAGTAGCCGGATTATTGCAAAAATTGCGTATTGAGTATGACAATATTAAGTTCAAACGAGTGCTTTTCCTGTTTTGTTCAACTTTATGCTAAAAGTAACGGCTGAGATAATATTCATTGTTTTACACTGCATAATACACGTCGCGAACAATTTAAGTTTGCTTGCAGAAGACCAGATAACCTTAAACCTTCTGCAAGCAGAATTTGTTCAAATCATTTTAATTTTGAGAGTTTTAATTGTTTTGTACGGAAGAATTGTTGCAAATATCTGTAAAATGTCCAAGAAAATTAAAATCATCAGTTAGTATGCGTTATCCTTTAATATGCAGAGTTAATTCATTCATTCATTCATTATCTGTTTACCCTCCTCTTATGTAGGACTTACACCCCCAGGACTTACAAGCGGGTGCCTGGGGTCAGAGGCCCGTCGAGGAGCAGACACTCATGGATCAGACAGAGCATCCAGGATGGGTGATCAGCCCGATGCCTGGTATGGGATGAAGGAAGTAGATGAAACGCAATGTTGGTGAAATGGATGAAAGGAAAGGTGATGATGGAGCAGTTGGTGGAATGAATGGCGGGGGAAACCGGAGAACCCGGAGAAAACCCGCCCAGACGCCGCTTCGTCCACCACATTTCCCACATGCAATCCCTGGGTTTGAACCGGGTCGCCTCGGTGGGAGGCGAGCGGTCTAACCACTCGGCCACGGCGCCGCCTATACAGAGTTAATACTACAAAAAAATCTGTTTTCAGACCACACGAAAACTAGGTAAGCTGACGTTGAAATATGCTACAAGTCGCATAAGTATATTCGCTATAGGCGCTTAAGCCCAACAAAAGTGTATTAGATTAACACGAGTTGTGAATTTGGTTCATAATGGCAATTATACGTATCGCTTTCATTGCTCTTGTGTGGTCATTAACCTCCATACCGTTTATAATAATTGTTACAGAAACCCGACAATTTGTGAAAATCGACAATACGGTATAACCCAAGTTCCGGGTGTCTTTTTTTATTGAATTTGTTTGTTTTTGATAACATACTTAGGTTTAGGTCGATATATTCGTTTTAGATGCATGGAACTCCTGATCGCTTTTTCTCGAGCGAGTAATACAGAATTTTGATGTCTAACATACATGTATACATTAATGTCCTACATAGTTTCTAAATGATAAACAAACAGCACAATATAAAATACACATACTCTCCGAGAATAAATCAAAATGCACCGGAAAAGCTGTTATTACAACAGAGAACCAACTCGTGCCTGTATGATAACCTTTCGGTAACACTTCCATACTTCCTTCTCAAATACTGGAATAGAGCAAACTGGAAAAGACATTTAAACAGAATGACAGAACCTAGACCACCAAAGGCAGCATATTCCCACCAACCAGAAGAATGGAGAAACCCAGGATAAAGATGGAAAGAGAAAGACTTTGACCTACACCGTGTTGAAGAACAAGAACGAGAAGTCTTACCTTCTGGTTAATTTGGTAAAAAGTAGTAACTTAGAGAAGGAAAATGCATAAACAAAGCTGGAAAGATGTGGATACTTAGAAACCTCTCACACACCTACCCGCCCATTTTTATTTGAATAGTAAAATCATCACAATGTCAACAAATTTACTCCAAATTTAATAATACGCATGCGCGCAGGAAACTGCCAATCCACCTATATTAGTATAATCCTAGAATAGCGATGTTAGAGGTGGCAAACGCCCAGTTACTGATATCATAGACAACTTACTATTGATGATGTCATACCTGTTATTTGAAGCCAGTTCATATACATGCACTATCTTAATCTAACCTCGGGTAAACCTCGAAACGACAGGACAGTGGTTTCACAGGGGCTCGCTACGGCCTGACGGCCAATGGTTCTACTACAAAGAGAGCCAAAAAAACTACGGCTGCGCGGTTTTTATCTTGTCCGCGTCCTCGGCACTCGTTGCCGTCTGCCGCTATCATTAGAAAGGCGTGGATGAAATCATAAAACAGTTTTAAATCTACTTTTAAAGGCTTTACTTACTAACTTTATGAAAGGAGATGCTGAAACTGGCCACTGTCCTTGTCCATACATTTTTGGCACCTCTTTAGGAAACTATTCATCACTCGCCGTAGTTCACGTTGAGAAATCCTGGCGGATATTTTGTTTTAATTCTTCCAGGGTGTGTGGGTTCGTCTTGTACACTTTGTTTTAAGTTACCCCAGAGATAGAAATCGCAGGGCTTAGGTCGGCGGACCGAGGGGGACACAAATCTCTACTAATAATTCTGTCCTCAAACACACTTTCATAAAGTTGTTAAGTAACGCCTTTAAAATTACTTTTAAAAATGTTGCACGGTTTCATCCGCGCCTTTCTATGATAGCGGTAGACGGCAAGGTGCGCCGAGGATGCGGACAGGAAAATCACCGCGCAGCCGTGTCGTAGTCTTTTAGGTCTCCCTGTAGTACCTATCGTACAAGAAGACCAGCTTCGAGTGAAAGCAATAAGAAAACAATTGGGGGAGAGGGAATATCATTCCTGGCGTACCTTACCTCACAAAGGGAAAAGAGTGGTTTATTTAAAGAATATACTCCTGGTAATAAGTGGGCACGATAGCCTAACGAGCTCTGCAGCAATGACTGGAGGACCGCCATAAAAATGACCATAATGTATGTCCGTTACGTAAAATTTCTGGCAGTACCCAAGACGGAAATTACTGTCGGTGTTGCCACAGTGAGATGGAAATCCTTGGAACTTGGGGCACGATATCTCGCAGTGGGCGACTTTTGAAGACAAATCGACAGTTATAAACATCTACAAGAAATAGCAATTGCTGTAATCAAAGAATGACTTTTGATTCTAAAAAGTCACATTTATAACAAATAGCGCTCTCTCCCCTCCCTCCCTGTCTCTCACTCTCTCTCTCTCTCTCTCGTCGTCCTCCGTGGTGTAGTGGTTACCATGCTAGCCTCTAATTCCCGAGGTCGCGGGTTTAAATCGGCGGAGGGCGATGGATTTTTCGGGCGTAAAAGTCCTTAGCATGGCATCCTTCGGAAGGGAAGTAAAGCCGGTGGTTGCGAGTCGTAGATTTGCGGCACGTAAAAGAACCTCAAGCCTGATAAAGAGGCCTCTGAGCAAAATTTTCGGTCTTTCACACCCAATATAGAATGGGACGCTAAAGAGCACATTAGTTAAGAGCATCCATAAATAAAACTCAAATTAATTTATCTTTTTTTTCTCTCCCTATATTATTTTGAGATTATACTTATATAGATTTTCTTTTCTTACATAACTATTTTCTGAAAATTTAATTTCAGGTATATTTAAACATTTGTAAACTTAAACACTTGGTCAACACACTTTGTAATGATAACCCCTGAATTGGGGATAGTGAAATATAAGTAAAAATTTCTAGTAGCAGCGGCAGCGGCAGCGGTAGCGGTAGTGGTAGTGGTAGTAGTAGTAGTAGTAGTAGTAGTAGTAGTACTAGTAGTAGTAGTAGTAGTAGTAGTAGTAGTATTTATATCTCGCGGTATTTTGCTCAAACGTTGCCGGTCCTTCGGAACGAATTCCGTGTATCGCAATAGCACAAAGCGCTCAATACCCGCCGAACCGTAAATCAGAGAAGGTATGGAAGTGTATCGCAAAATTTTGATGTCTAACATACCTGTACCCTCGAGCAGGTAATACAAAACGTTGATGCTAAGATACCCGCACACGTTAGTGTCCTATATAGATATAATTTGCATAAATGTAATAGGTTATTTAAATAATAATACTTTTATTACTTGTGTTGTTTAAAGTCAAATCACCATTGCGTTGGCTGTCAGAACAGGGGCGTAAAAATCATTAGCATGGCTTCCTTCGTAAGGAAGGTAAAGCCGGTGGTCCCGTGTCGTGGATTTACGTCACGTAAAAGAACCTCAAGCCTGATAAAGAGGCCTTTGAGTAAAATTTCCAGTCTTTCACGCCCAATATAAAATGAAACGCTAAGGATCGTGGTCGTTAAAGAGCGTCCATAAATAAAACTCAGTTTGTAATTTTGTCAGATCACAGCATACCTACTAACTGTATGAACAATCGAATGTGTTATGGAATACTAATCAAAGTTACCAACAATGGGAACGGGGAAATAGTTAAATTCAGAACACAATAAAGACTTGTTTTTTCAAGTACACCATTTATATGGAAACTGACATCATTTGAATGTGCTCTGATTAAAACCACAATTGGGTGACGTAGGCTATTAATCACTGCATACTGAAACTACGATTCAGTAACGAGCTGACTTTTATCCGATCCTTGCAAGCTATTGTGAGGCAGCAGCTATACCCCAAGCTTATTGGGAGGTCGGCGCCGGGCAGTTGGAGAGATAAGTAGACGCGGAAGAGGTCTCGCCCGGCGTAAACACCAGAAATGCTACAGTCAAATAACCAGATTCGCCTGGAAGTTTCCGTTCTCCCCACCTCTAGAGCGTTCTGGAACTCTGCGAAAATCTCCAGGGGCTATATAAGCGAGACTTCTCGGGAGCGAGTGATGTACCAAGTGCGTTTCTGGTGCAACAAAAAGTGCTGTTCTCCGAGTGAGTTATGACGACTGCTGTGACATGCAATGAGTGCTGCTACTGCAAGAGATTGGAGAAGTCTTGTGTTGGACTCCCAGCAAGTGAACCGTCTGGAAGAAAGTCTACGTCGTGCGCATTTCATTACGCCGCTACGTCACGAAGAAAGTGAAATGATAGCGAAAACTAAATGAAGAGACACCGAAAAATGAATTAGATCGCATCAACGAAATGACAGTAAGAACTTAGTGAAGTGACAGTTAAAAACTGAGCAAGTCACAATATTATAAGATAAATGGCTGTAATTATTCGATATCCCAGGTATTGCCAAATCTTATTGATAAATATCAAACACGCAGCGTATGAATAGAATAGTCACCAAAAAAACATGTTTGTGTTTACTGCCTCTATCACCCCTAAATGTTGCAAATGAACATTTTACACTACATAGCGGTTAAGTGTAAAATGGTTATAGGTTATTAAAGCCATGTGAGTGTTGCATATCAGCGTTGTTACTTAAGAAGCTTCACGACTGTAAATACTTACAAAACAACTAAGAATGTTCCTTTTAGAAAATTACATCTAATAGTTATAAATAGTTTCCACATGTTCACAAAAGTAGGTAAGGATGCCATATTTAAATATAAAATGCAATTCAGAAAAACTTTGGGGGCACTTTTTTATTCTGCAGACTTCAAGTTATGTATACTATGAATTAAAAGTAAATAAAGTATTTCTAAACTTGAAACATGAAGGCTTGTTGCATCATCTCTGAATTCCTAGCAAAATAAAAGACATGCTTACACTGTTATTTGAAATAGTTTGCGTTCAAGTCCCTTTAGGTAAAGCATTGCATTTACCGAAGAATACGCAGAAAGTCACCGCTGTTAAACCTGTTGTAAGAGAGGCCAATGGTTAAATCAGTCCCTCGGCTACGTCGTGGAGTAAATTACATAATCATCTCCCTTAAACAAGTAATGGAACTGTTGCCAGCGAAGCATCAAACGCTATCTCGCGCATTATTAGCAGAGTCTCGGCACGTAGTCCTTGTTCGCGAGCCGTATGTGGCTATAACTAACGCTGGTTTAACGGGATATGAGTTCGAGCCTCAAATACCGGAACTCGCGTGCGTCATGTGAGCCTGCGACTCAGCCCAAATTTCAATGTTTGCGTCTCATTTTCGATGGTGGAAGTGTCAGAATGTATTCGAACGGAAACTGCTTCTTGTATCCAAAATGGTAATGTTTATTGCACTAGGGCAGCGGTTCCCAAACTTCTAGCCCACACGACCACCTTTTCGATAATGAAATTATTGGCGACCCCTCCATTAACTTCGCTGCTTAATCATTAATTTGCAAGTTTTCGCGCAAAGTTAAAAGATAAATTAATTGAGCTTTCTTCAGACCAAAGTTTAAAACTGACTTTCCAGAAGGAAGATGTGTATCAGTTCTGGCTAACAAGAAGAACAGAATACCCTGGTGTCTGCCGCACTAAACGTGCTTATTCCATTCTGCACCTCACATCTCTGCAAAATTGGATTTTCGTCAATGATGAACATCAAGACTACATCTAGGAATAGACTGCAGTTAGAAAGTGGTTTAATAATGTGTGCAACTATATACAGCCAGACATTGAACGATTAATTAATAGCAAACATGCTCATACTTATCACTAATCATCCTGATTTGCAGTGTAATAATTAATGGTTTACATAAAATTGTACATGTGCATTTACTGTGAAATTGTAGTATTAATATGCTTCTTAAATACAAAACATGATTCTGTTTAAATGTAATAGGTGACTAAATTCCATTTCCCCATTGTTATAATAACAATTAACAATAAAATGATTTATTAATAATTGCAAACATCCACTGCGACCCCCCAGATAGAATACCGCGGCCCCATTGAGGGTTGCGACCCGCTGCACTAGGGAATTATTACAGAAAACGGAACTATGTGGATAAAATCGAATGTGCTATATTCAGATGACTTTCTCTACCAACTATCGTTTATTGTTATATAGCTATTCCTACGAAAGCTTATTTTTCTGTCTACTTTATGTAAATCGAAATAAACCTTTGTAGAAATAATTTTATTACACATTTCGTTGTAAGTACAAGGAGGATACCACAGATTTCGCTAGTGCCACCTTATAATTTTTCACTCTTTCCATGACATCGCGAGAAACAGCTGGAAAGAACTTAATAGCGACAGCACTTTAAACAAATGACAAAAATACCAATAATAACCGAAATCTCGGTATGGCTATGCCACAGAAAGTTATTTGAAATAGATTGTGTGTTTTAAAGAGATTTTTGTGTAGTATGTTTTTGTCCATCTTACGGTTTACCAATTATATAAAAGTGATTCAGAATGAAGAGGACTTCACAGGCTATTTCCAGAAAACTCAAGATATACATTTTATTTGTGATGTAAATATTTTAAATATACCTATGGCATTTTAATAAAATCCATTTTTCAGAAAATAAAACATATCGGAAAATATTCCATGTAAAAGGTAGTTTCGGGTGGGGGATTATAATTTGTTTTTTGAAAATTTTTGTATCTTTGGAACATACTGAATTTAAATACCAAGTTCGATATTTATCCGGCATTTCGTTTTTGAGTTATGCTGTTCACACACACGCACACACATCTTTTTCTAAAAAACATGTGTTACCATTGAAATGTCATAATCACATTTTTGGTTGGAATGCAACACTTCCTTTTATTACTATAGGTAAGTAGTAGAAAAAGTAAAAATAACTAGTATGACCGCAATAAACATGCAAAGAAATACATTACAATAGAGAAGAGCAGGAAAAAGAAACAGCATACAAAGCAAAGTTTGGAAGAATAAATCTACCTATTGCGGAATGGTTCATTCACTGGACCGTATTCTAGCTTCCTACTCCCGAGGTCGCGGGCTCAAACCCGGCGGAGAGCGATGGATTTTTTCGGGCGTAAAAATCCTTAGCATGGCTTCCTTCGGAAGGGAAGTAAAGCCGGTGGTTCCGTGTTGTAGATTTACGGCACGTAAAAGAACCTCAAGCCTGATAAAGAGGCCTCTGAGCAAAATTTCCTGTCTTTCACACCAAATATAGAATGGGACGCTAAGGAGCACAGCAGCTAAAGAGCGTCTATAAATAAAACACACAAAATAAAAAAAAAGCTGGGCCGTATCTTATGGGTTGTTTCAATAAACCTTTGCTTTTAATTACAAGGAATCATAGAGGAGGCTAAGACTGCAATCAAATATTTAAAATGTAGGTCGCTATATGCTGGTCTTCATATTGCATATCTTTTGCCTGGGCTGACGAGAAACAAAAGAGTGGATACAGCATTAAAAACGTTTGCTTTGAAATACTGTAAAATTACAGCCAACAAGAGGAAATAAATGCTGTAAATCGATAGACCTATAAAAAGTAATTTAACGCAAGTTACAAGTTTTATCGAGCCTATAATTTTTACTGAAAAGGTACATTTCTATCTTTTACAGTTACTCAATTATACCTATACAATTTTCTAAGAACAAATAAGAATAAAGAGGACTTCAGGGGCTATTAACAGAAAAACACATACACACACATACAGGATGGATCATTTAATAGCGCAAACTGGAACGGTTGAAACCATATGGCAGTAGAAGCAAAAACGTTGCAGTAAACATGGGTCCGTAAACGAACATGTGCGAAATAATTACAAATGTGTGATTACAAGCCGCCACTGACTTCATTAAGCAACATCGTCCTAATTAGTACAAACGAATTTGAAAAGTACACTTTTTGTTTAATAATTGCCATTCTAAGTTGCCTCAAAATTCACTCATAGCTTAACTTAACAAGGAATACAATTCTACTTTAGTATGTTACATGTTATTAATACTGTACACTCTTGCATGTGGATGCAATACTGCATTCGTCTGTGCAGTAAGTTTTGAATTCTTTCAAATGCCCCCGGATCATCTCGGAATTCTTGACAAGCAGTACAGTTCTTTGCTCCAGTACTTCAACGGTATCAATGAAAGTGCTCTACACTACAGGTGACCACATACAGAAAAATCCAAAGGATTGAGATCAGGTGTCATGGAGGCCAAGGTACAGGCCCTCCTTGATCTATCCATCTTGGACCATATCTCCATGTTGGATGTCTTCTTACAGTAGCAGCAAAATATGCCGGTGTTCCATCATGCATCTACCACATACTCCGACGTTGCTCAAGGGGAACATCCTGAATTCACGTCAGTGGCGGCTCATAACCACACATTTGCAATAATAAATCTCGCACACGGCTTGTTGCGGACCCATGTTTATTGGGACTCTTCTGCTTTCATTATCGTATACTTTCAGTCGTTTCAGTTTCCGCTATTAATTATGATACATCCTCTGTGTGTGTGTGTGTGATCCTCTTATCAGTATCTCAGATATATTTAACCCAATTCATTAGAATCGTTTTAGGAGTAAAAATTAAAGACAATTTTTCAATATAGAATGGTTTGAGGTAGGGAAAATTTTGTGTTGTAACTTGAAAAATGCTGGACTTAAATACGAAGTTTATTTATGTGTTATATTATTAATGATTATTATTATTATTATTATTATTATTATTATTATTATTATTATTATTATTATTATGCTCTTCATAGGCAGGCAGTACGTTTTCTAAAAATGCTTTCCTTATTGGATTCAGGGTGCTTCGAAAGAGCATATACTCCTAAAGTGTGATTACCGTATTTCTGGGTAGATGCAGCATTTCCTCTACTTACCAAAAGTAAGCGGCAGGGAAAGTAATAATAGGACTAAGGGTGCAGCTACAAAGAGAAAATAAGGAATAGATATTAGAAACGGGGATGATTTCAGCATCACGGTCAAATTTAGCCCAATTGCGCATGCTAAACCTCCGGGAGACAGATAGGGGGAGAGAGTACCAAGGGCGGCCAGACATGATGGCGGCGGGTGCTTCACAACGAGTTGGGTCCCTAACTTTTCCAGATTGAATATATCTGACCGCCCTGTCGATGCTCCCGATCCTCACGTACAGGTGTTTCTTGATGCAGTAATTTGTATCACAAATTATTTAAATGTAAAGAGTGATTATATTATGAATATGCATTTTTGTGTGACATTGATTTGAGATGTTTTGTTTATTGTAATTATTGTTGAGAAGTAAGTTTATACGGCCTTACTGAAACTGACAATAATAGCGTGCAATAATGCAGCGAGGGGGTAAGCTGTTTATCATTATTTGAGACGAGGAAGTTACGTAATGTTGGCGCGTTTTTCTTTAGAATTTGCTAGAACATTTTCCCTAATGCATATGTATTCATAATTTTCATTGGATATAAAAATTGACGCTAATGTTGGCGCGTTTTATTAGCCAATAGCAGCTCAGTTATAATCTTTAGGCATATCGGGGTGTAGGAGTATAAAAAGGGCTAGGTTAGAGGTAAAGTCTTACAGTCCGTCAGTTCACCGAAAATACTTGTATACTACACGTCGCCGTCAGTTCATCGAAAATCTTTGTACACTACACGTCTTCAGTCCGTCAGTTCACCGAAAATATTTGTAAAGTACACGTCGGCTATCGATTCACAAGTTACGCGTAGCAGAGTTATGAAAAATCCCAAGTGTTATAAAGTTAATTATACAAAAAGTTGAAGTACGCAAATTAAGAGTGATCAGTAATGAAGTTATTATAACAGTTTCAGTTTGGTGAGTGTTTAGATCAATGTGTAAATGTGATAGTGAATGTGTTCGACAATAAAAGTGTAAAACAAAATTCTTTCATCAGTGTTATCTTTGGATAAATGATTCCTTTCCGTTTACACAACCTGTATAAAGAGAAGTGCTCGACCAAAAAGATCATAGCTAGCCGGAGGACAGTGAACCAAAATTAAATAAAATAACAGTAGCATTCTTTCAAACAAACACTAATACTGACGCAAATTGCTAACACCAGATGGAGCTAACAAACCTAACAAAGAATCACGTCACAAAATGGCTTCACCACGTGGAGTAAACACAAATACACAAACATAACAAGTATACCACCGCAAATAGGCTCCCAAACGTGGGGCTCAACAAATTTAATATAACATTACAAAGTATACCACTTCATTCTATACCAGAGAAGAAACAAGAGTACCTACTCTTCTCAAAGTACATCCGCACCGCATATGCTGCACACTACCGCCCATCCTTTTTGGCTCTGCAACCCATAGAGATGAGGGAAATGAAATGAGAGGAAATGAGAGTCAGGAAAAGATAGTATATACTCCGTTGCAGCATTCGTCTGCCGTCTTGGGGAAACCACGAGATAGAAAACAAGGTCAGTGTGGTCGGTCCAATGGGACTCAATGCGAGCCTCTGGAACCATCCTCGGTAAGAGAACACAAGTAAAGAGAAACGAAACGCAAGAGAAAAATATGCAGGAAAATATATGGCGAAGGAAAGAGTACAGCATACAAGAGAAGAGAAGAAGGAATAGAAAATTGAAATATTTTGGATACACACGGTTGAAGGCAGTGTTGCGATGTGTCTTAAGACGAAGCATATGTACTGCACATAGTTCATTCTTGGATTATTTGAACTAACAAGGGGATTACAGTCATTAAGACGGAGCTTTGGAATCAACGATGTCATTCAACTCTTTAGTGCTTTCTACAATTCACCGGAACAATCACAGCGTTGCGAACTGTTCCGCCCGGTCGTGAGCATTGCATTTGTTAAGAGGATGAAACGGTACCCGGTTTTCAAATGATTCCAAGCTTTGTTCGCTTGTAATGTAACAGAATACTGGGATTTTGGTGAACTGCTACTGCCAAAGCAATGCCCTTTTAATGTCCTAGCATGCGTTCTTGCTTGCTGGTTTAACTTGACCAAGAGATAAACAGTATTTTTAAAAGGCTGCCTAATATTTGTGGCAGTAATTTGTATCACAATAATGTAAATGCCAAAGCGATTGTAGTGTAAATAAGCATTATTGTATGACATTGATTTGAGATGTTTGTTAATTATAAGCATTGTTAGAAAATAAGTTTACACGGCCTCACTGAAACTGACAATAAGAGCGGGTAACAATGAGCGAGGGGGTGAGTTGTTTATTAATTAGATGAGGCAAACAAATGACGTCAGATTGGCGCGCTTTTCTTAGAAATGGTGGGAATTTCTTCCCTAGAACATAGGTGTTCGTAATTTTTGATTGGATATAAAAATAGACGCTAAGGTTGGCGCGTTTTATTAACCAATAGCAGCTCGGTTATAATCTTTAGGCATATTAGGGTGTGGGAGTATAAAAAGCTAAAGCCAGAGGCAGATTTCGTCAGTCCAACAGAAGCATTCGCGTGTAATATGTCGATCAGTTCAACATAAGTATTCGCGGATTACACGTCGCGTAGTTCAACGGAAGCATACTTAAAGTACACGTTACGTAATAATGTGCAGCAAATAAGTGATTATAGTGATATCAGAAAATATAACAGTTTCAGTCTGGCTTGTATCAAGAGTCAGTATGTGAAATTAACTAATTGTGACGGTAATAAAAGTGTAAAAACAAATTCTTTTATAAGTGTTATCTTTCAGTAAAAACTCCTTTCCGTTTTCACACCCTGATTAAGAGATATGCTCGACTGAATAATAATAGCTAGCCGGAGGACAATGAACCCAACATTCAAAGTAGTAAAACAATAACAGGCGCTCAGAAATAAGATAACACGAAATGACCACGACAAATTGGCTTCCATACGTGGTGCATATAAACATGAAGCAACTACCAACTACCAACAAATATTCTACTTCATATTAAGTCCTTTATTATTCATTTCTTTATAAATTTAATATACAGGATGATTTATGAAGAACGGACAGGTTTCTTTGTTTAATTATTCTGTTCGAAATTCACGCAATGCCCCAATTTTAGCATCAAATTAATCAGAATGTTCTGGAGTTTCGATTGCCTCTCACTAAATGCGCAGATGTTCATGTTTTATTCCTAATTGCTAGTTTTATTGTCGGCAATTGTTTGAGATTTTATTCTAGTCAACGTGAAAATGGAGTACACATTAAATGAAGACTCTTCCTTGTAAAGATTACGAATTCAATTACAACTACTCAAAGGGCATGCCAGAGAGAATTTGGTGTTCGGAATTCTCCCCAAAGAAACACATTATTGGGACTGGTAAACAAATTGGAAACAACTGGATCTAGGCTTCTCACGGTTGTTGTTGACGTTAGAGCACGACTAGATCAGTCACCCAAACAATCATTGAGACGTTTGTCGCAGGAGACAGGGTACAGCTATTCAATGTGTCAGAGAGCTGTAAAAAGTGCAGGACTACAGCTGTATAGGATTACGGATGTCCATCAGTTACAGGAACCAGATAAGGATAGACGACTGAATTATTGTCGTTGGTTTTAGGCGTTCATTGTGCAAAATCCTGCCATATTGTCCATCACATGGTTCACAGATGAAGCATGGTTCCATTTACCCGGCTATGCACCTATGCATCCGGTTAAAATCGGAGTTGACTGAGCAACTAGACGATGTAGAGCTGAGTCAAGCATATTTTCAGTAGGATGGTGCTACATGCCATACATCAAATGAATCCATGACACTAATTGCAAGTTTCTTTGACGACCGGATAATTTCCAAGAACCTGTGGACACCGAGATCTCCGGATTTGACATTCTTTCTATGGGATTGATTAAAAGACAGGGTTTATGCCACACCTAAATTTACTAAGCGATTCTTCTCCAACTCACCTTAGCATTGCCTATGGCACTGCAAGTGCTATAGATTTAACTTTAAGCACTCCAGATATCTTCGAAAATTATGAATGGACAGTGTCAAAAGAACTGTACAGCGATCGCTACCCCATAATACTGAGTCACATCAATAACACGCAATTAAAGATTATTCCACAACAGAAATGGGATCTTCAACATGCAAATTGGAATGAATTTAAGACATATATTTCCAATCAGTTGTGTCAGCTAACTTCACCCCAGAAGTTTCACCAACCCAGTGCAAAACAAATAGTAAATGCATTTACAAATGTTATACTCCAATCAGCTGATTTCCATATACCTAAGAAAAAAGTAACTTTAAAGAAACGCGTTCCTTGGTGGAACGAAAGCTGCAATACAGCTATAGCAGAAACATTCATTCATTATCTGTTTACCCTCCTCTTATGTAGGACTTACACCCCCCAGGACTTACAAGCGGGTGCCTGGGGTCAGAGGCCCGTCGAGGAGCAGACACTCATGGATCAGACAGAGCATCCAGGATGGGTATGGGATGAAGGAAGTAGATGAAACGAAATGTTGGTGAGATGGATGAAAGGAAAGGTGATGATGGAGCAATTGGTGGAATGAATGGCGGGGGAAACCGGAGAACCCGGAGAAAATCCGCCGCCCAGACGCCGCTTCGTCCACCACAAATCCCACATGCAGGTCCCTGGGATTGAACCCGGGCCGCCTCGGTGGGAGGCGAGCGGTCTAACCACTTGGCCACGGCGCCGCCTTAGCAGAAACAAATAAAGCTTATTATAAGTATAAACGTCAACCACAACGCATTATAAAATTGAATTATTAAAATTAAGGCCAAAGGCACGTCAAGTAGTAAAACTCAGCAAAAAAGAAACTTGGTTAAAATTCGTATCATCTATGAATCACCAAACACCCCAAAAAACTAACGATATCTTTTGTGATTAAAAATAGTTACCAATGTATTGGCTCAATATTTTTCAGCAATTTTGAGGGAAGACGCCATCAACAGAAAAGCTCTTTCAACTCAGTTGGAAATAGCTTACCCACAATTCCCTACTGAAGAGAGGTAGTAAGCTATAATGATAAAATTTCTCTCCTACAACTCCAAGAAACACTAGGAAGTAGTAAATCATCCAGCCTAGGACCAGATAATATTGCTTACCAAATGTTAAAATTACTTCTTCCAGGAAGGATTAATTTACCTTCTAGAGATATTCAACCATCTTTGGACTAAGATGACCTTTCCTGATCTGTGGCGGGCTACCATAGTAGTTCCTGTTCCAAAACTACATACAGACATTTCTAAAGCTGCAAATTACGGACCTATAGCCCTCACTTGTACTATGTGAAAGTTTTTTGAATTAATAATAAACAAAAGACTTGTTTGTAAACTGGAGAAAAGCAAATTCATATCGAATTATCAAAATGGCTTTCGTCGTTTCCGCTCCACTACTGACCATCTTCTAATACTGGAAACGGAAATTAGAAATGCTGTTTTACAAACCAACATGCAATAGTAATAACTCTTGATATAGAAAAGGCATATGATAAAACCCAACATAACGATATACTAAAGTCATTAAAATAATTTGACGTTAAAGGATACATGTTACAGTTCATCCACAATTTTCTCCAAAATCGTGTACTTAAAGTACGATATAATCAAACATTATCAGAAGAAGTATATCTACAAAATGGTTTTCATCAAGGTTCAACCATCAGTCCTACACTTTTCTTAATTGCCATAAATGATATTCTGAATAAAGTCAAACCACCAACTAAAGCTTACCACTTTGCAGATGATCTTACGATATTCTGCAAGGGGAAAAACCCTTCAAGCACACAAGCACTTCTGCAAGAAACATTAAATAACCTGCAAGACTGGATCCATGATATTGGAACGAAAACCAAATGTATATGATTTTCAAAATCTGCAACCAAAATCCCCAATCCTAAGTTATACCTTGAAAACACAAAGTTAATATTACGATTTATTTCGATCAAACACTTAGTTGGAAGTTACATATTTCAACATTAAAAGACGAATGCACTAAGCAATTAAATATTCTTAGGACTCTAGCATACCGAAACTGGGGCGCAGACTTCAATGTACTTATACGGACATACCAGAGTATTATCAGATCTAAACTTGATTACGGAGCCATAGTTTGATTCTGCCAGGAAAACGACACTCAAGAAGCTCAACTCCATTCAAAAATCAGCTCTAATAATTTCGTTATGAGCATACCGAACCAGTCCTATTTCTAGTTTACAAATGGAAGCTCAAGAGCCGCTATTAGAAGTACGTAGAATAGCACAATGTCTAAAATACGCTATAAAGAATGCTGCAAGGCCCAACTCGGAAGCCCATCGATACACCTTCTTTGGGGAGAGCAAAACGAGTGTGCCAAAGATTACAAATCAGCCATTACCTTTTCATCTTAGATTTGAAAGAAATCATACATGAACTTAATATTAAAATACCTCCAATGGTGACTAGACATCACGATGAATTTCCACCCTGGAGGTTAACTATTCCTAGAATTAATACGGATATGAAAACTCACCAGAAATCACATACAGATTCTTTCATATATAAACAAATTTACCGATAAATCCGCAACGCATATGCTAAACACATATTTATATATACAGATGGCTCCAAATCTGATCAGGGTAATGGCTGTGCTATAATTACTCAAGTACAAGCTTCCAGACTTGTTCTCTGTTTTCTCCTCTGAGCTCTATGCTGTCAAAAAAGCTTTGATTTGCATTAAACAGCACAGCATAAACACAGTGCAATTCTAACTGATTCACTAAGCACTCTTCAGATATCCGAGACCGCTCTACTGACAACATTAATCCAAGATATCCAAAGTCTTTACAACCAAATTACTCCAAATAATCAAAAAGTTATATTCTTCTGGATTCCGTCCCACCGTGGAATATCAGGAAATGAGGAAGCAGATAGGAAGCCATAAAAGCAACTTGACTACTTCCAGTGGAAGAATTGTCAGTGCCCTACAGAGATGCTCAAAGTTATTTTTTTAGCAGACCAACTGTCAAATGGAAGCAAGACTGGACCATTAAAACATCAAGCAAACTCTACATAGTTAGGAAAGGCTCCACAAAACCCTCTACATTGCAGACTCTAAAAAGAAAAGATCAACTGATTATGTCACGTTTATGAATAGGCCATTCACACCTAACCCATTCCTTCTTACTCGCCAAAGAAAATGTTCCTCACTGCGAGACCTGCAATTGCCGTATCACCACGAACACCTCATCACTAAATGCAGAGGTTATGCCATGGAGAGAAGAAGACATAACATTCCTGAAGACATATTTTTAGCTTTAAACAACCCTAATCATTTCAAAAACATTATTTGTTTCTTGAAAGACATCAAACTGTATAACAAGATTTAAATATAACACATCAAATAAAAATGTATAATAGGTAATAGGTTATACTGTTCTAGCTGTGTTCAAGACTTAATAATGTAAAATATGTTTATAACAATGTATATAACTATTGTATTATTTAATCAACGTAAAGTATTCAATGCATTATTGTTGTACTCGTATGTCTGGATATAAGTCGCGATATGACCTAGTAGTCAAAGCAACTATAAATAAAGAAAAACAGCAACAAAGGTTTACTCGCAAAAAATGCAGGTCTCGTTAATACACACTATTTATGTGAAATAAACGTTTTTGTGATATTCATTTTCGAAATATGCGTTGTTGTTGGTTTGATCTTCCAAAATTTTATACATTTTTGAAGCACTAAGTTACTATTTTTTTTGTTTCATGTGATGCAGTGCAAAGAGTATGGGGTTTCAACGCGAGCATTTAGCCCCCTAGAGTCCTTTTAAACAAGGGACTGTGGCTTCAAACTCCTGTATACCCTTTGTAACTACATACAACTGTATAGGTACCATTTCTGCAAAATTTTCTCTGTTTTAAGATGAAGCAGCAGGTAGAAGATTAAGCTTTTTTACTTTCTGTACCACGTAAATAGTAAGTAATTCATGTATTCAATATCGAGGTTTACCGGAAATATGTTTTGAGGCCCCCTGAATCCCCCCCAAAACGCATATATAGAAAAAGGTCCCTGTGTGTATTTGTGAACAGTATAACTGAAAAACTGAAAGTCGGATAAGGACCAAACTTGGTATTTAATTTCACTATGTGCCAAAGATGCAACACAAAGATTTTCAAGAAAATCCCCATCACCCCCAATTACCCTTATATGGAACATTTTTCGAAAATTTTGATTTTCTAAAAAAATAGCTCTAACCATTTTGATTAAAACACCATATATTGAAGATACTTAGATGGCAAATAAAATGTATATCTTGAATTTCATGGGAATAGCCTGTGAAGTTCTCTTCATTCGGAAGGAATTTTGTAGAATTCAGTATAACTGGTAAACGTTAAGGGATAGACGAAAACATACTTCACAAAAATTGTAGACCTGTTTAAAACACACAATTTATTTCAAATAAGTTTTTTCTGGCATAAGCCATTTCCTAAATATCCGTCATTAATAATTGTTTCAATTGTTTCTCACGATATCATAGAAAGTGTATGGAATTTTAAGGCCAGCATATAGCGTCCAATTCTAAAACATTTGGCTGTCAATATTCCCTTTGTATCTATAACGAAATGTATAATGCATCTATTGCCGGAAAGATTTATCTCGATTAAAATGAAGTAAGACAATAAAACTTCTTAAGAATAATTTATATATTCACTAATAAGCTATAGAGGGTAGAGAAAGTCATGTGAATGTAACACATCAGATCTTTTCCGTTTCATAAACGTCTCTACAATTTTCAAAATAGTACGAGCATGCTTTCAAACATAAAAGGTGTTTTCGAGGTTTCCGGTTTACTCTGTGGAACGGGCAAGCAATAGTGCCTTATTAGCGAAAATTCCTGGTAGCCGGTAACATAATGAAGAACCGTAACGTGACGTCATCCAGAGAA
This sequence comes from Deroplatys truncata, assembly GCA_030765065.1. Classification (NCBI taxonomy): domain Eukaryota; kingdom Metazoa; phylum Arthropoda; class Insecta; order Mantodea; family Mantidae; genus Deroplatys; species Deroplatys truncata. The sequence goes on from CM060988.1 coordinate 138,637,693, forward strand.
GAAGTGACACAAGCAGGCAGTCAGTCACTTGCGGGGTCATCTCTTCGATTCCCTTTCGCAAGAAATGTTCATTCGGTTTATCGCCATAGTTTGCATGGATAGCAACGGTTTGTACTCGAGGAGGATTGCTGCTGTGCTTCCAAATAAAAACCTAGCGTAGCTTTCATCACTAGGTTAGTTGTATTCTTGTAGTTGTATTGTGTGAATTTTATGAAATAGATATATAAGGATATGTACTACATATGTATATTATATATTATATAGTATTAGATATATAGAAATTTATTCCTGTCAACAATAGAATGCACGGCAACGTCAGGAAAAAAGAATAACAATTTACAAATTTAAATTATAAAAATCATCTACCTTGTAAAGAGTGTTGGGCGTTAAGGTTAGGTCGCGGGTTGAAAACCGGTGGAGGGCGATGGATTTTTCGGGCGTAAAAATCCTTAGCATGGTTTCCTTCGTAAGGTAAGTAAAGCCGGTGGTCCCGTGTCATAGATTTACGGCATGTAAAAGAGCCTCAAGCCTGATAAAGAGGTCTCTGAGCAAAATTACCGGTCTTTCACGCCCGATATAGAATGAGACGCTAAGGACCACAGCAGTTAAAGAGCATCCATAAATAAAACTCAGTTTGACATTAAGATTGCCTAATTATCGATCTAAATGTATTTAACGGAAGAGTTCTAGGATGAGGTGAAATGCAATTAAATTTGTTCATTGATAAATATTCGAAACTATTTTATATAATACTATATGTTTATTAAGATAAATATTCAAACTATTTGTGGTACAATAATTGTGTATTGAAGAGCGAGGTTTATAATTCTGAATATATTTTTCTTCATATAAAGTAGACAATTCAAGACAAACATTGACGGCATCGTTAATATACCAAATTTAATAAAGAGTTGTCGCATATGGGACTAGATCTATTTACCTACAAGATAAATAGATACACGTCATCTGTCCTCTCTAATATTCACGAAAAATTAGATTTATATTCAAAGTTTATGACGGACTTAGGGTGCAATTGTAAAAATTTCCAAAAAAGAGCATGTTTAATGTCTCGTACTGTCTTATCAATTCTTTTTAATTTTATATAAATCTTATCACGTAGGCACAACTCTGCCATTTGGTTTCTTGAATTGCAAATATATGCGAGTTGTTGTTCTCCAATTTTGCTTTGAACAACTTTTCTGTAAATGACATTTTCCGGTATAAATGACCCTGTTTTGGGAAGATACCGAAGACAGCTAAAAAAAGAATTCCTGATAAATTTTAATCAGAAGATGGTATAATTAAGAAAATAATCCCATCTTCCTTAATAAACAAACGTATTGGACAAAAGTAGATCAGTGTACCTAGAAGGCCTTTACAACCTGGAAAAAGTTCAATGCAGTAAGCGTGGTTGCTATAATATACAAGGGGCTTAAAATTTAAGCTGTTGCGTCATAAAAAGTGTCGTAATCGAGATTCATATTTTGTTTAGTGAGGTGAAAAATGAAAAAGAATGAAATTAATTAAGCTTATTTAATTTTGCCTACTCACTTTTAAGCCTACATGAACATAATAAAACTCACTACAATGGGATTAATTGTTCTATCACACAAGCCATATGTTTGACAGGGTTACAAAGGTAGAATCAGACGACTGAAAAATTCAATGCCATAGTCGGATTTGAACCACTACAATAATTACATACATGTGTGTGTGTGTGTGTGTGTGTGTGTGTGTGTGTGTGTGTGTGTACTTTGGTCATGAAGATTTTGAAGTAAAACAAATTATGCGAATTCCAGAAGATGTTTGAAGGAATTAATGGAACTTTTAAAACATAACACCTAGAGAGACACACCAGAATTCGAAAAAGGCATGGCTACACACATGATGCACTTTAGAAGAACTCTGCAGATTAACTAAGAAATAAGAAAATAAAGTACAGGCTTCAGAAATGAAATTTTTAAGCGAAGCCAAAGGATACACAAAATTATGTTATATAGAATATGAAGGCATTTAACACTTCAGATTTTTAATATGAACGACAGACTGAAACATCTTAAGTGATTAGTGGAAGAAACAGTAAAAAACATACTACATATAAGACTACCGAAACAAACATGGATGTACAATACAACAGGGAGACTTTTGAAAACGAAATAGGTGATTTATTGCCTATACCTAAGTGCAGAAGAAGAAGAAGGTCAGGACTAGTCAGACGGAGGGAACTTCCTAGCCACTGGAGCTCAGCACCGCACATAGGCCCTTTGTGACTTACCTTAGGAGGAAGGGATAAACGGGAGACCCGAAGGGTGACCAAATCCGGACGACGATGTGCACTAATCTCCAGCGGTTCCAGAATGACACCAATCCTGAGGCCAGCGCGAGCCTGCCTGTGCCATCGTCAAATCGGGGCCCCGAGACGGACAGCACCCCCAGGAAGGGACACCAGCGGCCATCAAATCACCAGGGAGAAATCTTTACACAGTGTAAGCTCCATCGTCCCGCCGAAAAACACCAATTGACATTACCTGGTCCAACAACGATGGAACAGATAAAAGGAAATTACATGGGCAGGAAATGAACTGAACATTTCGTGATAGAAAAGGAACTGCCTACCTGGAAAAACCACGAAAAGCCCCTAGGTCAGAGTGGCCGACTCTATGGGAACTGAGCCCGGGACCTCCCGAGAGTGAGCCTCACACGTTGCCGTGGAGCCAGAAGAAGACTCACTTTTCGTGAAATGATCGGATAATAATTTATTTACGATCGCATTGCTTTTTAGGAATATACATTAAATGTTTCGTGCCGAACCAAGCCTCTGGCCAAGCTTGCCGGGACACCGTGTCATTATTTCCGATGTACTTACACAACAGGAAAATTAAATTGAGTTTTATTTATGGACGCTCTTTAACGTTCCATTCTATATTGGGCGTGAAAGACCGGTAATTTTGCTCAGAGGCCTCTTTATCAGGCTTGAGGTTCTTTTACGTGCCGTAAATCTACGACACAGGACCACCGAAGGAAGCCATGCTAACTAGAGGCTAGCATGGTAACCACTACACCACGGAGGACGACTTTACACAACAGGTTTTCCGCATGATCTGAAAAGCTTTTGAAGTATAGATGAGAATTGGTTTCAGTACACCTAACGAACGAAACGCAACGTCCAGGTCAAAAAGTCATTTCATATTTATTTTCGGGAGGTGTTTTGGTCAGTAAAGAAGTTGGAAATAATTACGTACACGAACGACTCCTTAGTGCAAGTAGTATTACGGTGTAACAGGCGTGTAAAATCGCCGAAACTCCCAAGTTGGCATGCATCTTAAGAATGTGGTTGCCTGTTGCCGCACGGGCTATGTCATTAAGATTCCGGACGTTCATCCAAGGGTCGCGTGTTGCCTGCAGTCCTTCAGCATACGTAATTTCCAAGCCGAGACTTTACCCGTCTTGCTAAACCTATACTTTGAGAAACTTGTAAATCACAAGGGGAGGATTGCCAACTGTTGCATATACTGTTACTCACTGAAGAAGCTTTATGATGTCGAGTCTTAACTGGACGGCAAATTGAATTCACAGTCATGCACATCTGCTCCTTCCCTTATGAAACCGTGTGGTTTACAACATAATGCGTGTAGCTTGTTTTATCGCAACCTTTGAGTGTCATTTTTACCTCTTTACAAATCTAATGTTAAGGAAATAAGAAAACATTTGCGTCTAGTTGCCTGCAACTGTTCCATAATTAAATTTACATATCGTTCAACGTCACTTTGGCACATAAAAACCACAATCATGTACGGAATAGTGTATTTGCAGATCAAAGTATATGGAATCTCTACTTATCCCTTATAACCTCTGGGTGAGCCAGTGATTAGCATTTCCGACTGCCAATCTAGAGAACTCCACTCAATCCCGGAGTTCTCTGCTTCTTCCGATATTTTCCATGCATTAATATTAGCGATGGTAAGTCTTTATATTTTTCGTCCCTCATAACAAATACGGTCTGGAGAGATATTATATGAAGTGAACAATTAAACAAACCCGTGGTTCACAGAGCCAAGAGATATCCGAAGTTTGTCTCGCCAGGATAACGGGAAACCCAGTAAACCTTAGTCAGGTTAGACACCCCAACTGAGATTTGAATTCTGGTCCTCCGGATTAGAAGGCAGGCACGCTAGCTGTGCCCCACAGAGGTAGGCGCGATGGTGCTAGTAGTTGTAGGGAAATTATTGTTTTTTCTTTCTATTTATTTTAAGTCGTTTTATGTAGGCATATCGGGACAGATCTGTTAGGAGATACCTCGTGAATCGGTATGTGGTGGGTAATTAGCCTTCTAGCTCTTATCCCTATATCATATCATCTTGCACTTGTCCAAAGAGGCCTTAGTGCTAGGCAACCGTACCCCGTTTTTGTAACGGGCATATGGTAGCTTCGACACTTGTTCACAGAGACTTAGTGCTGGGCAACTGTACCTCTGCTTCTAAATGTGCCGGGCATATGACACCAGGGTACCGCCCAGTTTACCTGGTTCATTATCTGTGCATAGATGGCAGCGCATTCGCTATTACCATCTATTTTCATGTTTACTGTTGTTTTGGACTTAACATGGATCTTTGAGTCGTGGTACTAAACATCCAATCCGGTGTTTACATTGGCAACTGAAGGAAACCACGAAAAAATCCCCATCAGATTGGTCGGCCCACGGGATTTGAAGCCGGGACCTCCGAATGCGGGCCAGAGGCGAAACTATTCTAAGGTGCTTTGAAAGGATTATACACAGCGTAATGGTATAATAACCGACAAGTCAGTATTTACTGTTTCGGCAAGAGCAAGGCGACTACCTATGAATCGTGGCGATGTAAGAAAGTGCAATCTACTGTTAAGAACATTGGTAAAGCATTTGTATCTAGTTGTCTGCAAATGTTCCATTTAAATTTATAATATTGTTCTAAACTTTAGACCACCATTTGCTCTTGAGTTTGTTGCTTGGACTTACATCCTGCTTTATCACCATTTAATTTAATATTGATGGCTGTTCCTTTGTGCCTTAACCTATAAATTTTGAGAGTTTTACGTTATGAAATAACTGGGTGGTTGATGTAAAAAGTTTTAAAATGGCATCTATTATACCTGCTTAAAACTATTCTTAACCAACCGGAACTCTTTACCAGAAGAGAAATAAAAATAAATGCAGGTTCTAGGGCATTTACAGAATTTAAGCTGGGGTGGATATAGTGAAGAATATCACAAACACAATATCCAAGTCCATTAATATATATAATTTAAGATGCACATGAATTTACGCATTAATCCTGAAAGTACGGACTAAGAGTAGCATACAAATCGAAACTGCTCATTCTCTAAAATGCAGCAAAAACATTAAATTCAATTACTTCGTTAATTGTCAAATATTTGCAAAATATCTGTCGATTTCACAACAATTGGCTGTTTAATTTTATAGCCACGTATATTTGTTGCAGTCAAAGAGATGAATACGTTGATCACAGCATTGGTAACTATGCCACCAAATGTTTACCCGCTAAAAAGAAGAACGGTGCCACAAGCTTAAAACCAAATATGCAGTTAAAACTTAATTATTTTGTTCTGTTCGTTGTGCTATTGCAAAATATGCGTCAATTTTGCAACTGGCTGCTTTGAACTCATTGCCACCTATATTTTTTTCAATCGAACAGATACGTAGATCGCAACGTTGGTGAACATGTAACCAAATGTTTATCCGCTAAAAAGAAAATGTGCCACACTTAAAACTAAATTATTTTGTTTTGATCATTTTGTTACATTGGTTTATATGTTTTACATTTTAATTTTGAATACGTTCAAGATTAAAGTGATTCTTTATACCGGAGAAATGGTAACGAAAAGCAGGAAGAGGGTTCAGCATAGCTGAGAGCAACGTACGCTTATGGCGGCAAGACAAATTAATATTATTTGCAACCAAAGCTTGTAATACTGGCAATAGCAACTGTCCATTTCAAATGTTTATGTAGCATAGGTATTTCAAGCTCACTTTAATAAGTAGTGGTAATTTCTTCAACATTGACTGTGTCACGTAACGGCTAATTATAAACTCTATGTATGGTATATATGAAACGTTATGCACAAAACCACTTTTGTACAAATAAATTTAAATGAATTTATTCCACCATTGATGCGCATTGCATCAACAAACCAACTCTTTTTTATTATTTCGAGTTTCAAATTTGGGGTGTGCATTAGATTCAATGCCGCATTAGATTCGCGTAAATACGATATTATTTTGTTCTGTTCAATCATCAATTTGTTATACTAGATTACGTGGTTTATTTGTGTGTATTTTGTTCTGTGATTTTACTAATGAGTCGTCATTTAAATGGACGTCCACTCCGGCGTGATATAGAACTAAGGGAGTCTTCAACAGCAAGATTCAGAATACGAGTGATGCTACAACAAAATATTCGTGCAAGAGATGAAAGTCCCTTAGGCCGCAACATTATTCAAAATAAAAACTCGGCTTGTTGCAGAGTGGGAATTACTTACAGTATTGTGCTTTAAGCTATCTACCCGACGGAGGGCGATGGATTTTTTCGGGTTTAAGAATCATTAGCATGGCTTCCTTCGGAAGGGAAGTAAAGCGGGTGGTCCCGTGTCGTAGATTTACGGCACGTAAAAGAACCGATAAAGAGGCCTCAGCAAAATTACCGGTATTTCACGCCCAATACAGAATGAGACGCTAAGGACTACAGTAGTTAAAGAGCGTCCATAAATAAAACCCAATTTAATTTTAATTTTTTAAGCTATCCGAATTAAGGATATGAAGATTCTTGATAAGTATATTTCTGCTTTCAACAATTAGTCTTTAATTCGTGACTAAAGCTGCGATTAGCCACTAATATTTATAAAAACGAGATTTTTAGTTTGTTAATATTAATATCAGCGGTTTTACAACATTACTGTTCTAAGGGGCAATACAAAAACAATCTTGCCTGCTCTGTGGTCTGGTGGTTAGCACGCTAGTTTCCAAATCCGGAGGTCCCGGTTCGACTCCCTCCTGGAAGATGGGAGTTTTTCTTTAGCTAAGATATTCCCCATCCTTTCTAGAGTGTGGAAGTATGAGTGAGAGTATGTATATATATATATATATATATATATATATGTGTGTGTGTGTGTAAATTAGTGCTTAAATAGAAAACCCAAAGCTTAACACGAAGTAAAACGAGTGAACATCATTGCCGATGAGAACTGTTCCGAAGGCAAAGTCACCGATATGACCTTAGGTATTAAAGAGACACATAAATGATAAAAAGAAAATCGGTCTTGTATATAATTTTGCATCAATTTGAATGCCTAAAGTATATAGAGCTCTAAATGAAATTGGCAAAAAGGTTATTCCAAAAATAAATTTATAATGTGTAACGTCTCATTTAATTTTAATGTCTTGAATCCGTTAGTTAAAAAAAAGATGCATAAAGGGAAATTAGGACACGCAGTAATCTGCCGACCGTTTACACTGCGGACATTTCAGAGTGCTTAGCGTTCGCGAATTCCTGAGACTGCTTCTGCTCCAGCTGGGATGGACTATGACGTGTAATGAATCGGTTGCAAATTTTCCTTCTTATTACCGATTTCACAGTTGCTTGATGGCTCGCGAACCCTGATCCGTCATGCGCTGCCTGGTTTATTCTGTCCTGCTGTGATGAAATATGGTGTGTATGACCAGCCTTATTGTTCAGCTGCGTAATGGAAAAGTAGTCTCCTTTTTTCTGCGTTGCCATACTTTGGACCGTTGCTGTTTCTTGTGTGGAGCCGTCGCCCTAGTTGTGAACGCTCTTTCGTTTCTTTCGAAACAATGGCACGTGCGCCCAATAAAGCGAGAGGCAGGTGAGGCGAAGAGGCATTCCAGCGTCAATCTCTAGTGGTATGCAAATAATATTACTATAACATTCTTATGTGTTAATCACAGGAATTTCTCTACCCATTATAATTTCATACCATAGCTACTAAACAAATAATTCATACAATATATTTTAATTTCGACGTAGTCATGATAAACAATAGTTATAATATACCTAATTATGAACGCTGAGACAACAACGATAAAAAAACACGTTGTTATATGCAAGGCTGAATACTGTATATCTCTTCATGAGCTTATGAGAAACAAAAGCACATCATATTTCAAAGAACACTACGTAAAAATGGTAAATTCAACGCAGCAGTTGCAGAATTTTTAGAAATAGGCATAAACTATATATTTTAATGAGATTTGCATTTTTCCTGCACTAATTTTTCATTTTCCTTTCCTGAATGTACTCGTATAAATATTTCTAACAACAACGCCTGTTGTTAGAACAACATGTCTGTTTAATATGAGTTTAAAAATATATCACCGAATGTTTATTTTCAGCCTTTTAAAGAAGTAACATACTATTTATTTTATAAACATAATCATTAGTGGTTTTGCGTCTTGTGAATCACATTTTTTACATATTTTCTATTAAATGGAAGCTTATAAAAAGAAATTTCATGTTTTTTCCGATCCACATCGCAGAAAGTCAGTAGGATTTATGCCAATATTCAGCAGAGCTAGCAAACTTATCGACATTCTTCAAGGTAACAAGTAATACAAGCGTGTGACCTGAAATCGCACGGAAATCATTTACCACAGAGCCAAGGTCAGCGCCGAGCTGAAAAAGGATATAAATGAAACAAATTGTACATAGTTGTATGAATTTCACGTTCCTGACCTTTTAGTGTCCTAGCAAATTACGTTCGTGGTCTACAAATATATGGGGAATCCATTCCTGTAAGCAATCTAATTATCACGTCTGGTATAACACACATATTTTATGGTACTGTTTAGATGTCAATGCTATTATACAAGCTGTTTAAGCTCTAAAGCACGCCTTCATAATGAGTTACATGCCAAATTCATTATGTTTCCGCTTAAAAAAGAATGTAGGCGCAAATTGAATTAAAGAGAACATGAATAGGCCATTAGTGAGCGACTCCATCATTTTAAGCAATAAAAAGAATGAACGACTTTTCAGCAAACATGGGACAAAGTGTAAGCAATACGATCCTCGCAGTGGGGGGTCGAATATTAAAAGGCCGTCTATAAAATACACGACCAGTTTTGCTAGACCATTTAGTTCTTATGTATCAGATATCAATTAAACTACAGACAGATCAATTTAACGGATGCTCCACACCCAAGGTAGCAGAAATATAGTTTGTGTATGGTTAATAAATGATATTTTCTAGCTTGCTGAATATCATATACAGCAGAAATGGACATTAAAAGCAAAGTACATTAAGCTTCGAATAAAAATTAAGGATACAAAACAAAGAAAGAGGATATAAACGTAGTTAAAGTTTATGGAAAAATAACCTTTTGACACTACTGTAGTCTCGACAGGAATTACTGATATGAAATTAAGCAGAGTATCAGGAGCAAAGCTGAAATTGTTAAAATAAGCAAGATTAACTAAGCAAAAATACACAATTTCGTTGCTAGTCACATGATTTCTTCTGCATGTAGATATTCTAAAAATTATTCAAATAAAGGTTTGCAATTCTACCTAGTTTCTGTAAATCAGGACAAGCATTCGCAAGAAATGATTTCACTTAGGTAATATTATAGAAATACATTTGCTAGGCTGAGGTAACATTTAGATGAAGAAAGCAGGCTCATGCCCAGAAGTTCTCAATATAATATTATAAATGCTATGGGTTCATGAGAAACAAAAGATGAACCATTGAACCTTGGCTCAGGTGGTAAGGTCGGGAGGTCCCGGGTTCAAATCCCGTGGGCCGACCAATCTGTCTGAGGTTTTTTCGTGGTTTTCCTCAGTCGCCAAAGTAAATACCGGATTGGATATTTAATACCACGACCCAAAGTTCCACCTTAAGTCTAAAAACAATAGTAAAATGAAAAATAAGTGGTAATAGCGATGCTATGCCATCTACTTACAGACAATGTAAGCAGTTAGACTGGACGGCACCCTAACGCCATCTGCACGGCACGAAGCAGAAGATCCGGCTACCATGCGGGTCTCTGTGGGCACGTGACGAAGCAAGATGACATTTCCAGGGATGAGACCTAGAAGGCTAACTGTCCGCTTTTCTGTGTGGGGGCGGCGGTTGGATTGCACGGCACGAAGCAGAAGATTCGGTAGCTGTGCGCTAGGATCTCTGTGACATGTGACGGAGCGAGTGGTGGTTACAGGGATGAGACCTAGAAGGCTAACTGTCCATCACATATCGTTCTAAGCAACCAACAGATTCGTCGCGATATGACCAAGGAGTTAAAGCGACGTAAAATAAAATAGAGTAAAAACGAAAAAAGAACCATTGAACATTACAAATTGCACTCATAAAAGTCTGATGTAATATAGTAACACAGCTTTCTCTGACCATTACAAATTCGCGGACATGCCTTATATTTTATTAGTAATATATCTGACCTCACATATAAAGATTTGCCATTTGACACAGAATAACTCATTTTTTATTTTAAAATACACAAACATTGAAAGATTATAGTTACAAGAAATGAAAACAAATGGTTAATTGTAGGAAAATTATGATTTTCTCTTTCATTAATTTTTAAAGTTATGTTTACTATAAATTAGTTATATAATATAATATATAACTATTGCAATAGTAATATAATATACAATATGTAACTGATTATGTTTAGCACAACATTCATTAAAAGTGACATTTCTGTCCTCATTAGGTTGTTAATGAAACATTTTTGTTTTGAAATTATTTCAAACTAAGTAATAAATACTTAATAATGTACCACATGCGGAAACGATGTACGAATGTTTATCGCAAGCGCGGAGGAATATATTCAGAGCTCATAATAGACTCCATTAGTGATGACGTCAACCGTTGCTAGGAGGCTATCTTTCTTTCCAAACAACTGGTTGCTATGCAGTTTGTGCTGTATATTTGTCTACTGCTTTGGGAGAATGTTATTTTGAAAAGAATACATTAATTATTTATCAATCTTAGATAAATGCCATTGCTAGGAATACAGTTATACTTGCACCGTGTAGAGTTTATTATTAGTGTTAATAGTTATTAAATAATTATAGTGGTAAATATAACCGCCTTAAGTGAGCATTACGCTATAACATGGTTGTGAAACTGAGTGAAATTATAGCATATTTTGAAGACGAATTGAGACTGTTAAAGAAAGGTGAACATACTGATGAGTCTAATCACGTCTTAGCCGTGAGATATGATGAAGAAGTTTCCTATTTGCGAGGCCAGGTGCAAGCCAGCATGAAAAATAAGTATTACAATGTCCATGTAAGCATCATTAAGGAATATTTTTATATATTTTGTCCTTAAAATGAAAATGAGTAATTTATGTAAATGTTTTAGTATCCATAGACAACACAAAAGCGTAGAGCCCTTAGCGAACTAACCTCACATTGCATATGTTTGGGATAAATTTCCATAGGGTGAAACTTTATTTTATGGCCCGTTGAGGAATTTCGCTTAACGTATTTAAATATATTAAAACATAACCATTTGAGCTGTTTTTGCAGAGTAAGTGCCAAATTTCGACGAAAACAATAAAAATAGTTTTCTTGTGTGCATGTGTATTGTTTGCCCAAGCTATAATGAACACAACCAAGGATGTTGGATGACACAATAAAGAGTAAAAGTGTAATATAATAAATCAAGAGTGGTACATAATGTAACAAAGTATAAAGAGAGTTATCTGTGAAACCAGGTGGCTCTTCACAAATGATTATTTTCGTCATATTATTACTAAAGCACACCTAACTTAACCTCAATAATTGAAATGTAAGCTCAGCAATGCACACTTGCGTAAAAATGTAATTACTGAATAGAAATAATTGTAGCTGTAAGCAAATGTGGTGTAATTAGATTCTATTGGAGGTATAAAGACTTAAGTCAGATTGAATTATCAGCTTATTAAAAAAAGGAGTGGACTCATCTAGGGAGTTTTTTTTAGACTGGAGTTCATATAGTGTTTGAAGTCAGGAACAAAACACATAACCAATGCGAGAGAAACGCTCTTGGCCCTGGTTCAGCTATTCGAAACATCTTGCCTCTGCCCAAAATAATTGCAACTAATATATTACAGTGCATTCATTCATTCATTATCTGTTTAGCCTCCTCTTATGTAGGACTTACACCCCCCAGGACTTACAAGCGGGTGCCTGGGGTCAGAGGCCCGTCGAGGAGCAGACACTCATGGATCAGACAGAGCATCCAGGATGGGTGATCAGTCTGATGCCTGGTATGGGATGAAGGAAGTAGATGAAACGAAATGTTGGTGAAATGGATGAAAGGAAAGGTGATGATGGAGCAGTTGGTGGAATGAATGGCGGGGGAAACCGGAGAACCCGGAGAAAACCCGCCCAGACGCCGCTTTGTCCACCACAAATCCCACATGCAGGTCCCTGGGATTGAGGTGGGAGGCGAGTGGTGGGAGGCGAGCGGTCTAACCACTCGGCCACGTCGCCCTGCAGTGCAATTACACTAAATATTATTAGTTATATGAAAGACTTCCAAAAACTCGCTGTAGGAATCAATGTTGTTTGGAAAGCCAGATGGCCGTCCCTATGGCAACGGCATTCCACCAAAAAATTCGATATCGAGATTTCAGAAAGACGTGTTTTGAGGTCTCCTGAATTCAAAAAGGGCATTTTTACTTTCTCTACTACGTATAGTATATAGGGGAAGTATTGCATTCCACCCAAAAATACGATAGCGAGATTTCACCGGAAATCCATGTTTTGAGGGACCCTGAATCCAAATAAAACATGTTTATGAACATGTCGGTGTGTGTGTCCGACTGTAAACAGCACAACTCAAAAACGAAAAGTTGGATAAATACAAAACTTTATATTTGAGTTTAGTATCTCCCAGGGATGCGAGACGAAGGCTTTCAAGAAAATCACTCACCCCAATTACCCTACATGGCACATTTTTCGAAAATTTTGATTTTCTCAAAAATGGTTCTAACGATTTTGATTAAAATAACACATGTTTAAGATATTTTCGGGCGGCGCCGTGGCCGAGTGGTTAGACCGTTCGCCTCCCACCGAGGCGGCCCGGGTTCAATCCCAGGGACCTGCATGTGGGATTTGTGGTGGACGAAGCGGCGTACTTTAAGTCCCAGACTTCGTAGTTTCAACCACTATTAGGTCAATTAGTCCATTAATTGACTTACAGCATTGTAAGTCGCTATTGGGGTGTGTCATCTCAATACAATTTGAGATCTCTTTGTGGTTTACCGGGAAAAATGCGAATCAGTTGGGGAATGTAATGTCGTACCGGCATGTTGCCATGGTAGATCAGTGGTTAGAGCAACGGACGGAGACCGGGAGATCCGTGTTTCAAATCCCGGCTATGGCATTGAATTTTTCAGTCATCTGATTCTACTTTTCCAACAATACCTTTACTTTCTCTACCACGTACCTAATAGAAGTATTGCATATAAACAAAAAATGTCACCGAAAATACATGTTTTGAGACCCCTGAATAAAAGTAGTATTTTTATAAAAGAATGTTCCGGGTGTGTGTCTGTATCTGTGAATAGCATAACCCAGGAAGAAATATCGGATAATATTGAATTTCAGTAACTTTCAAAGATGCGACATAAAGATTTTCAAGAAAATCCCCCCACCCCAATCTCACACTGCACTACATTTTACATGGACAATTTTTTTGGAAAGTTTTAATTTTCTCACAAATGGTTCAAAGGATTTTGATTAAGGGGAGATTAAAAACCCTGCCATGCCATTTTTAAAATCTGCTAAATTTATTACCCATTATCTAAGAAACCATTTATGACGTCAAAATGAAATTTTAACAGTATATAGATGCATGACTTCTAAGTACTGATCTACTTTTATCCAATAAGTTTGTTTATTAAGCATGATATGATTATTTTCTTAAGTATAACATCTTTGATTAAAATTTATCAGCAATTATTTTTTTTAAAATAACCAATCATGTGCGCTGCTACATCCTTAACTTCAAATAAAACAGCAACAAAACTTTACTTTAAAATGACAACAAAAGAAAAATGAACTCTAATGTGAACTACTCTGGAAAAAGCTAAATCAATATGTGCTGTGTAATGTATAGCTATTCTGAAATTCGATTTAAATTTTATAATCTAATTGTATTTATAATACCACAGTAGATTCACAACAGCACTTAGAGATTGTTGTTATTCTAAAATTTGATTTAGCTATCTTAACTAGTTTCTGAGAAAACGGGTCGTTTATACCAGAAAATGTCATTCACAGAAAAAGCTATTCAAAGCCAAAATGAATTAAACAAATTCGTATGTATTTGAAAAGAAATAAACCACATGACTTGAGCACAAAGAAGTTGCTACTTTGTGGCGCTAAACTTCCCCTAAAATATAATATAAAGTTTACCACGCTATTCTAAAATGTGTAGGAGTTATTTTTTTGTGTGTGAAAAGGTACAGAACTTGCGGTACAAAAGGGCAAATGTAGCACTATATTTAAACGCATATTTAAAATATGAGTATTATGTCTGCAAAGATATAATATATAAACTAAAGGAAAGATGTCTATTGATAAAACTGCACAACAAGCTAAACGCCATTAATATACCTTAAAATATCAATATATATTTAAGATAATTAAATGACAAACTGTATATCTTGAATTTTATGGGAGTAGCCCATGAAGTACGCTTTATCCTGAACGAATTTTGTATAATTTTGTATAACTGGTAAACCATAATGTGTAGACAAAATGTACTACACAAAATATATAGATCTCTTAAAAAAATCAATTTATTTCAAATAACTTTTTTGTGGCATCAGCCATTTCTCAGATACCTGTTGTTTTTGGTTCGACTTTTTCAGTACTTTGACATTTCATCCTTAGTACCTACAGTACCTACTGCTAATATAAAGTTGTGCTTCGCGATGTCATGGAAAGAGCAGGTGAATTCATAGACAGTATATAGCAACCTATTTTTAAACGTTCGACTATCGCTACCTCATCTGTAGCTATAATGAATCGTGTAATAAAATCATTTATGCAAATGTTTACCTCCATTAACTTAATGTGGACGTAAGAATAAAATTTTGCAAGAATAATTTGTAGAATTTATATAAAAATAAAGGGTAGTGAGTAGAGAAGTCATATGAATGTAATGCATTAAACCCAAAAATTATATACTGAGATTTCAGCGGAAATACATGTTCTGAGACCCCTTGAATCCAAGAAAAGCATTTTTAGAAAACGTTCCGTGTGTGTATGTGTGTGTCTGTGAACAGCATAACTCAAAAACGAAAAGCCGAATAAACACCAAACTTGGTATTTAGGTTCAGTACCTTCCAAAGATGTGACACGAAGATTTTCAGAAAATTCCCCCGTAGCAAACTACCGTTACAAAGATTTTTCGAAATATTTGGTTTTATAAAACATGGCTCTAACGATTTTGATTAAAATACCATACATTAAAGATATTTACACGACATATAAAATGTACATCTTGAATTTTCTGGCAACAGCCTTTGAATTCCTCTTCATTTGGAAGAATTTTGTATTATCTTGTATAACTGGTAAACGTTACGCGATAGACGAAAATATACTCCACAAGAAATGTGAGTCTCTTTAGGATTCACAATTTACTTCAAGTAACTTTTTTGTGGTACCAGCCATTTCTGAGATATCCGTTATTAATGGTCCGAAATTGTTCAACACTCAGCCATTCTTTTCAAGTTCTATCACCATTCAGTTATTTCTTGCGAATAATGGAAAGAGTTTTAAGAACAGGTATAGCGTCCAGTTCTTAATTTGACTATGTGTAATGTAGCTATTTCCGGAAAAGTTTTTCTGGATTAAAATAAAATAAATAGCAAGATAACTTTTGTAAGAATAATTTGTATACCCAAAAATAAGATACAGGGGTTAGGTAAAGTCGTGTCGTTTTTATCATCTGGCCTGCAATTCGTTTCATATATCCATGGCCGATGTTCATTTTATACATTTTGATGACAAATGATCATCTGTTTATTAAACAATATCATTAAAATAGATTCGACACTAAAAATTTGCACATCTTTGCACAAGGAAGCCATTGCTGCCAACACTGTCTGTGAGTAACACGTGTCAGAAACGAAAGTTGGATAAAATACATAACTCAGTGTTAATTTAAGATTCTTCCAAGGTAAATTAAAAAAAAACAACACTAAAGCTTCATATGGAGTTTTTCCCATTTTTTGATTTCTTAAAAAATGGCTCTAACAACTTTGATTAAAATGCCATAGGCTTAAAATTTTCATGTCTAATATAACGAATATTTTGAATTTTTTGTCCGTAGTCTGTGGAGTCTGTTCATTCTGGACGAATTTTGTATAACAGGTAAACCATAAGTGTCTAGTCTCTTCCAGGTTGAACCGTCATGCGATATCTTTGAGAATATGCTAGTTTTATTATTTCCTGGCATATGTTCACTACCTTTGTTTTCCATAGTGTACATACAACCAAGTTCACATTGCTTAATTTGAGATTAATTCTAGCTAACGATGTATCATGAGTAATGTTGTCTAATAGAACAATCACTTTTTATATGAATAACAATAAATAAGGAGTTTTGCGAAATTCTAATTAGTAGAAATAAATCATTTTAAATATATGGTCTACCTGTACAAGTTTATGAATTTAGTTTAATTTGTGGGAAAACTAAGTTATGGTTAAGTTATCCTTTACAAAAATACAAAGCACAACCATGTACTAGTGTTAGTTTATAAAAAGGAAACATGTTTTAATGCGAAACAACTATATATCACTGACGATTTTGCTGTTTGGTTTTTGAAGAATATTTGATCTCTTTCAAAGAAGCGACTTCCATTTGATTTCTACAAAAAAATCTTAGAAGAAAACATCTGATGTATTGCACTCACAGGATTTTCTCTATTCTTCTACAAACACTTATTCTCCATCTACTTCAGGTTAAATGAGATACAAATTTGCAGAAACTATCTAATTGCTAATTTTCTTGTAGGTGTAAGGGGAATATGGTAGGATTTAAGCGATAGTCAAATCTTTTAAGAGCTGGTTGCTATGTGGAGCATTCATTCTCTTTGCATGTCCAGAACATAAAAAAACGAATAACGAATTCCCATTTGAGGAAAAGTATAAGTATTGGAAAATTCAAACAAATAACAAGGGCTATCTTGGAAATCGTTCACTCGACAAAAAAAAATATGTATATGGCATAAATTGTGTGTTTTAACGAGATCTACATTTTTTGTAGAGTAAACATTTGTCTATCTCTTACGGTTTTTCAGTTATGCGAGTCATTCAGAATGAAGAGAACTTTTGGGGAAATTCCCAGAAAATTCAAGATATACACTTCATGAAAATTTCTTAAACATGCGACATTTTAATCAAAACGTTAGAACCATTTTTCAGAAAATAAACGTTTTGAAAAATTCTTCATGTAAAGGGCTATCTGGGGTGAGGGGATTTTTTTTAAAAATATTCGTGTCGCATCCTTGGAAGATACTGAATTTAAATAGCAAGTTTCGTATTTATCTGCCTTTTCTTTTTTGAGTTATGCTGTTCACAGGCTGACAGACACACACACACACTTGCATGATTCCAAAAATGCTTTATTTGGATTCAGGGCACCTCAAAACATGTATTTTCGGTGAAATATCGGTATCAAATTTTTGGGTGGAATGCAATACTTCACCTACTTGCTACATGTAGTAGAGAAAGCACAAAAAATACTCCCAACTTGTTTTCACTTGAGTATTATTTGTCAATCAAATCACCAAATACAAGTTTACACGGAACTCATTCTACAGTTGCGAGTTCTTGTAATATTATATACGCCTATTGCCCTATAAACCAACAAGATTGAAAAATCTCCCAAATGTGTATATTCAAGAACAGCACATTTCGAGTTTTCTGGAGTTCTGCATAATAAAAACATTTGCTGCGTCATTCAACCATGGCGATATTACGTTCTTTTCATCTGTAAGTCTACAAGAAAAGAACAAATGCGCTGCACGTCTTGCTGGAAAGCAATTTACAATTCCGACAGAACAGCAGGAGGATCAAGGTAGCGGTGAAGGTGTGAATGGAGGCTTAGTTTCGTGACGTAAACAGAACAAGTGACAGCTAGTAACAATGCTCCCGCCCTCTTGCGGAAGCAGTTTCGCAGGTACAAGAGAGCACTGTTATGCGCAGCTTCATTTGAAGGTAATGATGCAGCTGCAATTATGCGTATCAATGACTGCCGAATTATAGTTCACGTTCCATTTAAACTGTAATGTGGTGAACCGAGATAATGAAACATCTAATATTCTTTAAGAGGTTCCCCGAGAAGATAAGGTTTAACACGCGAATCGCTTTATTAAAATTGGTAGGATGAATACCAAGAAGAAAATTGTGCCGTTATTCTAGCCCCACGTACGGAAGCCAAATTTGTAACGTTATTGTATACCGATGATGTTATCTGGCGCCTGTCTCGTTGTGTTTGTCACCTAATTAGTCTTGTATCTAATTGTTAATTTTCTGGTTGTTTCTTGCCTTTGATTGGTAGAGTATGTACAGGTTGATTAATGAAGAACTTGTACATTTCTTTCTTTAATTATTCTGTTCGAAATTCACTCAGTGCCCCAATTTTAGCACCAAATTAAGCAGAATGTTCTGGAGTTTCGATTGTCTCTTACTAGATACGCAGATGTTCATGTTTTATTCGTAATTGTTAGTTTTATTGTCGGCAACTGTTTTTGAGATTTTGTTCTAGTCAACTGAAAATGGAGTACACATTAAATGAACTTCCTTGTACAGCAATACTGGATTACGAATTCAGTTACAGCTACTCAAAGGGCATACCAGAGAGAATTTGGTGTTCGGAATCCTCCCCAAAGAAACACAATACTGGGACTGGTAAACAAATTGGAAACAACTGGATCTCTGGTGAGTGAAAAAGGTAAAACTCGTTCATCTAGGCTTCCCACGGTTTTGTTGTCGTAGGAGCACGACTGGATCAGTCACCCAAAAATCATTAAGATATTTGTCGCAGGAGACAGGGTGCAGCTACTCAATGTGTCAGAGAGATGTGAAAAGTACAGACCTAAAGCTGTATAGGATTACGTTGTCCATCTGTTACAGGAACCAGATAAGGATAGACGACTGAATTATTGTCATTGGTTTCATCAATCATGATATATTATCCATCACATGGTTCACAGATGAAGCATGGTGCCATTTATCCGGCATGTGAACTCAAATAACTCACGCTATTGGGCCAGCGAAAATTCGTATGTTATTCATGAAGCACCTATGCACCCGGTTAAAATCGGAGTTTAGTGCGCAATATCCGCACAGAGAATAGTGGGACCAATATTTTAAAACAATGTGAACACTACAGAGTACCGACGGATTTCCATGGAGTTTGCCAAGCAACTAGACGATGTAGAGCTGAGTCAAGGATATTTTCAGCAGGACGGCGCTAATGCCATACATCAAATGAATCCATGACACTAATTGCAAGTTTCTTTGACGACCGGATAGTTTCCAAAAAATTGTAGCCACCGAGATCTCCAGATTTGACATCGCTGGACTTCTTTCTATGAGTTTACTTAAAAGACAGGGATTTATGCCACATGTCCCCAGACATTTGACGATCTGAAGCACAACATTAAACAGGAGATTCAAGCTATTGACAACAGATTCCTCCAACGAGTGGCCAATAACATGGAACGACGTGTTGAGTAAGATGGAGGACATTTTCAACATTTGCTATATAGGTAAATAATCTCCCAAAACTCCTCTGCGTTTCAGGTATAATAAGTTGTCGCTAGCATAACTCGTTTTGAAACAATTTGTCATAAATTATCCTGTAAAACTTAATAGCAATGGAGACGGGTAAGAAAGATAATTCTGAGTAACATAAAATTTAAAAACACAGGAGTTTCTGAATAATGCTCTAACTTTAATGCACACGTGATCATGGATTAAAACACTTTGCACTGTTGTATGATTATAATTATCACTCCCGTAATCAGAACATCAGCCACTATGATAATCGACGAGCACACACGAACTGTCTTTGGCGTGGGTACTCTATCACTTACTTTCCTAAACTTGAACATTTTAAACTCTGTACCTTTACATCTCATAGGCTACTTCATCTCTACTAGAAAACTTTTAAATATAATTCTCACGTTGCTATTTGCTGTTACTGAGCACGTGACTAACAGTTCAAATGTTATAGTTTCAACGTTTTTCTGCTGATTCAACAGTTTACGGTGGAAAATTCCTGTCTTTCCCCATAGTTTAACGTTCAATACATGAAGGACCAGTCTTTTGTGTGGTTGTACTACCTACAGCCTGGTTGCTTACAACCTCGCAGTAAAATGTAACTCTTTGCACGTTTCTAGCATCCCACAGCTCCAATATAACACACGTATACGAAAACATCTTACATAAAAGTTACCAGAATACCATTATGAGTATGAATTATGTTACATGTTTTGATATCAGAGTGTTAAACAATATTATTAGGGTTATTAATCATACTGTTATCAGTTTAAGTGGTAATATTTATCAGTGAACAGACTGCCCTTTGCTCTTGCGGATAACATGCTAACCTCCAAACCCAGAAGTCCCGGCTGGAGCATATTAATTTTTTTTAGCCAGGATTATTATTCTTCCTAGAGTCTGGAAGTGTGAATTTGTGTGTGATGTAATGTTTAAAGAGAGATTAAATGCTAAAAATGTCAAAACTTCACATCTTTAGTTTTTTGTGCAGTCTTATTAATTGGAATTTTCTCTTTACTTTCACACATACTTTATCATTGCAGCCTCAATACTTATATTTTAAATACATTTTTAAAAATTATACGGCATCTGTCATTTTGTACTGTGAATCCTGCAACATTTCAGAGAAAAACTCCTAACTCCTGCACTATTTAGAGTAGAGAGGTAAACTTTAGCCTATATTTTAGAAAACGCTTTGCTCTACAAATTCGTACTATGTTAAACTAAACCAAGAACGGTCGCAATGTGGGTTACTATGATCCGTACAGATATTTTACTTTCTCTACTACGTATAGTAAGTAGGGGAAGTATTGTATTCCACCCAAAAAATCGATACTGGGATTTCACCGGAAATACATGTTTTGAGATCCCCTGAATCCAATAAAAAAGCCTTTTTGGAAACATGTCCGTGTGTGTGTGTGTCTGTGTGTCTGTGAACAGCATAGCTCAGAAACGAACAGTCGGGTAAACACCAAACTTGGTATTTAGGTTTAGTATCTTCCAGAGATGCGACACGAAGGTTTTCAAGAAAATCCCCCTACCCCAGACTACCCTTTACATGAAAAATGTTTCGAAAATTTTAATTTTCTCAAAAATGGCTCTAACGATTTGATTAAAATATCATATGTTTAAGATATTTTCATGACAAATGAAATTTTCCGGGAATGTCTCCAAAAGTATTCTTCAGTGAACAACTTTTGCATAACTGGTAAACCATAAGAGATAGACAAAATGTTACTACACAAAAAATGTAGATCGCGTTAAAATACATAATTTATGCCATATACATTTTTTTTGTTGGGTGAACCATTTTCGATACATTGCTTGTTATTTCCTTAAATTTTCCAATACTTATACTTTTTCTAAAATTCGTTATTCATTTTTTTGTCCTGGTAATGCAAAGAGAATGGAATACGCCACATAAAAACCACTCTTAAAATATTTGACTATCGCTTAAAGCCTAGCAATTCCCCTTGCATCTACAAGAAAATTAGCAATAAGATTAACATCTCGATATCTCGATTAACATGAAGCATATGGAGAATAACCGTCTGTAAAAATAATTTGTAAAGAGTAGAGAAAGTCATGTGAGTGTAACACATCAGATTTTTTTGTAGCTCCGCTTGAAGGACGCCACCGCTCTTGGGAAAAACTTACTACACAGAAATGTAGATCTCGTTAAAGCACACAACTTATGTCAAATAAATTTGTTGTGGCATTAGACATTGTATGGCAGTTTCTGTGTGCTCAAGCCATGTGTTTCAACAGTTGTTTTCTGTGAATGACATTTTCTGGTATAAATGGCTCGTTTTCTGAGAAACTAATGAATATATCTACCTAGATTATATTCGGGAGTGATAAAGCAACTTCTAAGTGCTGTTGTGATCTACTGTGGTGTTAATATAATTTATTTAAAACAAATAATTAATGATACATTTAATTAAAGGTTTTATAGTTACAAAATAGTCCTATATTTCTTAATAAACAAACTTATTATATAAAAGTAGATCAGTGAACTTATAATACATGCATCTACTTCCTGCAAAAACTTCAATCTTGTATCTTAAATATTTTTTTTTTAGATAATGGTTAATGAAACTAGTAGTTTCAACATTGGTGTGATAGGACTTTCAACCTCCACTTAAGAGGAAAATTCTGAAGTAACCTGATGAACCATGGGCTCCAAAGTCAAAGCCGCGGTTTGTCAAGATAGTTTACCCTCCTGACTTGCTAACTGAATTATGTACTCAATATTAATATTCTGCCCAATGGTAAGTCCTTCTCTCCAAATCCAGCCTCCTCCATTATTATCTGTTTTTGCTATTCTTTTCATCTCCAAACATGAACTACTTATCTTAATGTTGCCTATCATAGGCATGGTACCTTTTTTTTCGTCCCCAATCTTCTTCCCAATCCTCATTCCTTCCAGTACATTTCTTTTCATCCATTGTCCCAAGCAATTTCTATCCATCTTCTCTTATTGGTGATTTTCATTTCTGTTCTTCCATCACATACTCTTTTCAAAACAACCTCATTATTTATTTTGTCCGGCCTTTCACATGCTCCATCCCATATCCTCGTTTCAAATGTTTCTGATCGCTTTTCCTCATATCGTCACATCACCCATTTTCAGCACAATTTTATACAGTACTATGCACTAAGCACTTTACTAATCTCTTTCATATCTCTTTCTTCAGGGTTCACAAAATATGTGTAGCTCGCCTCTGTTGTGTGAGGGTAGCGTGTCTGCTTCTGATTCAAGTGGTGTACTGGAATCTCGGTTAGGATGAGTTACCAGGATTAGGCTTTTTTCCGTAGTTTTCCTAAATTTGCCATTACTACCTTTTGGGGTCTTAACAATAGCTCATGTTACTGCTTATTGTACATCCTAAATACCTAATGCTATACTGCCTAAATCAGAATTCACAAGGGCATCTGTTTTGCGTTTACCTCTATAACCTTTGTTATTTTTACATTTATCTCTATTCTCTGATCTCTATGAAAGATAATGATTGACTACTTCGAGTTTTTTTTTGGTAGTTTAACGTCTCTAACCGAACCTGTCAATTCGGACGGCGAATAAACCAAATAGTTGAAATTGATGTTGAAATGGGCCTGCGGTCCCTAGAGTTTAGAGTTATCAGACATTCATCTTCTCAAGATAAGGGAAAACCCCAGAAAAAATCTTATACATGTAATTCACGAAACCGAGATTCAACTCGGGACCTCTTGCATGCGGGGCAGACACGCAACCCTCACACCACGGAGGTGAGATACCTCTAGTGTTGTCTAAATCAAAGAAGTGCTATCCATTTCCTGCGTCTTCACAGCAAAGCCAAAAGAATATCTAGTCAGCGTGTAAACTATCGCATTGTGGCATTTTTAACATTCAAGTTGCCCTCCATTGTCGCCCTCCGTGGTGTAGTGGTTACCGTGCTAGTCTCTAGTTCTATAAGTGGCGGATTCAAACCCGGCGGAGGGCGATGGCTTTTTTCGGGCGTAAAAATCTTTAGCATGGCTTCCTTCGGAAGGGAAGTAAAGCTGGTGGTCCCGTGCCGTAGATTTACGGCATGTAAAAGAACCTCAAGCTTGATGAAGAGGCCTCTGAGCAAAATTTCCGGTCTTTCACGCCCACGCCCATATAGAATGGGACGCTAAGGATCACAGCAGTTAAACAGCGTTCATAAATAAAAAAACAAACAAACAACTCGACCTCCATTGGATTGGATGGACTACGGAGGGGACTTGGTACCGATCCAGAGTGGATATTGTACCTACGCTACAAGAGGAGGCATTCCCGGGAGGAAGGATGAGGCGATAGGAGACACCGGGCGGTCGGAACCAGAAGCGAAGACACAGCAATGAAAGGGTCCCTAAGTTTTCAGATAGAGACACCCGGCAGACAGACAGGCAGAACGAGGACCCTACCCCATACAGAGGGGGTCCAAGGCCCCTCAAAAGGTTTTGGATACACCGGCAGCCAGCCGAAAGCCGAGGGATGGAGAGAGTCACAGAGATTATCCTTTTTCCCTGCCACGCTGCGCCGAAACACCATTGCCGACACTACCGACCCTGAAAGAGATCAACGGAATGATATATGAATGAAATGTGGAATGGAGGGGCAGGGAATTTGGGGGATGAAAGAAACCCACTCCAGTATTCGCCTGACGACCTAGGAAAACCCCAGAAAAAATCCATGGGTCACAGTAGGCAGTCACCGGGGATCGGTCCCCGGACCTCCCGAATGCGGGCCACAGACGTAACCGCCTGAGGCATCCCGCTCAGTTCGCCCTCCGTTACTTAACGATGTTTATATTTCGATTACTTATATGAAATAATAAATCAATCGGTTTGACTGATTATCTTTTAGCTATTTTTGACGGAAATAGCTAATGTAATAACCTACATTGCTTATACAGGGTGAGCCAAAAAACTACAAACCTTCTGCGCGGTGTTTTTCCCGTCCGCGTCCTCGGCGCTCACTGCCGTCTGCAGCTATCATAGAAAGGTACGGATGAAACCATACAACATTTTTAAAACTAGTTTTAAAGACTTTACTCACCAACTTTATGAGAGGAGATGCTGAAACTGGCCACAGTCGTTGTCCATACATTTTTGGCACCTTTTTAGGAAACTATCCATCACTCGCCAAAGTTCACGTTGAGAAATGCTGGCAGTTTCCTGGTGAATATTTTGTTTTTAATTCTTCCAGGATGTGTGGGTTTGTCTTGTACACTTTGCTTTAAGTTACCCCAGAGAAAGTAATCGCAGGGGTTAGGTCGGGGGACCGAGGGGGCCACAAATCTGCATTAATGATTCTGTCCTCAAACACACTTTCAATTTTTCTCATGGAAATATTGGCCGTATAAGCTGTTGAAGAGTCTTGTTGAAAAAAGGCAAAATCACCATCCCTGGCTGTTAATTCTCTAAAAACAAGGGGGGAGCAAAATTGTATTTATATATGTAAGGGCTTCAACTGGACTCGAAAAAAATTGGCCTGTGATGGAAAGTTTCCTAAAGAGGTGCCAAAAATGTATGGACAACGACGGTGGCCAGTTTCAGCATCTCCTTTCGTAAAGTTCTTAAGTAAAGCCTTTAAAAGTAGTTTTAAAAATGTTGTATGGTTTCATCCGCGCCTTTCTATGATAGCGGCAGACGGCAGCGAACGCCGAGGACTCGGACAGGAAAAACACCGCGCAGGCGGTTCGTAATTTTTTGGCTCCCCTTGTATATTTTGAATAGATAAATCCCAAAAAGGTGGGAAGTGCAAAGAACTGGCTTGGCATAAGAAGCAACCGTTCTCCGTCAGGTTGGTGTTTTGCAATCCCAAAAAGGAGGAAGACGTGGAGAACTGGCTTTGCAGTGATAGTAACAACCTGTTCATTACACGGATGCACTCTCGCAATTTATAGCCGTAACAAAAGTTAATACGTATGCAAGAGCCTGCCGTACAATCAATTATCATAACAGCGCTCATTATGGCTTCTGCCACCAGAAAGAATTCAGATTGAAGCTAACGGATCTTCACCACTTTTTACGATATTAATGAACTGCTACTTCAGAACACGATGGTCTGTACCGGCTGTTTAGGAAAACAATGGGACATTTCCGCTCGGCAGTCTACTATATGGAATAAAAAAAATTTACATCTAAGAGGTCAAAGACTGCGGTGAATGCTTTGGTTAACCGTATTATGCTCCAAGTACTTCAGTCCTAATATGGGCGTCCTACACACTGGTTCGCAATTTGGCGAGTAAAAAAATCCTTATTTTTCGTCCTTTCATGCACCACGTAATATGTTACTTGTGTTTGTAAGTAAGGAAATCATACCTATCTTTCCTTGATAATGCTACATTTTAAAAAATGCTTTATATTTGTCTGGTGGTATATTCGTCTATTAAATATAATTACACTGGTACCGAGTGAGATGACTCCGCGGTAGCGTTGAGGCTCACATTCGAGGTCACGGTTTCTGTTCCGGTTGACCGCCCACTCTGACCTTGGGTTTGTCGTGGTTCTCCCTGGTCGGTAGGTGAATGATGGTGTAATTTCTTATCTAACATTTCCATAATTCCGTTTCCTTCTGAATTTCAGGTGTGATTCTAGGTTTCGTTGTGTGAGGCGGTAGCGTAAGATGGCGCGGTTGCTTGTATCAATATAAGAGTATTCTTCGTGGACACTAGAGGGCTGCTTGGTTGAACGGGTTATTTATCGCCCTCTCTGTGTAGCTTCAACAGTAGGACGGGTCTTTCAGCTAAGAATTACGAGGGCAGTCCCAGAAGCACCCGACCTAACATATACATAGCGGTTGTTGTTTTAAAAAAATGACTATGGTAGAACGTACCTACCAACTTTATAAAGCTTAAGTTTGACGGTGCTACGTTGTTTAGTAATTGTTTGGCAGCCATTAATAGTGAACTCTCTCAGCGAATTTGTAAACATGGATAAAACTGACCAACGTTATGTGATACAAAAGTTTCATTTGAAATGTCTTAGTCCAACTAATATTAAAGCTGAGCTAGATTCTACTCTGGGGGAGTCTGCTCCTTCGTTTACAACACTAAAATATTGGGTGGCAGAGTTTAAGCGAGGCCGTATGAGCTGCCAAGACGAACATCGCAGTGGTCGACCAAATGAGGTGACCACGCCAGAAATTGTGAAGAAATCCACAAAATGGTATTGGATGACCGTCGACTGAGTGCGCGAGCTAGGAGGCATCGTAGGCATTTCAAAAAGTGCTGTACATCACACACTTACTAAAAATTTAGACATGAGAAAGCTGTGCGCAAGATGAGTGGCGCGTTTACTCATAATGGAACAAAGGCAGAGTCGTGAGGATGTTTCAGTCGATTGTTTGGCGTTGTTTCGCTGCAATAAAGTCTAGTTTTTGCGTCGATTCATAACCATGAATGAAACATGGGTCCATCACTTCACACCTGAAACGAAGGAACAGTCAAAACAGTGAATTGAAAGGGGAGAATCGGCTCCAAAGAAGGCGAAGACAGTTCCATCTGCAGGAAGGTCATGGCGTCAGTATTTTGGGATACGAGTGGAATAATTTTCATTGATTATCTTCAAAAAGGAAAAGAAATCAATGGCAAGTATTATGCAAACTTATTGCAGCGTTAGCATGATTATATAAAACAAAAACGGCCACATTTAGCGAAAAATAAAGTTCTGTTTCATAAGACAATGCACTAATTCACACATCCATTATCGTCATGGCCAAAATCAATGAGTTAAAGTTCGAATTGCTTCCTCATACTTCGCCAGACTTAGTTCCTTCTGATTATTTTCTGTTTTCAATGGTGGTGGTAAAAGATTTGCCAAGAATGTAGAGGTGGAGCTTGCAGTTGATGTCTATTTTGCAGAACTTGACGGTTCTCACTATAAACAGGGTATTGAAGCTATTGGACATCGCTGGGAAAAGTGTATCGAGCTGAAAGGAAATTATGTAGAGAAATAAAGAAGTTTTTTTCCCAAAATGTTTGTATTTTATTTGTTAGGTCGGGTACTTCTGGGATAGCCCGCGTATTAGGGACTTCTTAGGGACGTGTCTACTTGCGGCTTGTAGGCTCCTGTGGCTTCTTCACCCCATCCCTTCCTCTGGGAGGGGTGGTAACTGCAATAGGTCTCATCTAAGTTGCAGTGCGCGTGGTGTCTCCCTCCGTTATATAACCTATAATTACATTGGTTATATGTATTCTTCAACAAACTGCTTTTCAGGCGTCAAAAATATCATACTTTTGTAGTGATTATCTTTTAAATCAAAGTTTCTATGTAATGGAAATAGTATGCAACTTTAAATGGCTTAGACAGTTATGAAGTTATTTTGGATGGTTTTCACACTGATCGTGAAAATATCAAACGCAGAAAACGGGCTTTGAAGGTTGTTTAAAACATTACATACTGATTGTATGCAGAGGTCCAGAATCGAATAGTCTCCTCGAGTTACTATTCCAATGTGTGAGGATTACTTTGCTCTTCAGGCTACCCCACAGAGAAAAACCACTATCCTATTAGACTTTGTATTCCTTTGCTGTGTGAGTAGTGGCAAAATGCTGTGGAAAGCAGCCATATGATGTCTTTTTTTTTTGTCAACTGATGAAAATGGGATCAGAATGTAATTTACTGCTTGCTCGTAGAAAAACGGACCAATAATACATCTTCCGCTAATTCCAAAGATGCAGGCAGGTGTCTATGAGTGGTGAAACGGGGAACCTCGTAAGGGACAGAATTCCCGACTTCAGTTCAACATCGGTGGCAGTCCAGTTCTCTCAACAAATATAGTGGGCCATGTCTTTGATTGGTGTTACTAAATGGAGACGAAGTCCTCTTGATTCCTACGTGGAATTCCAACAGAAGCTTATTTAGGAAATGGTTCTAATATTCTATGGTCTCCACAAGGATTACTCACTACGTTAGGTGTTATTCCTTCTCGTAGCTTTAGGAATACGGATGTTTACAAACGGTGGCGTCTTTTCAACGAGTCGTAGAAGAGCTTAAGCCAAAAACATCTTTCCCTCAACCTTCATCTCTATCTCTCTCTCCCTCCCCCTTCCACATCTATAGAGAACTTTTGTCTCGGACATTTAACCATTAAGGTGAAGAAGCCAACTACTGAATTAAAACAAACCTTGCTTCGTTTAGCACACTTCCTATTTTACTTAAATTGTACTCTAGTAAATGAATACGGTTTCACAGCTCTCCGATCGGATATTACATTATGTCCTTTGAAATACAGGGTTGTTCAAAAAGATGGAACAGACCTTAAATATTTATTTCTAATGAACGACAATAGATGGCGACACATGCGATACATCACTGAATATAGAAAAGTTCACACTTTTATTTTGTGTTGAAAATGAGCACCATTTGTTATGCGAGGACGACCGGTGCATACGCAACCTCTTCTACGAATTTATTGTATCAATTCTAAATTTTTATGACGAGGCGGCTCATGTTGAACTTACAACAAAATGCACGCTGCAATGAAACATTGGATTCACTCTTTGCATAATGCAGCACACAATACGACTTTACCTGTGGCGTCGCCATTTTCTTGTAAGCAAACACAGCGCCCGTAGGCACTGAATGGAACTAATAGGTGGGGCTTAAAACTTTGAACTTTCCTCTATTCAATGATGTGTCGTATGTGTATCGCTATTTATTGTCGTTTATTAAAAATGAATAGTTAAAATATGTTCCTTCTTTTTGACTAACCCTGTATAAATATGTTAGACGCGTACAGTCCTAACGATTTGCTACACCGTCTGACTTGCTCGATATCTTGAGCTGGAATGGTAGTGTTATAGCACTACTGACCATGAGCGTTGTGGCAGGAAGCTTTATGATTGGCTGTAACCTATCGAAGCTTCCGGTTCTTTTTACTAATAACCAACAAACATTTAATATTTAGATAGATTATTATTGCGTATAATTTAAGTGTGTCTGTGGAAACATCCAGACTTAAACTGGAAAAGTAAATGGAATTTTACAGACATATCATTAATATAGGCTAGTGAGCCCAATATCTTCACTCATGAAATTAATTATTGAAATCATTAACTAAAAATTAAAGTAAACATATTAATATGAAAAGAAAATAGGAACGGCATAGGATTCCGGTTAAATATATGGAAATGATAAAATTTTGGTTCCTTCTATACAATGAAACTGCTTCAGTGGGGAAGGGTCTGACCGTGACGCTAAATTCTGTGCTAGAGATATAGATAAATTATGGGAGGCCGATGGATTTTGTACATCCCTGTAACATAATCAGGAAAAGATGGGTTGAATGCTGAAGTTTCATAAAATGATCTTAAAATGTCAATGTATAAAAAGCTACGTAAACATATATTCTATAATCTCATTTCAAGGGACCTGTACTCTTAAGGGGTTAAAAATACCCAATATCTCTAATTCATTAAAACTAAATTTATTTAAAACTCAGAAGTAAAGGTCTCTAGGGTTCTTGCAAGCAAAAAATCAAATAAAGTACGAGAGGTAGAATCAGAATGAAAAATTCAATGCCATAGCCGAGAATGTCTGATTCCACCTCTCAACGCTGTATTGCGTGAAAGAACAACTAATTACCAAAGAATGTATCTTTGTTGGGCGGAAAGGGAACCAATAGAGAAGTTGTGAAGAATATGTTACTCCTCCAAAGGAATAAATTGCATTGCCTTCCGGGAAACGAGAAAGGACCCACAGTATGTGTGGTCGTTACGAATTACATGCAGAAAACAAAAGCATTCTAGAGTTTCGTGTCAAGACTTTCTAGCCCAAGTTGAAACTGCGTGTCATATATCCACAGACATAAACAAAATAAAATGTATAACATTTCCACATTTTCAAATTTACTCAGCACAGTATGACCAAGTAGCTAAGACTGGTACGTAAAAGAAATAAAAACAAATAAACAAAAAATCTTCTTTGGATCAAACCACGAACTGATATTGTATTGTTTCGTTTGTCTATTGTTTCGTTTGTCTATGAGTTTATCTTGCATCATTAACGTCGAGATTTTCATTGTCTGATGGCTGATTCCAGACCACTTCTTGAATAACGTTTAAGCGACTATTTTACCTGGTAAATAGTAATCTCTTGAAAGTAGAACAGTCTTAAAGTTCAGCATGGAAATATATGCATCCGTTGTAAGCACGGAAGAGAATAAAGCCTGGTCGAAATTTGGGAGGGGGGCTAGCTTGCATAGTATAACTTAGAATATATTTTATAAAACCTATACAAAATTGTTGGAGATGTTTAGCGTAGATTTTAACAACTCGGACCTGCAAAGACGTGTTATGAAATGAGTGAAGTGCTGCTCAAATGAGCCAGGAGTCCGCTGAAATGAGCTGTTTCCAAATTTTGATCTGTGAAGACAGGGAAAGTTCATCCTAACCGAGATTCGAATTCGAATGGAAATGTTATACAAAGGGATTGGGTAAATACTGAAGTAGTTTCAAATGAATTTTCATGTCTCACACATTGAACACGATCGAGTACGCAATCTAAAAACGTCTGCCTGGGAACGCTGCTTTCTAGCGCCTGGCTTCTACCGCCTAAATTTGTAAATTTATCTACTTCAAGTCTCTGATTGGCTAATTTTACTCCAATAGAATACTTTTATTTAACTTAAGCTTTTTCTAGTCGTTGATTGGCTATTTATAAACTGTTTTAAATAGCACATTATTGTTCCAAGAATTACTAGTAGCCTTTATTAAACTTTCTAATTCATTATTGCCTCAAGGTTACCTCATTGTTAGCAACTTTCGGCTTCTATCTCACAGCTCCTACATTGTTAAATTATGTAATACATTTACATAACATTATTATACATGTACATAATAAAAATAACATTAATACAATGACTGTCATATATATTATTACATACATATATTGGTTTAAGGCGGGATGTTATTATATTTTATATTATATAATTAGACTGATATCATTTAAGTGTTAAAAATACTGCCTCAATATTTCGCTCGCTTGTGTATTAAAAATGTGGTATTTTGGTATTAATTATGGTCTCTAAGCTGGAAGCTACCTTACCCCAAACCTCGGAAGAATGGCCATTATATCATCCGTAAAGCAGCCTCATATTTGATTAGGATTTAAAAACGAAATTGCGAACAACTCACTGAATTACCGAATTTCAGGCCCCTTTCTTTACACAGGCGATAATAGGAACAAGATTCGGAAAACTTTGTAGATTTGATGGTCCTCTACCGCCCCAGTTGTTATTTTTCTTCTTCTTCTTCATGGACGTAGGCCATTAGGTCTATTTCCCAAGAGAATTGATCTATCCAACTGGTAATTAGTGTTCCTGTATCCTTTCGGTTTATAGTTAATTAAAACAGATGGTAGTCTTATTAGAGTTCATTCTTTTTGTGTGTTCAAACCAGTTAATCCGTAATTAATTTATTCTGTCTACAATATTAAATATATTTAAGTTCTTCCCAATTTTCCACCTATAATTAAATCCCGTATTTAGCGTATTCGATCAGTTTCATCAACTAAAGCTATAGCTTTAATTAACTTTGAACTGTAGGAGTAAGCTGTTAAATGTCGCTACAGTGTGTAAAACTACTTTCTCCGCATTCAGCTGAACTATTAGCTAATGTCAATGGAAACAAAGTCAACAAAACTTTATTCCACAAGAGTCAGCGACATCTTAGAAGGGTTTATTTAAATCATTACAACGTTTGGCTGCACTTTTGTATACCACAGTAGAGAAGCAATATAATGAATATACGTGTTAGTTTACAGCAATTCTGATATACTCTTGGTCAGTGGAAACTTATCTCCACGAGCATAATATTTTATGCAAACGGCTGAGACAGCTGTCAAATCGCATGCTTAGGATCTCAAAGGCGTATCCACATTTTTATAGTTTCAGAAAACAAGAAGATAACGTCTTATAAATGTTTCAAATGTTCATACCCAATACAAAATAAATATCCATACACATAACCTTTTTAACGCTTTCAATTGGGCTTGAATTATGCAAAGAACAAACAATCAATAATAAATTCGAATAATTCTTATCATTATTCTTATCATTATTCAGATCTGATCTGTAGATAGACCCATAGAATTCTAATCAAAGGAAACGACGTCAGGAAAGGATTTCAAGAAAATCTATCCTATCCTTTAAATAAAAAAAAATCTTTTATTTTTTTCAAAAACAGCCCTATTTTGATTAAAATATCCCATGTTTGAAACATAAACGTTATAAATTATCTTTGAACAACCTGTAAAATTGTTCATTCTTATTGCATTTTATATAATTTTATACATATAAGTGGTAAACAATAAGAGATAGATAAAACGTAGAGCTTGTTAACATATACAATCTATGTCAAATAAGTATTCTCAAAGTATTAGCCAATACGGTATATTTATTGTTATTCGTCTGAGTTTTTCAGTATTTTAAACAATACATTTTTAAGTACTGTTCTTTTGTTTCTTCTGCGTCTGTGCAAAGAGCATGTAATATCCAGGCAGTCAGCGTATTCAAAAGACAATGTCGAAAGTGGACCGTTTTGTTTTTCATGCTAGTAAATGAAACGTTTTGTATTCTACTGCAAACTTAACTGAAGTGAATGCAATATATATATATATATATATATATATATATTGGAGCATCTTCTATGAGTTCGGTTAAATTGTCATAATTCTTCCCAAAACGAGCTCCCACGGTGCAGAAAAAGTCTATGAAGCGAGTGATATAAATATGAAGGCAAATGAGACCGATTGTCGCCAAGGATACGTGCCAGTAACGCAAAACATTTGACTGACGTGTCAGCCTCCTGTTTACTCGTATGTATATACTATAAAATGTGCACTGAAGCTACTTGTGCGGTTATTTATCACGATTAATATGAAGTAGATAGAAGAACAAGATTTCCCTATGAATAATTAGTGAAATAAATATAATAATAATAGAAGATAGAGAAAATCTTATGATTTTAACTGATCAGAAAGCTTTTCTTTTCTTTCTTTAAATCTTCCATTTTTCATTCATGCGGCTTCGAAGAATGACACTGTTACTGAGGGAATTTTGATGTGAACCTTGTTGCATCTAATGTGATTAGATTAGATTGTATTGCATTCTGTGAGTTCAATACTAGCCATAAAGGCTTGTGAACATAGAACATGTCAAGGAAATGTACAAAAATTACATATAAAAACAAATATTACACAGAATATAGAACATTTAAAATAAAATAAAGACATACTATAGCGTGTCAAGGAAATGTACAATATAGTTACATATATACATAAATATTACACAGAATACAGAGCATTTGAAATAAAATAAAATAAAGACATATTATGTACAAAATGAAACAAAGCAAGTGTAATTTTGTGCAAAATCGAATTCCTCCGTACCGTTATAAGTCTAACATTATACTTATAGACAAGAACAGTTATTTTTACTTTCACTAGGCTTGTACCTTATGTTAGTCTCATCATTTTGTTCTATTTGATTTGTAATGCATAGCATTTACTGTCAGGTCTTAATATACATACATTTAAATTCATTAATTCTAGAGCAGGCGTCAGATGTAATTGGCAATTGTCATTAATATTTACTTATAGTACTTACAGAGCTATTTATGTATTATCATCAGGATAATTTGTCATTCAGATAATCTTGTACAGAATAATATGCTTTTGAACATAGGTATTCTTTAACAGTAGTTTTAAAGACAAATTGTCAAATTTTCTCTTAAGATCATTAGGGAGAGCATTAAATATTTTTATGGTCTCATAACATACACCTTTCAGGAAGCAAGAAAGCTTTGCACTGGGATGATGGATGTTACCCTTTTGTCTAGTGTTTATCTCATGAATTTCCATGTTTGTTATAAATGTGGCCGATTGCATACAAAGAACTTTAAGCTTGAAAATATGTACACGCAAGGCAGGGTTAATATCTTCAGACTTCTGATGTTTTCTCTAAGGTACAGAATTTGAAGAAAGAACAAGAAAGGAATTAATGATCGCTTATACACTTCCTTCTACTATAAACCAGTGTTAATGCGCTATAGCTATAATGTATTACTTTAAATAGTAATAATTCTTAGATATACATTCTAGAACCTATGTCAAAATGGTTTTGTTCCGTACAACGGCTTAGTAGGGACATAAAGAGTGCAGAATGTTAAACGAGTTTAATGACACAGTAAACGACGAAAAACAAGCCAAAACTTAAGTCCTGTTTCTAAAGTAAGACAGAAAAGGAATACATTTTAAGAATATTTTCATCGGTCGCGAAAGTGTTATACCTGCTTCCATATATTTTCCAAGCTGCTAATCCATGTTTGTGCTGAGAAGGATGTAAACAGGTTTTTTTTAACATAGCTGTCTTGACAAAGAGCCTAATAATTATAAGTAAGACAACCAGAAAAAAAAGAAATAAAAAGGTAAAGAAAAATAGGACACCTTAAAAATATGGAAATTTTAAAGTTAAAAAATGATACCGTCGTACACGGCCCGGTAATTATTTAAAATAAATTAACCATATATAAAATAATACTATCATAATATAACTGATGGGATATACTGAAGTGATTGTAACCATGTAATGACACTCATGAAGATACAAAATATTGTATTTAATATTTTAACTTGTGTTGGAGAAAGGAGCCGTGCCGTACACCTGCTCCCCTGCTTGGCACAGGCGGCGTTGAAACACAAAGACAAGAAAGCGAGACAAAGGGCTCGGAATTTTGCAATTACTTTCAAAGTTGGAAGTGCGTGCCATCTACGACAAGTAACGGGATTATAGTCAGAAAACTACGCACGTGACACAACGTTTTCTGTCAACTAATTTTAATTATGCCATGGAAAACAGAAAGTTAGGAACTCAACGAAAAGCCCAAATCTTAGCCAATAAGTTCAAAGCAAGGAATGTGAACTGGCGAATACAAAAACAGGAAACAGTCACATGATTAAAAGATGAGTAAAGTAATCACGTGACATATGCGAAGTAGGGATGAAACCGGACATGGCGAAATTTACAAATCGCAAGTAACTTCACTTCTCTGAACTCTGCACACGTGTAAGGAAGTGCCAACTATGCACGCTACGACGGTCGTTCTACGGAAATGTTAAGAGAAATCAAATTAAAACATAATCTCTTTTTAAAATTAACAAATTTAATGGTAATCAATGCAGTATCATTAATAAATATTCAAGGTCCAATGCGGATTATCAATTAAATAACAGACTCCTCTAAGTAGGCTATAATACCGTCAAATTCTTTAAGTTTTAAACTTAGAAATCTCGCCGTTTCAGAAATAACTGGTATGTTAGCCGTGAGTAAATTCATAGTATTACAAATTGTGACGATCGAGTTGTTTGCCTCGAATGATTAACGGAGTGGTGGTGCGCTTTTGAGAGCGTGTAGCTGTAACTGCATAATAAAGTTAACATTTATTACGGTCGATGTTTCATTATAGCCAAAGGTAGCTCCCCCTGTAGACATTACAGAGTTAATACTGCTCAAAGGTAGCCAACCAAATCAGAAAATAAAAATTACACCGGGAGCGCAATTCAGTCACAAGCTGAGGAATTCTGGCTTTAGAACTACGCAACTAGAACGTGGTGCCAACTTCAAAGAGTCGATTATTTCACGTATATATTTAATTGTATAGTGATAGTGTGTGGATAGAATTAATGGAAAATATACTTTCTTTTGCCTTAGTTTACAGTGAGAATTATAATGCCGAATAATCTATACCAGTTGTTCTTCCACACATGTGGTGTGTAGGCTGAAGTTATCTACTACAGGAGAGCCAAAAGATTACGAACCGGCTGCGCGGTGTTTTTCCTGTTCGCGTCCTCGGCGCTCGTTGCCGTCTGCCCTATCATAGGAAGACGGGGATGAAACCATACAACATTTTTAAAACTAATTTTAAAGGCTTTACTTAACAACTTTATGTTGTTTGAGGATAGAATTAGTAGTAGAGATTTGTGGTCCCCTCGGTCCCCCGACCTAAACCCCTGCGATTTCTATCTCTGGGGTAACTTAAAACAAAGCCTACAAGACAAAGCCACACACCCTGGAAGAATTAAAACAAAATATCCGCCAGGAAATTGCCAACATTTCTCAACGTGAACTACTGCGAGTGTTGGATAGTTTCCTAAAGAGGTGCCAAAATGTATGGACAACGACGTGGCCAGTTTCAGCATCTCTTTTCATAAACTTGGTAAGTAAAGCCTTTAAAAGTAGTTTTAAAAATGTTGTATGGTTTCATCCGCGCCTTTCTATAATAGCGGCATACGGCAACGAGAGCCGAGGACGCGGACAGGTAAAACACCGCGCAACCGATTCGTAGTTTTTTGGCTCTCTCTGTACTTCATCATCTATATTAAAGATGAAAGTAAACAAATTCCTACCAGTTCCTACATATTTGATAATTGTGTATTCAATAATCGTCTTTTTAATCAACGTTTGTAGCAATAAAGGCGCTCATAACCTACGATGTTGGTATTGCATCCTTACAATATTGCATGCCTACTTCCGTTTTCCTACGCCAGATTACAGTATACAATATTGGATAATCAAGTTGCACTGATCAAACAAATGAAGTGCGACCACTTAATTCTGATTTCTTTCCCAACAACGCATTTACATTTTAAGTAAATATAAACATTGATGACTGTATTTTAATAATCATGATATTTGGGTAAATCACTTCATTTTATTCGTGAATTAGCCCTAGCAAGTGCTACTCTTGATTTGCAAATCCTCCAGTTAAACTCTCTCACTTCGCGACTTGCCGTTTATGGATGATTTGGAAATCATTCGTGGTATTATCTATCTATAATTACACTAGAGTGCCTTCGGTTAGTCAACTATTTCATTATTACCATCAGCAGGGTGCCTAGAAACTAAAAAACGCACTAATAATTGTTTTCTGCAATGTTAATCTGTTTCATCGCCTTCATCTCTAGGGAGCAAGAAAACGTACAATTGGCTATATTGGCATCGTTATTAAGTACCTAGGTAGTTGAGTTTCAGGTATCCACTTGTTGTATTTGGAATACAAAGTAATAACATTATGCATGTTTTCTAAAGAAGGATACAATAGGAAGTCACTGCCGTGACGACTGCGTTTGGGTAATGAAAGTACAAAGCAAGGGTAGTACTTTCTCCCATTATAATCGTTTCACAGAACACAGCTCGCAAAAACTAAAGCTTCCCTTTGGTAACTTAAT
This sequence comes from Deroplatys truncata, assembly GCA_030765065.1. Taxonomy (NCBI): domain Eukaryota; kingdom Metazoa; phylum Arthropoda; class Insecta; order Mantodea; family Mantidae; genus Deroplatys; species Deroplatys truncata. Next base: position 138,675,747 of record CM060988.1, read on the forward strand.
TTCGCCTTTACACTAAGGTTTGTTAAATTATCGGACAATCATCAGCTCTCGTATTACCGAAGAACGTTCAATATTAAGCGCGATTTTCTCATTTCCATAACAGTACAGCGATAGACGACCGTGAGCGGTTGAAATTGAAGCTTTTCTTAGACTGGACTAGAGGATAATTGTACCGTTTCTTCGAAGTGTAATTATGATTGGGATGAAACAATTTAAAAGGAAATAGTTGTCTTCTACTAGATGCTTGTTGCATTCAGCTAGTGTTATACTTAATTGGAAGGCAACATCGTGTGAAACTGTCACCCAAAATCACCGTCGCATATTTTCCCGCAAATTATTTTTGGGTGTTGTCCGATACGTACAAAATCTCTTACGAAATACTGTGTCTTCTTACGAAAGCATTAGGTCCTTTTTCAATAGAATTTCTGCCATATTTTCTGTGCGTTATTGTTTACTTCCTTGGGGTCCAAAATTTCCTCATTTCATTTTATTACGTTAGTAACTCCAATGCATTTTATTTTAAAACCATCTAGAGAACACGTAAATCTCAATTTAACTAAAGTAAAAACTGTTTAATTTTCGGAATGATGGAATGAAGCATAAAAGTTCCGCAGAGAAACATTTTGAAAGAGATTTAAATATCAACACTCGTGATTACGTTTTAAAAACCACTACATAAGGTTCTCTGGCTTGCGAGAAAAAAGGAAGGATAGTATATCACTTATACTGAGGGCAATAAAGCAAATATTTAGATAAGTTACCAGTGGTTAAGGGTTTTGAATGGTTGATGTCTGGCATATTATCACACATGGTTGGTCCACATCACATTACTGGTAGATATGTGGAAGAGTCATATAAGTATGTCAAAGAGAATCAGTTAATATAACAATGCCAGTATTCCCAATATAAATATATACTTTAATACATTGGCACTGGAGAAACCATTCCGTTCTATGTGTTCTCGTACCAGTCATTTGATGCTGACCAATCTGATCTAAGGAAGCTTCAAATTTCAATCAATCACAGACGTTTATTATATGATCGAAATAAAATAGCATTTGATGCTCGAGGATTTGCACCTTGTCTCATGTAACCGGATAAAACAAACGAAGAAAGTAAATCGAATACACAGTAGGCGTTAATTCTATTCATGAAGTAGTGTTAGCAAATACAGCTGATAACAGTGCAGGTAATTTAGTCGCAGTTTCGAGAAGTGTAGTTGGTTGCATCTCTTTTGACTGAACATTCCTAAGCAAAAAAACAATTGACAACATAATTTCCAAGATAATGGAGATACTTTTCACTGAACACCTCTAAGGACGCACTGTTACTGACTTGAAGACTTACAGATCTGCGTGAGGATATCCATTGCTAATGACATTACCACACTGACACTGCACTACACCACACCACACACATGCTTGCTGGCAAACTACTGACTCTCTCTACCTCACACCAGGTTCGAGTTCCGTTAGCAGCCAACATCATCTTACTGTGACCAGACTCATCTTCCGTCACGTTACGCTTTTTGTTTCGTTTGACGCCTCTTCCCGCTCTCCACGAATGCGGGTATCATATGGGAATCACTAGGTATCTTAATTGGAAAATCTGATGTGTTACACTCACATGACTTTCTCTACTCTTGTACAAGCTATTTTTACAAACGCTTATTCTCCATATGCTTCATGTTAATCGAGATATCGAGATGTTAAACTTATTGCTAATTTTCTTGTAGATGCAAGGGGAATTGGTAGGCTTTAAGGCGATAGTCAAATATTTTAAGAGTTGGTTGCTATATGGAGTATTCCATTCTCTTTGCATTACCAGGACAAAAAAATTTAATGTGTTACACTCACATGACTTTCTCTACTCTTGTTCAAACTATTTTTACAAACTCTTATTCTTCATCTATTTCATATTAAACGAAATAAACATTTATAGAAACGATCTTTTGACATGCAAAGAGAATTACATTTTACACATAACGACCAGTTCTAAAAATATTTGACTATCGCTTAAGGCGTAATATGTTCCCCTTGTTTTGTATTTGCAAGGGCAATATAAGCACAGACATATCTCTTAATAGCTGGTTGCTAGGTGCAGCACCATTCTCTTTGCCACAGATTAAGACTCTTTGCATATCCAAGACAAAAAAAATGAATAACAAATTCCCATTTGAGAAAATAAGTATTGAAAATTTAAGGGAATAACAAGTAATATCTTGAAAATGGTTCACTCAACAAAAAAAAAAAAAAACGTATATGACATAAATTGTGTATTTTAATGCGATCTACATTTTTTGTGTAGTGAAATGTTGTCTATCTCTTATGGTTTACCAGTTATGCCAAAGTCGTTCACAATGAAGAATACTTTTGGAGACATTCGCGGAGAATTCAAGATATACGTTTTATTTGTCGTGAAAGTATCTTAAACATATGATATTTTAATCAAAATCGTTAGAGCCATTTTTAAGAAAATTAAAATTTTCGAAAAATGTTCCATGTAAAGGATAATCTGGGGTGAGGGAGTTTCTTGAAAACCTTAGTGTCAAATCTCTGGAAGATACTGGACCTAAATACCAAGTTTGGTGTTTACCCGACTGTTCGTTTCTGAGTTATGCTGTTCACAGACACACACACACAGACACATACACGGACATGTTTCCAAAAAGGCTTTTTTTGGATTCAGGGGTCTCAAAACATATTTCCGGTGAAATCTCGGTATCGAATTTTTGAGTAGAATACAATACTTCCCCTACTTACTATACGTAGTAGAGAAAGTAAAAATTATTCACAATTCAAAACGAATACTGAACGTTTTAAAGGACGACTTCCATAATTGTTTACTACACCCACACAATATTTAAACAAAAGCTGAAGTTTACAGAAAGAGCAGAAACTTGCTCATGCACAGAAAAATCGTTAATACATTAACTACAAACAGCCATTACTAGTATAACTAAGCGGCTGTCTCATTACTAGAGAGCAATTTTATACTTTACTAATACTTTTAATATATTTGTGCATTGAAAACATTGCTAATATGCACATAAATTTACCATATAAAAAGTATAAATTCATCATACTGACAAAAACAAATATTTAAGGCAGTTTTATGTAATTTCTCTGGGAACTAAACTATTCTGGAAGTCATATTAATTATTTATTCATCAAATTTGATCTTCAATACTGAAGAGTTAAGATATACGTATCCTAGCTTTGTCACTCACTTTTAGTTTTGGCATGATTACACGTAAACAAGGCCTTCACCTTATACAAGCACCACACACTAAACTGAATGACCTGAAGTTTGAACTGGGGAACGACTGCGAACCTGCAGGAATATTTCGGAACTGTATTTCTAAAACTATTAACCATTGAATATTTTGAAATTTCGTTGCGTTTTTGTTTATAAACTGTAAACAAAAAGATTTAAATTAATTTAATATTACATAAACCGCCACGCTTGAAATTAATTCCGAAAATTCCTTAACAGCCACGTTCATACCGTGAGGGAACGGCTACGACCAGATAAGGCGAGGATTCACCGATGTGACGAACTATTGATTGCATTGCGTGTGAGCTTCCATCAAGGGCCAAGTTAAATTGATTTAAATTGAGTTTTATTTATGGACGCTCTTTACTAGGAACCAAAGTAGGTAGTTGCCAAGTTGCAAAACTGACTCAGTGAACATAGTATTCGTAAATACCGCATTTGTAACTAAAATTAAGGATAAGGTGAATGAAATAAAATATAGTTATAATATATACATGTAAAAAATCTAATATGCATAAGTTGTCAACTGCTGAAATATTATGCTATTAACAAAACAGGCAAAATATACATTATACGCAACATAAAATATTGCTTAAATTGTTGGAAATTTAGCAATCAGCTCACACACAAGTGAGCATACTTTCTGACAGCAGAGAAAAATATGCATTTGTGTTAAAATCCTATCCCTAGTCATTACTTATACGAGGCATGTTTTCAGAGTAAGTAGCGATAATTTTTTTAAAAAAAATAACAGAACATTATTTTCCAAATACTTAATTATCATTCATTACCTTACACTACTTCTTCACATAGTCACAGACGTTATTCAGGCACTTGTAACGGGATACCAGTTTTTGGATGCCTTCATCAAATAATGATGCCATCTGATGATGAAATTCAAGTCTACACTCCTCGTTTCACATCATCGTCGTTAAATTTTTTTCCACCAAAGAATTTATTCAGATGAAGAAACAGATGAAAATCGCTTGGTGCCAAATCCGAACTGTAAGGAGGGTGGTCGAATTGTTCCCAACCAGATCTTGAATTTGACTGCGGGTGGCCGGGAAGTGTCACTCATTATTATTTTCCCATAAACCTCATACAATTATTGGCGATGAAGGTCTGCTTGCTTAACATTTCTCGCATTCGAAAAAACGAATCACTACTCTGACTTCACAGTCGTTCGATTGGTTTGAACATTTCGAAACGCTCTAGCAACAGGAAAGCACAATGTGACGATCGCTCACAGCTGCGTCTGGCTTCCTAATTAATAGAGGAAGCGATCGCGCATGCTCAAAATTGATACTGCAGTGGTACAGTATTAAAACGGTACTTAGTTTAAAAACGCGCCTCGTATTTATTTTCTGTGCTACTTACTTGTAATAAGTAGGGGAACTATTGCATTCCACTCTAAAATTTGATATCAAGATTTTAATACATGTTTTGAGGCTGCCTAAATAAAAAAAAACGCGTGTGTGTATGTGAACATCATAACTCAAAAACGAAATGTGGGTTAAATATCAAACTGGATATTTAATTTCAGCGTCTTCCAAGAATGTAACACGAAGTTTTTAAAAAAATAAATAAATATAAAATAAAAAATACCCTTTACAAGGAAAATGTTTCCTTTTCTCTTTATATTTTCTCAAAAATGGTTCTTAACGAATTTGATGAAAATACCACATGTTTAAGATTTATGATTACAAATAAAAGGTATATGTTGAATTTTCTGGAAATAGCCTGTGAAGCCTTCATTCTAAATGGCTTTTGTATAGCTGGTAAAAAGTAAGAGATAGACAAAGTCTTACTACACAAAAGAAAGTGCATCTTGTTACAACACAAAATTTATGCCTAAAGAAGTTTGTGGCGTTAACCATTTCTGAAATATTCTTTGTTATTGGTTTGAATTTTCAAATATACTTTTTCAGGTGCTAAGTCACTGTTCGTTTTTTCTCGTAGGTACGCAAAGAGCATGAAACTTCAAAGCCACAGCGACCCGTCTTTTAAAACTCTGACTATAGCCTTAGCCAACTGTATCCTTACACCTTCAAAAAGTGTGTGAATGTGTGACGAACGTTTATCTCATTAACAAAAAGTAGACAGAAGAATGAGCTTTTGTAAGAACAGTTTGTAGAAGAGTGGGTAGAGAAAGTCATGTGAATCAAGACAAAATCTTTTACTTCGACGCATAGAAAAGAAGCTATAAGCGTTATAAAATTATGCAGACCGTATACTGGATGTCATCTCTATGTACAAAGACCAGTGCACACTTATAATACCATTTTAGTCTGTGAAGACTTATTTCAGCAGAAAAAAAAGAAACTGTGGCTCACTTTTCGCATACGCATACGCATACGCAACAATTAAAGGCATGTTATATTGAAGTATAATAGAGCAATAGCTAATCTGCATTTTTGTTATGTTCGCCTTCATCCTTAAGTGCCTCGTTTCGGCACATTTTAGCATTCTTGTTTTGTGCAAATCGTAATTTACGCTGGAGTTAAGACATCGCAAGAGCGATTGAATAACTGACCACACACGTGCCTCACACGTCTGTGGCTATCTATTACCTGTTCGTTAACACACATTAATATCTTCGGTATAAAGGTCGCTTTTATTTCTTTTGCTGGTGTTGAACGTTGAAATAAAATAAAAATATATATTGTAGCGTATTGTTAATTTCATTGTCATTACCAGACGCACTGTTGTGCTGTATTGTTGCTACCAGACGTAGCATTATGGGTCTCCTTAGATGTATTTCGGTTTAACAGTCTCTCCTTTTGGCGCGGACCACGCCAAAGGGAGAGTTCTATTTGAAATTGTCTGGTATGACGTCAGCCCTGTCTGGCTTTGGCTAGACATGGTTGGTGGGGGCAAGAAAGCGTCACTCGAGAGTAAGTGGTCATTGGGAGTAGTTGTGTGTGGCCGGTCTACGGTCTGTGGCATCTCCCTTCATCCTGTTAACTATGTAGAGAAGCCAAACGTTTATGTGAATAAATCCCAAGTAATGTGCGTTATGTAATCTTTCAATGTAATATAAAAACCCACGCCCTCCCCTTAAATTTACACACTAAGGTCCCGGACTTTTTGCTGCCAGCGAGTTCCGCCTTCCCCGTGTGCGTGTTGGGGTGACCTAAATTAATCATTTTCTGGTAACCTTTTCGACTTCACCCCAACGTGTAACAATATACACATGTAGTTTATTTATATCATCCATTAAATGTTTCATTACAATCATTTACTTTATTTTAGTGCATTTCCTTAAAAGTGCAAAAATGCCAAATTTTCTTTTATTTGTTTTAAATCAATAATTAGATAATACCTGGATATTGTAGTACCTTATACTTACAAAATACCATACTTATAATGAGCAAGCGTGCAAGTTAAAGCATTTGGGTATTTTGTTTTATTGTTCCATTCAAAATTAAATGAGCGTGGTTCGTTTTGGCTGCTTTCATTAAATATTTCGGGGAAAATACACGAAAGATGCTTATATTAGAAAAAGTTAATGTTCAGTAATTCAGTAACAAATTCGCAGCGGCATCGGATACAGAGGGGGAGTACCTGACCTTACCGTTACGTATGACTTCCCCACCCACTTGCCAGGGAAAACAGGCTGTTGCCAAACGTCTCTGCATTTCAAAGTGATTTTTCATAAATCTATGAAAGACAACAATAATGTTCATAAACTTCAATGATCTATCGAGATCTCTGATTTGAAGGATGACATCTCTATTCCTTCCAACTTGTATAACAAGTAATGAACGGGAGTGTATTGGTGAGGTGTTACTGCATGTGTTGATACTAACACTGAAGTCACGAAACATGGAAAACAAACGCAAGCATATCTCTCCTCTGCTTAGAATTACGGTCCATGTTTTCTATTTTCTCACAGTGCTGCTCCATATATCAGGATCTCACATTGTCCACCAGTGTTGTCCAGTGTACCGTTCATTGAATATTGAACTAAAACCGTTTTACCACGCGGTGTTTTCTTCGAATAAGCAGATATTATGCCAGTGTGTGATCATTGTTAAAGTTTATCTTATCGTATCCTCGGCTAACTTGATTGCAGATGAGTGCCGAAGGAATGTGAACAAAGCCCAAAAGCACCGTTTACCATTATTGCATGCTGCTCAAATTCGTCAAATTTGCGTTGACAATTTAGCTTAGCAGTGGCTAAAAACAGATGCACCGGTGTGTATCTACACTACTGGTGAAATTATCGCATTCTTTCTGACGAGTAAAGAGGTCAGAGAATTAAAAGCGAGAGATGTGATTGTCAATTAGCTGTGTTAATGTGTCGCTCGTTAGTCTCGAAAAAGTGAGCAGCAGTTGCAGGAGGAAAGGGAAATGTGACGTCGCTGCTCTGAGCTAAAGCGAGTAGTACCTCATATTCCTCTAATCGGCCAAGTACTCAGCCTAAGCTTAATGCCAGTTCAGTCCGGCGTTGGTAAGCTGAGGGCAGCCCTAAAGACTGCAATAAGCGTACTTACCGTAACGGATTTAACTAACCATCGGTTAGATAGGATGGGGGTTACAGGGCGACGGATGAAATTGAGGCTGGGGATGTGAAAGGGTGTAGCAAAACTGCTCCTGAGCTGCTGGTCGGGGTGCAACGGCCCTTCTGCATCACTAGTGCTTCGGATTTTCGAAAAAAATGTGTTTTTTACGGGGCCCTATTGTAATTTTGAATAGAGTAGTAGGCTTGCTCGGACCTGTCGCGATCCAGGTGCCCTTGCTCTCTTCCTCGTCACGCCCCTCTTTCTGCTCACAAACTATACTGTTCAATGAAGACTTTCGAAAATACATCAGCCACAGCACAGAAAAGAAATCTGCAGATCAGTGCACTACAAATACGCTGCCGTTTGTGAAAATTGCAACACCAAGAAGGAAACGCATGAATTCAATGAATTTAATACCACAGGTTAGGTACATGACAAGCAACAAATGATAAACTTTTCAAATCTATACATGACCTTTGAGCCCTTATATTCAGTATTTGCTGTGGCCTCCATGCGCTGCAATTAGAGCTGCTATACGCCGTGGCAGTGAATCAAAAAGTTTCTGAATAAGTTCCGGAGGGATTTTCCTCCACGCAGTTTGTATTCGAGCCCATAAATCCGTAACACTGGCTACTGGAGGACCGTGACGCACCAGGTGCCGACCAACCATACCCCAGACAGGTTCGATGAGCGGCATTTCAGGCGAACGTGCAGGCCAGGGAAGCAATGGTACCCTTTGCTCTTCGAAGGCTTGTAAATTCCTCGCAATATTTAGCCGGGCATTGTCCTGTTGAAATGTGGCCTGTGGAGATACCTGAAGCAGGGGGAGTACCTCAGGCTCTACAACCACCGTTACGTACTGGTTGCTGTTCAAAGTGCCCTAAATTCGTAGGAGGCGAGATCGGTTGTTTGTAACCAATGGCGCCCCAAACCATCACATCTAGTTTTTTGTCCGCTATACCGCTTAACAATGCAGCCCTTCAGGTTGGCTCACCACAGTACCACCGGACACGTATGCGGCCATCACTGTAGGACACGTTGAAGCGGGATTCGTCCGAAAAGACTACATTTTGCCACTCAATGATGGTGTACACGTGCCCATTGCAGTCGGAGGAGCTTGTGGTTTCTGTACAATGGAAGCCACGTAATGGCATGCATGCAACCAGTCCAACCTGCAGCAGACGGCGACAAACCGTTGATGCAGACAAGTTCACACCTGTTGCAGTGCTCCTGCGTCGAGCCAACACTGTGGATGAAGCTGTACGGTTCGTTATGGCCATGCGACAAGATGGCGGTCATCCCTTGCTGTGGTCATGTTCCTGGTCCAGTACCCGCTCTTCGCTGTGTACGACCTTCATCTATCCACTGCTTCCACACACGCATCACTATAGTAGCAGCGTGCCCTGTACGAGCCGAAATGTCACGATATGGCAAACCTGCTTCCCAAAGATCGATCATTCTGCCCCTTTCGAACTCACTCACATGCCGATATGGTTCCCTTTGATGTCGACGAGGCATACTGGTACTCACATTATTGTTTCCACCTTGTTTGACAGCTCTGCACTGACTACACTGGGCGCAACACTGACCTTGTCGGATCGACACCAGAGGGCTCTGCTCGGCCTACATGTAACCCATCTCTCTTATTGCTTGCACGCTCTTCTACGCTTCCACCAATTTTGGAATTATTCAAGAAATTCTTTCTTGCTGTTGCAATTTTCACAAACGGCAGTGTATGTGTTAATTTTCGCAGTTACAAATTAATTCAACCTATATCCTTGAAGTTCAGAATACATCATGATAACGTTTTAATATTTCAATTGCCATTATAACCAGAAGCATGTAGCTTGGTTTAGTCACAAAATAATCGAAAGAATTTTTAAGTAAGTTTTAAATAGAAGCAGTATTCATTTCAAATAAGTAGCAGCATGTATTATTTTAGATCTTGTCGCGTAAGAAGGCAGGTAGGTTATCCTGCATCTTCGCATCAATCCCTGGGATGCAATGTCGGACCTTTACTCGGCCTGCTGAATATCCAGCTCATCTGTTATTTTATGTTCGCTTACTCGGGTTTCCAGGATTCTCTGCGCCTCAGTTACACTTTTTCCTGTGCCTCAGTTTCAATTCGTTTCAATCCATAATTTTTAGACAAACATTTTCATAATTATGTGATATTTCTCAGTTGGTTATTAATTTTATTTCGTTAGCATTCTGATGCTAATGCACTGGGTTTTATAGTTTAATTCCTAGCGATATGCCCTTTGAAAGAACCACGATCAGTGGACACGTGCAGTATTTGTTTCGCTATAATGGAGGTGAACCGTCACAGCTGAGGCATCTTTTGTTGTTACTCATGTAGTTGTCATGGTGACGGGGGCAGTAACCTGGCTGTAGCAAACAAAAGAACACATCCTGACAAAAACAAGACGTAATGCTGCATTACTTACATTAATGTTGTGTGCGCTCTAACGGGCAGAAAGGGTTAAACTTACTTGCACTCTACTGAAGGCAATTACCCATTAGCAAGCTGAAACAATGTAGTTACTAAAGAAATTCTCATGCTGTTTATAAAAGTGTTGCTTGGCGTTTAAAGGATAGACACGTAAGAGTAATTTCTAGATCGTTCCTAAATCCATAAATGAAAGAGTAACGAGGAAGAAGTACACTGTTTTACTAATATTTCAATTCAATGTTGACAACTGTGCCGAAAGTGTATTAAAGCGTTTTAAATGGCAAAGAAAAGCAGAAAGAAATAGGGGCAGAATTTAATTAAAACATGAATAAAACAAACAATGTAAAAATGTGATTGGTTCTTTTTAGAACGAGGATTATAAACTCTGACTTACGAGATATTAGAAAGAACGAATTTGAAGTATTAAATTTCACCTCAAATATTAATATCCCTGCCTATGTTGAGCCAAACGCATAAAGGTTTTCTAAAGCAAGCTTGGGAAAAAACGGCTCTCGAGAGCCCTTCCTCAAAACGGGACTTTCCTCCTTCCTTCAACTGTTCAATAATCCTGCTTTGCATAGCAACAGAGATCGTATATCTATCTACGAATGTGGTTTTATGCTGAATGATGTAAGATATACGAGGGCAGTCCCAAAAATAACCGACCTGACGTATAGGTAGTGGTTGCTTCAAACAAATGACTATGGTAGAAAGCACCAACCTTATAGAGTTTAAGTTTGAAGTTTGAGGATGTTATGTTGTTTAGTAAATGTTTGGCAGCCATCAATAGTGAGCATTCTCAACAAATTTATAAACATGCATAAAACTGGCCATCGTTATGTGATACAATACTTTCATTTGAACGGTCTTAGTCCACTAATATTAAAGCTGAGCTAGATTCTACTCTGGGGGAGTCTGCTCCTTCGTTTACAAAAATACAATATCGGTGGCAGAGTTTAAGCTAGGCCGTACGAGCATCGCAGTGGCCGACAAATGAGGTGACACGCCAGAAATTGTGAAGAAAATCCACAAAATGTTATTGGATGATCGTCGACTGAAAGTGCGCGAGCTAGCAGACATCGTAGGCATTTCAAAAAGTGCTGTACATCGCATACTGACTGAAAATTTAGACATGAGAAAGCTGTGCGCAAGATGGGTGGCGCGTTTACTCACAATGGAACAAAAGCAGCGTCGTGAGGAATGTTTGGCGATGTTTCGCTGCAATAAAGCCGAGTTTTTGCGTCGATTCATAACCATGGATAAAACATGTATCCATCACTTCACGTTTGAGACGAAGGAACAGTCAAAACAGCGGATTGAAAGGGGGGAAGCGGCTCCAAAGAAGGCGAAGACAGTTCCATCTGCAGGCAAGGTCATGTCGTCAGTTTTGTGGGATGCGCGTGGGATAATTTTCATTGTTTATCTTCAAAAAGGAAAAGCAATCAATAGGGAGTATTATGCAAACTTATTGCAGCGTTTGAATGATGAAATCAAGCAAAAACGGCCGCATTTAGCGAAAAAGAAAATTTTGTTTCGTCAAGACAATGCATCAGTTCACACATCCATTATCGCCATGGCCAAAATCAATGAGTTAAAGTTCGAATTGCTTCCTCATGCACCCTATTCACCAGATTTAGCCCCCTCTGATTATTTTCTCTTTCCAAAGTTGAAGAAATGGCTTGGTGGTAAAAGATTTGCCAACAATGATGAGGTGGAGTTTGCAGTTGATGGCTATTTTGCGGAACTCGACGGTTATCACTATTGAACATCGCTAGGAAAAGTGTATCAAGCTGAAAGGCGACTATGTACAGAAATAAAGATGTTTTTTCCCAAAATGTTTGTGTTTTCTTTGTTAAGTCTGGTACTTCTGGGACAGCCCTCGTACTGTACTCATATGAACAAGTTATAATAATTATGGAAAAAAGAAACAACATAGATACGTTTAGAGTACGTCGAATCCACCACTGCACATGTCTACAGAGAAAAATAACTATGTCAAGATAGCCTTCCAGTGTGCGACTGAAGTGGATGGGGAAGAGATTTTCCTTCTCTACTGTGCTGGTATTTCCCATGTCTGATCTAAAGATACCAGACTGCGGTGCAATTGAACACATTGCTCAGAAATGGAATAAACTTTTTCAACTCTTTCACAATGTAAACAAATATAGCGTTAGCTCATCATTATTAATACTGGATAATAAACTAAACAGTAGTAGTCAAAATCGTGGGGCCACAAGAGAGTGGCCGGAGATTTGTACCCACCGTACAGGGACTCAATGAGTTAAGAGTATCCGTGAAATGAACTTCATTTCTCAGGCATAATATTCTCGGAACCGCAAGCCAAAACGCTTCATTTTCCACCAACAAAAAGGATATGCAAAGCTTAAAAATGTACCCAAAAAGTTGAAGGATGTGATTTCATTACGGTAGTATGTTCCTGAAGAGATACTTCGGTGTCTCAGAGCAAAAGTACGATTATCCCAGAAATTATGCACGCTGCGCCTACGCTCCCTTCTACATGAGGAAGCGTGGTAATTATCTATTGAATATTAGCGTGATTTATATCGAACAAGTTTAACTCAATTGATGAAGAGCTTAATCAAAAAGGTATTAAAAAAGGTATCAATTAAGTCTTAGATCAAAGACTGCTCGTTAAAATTGAAACTTTATGTGGACGAACGCTGACAGAATTAATTAACTACCTGGAGAAGTGTTGGTGCAGTAAACCGTAGTCATATTTCCCGAAAGAAAAGGTTTAATTAAAAAAGAACTATTTTCTATTGACCACTAAGGTTGAGGGATGGAGTGTATGGAGTGTAGCATTCCATACTGAAAAAAATTTGACATCGCGGAAAAGAAAGAGGTGCGAAAAATCTTATGAATTACACTCACGTAACTTTCTCTACCCACTATCGTTTATTTTTGTACAACTTCTACAAGAGTGTTTCAAAAAAGCTTATTTTTCTATCAACTCTATGTTGAGATAAACCTTTGCAGAAATAATTTCATTATCTACACATTTCATTGTAGGAAAAAGTGGAATAAGGTAAACCGAATCGATAGCGAGATGTTTAAAGGCGGACCACTATATGCTGCCTTTGAAATTCCATACTCCTTCCATGATATAACGATAAACAATTGAATAGCGGCAGCACTTTAAAAAATGAAAAATTCATACTAAAAATAACGGATATTTCGGAAATGACTGATAACATAAAACTTTGTTTGAAATAAATTGTGCGTTTTAAGGAGATATACAACTTTTTTTTAATAGCTACCTTTTTGTCTTTAAGGTTAGACAAAACGATACGTTTTCTTCCGAATGAAGAGGAATTCACAGGCTATTCTCAGAGAATTTAAGATATTTATTTTAGTTGACATGTAAATATCTAAAATATGTGGTATTTTATAAAATGGTTAGAATCATTTTTGAGAAAATAAATTTCTAAACATTTTTCTTGGAAAGTACAGTTTAGGGGTGGGGAAATTTTCTTGAAAATATTCGTGTCTCATCTTTGGAAGATACTGAATTTAAATATCAACTTTGGTATTTATACGGCATTTTCTTTTTTAATCTGTATATTGTTCAAACACACATTGAGTGAGGGAGAGACACAGGGAGGGAGGGAGAGAGGTTTTTGAAAACTGCTTCTCTTGGATTCAGGGACATCAAAACATGTATGTATTTACGTTGAAATCTTAACATAGTTTTTGATTGGAATACAATACTTTTCTACCTACTAGGTGCGTACTAGAGGAAGTACAAATGGACAGGCAGAATATCTAATGAAATTCTTTTAGAAGTTTGGGCACAGAAGGAACAATGATGAAATCCAATCAGGAACGAAAAGAATGGGCCACTGGACTGGAAGAAACTAATTGCATTAGGAGGAACGTTGAACCGAAGGAAAATATGTTGTAAATATACTACCAGACTACATACAGCATTAAGATAACTGGTTCATATGTAGAACCAAAGGGAAAATTGGATAAGAGAGAGAGAGAATTTATTGTGCACATGACTTTAGGCAGAAATCTGGATGACACATGCGACATCACAAGCAAAATATTCACCTTTCTAGATGCTTTTTCAATTTTAAGGACTCATCAGAATCGTTACATCAGTGATTACGGCGAGAATACAAACCAAGCCGAAGGACAAGGAAAGAAGACTTAAAACAAATAAAAGGTAAGCAGAAGAAAGAAAGTAAGAGACTTGCTAGTAGGTATATGTGAGTTTCATGTAAATGCGGTGTCAGGCAAACAAACACGTACAGCATCTCAGGTGCGACCCACATTACAGCACAGCAAGATTTACACATGAGTGTTAAGGAAAGACTCTCCCACGTGCAGCTGGAACACCGTCAAATTCTTTCAACAGCACGTCTTAGTTAACAAGGTGGCTGCCTGAGCTGGGTATTTCAATCTGGCTGTTGCATCTGGAATACTTGTCAGCAATTACCTACATTTATAAGGGTTCCTTTCTGACGAATTAACAGTATATATGTACGAGGATTGGTGTTCTTTGGTTTGCCAGTGCTATTTATAGCATGCCATGGCTAGTGTTGCGTATATTGAGAGAATGCATCAATCGTCAGTTGTTAATACACAATCACAAAATGAAGTTACAGGATTTGAGATTAGAGTCCTTCTAAAGCACTACTGGAAACAAGATTATAAAGCTGTTGCCGCGGCTCGAAAAATATGTGAAGTGGAAAAAGGTGTCGTTAGTGAGGGTGTGGCACAACGATGGTTCCAACGTTTCAACACTGGAGAAGAGAACACTACGGATTTACATGTTCTGGAAGATCTAAATTATGGGATATTGAGAATACACGCAAAATTTGGAAGAAAATCCGCAATAAACTACTCGTAGGCTCTCAAAAAATTGGTCCATCAAAAGATACCATACATCGCCAAATTAAGAAACTTGGAAAATCAAACAGAAGCTGTAGATCTGTACCTCATGAGTTGACACCTCAACATGCTCAACGTAAAGTGGATAGCTATCGTCAACTTATCGGTAATCCCATGGATAATAGATTTATCAGGAGAATTGTCACATGAGATGAAAAATGGGTCTATTACCGCAACCTTGACGCCTCGAAACAGTGGTTCAGTCCCCGTTAACCTGCCAAAGTCATCGTTAAAAAAAAATCAGTTCGATCCCAAAATAACGTGAGTAGTTAAGATCCCGGATTATCCAATTGGATTAACGATAATCCTGCCGCTAGGTGGCGTTGGTGTCGCGTTAATCCCTCTTAATCCGCCTTAATCCGTTGGATTAAGGTGGATTAGAGGGATTAGCGGGAAGTTTGAAAAGTTGCCACTAGCGGTAGGATTAGCGATAATCCGCTTGGATAATCCGGGATCTTTTTTTTATTTTTATTTTTATTACACAGGATACAGAGAGAGATATACAATATATGTTATATATTTGGTAAAACGAGTACATACAAGAAGCATTAAAATACACATGTGGCTGATAGATAATAAAGCTATGAATACTGTGATAAGAAGTACAAAAACACATATGAATAAAGAAATGGATTAAAAAGAAATCACATTGATATATAGCACATATACACTGTTTATGTCTGAGATGCATTGTCACACATGTTTATGCACTCACGCACTAGGATAACTTTAAAAAATGTGGTGTGTTTGGGAGGTGGACGTTGGACGGTTATATCTTGATCTTCATCGCTGCTGCTGCTGCTGCTGCTGTCTATGCGAAACTCGTGTCGACGACGGAGAGGTTGGGTGATGCAGGTGATGAGGTGTGAGAAGTTGTCGCTGAGATGTTCGTCGGGAGTGGGAATGTGGATGGGAATGATGAAGTCTGTGTCGAAGCTGATGGCATGACAACCTGAAGCGGTGACTTGGTTGCAGAGTGCGGATTTTGCGTTGTTGTTGATGTAGATGCTGCAGGTGGAATCTTGTAGGAAGAGGTTAATTTTGTTAGGAGCACAGTTGACGTGGATAACATCGGCATGATCTATGAATAGTTTGATGGTGACGGTCTTGACGTCACCGAAGAAGGTGGTACAGGTGGAGATGATGCGGAAATTGGAGGGAAATTGACCATTGGTGGAGAGACTGGGATTGAAGAGAAGTTTGAGGGTGAGGTTGTTGCCGACGAAAATGGGGTCGGTTTCGCAGGCCATTATGCGGAGGTGAATTGTACGACGTAACGTTTGAATCCACTGCGGAGTTTTTCTTCGCCTTTGTAGATGATGCAGAAAGGGTTTTTATTTAGGTTTTGGATGAGTTCGGGGGAGGCTTTTCCAAATCTGGAAGGGAGGAAAACCTCGGTATCGTCGTCTAGTTTGACGACGGTTTTGGCTCCGTATACGGTTTCGACTGATTTGACACTCTGCACACGGTATGGTACGTTTTCACGTAGGGATGAGACGCTGAGTATGTCGCAGGTGTTGGATAATTCTTCAAGTTGGCGAATGGCGTCCATTTTGGCAGAAGCGGCAGTGTTTAACAAACGGAGCTGGGCCGTCGAAATGGATGCGTTGTGTTGGTAGGTTGTAATGCTTGGTGCACCTTCGGTAGGGAGCACAAACTTCCTTTGCGTCGATGGAAAGCTGATGCCAAACGATGTTTACGTCGAATGGAGGGTAACGAGTGAAGATGGTGTTACCGTTTTGCAGCATCACTTGCCGTTCTTGGGGCAGGAGCACCTGAAGGCGTTTTCCGTTTTCGAGGTACTTGAACAATACGGTGAAGCACCCGCAGGTCATGAGTTGTTTCTGCCGGCGTATTTGCGGAGGAACTCTTGGATCTGCTGGTTGAGTTGAGCAAGGTCTTCGTAGAAGCCCTGGTAGCACCGCTGGCACAGGTGCGTGAGACGATAACGGAGTTGGCAGCTACACGTTGGATGGAAGCAGAAGGAGCAGTGAAGAACCGCACAGGGGTCTGCTGACATGTCACGACGACAGCTGAGCACGGACTGCGTGCTAAACGTGGAGGGGTATGCTTATTTGAAGGTTGCATGCGCAGGAACTGTGTGGTGGGGATGTTAATCGGTAGGAAGCGATAATGAGTGTGGGAAAGGAAGTGGGTATGGATATAGCAGGAAACGGGACATCCGTAGGAAGTGCTTGGGTTGTTAATTGGCAGGAAGGGAGATATGGAAAACCCCGACATCCTGAGGAAGCGATAATGAGTGTGGGAAAGGGAAGCGGGCATCCGCAGGATATGTTGAACGGTTGGAAAACCGCATCCGCAGGAAGCGATAATGGGAGGATTTGAAATGGAAGGAAATAACGGTTGACTGGAAAAAAAAAACCCAAGCTCACCACCAAACGTTGCTTTTGCTGTAAGCAATTTTTTCTTGGTGTTCTTCTTCTTCTTCTTGCACAATAGTTTTGTTCTGATGGACGCTGAACTTCCACTTGCCGTGTATAAGATCGGGTAGAATATAGGTTGGAACATTGCCCAAATGTACGGTTAAGCATCTGCCGAAGCACATGCGGTCTTGGTGTATCATTTCCTGCATGTTAGCTACAGAAATGTACTGTTGTTCGAAAAAGATTATGTATAAACCTCTTGTGGCAACAAATTGGAAGCATTGTTGGGACGAATGGTGCTCTTCTTCTTTACGATTTGTGTTGCACGAAGGCCACAAATGCGTTTTGAAATGGATATCGTTGAAACTGATGTTGGAGAACACGAAATGAATTTGGCTCTCGCAGCTGTGAACTTTGACGGACACAAGTTTGTCGTCGTAGGAATGATCGATGAAACGGAGTGCATAAGGAGCATTTTTCTTAGGATGCCCCTCTGCTTCGTAATTTTTAAACACCTTGGTTCCCTCGCAGTACACGGAGACGTAGTTTCTGTATCCCATGCTGGAGGTGCTTATGGGTTGGTGGTTGCGAGGCGACTGACGGTTATGGTTGAGAGATGTTTTGGATGAGGAGAGGTTTAAGGAAATGTTCTATTTCCAGGAAGGTTCGAAAAGTAGCGCACCGGATATACTTGGTGAACTGGGTAAAGTTTGTGGAATCGAAAGGTGCGTTGGAAGCATGAAGGAGGTACTTGCGGTAGGCTAATATTTGATTTTGCACGTCCATTTCTTCTTTCCTCTTGTGATAGAGGATGTCGGTAATGATTCGTTGCAAGCTTTCCAGTGCGTCCCATTCTTGCGGGGTGAGGGAGATGCTGTTGCCTTGCAGATCTTTGAAGACGATGTTTAGCTTTCCGAAAGCGCAGCTGAAGAGGATCGAAATGCGTTCGCAGAACTGATACTCTTGCAGCCGTCCCTCGGAGTGGTGAAGGTTGCGATGGATGATAGACTGTCTCGGCGAGAGTGTTCCATTCTGTGGAGCTGAGGACGACGGCGTTGCGTTTTCCACATTTTGCAATGGTGACCACAAGCTGGTGTGGCGGGGTGGGAGAAAAGCCGACGCACACGAACTTGGTTTGTTGTGGGTTAAGAAAGTAAATATCAGAAAGGGGTCCGATGAAGGGAAGTTGCTTGGGCGGGTGTTCTTGCGGTTCTTCGGGATGTTCCTGGAGGATGGTAAGTTGCCTCTTGGCTGATGGCGATTGCTGCGGCGTTTGTAGCCCCAGGGCACTGAAACGAGAGAGAGACGAGCGTGTTAGAGCATTGTAAGATGGGATGAAGCGGAAACGAAAAGCGCAAGAGAAGGAGTTTACTTACCTGGGCGGTGTGTGTGCGGTTTCCATGTTTCACTGCGAATAAGGCCGGCGGCACGCGTATGGCGCTTTATAGCAGCGGGAGCGAGTTCTGAAAGCACACGAGAGAGAATGAGCACCAGAGACTATGGAGTGAAATGAGGTGGTGTACAGAAAGTTCGTTACCTGCAACGGTTGACACGACTGTAGAGCGCCGGAACATTTGGGGAGACATGCGTCTTTGTAGGTGTTTTGAATGACGGTATCGTTGTGGTTATAATCGCTGATGTGAAACTTGGAAAAGAACGCGTTTTTGGGAAAGCCGGAGCAGCGGTGGGTGAGATAATCGATGACGTAATGCCCGCACGTGGTGCTATCATACCCTTGCAACCTTCTGGCATTGTGCGACCATCGGTTACCGCAGCAGCCGTTGAGAAACTTTAGAAAATGAGGCGATAGGGGTGCTAGACCGTAGCTGTCGAAATACTCTCCGTGACCGCTCTGTGCGACAAAGATGCAAACCCAGTGCTTGCCTGGCAGGGTGATGGGATCGGTGTTAACGACTAAGGCAAATGGAAGCTTACGATGGGTGTTTACTGCGGGTAGCGTATCGCAGGCGAAAACGCCTAAAAAGTGAGGGCCCGTTGAGGGGCAGGTGGATAGAAAGCGGTCTATTTGAAGGGAGTTCATGATATGAGGATGGACCTATTGGCGTCGATTTGGAGGGTGCGATGTATTTCCGCCAGTACGAGAAGAACGACTGGTTCTGTCAGCTGTTTGGCAAAACCGACTCTTATAGACACGGAGCCGTGGCGCTGACCGGAGATGTAAGATTCGTTTGCGCTCATGTCGGCAGTGAGGTCGAAAGCCATGACGGTGTAACCGTGGGCGTAGGACTGTCTGGAGATGGAGTGCCCCTCGTCTTTGAAATGAATGCCGAGACCGTCTTGAAGGGTTTGAAAGCATTGCATGTAGTGACCCTTATCAAAGTCGGGTTGAAGGGGTTGAGAGGGTACGGGTTGATCGTTGACGTAGAGTTGAAATGTGTTCATGTGGAAATGTTGGAAATTGAAGGGGTTTTTGGTGACGTCGCCAGTGTAGGCCTTGTCGGAGACCATGGCGACCACCACCCTTCTGGGAATTTGGCCTGTGAAGACGTCGCTAAAGGTCATTGCGCTAGTGTCTTTGGGAATGCTGAGGGCGTGAAAGCTCACATCCTTGAGATGGTACTTTGCGTTGCTCTTTGCAAGCGCAACCTGATGAGCAAGCTTGATGGTGGGCGAGGGTCTAACGGTTTTTAGATGTAGCGTGGCGGACTGAATCTCGGCGTAACCTTTGAAGGTGGTCTTGTCGGAAAACAAATGAAATTGGGTGGAGGAAGGGGTGAGCTTTATGGTGACGCTGACGTTGTTGAGCAGCAATGATTCCTGCCTAAATAGGGCGTTTGATAGGGGCGCCATGAGCTGGACGACCTTGCTGGTAGTGGTGAACCCCTTGCGATACAAGAACCCTGCGTTTGCGGCGAACGTGTCCATGATACCCGCCGTGTCTTTCATCCAGAGAGCGGACTGTAGCTTGGAGTTCATGGCATCTTCCGAATAATTGAGAAGAGTCTCGAGGTACGTTCTGTAGGGGTATCCTGCCTGTGGCATGGAGACGATGACGCTATTGAGCGATACCTCCACTTGTTGAAACAGGGAATTTAGCGCATTGTTGACGAAAGTGACGTTATCCTCGGCTTTGAGAGCCGCTCCATCGGCATCGAGGATGCGAACGAAGAGTTCGAGGACGACGTAAGTCATGTCGAGGTATTCGTCCGCATTTCCAGAATAATGAAAAGTGATGGGAGCATTCCTCATGATGGTGTTTTGCGGGTTTAGGGATACGAACCGAGACTCCTCCACGTTCATCTGAACGGGAAGGTCTTTGAAGAGGTCGAGTTCGGAACTCATGTGGATGACTGCTTCGGACATTATGAGAACACGTCTTGAACCTTTCGCCTGCCGCGTTTCAGCTTCGACTGCTTCGGCTTGGAGAGTTTCGCGCGTTTTATTGCCTTGAGCCGTCTCATGCCCGATCCTATGATCGAATCGATTTTTTCGTCTGCCTTGCGTTTGAGATTCGATCCTGCCTCCTTAAGCCTGAGCTTGAGAGCTTCCTTAGGAGGTCTTCCTCTGGTGGCCACGTCGGAAAGCACGTGCGCGCCCACTTTGAGCGCCTCTTTGCCGACCGCCTTAGCGCCGCTTTTTAAGAAGGGTAGAACGGTTCTGAAAAGGCCTCCGAGCGCAGAAAACAGACCGCTTCCTCGCTGGTAGCGCTTACCGCGATAGAGAGCGAAATCCCGATGGTCTAGAGCGCCACCGGCTTGATTGAGATAGTATTGCGTGACGGTGTGCACGTCCATTACTGTTGTTTTGGTCTGAAAGTGAGAACTATAGTGGAGGATAATCCGTCGGCAAATGGGAGAAGATCGCCATAACCGTTCCTTAAATCTATGTTGACTGTTTTGAAGTCTTGTGTTATGAGCGGTACCCAGTTGAGAGGAAAGAAGGACTTTTCGTCGGACATGTACGTGTTGTTGCTTTTTTCGTATTCCACCGCCACGCTCTCTATCACTTGGACAAATGTGTCGCCCACCACTTGCGGCGCCACCAGATTACAGTAGATGAACATTTCGTAAGGGAATCCCATATACGGGTCTACGGGGTGTTTTGGGGCTTTCTGCAGGATGATGTTGGTGTAGGGTTCGAAACCCAGCATCTTGGCCATGGCTGGCGACAGCAGCAAGCTGTGAATGCGATGAAGCGGTGCGGTTTCAGCGGGGCGCTCGGAATCGGGAGTTGCGGCGGTCTCCGAAGAGGGTGGATGTGCGCCTTCGGCCGTTGGTGTGGAAGGAGCGGTAGGCTCTGGTTTAGGCTGCGGTGCAGAAGCGGATGGGGGTTGCGAGGCGGTTGCTGGTTTGGGAGAGCCCGGCGGCTTTGGCGGATGGTGTGTGCCGCTGGGTCTGGGCCTTGGTGGCGGTGGTTTCGGGGTTCTGGATGGTTTCAGTTTGCCCGGTGCGTCGCCCATCATCGCTTCGCTGAGAACCGTGGTCTTTGCGACGCGGACGACGTTCTCCACGAAACCGTCAAAAGGAATGTCGGGAAGTTGCTGCACATGCGTGCCTGCAGCGTTAACGCTCACCGTTCTGTTGTGGTCGTTGTATAGAAAAAAGTTTTCCACGTGCAAATTCTGCTCGATCACGGCGTTGGTTCGGCTGACGAGGTCTTTGGGGTCGTGCACGATGCCCGGGGGCATTTGCAAGCTAAATTTGGAATGCGTGGGCAGGCGCGTCATGGTGTACTTGGTGCCGATGAGCTACGCGTCGCCTTCAGAAACGTTGTAGAATTTCACGGGGTACCTCACCTTTTGCAGGGCCACTTCCCACTCTCCCTGCATCACGATTCGCTCTGGCAATATGTTGGAAAATTTGGAAGTGGTGTTGTCGGTAAAGTGATCCATGGAAGCGTTGCTCACGAGCGTGAGCGAGAAGGGTTCGGTCTTGATCATATCGAAGCGATCGTCGAAGCCTGAACCCACGAGTTAAATTTGGAAGGATATCCCTTCCACTTGACCAAAAGTTGTTTGTTTCGCCCGCGCCCCTTGGTTTGCAGGACGCGATCGATTTTGAAAGTTTGAGGAAGCTCGACCTTTTGCAACTCTTGGGTGTAAAAGTTGCCGTCTATGTCCTCTCCGGCGAGATCCTTGAGCTTATATACCACCGGCCGACCGCGCACGACCTTGTGTATCTCGAAGATTTCGTCTGTCCAGTTCTGCTCGTATCCCTTGTCGAATTTCATTTTCTCCTTGGATATGCGCACGTGATCTCCGACAGAGTATTTGGGTGGCGCTTTACGCGGAAGGCGTTTGTCGTCGTAAAGATTGTGGTACACTTGCACGATGTTCGTATCGTTTACGTTCTTGGGTGCCATTTTGATGGACCTGTGATACGAACTGTTGTACGACTGCAGCAGTGCCGGAAGCACCTCCACGTATCTGTAGCGGTTCGTGTGTGTGAAATATTTCCACATCTTCGCCTTGAGAGTGCGGTTGAAGCGTTCGACGACGCTGGCTTTGACATTATTTTTTGTGGTGTAATGAAGCACGCCGTGTTGGTTAAGAAGGTCGCGAAAGGTTTTGTTGGTAAACTCTGTTCCCTTGTCGGTCTGCAGAACGCGGGGAACGCGCTCGGAGAATATGGAGCGAAACGCCTGCGCCACCTCGGCGCCCAGCTTCGATTTCAGAGGTACGGCCCAAGCATACTTGGAGAAGACGTCGATGACGGTGAGAATGTACGCGTAAGGTTTGTTATGCTCCTTGATGCTGTTCATGACGTTGAGATCCGCCTCCCAAAGATCGTTGATGTTGGTGACGTGGTAGTATCGAGTCGGGAATCGCTTCCGCACCTGTTTGTGCAGCGTGTAACTGTCCTGGGTTCGAAGAAACGATTGGACGTTCGCCTTCGATATCCCCGTGGCCTTTCGCAGTGCATTTACCGAGCCGAAGCCGGCTGGGTGTTCCGGTTTTGCATAATAGCGCCTTATCGTCTTCCATTCCTTCATCGCTTACTTGTAAAGAGGATCCCAGTTTCGCATGCGAAGGTTATAGCTGGGCCTGCTCGGTTTCCTCTTGGGTGAGGCAGCAGGCGGTCTTTTCTTTTTGGGCGAGAAAGGGTTAGCTTTTACGGATCGCGATGGCCCCGACTTCTCCTTCTTTACGTGCACCTCCTCCAGAAGGTGAACGTCGTCCTCGTCGTCGTCGTCGCTTTCGCGAAGGTAGGGTTTTCTCACTTGTGACACGAGATCGAGATAGTTTCCCAATTTATATTTCATTAACCGCCACTTTTGGTCTGCAGATATTTCTTTTTTGCGCTGAAGGTCCTGCATCTCTTTGGCCAGCTTAGCTATGGTTTTGTCGATGAGGTGAAGCTTTTCTACGGTTTTCGGCTGCGGAGCCACGACGATCTGCCTGCCGAGTTTCATCCTGTAAGTTTCGACACGAGCGCGCCGCCCAGAGAAGCCAGAATGGGTAGAAGAAACGCCGGTAAAAATCCTCCTTTCTGAATCAAAATTTTCTTCTTCTTCTTCAACGGCACCTTCCTGTCGATTAACTTCCTCCAAGCCGATTTATGCCTTTTTAAGCGATTCACGCATCTGGTGGGTAGTTGCACGTGACCTCTGCACACGTTGAGCATGCATTCGCAAATGGCCTTTACGAGATCTCCGTTCGCGTTTTTCAACACCTTCTTGCGCACGGCAGGTTTCGCCTTGGCCAGCACCGTCAGATTTCCGTGCTGCCTGGCTATGCGCGCGCTGCTCAATTTGGCAATGCTCGTCTTACCCCGAACCATGTTTGCGCGGTAATGACGTTGGCGTCGAAAGGCGCGCTTTATTTAAAAACGAAAACCTCGCTCATCGGCGCTCGTTGGGAACGAAATACGAGAGCGTTTCGCCCGGTAGGACGCCCGTTCGATACCTGTAACGGTCGGGCGTGTATTGCGTGCAGTCGAGCACCAGATACCCGTGCGGTTGTTCGGTGGCCTTTTCGAAGGCCTCCAACAGAAACTTCGAGTTCCTCGGTTCGATCTGTTGGCACAGCCTCTCTATTTGCATCTTATCCCTGTTGTTCTTGAATGCCACGATGTAGTTTGCGTTGAGAGATATCGTTCGAAATTTCTGACCCTGCGGGAACACGTTCTGCAGGATGTACACGATTCCGAAGCGCTTGTGGTGCGAGTCTCTGGTGAAAAAGTTGGACACGTTCGAACCCCCACCCTCGAACATGAGATCGTCGAGGACGACGAGGTAATTTTCGCCCACGGAACTCAGCTCGGGCACGCCGGCGTGGGTCTCGCACTCTAGCGGTAGGGTTTCGAGTTTCGGCGAATACTCCGGCGGGTGGCACCACAGCACCTTGGAGGGAGGCCGCTCGAACGATTCGTCGGCGTTGCGTATGAGGTACTTCACGAAGGTGGACTTTCCGCAGCGCGACGGCCCCGCGACCAGCATCGTGCTGGGAAACTCGAAACCTCTAAGGCTGCGCGGCGAGCGCATGGTGCGGGTCCCGGGTTCGAAATGGACCCCTAGGGCGCTTGACGTCTCATTTATGCGCGCACTCCCTCTTGTACCCGTAGGGATAGGAGTCGCAGTTGTCGGCAAGCACGCGCTTGTTCACCACCATCCTGAAGGTCTTGGTGCAAGGCTCGGTGACCAACGTCCAGAGGGGTTTTCTCGATATCTGAGTACCCACGAGAGTGACCCTCTTGGCATTATCCCCGAGCACCACGTCCCGAATCACGTCCGCGTTCACGCGCTCCAGGTTGCCGGAATTCAAGGTAATGCCCTTCACCTTGCACACCGAGAAGTTCCGATGCGTCTCCGGGCACCTAATTTCGAGGCAATAGCTCTTCGGGCCCGTGGAGGCGAACCGGGAGCCGTAGGCGCCCTTGCCGTACTTCTCCAGCTCGTCGGTCATGTCGCCGAGGAAGCGACCCACGGCCGGCATCCACTGGCCCGGCGCGTACGTGGCGATCACCGAGTCCGTGTCGAAGTAGCAGACCCGGTCCCCCAACGCGCGCAGGTACCCGTACAGGTGCGCGCGCGCGTGCGCGGTCGTGTACGCGGCCACGACGGCGTTCCCCGTGGGGTTCACCCTGGGGCTCTGGTCGACGTACCTCCACACGACGACCATCACCTCGTCCGTGGCCGGGAGGTAGGACTGCACCTCCACGGCGGGGTCGTTGAGCAGTTCGACGAGCCTGTCGTAGCGATCGACCAGTTCGCACGTGGGCAGGTTGTCCCTCTGCCCCATCTTGCCCCAGAAGGAGTTGAGCATGAGCTTGGCGAGCTCGCGCCTGCCCGGATTCGGGGCGATGGCGTCGGGGTCGAGAGCGACGCCTTCGCGTTGCAGAAACTCCTGCACGTAGGCTTCCTTCTGCTCGGGCGAGTGGCAGTCCGAAGGCCAACCGGAGGCTTCGGTCTTGATCTTGAGGAACTGGTTGACGTACGCCTCGAACGGTCCCTTCTCGCCCGTGTCGGGGTCGTACCGCACCGTGTCGTACTCCCAAATTTCGTACACGCGCAGCAGGCGGTACCCCTCGTGCAGGGCCGCCTTCACCTCGTCCAGGACCCACGTCCCCGTCAGGCACCTCTCGTCCTCCGGGTGCCGGCACGCCTCTTGGCTTTCCGCCTCCGCACATGCGCGGCACAGGACGAACATCAGCTTGCCGTGGATGCGAGCCGGCAGCACGGGGTGATACAGGGCGTTCGGAGGCAACACGGTACACTTGATCAATCCGCCCTGGATGGCCTCGAGGTTGGGAAAGCGATCCAAGTGGATCTTGGGGTGGCCCACCGGGTACGGCTTCGTCTTGTTCACGAAGGGGTAGAGGGAGCACACGTCGAGATAAAACATCTTGGTGTCGCCCGACGCCTCGGCGTAAGTCTTGGTGCAGTTGGTGCGCCCGCCGAAAAAGGCGTCCCTCGGATTCAGAGGTTCCGGGTGGGGGAAGGCCTTCGCGAATGCAGCCAGTTGCGGGTCGGCCTTCGCCATCGCGTTAAATTCGCACTCCCACATCTCGACGACGTCGTACCCGGCGCTTCGGATCTTGTTGCAGATTTTCACCGTGCTCTCGTGCCTGCCGGCCATCGTTTCTTTCCCCGTGTTATACAGCACGGCGTGGCGATTGTGGAAGCATCGCTCGCAGCCGTGGTACCAGCACCCGTGAAAGAAAAACACCCGCTTCACCTCCCCGTCCTCCCTGTACCCGTCCACCTTGTGCCCGAGGACCTTCACTTCGCGCCCTCTCAGGGCGTGCTGGATGGTGACGTTTTTCTGCGCCTCTACCCAAGACAGCCAAATGCAGGCGGTGCGCGAGTGCTTGTCCGCCAGGCGGTAACCGCCGGTGGGCAACAGTGCGATCTTGTCGCGCGGCATAAACCGCTTTCGGTAGACGCACATGCACGCATGCGCGATGGTGACGCACTCTCGGAACGGGTCGATTCCGTTCTCGTCCAAAAATTCTCTCCTAAATTTCGAAACTCCCCGGCTCAGCAGGAACACGTCCATCTTGCAGTACGCCACCATTTCCTGCTGCATGTCGAACACGTACCCGGAGGACGCCCTTTCCTCGTGCCACTGCTCGAACGCCTTCCTCCCCTCCACCGACATGCCGTCCGGGCAGTAGTACTTTGCGTCGGGAATCGAACCCACGTAATGCTCGTTTTCCTTCGTGTTAAAGAGGTATGGGAAATAACCTTTGCTTTCCTGTAACCCGAAAGTCTTAGAAAAGCGAGCCAGCGGCATGGGAATGAAGTTGAGCGAGTCTAGAAACGTGACGTCACCGTGCTTCATTTGGTAGATCTTGGTGCCGTTCATGATTAGCTCGGGCGTCCACTTTAAAGTGCCCACCATGTATTTCAATAGAAATTGGCCGTCGTAGGAGCGCATGTTATGGGCCAGCAGCACGACGTCCCAGGCTTCGAACCTCGGCTGCATCACGTGGTCGAACAGCTGCTTCACCGGCGCGTCGGTAAAAACGTGTTCTTTCGTGCCGCACTCGGTGCAGAACGCCATCTTTTCGCCTTCGTCTATGCACAGGGGGCACGCTTGGTAAAGCACGCATAAATTTGGAACGTGCTCGTAAGTGTTCTCTTTGTTCTTGTACGCCGTGTTCTGCGTGCATTCGAAATCTATGAACATGAACACGAAGCGGTTTCTCTTGTTCGGTGAGCAGTACGGCTGCATGTAGCACATGTGATTGCTGTTCACGTGAACCTTGCAATAGGAGCAAAATTTTTCTCCGCACTCGTGCGCCCCTTTTCGGTGTCTCAGGTTCACCAGCTTATTGCAGGTAGTGCACACTTTTTCCACGTCGCACACCGACAGCGCCTTCGGGTAAAAGCCGCCTTTCCTCGCATGATTCGCGAAACAGGTTGCACCCTTAAAGTCTCGGTTACACGCGCCACAGTGTATGAACGCTTCATAGCGCTTAGGGCACTGCTGGTGGCACTTTGGGCAAGCGCCGTCGCATCGATGGAATTCTTTTTTGTTCAACGAGGGATAATGGCAATGACGGCAATACCACTTGCATTTAAAGCACTTGTGCAAGTCTACGATGGCGTTAAAGTGCCCCTCGTGAAACATGACGTCAATGCGTTTATCTGTTTGCTTCTGTGACGCGTACATGACGTGTTTGCCCGTATGATCTGCAAACACCGTCACCGCGTACCCCTTTAACATCGCGTCAAAATCTCTGACGTCATCGATAGTAAATGGACCGTTCGTCTTTCCTACCATTTGGCACAAGGCTACGGCTTTTTGTTTCTGCAGGTATTCCGACCGTTCAATGGTTTTATAATTCACGTCTCCATCCACTTTAGCTTTGCCAACCGCTATAGCTCTTGCTAAACACAAGCTGTCTTTGTTCATAATTTCTACTATGCCTTTATTGCCGGTACACGCATCGCACGGCTTGTGGCACCTCCTTGGTCCAAACAAATGTGAGTTTCAGAGGTCCCCCTAGCAAGAACTGCTGGTTGCTTTGCATCACCTTCTCTATCGATTTTATAACCGCCTCCGCATTCACCTGGTCCGTGCGTCTAACGCTCATGTTAAAAGCTTTGGCCGGGTGTTCCTCGTCCGCAATGCTTACGCCTAAATATCCCGGTTCGTTCCCCAATAGATTTTCTTTCGCAAAGTTAATAATGTCGGTAAACAGTAGCGTCACCCATTGTTCTGGATTTGCATCTCTGGGTCCCGGGTTCACGGTAATTTCTGTTTCCGTGTAGCCGGAGAAAAGCCTTTTCAACGTTCTCTGCCTATGGGCTATAATGTCGAACCTGGGCTGCAAGGTTCCAGATTCGCTTACGCCTTGTTCCGGCTCCATGCTTCGGGCTTTGTTCAACAACGCCTAAAAAGCTTTCTACACGTTCAAACACTTGCAATACAATTGCTGCTTTATTCGCTGCTTCTTTTACGCTATATCAACTGCGGTAAAAAACTCGTACATGTTATTTTCTTAACAACATCCATGTGCCTCCACGCTCGCGTCCGGCGGATATCAAACGCAACTTTTTTCTCGCAAAAACAACGCTTCCAATATATCGTAAGAGTTCCAAAAGCTAAAACCTTACAATTCCTAGCCAAGGCGATTTTCTTGCACAATTCTCACTTCAGCGAGCCTCTTATCGCCTGGTGCTTTTATACGCTGCTTATCGCAACCGCAACTTCCGCATGCGCACTCAGTTAAAGGCCTCATTAAAATTCCAGGCTTGTTATCGCGCCACAACTTCCAGAGTTGTAATCAGGCTCGTTTCCGGTGCTCTTCCGGTCTCACCAGCGAACCACCACACCATCCGGTTGCGATAACAATTAAATTTTCCTACCATCGACCGCACAACCACTTTTAAACATTTTATTGCTAATGAGCATCCGTTTGCACGGCCATTTTTAAAGTTATCGTGCAGATTGCGGCTCTTTAATCACGGGGGTCATATTGTGACGCACATCGGCTGCTGATTACAGCCCTTTTAAAAATGGCAGGCCAGGCTTCCCGTCTTCACACTTAGTCTTGCTCCGTGCTTCAACCAGGCAACATGGAACCAGCAGCAGCAGCCTCAGGATCCGCCGCCGGCGATCATTTATTTGTTTCGCCATCCTCCGGCAGAGTGTATAGAGAGCTTTTTAACGTGCAACATCAGGGGTACTTCCAACATCCAATAGACGCTGCGTACGGTCTGGTACAGCTCGCCTACCAGCCTCAAGTGGCTCTGCAGCAGCAGGATCAACAGGAGCACCACTTTCAGCAATTTGCGTGGCAAGAACTGCAGCAGCACGGCGAGGTTCTCCCCGTACAGCCCGAGCAACAGCAGCTGTTGGCTTTGCCCAGCTTTCAGCTAGCGTTTGGACATCTGCACCAGTGGCACGAGCTTTTAGCTCCATTTGCAGACGCCCGGGGTTCGAGCTCGTTTTCGTCAACTGCTTCTTCGCCATCTGTACAAGTGTGGCCCGCCTCTTCGCCCTCCATCACCACCAGCGACAGCGGGGTGTACTCAGAGCAGTATACAGACGCCGCAGGGGCTACGCCTCCGCACTCACCTTTACCATCCTCGCCTTCCTATTCCCCAGAATCTCAACCCTCCTCCTCCTCCTCCTACGACTGCTCCCACATTATCCTCCATTCCCCTTCCTCTTTCTCCCGTCATCCTTACCATTCTCAAAACTCTTTTATTTCCTGCACCGATCCCGATACCTTCCCTCCCCCACAGCACACCTCTACGCCACTTGCTTCTTCCACCCCCGCTTCCAATTTGTCCTCCTTCTTTCCCCACCTCGATCCCGTGTCCCTTCAGGACATTTCTGTTCAACCCCTGACTCCCTCGCCCTCCTCCTCCTCCTCCGTTCAGGTCATCCCCTTCTCCCCTTCTGCTTCTCCTTCCAGTATCGAACCCATGTCCCTTGGGGACATCTCTGTTCAACCTTTGTCTCCTCGTTCCCCTTCCTGCCATCCTCGTTATGACGAACCCATGTCCCTTGGGGACATTTCTCACCAGTGTTTCACCCCGCATTCTCCTTCCTACCCTCCTCCTCCTCTAAGTGCTTCTGCCTCCTCCTCCTCCTCCTCCGTTCAAATCATTTCCCGCTCTGCTTCTCCCACACCCCAACCTCCCGCATTTACCCCTATCCTCACCCAGTGCTCCATTACCCCACGGTTTCCTCCCCCTCTTCTCAACCCTACCTACTCTAATATTTCTCCCCCGGACCCCTCCCTAGTGCGGCTGCTGTCCTTCACGCCAAGCAGATTTAGGCCACCCGTGCGAAGAAACCTCTTCCCATCGGGCACGTCGGGGACCGTGCAGCTCCAACCAAGCAGCGCCTGGTGCTCCTTTGCCGACAGCCGACCCGACGGGTACGACCAGCTCCTTGCTGCTGTGCCGGAGGTGGACAGCAGGGATCGGCCTCAGGACCTCGCCATCCCACTGCTAGAGCCAATCACGGAGCAACAACGGCGGCGCATCTGGTGGGCCTTACAGCGCACCCGGAACGCCGCATCCAGCGAACCGCCGTTGAAGCGGTGTCGCCAGTAAAACGCCAGCTCCTGCCTGACTGTATTTATACGTGTGCAGTGTTTCTTTTTTTTTTTCTTTTGTTCTTCTTCTGTTAACTTTTTTCTTTTTCTTCGTGTGTGCCGCCTAAAAACACTATGAATCACACTTCTGCTTACGGCAGAAGAAGACCAATGCCCCTTGTGCCAACCCTTCGACGCCCAATTAAATTTCAGTGCGGACGCTGTAAGAACCGTATGTTAAGCGTCCAGTGCACTTACAGCTGCGTGTGGAAACCCTATTACTCCACAGATCCTTCAGTCAACAAGTACATCGACAAGCTCGATTTTCTGCCTTTTGATTTAGTTCGCCCTAATTTGGCTCTGCAGCCAAAGTGCCTCTACTGCCAAGCTCTTAGCGCTTGCCTTAGATACGGGCTTTCCAGCCCTTTCAAACAGCAATATATTTGTCAGTGTCCTACCCCTATTACAGACCATTAAACATGTCGGCGTCAGCCAGTGGCAAGGACCGCATTCCAAACTCTTTAAAATGCATGTACCAGCCACAGTGCGATCGTTCAACAAAGTTTTGCGTAGCTTGCAAGCACGCACAGTTCCTCGCAAGACAGCAAGAACTTTTGCGAAACACATACGAACCATACACGGTGTGGTATAGCGCCAAAAGCAATAACTGCTATTCGCCCCTGTGTTTGCAATGCCATGCACGGCGCTCGTGTGTTATCAACCACATACCAATTGTGTATAAACATTTACAAACACAAAAACAATCATCGTGCCCTCGTTGCACAGGGCAATTTTTTTCATGATGTTATATAAAAACATTGTTAATGCTTTCTCTGTACATGGTATGATGCAAAAGAAAAAGCAGAAAAAAGGTTGGTACCGTAGTGTTAATTTGTTTTTTCATTTTCTTATGTTTTATGTACTTGTGAGTTTTTCAATGTGTTTTTCAATGTGTATAGTGCTCTCTCTCTTTTTGTTTAAAAAAATATCTCCATTCTGCACACGTTCAAATACACCGCACAGCTTGTGCTTTGAAACTTAAACAGTGTTTCATTTTCCCCTTATTCACACTTTACCTAGTTAGGGTCCTTTCCCCTTCCTCATAAATCAATAGCACACATATATTTCTCAATATGCATATAAAACAACAGTTTAAAAATAAAATTAAAAAAAAAAAATCTTCAAAGGCCACCGTGCATTGTATCAAATTACGGCATAACAATATGCCAAAATAAAACATCCGTATAGCCAACTTATTGCAATAAGTTATAATTCATGTCTTCTATTTCAGCTACCTTTTCCTTTTTTTCATTTCGTCTCAAATTCTAACTCCTCTCCCTCCTCTGCATCCCCTCCTTCAACGTCTTCCTCCTCCTTTCCCTCCTCCGGTATTAGGTCTTCGTCGTACGATTGCTCATAGTTAGCAAACTCCTCATCCTCTCCTCCGCCTGTACATGCGCTTTCCAATTTTCCTATCATCTGCTTTAATGCCTCAAATTCCTCGTACATTTTACTTACATTTCCTTTTATTCTATTCACTAACTCCTCTTGCTTCGTCACATTCTGCTTTTTCTCTTCCAATTCTCTTTTCATTCTTTCCAACAAGCCCTGCATGCCGCCCACCCTCCTTTCACATTCTTCTTTTTCCTTCCTCAACCCGTCAATCACCCTGTTTCCTTCCTTCACCTTCCTATCGCATTCTTTTTTCATTTTTTGCTTTATCACATTCACCCCTTTTTTGCACCTCTCAGATGCTGCTTTTCGTATGCTCGTCACCGACACCCTCCCCGCATCCCCACCATTACATTCCGAATTTATTTTCAAAGTCCCCTCCGCACCCCATCTAGACACCCGCTTCACCCTCCCACTCATCGTCCTTCCACCACCTACATTCAACTCCCACTCACCCCATTTTCCACATCCCCCAAATATATACATAAAGTTGTCTGAAAAATAGGAATTCATCTCATTTACTACGCTATAAGCCATCATAAGCTCACTCTCCTTCGGCGTCAACTTCCATTCCAATTCCAAACCCTCAGGCAAGTCTACCGTGTCCACCAACAAACTACAATCCACCATCTCCACCAGAATCGAAGTGTTGTCGCTAGCATACATACCCACAGGCTTTTTATAAAATTTACACCTGTCATCCACCCCCGCTCCACCTTCCTCACACCCACATCTCCCATTTAAAATGTAACCCTCAGGACATTCAAGTTGCCCCATCTTTACACCCCCGTACATCATCCCTCCACATCTCTTCCCCCTCTGACATCTGCTTACAGGCTTTAAACAATTATACACGTTCTTAAGTGTCCCCAAGTTAATAAAATCAGATCCAAACCTACACCCACTCCCCTTCCGGTAGGTGCATGTACAGTTTGGCAACAATTCGTAATCCTTTTCACATCTTGTCACATTTTCCAAATGTCCCGTCTCCACATTCAACTCGAACCCACACCTCCCAAAACTAACGCAACTCCTCTCTGCCCCAGCAACTCCTACTATCACCAACGCTATCACTATCGCAATCATCATCTTTACCATATACTTCTTTACACCCACAACATTCCTCTTTTTATACCTTTCCCCTCATCTCCAACATACCCCCACTCCCAGCTCTCAACCAATCATATTCTCTCTTATTCTCACCAATCCACACCTTCCATTCATTTCTTTCCACCAATAACCTCACCTCTTATTCTCACCAATCACAACATCACACGTCACATCCTCATCCACTTTTTAACACTTACCTGCTCATCATTCCCTCTTTCCCTTCCCAACTCTCCACAAAGACACATCGCAAATTCCCTTCTCCAGGTCACGTGACCTGAAACTACCCCATCTCCCGCACCCTCTTCTACCCTTTTCTTCACCACCACATATCCAACCAACCCTTAACATCAATCTTAATCTGCATCTCGGATTAACCAACCTGGTTCAACGTTAATCCTTCCGCTAGTGGCAACTTTTCAAACTTCCCGCTAATCCCACTAATCCACCTTAATCCAACGGATTAAGCCGGATTACGAGGGATTAACGCGACACCAACGCCACCTAGCGGCAGGATTATCGTTAATCCAATTGGATAATCCGGGATATTAACTACTAACGTGCGTCTGGTGGAATTTTGAAGGGGTGATTCGCTGGGAGTTGTTCCAAACGTGCGTGCAGTCACTGCGGATCTGGAACGAGTTCATGAAATTTTGAGACGGAGATACCCAGCGTTAGTTAACCGAAATATTCTCTTGCAGCAGGACAATAAAACACCCCATACTGAAGGAACAACCGTGACAAAAATTCAGGAATTGGAAGGAGCCGAACTCCTACCACACCCAGCATACAGCCCTAGACTGGTACCGTCGCAGGATAATAAACCTCGCTGAAAGATGGCTAAAGACCATAGAATCTGATGGTCTCTACTTTGAAGAGTAGTTTAATATATACATAAAATTTGACTATGTAAGACGGCTAAATTACTATTACTTGTTATTAATACAATTGTCTATGATAAACGCAACGTCACTACCAACAAGCAGCAGACTATGAAGAATTGTTAGCTAACTTAATTGAGACAGATACGGCTATAGCTGGAAACATACAAGTTGCGTATACAAAATAATTGCGATACAAAATTTTAACAGTTACGCGCATCAAATGAGCAATAAAGTAGTTACAACCAAACATACTAAACGTAACACTGTAGCAGCATTGACTCATAAAGTAATAGCGATGGTGTAAACTATATACTTGAACAATTTCCGTAATTTATATGGAATTGTCAGTTTAAATGGTTTGCTCATATTGGAAAGGTTTTTAAATGTTCAGAAAAAGACAACTACCTAAATGTACTTTTTAAGAAATCCTCCTGTGTCGGTTTCCTTTGCGCAACGTGTATAAATAAAACCTGTGGATCAGATAGCTAACGACTTAACTAACTGATAGTAAACTGATAGTCGGTGTACGCGTGTGTGTGTTCCTTGTAGGCTTTCGACCAAACTTGCAACAGGTAACCTTTGACACAAGGCAAAAATTACTGTCTAGCTTAGAATTCGAAATTCCGCCCCATTTCACACGATTAATTATTTTATTTCATGTGATGCCTATAAAAGCTCGCAAGACCATCTGTGTAGCTTTCTCAATGTTAATCGTAATAGCTCAAACATTGGGCTTTCACCGCCTCAAAATTAAATTGAGTTTTATTTATGGACTCTCTTTAACTGTTGTGGTGCTTAGCGTCACACTCTATTTTGGCGTGAAAGACCGGTAAGTTTGCTCCAAGGCCTCTTTATCAGGCTTGAGGTTCTTTTACGTGCCGTAAATCTACGACACGGGACCATCGGCTTTACTTCCCTTCCGAAGGAAGCCATGCTAAGGATTTTTCGCCCGAAAAACTCCATCGCCCTCCGCCGGTTTTGAACCTGCGATCTCGGGAATTGGAGGCTAGCACGTGAGAACATTATTTTGTTGTATTGTTATTTGACCCACGCTTTTGGGAGGCAATTTGAGGAAGGTTTGTTGCTGCTACGTATGGAAAGTCAGTTTGAAAAAGATGTATTATATTTCAACTGTTGGGGAGCCGAACTTGAAGTAGCTGCAACCGCATGTATGGTAAAAGGTTTCCGGTAACCTTCGCCCCAAGTTTAAAAATATTAACTTTGTAACTTGACTGTTTCTTTAAATATTATATATTTATGTTTGCCTCGGCTGCGTCAGTATTTATTTTTAGAGACATGAAGGTCTTAGCAGGAAGTGGTGCGACTGAAGAATATAGGCTTACACAGATTATAATTTTACTTCACTCCTTTTATTAATGCTTGACACGATTTAAATAACACTTCACTGATATAGGAGTTGCGAGATTCTTTTATTAATTACTTGCACTTTTTAACACGTAAACTATTTTGGTCTCACACTGAATACGTATTAAATTTCTCGAGGAAGCATCTCGCGTCCGGTTAGGAACACTGTCTACAAGCAACGCGTCCAGTTAGGAGCACTGTCTACGAGCAACTGACTTCTGAATTTGTACAATTTGCCCTATTTCAGTTTCTGATTGGCTAATCCTACATTTAACTTAAGTTTCTTTCTGGTTGTTGATTGGCTATTATAAAAACTGTCTCAAAAATTACATTATTGTTCCCAAGAATTACCAGTAGTATTATTAAACATTCTAATTCATTATTGCCTCAAGGTTACCTCATTGTTACCTCATTGTTAGCAACTTTTAACCTATTATTCTCACAGCTCCTACATTATTAAATTACGTATTACATTCACATAACATTATTACACATGTATACAATAATATAAACATACACAATGACTGTAATATACACTTTTTATATATTGTTATATGCACATATTGCTTTAAGGCGGGCTGTTATTATATTTTATATTATATAATTTGACTGAAATCATTTAAGTGTTAAAAATACTGCCTCACACGGTAACCACTGCACCACGGAGGACCACTTTTCACGGCCTCGCTAAATGATTCACAAATAAAAACCTAAATTCAAACGTTTAACAAATGTATAGTACTGTCCCAAAGCTCAAAGGAACAGTATGTTCACATATTATTCGCTCATCTCCTCTCTGGTATTGATCATGGAATAATAACACAGTCAAATAAATAAATTACAACAGGTATGCCTCCTGTGGCTATGCTTGCGCAAATGTTGAGGTGCTACAATCGCTTGGTTGAAAAATTAAATTAACAAAATTTCGAAGTATATTATATTAGACTGTGATAAGTGCAACAACATCAAACCAGACTAAATACCACTTCTTCTTCTTCTTTAGAATAGCTGAAATGCGCGGCGTTGCCCGGGAGTTTCACGGTTTAGAAAAACGAGTATTATTTCTACATTTGTTTACCTATGTTTATAAAAGTCTATGTGTTATGTAAGTTCCTTATACACTTCTACACCGTTATCCCATTTCGACCAAATTCGTGATTCATAATCTTTAGGATAAGAGTAAAAATACTCTAGAGGTGGCATCACAAAAGTCATACCTAAGGAGGGGTAGAAAAATGTTCGGAAAGTGGTAATTTGGAGACTTTTAAGTAAAAATGGGGCTGCTTTATCAAGTATCAATCATATTTTTGTTAATTCCTTTTAGAGATGG
This sequence comes from Deroplatys truncata, assembly GCA_030765065.1. Classification (NCBI taxonomy): domain Eukaryota; kingdom Metazoa; phylum Arthropoda; class Insecta; order Mantodea; family Mantidae; genus Deroplatys; species Deroplatys truncata. The sequence continues at coordinate 138,712,876 of CM060988.1, forward strand.
TGATAATAATACATACCTAATGGAAGAGGAGGTTGAAAATTGTTCGGAGAGAGGTAATCTGGAGACTTTTCCGCACGAATGGGCTTATTTTCTAAATGTTGAAAAACCAAATAGTAAATGCATAAAAATGGAATATTACTATGTTAAGGCAGTTTAGGACCTAGACACCCTAAAGTAAAATACGTTATTTTGAAACCAATTTTGATCAGTTTTATTCCAATTTCTTCACGAAGGATCATAAATATGTTCCTCAATTTGATAAATTTATGTAACCGTATTTATACAAAACCTAAATCGATGTCAAATTGTCGACTTTTCCTTAATGAGGAAGAAGTTTACACAGTATCACAACGGAGAAAATCATTTGAAGAATATGCATTTACAATACAACTTTTAATCCTCAGACAACAATAAATAATAATACAGTTATTTGCATTGGTTCCACATGAATTGCTCATCATTGCCGTTTATTCCACATGACAAGTGAAACCAGTTTTGACACGAACCCAGTTCTCCAACGTCGTCATCGTAGCAATATCCACTACACATAGCACGATAGTTGCTTAAATTGTTCCGCTGATCTGACAACTATGTGCACCCATACCTTGATGTCGAGCATTGGTAGGCTTATTTTGGGGTAGAAGCATTACTTTTTGTTTCTTAGTTCCCCTGAGCTGCTTGCGATAATTTTAGGATGTTACAACGGCCGATTATTGCCCTTGTCGAGATCTCCCACAATTTCTATGTCGGTCTCACACCAAGTTACACTGATGGACAATGGATAAGACAGCCTCAAATACATCTCCCTTGTGTTTGTTTTGCAAATATTCACATAAATAACGAGTTCCAATCGCAATACCCAACCATACGCTGACAATAAACACGTTACATAGTTGCAGCTTTTCCCGATGGGATCTGTCCCGACAGTGGTTAAATTTGTTAAATGTGTCGAGGTCTCCCGCAGATCCAGATCTTCCTAAACCCTCTTATTTGCTCATCGTGCTATCATAGGCTTATTCCAGCGATAGTCTCTTATTACTTCCAGTTTAAGGGACAGATATTAATTAAACAAATTCACGGGTTTGTAGGCCGTAGTCTACTAGACTCCACCTCCTTCACAGACGTTTTGTCTACGCCTGCCGTAGACCTCTTCAGTGGAAGTGGCGTGATCGAAGTGTTTTCACGGAAGTCCTGACTTCAACAGTCGCTGTCGGGACTTCCGTGAGAACACTGCAACCACGCCACTGTTAATGAAGAGGTCTACCGCATGAGTGGACGAAACATCTGGGAAGAAGCCCAGTAGACCACAGCTACAAACCAGGGAATTTATTTAACTAGTATCAACAGCGACCGTAAAAGCCTACGAACTTTGATTAAGGGACAGATGTTTAATATTCAAAATATTTGGCAATTGAAACTTGCTTATTATATTACGGTCAGGTTTCTTTTACGACTCAACCACAGTGCACAGGAATTACTAAACCAACCTTCATGCCTCCTTCGGAAAGGAAGTAAAGTAAAGCCGATGGTCCCGTGTCGTAAAATAGCCTCAAGCCTGATAAAGAAGCCTCTGAGCAAAATTTCCGGTTTTTCACGCCCAATATAGAATGGGACGCTAAGAATCATAGCAGTTAAAGAGCGCCCATACACAAAACTCAATTCAATTAACCCTTCATACTTTTTTTTTTCCATTTACATACCGCCTTTAACATCTTAGGTTATATCGGCGGCTTCGTCTTTGGAACAATTACTCATCGGCAACGATGTTCACTCGTTTTACTGAGTGTTAATCCTTGTGTTTTCTTTATAAGCATTAAATTCATGCACACACTTACACTCTCATACTTCCAAACCAGTGAAGCCCAACTTGTTCTCTTAAGAGCTAAGGTTCAAAGTCCATAGTTCACCACATCTACTATATTTGAAGACACTGACAAACTAAACCAATCAAGTTTCAGTCCTTGGCAGCACGAGTGGAAAGGGAAACGCCCTTCATCCCCTCCCTCTGTAAGGTTGGGCATCCCTGTTCCAGACTCTAGGGAGGATGGGAAATAATCCTGGCTAAAGAAAGATTCCCACCTTCCAGCCGGGAACCGAACCCGGCACCTGTGAAATTGTAAGCTAGTATGCTAGGGCAGCCCAGATTTTTTGTTTGGTTTTGTTTGTTTGTTTGTTCCATTTATACACCGCCTTTAATATCTTGTCATACTGGCGGCTTTTGCCTTTGGAACTTATGACAGTGACGTTCACTTGTTTACTGCTTGTATTAATCACTAGGTTCTCTTTAAATTTACACACACATTCAGACTCTTTTTCATTCTTCCAGACTCTAGGAAGGATGGCTAAAGAAAGATTACTATCCACTAGCCGGGAATCAAACCCGGGACTTATGGATGTGAAGTGCTGTATGCTGTCACTAGACCACAGAGGCTGTACATACTTATTTTGAGGTGAGTGAAACTCGTACTTTAAAGTATATTCAATTATGTAGATGACTGCTGATTTGTTTTCATAAACAAAAGACTAATTCTATTCCACACAATCACATAATTTACTTAAAGCAAGCTAGAAAAACCATGCAAAGCGATTGAGTGTTAAATATCACAACTTTCTCGTGTTTCATCACATATGCCAAGATTAAGCTAACACCCGGAAGTTAACATTTTGACGCCCAATGTGTTACGCTCATGTTTACCGTGCCCTTCTTCTCTACTTCCTGGGCGTGTGCGGGCCGCCGTCTTCCAGAGGGTTCAAGTAGTTGACGCAGACGTGTACACCGTGATTCAGCAAAACCGTCAAGGAAAGTGATGAATCCTCGCCCCTTGAATTCCCTTTGTGCCACTAGCTGGGCGTAACTTGGAGGGAAGCTTAATGGTGGTATGTCTACCTCGTTACGTCTCCAACCACAAATGTGCCGTCATCTCGTATTGAGGAAGGAATTCTCTCTGCCACAGTTTAGTTTATTACTCTCACGCTAATGTCGTTATACCTTTACTTTGAAGTTCATTATTGTACTGAAATATCACCACTTATTTTTAACGTTCTATCTTCCATAGACATTCTTTGTAACAGGGAAAAGTACGTATCACGGAGGGGCTTCCGGAACCAGGGCAGAGCACCGTACGCAGATCAGTCGGTCCTTTGACCCCTGGGAGGGAAGGATGAGGGGAGAGACCCAAAGGGCGACCAGATCCGGATGACGACTGGCGCAAGCATGGATGGGGTCCTAACGTTTCTAGATAGAACGCATCCGACGGCGCATGGTCCTTGCCCACAAGCCACCAACCTCCACGGTCCCTGGGAACGGAATTCCAAGCTGAGGGGAGACAAAATGAGCGGTACCCCAGCGACGCCAGGGAAGAAACATTTACAGAGTGCAAGCCTCCGCCCAGCCGCAACCCGCCGAACTGCGTCGCCCGGTCCTACAACCCTGAAACAAATGACAAGGAAGATAATGGGTACAGGAAATGATAGAAAGGAGAGCCGTGTTACAAGATGAACCACGCCAGAATTCGCCTGGTGACCCGGGGAAACCACGAAAAACCCATGGGCCAGAGCGGGCGGTCGCCAAGGATCGATCCCGGGACCTCCCGAATGCGGGCCACAGACGTAACCTCCTGCGCCATCCCGCTCTTTTTTTGTGTGTAACAGACTTCGTACATTTCTTGGCGGAGATTCATATATTATGGCGTAGATGACAGGAAAATGAAACTAGATCGTTTAAAAATATCTGTGCTCATAACTATTTATTTACAGAAATGATTTAAGTATAGATCAATTTAAACGAACGTGGTACTGTGAACGTATAAAATCTAATGTACGATGTTCACACAAATTTTCCTATCCTTTACCAACAACTAGGTAAGTGATTCTTCTTTTCACTTAATATTAATCCCGCTAAATGCTTCTCTTGAAAATATTTTAAAGCAGTGCAACATGAGCTGATTAGATGATAGATGCAGAAACAATACTTAGCAAGTCATCCTCCGTAGTGTAGTGGTTACCATGTTAGCCTTGGTGGAGGGCGATGGATTTTTGGGCGTAAAAATCCTTAGCATGGCTTCCTTCGGAAGGGAAGTAAAGCCGTGGTCCCGTGTGTAGATTTACGGCACGTAAAAGAACCTCAAGCCTGATAAAGAAGCATCCGAGCAAAATTACTGGTCTTTCACGCCCAATATAGAATGGGACGCAAGGACCGTAGCAGTTAAAGAGCGTCCATAAATAAAAACTCAATTAAAAAAAATACTTAGTGGTTTATATCACAAGTCGATTTTGTTGACAACGAGTTTAAGGGACACAAGGACGTCATACACGTTAAGATACCGCACTAAAATTTATTGACCGCGAAAATTAAATCTAAATCTACTATTTCATAAAAATAACTAATGCTACGCAAAAGATTACTGTACATAAATAGTATCTTTTTAATGAGACCTACATATTTCCTGTAGTAAGCTTTTGTCTATCACTTATGGTTTCTCAGTTACACAAAATGCACTGAAAACGAAGGAGAATCATAGGTAATTTATAGAAAGTTAGAGATATAAATACATGTTGTTTGTCTTGCAACATCTCTTAAATGTATACTTTAACCAAAATCGTTAATTTTGCTTAAATCGCGATATTTGATAAAATTAAATGCAATGAAAATAGTTCGGCGAGATAGACTTACACTAACGCACAAAAAATGCACTCATATTTTCTCTAAAAATGCCGCTTCTTAATTTAGGGGACCTTAGAACCTGTGCATCCAGTGAAATTGTGATATCAAATTTAAATGCAGTATTTCTAGTACTTACTTATGTAAGCAGTAGAGAACACAAATATTACCCTTCTACACCAGCAAATACTTGATGATTTATAGTTTAAAAACACTTTGTTTGTTAACACAATTTTGGACATTTAAATGTTATTTTAAATATGCCTTACGTCTATTTAGCTTACAAGGAACATTTCACTTGTTGGAATCGGAACTTCGTTCAGTCTGCAAGGCTGAGATAGTGTAACTGGTATTTAAGGGCGCTTTCGAGCAATCTGTCTTGTACTTGGCATGCAGAAGGTGAGAATAGAAGCTGGCGACATCAGAGACACCCAAAGGCTATCATTCTGCTGAGTGGACCAACACATCGAGTACAAAGCCAACCACTCAAAACCTTAACACTCGAAAACGGAAATATCGCTTTAGATCAAAACGCTTCAGCTTGTGAGAAACACACTATTTCAATCGGCTAACCTTGCAGCCCGAACGAAATCCCATTTCGACGACTGGAGTGTTCCTTGCTAGAAATGTCAATTTGCATTTCGCATTATAAATTAGTCACCAACTTTTTGCATTCTTATAAGATTAAACTTCAGAAACCTTTGGTTGTAAGCTTGTGAACAGACTGTGTGGTATAATTAGAACACAATCCAGAAATTAAAATAGAGGTGATAATATTCCTGCAATACATTATGTAAACTATAGCATTTCAAAGCAATTTATTTTCAAAATTGTGTGTTATATTAAGGTAGGCAGTGCTAGAAACTAAGATTTAAGATATCTGAATTTTGATATATTCAGTTAGCCCTTATTAGTACAAAAACTGTGCAAGTATTAGCCCTAAAGCTTTATAATATAACCACGAAAATTGTGCATATTTGGTGGCATATAATGAATAATTTCAGTGAAATTTCATTATGCTTATCTTTTATAACTACACAAACATTTAATGTACTTATCTAATTTAAGTAAAAAATCGAAAGTGGATTGACAATTGGACAAAAATGCCTGTGATGTATGAGAAAAATGTAACACAGGTTTTGAAATTAATTTGAATGAATCCTTTCGTTATAAAAATATGAACTACTTAATACACAGTTTACAAATAATTATCAGTGGATTTTTAAAAGTTAAAAAAAGCAAGTTGGTGAATAATTACAAAATCAAAACATCGGGGCAGGATGAAAGAGTGCTTAGCGGTACCATGTCTGCTTAAGAAGTGATCATAAGTACGCTTAATGTTGACAGTACTCTGTTTTATCAAACATCTAAAGTTACTTGGAAATTAATTGTTCTCCCACACATGCCACATGTAAGCTAAATTGGAAAAGTATAATCAGACTAGAAAATTGAATGCACTCAAGAATTTGAACCCCGGATCCTCGGCTTTCCGTTGCAGCTGCTAGTGTGACCAATTGAGTTACCATGGCGACATATCGACATGATACTAAATTCCCAACTGACTCACATTGTGAATCAGAGCAGTAGCATGTAAAGCCGAAGATCTTGATTCAAATCCTCGCTATGGCATTGAATTTTTCAATCTGATTCTACCTTTCCAAGTTACTTGCTGCCTACACAACGTATTTGATAACAGCCCGTGTTTTTATAGCTGTTTCGAAATGCAATGTCATTGTGACTGTTTATAGTTTTAAACTATGAATCTCACATACGTTATCATTCATGTTTCCAGACTCAAAGGAGTATAGGAAATAATGCCAATCAAAATTACTTTTCCAGCCCGGTTCCCTGGACATGAAGGAGGACTGAACTAAAATTTCCCATGTCTATTTTATTTATTATTCTACGAGATCTTGGGTTGTGCATAATAATGTTGAAAACCGGAACAATGTACGACTTACCGATCAGGATCTGCAGGGTATTTTCCACACCGGCAGCGCCCTGTGGTAACGTCATGCGGCTAGCCTGCATTCTTGAAGCAAATATCTCCTGCCGGAGCAACTGATCAGTCATAGCGTTAATTAAGTCTCAACGGAAATGTGTAGTGACTGTAGTGCCTTGAATATTTTCATAAGCAATTCAGCAAGATGCCGTGCATCAAATTCATGGTGTATATGAGGACATTTCTTTTTGAACAAAGCTCTAATACTCGTGTGTTTGTCAGGAACAATTTTATGAACATGTTTTCATTCATAGAAGTTATATTTTCGGAAGAAGCTTTCTCAATATCACCACTTACAGTTCCTCTCGGTACAATAATCAAGTCTAATGTTTTATTTGTTGCCACATTCATTACAGAATATGTCATACATTTAGCAGAAAGTCCTGGGGAGTCGTGCTGTCCATCCCCACATAATATAAATTTGAACCATTCATGGCAATTGCAAAATTACTTTCTTTTTCTTTTAACCAGCCTTTGTGTAAAACACATTTTTAACAAATCTATAAAAATATGACCGAGAAAAAAATAATAGTTTTATTGCTTTTGAGAATGTCAAGAAACAGTTAAATGTCATTCCACAAAGATACATGCCTGAAGCTATGTATACATTACATTTTAGACTTCACTTTCGTCTCCAGAGCACCACTCATAAGTGTGCCCGTTTACATAATGAGTTATAATTCGCATTAATGTCCCTCGGGTGTTAGAATTTCTTTCAGTGCAGGCGCACCACATGTGTAACAAATACTGAATAGTGCAAGGAGAGCATTTACACATACAAACACAAAACAACATTTTCTGGACATATCTACATCTTCTTTCACTGGATTACCTCAGACATTCTTTTGGTTTATGATTGTCATCATTTGCAGCTGAAGATTCGCTTTCCTCATCAGTCAAACTTTTGTTCATATTAGCGCCGTTTATAATACTGAAAGTTTCAGTTCCCAACTTGCAATGTATTTCAACATGATGTTTAACTCCACGTGTAAAATCTCAGAAACTAGTGTAGCTTCACTTTGTTGCTGAGAATGCTTACAGAATTATCGACTGGCTGTAGCACTTGTTTTCTTATACAAAATAAGTGAAAGACATTTACAAATTCTAGCATCAAACATTCCTGAGCAAACTCACTTGTTAAACAAAATCAATTTTTTTCTCGAAAATTCCCAATTAAGGAACTGCACAGAGAGCTATCAGAAACTTAACAATAATAATTTAAACAATAAAAATGATGCAGCAACGTAACAATTAAATGGTGCCTACATTTGCATTCTACAATAAGTAATTTTGGAGATATACGTACATTTATAGGTGCACAAGACATCAAAATAAAAAAGCACCCAGTAAAATAGACTAAGGCATATCAGTGTAATAAACTTATTAGTTAAAAATTGCAGTGTTTTTATAGGGATAGATTCGTCAAGCTGCAACCAACGCAGCAGTGAACTTTTGAAGTCTAAAATCGCTTCTCTCCCTTAAAAGTATATAATTTATTTTCTTCACTACTTTTATCAGTGTTCAAATTATCACTCAAATGGCTTCTTGCGGTGTAAACTTTTGTCAGTTACTTCGAAAAGCTTACCAAGGAGTTTAAAGTGGTAATAGAGGTTATCCTGGAACCTTCAGGAAAATAAAAATGATGAAATAGATGTGTTTAGAAATAATGTACATTAATTAAAACAGTTATATACGAGTATATATTAAATTCCTTTTCTGAGTATTTTATATTTTATTTGCAAATAATGTGATAAGTTTGAGAGATAAATACGTTTGAAACACAAACTTGAAATTTGGTTTTATAATTTTGAAAATTGCACCTAAAGAGATTTCCCGCTAATTATTTTAAAATCAGAAAATATATTTTATTCTGTGAAAATGAACAAGGACCTAATCCGTAATCTAGAGTTGTATTGAAATATATCACAAATATCTGGCAAAAACTAATTATTGCCCATGAAATGCAAATTTCCAGATTTCACAGGTTAAGTCCCTTAATACATCTATCGATTAATATGAATGAATGATTTATTGTCTCCTTGTACTTACATGCCATTTATACAATGTTTACAATACAATGGAGTTGCTTATTATTTCGCTTCACCTTATATTTAACATTCTGTTTCATTTTAAGACTTGAGTTTTTTTTGTGGGGAGGGAGTTTTCTTATGGTCCTGCTAAAAATTTCGAAGTGCCACATTATCTTTCAGTCTAGGAATTTTGAATTTGTCGTTCTTCATTATTCTTATTTTGTTATTTTATAACATCCGACTCATTAAAATCAGTTTCTTTGAAATGAATTCCACATACTCTAACATTTTTGTTTGGCACAAAGTTTTGTTTCTGGGCAGCAGGCCATTTGTTGCAGATATGTCGATTCTTACCTCTATCGGAGAATGAATGATAACTAACATTTCTGTTTACGCCGGAACTATTTGTACAACCAAGTAATGCATGCAGGCATTCTTGATCTAACACCTCACAGAACGCTAGGAAAGAGAAACTGTCTTACAATCACAATATAACAACAGGAATTAAATGTAACGCAAGGTTAATTAATTCAACTGACACTCAGTAGCGTGGCGCACTCTGTATTCACTCTTAAGTTGATCCGCGCCAAAACAAACCCCAGGTGACCAGTGCACCTTTATAATGTATCCCTCCGCCATTCGCACCAGAAATAGTCACACTTTCAGACCATGTTGCGAGTACACACGCACGTAGTGCAAACAAACACAGCCCTTAGTTCGACAATTTAAACGGTGACTAACTATCCTGATAGGGGTTAAAGGGATAAGATTGATACTTAAAACAAAATAAACGTTCGCATATATAATAATAGTTAATTCTAAAAGAAATGAGCGAAAAATAAAGTAACTTTTGTGCGATAACTAACTTTTATTCGCTCTCTGGAAGCGGCATTTTGTCAACTGTTGGAGGCTCGTTTTAAAAAAGACATTGTGTACTGTTACACGAATTGCATTCCTCTCAAAGCCGCTACTTCTTGCATTGGGTATTTCACGCCCCCCCCGGGCGTAACCTCTTTTCCCGTTTCAGATTTTTCTTTACGAGCACTGTTTATACTTGTAGTCGAAACACCGGTGAATTCAGAAGATAATTTCACCATTCTTTCACGGAAAGTGTTGGGATACTTCTCACTTTACTTATAATAAACATTCAACACTATTGTTTTTTCACCAGTAGTCAATGGTTTGCCCGGCTTATGCTTTACGTAATTCGACGAAAACACAAGAGGAAATTCACCGTCCTCCACGATATCAAACTGCTGGTTTCTGGCTGTAAACAATATTCTACGATGTCAGGTGACTCATACGAATTGCAAGTTGGCACTTATAGCTCTGTTTAACGGTATAAATCAGCGCCAAATAAAACCATAGGTATTTTTATAGAATATTATAATATTTAAGGACCAATTCATTCTAAAATTCAGATTATTAGCATGGAACTACTCTCCTGTGCGCATTGCTACCGTGTTGTACTACGGTGCACTGGTCACGTGAGTTTGTTTTGTCGCGGATCAATCTAAGAGTGAATACAGTTTAGCCTCATGACGTCACAGCAAGCCGAGTATTAACATTAAAGTGCTCCCAGAATGAAAACAAGGTCGTGCTCAAAATTGTTTATATTTTATTGTGAGGAGACTTTAAAATTTAGTTCAGTCCTCCTTTAAGAGGTGATCACTGTATCTCAGAGACAGCCATGGTGTGGTTTCTCCGTCAATAGTATCAATTCGGATGAGGGGATTCATTAATTTGTGCGCCACAAGACTGCTATAATCAACTTCAGAATGGGATCTATCTCAAGCGTGGCGTTTCAAACTCGATCTCAATAGTTATTTATAAAACAAGTATTAAAAGTGCAGTTTTATTTTTCGAGTAAAATAAAATCACATTTAATATGTGTTGTCATATATTGTTTTGTAGACAGCTCTGAATATTCAATTATAGAGTACACATTCGGGCATGCGCAATGGTAAGCTCTAGTCTGTTGTTGTATGACCTTCGTTGTTGTTTGACCTTATAGCACCGGTGCTGATAACACAATACGTTTTCACTGTAATTATTTGGTACGCTTTTTACTTTGCACCACTGAAGAAATATGTTGCACAGAATGTCGTACTGTTTCCTGATTTCTTTGGTAACAATTTCTATGCTATCCTCTCCACTGCTTGCAAAATTTCTTCTGGTTCTACCGAATCCATTTCCGAGTCATTCAATCCGCCATTACAGTAATCCATACAAGGCTTCCGCTTAATGTACATATAATTTCCATCGCTAGATACAAGTGTGGAAATAATCGAGTGTTATAACAATTTTATTCCACTGAGAGTTATCTTCAATTTCTGGTAAAAATATAAGTGGCTCGTTTGAAAGCTCTAATTTTAGTAGTATGTAGCTAAAATACTTCAAGATAATATTTTATTATAATTTCTCCAAACGTCTGCAAGGTGAACATGACTTGATTACCTTCTCCGAAGATATTTTGGCAATAAAAATTCAGTAGCAGCTCAGCCTCTGCCCTATGATAAACAAACAACCCATAGTAATATTTATGAGCGATTCGAAAAAGTGGTACACTTTGATGTATTTATGAATTCTGGGTCTAGATCAGCCTTATTAAGTTGATGTTTAAAAATTACCGATTTTACTGGGCTCATGACCTGCTTTTCTCAAGTACCTCTCTGACGTTTTATTGGTGTATGATCGTAATATGCTTTAGTAGTTAGCTTAAAAATTCTGTCAAAAACGCCGCTGGAGTCACTCAGCACTCCGCATTCTTGTATATAATGCTTTTAAGTGTTTTAACAGCTGGAATTCTACCATCATAAATGCTGTCACCTCGAATAACCTTGAGCCTTGAATAACCAAACAAAGACACATTCTTAGTTGAGAAAGATTCAACATTCGTATTCATCTTATCGATTTTATAAATGCTACCTATTTGTAATGTTTACAGTGTGTTGTTATTTTATAATTTAAACGTTATTTTATTCATAAATTATTGCTTATAACCTTATTTGAAGTGAGAGACATAAGTTTAATCTCTGTAATCAGACAGCTCATATCAAACTAGGAAAGAAAGTACGATATGACTGCACAAATGAACTCTGGGATCGAGGTACTAAAGCTACCCGATATTCATCCTAATTACTGAAGGAAAACCTCAGCCAGGCAGTTGTACTCAAGTGGGATTCGTACTTGCCCCCCCAAGATGAAAAATAAGCATATCGCCAACACGGTAGCTTTTGCTAAAGCGGAGGGGGACTTAGTAGCTCGACCTATGGAGAGCTTTTGTGTCCAGGCCTCTAACGGTGCGGAGGGAGGGGTGGGGTGAGAGGAGACAGAAGGCGGCCGGATCAGGAGACAGGGGCAGGATCCCTACATTTTCCAGATTACAAACTCCTCGGATGACAGCTTGTACAACCGGCTCCCCCCGCCCCTGCGGGCTTGCACAACCCATTGGGGGGGACTAGGAGACCGTCCCTATTCCGGGGGACGAAGTGTTCCATAGAGCATCCTTTTCTCCTGCCATGCAACGCCGAGACTCCCGCCGACACTTGCAGACCTGAAATGACCAAGCAGATGAAAGGTGAAGTGAAATGAGAATGGATGTGCATTGGAGGAACAGAAAATTCGGGGATGTAATGAACCTTTCCAACATTCGCCTAGCAAACATTTTTTACTTTCTCTACTACGTATAGTAAGTAGGGGAAGTATTGCATTCCACCCAAAAATTCGATACCGAGATTTCGCCGGAAATACATGTTTTGAGACCTCCTGAATCCAAAAAAAGCATTTTTGGAAACATGTCCGTGTGTGTGTCTGTGTGTGTGTCTGTGTGTGTGTGTGTCTGTGTGTGTGTCTGTGTGTGTGTCTGTGTGTCTGTGAACAGCATAACTCAAAAACGAACAGTCGGATAAGCACCAAACTTGGTATTTAGCTTCAGTATCTTCCAGAGATGCGACACGAAGGTTTTCAAGAAAATCCCCCCACCCCAAACTACCCTTTACATGGAACATTTTTCGAAAGTTTTAATTTTCTCAAAAATGGCTCTAACGATTTTGATGAAAATATCATATGTTTAAGATAATGTCATGAGAAATGAAATGTATATCTCGAATTTTCTGGGAATGTCTCCAAAAGTATTCTTCATTGTGAACGACTTTTGCATAACTGGTAAACCATAAGAGATAGACAAAATTTTACTACACAAAAAATGTAGATCGCGTTAAAATACACAACTTATGTCATATACGTTTCTTTTGTTGAGTGAACCGTTTTCGAGATATTGCTTGTTATTTCCTTAAATTTTCCAATACTTATACTTTTTCTCAAATGCGTTATTCATTTTTTTATGTCCTGGACTTGCAAAGAGAATGGAATGCGCCACATAGCAACCAGCGTTAAAATATTTGACTATCGCTTAAAAGCTACCATATTTCCCTTGCATCTACAAGAAAATTACCAATAAGATTGACATCTCGATATCTCGATTAACATGAAGCATATGGAGAATAAACGTTTGTAAAAATAGTTTGTACAAGAGTAGAGAAAGTCATGTGAGTGTAACATATCAGATTTGTTTTTATGTCCTGGACATGCAAAGAGAATGGAATGCGCCACATAGCAACCAGCGTTAAAATATTTGACTATCGCTTAAAAGCTACCATATTTCCCTTGCATCTACAAGAAAAGTACCAATAAGATTGACATCTTGATATCTCGATTAACATGAAGCATATGGAGAATAGGCGTTTGTAAAATTAGATTGTACAAGAGTAGAGAAAGTCATGTGAGTGTAACACATCGGATTTTTTATATTTTAAGATTACAGTTTAATTATGTTAAATGTGAAATTGAATTAGACCCGAAGAAACCCCCGAACACACTCATGGTTCAGGAAGGTTGGCCGCGGGAATCGAACCCACGACCTCCCGAATTCGGGCCAAAGACGTTGCCGCCTGAGCCATCCCGCTCGGTGAATTGGTTTACATATGTATGAACATATTTCTGGAGTTTCAGCATTCTTTTTCGTGTGTGGATGTGTGTATGAGACAGAGAGAAAGAGATGGGAGAGAGCAGCATTACTTAAAAACGAAATGTCGGAGAAATATCAAAGTTATATTAAAGTTCAGCATCTTCCAACATTGGAAAAAAGATTTTCAGAAAAATCTCCCCTACCCCAAATTACGCTTTGCATGAAAACGTTTTTGTTATTTTTTATTTTCACAAAATTGGTTCTCATGATGTTAATTTAAAACAGCATAGGTATGTTTAAGATATTTGCATGGCTAATAAAACATATATTTTTAATTTTCCGCGAATATCCTATGAAGCCGCCTTCATTCTGAATGAATTTTGTATAACTGTAAACCACAAAAATCTTACACAATTTATGACCAACATTTTTTGTAAAATTAACTATTTTCGAGATATTAGTTATTGTTTTGAGTTTTGCAGTTCTTTATCGTGCATTTTTTAAAATGCTAAGCTACTATTGTTTTGTTTCTTGTATTTCATGCTAAGAGAATGAAATTTCAAAGCCAGCTTATAGCGATTTGATTACAGCTTCAGCTCCTCCTGTATCCCAATGATAGCTACAATGAAATGTATAATGAAGCCATTTCTACAAACTTTTTTTTTGATAAACATGAAATATATAGAAAAATACAGGACTTCTTGTAAGAATAATTTATAGCAAATTTTCAAAATAAACATAGTGTTTAGGGAAAGTTATGTGTCTAAGCGCTGTTCAGTTTTTCTAATGGGTTACACTTAGTAAAGCGTGAAGCAAACATTATAACCTAATTAAAGCTGTTCTACTAACAATACTGAACTGAATTGCTAATTAAACAAGCATAAAATTATCTCTGTACCATTTGCACGTCGGCTGCGCGTGCATTTTGTTGTACCACTCACCTACTAACGGGGCAAATGCTGATTGACATTGCAGAATCGGAAGTCATCAATATGCCCTTATGGTTTACCGTTCACTTCCCAGATTGGGATAGCAGAGGAAAAAGCACGAAATGGAGAGAGAGGTTTATGGTCATATTTCCGAACTATGTCAGAATCGTGCGAATTGCTGAACCGCGGTCAGAATATCGAATGCCGTTCACCCACACTCGTGTAAAGGGCACATGAAAGCTACCAGTAATTCGCCAGTTCACTTTACAATGGGTAGCATCTGTTTGCTACGACCTGATTGCCTTCTGCTCTTTATCGTTATGTTATTCTCCTGTATCCTACCTTCACTTTTATACTATTCAAATCCTTCTTAATCCGTCTTTAACTCTAGCTACCATTTTGGTACCTAATGTACAGGAAAATTTGCATTCACATGGCTTCTTTTACTCACTCTTCTACAAGACATTCTTAAAAACTCTTATTTTTATTTCTACTTCTTATTAATCAGATAAACTTTCATTATACGTTTACACATTTTGTTGCAGGTATAAGGATAGAGAAGGCTAAACCATAGTCAGCTTTTTAAAAAGCAGGTCACTATGTGATGACTTTGAAATACCATGTTCGTTGCATGACCACGAAGAAAACAAATATGACTCACTACTTGAAAAACAATGCAATTATTTGAAAATTCTAACCAATAACAAAAATAGTTAACACCACAGTGAGCTTTATCTGATATAACTTGCTTGCTTTAACGAAATCTATATTTTCTGTGCAGTAAGGTTTTGTGTCTAACAGTTTATCAATTATAAAATATCATTCAGAATGATGAGGACCCCACAGGCTATTCCCAAAAAATACAAGATACCTATACACATTTCATTTGTCATCTTAAGTATATCAAAATCGTTAGAGCTATTTTTGGGAAAATCAAAACTAACGAAAATTTTCACATGTAAACGGTGGTATGGGATGTGGGGGGGGCGTTTCTTGAAAATCTTCATGCCACATGCTTGGAAGCCACTGACCTCAATAATAAATCTGCTTTTTAACCGATTTTTCGGTTCTTATTTATGCTGTTCTCTCTCTCCAGCACGCGCGCGCACACACGCACATGGGCCTTTTCCTAAAAAATGCTTTCTTTGAATTAAGGGGTCTCAAAACATGCTTTTCAGTTGAAACTTCGGTCCAGAATTTTTGTTTGGATTACAATACTTCATTTTACCTACTATAAGTAGGGGACAGATGAAGTAAAAATCAGATTACTACACTCACACCAGTTTCTCTACCCCTTAAACTTTCCCTTAAATCTCTTATATATTATAATATTCATACCAGAACTGATTTTTCAACACAACTTATGTTACGATAAATTTTGCACTAGGTTAAGCAATATGAACTTGTTGCGTGCAGAATATAGAAGCTGACTGGTCCCGTGACGCAGTCGGTAGGTCATCTGCCTCCTGTGAGAGGTATTCGATTCCCGGCTGCACATCAGACGTGTTTCTTTTATCAAATTTTCTCGGTCTCCCAGAGTCTGGCCTGTGAGCACGTGAACGTGAGCGTACTTGAGTGTGTGTTATCGATTACTGAACAGCAATTCGCCCATATAATAATTTTTCCAGGACTGCCGCTCGGCAAAGACTGAGCATGTGCCGAGTCATAAAAATTTGACAATCTAAAACAGCAAAATTATTACGTAAAAAACTAAAGAGTAATAATCGACAATATTCTAAGATGCTTAATAGATGCCGAAAATTCAACCGGGCAAATTTAAAAGTTTAACAACGAATATTTCGATGCTAACGCTATGAAAAAATATGTCAGTAATATATTTGAACGATATCTACATTTTTTGTGCAGCACCCAAGTGTTTACCTCTCTCTTATGGTTTGACAGCAATACATAATTAATTAAGAATTAACAGGACTTCACAGTCTATTCGGAGTGTATCCAAAATAGATAGATATATTATTAGTAATGTGCATTTATTAAACATGCGGTATTTTATTCCAAAACCTAAAAGCTTTTTTTTTAGAAACAAATATGGAATATTCAGAACTTGTATACGATTAACAAGAAAATGCAGTAAAAATTGAATTATTCACGATTTATTTCTCGTCATTTTAAGTGATACTTCATTACATCTTCGGTAGGTATTATACAAAAAAGTATATTCGACTAAATTCACATAAGTTTAAAAACATCACACATAAGAAGGTTGAAAATTTTTTAGCAAAAATTCCAAAATCATATTTTCCAAAATTTACAAATTTCCATAAATCATAAAACTCGTAAAACATAGAATACGGAAAAGTTCCAAAACACTTGGGCTACATTGTCCCTGTTGTTTGAACATATAATAATGAGAATTAATTCTATTAATTTTTAAAGTGGTGTGCGAATACCTAGTTCTGGGTGTAGCCCAAAACATCTTATGGTCACTTCGACGGTTTGAGTTAATATAGAAGTCCTAGTATTGTTAACCCATTTACTGCGGATAAATTAACATTGCAATCGATCCTTTTCCTTTGCCGCATCTTCTTGTTTCCGTTTGGATTAGACCATTTCCCTTTATCTACTCCATTAACTGGCATTTATTGTCCACTAAAGTCTTTACTACAGAGCTACTAAGGGCGAATTAAGCCAATAAATCAGTATCAAGCCATGCTATCGCATCCTAACGTTGAACAGGAAGAGATGAAAAAGGCAGGGAGGGGAAAAGCTTTTGCCTCTCTATAGTCTGTTGTTTTAAGATGTAGAAAAACGTGCAAGAAGAACGCTAATAAACTTTCTCGCAAAGATGTGGGTTTGATTGGAGGATGCACAGTCTGATAATTAGCAGGAACGTGTAATAAGGACAGGATGGAAAGCAGATCATTGGGGCACCTTGAAGCGGCTCAGTTGCTCAGGAAGTTATACGTCCTTCACCAAGGACATTTACATAATCATGGATCCAGTAGTGGAAGTATGTAGACATCATAAATTTGTTTCTGGAGGTGAGTGCGGGAGCGAGAAACGGAAGCATCACAAGTTCCCAAAATACCTGACTTGAGGTCAAGTGGTTCTGTTTCTTCACATGAGGGAGTTCTTTTGTGGTTCGACAATTTGGAGGTGACGTCATAGTCATTCATGAAACAAATTCGTAAAGGTGTGCTTCTTTTTAATATATAAACTTGGTGTTTCTTTTCTTAATTTACACAAAAAATCTAGCTGTTTAATCCCATCTTTAGGTTATGTATTGTTGTGCATACACAAAATTTTATTACACATTTAAAGTACTTTTTTATTTATGGACGCTCTTTAATACTGTGGTCCTTAGCGTCCCATTCTATATTGGGCGTGAAAGACAAGTAATTTTGCTCAGAGGCCTCTTTATCAGGCTTGAGGTTCTTTTACGTGCCATAAATCTACGACACGGGACCACCGGTTTTACTTCCCTTCCGAGGGAACCCATGCTAAGGATTTTTACGCCCGATATAATCCATCGTCCTCCGCCGGGTTTGTACCCGCGACCTCGGGAACTACCTTTAAAGTACTATAAGTGTGTTTCTATTATGAGTACAAAATGCAATAGTTAAATAACCTGCATATGGTTGTAGTTTGGTGCTGAAGACTTTGTTTTTTAATAGTCCACTGTTGATGAATAGAACTTAAGGCTGATTCATAATAACCCGTAAATGGAAATGAGAACAGAAAGCAAAACAGCATACAACGTTTTGGTTCACAATATCCCGGCAACGAGAACGGGAATGAATATTAATGACCATATTGATAGCAAATTAGAAAGTCAATTTTACGCATGGGAATGTCTTTTTGAGGGGAGGGGGACATTAAGGTGCAGAAATTGGAATTAAAATTAATGTAGAATGTTTTGCGTATTCTAAGTGGCAAATGTGTTGTGACATGGGAATTAATACCCTGTGAAGTATTTTATATTACCGCTGCAGGTCATTTTATTTCAGTACAAAATAGGGTTCCTAGTTATGTTGTAAACTGGGAGATATTGCACTCATTTGGAAACCATTCAAATTTATTACGAAAACATGATTGTACCCACGTCATCTAAAGTACAGTTTTTGTTGCTGTAACCTTTGGCGATATTGTCCACGACATGCAGCGTAAATATAGAGTTACCATTGATACGATTAGGAAGTATCTCGTTCCCTCCAGCCTAGAAATATGTTATTATTTCAACGAAAATATTTTTGCTATTCATTTTCACATTATTTTTAGCAAAGGGATGGGAGTTCCCATCCCTAAGCCCTTCCCCTAGCTACGCCTCTAGTAATGACGTACTGTATTGTAGGATTTTTATGTATTCTCTAAGTGTGATTAAGATAATTTTAGTTTATAGTCACGGTATCAAGATTTTCAAAATTATTTCAGTCGGAAAGTGTTACAAAAGGTTCCGGTTATATCAGATTGCACTAGCTACATTGTGCATATAAACAGCATATTTTATAGCGTAGGATACAGCTACAGAACCTAGGAGTGTACCTTGCAAAACCAGCTAGATGCAACATCTACCACGGAGTTTTAAACACTACTAAAAGAGGAGCGACGGTTGATTTAATCGGAACTTTAATAATGCCGTATAGAAAACTAGTATACTTAAAAGAACTGTAGCCTACTATGGTTCGGAATGTGTACGTCCTAAAAACGTCACGGTTGAACAAGCACAGCCACGTGTGGTGAAGGTTTTCGAGACTAATGATAATGAGTGGAGGTTGTCACATTGTCATCTAGCAAACCATTCATTTGACTGCTTGTTGTACGTGTGGGATGAAGTTAACACGCTGCCGCGGGACAAATGCATTTGCATCTCAAAGAGGGGCGAAAATTACGGCTAAGATGCTTGACCAGCAACAACCTGCAATTATAAGATTATCTTAAATTGAGGAAGACGCACTTTCTCGGGTACTGGTCAAACGCTGAAGCACTGACGGTAAATATTAGTGGCTGAAGCACCGCGATCTCATGAGGTGTTGAGTCATTCTTCAATACAAATGAGAAGGAGGTTTCTTGAATGTTATTAGCCACTCTTAATCGAAAGAAAATACGATAAGGGTGACTAAATAAAATAATTGCAATTTTTACTTTCTCTGCCACGAATCTAGTACGCAGAGAAGGTATTGCATTCCACCCAAAAATTCATTATTGAGATTTCACCGGAAATACATGTTTTGAGGTCATCTGAATTTTAAAAAAAAGCATTTTAAGAAACATGTCCGTGTGTGTGTCTGTATGTTTGTGAATAGCATAACTCAAAAACGAAAAGTTGGATAAATACCAAACTGGGTATTTAGCTTTAGTACCTTCCAAAGATGCGACACGAAGATTTTTAAGAAAATCCCCCTCACCCCAACTACCCTTTAAATGGAACATATTTTGAAATTTTCTATTCTCTAAAAATGGTTCTAACGATTTTGATTAAAATGCCATATATTTAAGGTATTTATATGACAAATAAAATGTATATCTTGCATTTTATGGGAATAGCCTATGACGCCCTCTTCATTCGGGAGAAATTTTGTATAGTCTTGCTTAACTGGTAAACGTTAAGCGTACTTCACAAAAAAAATGTAGATCTTTTTAGAACACACAATTTATTTTAAATACTTTTTTCTGTAATAAGCCATTTCTGGGATATCCGTTATTAATGGTTGAATTGTTCATTACTTGGTCATTCTCTTGAAGTCTTTTTAACACTAGTTTCTCGCGATTGCATGGAAACGGTATTGGAGTTTAAGGCAGCATATAGCGTCCAGTTCTTAAACATTTGACTATCGCTGTTCCCTTTGTATCTATAACGAAATGTGTAATGCAACTATTTCAGCAAAAGTTTATTTAGATTAAAATGTAGTAGATAGAAAAATTATGTTTAGTAACAATAGTTTGTGGAACCACTTATAAGGATAGAGGGTAGAGGAAGTTATTTGAATGTATCACATCAGATTTGTTTAGTTAATTTTATCGTTCTTTAACCTGGGAGGCCATATTGCACGATGAATGAATGAAAGGGTGGAATAATGCTCAAATGAGCCCGGTGTCCATTTTAATAAAGTTACTGACATTCTGTTCTCAGGATAAGGAAAAATCCCGGAATAAACCTCATCTGGATAACCCACCCTAACGACATTCGAACTGGGACCTCTTGAATGTGAGACAGACACGCTACCACCACACCAAAGAGGTAGACTAAATTGTAATTTTTGCTATGAAATATTTTACTATACACAATCACCAATATAGCAGTTGTGCTTAACAACCGTCCTTACCTCATACAGCACCGCAAGAGGTAAACCTTGATGATAATACATGCAATGGAATGATAGTTGGGAAAGAATTTTGGGAAGGAAACGTACAGGCCTAGGTTTAGGATAACTCGCGGGAATTTGCCAGTTATGAGCACTGAGTAAAACTGGAAACAAAACCTCAATCAGGAGAACGGTCCTGGCCGGATTTCAGATGAAGACCACCTCTTCACGAGCCCGAGTCTTATTGACTTCGGCTACACATGTCCGCATAACTATATACCATAATATTTTTTCGCCCGCTTTGGCACAAGCCATTGGGGCATATGCTTTGCCCAAAATTGTGAAATTTATGTAGATTTTTCCCTTTGAAAAAAAATTTGAGACAAATACATGTAACCTCTGTCAACGGTAAAAGGTTTTAGTGGTGAAGTTAGATAATGATAAAAATGCAAGTTAGACACTGAGCATGAAACAATGTAATTCTTAGCTTTTTAAATTTCAGTAATTACTAACACTTGTTTCAGAATATAGAATTTAACAAGCATGATGGTTCACATAATAAAATGGTTTAATTATAGCCTTAAAAATAAATTTGCGTACTGCAATGAATGTTTCAAAATATACATATATGTATTTTCCGACGAATTATAAATGCCTTATAATTTATAAACAGCTTTATCAATTAAAATTAAGTTTATACACAACAGACAGCAAAATTTGAAGAAGATATTTCTAGGTTTTAAAATTTGAGGAACAATTTGTAGAAAATATATTCGTCTGTCTTAGATAACCTTCAGGAATAAAACGACTACGACGACAAGTATACAAGATGGAAAGGAACTTGTTACATTCCTTCTCATAAGTACTTCATAGAGGTACATATTACAAAAAAGTATAATGGAAATTTATTCTATGTTCAGCTTTTTTCGAAAAAAATAGCATTTTTCAGTTTAGATGGTTTATTCCACGAGAATGTGTGAAGATAATAATTTACTTGTAAGATGACTAGATTAACCTGTTTCTGACCTAGTTTCAGTAGTAACTACGTGAAATAATTAATCATTTTCCGAACACCGCTTTGCAGACGTAATGTGGTTGGAGACATAGGCGAGGTTGCTAGGTCAAGGTAGGTCAGCGTGAGAACCGCCTCCCGGACGTACACAAAACAGTATACCTGAACTAGAAGGTGGGAGCACAAGCGGTTTTCTTTTCCACATGACCTTAATCCAAACAAACGAAAGGGTGGTGTAAAGTTTTGACGAAATGACAAGTACAACTTGGTAGCTATTGGCCTATACTAACAATATGGAAGTGAGCCTTCATCGTCCAATAAGCTTTCACGGTCGCTGATTGAAACGTACACCTTGTTTATGTCAGCTCCACTAGAAGTTGACTCATTATTGGAGTAACATCGTACTACGCATTGAAACTCACAGGTTTAGTGATAAAAGAACCCGAGGTGTGTTTAAGGATAATTAAACGTACAGCACAAGGTTTACGAGATTTTTCAAGTCGTGAGTACCTTGATAACGTTTATCTACACTCATGAATTACGCGCCATACAGCGAAATGGAACTGTTTTCGCGCTGATCTACTTTTGGTTTTGAAGGGGAGAGTCCTACCCCCGCTTCCAGCTATACTCTGCGACGTTATCAGCGTGTGCGTTTTATGTTCTCGAAAAACATAAAATATCTCCATAGAAAATGGCTATTGAAAAAAGAATGTGCTCCAAATAATGAGGTCTGTAACTGTTTTAAATTAATGTAATAGCTTTCACCAGGTATATCCAACCATATTTTGTCATCGCACTCTCGACGCGATAGCTGTTCTGAATCTCTGGACCTCGTCCAGTAATTTTACTGCTCATAAAGGCCGCCTTAACTCATTTGTCTTTTTTGGATGATAACTTAAGGGTGTCCCAAGCAAAATGGGATTTTTGGGCGCATGCAATGTACTTGAGATGGTTTAAGAAGTCTCAGTTCATGGCAATACATTAAAATAAACATTCTAGTTATATCGTTCAGTCGAATTGCGGACCATTTAAATAGTTAATTAATTCAGTGCTTAATAAGATTAAATTGTATCAGATGGGAAAGCGAAACTCGAACTCTTGTATGACAAATGTGAGCACAAACCATTACACCACACAGCAGCCTTTTGGAATAGGAGTCTATAAATACAGCGTTTCTGCCACTACGTTAATTCCTTTAACGTTTCAATGGCAATACAAATTAAATAAACATAAAAATATATGTTGTACTCACATGACTTTCCCTACTCTTGTACAAACTATTTTTACAAACGCGTATTCTCCATCTATTTCATGTTAATCGAGATAAATATTTACAGATATTATTTTATTGCTAATTTTCTTGTAGATATAAGGGGAATATGGTAGGTTTTAAGCTATAGTTAAATCTTTTAAGAGCTGGTTGCTATGTGAAGCATTCCATTTTCTTTGCGTGTCCAGGACATAAAAAAAACGAATAACCAATTCACATTTGAGAAAAAGTATTGGAAGATTAAAACAAATAACAAGGAATACCTCGGAAACGGTTCAATCGACAAAAAATGTATAGGGCATAAGTTTTGTGTTTTAACGAGATCTACATTTTTTTGTGTAGTAAATGTTGTCTGTCTCTTACGGTTTACCAACTAAGCGAAAACCATTCAGAAAGAAGAGAAATTTTGAGATATTGACAGAAAATTCAAAATATAAATTTCATTCATCATGAAATTATCTTAAACATATGATGCTTTAATCAAAATCGTTAGAGCGATTTTTGAGAAAATAAAAATTTTCGAAAAATGTTGCATGTAAAGGGAAATCGGGGTGGGATTTTCTTGAAATTATTCGTGTTGCATCCTTGGAAGAAACTAAACTCAAATACCAAGTTTGGTATTTATCCGACTTTTCGTTTTTGAGTTATGCTGTTCGCAGACAGACACACACACGGACATGTTTCTAAAAATCTGATGTGTTACACTCACATGACTTTCTCTACTCTTGTACAAACTATTTTTACAAACACTTATTCTCCATCTACTTCATGTTAATCGATATAAAAATTTGCATAAACTATCGTATGACTAATTTTCTTATAGGTGAAAGGGGAATATCGTAGGGTTTAAGCGATAGTCAAATCTTTTAAGGGTTGGTTGCTATATGGAGCATTCCTTCTCTTTGCGCCCCCAGAGCATAAAAAAGAAGTATAACGAACTCCCATTTGAGAAAAAGTATTGGAAAAATCAAACAAATAACAAGGAATACCTCGAAAATGGTTCACTGGACAAAGAAATGCATTTGACATAAATTGTGTATTTTAACAAAATCTACATTTTTGCGTATTAAACGTTTATCTATCTCTTAGGGTTTACCATTTATTAAAAATTCATTCCGAATGAAAGGGAATTTTGGGGACATTCTCAGAAAATTCAAGATATAGAGTAGCGTGGGGCAAGTGTACGCACTTAAACTTTCAAGACCTCTGCAACGGTATCTATTCAACCAGTATATCTGAAATTTTTATTATGCAATCTTTATTCTATTGTCCATCACAAACAGTGGTTAAAACCTATTTTTACATGCGAAAAATAGTTTTATAAATGTTCAATTAAAATGTGACCCATGCGAACTGTTGCCCCACAGATGGGGGTAAGAGTACGCAGAAAACACAAATGTTTAATTTTAATCCTTGGTGCTGTAACTTTTATTACATTATAAGAATACACCAAGGACCTTAGTCTGACTAATATTGAACATCATTCTAAGAATAAGATGATAAACTAAATATAAAAATATTTGAATAAAGAAAAGATTGAAATATTCTCATTGTCTGTCATTTTTAACAATAGTCGGAGATAAATTTGCTGCCTCCCTCATGGGTGGAACAAGCTACATGCCACCATTCTGCACACTTTTGGCACTGAATCCAATCCTCTTCTGGTGGTTCAACATACTCCCCGTCGCATCCTGGACAGTGGATTTTCTCATTTGAAGTTGAAGTTGACGCTTTGGGTAGGACTGAATGGTATTTGGTCCTTTGGGGTCTCATATCGTTTTGTGCATATTTTGATACATCACGCTTGACGTGTTTTGAAGCACTGGATGATTTAAGGCTTGATTCATTTCCAATCTTCTTTTAAAGGGTGAGCTAGTCAGTACTTCCAATTTTTTACTTCTCTTACTTCTTTCCTCTGCAATTGAAATTGTGTTATTACACGTCCTGGGTTATTTAGTAACCGTTTGTCACACATTGCAGAATATAGATCTTTTAACGGCTTGAAAAATTATCTGTCAAGGGGCTGCAACCTATGTGAAGTATCGGGAGGAATCGATAATAGATGAATACCATTGTGTTTGCAGTAGACAATTGCTTCCAAGTTTATATGGGATATGTGGTTATCTAGCACCAGAAGTATTGGATTCTCCATGCTTCCTCTTACATGCTTCTGAAAATGCTTCAGCCACTCAGAAAATAGCTCACTGTCTAAGCACATCATGATTGAACCTGGTGGAGTTCCGTGCATGAGTTCTTGTTTAGCTCTTTTTCTTGCAAATATTATGGCTGGGGGAACATAATTTCCACTGCGCTGACTGCCAAACAACAGTTGTTAAATTTCCTCTTTCTGTAGAAACAATTGTTCCAACTGGTTTCTTACCAGTAGGTGATGCAACCTTAGAAGTCTTACTAGGGACAGTGCTTATTTTGATTCATCCATATTATATATACTTGATAGACAGAACTTGTATTGATCCATCATTTGTTCAAGATTATCAAAAAACAAAGAAACTTGAGCTTTATTAAAGCCCATAACTCGAGCAAGACTTGTTTTGGTGGAAACACGGAGTGATAGTTTGTGCAGTTTCATAAATTTTAGTGCCCAGTCTCTGCCAGCTAATTTGCTGTCCTTGTTAAATGGATGGATTACCTTGTTAATGTCAGCAAACTAAAATGCCAGTTCTACGCAAATCCTTCAATGTTAAACTATACAAGTGAGAGTCAAGGAGTCTGCAAAGCTCTGCCAATTCCTTCGCATGCTGTTTAGTGCGTACTTTTGCCCCACTCCACAGTTCATACTCTTGCCCCATTCTCGTCTTTAACATTTCCCAGGCCGTACTGCCATCTGTGGCCAGTTTCACACGATGGCCAAGCCACCACACGTTATTACAGAAATTTGTCTGAGAAATGACATAATGCTAAAATACCTGTCCCACATTCCTAATAGCTCAATCACGTTTCCAAAACCACGAAAAATAACATCAAGATGAATGATTTTCAATCTTACCTCATAGTTTAAAGACGAAACATACCAGCACAACGAAACTATGTAGAGAGGCTATCGGCCATGTAATTCTTCCAACAGCATACAGTACTGCCAATTGCACGGCCGTCTTCATATAAATATCCCTTGTGCGTACTCTTACCCGCCGCGTACTTTTGCCCCGCACTACTATACATTTCATTTAGCGTGAAAGTATCTTAAACATATTGTATTTTAATCAAAATCCTTAGAGCCATTTTTGAGAAAATCAAAATTTTCGAAAAATATTCCATGTAAGGGGTAGTCTGGGGTGGGGTATTTTCTTTAAAATCTTTGTGATGCATCCCTGTATGATACTAAATTCAAATATCAAGTTTGGTATTTATGCGAATTTTCGGTTTTGAGTTATGCTCTTCACAGACTGACACACACACATACTAACATGTTTCCAAAAATGCTTTATTTGGATTCAGGACACCTCAAAACATATATTTCCGGTGAAATCTCGATATCGAATTTTTGGGTGAATGCAATACTTTCTCTACTTACTACACAGTAGAGAAAGTAAAAAAACGGTGTACGTGTTTCTTCTCGCCAGTTTGCAGTCAATTACATATAGATTTTATTGTAATTTTAGCCAACGCTTTAGAGCCTTTAGCCTGAATTCGCAAATGTCTAGCTCTTTACTTAACTGTCCTTAATTTTGTACCAATTTTAACTAAATTTGAAATGCTTCTATAGATTTTGTTCAAAATTTTCTATATAAAATTTCAACCTTTTAGGAGGTTATGCATCTAAACCACCCTTAATTTGGTACGGATTTCAACTAAGTTGTAAATGCGTAATAGATTTTCTACAAGCTCCGATATATAAAATCCCCACTGGCAAATTTTTCATGGGCACGGATGGACAGAAGGATAAAACCATGCTAACAAGTACTTCTAACAAAAATTCTAAAATTGAAACTTCTACGTATTTCACATTACAAAAGGAGCACGCGTTATCTTTGGTTACATTTATTGAGTTAGTGTCAGTCTTTGGCTTCGGATAGTACCACGATTTACAATGCTTCCTAAGGTCTGAAATGGAAACTAACTAATCCACTTCGCCCACTAACAGGATTCAGCCGCAGCAGTATATTTTGTGATGACAGAGCTAAAGGTAGGCTTACCTTTAAACTGAAGAGTATTTCAAAAGCAGGATACTAGCCTTTCATGCTTCTACACTTACCTGAAAAGAAAGGGAAACATTGATTAGTAAAGTCATTGTTCTGTTTGTGAATTTGGGGATCGATAACAAAAGCTAAGTGCAATCATCATATTATACAAATTGGTTCACTCCTGCCTATGAGGCTATGTCAGGTGCGTCCACAGCTACCTGCTTAGGTTACTTGGGTAGGTTTAGGTTATTCGATAAGACACAATCAAACACTATAGAACGCGTTCTGCGACGAGAGCACTTATAGAACGCTTTCTGCTACGTCATATACAGTATAAAGGTCAAACTGGGCATAACGCAATAGTTCTCATTCTCAGTTGTACACGAGCTATGGATTCGATGACAAGTGAGAAGAGGAAGCATTTATTTGTGATGATGTTTACAAATTTATACATCACAAGGATGTGGTGCAGAACAATATTTTGCGTTGGGCGTGCTGCATGAAATCTTGTGTTTCATAAAGTAAATATTAAAAATGAAAAATGAGAAGGGAAATGTTATTTGTGCCAGGAACTGAAAATACTGGAACTAACAATTCAAATCTTTTCAGAGACGCAACTGACGTATTAACCAAGAATTCCGGGGATGCAACTGACGTATGATAAAAAATCCAGAAACGCAACTGACATATAAAACTGACCGCTGGACGCAATTGCCGGTCACCGCTGCCTATTAGGCTACAGCACGCTCACTCGTCGAGGTCAGCCTTCCACTCTAAGGGTTTTAATATTTACAAGCCTTAGGTACTAAAAAGTAAGTAAATGAGTTCAACACTAATCAAAGTATACGAGGGGCACTATTTATATTTTGAGCTTTGGCCACCCTGAATGTTGTAGGTGCCATCTGACGTTTCCAACGGAAAGTTTGACATTTTTGACCATAATCTACTTCAAACATTTTGTCAATAGAGGGTCATTTGTTTTGTTTACAGTAACTTGAAAATTGTGTGTCAACAAAAACATGGAATTAACTCGTGAAAATGTTCGTGCAATGATTTATTACGACCTTCGACGTGGATTATCAAGACAAGAGCGCATCGATCAACTAACTTCCACATTTGGCGACGAAGCTCCATCCTTTACCACTGTGAAACGCTGGTATAAAGAATTTAATCGTGGCCGCCGTTCACTCATTGCTGAAGTTCGTGAAGGTCGCCCAAAATCAGTTGTTGTGCCAGAAAACATTGATGCTGTGCAAAACCTAATAATGAAAGATCGTCATGCGACATATTGCGAAATTGAGGCAACCTTAGGCATTAGTTCCACCAGCATATATAAAATATTGCACGATTATTTAACCGTGAAAGGGCATGCTCTTGTTGGATTCCACATAATTTGACGCAATCTCAAAAAAATGTTCGTGTCGATTGGTGTAAAAAAATGCTCAAGAAATACAATGGCGGTGCCTCAAAAGACGTATATAAGATTGTAACAGGTGACAAATCATGGATCTATGCGTATGAGCCGGAACGTAAGCAGCAGTCGACTGTATGTGTGTTTCAAGATGAAGCAAATCCAACAAAAGTTGTTCGCACTCGAAGCACTTCGAAGCAAATCGTCGCCTGCTTTTTCAGCAAAACTGGTCATGTGGCAACAGTGCCTTTAGAGGAACGTAAAACGGTCAATGCCGAATGGTACACAACCATTTGTTTGCCGGAAGTCTTCGGTGAAGTAAGGAAAACCAACAAGAACCGTAGGATCGTTCTTCATCAAGACAATGCGAGCGCACACACATCTCATCTAACAACAGAGTATTTGAAGGCTCAAAAAATCGAATTGATGGGTCATCCGCCATACAGTCCTGATTTGACACCCGATGACTTCTTTTTGTTCCTGAACATCAACAATAAATTGCGTAGACAACGATTTTCGTTGGCAGAAGAAACCGTTGATGCTTTCAAAAACAATGTGTTGGAGGTATCTCAAGAAGACTGAAATAAATACTTTGACAAATGATTCAAACGGATGCAAAAGTGTATTGATCATAAAGGAGAATATTTTGAAAAACAATAAAGCAGTTTTCAATCAGAAATTACTTTGTTTTAATTATTAGGCTCAAAATATAAATAGTGCCCCTCGTATAAATAAAATACAGGTATTCAACCACACAAAAACGCATATTTCTGCTCTTTCTACAGCTTTTGGTGAAACAAATGTTGCATTGCTTCCAAAAATTTATATCAAGATTTCATTGTAAATGCGTGCTTTGAGTTCCCTGAAAAAGAAACAAAATATTTTTTGAAAAGGGTCGCGCTTGCTTGCGTGTGTGTGTCGGTTTATGTTAGGATGATTCCACAGCATATCTCAAAAAGGAAGTATGAGATGAGTACCATATTTCATACTTAATTCAGGCTCCTTTAAGGGTGATTTCAGACTAAGATTTTCAAGCGATTTCCCCCACATCGTTTAAGTGTCAACTTTTTATTTTATTTTTTTTCGAAGGCTGACTCTTAACGACTGTAATTATAATAAATACCTTTGAAATTTTGGCACATAACGGAATAAAACGAATTTCGATCGTTTTTTTTTTATTTTTACTTTCTCTATGTATATGGTAGGCAGAGAAGTATTGCATTCCACCCAAAAATTCGATATCGAGATTTCACCGGAAATATATATTTTGAGGCCAACTTAATCCAAAAAAAAGCATTTTATATAAAGGTCCGTGTGTGTGTGTTAGCGTGTGTGTGCGTGTGCATGTGTCTGTGAGCAGTGTAACTCAAAAACGAAAAGTCGGATAAATACAAAGGTTGGTATTTAGGTTCAGTATCTTTCAAAAATGTGGTACGAAGATTTTCAAAAGAATCCCCCACTCAAAAACTACCCTTTACATGGAAAATTTTTGAAAATTTTGATTTTCTAAAAAATAGCGTAACGATTTTAATTAAAATACCATATATTAAAGATATTTACATGCTAAATAAAATGTACATATTGAATTTTTTGGGAATAGCCTGTGAAATCCACTTCATTCAGAACAAATTTTGTACAATCCTGCACAATTGATAAATAAGCGATAGACGAATACGTACTATACAAAAAATGTAGATATCTTTAAAACACACAATTTATTTCAAATACGTTTCTATGTGGCATAAGCCATTTCTGAGATATGTATGGAAACATTACGGAATTTTAAGACCAGCATGTAGCGTCCAGTTCTTAAACATTTGACTATCGCTGTTCTCTTTGTATCTATAACGAAATGTGTAATGTGGCTATTTCTGCAAAGGTTTGTTTGGATTAAAATGTAGTAGATAAAAAGATATGCTTTAGTATGAATAGTTCGTATGTTCACTAACAAAGATACAAGGTAGAGAAAGTCGTGTGAATGTATCACATCAGATTTTTTTCCTAATTAAACCGCGAAGTTCTCTTGATTATCACCAACATTGCCATAACTAAGAAACCATGCGGGAAATACTTACTATGGGAAGGAACGCATAGTTCACCACAATACAGTATTCATGTCGAAATAACTTTTATGTGCAATTAACTACTGCCGAAGCATGCGTCGTTTTCGATTGAAATATTGAATATTGTGATTTTATGCAGTGCACTTTGAAATGCTATCCTTAATTCGATGAGTGTCATCTCAGACTTCTATATGCCCTTATTATGTTGAGGCGGTATTTTCAACACTTAAATGATATCAGTCTAATTATATATTATAAAAAATAATAACTTAAAACAATGTGTATAATATATAAAGTGTATATTACAGTCATTGTATTATGTTTATATTATATACATGTATAATAATATTATGTGAATGTATTACGTAGTTTTTGGCAATGTAGGAGCTGTGAGAATAGAAGCAAGCTGCCTTCCAAAGCAAACAGAATTACAAAGTAGAGGCCGAAAGTTGCTAACAATGAGGTAACCTTGAGACAACAATAAACTATAAAGTTTAATAAAGGCTACTAATAATTCTTGGAACAATAATGTAATATTTAAAACAGTTTATAAATAGCCAATCAAAAACTAGAAAAAGCTTAAGTTAAATAAAAGTATTCTATTGGAGTAGGCTTAACCAATCAGAGACTTGAAATAGAGGAAATTTAGAAATTCAGGCGGCAGACGCTATAAGATTGCGTACCCGATCGGTTCGGTATAGGTTCAGTGTGTGACATAAAACTTCATTGCGGTAAGAATAATATAAAGTTTACGTGTTAAAAAGTACAATTAACAATAATCTCACAGCTCTACAGTAGGATACATCAGTGAAGGGTTATTTAAGTCGTGTGAAGGATTAATAATAAAAAAAAGTACAACACAATTATAATTTGTGTAAGTCTTGTTCTTTAGCCGTACCAGCCCTGCTAAGAGATACGTGCTTTACAAGTTACTACTGACGAATCCGAGGCATACATACATAAGTAAAATAAATAAAGTAACATTAAAATAAAAGTTAAATTTTAAACGTGGGGGCGAAGGCCACCGGAAAAGTAAACGTGGGGTGAAGGCCACCGGAAATGTATCGTACGTGGGGCGAACACTCCAAGAAACATATCTCCCGCAATACGTGGTGCAACAACAACAATTAAACTACTGCAAGTTTGGCGCCCAAAGCGTGGTGCAAATAATGTAAAACGAATTCTACTTCAATGTAAGACAAAATTTGCTTTGAAAGCGTTTCCGTGGATTATTTATCGAGATTTCTAAGAAATATATAGAAAAATAAGCTTACATTTGAATAATTTCAAGAAGAGTTACGTAAAAGGTGATAAGTAGAGACAATTGTCTCATTATTATACACTTCGGGCTTTTTAAAATACGATATAGAGTTTTTGGGTGGAATTAAATATTTCCTATATTTTACGTAAGCGGTAAGGCGAAATATAATGTATATGTGGTGTTGCTAAGCAAGTTTTCTAGAGAAATATTGACTCAAGTTCATTTTCCTATTCTCTCTCTTAGCTGAAGTACACCTAACTATAATATTTTATCGCTCACAAAGGTTCATACTAAAATACAAACAACAATATTTATGTATATGAGCTAAAGGACAACCTGTTGGCATCGACGATTGAAACGGGATTTAGCAAATGTTTAGATTTGCCAGCATGCTTTCAGTACATTAATAAAACATGAACGAGCCGAATTTAATTAAAGCAAGCTGAGCCCCGCTCTTGAGCAGGATGGGTCGGTCCGTAAACACTTCTCTCCCCTCCCCCAATCAATTATTTATAACCGATATTTATGGAAGGTAGTTAGGTTAGTGATGGAGCTAATAGAGTTTATATAGCACGATTTTACAAAACGCTTCTGTATTATATAGCCTCGGAAACGCTGCCCTTTTAATCAAAAGGTGGTATTGACCTCAACGTGGCCTTTACACCTGTGTAGAAACAAGATGAAAAATGCTGTATATGGTTATATGAGCAATAAGAAAAAATAACAGCCATAATATTTCAGTATTAGAACATAAAGTGACAGGAGAAGATGTAAATAATTCATGAACAGACTAAGATTGTTGTTTATCGGCAAGTCTACACCATATGTGAGGGGTTGGTAAGGGAGCAACTGAAGTATTGGACTGAAAATCTGAATAATAAACGACGTAGTGCAGTAATGCTGCAGATGGGAGAGTATTAGTAAACAACACTCTAAAAAATCCTATGTGTCATATTCCACGACTTCAGTATCTCTTATTATAGTGCTCCTTCTAGTCGGGTTACATCACTCACAGCATGCTTCTTGGCTAGAAATAATTCCAAATTAAGCAATATGGACTTGGTTGCTTGCACCGTCTGGAAAAAAAACACAACTGTTCATCTATCCTAGTACTTACTAATGAGCCCATGCGGGGAAGAAACGAAGAGTCGCGTAACATACTTTATAGATTATCAATGACAGTTCGACCTGGGAAACTTGAAATGCAAAAGAGAATATTTCGAAAACGCTGATGCGAAAAAGTAAGTTATTTAACATATAACCTATATTTCAAAGAGCTCTACATTTTTGTGCAGTGAGTTTTTGTCTATAGCTCGTGGTTTACCTGTTAAACAAAGCTTCTTCTTCTTCTTCATCTTCAATAAATTATCCTCAACTTTGTATGACTTAACAACCCCAAGAACTTACAAGCCAATGCCTTAGGTCAGTAGCCTGTCGAAGTGGGAGCAAACTCAGGATCATTGCATATCCAGAATGGATGATCAGCCTAATGCCTGGTATGGCGGTGGAAAGAAGGGAATGAAATGTAATAATGAAAGGGATGATAGGAAAATTTCGGATAAAATTATCCAACCATTCCTTAGGGACCGAAAAAAGCCGCGAAAAAACCTTCGGCCAGATTACTTGGCTCGAACCCGGGACCTCCCGAATGCGGGCCACAGGTATTACCGCCTAAGCCATCCCGCTCGATCTGTTATACGCAATTATACAAAATACATTCAGAGACCATCGCAGGTATTCAAGATACACATTTAATTTGTGCAATATCCCAAATACATTATATTTTAATCAAAACTGTTTGAGCAATCTTTGAGAAAACGAAAGGTTTTTACCATGTATAAGGTATTTTGGGATAGGTAAATTTTCTTTAAAAGCTTCGTCTGCTACGCTTAAAAGTTGTATGAATTAAATGTGAAATTTGGTATTTATCCGATATTTTGTTTTAGAGTTAGGTTGTTCACCGACACAGGCAATGCTATTTTTTTTATTTCGGTGGGCCTCTCAAATCATATATATCCGGTGAAATTTGGATGAAATGTGATACTTCCTCTACCTACTATATGTAGGTGGTAGAGAAAATGAAAACAATATATTAGCATGCTAATAGAGAGAATTTAATTTTTAATGTGCATAAAGAACAAACGATAACACAGTCCTAGCGATTTTCAGTATTTTGCATTTTATAGGTTTTATAATTTTCTAATATTGCAACAAATTGTTCAATCTCTGTATATGCAGTATTTTAAAAATTTACATATATGCATTTGGCAGAGTAGACATTTCGCGTAATATGTGAAAATGTATTGAAAATAACATTAAATGTAGCAGAGAAATAAATGTGTGAAATCGTGAAAGCCTACAGGATCTGTTAAATGGCATGGACTTTGCACAAAGAGACTTTGCCTGTGGTATTCGAAAAAAAAGCAATAGGGACAATAACAACATTCAGCAAAATAGGAGCGTATCGGAATATACTTATTTTTATATACAAGAGGCTGAGATAATAGTCAACTGTGCACAAGCTAGAGCGCTAAGTTATGTTTGAAATTATAGAAAACAAAAAGAATGAGCAACTAGGATTTCAAAATATACTGCCTAAAATCTGAAAAATTATATCTGCAAGCGTGAATATTTTCGAAAGGATTTATGTCGTAGAAATGCTTGACTTAAACTGTTTAGTTTATTGATCCCTACTGCAGGAGTACAGTTGACAGATACAGTGTGTGAGCCTATGGAAACTGCATGAACTTGTATGCATAAAATATGCATCAGTCCGCATGCGCAAAAGATAGTGCTTCTTACTTGGAAGCATACAAAAATCTATATAAATGTGGCACTGGATCTGGTGAATCAACTGTATGCTTCACATCACGCTGTATGCTTCATAAGTTGAAATAAGTGATATATACACTATAGTAGACTTGGTCTATTTTAATGGTTTCGAAGTTATATAAAGTTTCGCGAGAATGATAAGTAATTGACTACTACTTTACAGCAAATTCATTCTATTCCTTTTCTTTGTCATGTCGTTACATGGGGCATAAATATATTTTAATAAAAATCGTTAGAGACATTTTTGAGAAAATTCAAAATAATTATTTAAATAAAATCAAGCGAAGCTGGAGAAAATTTTCTGAAACATTTTCCTCTGCATTCTTGGAAGGTGAAAAGCATAAAAATGAAATTTAAAGTTCACATGGCTATTCTTTTCTGCATTCTAGACAAAGGTAAAGAACAATACAACAAGGTTATCGAGTTTGCCTTTAGGTTCACTAATGAGCTTTCAAGAAGCTGGAATTACATTAAACGCGGAAAATATTTTATTAATATATAAAGTGATTTGGTATATACGAAGAAAACAAGCAAGATCGCGTAATCTTTAGCCATGTCTAGCATTGGAGGTCCAGAACTCAAAAGAGATGGAAGAGACGAGAAGGTGCAGAAGAGTAAATCAAAACCACAAATATTTCAGTTAGAAATCAGGAAGGCTGCAATGTCCTACTGCCAAAATTTAAAGTTTTTAGCTACCAAAAGTGGCCATGAACGAATTTAAGGGGAGATACCTAGATTATATGACTTTAACTAGTAAAGCTAGAAGCTTAATTTTCTCAGGCACGTTCAGTTACGCCATCTCGTTGCAATTTTATGTCGTACGGTTTGGAAGGTAAGTTACTTTTACTGTTATTTTATTAGCTGACTTTCAAGTATTTCAGAGCATACTCCTTATATAGTTACTAAAGTTTTATTTATTAAATTTAAAATTTAAAGCCAAACCGTGTGTGAATTTTCACTATTTTTGTTAATTTTTGGGGGATATCTCCCTTAATAGACAATCCATGATTACGTCATAGGATCTCTATATTCAAAAGCTTCATTATGAGCTCATAAAACGCAGATATGCTGATTTTGCCGTACGACACTGAAGGTGTAGTTCACGTACAGGAAAATACTATGCAGGAAATAGTACTCTAGGCATTATGACCCTGCGTTTTACAGATACGGATAAGACATAATTGGCAAATGACTTCAAGGGCCATGCTGATTGCTATTTTAATGCAGACCAACTTGGCTGTCCAATCTGAGTATGTTACCAATATTTTAATCCACAGTTATAATTGCAAAGAAACAATTCTCATTTCTGTCGAGAACTGTTCCTTGCAATCATAACTGTGGTTTAAATGCTAGTAACATATTTAGTATGAACTGACAAATTTTGTTTTATTCAAATATGGTCATACCTATCATTCTGTATGGAAATGAAGCACGTTAATTAAAGAGAAACGTGAAAATAAATTTCAAGAGATTCCTATGCTCAATCAAAGACTGCACAAGAGAGGAACACCGAAGGAATGAAGATATTAGAAAAAATCTGATGTGTTACACTTACATGACTTTCTCTACTCTTGTACAAAACTATTTTTACAAACGCTTATTCTCAATATGCTTCATGTTAATCGAGATGTTAATTTTATTGCTAGCGATAGTCAAATCTTTTAAGAGCAAGTTGCTATGTGGCGCATTCCATTCTCTTTGTATTTCAGGACATAACAAAAAGGAATAACGAATTCCATTTGAGAAAAAGTAAAGTACTGGAAAATTTAAGGGAATAACAAGCAATATAAAAAAATGTATATAACACAAATTGTGTATTTTAACGTGGTCTACATTTTTTTGTGTAGTAAAATGTTGTCTATCTCTTATGGTTTACCAGTTATGCAAAAGTCGTTCACAATGAAGAATACTATTGGAGACATTCCCAGAAAATTCAAGATATACATTTTATTTGTCATGAAAGTATCTTCAATGTATGATATTTTAATTAAAATCGTTAGAGCCATTTCTGAGAAAATTAAAATTTTCGAAAAATTTTCCATGTAAAGGGTAATCTGGGGTGGGGGGATTTTCTTGAAAACCTTCGTGTCGCATCTCTGGAAGATACTGAACCTAAATACTAAGTTTGGTGTTTATCCAACTGTTCGTTTCTGAGTTATGCTGTTCACAGACAGACAGACACACACGATAACACACATGTTTCCAAAAATGATTTTTTTGGATTCAGGGGGCCTCAAAACATATATTTCCGGTGAAATCTTAGTATCGAATTTTTGGGTGGAATACAATACTTCCCCTACTTACTATACGTAGTAGAGAAAGTAAAAAGAATTAGGTTGAGTCCATTTTAAGACTTAATTGGCAAACACGGACTGCAAGACAAGACACACGCAAAGAATGCCAGAAGAACTAACTCTTAATCGAGCCTTCAACTATAAACCTATAAACCAATCGGACGACCCAGTAAACGATGGGAAACGTTAGAATAGAACAGGGGCTTCGTCCTAAACCGTGGCTAGAAAAGGAAAAAGAAGATTTTAAGCAGAAAATCGATACTGTCAAAAGCAAAAAAGCAAGAGGATAGAATAGGAAGAATAAGTATACACAACAACTGGCCACTAAATGAAGCTGGAAAGAATCCAGTACACAGATCACGCAAGAACTCTGCTATTGTCCAAGCCTTTCTTCGGCTCCTTGTCGAACATATGCGTCAAGTGTAGCAACCTGTTATTAGTTCCATACGCCACGAAAGTAACCGTTAAATCACAGTGCGCTACCAGCCAGAACATACAGCGATTACATGGGATCTTCTCACTTTATTCGGTTATTGTTGAGGTGTGTACTGGCCTCCGGGAAGATGTACATTCTTTCGCTATGCTTGAGTCAAACCACACGTTACACCAAGAGCTTTTAGTGACGTGTTAGTAACCTTCCTCAATCGGGAGATCTCTTACTTCAGCGACTGTAGATGTGTAGAGACGCATTCTGTATGTGTACTTAAAACTATGAACAAGTAGTTTATGAAATTTTCGATTTTGCAGAAATAACTGATGTTTGGCTTATACCCCCGCCGTTGAATCTTTGCGCTTAACAGTTCGTGTGGCTTCGCGTAAGGCTGGCTATATTGCGGTTGCGATAGATAACATAATGATAATTCAAACTATAGTAAACAAATATTTAAGAAATAAAAGGGGTAGGGTATACATATTTTTTGCAGACTTCGAGAAGGCTTTTGATACTATAAACAGAGAGGCTTTGGCATATAAATTGAGGAATAAAGGAGCCAGCACTGCATTCATCGAGGGGGTACAAAAATTGTATGAAGGAATTAAATTTTGTGTAAAATGTGGAAGAAATAGTACTACTGATTATATACAGCAAAATTTAGGTCTGAGGCAAGGTTGTAAACTTAGTCCAATATTATTTAACTTATTTATAGATGATATTTTAGATAGAATAATGAAAAGTAATAAACACTGCCCAGTCATAGGGAAAAAGGAAATACCAGGGTTACTATTTACAGATGATCTAGTAGCTGGGGCAGTAACAGTGATAGGGTTGCAACATGCTATTAATGAAATTGCAAAATTTAGTATGGAATGGGGGCTAAAGGTGAATACAAAAAAGTCCAAGATAATAGTGTTCAAGAAAGGATCAAAATTGAAAAGAGAGGAAAGATGGTATATAAATGGAGAGCAAATAGAGGTGGTAAAAGAATTTGATTACTTGGGCATTAGATTCTCAAGCAACGGGAAGTGGGAAGCACAAGCTAAATATGCACAATTGAAAGGAAAGCTAGCGATGAAAGCTGTTAGAGTTTGCTTGTGTAAAACACCCACGCTAACAATGAACTGGTTGGAAAGGCTATATGAAGCTGTAGTAGAGTCAAAAATGTTATATGGAATAGAAATATGGGGGGTGGCAAAGGGATGGATTAAGATTGATATAGTCCATAGAATGTTTTGTAAAGAAGTTTTGGGTTTACCCAAGAGTTCACCAAGGGGCGTGGCACTGGCAGAGCTAGGAAGGGTAGGGAGAAAAGGTATAATAGTGGAAAGAATATTGAAGTATTGGTATAGATGTTTAAATTTAGAAGATAATAATATATTAAAAGAATGTATACAGTTTCAAAAAGCTGTCCTAGGAGAAGAGTGTTGGTTAGGGGAGATGGGAAATGTCCTAAAAGAAATTGGCATGAGGAATATTTTCCTATTAGATAAATATAATAATAGTGCGTTTTGGAAAGAAGTGAGATTGAGGGTGGAAGATATCGAGAAACAAGAGATATGGGCTAGTTTTGAGGATAAAAGGTCATTGATCTTGTATAAATCAGTTAAAAGAGATTGGGGAAGGGAGAAGTATGTAGATATATGTAATCAATTTGGTAGAATAGGTCTTGCGTGGATGCGCACAGGAGTAATATTTTTAAAAAGGAATGGATATAATGGCTCGGGGAGATGTATTATGTGTGATGAATCGGGTAGTACTTTTCATTGTCTAATAGAATGTGATAAGGTTAAAAGGTGGAGAGAGGTTATATGGAATAAAAAATGGGACAAGTTAAACAAAGAAGTAGTAGCATTAAGAATGTTGGGAAGCACAAAAGTAGAAATAATTAAAATGATGGGGACATTTTTAGGCAACACAAGGGATAAGTGGATAAGGAGCTTAAGAAAGGTACAGCTGAACGAGCATAGTTTGTAAAGTGGAGAGATGGTATAGTAGCTTTATCCCATATATACAGCCTAGGGGCTAAATATGGGGGAGCTAGAAAACTGGTGCACTAGACATAAGTTTTAGATGTAAGCTTTATTTGTATTATTGTAATAATGATGAAAATAAATATTACTATTACTATTACTATTACTATTGCGGTTGCGACGTTGTTAGTAAACAACAGCTGATTGTTCTCCTTTCCATCGTGTCTAAGCCGCATACAAAAACGTAGCGAACGTCATTAAATAATAACTATTTCGTATTATTATTATTATTATTATTATTGTTAATTGAAATTAACTCAACATAAACATTGCAACGTATGTAGAATAAATTAACACTTTTGACAATATAGAAACAAAATAATGCAAACGTGCCTGCTACAATGGGTAGGAATAAAAAAAATTTAAGCTGCGATAACAAAGTTATTTTCACTCATGCTACTTCCAGATGGTTCAGGAATTTTGTCCTCTTTCTCTTGGAGTTTCACTCCCTTGTAAATAACAGTTCTCGTGATTAGTTCAAGAGCTGCTGCAGTTCGTTGTACGGCTCTATCAGCAGGAATAGAGGGATCCTATGAACCTTTACGCACTCCTCCTGTTCAAAGAATTCCCGCGTCCTTCTTAACAGTTCCAATGCCTGACTATTAAATAGCACATTTCGACGCAAAGGATTTTCACTTCGTGAATCATCACTCGGTGATCGGCGTCGTTTTTGAGATATTGTCGCACTTCAAATTTTGTATAAATAATATGAATGAAATATATATAAAAAGATAAATATATATGTATAAACGAACACCAACAATAACCACAAATATAAATAACAATGAACAATATTAGCTTGAAAAGAACAACTCGACGCATGTGCTAGAGATTCACAAGTTGAAACACGTGGTTGGAAATACCTACATCCGGCAACAGAGCCGCTGCCAGTTCCGTTTCCGCTTTGTCATTGACCACCCGAAATGCTGCATTGTGATTGGTTTAGGAAGTCTAACGGTTAAAGCTTTTCATCTGTATTTTTGCGAGTAAAGTGGAACCTTTCAACGGCGGGGGTATAGTTATTTATGCAAAGAATTTGAATTGAACAGCAGTCTTTTGAGGTTAGACACAGAGATTAGATTAAGGAAAGACGGTATAGCGTTGGCTTGGAAAGTTGAATCAGAGTTGAAAAATTCACAACGGCCGGGACTCGAACCACGGAACTTCGGTTCTCCGTGCCGATGCTCTTAACACTTGAGCTACCATAGCGAGATGCTCGAATGCGCATTAAATCTTTCCATTGGAATTAATACCCCAGTAAATCTTCAAGACAATCTCAAATTTTCAACATATCATCTCAAAGACGGTTTACAATGTTGCGAGTGCTTTACATTTCTAGGATTTATACCTATTAGAGTTAATTTGTGGTTTTGATAATTGTTGTTTCATACTAGCGTTGCCTAGGTCCTGGGTCACTCTTCATGCCGATGCTCTTACCGCTTGGCGTACCATGGCCATATGTGCGTAAAATTCTCTCATCTAATTTAATTATCTTGATTAGGTATTGAAACAGTAAAACGGAAATTACTACATAACTTTCTATTCCTAGACCATAATTCCTTGCTCTACCCGCGGCAATTTTGCAGCGATATTTTTTGCATACTCTAGGTCAGTGGTGGCGAAAATGCGACTCGCGAGGCAGTGTAACTCGCAGGCGCAACTCCTTTTCTAGCCGTCTATTCGTTTGTTTTCCATGTGCTGCTGTGAGGTGTAGTGCGTGTTGCATATTTGATGACTCCAGAGAAAAAGGCATTTTCGCCACCCTTGCTCTAGGCTATATAACGAACAACGCTCATTTGCTGCTGGTGCGATTAGGCACAGATTCCAAAAGAAAACTTTAATTTTTAGTGCCTAAGCTTGAAATTATCAATGCCATTCATACATTAGACGTTAGCCTGTTTCCATAAATACGCCCTGTCATCTAGCCAGTGTAGGCCGTTGCTTCTCTTGACTGCTGGCGTATAATTCTGTAATATTTTGGGCAGTGAGTCATCTGTCAATCTTTTATAATATGTGCAGTTATCTTTAAAATTAATTAGTCTGTTGGTTAAGGTCCGTATGTCTCGATAAGTTTATTTCGCTGCTTATTTAAAATAGGCAGTTCCACTATTAAATACTAACACTTCATCTCTGCCGCTTGAATTCTTCTTTTATTGGACCGTTTTGCTCTCCAATTTTAATTTCCATAAGTGTGTACGGATACAACCACGTTTAAAATGTTATTCACGTACATCCACAATTTTACCTTTCAGTGTGAGTAGAATGATAACGCATATTCTGTTAGAATTATCAATTGTAATATTAATTCCGTATTTATAATGCCACACAGTGTATCTTAAATAATTAAAATTATTAACCTCTTCTATAACCTGTCCGTTTATATGTCGTATCATAAGTGGTGTCCCCCCAAAAAATGATACAGCTTTTTGTTTTATTTTTGTTCATTTTAAACTTATAATGAGCAACGGTTTCATCAAGTTTGCTTACTGCAGTTTGCAGTTGGTCTTCTGTTTCTCCGAATAGTCTGGTAGTTGGGAAATAACAGTGTTTAAAATTGTATTAACTTCAAAATATTTATTTAAAAATTGAATTGCAAACATTGCAGAATAGAATCTTCGATGTAAATATTAAAAATTTCAGGAGACAGAGACCATCCTTGTTCAACTCCGTGGTTAGTCTTTTGTCAATAGTAAAGCTCTAAAACAAGACTTTTAATAGCTCGTATTATACACTAAATATAGGCAGCTAATTTATTTTCTCGCCGTTTCTGTATTAGTATTTCCAAAGTTCTAAGCATGAACGACCTTTTCGAAATCCAAATTATTATTCAATTAATAAGGGAGCCATTAAGTAAGCGTGATATGAACAGCTTTATTGTAAAATCAATTATTCGGCAGACTTTGCGGAGGTTTAATATCGTTCTCGGATACATTTGTTAACGTGAACATGTATTATATGCTTAATAATGAAGGCAAATTTATTTATTTTTTCTGGCACGGTTGATCGAGGTCGTAAAAGTAAGGAATCATGAACGGGAGTTCCGCGGTTTATCCCTCGACTAAGCTTTTATGCAGGTGTTCCTCGGCTTCATAAACAGCAAACTCTGGGCAGGTACTCCTATAACGTTTCCATTCCAAATTCCCCTTCCCAATTAATATTTAATTTCATACAGCATAAGTGTCCATTATATGCCTTATGCTGTAAAGATGGACGTCAAACGCTATTAAATAAATAACATTATATTGTTTATATCGAAAACTACATAAAAGTGGTCCTGTGGCAGCAAATTTTACCCTGTTTTTGGTAATGCTTCACACAGTATTTGTATTGTTTAGAAGTATATGTTTATACACCTTCAATAAATGCATAGTACAATATATAAAGTGGAAACTTGGACTTTGTAACGAAGTGAAGAATATCTATTGGAAGAAGTGTAATGTGGATTTAGAAAATACCAGAGCGTGTTAAATAGAGAGACAATAAAAAAGGAAAATAAATTATTTGGACACTTTTGGAGGAGCAACTATGTTCTAAGGAATGCACCGGAAGGAATAGTGGATGAGAAAAGCTTTCGGGGCAGAATGACATACCAGATGATTGCCAGTGTTATATCAATTGCTTCATATGCGCCGAAGAAGAATAAAATGGGAAAGAGGAAGGAATGAGGAGGCTTGGTTGCACTGAAACACTTGCTCTTGGGCTGAAAATTATAATCCGTTAACTGATTGATTTGTTTTGTATTTGATGTTCCACTATGTAACTACTTTGATGGCTTTTGTCAATGCCAGCTTACAGCTTATAGCACTGTTCCATCCGGGCTGTTTATGGAAGCAGTAACAAATAACAAAGAAAATTGAATTAGATTTCTACTCTTTTTATTTTCTGCTCTATCACCCTCATGTGTGGGTATAACGCTTGTGAAACGCTTCACAAAATCCACACTATGCTACGTTGATTAATTATATTATTGTGCTTATTTTCCGCAAAACTAATGCACGGGGATATTTTACTGTCTTTTCCTATCTGTTATTATACAGAATGTTACAAAAATGTACGGCACTAATTGCAGGACACATTCCTCAAACGTAGAGAAGAAATCATGTTATATGAACATGGGTCTGGAAACGCTTTGATATCATGTTACAACTCATTTTCTCCAACTCATTAATCGTGAAAAAAAACAGAAGAATAAAACGTACCAGCATATCACATACAACTCTTTCTCACAGGAGATGTTCAATATACCCTCCGTGAGCATTGATACATGCATCAATCCACCGTCGTGTAAATCCCGGATGCACTGATGTATCCTTCGAGTATTGCGTATGGTTTTGCAGCATTCCATAATACGGGCACGGAGACTCTGAACATCTGGCACTAGGGTTCGATACATAAGAGCTTTCAAATGGACCCACAAATAATAGTGCAGTGGGTTTAGTTCCGGGGAGCGTGGAATCCAGGCAATTGGTCCATCTCTACCTATCCATCTGTCACCGAATCTATTATTTAGAAGCCGACGGACGTTAACACTAAAATGAGGAGGTGCTCCATCGTGCATGGAGTACATGTTTTGTCGCACAGATAAAGGCACATCTGCTAACAGATCAGGTAGCACATTATCCACGAAATTATTGTAACTTTGTCCGTTGAGCCTGGGTGGAAGAACGTGAGGTCCTCCAAACAGTCACCAATAATGCCGG
The DNA here is from genome assembly GCA_030765065.1 of Deroplatys truncata. NCBI lineage: Eukaryota > Metazoa > Arthropoda > Insecta > Mantodea > Mantidae > Deroplatys > Deroplatys truncata. The sequence continues at coordinate 138,757,180 of CM060988.1, forward strand.
CTCAAACATGGACAAAAAATCTTTGATGAGGACTTGCTTCAACAGTTGCTTGAGGATTGACGTCAGCCCATTCATACCGATTGTGATAATTTACAACCTGATCTCATTGAAACGACGCCTCTTCTGTGAACAGCACCGTTGCACTAAAATTGGGGTTGACACTTTGTTGTATAAACCATTCGCAGAAGCGTACCCGTGCAGGAAAATCGGCTGCTGAAAGTGCTTGCACACGCTGGTGGTATAGATACAGCCGGGCCTCGTGTAACACTCGCCAGTCATGTGATCAACATTCATTGTTGCAGCTACTTGTCTTGTACTGACACTAGGGTCGTCGTCAACTGCCTGAAGAATTGCCGCCTCCCGTTGCGGTGTCCTCGTCCTTCTAGACTTCCCTCGGTCGCGAGTATCAGGCTGAAATGCCCATGTTCCATAAGACGACGATTAATGACTTCAAATGTTTTCCTGTCGGGGCACCTTCGTCCTGGAAATCTCTCCCGGTACAAATGTTGAGCGCAAGCGCCATTGCCGTCTGCCAATCCATTCCTCAAATGGCATCTACCATTTCTGCATTTGTGTACATTGCCATTGCACGAGCCAAGTCTGTGATCAGCTCTACTAGTACGTAGTAATCCGTGCGCTAGCCAAGGTCGCACTGCTCACTGGAACAGTTGATGTTACCTGTAAAGAAGCAATGACGTAAGTCGCATGGCAACAGGGACATGTAAAACAAAACACTGGCGGTGCACCTACGATAATGACAACGTAACCAAGAGTGCGTGTTCCCCAAGATTTACGTTCTATTCTCGTGTGTTTCCCATGATTAATGAGTTGGAGAAAATGAGTTGTAACATGGTAACAAAATGTTTCCAGACCCATGTTCATATAACATAATTTCTTTGTCTACATGTGAGGAATGTGCCCTGCAAATTGTGCCGTACATTTTTGTTACATCCTGTATGTTTTGAATCGTATATTGAGTGTAGCGAACGAAAGCTGGAAAGATGTGCAAAATAAGTTATTTTCAATCGCATCACAGTGTTTTATCTAGCTTTCAGCATTATCATATCTCTGCTCATAATTTCTCTTCCCTAGTCAGTAAAACCTCCAGCATGCGTAACGATTAAGTCATTCATAATGGCCATGTCACGATTGATCATAGTTTTCCGGTAATTTAACATTCCTTGCCATGATAATCATTTGAAAGCTGTGGATCTGATAGTAAGAAACCTGAGTTTAATAGTGACGTAAATTTACCGAAGAAAAACTGGTAGCACGAATGAAAGTTGAGTAGCTACATCGTAGAACAGAATTGCATTATAATGAGTTTAAATAAGGTAATGAAAAGCTATGGAAATACCTTGGCTTTATGCTAAAATGAAATACACACAGTTGATGGAATTAAAGCGGTAATTATGTCACTAGGTTATGCTATTTTGCAGAAATAGATTATTACACAGCTCGGCAAGATACACATTAATGATGTATGTACAGTGAAAAATTCTCAGAAAGAATAAACAATTGTATTCGGAAGAGCAGCGAAACCTCTTCAGCGTCTTGCTGTAGCCGATTTTTATTTGTTTCTACCGCTTACCTAGGTAGGCAGCGAAAGAACATATTTTACTCCACACAATAATTCGGGATTCAGATTTCACATGCGAAAATAATATTTTTCAAAGATTATTGTCCATCTACTTCATGCTAATCGAGATAATCATTTGCAGAAACTATCTTATTGCTAGTTTTCTTGTAGCTGCAAGGGGAATGTGGTAGGCTTTAAGCGATAATCTTTTAAGAGCTGGTTGCTATGTGGAGCATTCCATTCTCTTTGTTTGTCCAGGTCATAAAAAGCGAATAACGAATTCCCATTTGAGAAAAAGTATAAGTATTGGAAAATTCAAACAAATAGCAAGGAATATCTCGGAAATGGGTCACTCGACAAAAAGAATGTGACATAAATTGTGTGTTTTAACGAGATCTAGATTTTTGTGTAGTAAAATTTTGTCTACCTCTTACGGCTTACCAGTTATGCGGAAGTCATTCAGAATGAAGAAGAATTTTGGGGACATCCCAGAAAGTTCAAGACATATATTTCATTTGCCATTAAAATATCTTAAATATATGATATTTTAATGAAAATCGTTAGAGCCATTTTTGAAAAAATAAAAGTTTTCGAAAAATGTCCCATGTAAAGGATAGTCTGGGGTGGGGGAGTTTCTTGAAAATCTTTGTCACATCCCTGAATAAATGAAATACCAAGTTTGGTATTTATCCGACTTTCGTTTTTGAGTTATGCTGTTCACAGACAGACACACACGGACATATTTCCAAAAATGCTTTATTTGGATTCAAGTCACCTCAAAACATGTACTTCCGGTGAAATTTGGGTGGAACGCAATAGTTTCCCTACTTACTATATGTAGTAAAAAAGTAAAAATTCGCTCACCCGCGATTTTGATATCTCTGAACAACATACCTCAAAAATGAATACCTGACTTAATTTGAGAGTAATTTTATTTTTATCAGAATCGCAACTTCTATTCTCTGTGGAACATTAAATAAAGAGCTTCCGAACAGAGTTAAATGCTGTTTCCCCCAAAAGAATTACTAAAAATGTATACACGTAAATGTATATACGTAAATGCATATGGTGTAAAAGAGGAAGGTTTTCCCATTTTCGGACTAAATCTGAATGCAATACAATAGGTTATCTCGCTTTTGTGTATTCCTGCTATCAATAGATTGCATATTTTATGTCATAATATATTTCGAAGGCTGTAAAACAGAAAGCCCAGGAAGATGATGCTGCTTACACGACTGCTTAAAGTCTGCCTTGGGTGGAGGAAAGGAAGAAGAAAAAGCAGGCACAAAAACAACCTGAAAGGAGGCAAGCCTTACAGTTGCATAAAAATGTCATATATGTACATACGAATGTAGATTTCGAAGACTGAAAACATTGTAAAATTACGTATAGGTACTACTTGGAATAGTATAGTAAAAATCTGATGTATTACACTCACATGACTTTCTCTACTCTTGTACAAACTATTTTTACAAACGCTTATTCTCCACCTACTTCATGTTAATCCAGATAAACATTTGCAGCTACTATCGTATTGCTAATTTTCTTGTAGGTACAAGGGGAATACGGTAGGCTTTAAGCGATAGTCAATTTTTTTAAGAGCTGGTTGCTATATGGAATTAAATTCAGCTTTTTATTTATGGACGCTCTTTAACTGCTGTGGTCCTTAGCGTCCCATTCTATATTGGGCGTGAAAGACCGGTAATTTTGCTCAGAGGCCTCTTTATCAGGTTTGAAGTTCTTTTACGTGCCGTAAATCTACGATACGAGACCATCGGCTTTACTTCCTTTCCGAAGGAAGCCATGCTAATGAATTTTACGCCCGAAAAAATCCATCGTCCTCCGCCGGGTTAGAACCCGCGACCTCGGGAACTAGAGGCTAGCATGGTAACCCCTACACCACGGAGGACGACGTGGAGCATTCCCAGGCCATTAAAAAAAGTATATGACATAAATTGTGTGTTTTAACAAGTTCTACATTTTTTGTGTAGAGAAATTTTGTCTATCTATTACGGTTCACCAATTACGCAAAAGCCATTTAGAAAGGAGAGGACTAATGGGGACATTCCCAGAAAATTCAAGATATACATTTCATTTACCATGTAAATATCTTTCATGTGGTATTTTAATCAAAATCGATCACAGAGAGACAGGCTCACGGACACACACACGGACATGTTTACAAAAATGCTTTATTTGGATTCAGGATGCCCCAAAACACACATTTCCGGTGAAATATCGACATAGAATTTTTGGGTGGAAATGCAACACTTCTCCTACTTACTATACGTAGTAGAGATTGTAAAATGTAGCGGCTGGTTCGGCACATCGTTCCGAATTAATTCTGGATATATTTACATTTGTTGACTTTCCATTCCACATGTGTATGTGTGTGGAGATGGTTACCCTTATTGTTTTTTCTTCCACAAAATAACGATTTTCTCCAGCTCAGTTAAACTTCAAAATCAAGAAGGTCCTGCGTCCTAAATCGAATGCTTTCGTTCACCACGGAAGGAGATATTCAGTCTCCTCCGTGACGTCATTAAGGCTATAATGCGTTCATTGATGCATTTAACCATTTAAAGCGCGAAATTTTTCGGCAATACCACAGAGAAGACGTCATCTGCAAGATAAAGTAATTTCCATAAGGTCACAGGGGTACTCGTTCTTCACTAGGGTCATCCCGATATTATCTACAGAAGGAGGCTGCCTTTCCGTTATTTTTCTTCACACCAAGAAATAAGGAGCTTCACAAGCACGATTTCGAAACAAAGGATAATGGGGACAGAAAAGCGCTGTCACGATCGGGATCCGAACCGGTAGACTTTGAAGCGGATTTGCAAAGCGAGAGCAAAATGTTTCCAGCTAATCGGTCACCTCCCATGTTCGAGATTTATTTTCCTCTTAAGGTTTTACCGAGATGCTGATTTTGGGGTCTGCTATCGTTGAACTTATAAGCATATCCTAAGGGTCACATGATAAGTATTTCGCAGCTTCAGTTAGATTACCTCACATAATCAAGTGAGATGTACTTGAGACGTTTTTAGGACCTCCCGTTCATGTTGCCGTGGTGGAAAACTGAATTTCCTGCATTCAGTGTTGCGGTTTTGCCTATTTTACTGCGAGTATGTGCACGAACTCTAACTTTTGAGATACTTATTATTGCAGACATGAGATATAATCATATTTCGTAGTTGAATTTTATCATTTAAATATTATCTGAGTCTTTACTTCCTTTTATCTGTTAATATTTAGTTGCTGTTTGATTCATGCAGCAGTTGAGTATGAAGTGCAAGTATTTTAGATGTGTATAATGGATCGGCACTTTATCACCATGTTACTCAAACGACCATGTGCATTAGCAGTTAGTAAATTATGAATTTTATTTTCAGGTAAATACTAATTCTATTATTCATTATCGAAATAAAAAAAAACAAGATTGCGATACACGTGTATGAAAATCTCGGAGGTACAAAATATTCGTCTAGGTCTCGTTCTTTCAAACTTCTTCTCGTTTTCCAATGATGCACTTATTGAGCTTGTATCGCAGTATACTAAGTTCCTGTTGACTCCATCGAAGGTCTTTGAACAGTCTGAATTTTGAGGCAGTATTTTTAACACTTAAATGATTTCGGTCTAATTATACAATATATAAATTCAATAACAGCCCGCCTTAAAGCAATATGTGTATGTAACAATATAAAAAATGTATATTACAGTCATTCTATATGTTTATATTTTTGTATACACGTTATGTGAATATATTACGTAATTTAATAATGTGGGAGCTGTGAGAATAATAGGTTAAAAGTTGCTAACAATGAGGTAGCAATGAGGTAACTGGGGCAATAATGAGTAGGAAAGTTTAATAATACTACTAGTCATTTTTGGAGCAACAATAATGTAAATTTTGAGACAGTTTATAAAATAGCCAATCAACAACCAGAAAGAAAGTTTAAGTTAAATGAAAGTATTCTATTGGACTAGGATTAGCCAATCAGAAACTGAAATATAGCAAAATTTACAAATTCAGAGTTCAGTTGGTTGTAGACAGTGTTCTTAACCGGACGCGAGATGCGTCCTCGAGAAATTTAATACGTATCCGTGTGAGACGAAAATAGTTTACGTGTTAAAAAGTGCAAGTAATTAATAAAAGAATCTCACAGCTCTCTATATCAGTGAAGTGTTATTTAAATCGTGTCAAGGATTAATAAAAAGAAGCGGATTAAAAAGTTACAATCTGTGTATGCCTACATTCTTCAGCCGCACCACGCCTTGCAAAGAAATCCATGTCTCTAACAATAATACTGACGCAGCCGGGGCAAACATAAATATATAATATTCAAAGAAACAGTCAAATTACAAAGTTAATATTTTTACATTTGGAGCGAAGGCTACCAGGTACCATGCATGAGGTTGCAACTACTTCAAGTTCGGCTCCCCAACAGTTGAACTACAATACAACTCCTACTTCAAATTGGCTTTCCATACGTGAAGCAACAATCTACTTCAAATTGGCTCCCAAAGCTTGGGGCAAATAAAATAACAATACAACAAACAACCTTCTTCAATTTTATGGCTTAACACATTGCCTCGTAAATTCTAATGGCTAGGCGTATTGTGTTTTGAGTCTGTGGAAATCTGAAACAAATAATGGAGGAGGCATGGTTATATGATGATTATCACTCTCCTCGAATGCGTTGATTAACCTGTGATCAAGCTGCTATTGGTTGATATTCAAAGCTATCTTAAACACTATTCGTCCATATCGTATCATCTTGATTGGTCCTGGTAAATATTAATTACATTTTTGTTATACGTAATTGGCGTGCTCCAGGTTTGTGTTTTTGATCATCTGTTACAACAAAAGCGTTCTCTTATGAGGCAACTGATTGAGACTTCAGAAAAATCTGATATGATACATTCACATGACTTTCTCTACCCTCTATCTTTAGTAGTGGTAAACAACCTACTTTTACTAAAGCTTATTTCTATATCTACTATATTTAATCCAAATAAACATTTGCAAAAATAGCTACATTATACATTTCGTTATACATACAAAGAGAACAGGGATAGTCAAGTGTTTAAGAACTATATGCTGGCCTTAAAATTCCACAGTGCTCCATGCAATCGCGAGAAACAACTGAAAATCGACGGGACTTTAAAATTATGACAAGTATTGAACAATTCGAATCTTTAATAACGGATATACCAGAAACAGCTTATGCCACAAAAAACTTATTTTATAAATTGTATGTTTTAAGAGGTCTACATTTTTACTTTCTCTACTACGTAGGTATAGTAAGTAGGGGAAGTATTGTATTCCATCCAAAAATTCGATACCGAGATTTCACCGGAAATATATGTTTTGAGACCCCCTGAATCCAAAAAAAAACATTTTTGGAAACATGTCCGCGTGTGTGTCTGTGTGTGTGTCTGTATGTCTCTGTGTGTGTGTGTGTGTGTGTGTGTGTGTGTGTGTGAACAGCATAACTCAGAAACGAACAGTCGGATAAACACCAAACTTGATATTTAGGTTCAATATCTTCCAGAAATGCGACACGCATGTTTTCAAGAAAATCCTCCATCCCAGATTAGCCTTTACATGAAAGATTTTTCGAAAATTTTAATTTTCTCAAAAATGGCCTTAACGATTTTGATTAAAATATCATATGTTCAAGATATTTTAATGACAAATGAAATGTATATCTCGAATTTTCTGGGAATGTTTCAAAAGTATTCTTCATTGTGAACGACTTTTGCATAACTGGTAAACCATAAGAGATAGACAAACTTTTACTAGACAAAAAATGTAGATCGCGTTAAAATACACAATTTATGTCATACACATTTTTTTGTTGAGTGAACCATTTTCGAGATATTGCTTGTTATTCCCTTAAATTTTCCAATACTTATACTTTTTCTCAAATTCGTTATTCATTTCTTTTTGTCCTGGTAATGCAAATAGAATGGAATACTCCACATAGCAACCAGCTCTTAAAATATTTGACTATAGCTTAAAGCCTACCAATTCCCCTTGCATCTACAACAAAATTAGCAATAAGATTAACATCTCGATACCTCGATTAACATGAAGCATATGGAGAATAAGCGTTTGTAAAAATAGTTTGCACAAGAGTAGACAAAGTCATGTGAGTGTAACACATCAGATTTTTTATGTGGTATATTTTGTCTATGGCTTAACGTACTAGTTATATCTACAAGATTATAGAAAAGTCCTTCCGAATGAAGAGGACTTCTTAGGCTATTCCCCAAAAAATTCAAGATATACATTTTATTTGTCATGTAAATGTCTATAATGTATGGTATTTTAATAAAAATCGTTAGAGCTATTTTTTAGAAAATAAAAAATTGCGAAACATTTTCTATGTAAAGGGTAGTTTGGGGTGGGGGAATTTTGTTGAAAATCTTCGTGTAGCATCTTTGGAATATATTTAAGCTAAATGACAAGTTTGGTATTTATCCAAATACCACAGTCAGACAGACACACAGACACACACCGAACATGTTTTCAAAAAATGGTTTATTTGGACTTAAGGGCCTCAAAACATTTATTTCCTGTTACATCTCGGTATAGAATTTTTGGGTGGAATGCAATACTTCCCCTACTTACTATAGTGGTAGAGAAAGTAAAAATATCCAATTTAGAGGGAGACACTACATAGCGCAATTGTTTTCTTCTTTATTTATTTTTAAGTTTTAAGTTGATGTATAATGTTAACACACACATTGAAAGACAAAACGAGACATTACCCTGTGAGATGGCTCAGAAGATAGCGTCCACGGTTCATATTCGGGAGGCGGACTGTTCAAATCGCATATACCGACCAACCTGACTACAGCTTTTTTTCTGGTTATCCTCAGTCATCAGGTAAATAACGGATTGCACATCGGATCCCAAAAGCCGGTAGCACCTTTCATAATATATTGCCCAAAGTCTAAAAATGATACGCTGTTGAGATGTATTTCATATGGAAGGGAAATTAAAATGGTTGATTTGGATTTCACTACCAATCCAGTAGCTCACCAATTCGCCGCAGTGGGCATCTATGTGAAGATGATGATATCTGGTTTGCACAGGTAGGAAGGAAACTTATGAATGGCTTGGAAATGTGTGAATACTAGATACTTGTGTCCTGCATACAAATGTAGCCGACCTAGGAGTGAAGTGAACGTTAACCGTGTCAGCGAGACATTGATAAGTCCGCAGCTAGCGGGAACTTTATGAACGGATTTCTCCCCCCCCCCCCCGTGATTTGAGCAAATGGATGAACTACTAGCATTGGCGCTGAAATCCATTCGAACCATTTGGATTTCTCATTCATACGAAATGCGTATGAACACTGTTTCATTTAATAATTGTTGCTTGATAAATCTAGAAAAGACCAGACATTGGGCTGATCACCCATTCAAGTTTGCTTGCTCCTCGACAGATTACTAACCCAAGATATTGACTTGTAAATCCTTGGAGGTGTAAGTTCTACAAAGAGGAGACTAATCCATTAAAGAAGAAGAAGAGAAAATTAATAAAACAGTTATCGGAACTTTAGTACACGGTGTGTATTCACTACCATGACCAAACGTTACACCAACTGAAAGTAACAAAAATAAAACACAAGGTGCAGGGAGGTGACTACGCGATTAATGGAGGTGGTGCAAGAAGGTAACTAGCAATCATACAACCACAAAAGTTCACCTCCCAATAGCAACAAAACAGATGACACAGGATGGTGATCATGCAACTGAGGTCATCTAGCAACATGTTACTCAAGCAGATGATACATGAAGGCGACTTCGAAACTATGTCATCTATCCGTCAGAACTGAATCGTGTGTATCCGGGAATCTACAGGTACCTATAGCTATATGGTCTAGACGTTTAAGCAACAATGCTATAAAAATTAAGATAAATAATTCTGTGATTGGCGGCGCCGTGGGCGAGTGGTTAGACCGCTCGCCTCTCACCGAAGCGGCCCGGGTTCAATCCCAGGGACCCGCATGTGGGATTTGTGGTGGACAAAGCGGCGCCTGGGTGGGTTTTCTCCGGGTTCTCCGGTTTCTCTCGCCATTCATTCCACGAACTACTTCATTATCACCTTTCCTTTCATCCATTTCGCCGTCATTTCGTTTCATCTACTTCCTTCATCCCATACCAGACATCGGGCTGATCACCCATCCTGGACATTCTGCCTGCTCCATGAGAGTATCTGCTCCTCGACGGGACTCTGACCCCAGGCACCCGCCTGTAAGTCCTGGGGGTGTAAGTCCTACATAAGATGAAGTTAAACAGTGAATGAATTCTGTGATTTACTCAAAACTGATTAACATTACATAAAGAACATTTATTGCAAACGCAACGTTTGCTGTTTAAGAGATCTTTTGTTATTTTTTATATTAACATAATGCAGTATAGCAAGTATTTAAAGCAATGCTTTTTCAATAGTCTAATAAAGGCAGTTTCAAGTTTGAATTATGAAAGGGAAAAAAAAACCCTACCATTTGGTCTTCCTAGAAGCCATAAAGTGATGTAGGAGATGTTCTTTATTTCATAAGGAAATGGCATTGGCATGGTTGCCCATAAAATGTTGTTCGATTATTATTTCTGCTTTCTATTAAGTAGTGCCATAATAGTTATTTATGTAATGATCCTATAATGGGAGTTATTAAGACGCGAGTGACGAGTAACTTCACAAGTGTCTTAATAACCATTACACGAGAGATGCAGACAATGGTTTTTATACCTCATTTATATACACAATAAATATTTAATATTTAGATACATATGAAAGGAAATAAAAATGTGATAAATCAATTTCACGATACGTATTTTAGATGCGCTTCGATAACAAGTGAATATTGATTCAAGGTCCAGGTATTGATTTTACAAGATGAAGACAGAAATGTTTATTAGTGAATTTAAAAAGGTAGAACTTAGTTCCATACTTCCTGATGTTCTGGAAGAGGCGAGTAATGTAAGCTACAATTTACTTCCTGAAAAATCAAAGAAAACGCATGAAAAGTTATATGAATAGTTCAAGAAAAAATGTAACTTCATTGTAAGAAAATGTGCTCATAGTTTATTTTGAAGAAATGTCAAAAACAATGAAATCCCCAACCTGTGGACAAATTATTTGGTATTGAAGACTACTCTAAATGTAAAATATGTAACCGATATATCCAAGTATAAAAAGGTTGTATTATCTGTTAAAATAGAAATCGGTAGAGTTCACAGGGAGAAAAGCAAAAAACATTTTCGACAAATGAAATGAAAGCCTTCATTTATTAAGCACCTGGCAATACGTATCCACTGATAAGATAAGTAAATAGATCTATTTTCGTAAAAATAAATATCTTTATAAAGATTATTTGCTAAATACATGACTTTGTTACAGGTAGCACTAATATTCGGAGTAATGGGAGCACGTCGAAGACCATGAGCTACACGAATTAAAAATTGATGATGTGAAGGATCTAGAATCAACATTATTAGTTACTATCGCTAACACAAAAACAAATACATCACAAGGGTTCACAGAAACAGGAAAGTATTAACGAAACCTGTAAAAAGTACATGAAGCTGCGACCTGAAGCCTGTAAATCTCATTTTTAGTGTTAATTATTACACTGGAAAATGCACTGTGCAAAACGTTGGCATTGATAAATTGGGAAGTATGGGCAAACAAATAGCTACCTATTTTAACTTCCACACTTTGACCCACAGTCGTTCATTGGCCACTTTTTCCGTAGGAGTTTTGCAACTATGATAGTTGATGCAGGTGGTGACATTACAACTTTAAAACGCCATGGTGGTTGGAAATCCACAGCAGTAGGTGAAGGTTATATAGATAAATCTTTTGGAAATAAAGTAAAGATCTCAAATACAACACTAAAGTCCATAAAAAATAAAAATGCTCAAATAAATATAAATTCACTATCTACTTCAACAAAGTTTCATAAGGGACCATTACCAGAAATTACCTTTGCAAATTGCACCATACAAAATGTGTATAATAACAAGGTAGATAACAGATTTTGTGTTTTTACAGTCTTTGTTATTAGACGTTTGTGAACATAGATTTATTAGAATGTCATTGTAAAGAATGTAAAAGTGAAATAAAGTTAATATAAGTTCGTATTATTGAATAAACTGTTTTTCAGTGGCTCTGAGTAGGACGGCAAGCTCTGAGCAAGCGTGGAAATCTGTATCGAAATGAAAATCTGTATCGTAATGGACTTAATTTCGATACAGATTTCTGACAGCAAATGAATACTTTAAGTATAGGAGTCGAAAAACTATATTTTAAATGAAAGAACATTATTTTAGTGACACCAGGGTGCCTAACAGGGTGCAATTGTGGGTTTAAAGCGATTGTTTGCTTTTCCTCGTCAATTTTTTACCACATGCACACTGAATCAAGCTGTATACTGAGCTGTTGCTTCTGTTTTCCTCCCGTGATATTTAATGATGAATGAGCAGTCCTATGTAAGATAAAGTGTGTCTGATGTATTCCTAAATTGGATGGTAATGATGCCAGTTAACCTTGTACAGAAAAACATCGCTATGCATTAAGTAGACTGGCAGGTCTGCTCCCAAAACGGTTGAATCTCATTACGGTAATGTAAATAACTTTGTTTATTAACATTTACACCAACACGAAAGGAATAGACTGCTTCATCATGGCAGGCATCCCTCCTGTTACTTCCTAAAACCAAGGATATAATATATTATATGATACCCATACCAGACATTTATGTTTTCTAGAATAATCAGAAGTGTCTCGTAATATATGTACTTGATGGACGTTTATGACGGGAGGCTTAGTCGTAGTCTCAGGCGTGCACGTGTTGCTTCAGTTTGTTACATTTTTTCCTTCAAAACTGAACGCTTTAAAAGCCAGGTGTATTAGCGAACTGGATCGCCATGTAAATAAGGTATGTGTATCCTTTTGGTACTCTTTTGAGACTACCCTGTGAAGCTAAACGTTACTTGTCTCTGCTGAGCGACGGAAAACACCAAGAAAATGTTATATAGCTGGTATGTTATCATCAGACAGAGGGGTTTGAGTAAGTAAACCATCAATTTAGGAATGCAGCGAGGCTTGGTGGTGAGAGAAGGTGGAAGTGCTTGTGACCTTGTAGTGTTGTCTGTAAACAAAAATGATGTACAGTTAGAGGGCAGTAAACCCTACTCCGATTGCAGGTAGACCAGAATTACGGAGTATAGAAGGAAAATAAACAATGTATGTTTAGCTATTGATAGTATAGAATAAAGTTATCATGATTTAATTAAGACATTAATATACAGAAATCTCAGCTACACTGTCCTTTCTTTTACATCGAAAGTTCTGAATTTTAAAGAGCATTATCCACTCTTATTAGCGTATGACCAAAGGTCCTCGAAAAATTCTGATCCACAGTTTAGAGCTGAGGAGATTAAAAATCCACTTTCCTCATGCTCCTTTCTAATAATGTCACATGTTCCTTGTGTTTCACTGAATTACAGAGCTCTAATGTTACATCTGATGGTTTCGCCATTTGTGCTGGTGTTCCATGCCAAATTACGCTACAAACGATGCTCATTGTGATAATGTTTTTACTTTCTCTACTACGTATGGTCAGTAGGGGAAGTATTGCAATCCACCCAAAAATTCGACACCGAGATTTCACCGAAAAACATGTTTTGAGACCCCCTGAATCAAAAAAAGCATTTTTGGAAACATGTCCGTGTGTGTGTGTGTGTGTGTGTGTGTGTGTGTCTGTATGTGTGTCTGTGAACAGCATAACTCAGAAACGAACAGTCAGATAAACACCAAACTTGATATTTAGGTTCAGTATCTTCCAGAGATGCGACGCGAAGGTTTTCAAGAAAATTCCCCCACCTCAGACTACCCTTTACATGGAACATTTTTCGAAAATATTAATTTTCTCAAAAACGGCTCTAACGATTTTGATTAAAATATCATATGTTTAAGATATTTTCATGACAAATAAAATGTATGTCTCGAATTTTCTGGGAATGTCTCCAAAAGTATTCTTCATTGTGAACGACTTTTGCATAACTGGTAAACCATAAGAGATGGACACAATGTTACCACACCAAAAAATATAGATCGCGTTAAAATACACAATTTATGTCATATACATTTCTTTTTGTTGAGTGAACCATTTTCGAGATATTGCTTGTTATTCCCTTAAATTTGTCAATACTTATACTTTTTCTCAAATTCGTTATTCAATTTTTTTGTCCTGGTAATGCAAAGAAAATGGAATACTCCACATAGCAACCGGCTCTTAAAATATTTGACTATAGCTTAAAGCCTACCAATTCCACTTGCATCTACAACAAAATTAGCAATAAGATTAACATCTCGATATCTCGATTAACTTGAAGCATATGGAGAATAAGCGTTTGTAAAAATAGTTTGTACAAGAGTAGAGAAAGTCATGTGAGTGTAACACATCAGTTTTTTTATGTATGAAATCTTCTTTACTTTAGACATATTGTCACAGGTCTCCACTGCATAGAATAAATAGAACAGTCGGAATGAAATCTCTATTGAGTTGGGGAGGAGAGTGCCTGTCACAATACCTAACTCGTGGGTTCAAACTCGGCGGAGGCCGATGGATTTTTTCGGGCGTAAAATTCCTTAGTATGGCTTCCTTTGGAAGGGAAGTAAAGCTGGTGTCCCGTGTCGTAGATTTACGGCACGTAAAAGAACCTCAAGCCTGATAAGGAAGCCTCTGAGCAAAATTTCCGGTCCTTCACGCCCAATATAGAATGCAACGCTAAGGGCCATAGTAATTAAAGAGCGCCCATAAATAAAAATCAATTTGATTTCTCAATATCTAACATCGCCCAAATTCCGTGCGGTAACACGATTGCCTGGTTGTCATGGGCTAGACATGCTAGCCTGTATTTTCCGAGGTTGTGGGTTTAAATCTAGCGGAGTGCGACGAATTTTTTCGGGCGCGAAAATCGTTAGCATGCTTCCTTCGGAAGGGAAGTAAAGCCGATGGTCCCGTGTCGTAGATTTACGGCAAGTAAAAGAACCTGAAGCCTGATAAAGAGGCCCTTGAGCAAAATTTTCGGTTCTTCACGTCCAATATAGAATGCATCGCTAAGGACCATAGTAATTAAAGAGCGTTCATAAATAAAACTCAATTTAATTTTAATTATGGGCTAGATACAGTAGGCATATTGCTACCTCCACCCCTGGTAATTAGATTGGACTGACCTTAACAGTCAGAATCGATCATTATACGGCACAGGTGATTAAAATATGTATTCCTGAACGGGAGATCCGCGGTTCAAATCCCGCCAGGACCGACCTACTGGGGAGCTACTCTAAGCTTACACCTGAACGTTTCCTTTCCAAATTCCCTTTTCAATTATTATTTCGGTTTGTGTATCATCAGGTCTAACACCTGTGGTGCCGTACGCAGTACGAACGAGCGTTAAACACTATATATATATATATATAAAGAATGGATTATAGTCTCGGAGACAAAGCAAAACTTTCAAATAATTTATGATAGTGTAAATCAAACTAAATGTCATTCACAAGAAATAGGGAAAGGCAAAGGATGAAGTAAGTAATTTTAATTTTTGTTTCATTTTTTGCTCCTTTGATTAGTAGTTCTTGCACCTGCCATTTCCCCCCTTTTGTCAAAAAATTGTTCGTTGTAAATATATTCAGCACATGTATGGATTGACATGTATTAATCCATATGTAAAAAGATGTAACTCGGTAGTATAAAAATACAACCAAATGATGTATAAAAATTTAGACCACGTTACTCTCATGCGCCAAAAAAAAGAGCACGTCTAATATGAACATTGTCTCAAGACCAAGCTTATTCTATCATTGCAATTACTCTTATAGCTCCACTCACATTGTCTTGTTGATCTAAAGTGCAGGAATTTGATCCATCAATTTTTCCCTTGCTAGCCAATATAAATTGTATCTTCCCATCTGGTACAGCTTTCCTCAATTCTGGGCATTCTAGAAGATGTTCTCCATTTAAAATCTTGTCAGCTTTGCAAATTTTACATACTTTGTCATTCATAAGTAGATGTTCCGCCACACAGTGATGTCTAGTGGCTAATCTGAAGTGATAACGGCTTCTTTCCTTGGGACATTTTTTATTTTTGTACTATTTCTTTTATGTTGGAATAATTTTTTGTTAGTAATTTCCTTTTGAATATTATATTAGTATTTATATTAATTTTGACATTTTTAGTTTCATATCTAGTCCACAAGACTTTTTAGGTTTTGAATATAACACTGCACCCTTTTTGGCCAGAAAGTCTGCTGTCTCGTTACCATTCACTCGCACATGTACATATTATTTGTTGAAATTTTGTTTGTAGGAATCTATAATAAGATCTCACATCCTTAAAATTTTAAGATTCATTTTAACTATCATATCGTTCTATTGCTTGAATGGCAGAAACTAATCTGTGAGAACAACTACTTTATTTTCTTTTATATCAGTCCTGTAGCATACTGTTCTAATGCTCGTTGTATTGCAATAACTTCGCCATCAAAATATGTGGATTGTCTAGGCAATGTAAAATAATGTGAAAAGTATTTACAGTATATACCACCTCTCACATTATTTCTCAATTTATCTGCAAAACCAGCTGTATAAATTCTAAGTCACTTTGTTTCGGGGAATTGATTATGTAGATGTTCAAGTGTAGCAATTCTGCATACTTCTGGCAAGTCTTCTTGTTTATTTAGTTGTTCTATCAACTCTTTATTTGTTACTATCTTGATAAAATACATTGGATTAGTTCTAGGAGCATGAAGAGTGCATTTTTCTGATAAATTTAGGTAATTATAATTGTTCTCTAAAAAGGTTTTGTTTGTAATCTGTGTTTTTAGCTTGTATTCTCTAGGTAGTTGTTGAAACCAATGATGGTTGCTTGCGTTTGTTTTTAATTTTACATATAATTGTGCAGCTTGTATTTCAATATTGGCTTTCATTGGGTTCGTTTCCACTCACATTGTATGATACGTTGGTTACATGACATCGGAGTGGGGTGGTGTGATGTAACCATTAGCATTTTTTAGGTTCACTAAGAGTGCAATTTGTTCCAAAAGTGCTGAATTACATAACAGGCTTATCTTGCCACTCACTTGATTGTTTTTCTAGAACGGAAAAAACAATCTCCAGGAGTTGATCAGAGCATTCGGATTTCATTGCATCAACTGTTGATACATGTATGCTAGTGATGTCATTTGAGCACTTAAGATGGACCTGCAAGTATTGCACTATTTTATTTCATCACGTGCGGCAAGAAGAGTTGTAGAAAAATATATTTACTTAGGGAACAAAGTATTTCCAAACTACTGACATATATTATGTTTTCATCCTCTGCATGGCAGGAGAATGATTCTCAAGTTACATTTTGGCTATATCCTGTTCAACAATTGTTTATAGAATTTATTGTAAAACATGTGTGAAAATGCAGATGATGACAATCAATTAGCAACAGATTCCTAAAACAGGGATTTTAAAACTGCGCTATTTTTACAGCCCTTCTATAAAGCGCGTAGCTTGAAAAGCTATTTCCCATGTAAGCGCCAGGAAGAATTTAAACCTGCGAACATATTTAGTTGTGTAGAAGCTTTAAATGTTTATGTATTGTAAACTGCAGGAACTGTACGGAATCCTGTCGTTGCTGTGCCGTCACTCCTGGTTCTGGCCGCCCGGTGTCTCCTCTCATCTCCTCATCCATCCTGGGTACCCTCTTGTAGGGCATAAGTATAATATCCTCACTGGAGCAGTGCCGAGTCCCTTCCGATCATCAGAAAAAAAGTGCAAGAATTACTGAAACTAAATTACTTTTTGTGTACATATTTCTTCTGACAGGAGATTTTTATGTGTAAAGTAAGACACGATACGATTCTGTTTTCCAAGGGTGCATAAAAATAGAAGCCTTCCATTTATATTGCAGTTTTAAACAGATCCATGAATTGTGTAAGAAATACTGATCCCTAAACCCAAATTATTTTCTCAGGTAGTCTAAAGCCCCTTGTACACGATCAAACTTTTTTTTTCCAATTCAAGAGTTTATAAGAATAATTGTCAAACATTTTTCAATATGTCACAAGATTAGACAGGACTTGACAACGTCATAAATGTATATTTACAAGCTTTGTTTTTCAAACTGAACACTTTAATAAATAATTTATCACGCATAAAGCAGTTTACTATTTGCCTCACGGTATAACAATTTGCAATGAAATACTGTTCTTTACTAATATTATGTAGCACTTTCATGTATTATATCCAATAAAATCAGATTACGATTATGGAATACAATGGAAATACCACCAACTAATAGGTTAACCATACTATATAACATTGCATTAACGTATACTTAGTTTGGAAATCTGCCTGGCAATTATTTCTTCATATGCCTTCACCTGCTTCATCTTATTGTGGTAATCCACGGAGTCCTAAAAATACGGACATGACCGGCTTATGTTTAACCTAATCAGTTCACGTACCTTGGCCGGGTAGTCATTTTTGTTTACTTTTCGCTTTCCGCCATGTTGCAGATTTCGTGACACACTGTAAATACTCGCATTTCATTGGCTAAAGCCATCAAATCATTGTCAAATCTTTGAGCGTTTTGGAGCATGTCCTTATTTGCTTTCAAGACTTTCAAAGAGTTTAAAAGTATTGGAAGGAATTTGACTAGAAAAATTGTAAAGTTGTGACAACTCTTTAAAGGTCTTTTAAAGTACTGAATTTGACAAAAATTTGATCGTGTGCAAGGGACTTTAAAACAAGTTGCTCTAAAAAATACATTTTCGTCCGCATAGTCTCTAAGTTTCACTTTGGAAATGCTGCACAATATATCTTCACTACAAAGATGCATATCAGAATCACAAAGGGGTAAAAGATAGCCTCATGCTGCACGCAGGTTTCGCAACTGCTTTCGTAATGAATGCACTGAATGCTCACTGTACGTGACAATTTCTTCCATCGCTAATGATAAGGAATTTTTGCGACAATGAGAGAAAGTGTGAAGCATCTGTCACTTTCGTTTTCAGAAGACAATATCGAAGATAGTTACACTTGCAAGACGCAGAGACACAAACAAGGTATGAAAGGCGGTGAAAGCCCCGAAAAGTGACATCACCAAAGCTGCTGAGGCATATGGTTCCGGGATCCGGTTTTCTTGCACGTGGGCCTCAGCCTGCGTGGACGCATAGAAAGTGAGTTCAGGAATGAGAAGAGCAACGAAATTTAAATTTGCATATTCTTGTTCATTTGCAGCTACATCGTGCCTTAATAGGGTATTAATGACAAGGACTTGTGGTATACACTTCTGGATAACTCAGAAAACTATTTACCCTTGGTTCCTTTCTTCCGCTTTTGTTAACATTTTATTTGATATTTGTTTGAGAATGGGAGTGAGTTGTACCTTCTTCTTCAAACTTTCAAGGATTAGGCCACCAGGGCCTGTTCCGAGTCTCAATCCCAACGTTTCTCAGGCCTACGCACATCTCTCCTTCCTACTGGCCTATATTGAAATGCCGGCTTTGGTATTTTGGTCATTCATTCTAAAACATGCTTCCTTTTAGTTTATACTTTTTCCTTTTAGTTCCTTGACTGTGTTTGAAACTCCCAACTCTTCCCTTGTAATTTTACTGGGAATGTAATCTCCATTAAGGGCCTCAAGAATCTCATCTGTTGGCTTCCAGCCTTTTCTCATCCTGTCTTTTTAAAATCCAAGTTTCGGAACCAAACAGTTTCATCGGTTTTGCTATAATTTTATGTAATTTAAATTTTACACTTCTTTACATACTTTTTACAAATTTTCTTTACATCAGTCCATTTATTTTATTGTACCTATTTAATTTTGCATATATCATACTTATTAAATACTAAAACTGCATCCCAAATAAGTAAATGTTCCAACCTGTTCAGCTGTTTTTCCTTGTCACAATTTTAATCCTAAATGGTTCTTTTCATTTCATTGCCATGGATTGTGTCTTGTCGAGAGAAATCTTCATGTCGTATTTTTTGGAAATTTTAAATAAAAGTAGAAACAATCTTATTCTTTGCAATTTTAATTCCTGTGGTACGGGATGTCTTCCAAACTTGCATTACTTTGTTTATCAGCAGGTTAAATAACAAAGGAAAGAGCCCGCATTCTTGAATTACCCCTATTGTCGTAATTTAGCTTTAATACTTTCTGGTCCTCAATCTATGTCCTGGCAATTACCACTGGCAGCAGGGACGTATCGAACAAATCAATTCCATTTCATCTTATATATGTCATAATGTCAACTTTCATTCTTTAACAACTCATCAACGTTTTTGTCACAGAGTGCGACGAAGAATAACGTGAATTCCATTTATCTTCCCAGTAGGACAGATTTAACGCTGAAACTTTATTAGCAGCGAGTTAAAGCGTCCTAAGATAATTAAAAAAAAGATAACATGAAATAGCAATGATGGTAATCAAGACGACGACAATGATGACGATTTTCAGTTACTTTCTTGGCGCCAAGAAATTGCTCGGCATTTAAAAAGGTGATGAATAAAAACGCCTAGTTACAGGAATCAACTGTTTTCAACCTAGCTAAATTAGTACAGGCTAATAATAAGCAAATTTGTTTATGTGCAACAACATAGTCTTAAACGCAGTCGAACATTAACATTTCCAAAGTTCGAAAAAAGAAGCAAAACAAAATACATACTTCAGGGTAACACGTTTGGGTAATGTATTTACCTATTAAAGTTAACTAGCACTCAATTGTTCATTGCATAATAAAACGTGGCATTTTAATGCCAGAACAACTCAATTTTATAAATGCTATTCAGAATAAAATCAAACACGTTTGTTATTACTGAGTTGAGGCAACGTGCTAACCGATGTGAATTGGTGGTTTCCTTAAATATCATCAAATTAAGGCGATAGATTTGAAGTCAGTGTGTATTTCATTGTCAATTTTCACTGAACATTTTATATTTTAAATGCTCACTTACGTTATAATTGTACACTTTCCCCCAAAATGTGTTTTATTTAATGACAGGCAGATGTAGATGATTTTGTTTCACTAACTTCTCAGTCACTAGAATGAGCTTTTACATTTTAATTTTTGTAATGACAATGCATTCACTAAGCTTTTGTATATTTTTTAAATTAAAATTGAGTGTTTCATTACCAGTTGAACTAACACGTAACAGTAAAGCATATCCTCGGATGCACTTGGAAAATGAAATTAGCATAAACATAAAGCAAAATCACAACTGTCTCAGTGATAAGGACAATTAAACTGCGTCGAATTGGAGAATCTAGCTTCACGAAGCATATTGGCAATCTGAGGGCAGCCCGAAGGAGTGTTGTAGTGTGTACCTACCCTTGTTGATAGGAAAAGGTTATTACAGGGTGGCGGTTGAGAATGAGGTTGTGGGGGTGAAAGGAGGTAACAGTGAAGCTCCTCGACGACTGCAGGCCGGGGTGCAACGGCCTTAGTGCACCGCTGGTGGATGATGTTTAAAAGTTTGCATTGGGGTTAATTTAGAATTTACCAAGCAACTCATGGTAGGACTATATAGGAGCTCAGCTTTTGCTGCTAGTTGGAGTAGCTCGTAGGTTACCGGGGGTGCCCGCAAGCCACGCGGGGAATCCGGTGACACCTCAAGCGGCGTTCTGTGGGGTTATAGTCCTTTAGAGACCGAACATGAGGGGCACTCCGATGGAATGGCAACTGGTCGTAAAATTTTGCGGCCTGGCGCATAATTTCATCCTCCACGTAGGGAAGAGATGAGGCTTCGTGAAGTAGTCTTACGGGAAAAGCGCAGCATACAGAATAGATGGTCCGGAGGCCCCTATTGTGCACCCGTTGCAGTCGGAGCAGACTGGAGACTGCGCCCATGCCCCAGATCTCGCAGGCGTACAGTAGGACGGGGATGATTAGTGCTCCGATTAAGCGCAACTTAAGAGGAGTCGGCATCGCAGACTCCAGCATGGGGAACAAGGAGGCTGTAGTCCTCATGGCCCGAAGCGAGAGGTCCGGGATGTGACCCTCAAAAGTTAGTCGCCTATCTAGCTGAACACCTAGATAAGAGATGGTATTCGTCCACTCTATCCTATGTCGGGGGCAAGTGAATGAGGGAAAGTAGGCGTACATCTAGCTCCAGAAATGCTCCATCAAATTTATCCATGCCGTTGGACTACCAAGCAACAAAGACGACGCAACAGAAGTAATGGAACCACAGACATAGTACACATCGCAACAATAGGTCAGGCTTTCGGTATAGTTCAGACAGTGACTCTGCTAATCATTGTTACGTAAAAATCAGTTCTATGATTAAAATGTAACTGAAATGTGACAAAAATGGAGTAACGAGCCAAATGGGCTTTATTGTACTGAAAATAAACGCCTTTTGGCATACAAGAACTCCCCAGACCTCAAAAACGTATTGACAGGTGTCGCCTCCCACCGAGGCGGCCCAGGTTCAACCCCAGGGACCCGCATGTGGGATTTGTGGTGGACGAAGCGGCGTCTGGGCGGGTTTTCTCCGGGTTCTCCGGTTTCCACCGACTGCTCCATTATCACCTTTCCTTTCATCCATTTCGCCTTCATTTCGTTTCATCTACTTCCTTCATCCCACAACGGGCATCGGGCTGATCACCCATCCTGCTTCTTCTGTCTACTCCATGAGTGTGTCTGCTCCTCGACGGGCCTCTGACCCCAGACACCCGCCTGTAAGTCCTGGGGGGGGGGTGTAAGTCCTACATAAGATGAGGATAAACAGCGAATGAACGAATGTTCATTTCCTATCGATACATTTAGCATTTAACATTAGGAATACATGTTATAGATGCCATCATTCCGTGCCAAAGAAGTGCATGATTACAACTTTATACCTACTTTTAAAAGTCAAAGGATTTACCTGAATTTACCATTTGATGGTAGTTTTCTCCCTAAATAAGATATTCAACCGCAGGCTTTACTAAATTATTTTATTTAGCCTTTTAACCCTTAAGTAGTAACATCGGTCTCTCAGATCATGGCGTTCTATATTTCTGTGATATTGCCTATGCTGATTATGTCGCAACCTTGAACGCCGAGCTATGTGTCACATGAACGTTTGTGTTTGATGTGAAAACGTAGCTTTATAGTTTTTGCTACCCATTGTTACAAATTTATCAGGTAGGTTCGTAGACCGGTGTTACTGTTAACGTAAGTATATTTTGCGTACCTCTGATCTCTTATTTTACAAAAAAAATGTCGTCGTTGTTTTCTAGTATATTACAAGTACAAAGTTCACTCTCTTAGTAAACAATCAGCGTTAAGTGGCATAGCTATGTTTTTGTTTCAGTTTGATTGAAAATAATGTGTCACGCCGAAGTTCAGCTGATGGCTCACACAAGCTTCATACTTTTCTAATAAGGGTTTTTTGTTACTTAATTGTAAATTGTTGTTTAAAACTGTTTTATTATATTAAAACATGAAAAATATAATTATATATAAGAAGTAAATTGATGCAGTAATTTGTATCATAAATTATTTAAATGTAAAGAATGATTATATTATGAATATGCATTTTTATGTGACATTGATTTGAGATGTTTGTTGATTGTAATTATTGTTGAGAAGTGGGTCTATACTGCCTTACTGAAACTGACAATAATAGCGTGCAATAATGCAGCGAGGGGGTGAGCTGTTTATCATTATTAGAGACGAGGAAGTTACGTAATGTTGGCGCGTTTTTCTGTAGAATTTGCTGGAACATTGTCCCTAGAGCATATGTATTCATAATTTTCATTGGATATAAAAATAGACGCTAATGTTGGCGCGTTTTATTAGCCAATTGCAACTCAGTTATAATCTTTAGGCATATCGGGGTGTAGGAGTATAAAAAGGGCTAGGTTAGAGATAGACCCCGTCAGTTCGTCGAAAATATTTGTATGCTACACGTCGCCCTCAGTCCAGCAGAAATATTTGTAAAGTATACGTCGGCTATCGATTCGCAAGTTACGCATAGCAGAGTTAGGAAAATTCTCAAGTGTTGTAAAGTTAATTATACAAAAGGTTGAAGTACGTGAATTAAAAGTGATCAGTAAGAAGTTGTTATAACAGTTTCAGTTTGGCGAGTGTCTAGATCGATGTGTAAATGTGATAGTGAATGTGTTCGACAATAAAAGTGTAAAACAAATTCTTTCATCAGTGTTATCTTTGGATAAAAGACTCCTTTCCGTTTACACAACCTGTATAAAGAGATGTGCTCGACCAAAAAGATCATAGCTAGCCGGAGGACAGTAAACAAAAATTAAATAAAATAACAGTAGCATTCTTTCAAACAAACACAAATACTACCGCAAATTGCTAACACCAAATGGAGCTACAAACCTAACAAAGAATCACGTCACAAAATGGCTTCACCACGTTGAGTAAACACACATACACAAATAACATTATAAATTTACCATCGCAAAATTAAATACTGTAGTAAAAATGTGCAAATTAAATCAAATAAAAATTACAAAGTCTAAGAGACCGATGTTACCTATAACGTGACAAAATTTATGTTACCACTTGAAGTAATTGTGGAACAAGAATCTGTTTGTATTAAATATAATAATTATTCATGGAAGACACGGATATGCAACTGCGTGTAAAAGCTAGCTTGTTAATACTCTGTAATGCAAGATAATCTGCAGAAAATTCTTAGCCGAGAGAGGACTGAATTTGAGTTCACAATGAGTGCTAATTGGGAGGTCACTGTATGTTCATTTTGAAACAATTCACTTGAACAAAACAATAAACTACCGTAAGGGAAAACGTGTTGCATTTCCTCTTATATTTACTTTCTCCGTATTGCAGAAGATAAGTGAAATTGCTGGCTTTTCAGTGTCGCCAAAGCATGCAATAAGAAAGTGACAATCGTTAACCCTTTGTTCCTCTCCTCGAGAGCGGAAAATGTAAATTACAGTAATAAGAACAATTTTATTGTCACCATCAATTTAATGCATAATAACTCTTTTGTTTCCATCACAATACAATTGTCGTTGCCGTATTATTGTTGTTTGCATAAAGCAACTTTCACTGTTTTTACTCGTGTAGTGAAAACTGACACGCTTATAATTTCCATGAGATAAAAATTGGCAAATAAGGAAATGAAAATGTTAAGAAGTTGTAAAGTGATTCACAGAGATATTTGTTATTTATTTATTCTGCCTATTTCATTCATACTTAGAAGTGTGCATTAAGAATACATTTTCATAATTTCGGTTTATAATTTACAAGTTTTTGCTGGAAACACTCAAGTTTTCTTGCAAAGGGGAAGGATGTGTAATTCGCCACATTCCCACTAATTTTCTTTTTGTTTTAATATATTTCCTATGCCGTTCTTCGACATTTCCGTAATCGGTGGAAAAAGCTTTGCGCTATTCTGTGCATATATATTTCTTAGTAACAAGTTTCACATACGTAGCTAGAAGGGTTGTCATATTCCTATCTTTCGAAATAAGCTTTACAATCACAGGTTCGAGAAATTCCAAATTACATTTATTTGGTAAATTGTATTTCTCTCCTCAGTACCAGTTGTACGAAAACTTAGAATCTATAGGCATATTGCCAACATGTTGCAACGGGTATAAAAAATGTTAGCGTGCACAGAGTATAGAAATCCGAGAATATAAGATGCTGCCTAAATTGCATTTTCACCTTCTCTACCTCTTACTAATGGTAGGTATACCCAAAAACCACTTATATTTAATCGGAAATAGATTAAAATCACCTGAACCCCCTCAAAATATATTTAGTTAAATGTCTGTGTGTTTGTCTCTCCTCTAACTCTCTTATAAAGAAGTAACACGATTTTCACGGAATTCCCAACCCCGAACTACACTTTACATGAAAAAAAATGTTCATTAATCTTTATTTTCTCTCAGAATGGCTATAACAACTTTAACACAAGTCTCGTATGTGTCTGATACTACAAAAAGAATAAAATGTATATCTTGCATTCTTTGTAAGCAGACTATGGAAGTCCTCTTAATTTTGATCGAGTTTTTTTTTATAATTTTGGACAACCGCAAACCTTAAGATCACAAACATTTCGTATAGCGAAAGTAGAGCCTCGTTAAAATATAAAAATTATAGTGAACACAATTTTTGTGACATTAGCAATTTCCACTTTTTGAAGTGCTAAGTCGGCAGTCGGCTATAGCGACCTGTTTTCAAACGTATGACATCGTCATATATGTTCCTGTGTTGGTTTTGTGTTGATATTCATGTTTAACGGGAATTAAACAGAAAAAACAGGATTTCTACGAATGATTTGTGAAACAGCTATGAAAATATGTATTGAGTAGAGAGAGTCATATCATCGTAAGACTTAGATTTTCTTGTCGTTTCATTTCACGATGAAATCAAACAGCAGGGTAATTTAAGTGTTAAAGGATAGCCAAAATGTTTTATTATAATTATTATTGCTGGCTTTATCATCCTTATTTCTCCAAAATTCGCATCAGCAACTGTTTAGGGCTAAGTAGAACTACGCAGTTTTATTAGGTAAATCAAAGCACGTTATCCTCAGATATGACAGTAGGTTTTTTCCAACTTATAAGGTTTCCAAATCAACGACAATTTTAAAGCTTCAATTATTATAACAGTCGAAATATTTTAATTATTTGAGCAATTTTGAGTACAGATATAGTATTGCAACTAGGCGAACTGCGCAAATGATAAGAATGATTAAACTATTCGAATAAGAAATGATCCGAAATGTTGGAATAATGGATTGGAATTATTTTTTATTGGTAATCCAGGGTAAAAGAGAGCGAGTCAAACTTATTCATTTTGCAGGACAGCAGGAAATCCAAAACGATTATATAAAAAGAAATCAGATGTGTTACATTCACACGACTTTCTCTACCCTTATCATTTATTAGTAGATATACAAATTATTCTTACGAAAGTTTATTTTTCTATCTACTTTATTTTAATCGAGATAAATCTTTGCAGAAATGGCTAAATACACATTTCGTTATAGATACAAAGGGAACAGCGATGATAAAGTTTATAAACAGGATGCTAAAGCTGGCCTTAAAATTCCATACTCTTTCCGTGCAATTGCGAAAAACAACTTAATGTCGACAGGGCTTTATAAGAATGACAAAGTATTGATCAATGCGAACCATTAATGACGGATATCGCAGAAATGGCTTGTGTCAGAAAAAGTTAGTTGAAATAAACTGTGTTTTAAAGAGATCTATATTTTTGTGTAGTACATTTTTGTCTATTGACCAACATTTACCAGCTATATAAGATTACTAAAATTCCTTCCGTATGAAGATGACTTCACAGGCTATTTCCACAAAATTCAAGATATACGTTTTATTAGTCATGTAAATATATTTAAGGTATTTTAATCAAAACCGTTAGCCATTTTTTTAGAAAATAACAAATTTCGAAAATTGTTCCATGTAAAGGGTGGTTTGGGGTGGGGAGAATTTTCTTGAAATTCTTGTGTCGCATCTTTGGAAGATACTGAACTTAAATTCCAAGTTTGGTATTTATCCGACGTTTCGTTTTTGAGTTATGCTGTTCATAGGCGCGCACACACACACAAATAGACCTTTTTCTGAAAATGCTTTTTTGAGGTTGTGGGGACCTCAAAACATATATTTCCGGTGAAATCTCGACATTGAATTTTTGAGTGGAATACAATACTTTCCCTACTTACTATACGTAGTAGAGAAAGTAAGTAAAAATGCTTTGGGGGGGGGGGTTAGCGTGCCTCAAAACATGTATTTTTGGTAAAATCACCATATCGAATTTTTGGGATGAATGCAACACCTTCTCTACCTACTATCTACGTGTGGAGAAACTAATGAAATATCACCTAATTCCACATTTTTGTTTTGAAGTTATCACGACTGTGCTTTTAAAATTAAAAGAAGTATTATTAAGGTCTTACCATGTATTTCCTTATGTCCAGCTACTGACGTATCCTTTTTAATCTGAGGATTCAATCTATTTCAACAGCATTTGAATATTATTAGGATGCGAATGTTATTAAAAGTACAACCTTATCGTTTATTTACTTTCTTTACTACGTATACTAAGCAGAAGTATTGTATTCCACCCAAAAATTCGATACCGAGATTTCACCAGAAATATATGTTTTGAGATCCCCTGAATCCAAAAAAAGCATTTTTGGAAACATGTCCGTGTGTGTTTCTGAGTGAGTGTGTGTCTGTGAACAGCATAACTCAGAAACGAACAGTCGGATAAACACCAAACTTGGTATTTAGGTTCAGTATCTTCCAGAGATGCGACACGAAGGTTTTCAAGAAAATCACCCCACCCCAGATTACCCTTTACATGGAAAATTTTTCAAAAATTTTAATTTTCTCAAAAATGGCTCAAACGATTTTGATTAAAATATCATATGTTTAAGATATTTTCATGAAAAATGAAATGTATATCTCGAATTTTTGGGAATGTCTCCAAAAGTATTATTCATTGTGAACCTTTTGCATAACTGGTAAACCATAAGAGATAGACAAAATGTCACTACACAAAAAATGTAGATTGCATTAAAATACACAATCTATGTCATATACATTTTTTTGTTGAGTGAACCATTTTCGAGATATTGCTTGTTATTCCCTTAAATTTTCCAATACTTATACTTTTTCTCATATGGGAATTCGTTATTTATTTTTTTATGTCCTGGACATGCAAAGAGAATGGAATGCACCACATAGCAACCACCTCTTAAAAGATTTGACTATCGTTTAAATACTACCATATTCCCCTTGCACCTACAAGAAAATTAGCAATAAGATTAACATCTCGATTAACATGAAGCATATGGAGAATAAGCGTTTGTAAAAATAGTTTGTACAAGAGTAGAGAAAGTCATGTGAGTGTAACACATCAGATTTTTTAATTATGCAGTTGTAATTCTGATAGGGTGTTCAGCGAGTATGAGCCGATTGCCGCAAATGCAAATTAATACACGCATACTTACGTTAACGTATCTGAGTTTGCCTGTCAGTTTCATTTAGAAACTTCAAGCACTATTAAGAGATCATTGTCACAACCTTGCTGTACAGACTGCCTCTATAGTCAGTAGACAGCATCCTGGATTCTCAACCCAGAGATCCCGGGCTCAATTTTCAACTGGACGGGGAAATTCTCTTTAATTATAATCTTTCTCTATCCTCCGCAGAGTGTGAAAGTTGTCGCGGTTTCGTTCGTGTTATCTTATTTGCTCAGCGCCTGTTATTGTTTTATTATTTTGAATTTTG
This sequence comes from Deroplatys truncata, assembly GCA_030765065.1. Classification (NCBI taxonomy): domain Eukaryota; kingdom Metazoa; phylum Arthropoda; class Insecta; order Mantodea; family Mantidae; genus Deroplatys; species Deroplatys truncata. The sequence continues at coordinate 138,786,083 of CM060988.1, forward strand.
AGTTCTTTGTCCTCCGGCTAGCTATTATCACTCAGTCGAGCAAATCTCTTGAACAGAGTGTGTAAACGGAAAGGAGTTGTTACTAAAGATAACACTGATAAAAGAATTTGTTTTTACACTTTTATTGCCGTCACACTTCATTAATTTCACATAATTACTCTTGATACACGCTCGACTGAAACTGTTGTATTTTCGAATGTAACTATTATCACTTATTTGCCGCACATTATTAATTCGCGTATTTCACATCTTTTAACTAACTTTACGACGCGAGAGATTCTGTAGAACTGCGCGACGTGTAACCCGTGAATGATTATGTTGAACTGCGCGACGTTTGCCTTGTGAATTATTCTGTAGAACTGCGCGACGTTTGCCTTGTGAATGATTCTGTAAAACTGCGCGACGTTTGCCTTGTGAATTATTCTGTAGAACTGCGGGACGTTTGCCTTGTGAATGATTCTGTAAAACTGCGCGTTACCCGTCTCTGGTTCGGAATTTATACTCCCTCACTCCGATATGCCTAAAGATTATAATCGAGCTGCTATTGGTTAATAAAACGCGCCAACATTAGCATCTATTTTTATATCCAATCAAAATTAAGAACACATATGCTCTAGGGAAGATATTCCCTCAATTTCTAAAGAAAAGCGCGCTACTCTGACGTCATTTGCTTGTCTCTTCTAATTAATAAACAACTCACTCCCTCGCCACATTGTTACCCGCTCCTATTGTCAGTTTCAGTGAGGCCGTGTAAACTTATTTCCTAACAATGCTTATAATTAACAAACATCTCAAATCATTGTCATACAGTAATACTAATTTACACTACAATCACTCTGGGATTCACAGTTTTGTGATATAAAATACTGCCTCAAAGTATACATGTAAACTGAATATGACTGTGTTTCGTGCCAATGATGATTAAAAACCAATGTTAAAAGAACTTCAAGTCAAAGCTCCGATATGACTATATAAATTAAAGAGGATTACACAAATAAATAAAAAAGCCTACAGCAAAAATGCTGAATCTGAAGCGGCAGATTTACCTATTAAAACAGAATGTCTACCAGAACTAAACATTTTACAAAGCTATTCCATTAATTCGAAATACTTGGAGAATTACGATGTATGAATATTAAAAAAAATCTGATGTGTTACACTCACATGACTTTCTCTACTCTTGTACAATCTAATTTTACAAACGCCTATTCTCCATATGCTTCATGTTAATCGAGATATCGAGATGTCAATCTTATTGGTAATTTTCTTGTAGATGCAAGGGAAATATGGTAGCTTTTAAGCGATAGTCAAATATTTTAACGCTGGTTGCTATGTGGCGCATTCCATTCTCTTTGCATGTCCAGGACATAAAAAAATGAATAACGAATTTGAGAAAAATATAAGTATTGGAAAATTTAAGAAAATAACAAGCAATATCTCGAAAACGGTTCACTCAACAAAAGAAATGTATATGACATGAATTGTGTATTTTAACGCGATCTACATTTTTTGTGTAGTAAAATTTTGTCTATCTCTTATGGTTTACCAGTTATGCAAAAGTCGTTCACAATGAAGAATACTTTTGGAGACATTCCCAGAAAATTCGAGATATACATTTCATTTCTCATGACATTATCTTAAACATATGATATTTTCATCAAAATCGTTAGAGCCATTTTTGAGAAAATTAAAATTTTCGAAAAATCTTCCATGTAAAGCGTAGTCTGGGGTGGGGGGATTTTCTTGAAAACCTTCGTGTCGTATCTCTGGAAGATACTGAACCTAAATACCAAGTTTGGTGCTTATCCGACTGTTCGTTTTTGAGTTATGCTGTTCACAGACACACAGACACACACACACACACACACACACACGCACACACACACACACACAGACACACACACGGACATGTTTCCAAAAATGCTTTTTTTGGACTCAGGAGGTCTCAAAACATGTATTTCCGGTGAAATCTCGGTATCGAATTTTTGGGTGGAATGCAATACTTCCCCTACTTACTATACGTAGTAGAGAAAGTAAAAATCCTACGTGATCAAAATCAGTCAAACTCTACCTCGAAAACCCGAGCTATTCGGATACTAAATTCGTACCTTACTGACAGTCGCATGTTGGAATATTCTAACAGTGTAAACAAATTTGGGCTCTTCTTACTGACATTCATATCGCAATGGCACAAGCATCTACAATCTCAACTCACCGCGAGATGAAATTCTTCTCTCAGTGTCCAATGAAAGTATACTAATGTAACAGCGTAAATGCACAAACTTGTCATCAGACTGCCGTTTAACATGTAAATGTACTATATTTATCGCAAGAGTGATTATCTTATATTATTTAACTCGAACTATTACAACAATTTGTCGGGAGTATGTCCCACACGCGACATTTCTTTTTACAGGTAGTTTTGCGAGTGTAAAAGAGAGGGAAAGTTGTACTTAAACAAGGCATTGTTTCATTCTTTGAAGAGTGACTAATGTTGGCCAGTTTCCAGCGGTATCCTTGCTCTACAAGACAGACTGTGTGCGAGAAGAATACAAATAAAACCTTTACAAGAGAACATCGGTACATGGGGACCTCATCCAACCGAGCAGGTCATCAAAATGCTTAATTCTTTTTGTATTTTCGAATTTTCAACATAAAATTTTTTGGCTGCGATCTTCTCTGTACCTTTATTAATCCTTCGCAGGTTATATACGGCCTGCTAGAGCTATCCCTTCCAGTGTATTATTATTTAATTATTATTATTCTTCCCAAGAAGATTCTGTAATACACACCTAAAGGAAAGAGAGACTAAAGAAGACCCTGAAAAGATGGATGGACCAGTTTCTTTGAGAGGACGGAACAGGTCGAAAGACTTAATATCTGACAATAATTATTATAATAATAATGACAATAATAATAATCAGCATTGCGTTCACACTTTGTAATATTCATACGCCTGTAACAAATTACAAATGCCCCAGAAGGTGTTAATATGAAACAGAAAATTACAACATATTTCACATATGCTATTAAGAAATCGTTCAGTCTTTGAAGTATAAACATGATGAAAACTCTAAAGTTGAAGTTATTAATTTTACTTTGAGATTGTCTGAGACCCCTCCTACAATGACAAAGAAAAAAGCTCTAAAAGTGACTATATATTTATGTAGATGGATGTACTCACGAAGCATATATTTGTCTTAAGTTCAAATCGTTTCTGCGGTCGGTTCACAGAGGTGTATCGAAACATGCGTTTAGCTAAGTTCTATTGTCATTGTTATATTGAGTGCCAGCCACTAAATATGCGCTGACAGCCGAGTGATTATAAACCAGTACGCAGTTATCAGGCCTACCGAGGTTCATATCCCGAACAACATTTTATTTTATTTTATTTTTTTTGCAGAAAAACGCAATGATTATTACGCATGCTATAATTTCCAATTACTGAAGCTCATTTTATTTTATGCTCATACATAAAAACTGAAACACAATCCTTTTAGTTTGAAAACTAAATAAAAATAGCTGACGTGTTACACTCACATGACTTTCTCTACTCTTGTACAAACTATTTTTACAAACGATTATTCTCCATATGCTTCATGTTAATCGAGATGTTAATCTTATTGCTAATTTTCTTGTAGATGCAAGGGGAATGTGGTAGGCTTTAAGCAGTAGTCAAATCTTTTAAGAGCTGGTTGCTATGTGGCGCATTCCATTCTCTTTGCATGTCCAGGACATAAAAAAAATGAATAACGAATTCGACAAAAAGTAAAAGTATTGGAAAATTTAAGGGAATAACAAGCAATACCTCGAAAATGGTTCACTCAACAACAAAAATGTATACGACATAAACTGTGTATTTTAACGCGATCTACATTTTTTGTGTAGTAATATCTTGTCTATCTCTTATGGTTTACCAGTTATGCAAAAGTCGTTCACAATGAAGAATACTTTTGGAGACATTCCCAGAAAATTCGAGATATACATTTCATTTGTCATAAAAATATCTTAAACATATGATATTTTAATCAAAATCGTTAGAGCCATTTTTGAGAAAATTAAAATTTTCGAAAAATGTTCCATGTAAAGGGTAGTCTGGCGATTTTCTTGAAAACCTTCGTGTCGCATCTCTGGAAGATACTAAACCTAAATATCAAGTTTGGTGTTTATCCGACTGTTCGTTTTTGAGTTATGCTGTTCACAGACACAGACACACACACGGACATGTTTCCAAAAATGCTTTTTTTGGATTCAGGGGGCCTCAAAACATGTATTTCCGGTGAAATCTCGGTATCGAATTTTTGGGTGGAATACAATACTTCCCCTACTTACTATACGTAGTACAGAAAGTAAAAATAAGTGAATGTTATAGTCCTAAATCAAAATCTGATGTGATACATTCGCATGACTTTCTCTACCCTCTATCTTTATTAGTGGGTATACAAATTATTCTTACTAAAGTGTATTTTTCTGTTCACTACATTATAAACCTTTGCATAAATAGTTACATTAAACATTTCGATAGTCACATGTTTAAGAACTGGATGCTATACTCTGGCCTTAAAATTACAAAGTGCACACGTTTCACCGCTCAGCTAACATGCATACAACCAAATTAAAATACATCTTCTTACTTATCGCATAGCATTGAAATTAACGCAGGGTGGAATTAAATCATGTATTGTGAACGTAGCGTCAGCGAATGCTTCCGACGTTTTCCGAATCAAACTTACATTTATTTTGTCTTAGCCTGTACTACTTAATTTTATTTGTATAGTCTTTACTTCCATTTATACCATATGGTAACTGATTAGTTACATACATTCCTGTGTCGTAGTGTAGAAATCTTGTTATGAAAACGAAGATTCTTAAATAAACAAACAAACAAACAAAGGTGCATTGCATGCAATTAAACATCCAAGGCGACTTTAGAAACAATTTAGAAACGATTGGACAGCACTGATGTCTTACTTTTGAACGTAATTGTTAGGTTTTATTACTTTATTGTGAGTTTAAAATACTTAACTGGGTGTGTTATATCCAACTGTGAATGGATAAAAAGGGTGAAATGAGAGTAAAAAGAGGTCGGGGTTCATAGAATTTAAAGAGCTATACAAAATTCGACTTCTCAGTATAAGGTAAAACCGCAGAAAAAATCCTATCCAAGTAGATCACCCTAGCCGAGATTGGAACTCCAGATCTCTTGCTGTAAGGTGGGCACGCTATCTCCACATGTGGATAGGCCATTTTTACTTTCTCTACCACGTACCTAGTAGGTAGAGAAGGTTTTGCATTCCACCTAAAAATTCGATACCGAGATTTCACCTAAGTACTTTTTTGGGGCCCCCTGAATCCAAAAAGAAGCGTTTTTAGAAAAAGTCCCGTGTGCATGTGTGTGTGTGTCTGTGAACAGTATAACTCAAAAACGAAAAGTGGGATAAATACCACACTTGGTATTTAGGTTCAGCATCTTCCAAAGATGCGACACGAAGATTTTTAAGAAAATCACGCCAGCCCAAACTACCCTTTACATAGAAGATATTTCTAATTTTTTTTATTTTTGAAGAAATGGATCTAGCATTTTGGTTAAAATACTGTATATTAAAGATATTTACATTAGAAATAAAATGTATATCTTGAATTTTCTGAGAATAGCCTGTGAATGTATAATCGTGTATAACTGGTAAACGTTAAGCGATAGACGAAAACGTACTACACAAAAAGTGTAGATCTCTAAAACACATAATTTGTTTCAAATAAATCTTTTTGTGGCATCAGCCATTTCCGAAATATCTGTTATTAATGGTTCGATTATTCAATACTTCGTCATTCAAGTCCTTTTGATATTCAGTGTTTCTCGCGAATGCCGCAAAAGGCAATGTGAGAAACGGCAGAAATAGTGATTATAATCATACGTTGTAACAAAAATTAAATAATTATCTTTAATAAAATTTCAAATGACACAAATTGACCTGTGTGGGTAAATCGCACAATGATAAATGTATAGTCACCATAGTTTCAGATAAGTTACGTATCATTAGCAATATTTTAACCAATTTAAGAATTAAGTTTAAAAAGGGAAGTAAACCCTAGTCTTACCCAGGATTTACGTGAACTCAACTAGTGTCAGATAAGTTACGTATCATTACCAAAATTTTAAACAATTTAAGAATTAAGTTTAAAAAGGGAAGTCAACCCTAGTCTTCCGCAGGATACCATGAATACTAGCCATTGTACTACCAATCGACACTCTATAAACATATAATAGTGGTATAAACTGGATTGCATTATAGTCGGCGGAACCAAAAAGTAAAACCAATATGAAAATAATAATTTCATGCTTATGAAGGAAATTCAGAACACAGTAATAATAATAATAATAATAATAATAATAATAATAATAATAATAATAATAATCTTGTTCTACATCACGGTTTTAGGCCGTTTAGCCTGTTCCGGCTCCAAAATCTTGTTGTGTCCATCTCTTTTTTGGTCGTCCTGGGTTTTTGTATCCTTGGGGCCTGTAGTTATATGTTGCTCGGGGTATCCTATTTAATGACATTCTTTCTAAGTGTTGTTTCCAGCTAGTTCTATAATCTATTATTACTTTATTTAACCCTACTATTTTTAACTTTTGCCTTATTTTGTTGTTTGGCTTTTTATCCAGTCTTGTGTATCCTGCTACAGCTCTGAGAAACTTCATTACCGCTGTCTGTATCCTTATTTTATTTTCTACTGTCACTGTTTCAGACCCATAAGTTACTGTGGGGATGGCCATTGCTTTATACAATTTTATTATTGAATATTTTCTAATTTTATTTTGAGTGTTCTCTTTATGGTTCCCGTTATGTGATTGAATTTATTTACCTTTTTATTAATGTCTGTTTCAGACCCATATGTTATTTCAAATCCTAGAAAATTAAATATTCACACTTCTTCTATACTTTTATTTTCTATAATTATTTTAGACCGGACCGAGTGAGTACATTTAAATGCCATAACTTTAGTTTTTTTCAGTTGAGATTTCCATACTGTATGTTTTTGATATTAAATTTAGTTTGTATGTCATCCTTTGAAGTTCCTCTTCACTTTTCGCTATTAATATCTGGTCATCTACGAAGACCATTGTCTTTATTGTTCTTGACCCCAAATTAATCCCTCCTACTGTTTGTTACTTCCATGATCTAATCATGTCGTCAAAATATACATTAAAAAGAGTGGTTGACATTGGGCAACCTTGTCTAACACCTTTTAGAATTATTATGGGTTCTCGATTATCTATTGCAATTTCAGTTTTCACATATAAATTTCTAATTACATTTATTAAGTGTATTGTACTGCTTTATTTTCTAATATTTCCCATAATAAATAATAATAATAATAATAATAATAATAATAATAATAATGAGTGTCGTTGGCGCTAGCTAAACTGCGCACAAAATAATTATAGCATGTTAACAAATTTGCAATGAATCCTTTTAAACAAGTATTTACAGATGTTCACAGCAGTTAACGTTTAGTGCGCGAAACACATGTTAAAAGGGATTCTATTTCGTTTCGTTGGTTTGCTCAACTCGGCCTTCTGTCTCAGCTCGTTTTGTTCCTACCCACAAAATAAAAACTCGCTTTTAACCCTTGTATCGTAAATAGCTTTTATTACCTATAAGTATTTAATGACTATTCACATAGCACGAACGTTTAACGTCATCGTAAAACAAATCTATCGAAACTGCGTGAATTAACAACACACGTTTATTATACCCTGTTCTTGTGACCCGAGTACTGCCTAAGTACATTTTGCTATGCTAGCTAAGTCGGCAGTGAGAATCTGCAATATCGTCTTATCGTTTAAGCACATTGTCCAGGAAGAATCGGGGGTGGTTGTCTCCTGGTATAATTTATAGCCTTCCATTTCACTAGCTAAAGCTTCGATTTCAGGACGAGAACATTTTTATGGGCTTCAAAAGATGAGTGAGCTATTAATGCTGGGGCGGAATACATACATACATTAAAGGCAGACAACCGCCTCTTGGTTGTGTATAGTCCGGAAAAAAGTGATGTACAAACTCTAAATGGAGAAAATTACTGTGACTCTTCTGTCATTACTTAATGAGTAACAATAATGACTGATAAACAGGTTATGCCATAATATACTTGTATGCGAAATTTCAAGGAATTAACAACTTCAATGAATATAATTTTCTCAAGTGGTACAGTGACTCTAGAAATCTACTTATCTTATAGCCATATTTTTTACACAAACAAAACGTGCTAAAAAGCAAAGCTGATGTACTAGAGGTAGAATTAAATAAAGGAATAAACATATATCTAACGCAGTAAATATACAAGGTTATTCGAAAAGAAGCAACAGACTTTATATATTTATTTCTAATGAACGACAATAGATGGTGACACATGCTATACATCACTGAATAGAGAAAAGTTCAGTTTTATTTAATGTGTTCAAAATGAGCACCATTTGCTATGCGAGGACGACCAGTGTTTTTCCGTTTGCATACGCAACGGAATTTACTGTATGAATTCCAATTTTTTAAGACGAGGCGGCTCGTTGTTGAACTTACAACGAAATGCCGCTGTAATAAAATAATGGATTCACTCTTTACATACTGCAGCACACAAAACAATTTTTCCTGTGGCGTCGCCATTTTCTCGTAAACAAACAAGCGCCGCTATAGGCACTAAATGGAACTAATAGGTGGGGCTTAAAACTTAGAACTTTCCTCTATTCAATGATGTGTCGTATGTGTCGCTATCTATTGTCGTTCATTAGAAATAAATATGTAAATTCTGTTCATTCCTTTTAATAACCATGTATTACAGAAATTAGAGCTATAAAACATTTAAAATTTCCTATAGTTATGCAAGTACATACTTGTTACAGTAATTTTATTTTTTCACAAATTTGAACAAAGCTTTTGCTGTTCTGAGGTTAATGTCTTCCTTCAGGACCGTCCTCCTTGATTGACTTTTTCCCAGGTTTTCCTCAGTCTTTATAACTGGCAAATGCCGGGGAGGAACCCAAACTTAGGCCTGGAACGCTTCCTTCCAAAAAAAGCTTCTTTTCACAACTATTTCATTGCATACATAATCAGTGTCCACAGTCTAAGCTACCATATGCAGTAAAAACAGGCGTCAAACACCACTAAAGAAACCTGATGTGATACTCTCACATTACTTTCTCTACCCTCTATCGTTTATTAGTCGATATACAAATTATACTTACTCAAGCATATTTTTCTATATAATTCAAATAAACCTGTGCAGAAATAGTTACATTACACATTTCATTATAGATAAAAGAGAACATGGTTAGTCAAATGCTTAAGAACCGGACGCTAGCCTTAAAATTCCATACCATTTCCATGCAATCGCGAGAAACAACTGAATATTCAAAGGACTTAAAGAGAATGAACAATTCGAACCTTTAAAAATGGATATCTCAGAAACGGTTTATACCACAAAAAACGTAAATTGTGCGTTTTAAAGAGATCTACACTTCTTGTGTATTATGTCTTCGTCTGTAGCCTAACGTTTACGTTATACAAGATTATACAAAATTTCTTCCAAATGAAGTGGACTTCAACGCTATTTCTAGAAAATTCAAGATACTTACACATTTTATTTTTCATATAAATATCTTTAATAGATGCTATTTTAATCAAAATTGTTAGAGCCATTTTCTAGAAAATCAAAAGTTTCAAAAACTCTTCCATGTAAAGGGTAGTCTGGGTTGAGAGGAGTTCTTTGAAAGTCTTTGTGTCGCATCTTTGGAAGGTACTGAACTTAAGTACCAACTTTGGTGTTGATTCGACTTTTCGTTTTGAGTTATGCTGCACAGATACCAGAGAAACACATAGTCACACGGAATTTTTTCTAAAAATGCTATTTTTGGATTCAGGGGGCCTCAAAACATGTTTTTCCAGTGAAATTTTGATATCGAATTTTTGGGTGGATTACAATATTTCCTCTACTTACTATACGTAGTAGAGAAAATAAGAAATGTTAACATTATTCATAATAGAGAGAGTGGGCGTTAATTTAAGCAGTAAAATCTACCATTAGCTGTTGTGAATAGATAAAATCAGAAGATGAAATATTGTCTGAATATTCTTCGTTTTGAAAATAAATATTACCACATATATTAGATACTTTCTAAAACCCGAGTAAATTCAGAAACAAAAAGCCCTTACTTCACCGGTGTTTTCCCCTGGGAGTATAATAGCAGTCAAGATTGATAGCATGGGGAATTTCATATGTATTATTACACTATTTATTGCATTCATTTGTTTTGCTATAAAAATTCTTTTCAGCTTACTTATTTATTGCAAAATGCCTCTACGATACCGCTGTATCAGGTGAAATCGCCTATCTTCTCTGGTAAAGCGCTTAGTTTCAGCTGGGCGACGGAGTGACTTCAATGTCTCGTATATGCTCTAGAACTTCTTATTTTATTTTTGTTTCAACAGACATTTCGTCCTAAATGCTACAAACATGATTCTCGTTTGTGAAATACCTATATCACCGCTACTCAAAGCTACAAAATAAGCACTTTGAATATCATACGAGGTTTCAAGCCACTTTTTAGGACAGTTCCTTTACTCTTCCCGAAATAAAAACACACTTGAGGTAAATAAAGACGAGAGGCAGCCCCAAGAAAGTGGTCCCAGTGAATGCTCTCATTGGCTCCTGAACGCATCACTCAACCTTAGAGCAGAAAATAGACTTAACTTTTCTTTGTGTTCTTAGTTTTTAAATGCGCTAATGAATGTATTTAATGGTTTCATCATAATATGCTACATTTACACTGTTAGTTGGAAGAAGAAACCAATTAGTTTACTGAAACTGTGCAAGTGTCGCATTTCGATTGCATATGCTGTGCACAATTGCGCGGAGTGATGTAAAAGTGTTTCTTATAGCGGATCCAGTATAGTTACCTAGTCGACGAGAGATACACGGAAGGTTTGAAGCTTCCGATCCTGGAGAGAATATTCCGAACGCAAATATTCCGTTCATGTGTGACCTTTACCCCGCTACAGACAACGTTAACGTGCTAAACTTCCCTGCCTCTTTCTCAACATGTGTGGAAGATAAACCATTCAAACTTATCTTGCTTTTCTAGTAATCCTATGACCTCAGGAACTCTCCGCCAATAAGTCGATATTAGAAGTGTATTTGAAATGTTTCATGCAGAAAAGGCTAAGTTACAAAGCTCCGATACATTACATTCACATAACTTTGCAGTAACATTATGGTTTGTTAGCCCCACGTTGTGGTACCCAAATTATGCGGGGGTATTAATGTATTTGTGTTTACTTGTGTTTTTGCCCTACGTTGTGAAGCCAAATATGCGGGGGGTATTATTAATGTTTGTAGTTGAAAATGCTACTGTTTATTTGCCGCACGTACGAAAGACAGTTTGTCGCGGTCACTTCGTGTTATCTTTTACTGAGCGCCTATTATTGTATTTAATTTTGGGTTCACTGTCCTCCGGCTAGCTATGATTTCTCGGTCAAGCACTTCTCTTGTACAGGATGTGTAAACGGAAAGGAGTTTTTATCCAAAGATAACACTGATTAAAGAATTTGTTTTACACTTTTATTGTCGTAACACATTATTCACTTTCACCTATTAATCTTGACACTCGCCAAACTGAAACTGTTATAACTTCTTTACTGCACATTATTAATTCGTGTACTTCAACTTTTTGTGTAATTAACTTTACGACACGAGAGATTTTTGATAAATTTGCTACGCGTAATGTATTCACCACGACTGCTTCCGTTGAACTACGTGGAACTTGACCCTGACACTGAATTTATACTTCCTCGCCCCAATATGCCTAAAGATTATAACCGAGCTGCTATTGGTTAATAAAACGCGCCAACATTAGCGTCTATATTTATATCCAATGAAAATTACGAAAACATATGCTCTAGGGAAAAATGTTCCAGCAAATTCTAAGAAAAACGCGTCATTTGCTCGTCTCTAATAATGATAAACAGCTCACCCCCTCGCTACATTATTGCACGCTATTATTGTCAGTTTCAGTAAGGCCGTATAAACCCACTTCTCGACAATAATTACATTCAACAAACATCTCAAATCAATGTCACACAACAATGCATGATTCTTACAAAGGAAGAAGACTTCACAAGACTATTCGTAAACTATTCAAGGTGTACATTTTATGACTCAGTCGAATATTTAAACATAGAATATTTTAATAAAAAATGTTAACAACTATATTTGAGTAAATAAAAATTAATGAAAATATTTCCGTGTAAAGGATAGCTTGGAATAAAAGATATTCCTTGAAAATCTCCGTCGCATCCGTGGAAGTTGTCGAACTTGAATACCAACTTTGCTATTTATCCGCCACACACCTTTTACTAATAACTTTTTTTTTTCTGGTTTTAAGGGTGAGGCAATATTTTTAACACTTAAGTGATATCAGTCTAATTATATAATATAAAATATAATAACAGCCCGCCTTAAAGGAACATGTATACTATAATATATAAAAAGTGTATGTAACAGTCATATTATGTTTATATTATTATGTACATGTATAATAATGTTATGTGAATGTATTACGTAGTTTTAACAATGTAGGAGCTGTGAGAATAGAAGCCGAAAGTTTCTAACAATGAGGGAACAATGAGGTAACCTTGAGACAACAATATATTAGAAAGTTTAATAATGCTACTAACAATTCTTGGAACAATAATGTAATATTTAAAACAGTTTAAAAATAGCCAATCAAAAACTAGAAAAAGCTTTAAGTTAAATAAAAGTATTCTACTGGAGTAGAATTAGCCATTCAGGGACTTGAAATAGAGTAAATGTACGAATTTAGGCGGTAGATGCTAGACGGTACAAGGAAGCGTTCCCATACTCAGTGTGAGACATAAAAATTTATTACGGCGAGAATAATATAGAGTTTACGTGTTAAAAAGCAATTAACAACAATCTCACAGCTCTAAAGTATGATATATCAGTGAAGTGTTATTTAATCGTGTGAAGGATTAATAAAACGAGGTCAAATACCATTATAATTTGTTTAAGCCTTCATTCTTTAGCCGTACTACCCCTGCTAAGAGATATGTGTTTCTGCAAATTACTACTGACGCAGCCGAGGCATACATATATAATATTTAAATAAACATTTAAAAACACAAAGTTGATTTTTTAACGTGGGGGCGAAGGCAACCGGTAAGTTTATATCGTACGTGGGGCGAACGCTCCAAGAAGCATATCTCCCGCAATACGTGGTGCAATCACAACAATAAAACTACTTGAGGTTTGGCTTCCATACGTGGGGCTACAACCCTTTCAAGTTTGGCTTCCATACGTGGGATTAAAACAACTTCAAGTTTGGCGCCCAAAGCGTGGTGCTAATAACGTAAAGATAATCTGGATCAAGGGTCATCAAAAACTTGTATTTCTGGTGAAATCTGGATATCAAATATGTTGGTGGAATATAATACAGGGTTATTCAAAAAGGAGCATACTTTACATATTTATTTCTAATGAACGACAATAGATTGCGACACATGCGATACATCACTGAATAGAGGAAAGTTCCGAATTTTATTTTATGTGTTCAAAATGAGCATCATTTGTTATGCGAGGACGACCAGTGCTTTTCCGTTTGCACACGCAACCATCTTCTACGAGTTTATTTTATCAATTGTAAACTTTTTATGACGAGGTGGCTCTTTGTTCAACTTGTTGAACAACGAAATGCCCCTGTAGGCACTGAATGGAACTAATAGGTGGGTCTTAAAACTTTGAACTTTCCTCTATTCAATGATGTATCGTATGTGTTGCTAACTATTGTCGTTCATTAAAAATGAATAACCCTGTAATTCTACTTTCCATAGGTAAGTGGTAGAGAAAGTAAAAATATGAAGTGCAGATTTTTATGTCTATTACATCTTCGTAATTTACTGAAGATCTCATATCACGCTATTTCTTTCTCTAGGTTTCATAGAGAATATTGCTTGTGCACAGCAAAAGTATGTTGAGTCTTTGGAAAAGTTATGCTGGAAGAAATAAGAGAGGTTGTAATGGTGGGTACATTGAAGTATAATAATAATAATAATAATAATAATAATAATAATAATAATAATAATAATAATAATAAAATAATAATAATAATAATAATAACAAATAACAACAGCAACCAGGCATAGGAATTCCTAAACATTAAAGCTAGGATGTTACAGGTAACAAAACACACTCATCCCACATACTGCCTGTTGTCGTTTGCACGCACCAGAACGTATTTACCTGCCTGTCAGTGACCTTGGCTGTTGTTTACGTTCTTTAAATGATAATGGTTTGAGTGTAGATAACTTGAAGGCAACTAACTGCTAAAGAATTCCTATGCCTGCTCATAACAATTAAATAATGGTGACAAGTTCAAGATGGTAATAAGCTACGTACATGCACGCTTATGGATCAATGCAGCTATGAAGAAATATAATGCGTAAAATATCTGAATCCTAGAAGGATGTCTGACGAAGGAATGTAAGTAGTACGTTATTTACGCGCAAATTTTGTTTTCTTGCAAGTTACTTCTTACCACGCCCGTTTCCGTTAGAGAACGTTCAATTTTAGCATGATTTTTTTTTACCTCCACCTTTATATTTACGATCTATCAAATGACCTATGCTGTGCAAGTTTTTGTTTTCTGTAACGGTACTGCTCACTCCATTCAAGATCATTTCCTGTAATCTCAGAAATACATACTGTATGCGAAAACTAAAACGGGATTTCTTGGCGAAGTGTTAGATTTATAGACAATACATCCACTCAGTTTGGAGCCGACTATTAAAACCGCAGCTGTTTACCACATGCTGTTTAACACTTAAGAGTAACATTCATCGTTCAGTGAAAAATAATTTAAATGTAAAATAATTTTATTTTCTTTAACAAAATGAAACTTGTTTTTCTGATTCCTTTTTATGCTGCACAAAGAGGAATATATTGAGTTCGAATATAAATTTGAAATATAGTGTGCCAATAAAAATACAGTCATACTTTGAACTGGTATTGCGTAGCTTTGGATAATCGTTTTTGGATGAAGTTGGTGACATTCGAAAGAAAAATTCAAATAGTTTTGTGCATGTCAATAATGGACAACAATGGACGGGATCGCGGAAATCAAACACAGAACAAAATTCACTCACGTTTGTGATTAATTGATATGGGTTCATTGTTGGATATTTAGCAGGCAGCTTACATCTGAATGCTTGCTTTAAAATTGCGTTATTATTAAAGAAGTTTTAAGGAGTATGGTGAACCCACAAGAAGTAGTGATGATGTGTTTTGGAGTATCATTGTGCGCAGGGTCTGGTGCAGGTTCAGCGTGCTTTTAGGCGAAGGTTTCATCAAGCTCCTACACACACGTCAAGTTTGAAGCGGTACCGTGATTTTGTAGATCGTGGCTGCAAGAGTTATCAAAGTAAAGGCCATTCAGGGAGACCATCTGTCAATTTGGGAATTGTAGAACAAGTGCGGGAGGCATTTGTACGTAGTTCTAAGAAGTCTGTCTGTAGAGCTAGTCAGCAGTTAATTAATCCCTAAATCCAGTATCTAAGATCCTGCGTACGCGACTGAAGTTTCACCTCTACAAACTGCAATTACCGCATAAGTTGAAACCTGATGACCCTGCAAAACGAATAGATTTCTCTGAACATTTATTGGTACTAATGGAGAATAATAAAAGTCTCTCAGAAAAAATGATGTTAATGTCTTCTATAAGTGGCCGCCGAGGTCGGCTAACTTGACGGTCTGTGACCTGTTTTTATGGCGTTACATAAAGGATTGTGTCTATGTACCCCATTGCCTCAAAACCTGCAAGAAGTGCAACTTCGTATCACTGCTGCCATCTAGTCCGTTTCATCAGATATGTTGGAGTGTGTGGTGTGAATGGGAATATTGCCTTGATGTCTGCAGCGTCACTCGTGGTGGCCACATTCAATGTGTATGAGGTATAGTAAAAATATTTGAGATTTTCTTTCGAATGTAACCAACTTCACCCAAATACGACTATCCAAAGCGACGCAATACCAGTTCAAAATATGACAATATTTTTATGGACGCATTGTATTTTAATTGTTACTTACCAGAGGAGAGTATTCGGAAGGACGGAGAATTCAGAGCAACTCGGCCATTAGAAGTCTTCAGTACTGTCCCTTATACCCAGTATTGGAATTCAGGGACACAAATACTCATGCCCATGGCGGGATTCGGACCCCGCCACCTTTTGTGCTACAGAGTGCCGAAGTCGGACGCTCCAACAACCGCGGCTACGCGGGACTCCCTGTTACTTATTAACTCCATGGACAAAATAATAACACCACAATAATTCCCCTCCCAATTACCTGGTATTATTAGCTTAACAAAATGCTAAATCAAATTTGGAAAACTATACTGCGATGTCCCTCTGTGGTTAAACATGTTCTTCACTTATTTTTACTTTCTCTACTACGTAGTAACTAGGGAAAGTATTGCATTCCATCCAAAATTCGATACCAAGATTTCACCAGAAATACATATTTTGAGTCGCCCTGAATCCAAATAAAGCATTTATGGAAACATGTCCGTATGTGTGTCTGTATGTCTATGTATCTGTGAATAGCATAACTCAAAAACGAAAAGTAGGATAAATACCAAACTTAGTATTTGAGTTTAGTATCCTCCAAGGATACGATACAAAGATTTTCAAGAAAATCCTTCCACCTCCAGCTACCCTTTACGTGGAACATTTTTCCAAAAATGACTAACGACGCTGTTAAATGCTTATTACAAATGCCAAAGAATTGCTATTTGAGGATGATATAAAACTTATTTTCAATTTTCTTCTTTCTCTATACCTTACCCAAAAATTTGATATTGAGATTACACTTGAAATACAGCAAGGTTCCCTACCACAAAAAGTATTTTTAGATGAAGATCATTGGTAAACGCATAACTCAAAAATGGAATTCGGGTGAATACAAAAATTTGTATTTAACTCCAGCATTATCATTTGTTACAGGTTTTGTATTGTATCGTTTAAAGTTACAATATGAAACTTTTCACAAACCGCATTTTACAAGGAAATATTTTCATGACTTATCTTCCCAAAAACGGCGTTTTGATTTTTATTAAAATACTGATGGGAAGATTAAAATGTATATGTTGAACTTTCTGTAAATAGCCTGTGAATCCTCTTCATTCTGAAAAACATGTTTGTATATTTTGTATAACACATAATAGCCAAAAGCTTCTTAAAAGAAAATGCAGAGTTTGTTAAATAAACAATTTGTGCGAAATACATTTTTTTTCTTTCTTCGTAGCGTTAACCCTTTTCTAAATATGCGATATTGCATGTTTAGGTTTTCCCAAGTGCAAGCGAGTCATCTGACGTAATGTTAGAAGATTTATTAAGCTTAGTACTGTTTTTAAATGCATTATATTAATGTGATAGAATAATAACAATTCCTTCGATTTATTTCCCTCTTATTCTGCTTGCCTGCTGTTCCTCAAATAAAAATGACAGAAAACAGAGCTTGTTTATAAGCTGAAACTCGTATGTTTTGTAAGCAATAAAATCGTCATTTCTTCAACTTTTTTTTCACCAACAAAATATATTTAAAATCATGGAGAAACATGATACTTATCATCGCTAGTTGTCGCGAAAATAAACGTATTATAAGAAGAGAGGCTAGATTTGTAGGTTACTTTTTTTTAAAAAAAAAAATTGTTTAAGGTCGGTTTAACAACTTTTTCATATCGTCACCATACATACGTCTACAACATATAGGGTACAGTGTTGTATAATATGGAATAAGTAATGCTACACAATTTCCAATTATATTATAAGCATTATATTTTGTAAGATATGCTAATGTGTTTTTCATTGTAAGTTTGTTTTGAGAGCATTTGATAGGTCGCTGATGACAGTCTGTAATCGCTATTTGGGACAATGCACCAGTATAATATGGTCTACATTGAGGTGTACGTTGCAGTTATCACTTGTTGCTGGAGTCACTTATTTTGTGAATATGTTTGGAATACAAATACGCAGCACTACTGATGTCATCTGAAAGGCAATTGGCGGAGTCTCTTCTTCCTTGCAGAACTGCAGGTACGGGAATGTTCTACTGATCTATGACCTCCTTAGCTGTCTCTGGGGCAGCAGAGGCTATCTTACTAGTATATCCTACAGGTTCTTATAAGGTTCTCTCTAGTTTTAATAGACCAAGTTTTTCAGCTCATTCCGTAAAAAGCAAAGTTGTGAGTTTAAGTTTGGATAATTTGGCGACTCATGATGCTGTCGCAACGCTACAAGTATACCTACTTTTACTTTATAGCGTATTGCCTAAAATGGTTTAAATCTTTACAAAATGCATTGGATATTTAATATAATAACAACAACAGTTCAGTAACAAAAATTCTGTAAACGTCTGCAAGAACCCTGAGATCGCTTCTTTCAGTGCGGCTATTCGAATGAAGCAGTAAATAAAATTGAATTGGAATAATGAGGCATAAACATATATATATATATATACTTGACTTAGGAAAAAAGGAAATATTAGAAATGGCATGGTTTAGGTTGGGAGTCTGGAGGGCACAAAAAATGTCTTGACGATTCTGGCAGGAAAATCTGTCCATTGTGTGGTGGAAATAAAGACTGGGCAAATATTTTGGGGGAAATCTGCACAGATAGAGAATCAGCGAAAACTTAATTTACAGAAAAGTTAAGTCCAGATAGAAGATTTGCATATTGAGATATATTGGCTGATTAGAGGAATCGGGCAGAATATAAGTAATTTTCTGGCTGAAGAGCGAGAAGCTAGAACAAATTTTTACAGTTAGTCTGAGGCAGTTTGTGTCCATTTTTCTTTCTTTTTGTCATTAACTTATATCTTAAATATACACGTACGGTGTATGACCCCATGCATTAAGCGTCTGAGTAATAACTTTAATAATTTGACACATGTAGTTATACATCTTAGTGCTTATCTTCAGTGAATATAGATGGCAATAATTCACTGTGCGTCGTAGTTGGAAGGAGACCTGATGTCCTGAAGAGATATAAAACTGTGTTAATGGAGAGGCGATTCTCCCAAAATTTAGAGACCAATAAAACAGAGGAAGTAGACTGCGAAGCAAATATCCAGGAGGCTGAGTTGGCAAGGTTGACAGTCCGACGTCACAACTGACTAGCAAGTCTCCTATTATCACCTGTCCTGCCGGGTAGTTATTTCTTGCTCCATATAACATATTATGTGGATCACGTAAAATCAAGTTTCAGATATGGATTATGTAAGCTATAAGGTCTACGTTCTGTTACAAACGCCGTTTTTACAACTTGTGGACGCACTACCGTGTCCCCTTCCGAATAAATGTAACAAAATAAATGAAGAAATCCGGCAGGTGTTGTATTTAATACAGATCTCAGAAGTGGAACCAGTGCACTATGAAGCACAACGATTTCCTTCCTTATCATTTTTAAACCAAAGTATACATAATTATATCTGTTTCAGTGAAGCAATGCTAATGATGAATGTTATAGTTCCTGACGCCTGTCAGTGAAAATGTTTCTGTTGCGCTTGACTTGTACTAGTTACATACATCCTAGCCCTGTGTATAAAGTAAAGCATGTAGGAGGACATCACTGATTCATCTGCATTTGAAATGCATATATGAGTTAACTACTAGTAGTATCGGTTGAGATTGTAGCTTGCTTATAACCAACACCGTTAAAAAGGTACCGTACCTAAGCAATAAAGGTAAAAGTACGTATTACGAAAGGGGCCCTAGGAACCGGGGCAGAGCCACGCACGCAGGCCAGTCGGCCATTTACGCTTCCATGAACCCTGGAAGGAAAGGATGAGGGGAGAGACCCCGAAGGGCGACCAGATCCGGATGCCTACGGGCGCAAGCATGGACGGGGTCCCTAACGTCTCCAGATATAACACATCCGATGCCGCACCGTCCCTGCCCACAAGCCACCAATCTCCAGGGTCCCTCAGAGCGTAGCCCCACGCTGAGAAGAGACCTAACTTAGTCGTACCGCAGCGAGACCTCTACAGTGCGCAAGCCCCGCCCAGCCGCAACCGGCCGGACACCGTCACCTGGTCCTACAACCCTGAAAAAGATTACAAGGAAGATGATGGGTATAGAAAATGAGAGGGAGGAGAGTCGCGATAGAAGATGAACCACCCCAGCATTCGCCTGGCGACCCGGGAAAACCACGAAAAACCCTTGGACCAGAGTGGACGGTCGCCGGGAATCGATCCGGGGACCTCCAGAATGCGGGCTACAGATTTAACCGCCTGAGTCATCCTGCTCGGTTACCTAAGCAATTCTCAGCCTCATATTCCTAGTTGTAACTTCGTCATTTCCTCAGTTTCTCTGCCTTCTCCCGCCTGTCAGATTATATTATCCATTACACTGTCATATTGGATGCAATACTTCGCTTGTTGATTGCCGTTCATTTCAGTGGAATGCTTCATGCAGTTTAAAAAGTATAGAGCAACAAATTTGATTCCAAATGTATCATAGGATCCAGTGAGATTACATCTTCTGATTCGAGCTTATGGACACGTTCCCGCAGAAATGAAAGAATGGGCATCCGTTATACATGGCATTTTCTTTGTTTAACAATATTAAAAAGTATGTTTAAGTACAATTATTTTGTCTCCTGGGTTGTTACATTTAGTTTATAAGGGAAGGATTTAAATTGAATCTTAATATATTTCAAATTTGTTGAATAGCCCCATTGTTTTTAATGTATAATAAAAATGTGATTAAAACGTTATAAAGTAACGACGATTACTCTATTGACACATGGCTATAAGTAAAATTATGTTCTTTTAGAGTGTTGTTGGTTACAGCTAATGGTCTTCAAAGAAACACCTGTGGCGCAGGATGGCTCTTTAAAGAAACACATGTGCCGTTTCGGATCTCTTCGGCTGTATTTCTTCAGCGGAAAGTTTTATATGCCCTGCTGGTATACTGCTCGCCAGAGTTATACGGCCTCGGCTCCACATGAAGGGGGCATCTTATATTGCCGAAAAGGTTTATCTTCCTCCTCAAGTACGTGCAAGAAAGACTCAAACAGTTACACAACAACATTACATTTTAACGTTTGAGTCCTTGTTGCACGTGCTTCAGGAGTAAAAAAATCTTTTCGGCAAGATAAGATGCCTCCTTTCACTGGAGCTAGCGTGTAGTATATGCTTGACTGTCATAGGGGACGTAGTTTGTGGTCTGTCGCCTGCAGACGGTGCTGCCCAAAAAGAGGCCGGGCAGCAGTAAATAGTTGAGTTTCGGCTGTGTCAGCGCCGTGTGAGGAAGCCAGAGGTCTGGGAGTTGGTCTGTGGGAGGTTTCCTTTTGAGGCAGTATTTTTAACACTTAAATGATTTCAGTCTAATTGTATAAAATATAAATTCAATAGCAGCCTGCCTTAAAGTAATACGTGTATTTAACAATATATAAAAAAGTGAATATTACAGTCATTGTATATGTTTATATTATTGTATCCATGTGTAATAATGTTATGTGAATATATTATGTAATTTAATAATGTAGGGGCTGTGAGAATAATAAGTTAAAAGTTGCTAACAATGAGGTAACCTTGAGGCAATAATGAGTTTGAGAGTTTAATAATGTTACTTGTGATTTTTGGAATCAATAATGTAATTTTAGTGACAGTTTATAAAATAGCCAATCAACAACCAGAAAAATCTTTAATTAAAATAAGGTATTCTATTGGATTAGGAATAGCCAATCAGGGACTGGAAATACAGAAATGTACAAATTTTAGGCGGTAGAAATCTATTCAGTTGGTTGCAGACAGCGTTACTAACCAGACGCAAAAAGTGTCCTCAAGAAATTTAATACGTATTCGTGTGAGACGAAAAATAGTTTACGTGTTAAAAGTGCAAGTAATTAATTAAAGAATCTCACAACTCTGTATATCAGTGAAGTGTTATTTAAATCGTGTCAACCATTAATAAAAGGAGTGAAGTAAAATTATAATCTGTGTGAGCCTACATTCTTAGTCGCACCATAACCCTGCCAAGAAATCCATGTCTCTAACAATAATACTGACGCAGCCGAGGCAAACATAAATATTTAGTATTTAAAGAAATTACAAAGTTAATATTTTTAAATTTTTGAGGCGAAGGCTCCCAAAGCGTGGTGCAAACAACGTAATAATAACAATACTACTTTACTTTCCTCGCGTGATGTGACATGACACAGGCTGGCATAATTACTCGATAATCTGTAAGGAATGCGGCAATTAAAACCTGTACAGCTTTTCTGTTTTAATATTATTTCGGCTGTTATTCTAAATTGTTTACATTTATAATATAAGGTACCATTTTCGGTTCGAACATCCCATGTGATAAATTGTCAACCGAACGCTCATGTAAGGTGGTACCCTTGCTTCAGTATTTTAATTGCCGTGTAAAGTGTTAGGCAACAATGACTGTATGGGTTCAGTACTGTAACGGATATATAAATTTGTGCCGAATACATGCCGCAGTAACTGTATTCAGCTTTAATTTGGAACAGAGGAGTGCAAACGTTTCTTGTGTTTCTCCATCACTGCCCCACTTTAAGTAATTAATATAACGACCAAAAACGGCGATATTCCTGGAAGGGTAGGCGTAGTATACTCAAAAGAACCAAGATGTTTTAAGCCTAAGAGATTGGTGCCAACCTATAAGACGAATAGAGTATAAGACACTGTCTACAAAAATTTTAAACCCTGCGCCAATAGGAAAAAGAAATCGAAAGCCCGAATTACGATGGTATTTTGGTATAGTTTTGAAGTTGATCTAAGCCAATTTTTTAATCTTCGCAGGTAATTTTGAGGCTTACTAAATTTTTCTTCCTATGTGCGTGAACCTCTAACCTTTGCAAATTTAGCGATAGTAATTAAAATATAATCAAATATTCTAATATTTTAATACAAATTGTGTGTTTAGAGATCCATAGCTCTTCAAACAATCTGACCACTTGATTTAAACCTGAAGTCATTCAGCCATCGATCGATAAACCTCACATGGTAGAGAAATTAGCTTGTAAAGTGGGTAAGCCATGAAGTACAGAGATGGGGCGTCGCCTTGACAGAGAAGCAGTGGAGCGATGCATTCCGGTAGCCAGAGCAAATCGTGTTCCTGGAAAACGCAGTTATCGCGTTTTCAGCATCAAGACCAGCAACCCCAGGGCCCGGGCGGAGTCCGTCATCAGGTGCTTGGACCGCTTTACCAACACCATTATGCACAAAGCTAATTCGGTCTGACTCATTCATGGCCTAAACGATTTTATGAGCGGAGCAGATAACCTTCCGATTTATTGCCCTAATTATTGCTCTTGAGCTGCTTTTTCTTCCTCCTGACTCTCCAAATATTTTACCCTTATTTCGTTTTCCGGGCTTCTCCTTCTTATTTATAAATTCCTTCCCTTATTTCCCATGGCGAGTCTTCCTTTATGTAAATAAATCGTCCTCCCCTTTTAAATACAGCGTACCACGGAAGTTTGAACTCATGAGACCCTAAATTAGCTGATCACCAAGCACTTTCGTTTCAAGTGATGGCCGTACACAAAGGGAAAGCAAGATTGAGAATATTTATAAAATATTTTAATCCTTTATACGAACATTCCTCCTACATGCCTGCATGGTCTGAGCAAATATTTCCCGCAGCAGGCGGATAACCATACAATGAATTTAAAACCTTAGTCTAAGAAAAATTGCTACGAAATTGAAATTGAGTTTTATTTATGGACGCCCATTTAACTGCTGTGGTCCTTAGCGTGCCATTCTATACTGGGCGTAAAAGACCGGCAATTTTGCTCAGAGGCCTCTTTATCACGCTTGAAGTTCTTTTACGTGCTATAAATCTACGACACGGGACCACCGGCTTTACTTCCCTTCCGAAGGAAGCCATACTAAGGATTTTTACGCCCGAAAAAATCCATCGCCCTCCGCCAGGGTTTGAACAAAACTGCTACGACTTCCATTGCTTACAACAAATCCTCAAATTAATGACAAACTAAATACATAAACGTTGGATAAATTAGGTAAACTAGAGGCAGGAAAATATGGCAAAACCTACTCACTCAAACAGTGATAAGCAACACTGGTAAGAGCGAACCCCTTCACAGGAAACACAAACACATTTGCTAATTTTAAGCCAATCTTTTTTATTGAGTTCCTATCTCTCAGCTAAAAACAGTGTTTCTAGACACAAATCAACATAAACTCACAATTTATTGCATTGCGTTCATGATAATACAAGACATCTACGAAAAAAAAATTAACACAGTTTACAATAACAAGGAGTTGTTTTTCTCGGGGGCAGTTGGCAACCCTGCATGGGTTTCTAATTAGCGCCACTTATTGTCATATGTATAACTATGACAAAATGTAATAATTACCTGCAAGGCTTTTGTAACTATATCAGTCATAGGGCGATCGTTTGCTGCCAATAAAAATCCAAGCAAACAATTAAGCAGAGGTAGCAAATGCCACGGCGTCTTCTGCAGGTTGGATGCTGTAATGTGGTACTGTCAAGGAATAATTCTTCAGCATGAAGGAAACGACACCTACCATTCTGCTATTAGAAAGTTAAGTTAAAATTTAATTCTGTTTATCGAGACGCCTAAAAATTAGACGATGACTAATGTTCTTCCTTCTTTCAGTTCAGTTACCACATAACAAACTTCTTCTAGTAATATTATGTCACTCTTTATCCTAGTGAAACGAATGCCCAAAATGCTATAATTTCGGTGTATTACATGACATTGTTCTTGACAACATTCGATGTGCGACCGAGTAGAATCGTATCTTTTGTTACTGTAATTATTTGCGAGAATATAAATAAAGAAACAATAGTAAGATAGAGAAATAATAGCAATAAATAATTTCCGTATATTAAATCAGTGTATAATGTAACAAGTTTGAGTTGAAATGTTTGTCCGGAAAGATGAAGGCAATTGGGAAGCCATGTTAGCGAAAGCCATTAGTATCAGCCGAAGTAGCGAACGCATTAGCTTAAAGATTCTGGGAATTCAGTTAGGGTTTGATTTCAGTACGTTTACCAATTCTGTAAATTATAGGAGCAAAATAAATTCTTAGAAAAGTGAAAGGCTCAGTTAGTAACAAAGTAAGAGACGTGCATGAAGAAGGATAAATATTGGCCCGGGAAAAATTTAAAGTTTGAAGGGGGAATAATATTATGTAGGCGGAGCTAAAAGTAGCGAAGGCATGTAATCTACATCAGAGATTTACTCTTGACTCTGGTACCAGCACGGGTACTCATTGACACCTTTTTGTACACCATCGCGCATAATCTGGTGATTACTTGTGTTATCTTTTTAAACGCCTAGTGATGCGCTTGTGTGAGTAAGATTTCGCAGCTATTGCGAGAGGTCTCACCGTTAAGCTACTAGTTTCTTTTATCGCGGAAACAGTCATTTCAAATCGTAAAATTGATACTGCAGAAGTTAGCAGATATAATAATTTGTTGTTATAATTTCGAGTGCTACAATTCAGAGCCAGTCTAATTTCTTCCTCTCAAACGGTCGGCAACTCCTTAAATAACTCAAATATTAGTTCACAATAGATTTCTCAATCAATTTTAACTAGTGTTATCCTTTAACAAACGTCCACGTATACCCTGTGAAAGATCTCATAGCTTACCACTAGAGCAGCTGGCGCACGAGACAACCAAGCGAGGTACGAGATCACGGCAGTAGACTCAACAACGAAGCAGGTAAAGTAAACGACATCAAAAGTGCCGACAAACTTCCCGTATCGCATTGCAACGTAAACGTGCTGCAAGTCGCGTTATTGACTTGGCCACATTATATTGTAATAAATTATTATAACTCCAGAATTGTTAAAGATACCAAATGCCTTATTAGCATTCATGCACACATCAACCTATGCTAGCCTCTAGTTCCCGAGGTAGCGAGTTCAAACCCGGCGGAGGGCGATGGATTTCTTCGGGCGTAAAACTCCTCAGTATGGCTTCCTTCTGAAGGGAAATAAAGTCGGTGGTCCCGTGTCGTAGATTTACGCCACGTAAAAGAACCTCAAGCCTGATAAAGAGGCCTCTGAACAAAATTATCGGTCTTTCACGCCCAATATAGAATGGGACGCTAATGACCACAGCAGTTAACGAGCACCCATAAAAGAAAAAAGCATCAACCCGCCGCCGCATTGAATTCCATATGCGCTGATGTATCCCTGGAGAATTGCGTACTGTCTTGCAACCTTCCTCATTACGTGCAGGAAGACTCTCTGTATCTTGTACTGGGGTTCTATTATACACTAGAGCTTGCAAAAGCCCCCAAACTGGCGGTGAACCTAAGAATTACAACTTAACCAGCGTAGCGAAGAGGAAATTTTGTACATTTTATGCAAGAGTTTCTTATGCTAAAAACCTGAAAGAAAGTGAACAAAATTACATAATGGAGACGATTTTAAAGTGCCAAAATCGGAAGAAACTAAGTTTAAAGAAAATAAAGTTATAAAATTTACGCACCATTTCCACATACCTACGCAAGTGCATTTAAACGTCATGTTTGGACATTTAAATGTCAAAAAGCTGGATCGTGATTCTACAATGTTTAAAGGTGTTTTACATTAAAATTTAAAAAAAATTGCTCTCAAAAATTTGTGTAAAATTCAGTATCGAGGAGCTTTAATCAGCACGAGGTTTTTGTGCAAACTATTCAAAATGTTCCGGTATGACCGTGTTTCTATATATTCTTCATGACATGATTATTTCATAAATTGTCCTGTTTTACCAAATGCCAATTATGCCTTCTTTCACAGATCTGAAACACGATTAGTGCCACCTTACATCAATCCCTTCCACTTCATCTTCCGAAACGGAACAACCGTGTAACATCGAGCATTTTAACCACTGGCAAAGGGGAAAACTTTTTCCTGAGGGGATGTATAGATCATTGTGCACGAAAGCACGAATTAATCGGGATTCCTTGTTTTCCACAAAAATTCACACTTGAAAAATTAAATTATTTTACAAAAGAGGGTGTTTATTTTATTAATTAGCCCAAAGAACATTTTATTAACTATTTAATAGTCTTTAACGAAGGTTGTTAATACATAAACGTCAAATCTACAAAGATAATTCATTTTCCTCATCATTTTAGTGCGCAAAATTTTGTTATATCATTGATCTGCAATGATGCATGTAAACTTTATTTCCTCGATAAGCTGGAAATGGGTGTATTGGAGATGAGGAAAGAAAGAAAGATAAAAAGACAACTAGCATATGGCAGGCAATGCCGTATAAAGACGCCGGAATGTGGAGAGGATCATTCTTTTCTAAAATGTATAATCAATTATATATTTATGCGAGTTTATTTAATAGTGCATATAGCAATAATCTATATATCGTGGCATTATTGAAGGCTAAACACATACACATCGTAGGATGTCCTATTCTTCGGCTATAAAACCGTATAGGAGTAACCAGCTCTTCCCATAATGTGTATTTTCTCTTTATTTCAGTTTTTTTTAAACTTTTGGTGCTTTTCCGTTTTCTCCCGGATCTCTGCTCTTTTTATCTCCGCATCCTTTCATGTTTATTTATGACCATCCTCCCTCATCCCTTTTTCTTGGCTTTTCTTCCCTTGTCCGACGTGACTTAACGATCTCCCATCCATCAAGAGTCCAACAACATAATTTCTGGTTTCTTCAGAGTAATGTCTTAACTTACATCCAAGATCACGAAGCCGGAGAGGGGAGTTCCAGGGATATGTTCGGTAGCTGCACATGTATATTCATTAACGTCTTTTTCGTGACGATTAAAGCTAGTTGGACGATCTCAGTGGCATTTTTTCTGCTCTATGGTCGCCGCTGGGCTTACGGATCTTGACCCCAAACTCGCATCATCCATTGCTTTGGAGAAACAGATGTTAAGACTCCAAACTTAATCGCAGTAGTCAAACAAATCTTGTTCAACATAATTCTTTGCCTTCCATGTTTAGGAACAGCGATCTGCAAACCTTTGATCTTTGTTTTAGAGGTAATCCCTTTGGCTCAGGAGAAAAATGTACTGATACACACCAGTACATGTGTTCATTCGTACTTCAGTCTCTGAAACATGTGTTAGATCACAGGTAGTTATGGATCCACATGCATATCATTTGTTTTGTTTGTTAATATGGCATATTACAGCCTCAGATATCTACATATATCAGTTGGAAGAGGTATATATGTTATCCTTTTAGAAAGTGGTTCCATGTACAAAGCAAAATACAAATTATAGTACAATGTTAATATGTGAAGGCCTATTTCAGCCCCCCTCCCAAAAAGTTTCCTACATTTTTCGTTGCATTATAACTATTGTATTGTGGTGTTTCAGTAAGCATTGTCATACCAGACGCATCATTGTGTTACATTATCGACAGCATTATTGGGTGACTTTGATTATTTCTTTCGGCTGAACGAGCCTTCTCCTTTGGTGCGGAACACGCCAGAGAGAGAAGGCTTTGTTTGACTCTCGCCTGGTATGACGCCAGCCCTGTCTAGCTAGCTTGCCTAGACAGGATTGGAGAGGGGGATATATAGTTAGCGTTACTTGAATGTGTTAGCGTCACTTTGTGTGTGAGTAATGAAAGGAGCAAGTCACGTGTGTGGCCAGTCCTCGACTGCGAGACATTTCCCCTCAGCTTGTTTTCCTAAGTGTAATGTAGATTCGCTAAGCATTTATCAATAAATTACAGGTAATCTGTATTATGTAATATGTTTGTATAATATCAAAACCCCACGCCTTCATCTGAATTTAGACACCAGGTCCCGGTCCTCTGCCGTTTGTAGCTACGCTCCCCCATGTGCGTGTTGGTGTGATCAACATTTAATAATTTGCTGGGAAACTTCTGGACCTCATCCCAGTATGTAACAGTATCATCTTTCTGGTTCTCTCCCACGAAACCCATTACTCAAGAAAATTAAATCCGTTATTCTACCAAATAATCCAGTGCCTCCCTTACTTAACGCATGTTTAAGAGGACTATATCTATACATAACGTTAAATTTAGTTGTGTTAGTTAAAATCTGTTCTTATACTTTGGGAAATAATCCCAGAAATCGTAAATTTTGATGAAAATGTTTAAATAAACTAACCTTACTTGTATTTCGATTTCAAGCAACTAATGTTAAATGCACTAAGAAAATTTGAAATCGTGTAAAGTCTCAACCAGGCATGTGAAATATTTTGTCTACAAACCTATTATAATATATAATATTTTTTACCACTTTCAACAAGTGTTGACGTCTATTCGTTAATTCAGGTCCATATATACAGCAGTTCGCCTGAAACAACTTACGGTTTAGAAGGCTCTTCACATAATGTAAGTAGGTACCTGCACCACAGGGCGTCTCAACCAAATATGAAACATGTTTACATTTTTTTTCAAAATTCTATATTTTGGGTTCCTGATGTTGAAGGAAGCACCACCCAAAATATTAAGTGTTTTTCGTGTGTAACATTTGAATATTTTTAATTTTTAAGCGGAATAAGACTTGTGCTTTTAGTTTTATTTATGTCATTTCCCAACTGCAATTATAAACTGTGCTTTTTCTACCTGTTTGATGAAGACTTTTTACACGAAATATTATTTTGCGATTTACAAACATTTTAATGTATCACTTTTATAGTTCAACATACTAGCTCGTTATACATTTTACATATCGATTCAAGGCAACAACTCTTGTACGCAGTGCGCCAAAGAAAATCTTCGGGGGATACTTTATCGTTTTCTGGGCTCTTTTGAGGCGTGTCATTCACCTTACCTATCACAGAGGCTGTGGCTTGGTAACACGCAATAAGAGGGGAGGTTAATGCTTTTGCTTTTTCTGGTGTTATTGAAACCGAAACATGTTTATTGTCTCAGAACCAGTCATGCCGTATACTGGCGGAATTACTAGTGGACATACCGTGGGTATGTGGGAGGCTGGTCGCACTGTTACAGCAATTGCAACGGCAGTGCATAAACGTGTTTTTATAGTAAATTACTGGATAAAAATATTCCAGAAAAGTGGGGAAGATGGTCTACACACTAGTCAGAAAGTGGGCACTCCCCGTAAAGCATCCGCAGATGATGATATTCGTTTACTAAATCAAATTACTCTTTTGTTATAATTCATTGATCATGTTTAGAAATTAGAGATAAACATGTATATTGTTTACTGAATATGACATACATATTACGGCAATAAAATTGGGTTATATTTTTGTCCATAATCCTGTTGTATTCCTGTCACCAGCAATATGTTAGTAAAGGTATATTAACAAATTATAGTTTGAATTAGAGGGAAAACGGCTCTTTGTTCATTTATTATTTAGTTATGTTTGCTTCTTTGCAGCAACAAGCATTGGTATCACTGTGAGAATACATTTCTGTTTATGTTTTGTTATTAAGTGCTGCCTTGCTATGTATTTAATCAAATCCATTCAAGCTTTAATTTGCACCCCCTGAAAATCATCTCACACTGCACATTCTATGTTTCGCTAACCTGGGCGCTCATCAAGTTTTCCTCTTAGCTTTTAACACTTTCAAAGGCGTGTCCTGCACTAGCCGATAAGGAATGGTTACCAATCACGATAAGAGGTCTGTATAACAAACTGAATGTACTTACTCTACCTCTTTCTCTTTTAGTCAATAGGACTGAGAGCGTAAACATATATTTCATTTCTACGCCATTTTGTAAACTTTGTTGTGATTATTGGTATAACTATTTAGCAGAAGGAGTAGCGTATCCTTGCACCGTGGCCTAAAGCAACCAATGAAATGGCCATGGCTTCGCAAGGCCAGGTACGAGGGGTACTATTTATATTTTGAGCCTTGGCAACCCTGAATGTTGTAGGTGCCATCTGACGTTTCCAATGGAAAGTTTTGAGATTTTTGACCATAATCTACTTCAAACATTTTGTCAATAGAACATAATTTGTCTTGTTTACACTAACTTGAAAACTGTGTGTCAACAAAAACATGGAATTAACTCATGAATATGTTCGTGCAATGATTTATTACGACTTTCGACGTGGATTATCAAGACAAGAGTGCATTGATCAACTAACTTCCAAATTTGGCGACGAAGCTCCATTCTTTGCCAATGTGAAACGCTGGTATAACGAATTTAATCGTGGCTGCCGTTCGCTCAATGATGAAGTTCGTGAAGCTCGTTCAAAATCAGTTGTTGTGCCAGAAAACATTGATGTTGTGCAAAAACTAATAATGAAAGATCACCATGCGACATATTGTGAGACTGAGGCAACTTTAGGCATTAGTTCCACTAGCATATATAAAATATTGCATGATTATTTAGCCGTGAAAAAGGTTTGCTCCCGTTGGATCCCACATAATTTGACACAATCTCAAAAAGATGCTCGTGTCGATTGGCGTACACAAATGCTCAAGAAATGCAGTGGCGGTGCCTCAAAAGACGTATATAAGATTGTAACACATGACGAATCATGGATCTATGCGTATGAGCCGGAATGTAAACAGCAGTCGACTGTATGGGTGTTTCAAGAAGAAGCAAATCCAACAAAAGTTGTTCGCACTCGAAGCACTTCGAAGCAAATGGTCGCCTGCTTTTTCAGCAAAACTGGCCATGTGGTAACAGTGCCTTTAGAGGAACGTAAACCAGTCAATGCCAAATGGTACACAACCATTTGTTTGCCGGAAGTCTTCGGTGAAGTAAGGAAAACCAACAAGAACCGTAGGACAGTGTCATCAAGACAGTGCGAGCGCACACACATCTCGTCTAACAACAGAGTATTTGAATCCTCAAAACATCGAATTGATGGGTTATCTGCCATACAGTCCTGATTTGGCACCAAATGACTTCTTTTTGTTCCCGAACATCAAGAATAAATTGCGTGGACAACGATTTTCGTTGTCAGAAGAAGCCGTTGATGCCTTCAAAAACCATGTTTTGGAGGTGCCTCAAGAAGACTGGAATAAATGCTTTGACTAATGGTTCAAACGGATGAAAAAGTGTATTGATCATAAAGGAGAATATTTTGAAAAACAATAAAACAATTTTCAATCAGAAATTACTTTGTTATAATTATTAGGCTCAAAATATAAATAATGCCCCTCGTACAACGATAAATAATATAACAGAGACGCGAGGTGCAATGAGATTTTCTTTAGCGCTCTTTTTTACGTGCAGCGATTCAGTTGTTGCATGCGTGCGTACAGGGAGACGATCGAAAAAAGTAAGTTTTCTGTAGAGTGAGCGCACCTAAAGGTTTACTGGATTTTATTGTAATCAAAATATAACGATTTTAACAATTTTTTAATTCTACTAGAAATTTAAGGTAATACTCCTAAAATTCCAGAATTATGTGGGGACTGAAGTTGGAGCGTGGAACAGATGTACAACGCGGCCATATATCGCTTGTAAAAACTGTTCTTTTGCAAGTTCGGGACTGACGCCATGCAAGTTGATGAAGCCGTTGCAAGTTTCATTATTATATCCTCATACAGGATGTGCAGGCAAAAACACGTTTAGTTCACTCTCGCAACACAAGACATCCGGCACATACTACACTAGCTCCACTTTCTCATCTAATGAGAGTGTTTTAGGACTTTTTCTTCGATGGATGTGCTCTCTGCACTCCATGCGTTTAAACTAATTATACCTAGCTGCATCTGACAAAGCAAGTTCGCAGTGGTCTGTTTTCATTCTTGTTCAGCTGAAACTTGATCGACAGCTTTTCTAGAACGATGCCAATCAAATGATGTTGAAAACATCGCTGTGCGATGCGGGTTTGTGGCATTGAAAAATTACGATGAATATATCATATGGATGCAATAAAAGTTCCATCAGACGAATGGTGGGGACATCCCAGCAACAGCTTGCTGAGATGTGAAATATTCCTGATGGAAAATGCCTGCACGTAACAGTCCATTCAGTTTCTATTCCACGCAATGGATGTTTTTTTTTTCTGCGGCACAACAGGCGGGAGACACATGTGATAAATTAAATGAACTGATAATTGGGAAGGAAACGTTACATGTCTAGCTTTCTGGCATTTGTCAGCTATAAGGACTGAGGAAAACTAGAAAAAATTCCAGTCAGGGAGGAAGGTCCTAGTGGGATTTGAACCGCGGTCTTACCGTTTACGCGTATATACGTGGTGCAATGTGCAGCAAGCAGGCACTACGTGTAAGATTATCTGTAATGCTCTCCGTATTCCTCCCGTGTTCATTCTGTGATCTCTGAACAGTATCTTAGCTTTCTTTTTTCTTCGGAAATCTTGTCAATCCGCTAAAGCAGCTCGTACGCCATTTATAGGTAATTAAATTGAGTTTTATTCGTGGATACTCTTTAACTACTTATGGTTATTAGCGTCTCGTTCCATATTGGGCATGAAATACCCTCAGAGCTCTCTTTGTCTGACATGAGAATCTTTAACGTGTCTTTAATCTACGACACGGGACCATCGCCTTTATTTCCCTTCCGAAGGGAATGGTGCGATGGGTTTTACGCCTGAAAAAAACCGCCGGGTTAGAATCCCCCACCTCGGAAACTAGAGGCTAGCATGGTACCACGGAGGACGACGCGCCATTTATAGGTCTACTTTTATCTGTTATACAATGCATTATTATCTAAGAAGGGACAAAATTGGTATAAGCATTTCAGTAGGCTGAGAAGAAAATCCACGCTTTCAATTAACGTTGTTCATAAGCCTCACAAAATAGTTTTTGAAGAAAAGACAGAGCGAT
Source organism: Deroplatys truncata (assembly GCA_030765065.1). Taxonomy (NCBI): domain Eukaryota; kingdom Metazoa; phylum Arthropoda; class Insecta; order Mantodea; family Mantidae; genus Deroplatys; species Deroplatys truncata. The sequence continues at coordinate 138,819,894 of CM060988.1, forward strand.
TGAATACAAAAAAAATCAACGACCCTAAGATGAGCGCCAGTAAGAAATGCATTTTGGCTATCCTTGACCCAGTAGAGGTAAGAATCCGAATCATTGTGACCAGAATGTTAGCAGAGGGAAATAAGTTTAGATGCATAACCACTATGTAAATGTTGGCCCTAGTATAGTTGTGATTGGTGGGACAATTAGCGATCATCTTCAAATACTCCTTATGTTTCCATCGCGACTCGCAGCAAACGTGCGTCTGCTGAAAATGTGTACTTAGATCAAGCAATAGAGTTATAAAGATCAGGTTGTATTGCCCCTATTAGACATATGCTGTCGTATCTGTAAGTGGTCATTCAAGACAACGAAAAAAGGATTCTACGGATCCTCTCCGATGAGCAGATAACTCAGAGAATGTTTATATAATGTGATCTGTTCTTTCACACTAGCTTTCATGGTGAGCTAAGATTTCTATCAGATTTTAATAACTGAGTGTTCTGACTTTAACACTTGAATTTTTAAATTCCAATTAAGTCTTCGTACTTTAGAGAAAGTTTTCTTCACTTCTTGAATGTCACCGCGTTTGACTTAGAATTTATTTCCTAGGAAACATCTTTACGAACCTTATCGGGAGTAACTCCTCCCGAAATCGCTGCGTTTGTCCAACACCAAAATACCAATATGTAACGACTTCAGTAATTACGTTTCTTCTATAAACCAAATACTATCAAATAATTTCCATTTTTTCCTTATACAATTATACATATGTATCTTGAGATATCTTACACTAGTTCCTTCATTACTTAAGGATACGTTTGTGTAGACACTCCTCCGCTTAGTTGGCACTGCTTTTAGTATTAAAAGTGAACTGAGATAATCTAATAGACGAAGACTGCCACACGTGTGTGAAGGTTTCAAGATAACTCACTGGTAAAACTCAGAATGTTAACTATTTCTTTGTTTTCTTATATTCACTTTTCTGTGTTAGAACGTAAAGGTAACTTTGTTCATTTCCATGAAGTAAATGACGCTACGTACTTTCTTCTCATCATGCCCTTTTGCGTAGAGAAGAAGCTATCTCAGAAAATCTTTCTCATTAGTCACATAGATTGGCGATGGACTTCTACTAGGAAGAGTAAAAAAGTATTACGACACAACGAATGATTAGATGGGTGCGAAAGCTATAGAAAGCTGATTTAAAGCGTATAGAATTAACAAGAAAATACACAAACATTCGGCTTACTCGTTTTATCATAAAATGTGCCTCATGTAATGAAAATACCCTTAGAGAATACCTAAAGCTGTTGCTCATGCAAAGCTACAGATTTTTATAGTCAGCATCATCTTCCTGGAATGTGCTGCATATGCTCTTGGCCGACACGCAGACTTCAGAAACATGTTGCTTAATTCCCTGTACCTTAGTAAAAATACGCCCATAAGAATTCCAAAAGACTGAAAAAGATATTCTGCTGAGTCCCAAGGCATGCATCACTAACGAAACAGGTTTTAGCGTGTATTTTGTTTCCACGAATTCCTGAGGTACTTTTACGATATGCACTTCAAAGTGGAGGTAACATTACTCGGCGAAAATTCCGAGATGAAGGTCACACGCTTATGTTTCATTGGTTAATTAAATCTTGAATGCCATTTGACTGTCCGCATCGATCCCCGCTGGGAGCCTTGAGGCATCTGGCCACTCTGTTTTCCAAATCCTTTCTAGAAGAACACCGAAGTGGAGCAGGTTGGCACAAAAGCGGCAGGTGGTAGTATACTGATTCGTGATCCGGGAGTCAATTTGCCGCTGCTGGTGTTCGCTTTTTCACTGCCACTAAACACGCTCTCCGTGATCCCCCATACTTCCTTCATTGCCTGGAAAAACGAGATTGATTCGTGCACCGGAATGCTCATCTCGTGAGCATACAATTACATTCGACTTGCTACAGAGTATGAGAGACTCAACGCTGGTTTGTAAGGTTTCGTCTACTTCATTTGTCGCAATGACACCTAGCACAGATCTCCTAATAAAGCTAGTAAGAGGGTTTCTGAAAAGTAAGTTTTGCTGTCATTCTAATTATCATCTTGGTGATTTGATTCTTTTATATCCACATGGATAGTTCTCATTGTAAGCCCCCCGTTTTGAAAATAAATGCACTTTCAAGCTGAAGACAGACTCCCAACTTTGAATCTCTTCGCGGTTGAAGAAAGTAGGCCAAAAGTAACAAAAAATTCTATGTTAAAATCGCTGGTCGCGAAATTGCTAGCAAACATGTTTTAGAAATCCACATATACTTTCTCTTTATTCACTCAGAATGCCTCTTACAAGCAAAATCTGAATACTTCAACTTTATTGGTTGTATTTCAATGGCTGTTCTGCTTTTACTACATGCTGTTATTTTCGATCAGAAAACAGAATAAAATCTCAAATCACCATGAACGCCTAGCGACTATCTTTTCCCTAGTTTCTGTTTTATAAATACTTTTAGGAAGAAGCAATCGAATTGTAATGGTAATAGTTACTCTAGGTTGTAATTATTACTGCTGTTATTTATTTAGTAATATTGCAATACAATATTAAATATTTATGGTTGAGTGAAATTATCTAATTAAATCTTGTAAAATTAAGAGTCTAGTGAGATTAGATTCGTCAATTTCATCACTATTACAATATTCTTTATCATCATCACAATTACCAGTTGCTAACGGTTGTACCCTCTGGCCATAGTATTCTGATTGCTTAATGATTTTCCATTCTCTGATTTGAACAGAGGTATATAATTCAGTCTCCTATGAGCAAGAGATCACAGGACAAAAATTTAACAGTAGTTGTTTGCAAAATCTGGTAGTAACCAAATCTGGGCGGTAGTGGTTCTTGTCCTATGGAGTTTGTAAATATCATTTTGCCCATTACCTTATTTGGAAGTCACCTGAGACATCCTGGTAGCTACTTTGGTGTTGCCCATTTCCATGTTTGGATAAAGATGAGGTATCTTTGTAGGACACTCCTGAAGTGCGACATCGACCTCAAAAGAGTACCCCAAATAGATTTCTCTCAATAAATTCATGCCTTTGTCTGGAGAATGCCGCTGTCAAACATGTACTGACAATAACCAGTGGGAGTAATGCCAAACATAACCTATGTCGTGAGTACTTTTAAAATTTCATCTGAAGAGATGCATACTAATTGTGTAGGTCCTTAATGTCGTTGTCGGGCGGAATAATGAATGTTTGCTGTCATATTGTACACATGTAACGTTTTTCATTAACATGCTGTGACATGTTGTTCAGCAGGACTTTTTAGCAGTCCGGCTACCGTTGTTTTAGGTGTTAACGGTGACACTAACTTTGATGAACTCCGCAACTAACTTGGTTAGGACTTTATGGCTCAGCCGAACATATGGAAACAAAACGTTAAAGGAAGACGTGCCGATAAACATGCTTAAGATTCCAATTAATTCATAAATGTTGGCAACCTACTTCGTCAACGTCTTCTATCCTCCTTCTTCGTTGCGGATATGTGGATTCACTACTGTGAGGGATTTTACTACAATTAATGACATGACTTCAAATAGAACAAGGTGGTTTTTCCCTGAGGGTTCATAACAGAGAATACAATAGGGGTTGTTACACCGAGTCTCTCTCTCTCTCTCTCTCTCTCTATTTTACTTTGCCTTAATTACGTGATCATATCGCAACAAATCTGTTAGGAGATGCCTCGTGGATCAGTGTGTGGCGGACAGTTTACTTCTAGGTCTCATCCCTGTATCATACCATTTTGTTTCGTCACGAGTCGGCAGAGACTTCAGTGCTAGGCAACTGTACCTCTGCTTCTACACGTGACAGACAGATGGCAACTTCGACACGTGTCCACATAGACCTTAATACCAAGCAACCGTATCTCTGCTTGTACACGTGCCGGGCAGATGGGATTTGTATGTCGTCCAGGCTACCCGCTTTCATTATCTCTTCATAGTTGACAGAGCATTCGCTGTTACCATCTCTATTTTCATGTTTGCTATTGTTTTAGACTTAAGATGGAAACTTTAGGTCGTGGAATTAAATATCTATTCCGGTATTTACTTTGGTGACTGAAGGAAATGACGAGTAAACCATAGTCACATTGGCGGTCCATGTGATTTGAACACGGGACCTCCCGAATGCGAACCACAGGCGTTACCGCCTGAGCCATCCCTCTCGGGACCGACATTTTGTTCAGTAAACACGAAATAATTAGTTTTTAGAATCGAATGTGGAGCCAACATTCTTTCAAAAGATAACAAATCCACAACAAACGGGCTATATGGTAGCTTATTGATGCTTCAAAACTGAAGTCTAACAGGTGCAAAAACATATAATCGCGGAATTAGTTCCTCTTCTTGTTTTTCTTCTTCAATATACGGTTTAGATGGGACCCCTGTTCCGTATTCACATCTGCACTATTTTGTGTCTTCCTATGGTCTATATTGGTATGTTAACTTTGGGACTTGTTTGGTTCATGTGGTATAAGTGTGGACGAAGATGAAGATGCTTAAATTAACATACGCTGTGATATTTATTTGTCCTTTTAAATAATGTTAACATACAAATTAATTCTGGAATTATTGGTTCTTAAAATGTATTTATACATATGATAATGTAGCAATTAACACAACAAATACATAAAAAGTAACAATAATTAATTATATTATTTTTAATTTCTAGGTAGGTATGTTGCATACTTTTTCCTCGCCCCTTATTACAGTTTATCAATTCAATGTATGCAGATTCCCAATTAACTCCCATCAACGTCATCACCACCACTTCATGGTTAAATATAAAGCTTGTTTTGACTTCATAAATTTTTGTCCAACTCTGGCATCCTTGATTATTCTCCCACTGTCTACGCTAGGGACAATAACGCTGGGCTTGGATTTAAGGAAAACCTAATATACCATGCCAGGTCGTAACAACGTTAGTAACTTTGCATTTTGGGAATTGGTTGGCATTTTGGAATGAATGTGACAGTAATTCTGAGACATAACTTCATCAAAGTTTCATTGTTCCATACTTTAACGGATTATTTCCAAAAGTTAAGGAACTGCCGCACAGTAAACCGTTGCAGCAAATCTTGTGGCAGAACATTTATTTACTTACTAAGTTGGCTTATCCTCCTCTTATGTAGGGCTTACGTCCCTTAGGACTTACAACCGCGCCTAGAGTCGGAGGACTGTCGAGGAGCAGATGGACATGAAATCAGAGAGAATGCAAAACCAGGAACGGGGTATCGGACCGTGAGGAAGATGATATGAAATGAAGGCGAAATGGACAAAAGTAAAGTAAGGATGAAGCAACCGATGGAATGAATGGCGTTGGAAACCAGAGAACCTGGAGAAAACCCGCACAGATGCCAATTCGTCCATCAAAAACTCCCACTTGCGGGTCCCTGGTATTGAACCCGAACAGCCTTGGTGGGAGGCGAGAGATCTAACCACTCGGCCAGGGCGCCGCCATAGAACATTTATACCGGATAAAATATTAGCCACACAAAAATGTACATTGTATAGCGAAGACTCAATCATCTCAGAAAGTGTAGGGCACTTACTGGTCAAGATCTGGTGGAAAACTTATTAGAAAGTCAGAAGATTAATCACAAAGTTCCAAGTCTATAGAGCGTTATATTAAATAAATTAATATTTTAGCACCGGTGCAGTGGTCTAATTCTTAATAGTTGCTCTTAATGTGCCCGGAGCTTTGTATAAAGTTTCAGGAGTGGTTTCGGCCTGATGTGATTAATGAAATGAATAGTTAACTACTCTGAAAGATAAGTTTAAGTTTGTGGAGCCTTTAACTCATCTTTATCAGATAGAAAACGTGTCGTGGAAAGAACTAGGTGCATTAAGGAGAGAAGAATGGAAGAAGAACAAAGAGGTGTGTACCCGCGATTAGATCTCCGCCGCCGCAACACTGCAGCATTAAATACGAACTTGACCCAGCAATTGATTGTTTTGCTACACTCTGCCCGAGGTGCACTGTCGCAACGCTATGTGGGACGCCATCAGTCGCTGGACACCTGCGTCCATCTCTCGACTTCTCTATGTTTTATAGACTGATAAAAAGAAGTCATTGCTCAGCATTCAAAACTCTTTTGGTGCAGCATACAGCAGTTTCTCCTTGAAAGTCCATGCTTAATACCATGTTCGGGACAAAATACATCAGAGGTTATTGTTTACACAACATACCAAGTCCAACTGAATACACTGTAGGGACAGCGGTTGCTGAAGCTATAATAGTTTCTATTAAGTCACTATGATGTAGAGCTTTTTGGCTGCCCTTGAAACTTCTCGCAGTTTAAAATGCTGAAGATACAAAAAATATAAGTTTCTAACGAATGTAGGCCAGAACAAGGATGTTGTTTCTCACTCACTGTATTTAAATAAACCGAAGTCTTTTGCTACCTAATTTTATAATTATTTTTGTATGAAATCTCCCATTTGCAGACAATTTAGAACAGCATTTCTTAACGCAACATGACCCCGAAACCAGCAACTCCTTTGAATGTTTTGCATTGAATCAGAAAACGCACAACGAAACATGCGTTATCCCACAGAGGATCCTTTATCGATCCTTTGCTCAAAAGCATGCTTCATTCCTTCTATAGACCCAGAAATGACCCAAAAGAATGAACTTTTCCCAATAGTTTATAGATTTATTAAGATCTGAATGATAAAAATAGCTTCTAATGAATTTATAGTTTATTTAAAATATTTTATTCTAAATCATCTATTATTTGCACAAAGATTATGAATACACGGAACTTCGTGGGACTACAAGGATAACTCACAGGAGACAGATCCCCAAAGGTTGTTCACCGCCGCTAACAATATACAAATGGCGAGAACCGATGGCTAGCTTAGCAGCAGTGGAAAAGTTCTGGTACCCATCCCGCTCCTAATGAAAGACTAATAATGCGGAAATAATTATTTACTTTCCCAAATATTTAATTTTCACTTACCTATATCATATATGTAGTCTACGATTTAAGAGACTTACCTGAAAGGAAAACACAAGTAGTATTAAATACAGTGCTAGTACTCTGAATATGGTACAAATGCTTAATTTAAATATTTAGGTCCAACTATAAATTGTAATATAGCTGAAAGTATTATATAAAACATCCTTTATCGACCACGCTATAATATGCTGAGTACATGTGACGTAACTGGAACTGTTATGGCATCCAAAAGTTTTGAAATGATAAGTGTGGTCGACCAAAAACAGTGGTATGAATTTGACTATAATGGTAATTAAGAAGCTAGTATGAAAATTATGAAACGAGCTACCGCTCGTTTCATAGACATACTCGTGTCTTAATTACTATCATTATAATCTTGTTGTATAATATACTATTATTGAATACTTCAAATATCTTTTAAAAAATAAAGCAAGAAAACACATACAATTACAATTTATGTTACGATGTATATTTTAACAGAAATAATCTCAAATTAAGCAATATGGCTTTGGTTGTATACCTAGTGTGGAAAACAAATAATAGCTGTTCGCATTTCCTAAGTCGCTTTTCGTAACTAAAACAGACCAGAAGAAGCTCAATCTGGGAAAGCATAAATATGTAACATCGAATATTTGGTAATGTTACAGGAAAAACAAAAATTGTACGTTCGAAAGAGCTTTACATTTTTCTTGTGTGGTAATGTTTTGCATATCTCTTGTGGTTTATCATTTATGCAAAGTTATATAAAATAAACTTAGTTTGTTCATATCGCCTAATTTGAAATCACTTCTAAGCAATATTTTATCATGATTAAGGGAAAGTGAGTACAACAATTTTGTAGCGATATCTCTGCCTGATTACACCTACACAAAAATGAATTCTTAAAATAATTATAGTTTATGAATTCTTAATGACATGCAATTTGATAATTTTCTAAAATTTTAAATTAATCGGATTAAGAAAACTACATCAATCAAGAGCCCGTCAAAAAGCGTAAATATATTTTAAGTTTCATTAATATTGTCCAATAAATAAAGGCGTAATTGCGTAGGAAAACCCGCAAGATTTAGGTGAAACAGAGCAGCTTCGTTTTAAAACGTTCATTGTATTTTTTCGAGCGTCGGACCGTTAAAATCCAACCTTTGTTTGTACTTCGAGGGGAAGAACATAGTTTTAAAAGAAAGTAGACGCTGTAGGCAACGGACTTTTCTTACCGTTTAAGCTTTGAATTTTCAACCAGAGAGCCAATAAAGATACAGAGTAATTGTTAGAACCAATGAGAAGGTAGGAAGACGTGGTTGCTTGTACAAAAATCCGGAGGCGAGTAGTGAGTTGATATATGTAAACGTAAGCGTGGATTTCACACAGTCTGATGATTGTTAAGTGAACACGTAGTACTCCGAGTTACAAGTTAAGTTCCGAAACATGCTAAGTGCCGCACAATTATGTAATCATAAAGTCAATGTGCTAATAGTAGTTGTGGAGATAATTTTTAAATAAGCTAATAAACGAGTTAATATTTGTCGAGTGAATACGCGCAAATCTAAAGAACAGTGATAGAGTACCGAGATATTAAATAACTAGCGGAAGTAAACTTTAGTAGACCGAGAGACATTAGTGGGAAGACAGGTTAAGAGAATCTGGCAGGATTTTAGTAAAAAGACGCGCCGGAGTGAGAACAGTGTTTCTTTCTGGACGATATCCTGGTGTCACCACTCCCGTATCATACCCTGACATAATCACAGTAGGGAATTTCAGATCAATTCGCCGACAATGACCCTGAGATACGAACGACGACGTGCTTCCTACTGACATCGGTGAAATCAATTCCTGAAGACGAGCCTCTAAGTAGTGGCAAGAATGACGACGAGGCAAGGTAAGAACCACCTACCTACGACGGGGAATCGCTATAATACCTTATATCAACTGTATAGTAAATAAGGAATGCCCTTGATATGGTAAAGGATAGAGAAAGTTGTGTCAGTGTACCAAGTCATTTTTTATAAAAAATCTGTTTCTTAAAAATGAAAACCTAAGTGAAAAACTGTCGTTAGGTCGAATAAATTCTTAAAGGATACATCAAATGATTAAGTTGTGGAAAGTTGCAAAAATATAAAGTTCCCATGATATTATACGTTATATTTATCCTATGGTTTAGTGATCTGCACTGAGATTGTGGTATATTACTACAATGCATCACTATGAGAAGATATTTCAAATAATTTATTTCATGTTAATGCTCAGTATAAAGATATTATTATCATCATCGTTATATAAAAAATGTGATGTGGTACACTCACATGACTTTCTCTACTCTTGTACAAACTATTTTTACAAACTCTTATTCTCCATCTATTTCATATTAATCGAGATAAACATTTGCAGAAACGATCTTCTGACATGCAAAGAGAATTACATTTTACACATGGCGACCAGTTCTAAAAATATTTGACTATCGCTTAAGGCCTACTATGTTCCCCTTATTTTGTAATTGCAAGGGCAATATAGAAATACAGTAGCCTTTAAGCATATACATATCTCTTAATAGCTGGTTGCTAGGTGCAGCACCATTCTCTTTGCCACAGATTAATACTCTTTGCATATCCAAGACAAAAAAATTCCCATTTGAGAAAATAAGTATTTAAAAATTTAAGGGAATAACAAGCAATATCTCGAAAATGGTTCACTCAAAAAAAATGTATATGACATAAATTGTGTATTTTAACGCGATCTACATTATTCGTGTAGTAAAATTTTGTCTATCTCTTATGGTTTACCAGTTATGCAATAGTTCACAATGAAGAATACTTTTGGAGACATTCCCAGAAAATTCGAGATATACATTTCATTTGTCATGAAAATATCTTAAACATATGATATTTTAATCAAAATCGTTAGAGCCATTTTTGAGAAAATTAAAATGTTCGAAAAATGTTCCATGTAAAGTGTAATCTGGGGTGGGAGCATTTTCTTGAAAACCTTCGTGTCGCATCTCTGAAAGATACTGAACCTAAATGTCAAGTTTGGTGTTTATCCGACTGTTCGTTTCTGAGTTATGCTGTTCACAGACACACAGACACACACACGGACATGTTTCCAAAAATGCTTTTTTTGGTTTCAGGGGGTCTCAAACCATGTATTTTCGGCGAAATCTCGGTATCGAATTTTTGGGTGGAATACAATACTTCCCCTACTTACTATACGTAATAGAGAAAGTAAAAATATAAAGATACCAGCGAGCGTTAGTGATTGTATGCCCTCTATTCTCCTAGTAAACTCTACGTTTCCACGTTTGTACGCCGGAGCGACGTCGAGTAGATCCGGTAGAGAGGTTCATATTAATCAACTTCCATCTCTATTGTGATTATTCATCATTTTCATCAACACAGTCCAAATACAGTGTGTCGTGAAACACCAATTCATGTAATTACGCATGACTCTGGCGAGATGCGGTCGGAAACCGGGTTAACTCGATCTGTCAAGTGGATGCGTTTGGGTGCATTAGACAGACGAACAAATTAGATGTCTATGTTACAATGAAATTGCTGTATGTGGGGCAACACATGTGTTTGTTGGCGATGATGAGTCATTAAACATTTAAACAAGCCACAGCCGCGGTCGTTAACAGATCAAGTGACCCAATAATGGGCGATAATGTCCCTTCGAAGTGGCACACGCTTAACACCACGCCAGGTGAAAAGTGATAGGCCGTCCGGGGTTCCAGTTGCGAAACTCGCGAACACTCTCTGAGAAGATGGAGTACAGTACAGGTGGATTCTCTCCAAAAATTACTGCGCATGAAATAAGTATTTATCTTGTCACCACCACCACCACCACCACCACCACCACCACCACCACCACCACCACTATTATTATTATTATTTATATTATTATAATACTTGATAATTTCGGAGTTGTTAAACCCTTTCACTGCAACACGCTTAGTACATCCAGCGAGCCTGTGGTACTGACTCGGTCGTGATCGCTCTATGTTGAATGCTTTTTGCACTATGAACGAATGCATGTTTATTTGCTGTGATTGCGGCCCGATACAAACAGGAACACCTGCACACAATTAATACACTGCCGCTTGTGAAAATTGCAACAAAAAAGGAAACGCATCAATTCAATGAATTTAATACCACAGGTTAGGCACATGACAAGTAACAAATGATAAACTTTTCAAATCTATACATGACCTTTGAGCCCTAATATTCAGTATTTGGTGTGGCCTCCATGCCCTGCAATTAGAGCTGCTATACGCCGTGGCATTGCATCAAAAAGATTCTGAATAAGTTCCTGAGGAATTTCCCTCCACGCAGTTTGTATTCAAGCCCACAAATCCGTGGCACTGGTTACTGGAGGACCGTGACGCACCAAGTACCGACCAACGATATCCCAGACATGTCCGATGGGCGTCATGTCAGGCGAACATGCAGGCCAGGGAAGCAATGGCACCCGTCGCTCTTCGAAGAAGGCCTGTACATTCCTCGCAATATGTGGCCGGACATTGCCCTGTTGAAATGTGGCCTGTGGAGATGCCTGAAGCAGGGGGAGAACCTCAGGCTCTACAACGTTAGGTACTGGTTGCTGTTCAAAGTGCCCTCAATTCGTAGGGGGCGAGATCGGTTGTTGTAACCAATTGCGCCCCAAACCATCACACCTGGTGTTTGTCCGCTTTGCCACTCAACAATGCAGCCCTCCAGGTTGCGCTCACCACGGTACTGCCGGACACGTATGCGGCCATCACTATAGGACACGTTGAAGCGAGACTCGTCCGAAAAGACTACCCTTTGTCACTCAGCACTCCAGTGACGGTGTTCACGTGCCCATTGCACAGGAGGAGCTTGTGGTTTTTGGACAATGAAGCCGACGTAATGACATTCATGCAATCAGTCCAACCTGCAGCAGACGGCGACTAACCGTTGATGCAGACAAGTTCACACCTGTTGCACTGCTCCAGCGTCGAGCCAACACTGTGGCTGAAGCTGTACGATCCGTTATGGCCATGCGGGCAAGATGACGGTCAACCCGTGCTGTGGTCATGTTCCGTGGTCCAGTACCCGCTCTTCGCTGCGTACGACTTTCATGTATCCACTGCTTTCACACACACATCACTGTCGTAGCAGCATGCCCTGTACGAGCCGAAATTCACGGTATGACAAACCCGCTTCCCGGAGACCGATCATTCGAACTCACTCACATGCCGATATTACTCCCTTTCACGTCGACGAGGCATACTGGCACCTACATTATTGTTTCCACCTTGTTTGACAGCTCTGCACTGACTACACTGGGCGTAACACTGACCTTGTTGAACTGACACGAGAGGGCTCTGCTCGGCCTACGTATACCCCATTTCTCTGCAAACTTAATCACTTATTGCTTGCACACCTTTCTACACTTCTACACTTCCACACTTTGGAGTTATTCGGGAAATTCTTTCTTGGTGTTGCAATTTTCACAAACGGCGGTGTATAAACATAATAAATTTATTGTTTAACACGCCAAATTCAAAATTGTATCCGTATCCAAAGTAATGGCCAGAAATTGGTGCAAAAGCGTTATATAAAGACAGTACCTCCCAGAGTATACAGATGACTTCACGAGGGAACAAATCTATCTTAATCGCAGATGACGAGAACGGTATAAGCCAGTACACCGACAAGTAGGTGTATACTTCGTTAGCAGTGAAAGGATTAATGAACTTCTACAAAATACCAAGTTGTAATGTCGCGCAACACAAATAGCATTTTTATGTAATCTTAGTATTAAAAAAAGGTTGTTTCTATATTCAATATTGTTTACAATTGCTCACTATAATATGCGTGACAGTAATAGCAATGCCGCACTTCCTATAGCAACGACTTAATACTAGTCTTCCAAGTTGTCGTGACGTATAGAGAGAAAACGAAACCATTTTTGATATTCTTTTCTCTAGGTACGAAGATGCAAAACCCTGTGTACATTATTCAATACAATTAAGATCTGAATGTATAATTACATGCCTATATATGCTGTGCTGATAATAGGCTACATCACAGTACGTAATACCTAGTCACTTCTATTTCAGGAAGTCAATGCATGCAAATGGCTGTCTTGTTTATCGGATCAACCTGCCAGGTAACGTCAAACTGACATTCAGGTAACGTCTCATGTCAGCTATGGATGCCGAATTATTTCATGATTTATGTATTACAAGTCATACTGTTAAGATTGTATAAAATATTGGAACCAACTCGTGGATAATCTTACTATGACACTCACTATAGTACATTCACTTGTGCTATAATGATCAAGATCATCCACCTATGACATACTATTCGGCAGTGGGACCTTAGCACGTCCACACACTGCAAAGTAGGATTATATATCGTCACACGCAAACATGACATAATTTCTCCACTTTTAAGGCACTTTCTGAGGAAACTAAGAGAATAAAAAGGATTTTTATTAGAAGTTATTTGTTACAATCATCCTAGATTAAGATATAAAGTAATAGTCATTGCCCAGGTGTTAAGTATTTTTAAGAATATGAACTTAGATATGAATGATTTATGGCAATATACACCTTCATATGGCAAAACAGTATTAAAATTTCCTTGTTCACATCATAACAAAGCATTATCCCTTGAAAGACCTACTCTAAGGTCAAGTATTTCACGATCTAATGTGTTTTAAATGGCTGTTATATGCAAATCACTAGTAGATGAGGCTATCCGCACATCTATCTACTAAAGATGAGGTGGATTTTATTGCAACGGGAAGAGGAGATAATTGCAATAAATGTCTATCAAATAGGCATATTTCAAAAAGATAATTTGCTTGTCCATATTAGCATAGGTAATTGGAGGTTGAAAGAAAAAAATATCAGGGTATCTACGAGCTTCCTCTAGTGAATCAAATTCGTGACCTATTTCCGGATTTTTAATGACTTAAATTCTTACCTTTTTGGTGATTTGCATGGCATAATGAAAACCAATCTAGTTTCATAATTCGGTTTGCTTGCTTAAGATTCCAAGCTCTTAAAAATCCGAAATATTATGGAGGAATAATTATGTAAAACGTGGGAGAATTTAAGTACTCTATTTATCTACGCTGATAAACACCTAGCGAGATAGCTCCGCGATAATGTTTAAGACTCGCATTCAGAAGGTCCGCGGTTCAAATCCCGCCTGAGCCGTACTCCCAGAATGAGGGTTTTCCTCAGTCCACGTATTTATTAATGCTGCACTGATTACTTTTAAATTCATTAATTTTAAAAAGAGATACGGCCTGTGATGTCGTATGTAGTAAGAATGCCTGTTAAACACTACTAAAGAAATCTACGCTGATAAAACAGTTCATTGACCACCCTTTAATACCGGACCTGCTGTTTGGCAGTAGAGTTACTGCCATACAGAACTGCTGCGGATTAAAAGTCGCACATTGGCAACGCTTTTATGGTCCTGATATTTCCTAGTATAGTTAAATGCGCCTGTCAATTAATTCTATCGATCGCTCAGTCGGTTCATTACCTTTTATGATTGCCATTAACAGTAGACACCCTGCATTTATACCCTCAGAACTTGCATCATGTTGTTCTAGCAGTTACAAACAGCTGATGCCTTCCTCGGCAACCAGATTTAACATGATTGCTCTGTTGTCGACTCTGTAGGAGGCATGACCCACGTCGTTTCAACCTCGAAAATGATGTCCCAGCAAACTTTACGATCTCTGAACCTATCATTAAGTTAAATAGCTCTTTGGGAGGTATCTGCAAGTACCACATTAACATTACAGCAGGAGAATGTGTTCATTTTCTGAAAATAACAACTTTACGGAGGTAAAGGTATTGAATTCAACAACGTTATTCAATTTTTATCTCGTGAAGGAATGCTTCTAGAACAACAGCCGTTTAACCAACATCTTCCTCTCTAAGAACATATTAAACTCCTTGGTTAATTTTCTGTATTTGTAAAACCAATATGCATGCACTTATGATCTAATGGTGGAGAGTTTTGAACAAATGTCTATAAATATGACAACATGTTCAATGTAAAGGCGAAAGATCTTGGACAGAATAAGTTCGACATATAAGTGTACAGAATTTCCTCTGTAACCCTACTGTTTTCTATAAGACGTGATATTTAAGTAATTAAAATAATTGAAAAGGTTGAGATATATCAAATTACTTTATACAACGATAAAGATGTAATTTCAAGGTTCGGTTTGAACTTACGCATGATTAGTAGCGCCAGAAGAATGTGGTTTCATGGATAACCCCAATCAATAAATTCCTCGATTCTCTCTTTTACTTTAGGTAGTATTTTTGCTTTCTCTACTACGTACTTGCAGTAAAGCAAAGGAAGCATTGTATTCCACCCAAAAATGCGACGTCGAGATTTCACAGGAAGTACATGTTTTGAGACCCTCTGGACCCCAAAAATATCACTTTTAGAAAACTGTCCGTCTGTGTGTGTGTGTGTGTGTGTGTGTGTGTGTGTGTGTGTGTGTGTGAACATCATAACTCCAAAACGAAGATTCCTATAAACAAAGAGTTGGTACTTAAGCTCAGTATCTTCCAAATAGACGAAGATTTTCAAGAAAATTCCCTATCTAAACTACCTTTCGCATGGCAATAGATTTTTGATAACCCCAAATAAGATATTTAAAAGACAAACAAAATGTATATCTTGAGTTTTCTGTGAAGTCTTCTTCATTCGAAAGGAATTTTGTGTAATTTTTGTATAAGGGCAAGTCATGAGAAATAGACAAAACTTACTACACAAAAAATGAGATACTTTTTTTTGTGGCATAAGATATTTGCAGGATATATGTTACTAAATGAATGAATAAACTATATGAACCCTGTAGGTCAAGGGCCTCCTACTTGTGTAGAGGTTGCTCAATTAGACCACCTAGAGGGGCTCTGTTTTTCTTGTATGATGGGCCATACCATAGGATGATTTGTACCTGTTTCATACTGCCTTACCATCCTCGTGATAATTTAGAAGTTAAGAGATTTTGTGCCTGCTTTATATTATCCTCCTAGCACATATACTACTGTTTTACTTTCTCTACTACATAGGTATAGTAAGTAGGGGAAGTATTGTATGCCACCCAAAAATTCGATACCGAGATTTCACCGGAAATATATGTTTTGAGACCCCCTGAATCCAAAAAAAGCATTTTTTGGAAACATGTCCGTGTGTGTGTCCGTCTGTGAACAGTGTAACTCAGAAACGAGCAGTCGGATAAACACCAAACTTGGTATTTAGGTTCAGTATCTTCCAGAGATGCGACACGAAGGTTTTCAAGAAAATGCTCCCACCCCAGATTACACTTTACATGGAACATTTTTCGAAAATTTTAATTTTCTCAAAAATCGTTCTAACGACTTTGATTAAAATATCATATGTTTAAGATATTTTCATGTCAAATAAAATGTATATCTTGAATTCTCTGGGAATGTCTCCTAAAGTATTCTTCATTGTAAACGACTTTTGCATAACTGGTAAACCATAAGAGATAGACACAATTTGACTACAGAAAAATGTAGATCGCATTAAAATACACAATTTATGTCATATACATTTTTTTGTTGAGTGAACAATTTTCGAGATATTGCTTGTTATTCCCTTAAATTTTTCAATACTTATTTTGTCAAATGGGAATTCATTATTCATTTTTTTATCTTGTATATGCAAAGAGTATTAATCTGTGGCAAAGGGAATGGTGCTGCAGCTAGCAACCAGCTATTAAGAGATATGTATGTGCTCAAAGGCTACTGTATTTCTATATTGCCCTTGTAATACAAAACAAGGGAACATAGTAAGCCTTAAGCGATAGTCAAATATTTTTAAACTGGTCGCTGTGTAAAATGTAATTCTCTTTGCATGTCAAAAGATCGTTTATGCAAATGTATATCTCGATTAATATGAAATAGATGGAGAATAAGAGTTTGTAAAAATAGTTTGTACAAGAGTAGAGAAAGTCATGTGAGTGTAACGCATCAGATTTTTTAAACCTGGAATACTAACATCTTAGCACCGTATATACTATAAACTTAAGATGTGGTCTACTCTTTTATAACATTCTAGCATATATACACATTCATATAACTTGTAACTTTTTATTATTATGTTATTATTATGATTATTTAACCTCCGAAGTGCTATGAACCCTATTTTGCCATGAGGCATGTAAGGTTCGAAGTGGATACAAAATATACAATGTCGCTGATAAAAATCAATACATAAACAATAAAGCAAAATAAACTTGAAGAGAAATGGAAAGATAAAAATAAAATATGTACAATTCTTAACACTAGCCTACAAATGTTTAAAATAAAAGATCCTTTGGTGAACCTAATAACATATGTTAATACATTTTGAAACTGAATAGAGCAGCATTTTTTTATAGAATATGAAACATAACGACTTCTCAAAACGTGCTTTCTCAAAAGCTGGACAATTGAACACAATGTGTTCTGCGGTTTGAATGCCTTCAGGGCAAAAGCATTGTGATCCGTTTAGTGTTGAAATTTTGAATCTTTCAAAGTAGGCGTTGAATTTACCATGACCTTAAAGCACACGAGTTAAATAAAAGTTTCTCAGTATACAGGGCGGACCATTTAAGTTGAGACTGTACAATATCTCCAAATCTAAGCGTTGTAGAAATAAATGTGTTTTGATAAAAGTTGCTTGATATTATGGAGGAAAGTAAATGCCATTAGTTGTGTTTTGTATGGAGGACGTTGTGATGGTCATTTAATATTTTTAAAAGGGAACCTAAAATTAGGGTGAAATTAAATTAACCCTAAAATGACCATCATAACGTGCTCCAAACAAAACACGACTAATGCCATTTACTTTCCCCCATAATCTCAAACAACTTTTATTAAAGCATTTCTTTCTACAACGCTTAGTTTTGGAGATATTCTACAGCGTCAACTTAAATGTTCCATCCTGTATATTTGCATCTCAGCCTGCTATATGCATTCGGGGAAAAAACAAGTCTTTGGTTAATAATCAATTTTTGCTTCCTAACTCCAGCAAGAGAGCGTGTCATCATTTAGGTTTATTTTGACAAAAGAAATTCGTTATTTAGTATAACTGTCTAACAATTCGGAATTACAAACTTGTTTGGCCAACCGATCCGCTATTTCATTCCCTTTAATAGCAGAATGTCCTCGCACCCACCCGAAACATATGTGATTGTTGTACTTGTATTCTCTCACACACTTATTGCTAACTTATTTAAATTATATTTATCTTCAAAGAAGATCCACGCTGCTTGTGAGTCACTGGGGATAAGAGCACAAGTAGTTTTGTTCATGCACCACTCGACTGCTTTCAATATTGCAAGCAGCTCAGCTTCAAACACAGAGCAGTATTCCTTTAATTTCATTTTCTTAGTGTGAATTTCAACTTCACCCTCATAGATCACAAAGGTGCAGCCCACCAGTGTTTCGCTGTTGGAGATGCGAGGGACATCAGTGTATACTGAAAACCTGTGAACTCTGGTACATGGATAGTAAAATACAGAGCTCACATAATCTGCTGGATGACCCACAGCTGCATCGTCAGTCGATATTTTACGGATGCACGCGTAATACGAACCCTATTTGAATTTGTGACAATTTTTGTTGTATCCATTTTTGTGCAGAACATGTTCAAAAGGAGTAACGAAGCACCATTGACTGAACAGCCCCACGATATAATATTGTGGCGTATTGATAATTTGGGGGTTACATTGTCATTGTCATTGTCGGACATATTGTTCTACACTGTCATTACCAGACACATTATTGTTTACGTCACCCCTGGCTGGTAGCTTCGCTAGGCACGAGTGGTGGGGGATATAGTGTCTGTCTTAGTTAGGATTCCGTGGGAAGCGGATCGCGCATGTAAGCCGGCTTTTGGATCGGTGGATATCTCCTCTCACATTTTATATTTAATAAAGTAGGAACCCCAAACGGTTGGGAAATAAACCTTGGAATGTGTAAGTAGATTTGTGTTATGGGTGTTATACAGTGAGAACCCACGCCTTCCTCTTAAGCTCCACACCATGTTTCGGTCTCTGCAGCCAAGTGAGTATACGTCCCCTCAATATACGTGCTGGGTACTACAAATTAATTCAATTTTTCATGTGAACTTTTAGTACTCCACCCAGCATGTAACAAAGAGGATGGCGTGGGTTCTCACTGTACAATATTTTCAGATATGGCGTGTATTTCTGGGGCTTTCTTATCATTCAACTCCGAGATTAGTTGATTAATTTCTTTCATGCTAAATGTCTTATCGACTTCAGTTTCTGGTTCAGGTGTGGATTCCTTTAGGGGGAGATTTTACCTTTCATTGTGAACTTTATCTCTGGGGAAAAAATGTCTCTACTAGAGTATTTGCAGTTTCTAGAGGTGGTGTTGTGAATCCAGTGCCAGTGTCAACAATGTATAGTGTTAAGGTTGCCCATTCATATATTATGTTTTCATTCTAAAGATATTTTATATATGTGCAGAAGTTGATCCTTCTTTGTACTAATAACCTAGCCCTTACAGTATAAGCATAATTTGTAAGTGTTTTACTTATAATGTTTATGTATTTATGTTTACTTCATGTGAAGCCATCTTGTGACGTCATTAATTTGTTCGGTTTGTAGCTCCATCTGGTGTTACAAATTTGCAGCAGTGTTAGTGTTCGAAAGAATGCGACTGTTATTTGATTTAATTTTTGTTTACTGTCCTCCGGCTAGCTATTATTTCTCGGTCGAACATGTTTCTTGATCAGGGTGTGTAAACGGAAAGGAATCTTTTATCCAAATATGACACTGATGAAGAAATTTGTTTTACACATTTATTGTCGAACACGTTAACTATCACATTTATACATTGATCTTAACACTCGCCAAACTGAAACTGTTATAATAACTCCTTACTGATCACTTTTAATCCACGTACTTCAATCTTTTGTATAATTAACTTTACCATACTTTAGATCTTTCATAATTCTGCTGCGCGTAACTTGTGAATCTATATCCGATGTATGCCGTACTAATACTTTCGACGAACTGACTGACTGAAGACGACGTGTAGTGTACACAGATTTTTGATGAACTGAACTGAATTTACCTCTAACCTACTGCTTTTATACCCATACACACCGATATGCCTAAAGATTATAACTGAACTGCAATTGGCTAATAAAACGCGCCAACATTAGCGTCTATTTTAATATCCAAAGAAAATTATGAATACATATGCTCTAGGGAAACATTCCAGAAGATTCTCAACGGAAAAACGCGCCAACATTACGTAACTTCCTCGTTTCCAATAATGATAAACAGCTCACCCCCTCGCTGCATTATTGCGCGCTATTATTGACAGTTTCAGTAAGGTCGCATAAACTTACTTCCCAACAATAATTACAATAAACAAATATCTCAAATCAATGTCACATAAAAATGCATATTCATATTACAATCATTATTTACATTAAAGTAATTTATGATACAAATTACTGCATCAAATTTCTCTCGTCTGTTCTCGTTGTGACACTATTTACACTTTTCACTATCTTCCGCTTATGTGCAGTATTATTTCTCTTCCTAATTCTCTTCCATTTTTACCTATCTTTGCAGTTCTTGTCCAGATGTTCTCACACTCGTGCTTGAAGAGATCCTTTCACCTCCTGTTGGGATGTCCTCTGTTTCTCTTTCCTGTTCTGGGATCCCATGTTGTTGTTGTTGTACAAGTCTATCTGTTTTGTTGCAGTTTCCTTACATGGCCTCCCAACCTCCACTTTAGTTGCTGTGCTGGCTGCTATGTCTGCTATCCCACTCCTGTTGGCTATTTCTTCGTTTCTTACTTTACCCCTCTTATGTTATGTTTAACACTTTTGTCAGTTTCTTAAAGTGCTTTCGCTATTCAGTTGGTTCTGGCAGTGTCATGGGAAGAGTATGGAATTTCAAGGTCAGCAATTTTGAACATCTGACTACAGATTCGGTTTCATCTACTACCTTGTACCCACAACGAAATGAGTAATGAAGTCTTTGTGCAAAGGCTCGTTTCGATTAACATAAAGCAGATAGAAAAATAAGTTTTCGTAAGAATAGTCTGTAGAAGCTATATGAAAATGAACTATAGTGGGTAGAAAAGTCATTTGAATGGAACCCATGCTCTGCGTAAGAGATTTGCCTTTTTAATTCGATGAAACTTTCCAGTCATTAGCAGAAATAAGTAGCAAAAAAAACTTATACATCCTTTTTCATTAGTGTAAATGGGTCTCAAGTTCAAGTTATTTACAAGTGAAAATATATTTGGAATGAAGAAAGTTATAAAATTACAATCAACGTATGTCTTTCTATGTCAGTAAACCGATCTCAGTTTACAGAATTACTTCATGAACAGAAAAACGATAAAATAATATTGCAATTTATGAAGCGATCACAAGTTAAACACCACACTTTTAATATTTTTAAAATTATTGGAATTTAGACTTTCATCTGCGCATTACCTAATTTTAAATTGACGGATAAGCATTTGTATCTATTTTGAGCGGTGCGTTTCTTCCTGGTGGCGTTTATCAGTGAAGCATCTTCCTTTTAAATCACAGCAGTTCTTAAAAACCTGATGATTTATTTAGAATAACATTGCATAATATTCCATGTTATCGCGGTAACGTTCGTGCTATCTTATTTGCTGAGCGCCTGTTATTGTTTTACTATTTTGAATTTTAGGTTGTTTGTTCTCCGGCTAGCTATTATTACTCAGTCGAGTAAATCTCTTGAACAGGGTGTGTAAACGAAAAGGAGTTGTTACTAAAAGATAACACTGATAAAAGAATTTGTTTTTACACTTTTATTGCCGTCACACTTTATTAATTTCACATAATTACTCTTGATACACGCCGACTGAAACTGTTATATTTTCGACTGTAACTATAATCACTTATTTGCCGCGCATTATTAGTTCGCGTATTTCACATTTTGTAACTAACTTTACGACGCGAGAGATTCTGTAGAATTGCGTAACGTGTACTTCGTGAATGCTTCTGTTGAACTGCGCGACGTGTAACGCGTGAATGATTCTGATGAACTGTGCGACGTGTAACCCGTGAATGATTCTGTTGAACTGAGCGACGTGTAACCCTTGAATGATTCTGTTGAACTGAGCGACGTGTAACCCTTGAATGATTATGTTGAACTGTGCGACGTGTAACCCATGAATGATTCTCTTAAACTGTGCGACGTGTAACCCGTGAATGATTCTGTTGAACTGCGCGACGTGTAACCCGTGAATGATTCTGTTGAACTGAGCGATACCTATCTCTGGCTTCAGCATTTATACTCCCTCACCCCGATATGCCTAAACATTATAATCGAGCTGCTATTGGTTAATAAAACGCGCCAACATTAGCGTCTATTTTTATATCCAATCAAAATTACGAACACATATGCTCTAAGGAAAATATTCCCTCCATTTCTAAAGAAAAGCGCGCTACTCTGACGTCATTTGCTTGTCTCTTCTAATTAATAAACAACTCACCCCCTCGCTACATTGTTACCCGCTCCTATTGTCAGTTTCAGTGAGGCCGTGTAAACTTATTTCCTAACAATGCTTATAATTAACATACATCTCAAATCATTGTCATAAAATAATGCTAATTTACACTACAATCACTCTGTCATTCACAGTGTTGTGATATAAAATACTGCCTCAATGTTTATCACACAGGACTGGAAGTTAATAACTAAATCGGAACAGTGCGCACATCTGCCAGCTTTTGTTATTCTCAAAATGACACAAAGAGACAAAACAGGACAAAACTACGGCCTCTTTATAATAATAATAATAATAATAATAATAATAATAATAATAAACTCTGAAAACTTCAGTGTCAAAATTCACACCTCTCAAAAATATAAATCAGTCTAATTTTACCTGAAAGCTAATAGCATTCGCTGATTTGATATTCAGACAGGGTAAACTTCAGTTGCTTGTCAGTATTTTCTGGATGACATTCTAGATATAAAAGCGCCAACATCAAAGGGAATGCAGCAAATATTTCAAAAGAGCGGAACCAGTCAATGTATTTGCTTTTAGCCGTTCCTCTGATGAGAACAAGTATCGTTGCATTCCTTTAAAGCATTGCTACATGTCAGCTCAGCAGCGAGATTAATATTCTTTAGCGGCAGCAAAACTTCACAACCAGTTTCTCTTACCTCGTTATATTCGCATGTTATGGAGTTTGACTACTGATTGCCGTCTTGGCAGGCTTAAAAATCACTTCAACATTGTTGCTTAATCTGTTTCAGAGCAAAGAAGGGCGCGAAATCTTTAGAGTAGGAGGATAGTGACATTCTGCAACCACATTCTGCTTCGTAGATAGATTAACCACGTAATTTAAGTTGCTATCTCACTCTATAGATATAAAACAATCAAATAGCGTGGATTTTTTAAGTCATCCCCAATGAAGATTTTCATACGAGACCTCTCCCGTTCACCCGTTTCTTATGAGATCTTCCAGCATCTCTCTGGTCTCTCGATCTTTAATATTTCTTCCGGCAGTATAGTTTCCTTCATATTTTACTGTTTCTAATTCCAATGATTCCTATATTGCTCTATTTTATCTGCTCCTGGACTAAAATATATAAAGATATATACCTATATATAAAATATAAAAATAAAATATTATTAATAAATAAAAATAATACATATGTTAACAGATCAACATGCTTATGTGATCTTTTAAAGTGTAGCACCAACATTTTTGTGCTTAAAACTGAAACTGGTGTAAGTACTATTATTTATTCCTTGAACGCTTTCCTTTTTAAAACCTTTCTGATTGTTCCATATAATGCTCGGAATGCTGTTTCTTTCGTTCAATAAATGTATCGTATTCCTATGCAATACCGCATTCTAAGTGCGTAAATTCATTAACTTGTTCCACGATATCAAAAGTTCAGTTCATACTGGCCATTTTCCTTTGAACGCTACACCTTTGATACCCAACACCAATTTCTTGCAAACTGAATACTGTTTTCTTCGTAATTCTGAATAAACATTTGATCATCAGCACATAGCAATGGTTTAGGTATGCGCTTGAAAATCCCCGTTTACAATCCAATTTCCCTTCCCTTATCAGGACATCAATTAATACAGGGTTATTCAAAAAGAAGGAACAGACTTTACATATTTATTTCTAATGAACGACAATAGATAGCGACACATACGACACATCATTGAATACAGGAAAGTTCAAAGTTTTAAGCCCCACCTATTAGTTCCATTCAGTGCCTACAGCGGCGTTGTGTATGTTTACGAGAAAATGGCGACACCACAGGAAAAATCGTTTTGTGTGCTGCATTATGCAAAGAGTGAATCCATTGTTTCATTGCAGCGTGCATTTCGTTGTAAGTTCAACAACGAGCTGCCTCGTCATAAAATATTTACAATTTATACAATAAATTCGTAGGAGATGGTTGCGTATGCAAACGGAAAAGCACTGGTTGACCTCGCATAACAAATGGTGCTCATTTTGAACACACAAAACGTTGAACTTTTCTCTATTCAGTGATGTATCGCCCGTGTCGTTCATTAGAAATATATATTTAAAGTCTGTTCCTTCTTTTTGAATAACTCTGTATATTAGAAGCAGGTGTGATAGGTAAACTTTTACTCTGGGTTCTTTCTTAGTTATTCCGTAAACTGCTGTCTTATATTTTTATTGAAGTATCTTTGCCAGAGATTTAATATTTGAATAACATATTTGGGATCCTCGTTTTTCTATTATAGTCCTCAGTATGCTTCTTTCAATCTTATCCAATGGCTTTTCGTAGTCCATAAGTACAAGTTGTATGTTTAGACAATAGGACAAGAATGGAATTTAAGTTATAAATATTCATATTTGAAAACAAATTTCCATTCGAACCTGAGGAAACCTAAGTCCAAATCCCTAATCTGAGATCATTCCGCGGTTGAAGACAGATTACCCACTCCTGGTACTTCCTATAAAGCCAGGATCACTGCATAACTTACTGAAGAAGTTACTGGGTGATGCACCAAATGTGGATGATAGCGGTTGGCTACTTGCTAAGTGTGAGAGAGCTGCTTTTATTTCGCTATTATGACTAGTGTTTTCAATTAGGGTGATGAGGAATGTAATTGCTGTAGCAGTTTCCTGCAGTAACTGTACTTGACCGACCTTGACCCAGTCTTCTTCTGCCCCATGGTCAGCAAACAGTTCCTACCGTAGTTATGTTTGCCGAGGGCGAGGCCTCGAGAACTGCTGCCGAAGTAACTGAATTACCATCTTATCTTCCACACATTACTTCTTCGTGGGTTAGATAAATTAAAACTCTTATTGCCTGTTAATCTACTCAAAAGGGAAGACTAATGGGATAAGTAAACTACTAAAGGTACGGTGTTGCAGCATAGAATTGATTCTGTTCTAAATCCACCCTGAATTTAGAGGCCATAATACTGATGAGGTTTGTTAATCAGTGGCAAAAAGAATCAATTAAATATATAAAATAAATGACAATTTTTGAATAAGAATTGATCAAACAAAGGGCTACAAATAACGAAATATTGAACACGGTGCAAGGTCGTAAATGCATGCGTATTCCTGTGGGCCTTATCATTTGTTTTCATATTTGTATGACTAACACTAGAATTTACTTTTTATAATTGCTTCAGTTAACTATAATAAATTTTCGTAAGAAACGGTTTCAATATAGAGTTTACTTGTAGATATATAAGGAAGGCTGTAATTCTAGTCATCTGCTTAAAGAACCAGATCGATGACACTGTAATTCGTTGGATAACTAATGGGAACCAGAGGAACGGGCTCTTTAACATTTCAATGGTTACTGCTTAAAATACAGACACATCTCTTATGGTTTCCCAATTATAAAAAAAATTCAACAAAAGGAGTAGCTAGGATATTTTATGTTAACTAAACACATACAGCTTTCTCCGTCAGCTACCTAATGTAAATACAAGAAGAATAGTATTCCACTCAAAAAAAATTATATCAAGGTTTCATTGGAAACACACGTTTCGAGGACCGTACCCAAAAGGGTTAAACCATTATTAAAAATTAACTATACCCCCAACTTCAAGGTGACAATTTATTTTCAGTTTTCAATCACTCATTTTATCAATAGGTTTTGCTGATTTTGTTTTTTTCCGGGTTTGGTATAATTTCTCATGTTATTTTGCATGAAACAGGAAAAAGGAAGTATCGTTGTGAGCATGCGTGTGTGCGCGTGCGCTGTGTATGTGTGTCTATGTGTAAGAGAACAGCATAGCTCAAATACCAAAAGTTTAATATATACCAAACTTTGTATTTAAGTTCAGATCCTTCAGAATATACCACTCTTCCAATTCTTCCACCTAAAATTACGCTTAACGTGAAACATTTTTGTTTTAGTGTTTACTTTTTTTCAAAACCAACTCTAACGAATTTAATATATCATATGAGGTATTTACCCAGAGGGACATCTCCCCACTGCGACCAATTACATCTATTATGATTACACACCCGGGAGGCAGGGATGAAGTGAAGGAGCTGCAGGAGGTTGCAGGATCACAGACAGACAGGTCCGCAGAGACACACGGAAGTCCCTAATATTTCCAAGTTGAAACACCCGCCGGCACCAGCAGAGGCGAAGAATCCCGCGCGAGGGCGACGAAGCGACCCTAACAAGCGGACTAACGCTTGGCGCTTTACGGGGAGAAATCCTTTACAAAGCGCAGCAACCATACCATCTGCTCGGCACTAGCCGCACTATGGAACCCGAAGACACTTCCTGAAAGATGAAAGGGAGAGAGACGAGCTGACAGGAAATGACGGAAAGGAGAAATTGTGGTAGAATACACCACCCCAGTATTCGCCTAGGCGACCAGAGGAAAACCATGAGAAACCCCATGATCAGAGTGGTGGGCCACCGAGAATCCAACCTGGACCTCCCGAATGCGGGGAAAATACCAGTTCACGCACGTCGGTCGCTGCAGCTCAGACTCCCGCTGAAACGGGATCCCTGCAGCTGTCTCACGTTACCATATTTATAGTTGCAATTACAATGATAATAAGTACATAGCTTATCATAAGAGATGTTGGAAATGGTGTCCTTCTCTATCCGCATTTTTCTGGCATCTTCTCAAAAAATGTTCATTCAATGTTCAATATCCGAAACTGAGTGAATTTCTCTTCTAATGCTTACTTTTAATTCTTACAATGCGTATGGTATATGCATACACCGTATTTTTCATGTGATCAAGAGTGAGTACAGAAAAACCTGATTTTACACACAGATTCCCTTGGTATTTGAGTTAAGTATCTTATGAAGGTTTTAAAGAAAATCCTCCAACCCCCAACTACCGTTTACATGGAACTTCTTTCGAAATTTTTTAATTTCTAAAACATTACTAACGATTTTGGTTAAAATACCATCATGAAAGGTATTTACATGACAAATAAAATGTATATCTTGAATTTTCTGGGTAAAGCTTAGGTAGTCCTCTTCACTTGGAAAGAATTTTCTATAATCTTATGTAACTTGTAAACGTTAAGCATAGACGAAAACCGCCACATAGAAAATGTACATCTCTTTAAAACATTCAATTTACACACTATAAGTTTTTTGTGGCATGAGCCGTTTCTGAGATATCCGTTATTAAAGTATCAAATTGTTCAATATTTATTCTTTTAAAGTCCCATCGATTTTGAAGTAGTATTAATGTTAATGTGTTTAACATTAATATAGCACCACGTTTGGGAGCCAATATGCGACGGTATTACAAATATTGTTACAAATGTTGTGTGTTTACTATTATTACTTCACGCGTATTTGCGAGAGAACTTGCTTTACGTAATGTCTTTCTGTTGTCGAGCCCCACGTTGTGGAGCCAATATGTAATCGTATTAATGTTACATATGAATGTTTGTTTACATAACTTTAACTGCCCCACGTATGGTCGCTAATATGCTGCGGTTTTAATGTTGTATTGTTAATTGTAGCTCCGCGTTTGGAAGCCAATATGCGACGGTTGCTGCTTTACGTAATGTTGTTTACATCACGTGTGTTGAAGCCTTCTTGTGACGTCATTCTTTGTTTGGTTCGTAGCTCCCTCTGACGTTAGCAATTTGTATCAATTAGTTTCTGAAAGAATTTAAGGTTATGTATATTGTCCTCCGGCTAGCTATCATCTTATCTTGGTAGAACTTGTATCTCTTGCAGGGTGTGAATCGGAAAGGAATCTTTTATCCAGAAATGATACTGATGAAGAAATTGGTTTTATAACTTTTATTGTCGAACACGTTCACTAACACTTTTTACATATGAATCTGGATACTCGCCAAACTGAAACTGTTTTTAATAACTTCTTACTTATCACTTTTAACTTGTATACTTCAACTTTGTGTAGAATTAACTTTATAATAATTTAGATTCTCGTAATTCTGCTGCGCGTAACTTGGCGAAATAAATGAACTGAGAGACCGACGTGGAGAGTACTGAGAATTTTGTAGAACTGGGGGACACGCTACCTC
Organism: Deroplatys truncata; assembly: GCA_030765065.1. Classification (NCBI taxonomy): domain Eukaryota; kingdom Metazoa; phylum Arthropoda; class Insecta; order Mantodea; family Mantidae; genus Deroplatys; species Deroplatys truncata. Next base: position 138,848,403 of record CM060988.1, read on the forward strand.
GGCCTGGCTTATTTATAGGCTTGCCTTAAGATACGCCTAAAGATTATAAATGAACTGCCATTGGCTAATAAAACGCGCCAACATTAGCGTCTATTTTACTATCCAATGAAAACCACTAATACATATTTCTTTTAGGGAACATTCTAGAAGCTTTTACCGAAAAGGCGCGAAACATTACGTAACTTCCTGGTTCCCGGTAATGATAAACAACTCACCCCTTTTCTGCATTATTGCGTTATTGTTGACAGTTTCAGTAAAGCCGTATATTATTATTTACCAATAATAATTACAATTAATAAACCTCTGAAATCAATGTCACATAAAAATACATATTCATATTACAATCGTTATTTACATTTGAGTAATTTGTGATACAAATTACCGTATCAATTTTCAGCTGTCCCTCGCGATTGCATGGAACAGTATGGAATTTTAAGGCCAGCATATAGCGTCCAGTTCTTAAACATTTCATTATTGCTGTTCTCTTTGTATTTATAACGAAACGTGTAAATAGCTATTTTTTGCAAAGATTTATTTGGTTTAAATGTAGTAGATAGGAAAATAAGCTTTAGTAAGAATAGTATGTATGCCCACTAATAAAGATAGAGGGTGGAGAAAGTCATGTGAATTATCACATCAGAAATTTGTGTGTTGCTTAATTTAAAATCATCCTAGGTAAAAGTGTATGATAAATCTCTTATCGTGGACATAATAATCACTTTTTATTTGGATACTAAAATATATAACGGTTATAGATAAGTTTGTCATGGATAGATTAAATCGTATGTGTGTGTGTGTGCGTCAGCCTTTGCTTTTTGTTTTGTTTTATTATATTTTTTGATTCAGAGTTTACGGAGTTTTTGTCCGGAAATATGCAGCACGGTTAATCGACAACCAACATACTTGCAAAAACAGCAGGCGTTGCTAGAACATCAAGGGTAAAATCCAGGAAATGGATGCAATCTGGCATTCCCATTACACAGTACTGACCTTACGGTTTCAGCTTTTCATCTGTTCCTAACCATGACCCATTTCCTTTGAGGCACCAAGTTCCCAAGGTTTGAAATGGCTGAAGTTTTATTGTTTATTTTAACTTGGATTTACTATAGTTAATTCATCATCCTTTCCTAGAAAATCAAGTATGACACATTTTCCTAGAATAAAGTAGCGTAATGTGTTTAGTTTCAGTTGATTCCATAATTTACATAACAGTGCATTTAATATTTTGAAGGATAAGCTTACGGGCTGCGGGTAGTTGGTAATACACTGAAATACTCATTGAACGACCAATGCTGGTGCCCTCATTCGTCCTCAGTGAAGGTCGTCAACAAATACATACAGAGATTCTGAAAACATCCGCAAGATAACGTCGCGAAGATTGAAAAACTAAAATTGATAATGATAAAAATTTGATACATAAAATTCGCATGACTTTCTCTACCCATTATCATTTCCAGATATCCCTTTAGTATGTATTGTTCTTCTATCTACTCTAGGTTAAAGCCGATAATAATGTTACCTAGAAACGATTAAACATTAAGCAATGCACTGAAATTTCTTGATAAAACCTTCCAATAAACCTTATGTAAGAAACTTTTGTTTTATTTGCTTTGTACTTATGTTGTAATCAAGTTGTTAGCAGGGCATGCTAAATAATTGTGTAAAGAGAAAAAAATTCTAACATTAGAAATCAGTGAACCAATATTTTACAATTAACAACTTAGAAGATTATTTTCCTGACGGTCGCAGACTATGTGTCATTTCCAAAGAGGTTAACTTGGTGACATAGGAGCTTTATATTCACCATCTTCACCTCTATTTCGTTGGATATGTTAACGATTTCTGCATTATGTGAACACCCGAGCAGGATGGCTCCGCCATAAAGTGTAAAGTCCACATTCAGAAGGACTCGGTTTCGATTCTCGTTGAACGCCTACTCTGACTTTGGGTTTTTCGTGGTTTTCCCTGGTCGGTAAGCAAATATTGGGGTGGTTTCTCATCTACCCCAATTTCCATCATTTTCCTTTCATTCCGTTTCCATTTCATCTTTCAGGCGTGCTTCTAAGTTTCGTGGTGTATGGCGGTGCGGACAGATGGAGCAGGTGCATGCAATCACTGTGGAGACTAGTGCTGTTTGGTCGACGGACCGTAGCTCCAGCAGAGGGACGGAACTTCGAGCCTGGAACTGTTAGGTATTTCCGTGCGTCCCTGCGGCCTGTAGCCTCCTGTGGGTGGTAGACACAATAGATCTATGTAGGTCGCTATGTGTCCCGCTCCGTTGTATAACCTTACCTATGCTGTAGCCTCCTGTGGTTCCTTCACTTCAACCCTTCCTCCTGGAAGTGGTAGTCACAATAGATCTATGTAGGTAGTTATGTGCCTCCTCCGTTGGTAAATCTATACCTAAACTGTTGCCTCCTATGGTTCCTTCACTTCACCCCTTCCTCCTGGGAGTGGTAGTTACAATAGATCTATGTAGGTCGTTATGTGCCCCCTCCGTTGTATAACCTATACCTATACTGTAGCCTCCTGTGGTTCCTTCACTTCATCCCTTCCTCCTGGGAGTGGTAGTCACAATAGATCTATGTAGGTAGTTATGTGCCTCCTCCGTTGTATAATCTATACCTAAACTGTTGCCTCCTATGGTTCCTTCACTTCATCCCTTCCTCCTGGGAGTGGTAGTTACAATAGATCTATGTAGGTCGTTATGTGCCCCCTCCGTTGTATAACCTATACCTATACTGTAGCCTCCTGTGGTTCCTTCACTTCATCCCTTCCTCCTGGGAGTGGTAGTCACAATAGATCTATGTAGGTAGTTATGTGCCTCCTCCGTTGTATAATCTATACCTAAACTGTTGCCTCCTGTGGTTCCTTCACTTCATCCCTTCCTCCTGGAAGTGGTAGTAACAATAGATCTATGTAGGTCGCTATGTGCCCCCTCCGTTGTATAACCTATATCTATACTGTAGCCTCCTGTGGTTCCTTCACTTCATTCCTTCCTCCTGGGAGTGGTAGTAACAATAGATCTATATAGGTAGCGAAGTGTCCCCCTACGTTGTATAACCTTGCCTCTATCAATACCCAACTCGAAGCCAAAATACAATCAACACAAATGAGATTTCTTAGACCAGTAGTGGGATATCTGTACAAGAATGGACAGAATACTAAATAACTAAATAAGACAACAAATAATACTGAAGATCTAAGTATCCCAATTTCCAAAGTACAGCTGGAACTGGAGGCATCACCTAAATAGAATAAAAGCGATCAGAATATTCAAAGCAACTTTGAATTGTTGGCACCAAGAAAGCCGAGAAGACCCAAGAAAAGATAAGATGGAACAGCAATTTGGAGCCACAACAGGCTAAATGTGCTAAAGAAGAAGAAACTAGTTCCTGTCCTCGAAATTACTAATGGACATCAGACGAAGAAGTGATTGTGGAAGTAGATGCGTGGCTGTCCGCTCAAAAATGAACGATTTTTTTTCTAAGCGCATCAGGAAGGTGGCGGATCGGTGGAACTAAGAGGATTGAAAAACAAATGGCACTATGGAGGCATTATGTAAACTCTGTACTGAAATGTATACATATAATTATTTATATATTGTCTTATAATGATGAGGTACTTTTGAGGCAAGTAATGTTCTGAAAGCCCTTAAGCACTGATTGTTCTGCTTTATAAACAGGACACGAGCATGAAGTGTGTCAAATGTAATATGTCAGGTTCCAAAAACTATGATTTACAATTTAACTCGAAAATAATACCTACAACTACGAAGAGTTTATGCCACTGGCACACAAAACGGACGATTTTATTCACGTAGAAGCTTTTATACAACAAACAAATCTACAATGTCACGGAGTCGCAAAGAGCTTGTCCGATTGTTAAACGAGTCAAAACCGTAAATGCAATGCGACCAATGGAAGCACATACATTAGCCGGGAAGAAATCAAATGCAACAGACAGTAATTTCCGATTATGTCACTCTCCTTCGATTGCAGTGTCTCAAGACCTGCCAGCATAGTCATTCTTTGGAAAACACATCAACTCCCTTTCTGGAAGTTTCTCAGAACTTTCTTGATTTCTTTTTGGTTACAAGAACCATTCATGGAATTTCGTTACAACGAAAAGGACATATGAGACTGGGTAAGATTACGAATTCACCAGCAGTCTGAAAGCTTCTACAGGAATGGGAATTACTCTATCTGTCATTTAGCAAATGCAGTAGCAACTACAATAATTGCTCTTTAGGGAATATATTCACCGAAACTTTTGGCACCTAACCCATTTTCATTTGATCGCTCCTCAGATTTGCATTGCCTCAAAGATATGAAATGGTTTTATCCTATTGTGAATACCACATTTGTTTTCTAAATTGTTTAATTATTGGATAATTCGAAGTTTTGGTCAAGTAATTTACTCTAAGCTTTATAAAGCAATGAGATTTGAAATTTAGATTGCTTTATCACATCATATGGATTTTCATTAAGGATTTTATCTGGAACTGTTGGAATAATCATTACTTTTATTTTACTTAGAACAAGTATCGAGTCAAAGAAGGCTAGTGAAGAGTGGAATTAAATTAAATTGAATTTTATTTATGGACGCTCTTTAACTGCTGTGGTTCTTAGCGTTCCATTGTATAATAGGCCGGTGAAAGACCGGTAATTTTGCTCGGAGGCCTCCTTATTAAGGTTCTTTTACGTGCCGTAAATCTAGACACGGGACCACCGCTTTTACTTTCCTTCCTAAGGAAGCGATGCTAATGATTTTTACGCCCGAAAAATTCCATCGCCCTCCGCCGGATTTGAACCCGCGACCTCGAGAACTAGAGGCTAGCATGGTATCCACTACACCACGGAGGGCGACAACAGTTTATGAGGGCATATCTTACTGATTAAAAAGGGTTACGCTACTATTAGAAACTGGAATACTGAAACCTGTAATTCTTCGACTCAGTAATATGACAGAGAAAATGTTATGTAAAAAAATAATGGCCCAAAACGAAAATAGTAGAAAAGAAAGCATGAGAAACCTCTCCAGTATGAGCAGGTATGCAAATGCGCTATACATAGAGCCTAGAGGCTTTTGTGTAAATCTGCATCGAATGTGTAACACAAAAATTTGACGACATGATAAAGTGCAGCTGAAAGATGTATGCCAACTTTTCCTAACGGTACGGTATTAAACTTTGTAAGGCCGTAGCAAAAAGTGTTCAGAAATTAGTTTCACTCGTGCTCAAGATAGAGATAAGAATACCAGTGTTGCATTATGGAACATGGAGAAAGGGGAAAGGGACGAGGGGAAAAAAGGTACAAGACCGAGTATAAAAAACAAAAGAATGGAAGGATGAAGATAGAAAAGCGGAACAAGACAGAAAAGAGTGCAGCGAAAGAATAAGAAAAGCTCGATATAAACTAAAAGCTATACAAAAAACTTAGCATAATAGAAAGTATGAGAAATAAAATATATTACGGAATTAAGATTTCATATAGCTTCTGTTCTTCGGAGTGAACTATAAATAGATATGCAGTTTTACAGAATTCAAGAAACTTGGAAAAATGGGCTCAAATCGGGTGATTTCTTCCTCCGAAATTCAAAGGCGTACTGTGTATTATATTCTGGATAAACGTGGTCCCATTTAACAACGAAAATCTAGAGAGATGGTGAATGAAATGGGTGGAAAATTGCTCAAGCCAGCTTGAGGTCCAATGACCTGAGGGTTATCTAGCATTCGTCTTCTGAGAATAAAGGGAAAACCTCTAGAAAAAAATCGTAACCAGACATTGGTGAAGAATCGCAAATACCTACCTACGTGAATGTTCATGTCAAAATGTCAGGTATCAACATTAAAAATACTGAATTTAAATGCATATTTGCATTAATTTTTCTTATACGACTATTGACATCAGTATTATCTTTAAGAGCTACAAATAAATTGTATGTTTGCTTTCAAATTGAACAGTGTCTTTGTATGGTTCTAGTAATTATCTGAAGCAGTAATAAATGAACAACTCACTATGGAGGGTTTCCCCAAATACGTTTGGGCGATCTTGAATGGCTTGTCTACTGAGACTTTTTACTTTCTCTACTACGTATAGTAGGTAGGGGAAGTATTGTATTCCACCCAAAATTTCGATACCGAGATTTCACCGGAAATACATGTTTTGAGACCCCCTGAATCCAAAAAAATCTGATGTGTTACACTCACATGACTTTCTCTACTCTTGTACAATCTATTTTTACAAACGCCTATTCTCCATATGCCATATGTTAATCGAGATATCGAGATGTCAATCTTATTGCTAATTTTCTTGTAGATGCAAGGGGAATATGGTAGCTTTTAAGCGATGGTCAAATATTTTAACGCTGGTTGCTATGTGTCGAATTCCATTCTCTTTGCAAGTCCAGGACATAAAAAATGAATAACGAATTTGAGAAAAAGTATAAGTATTGGAAAATTTAAGGGAATAACAAGCAATATCTCGAAAACGGTTCACTCAACAAAAGAAATGTATATAACATAAGTTGTGTATTTTAACGAGATCAACATTTTTTGTGTAGTAAAATTTTGTCTATCTCTTATGGTTTACCAGTTATGCAAAAGTCGTTCACAATGAAGAATACTTTTGGAGACATTCCCAGAAAATTCGAGATATACATTTCATTTCTCATGGCATTATCTTAAACATATGATATTTTAAACAAAATCGTTAGAGCCATTTTTGAGAAAATTAAAATTTTCGAAAAATGTTCCATGTAAAGGGTAGTCTGGGGTGGGGGGATTTTCTTGAAAACCTTCGTGTCGCATCTCTGGAAGATACTGAACCTAAATACCAAGTTTGGTGTTTATCCGACTGTTCGTTTTTGAGTTATGCTGTTCACACACACACAGACACACACACAGACACACACACACACACGGACATGTTTCCAAAAATGCTTTTTTTGGATTCAGGAGGTCTCAAAACATGTATTTCCGGTGAAATCTCGGTATCGAATTTTTGGGTGGAATGCAATACTTCCCCTACTTACTATACGTAGTAGAGAAAGTAAAAAGCATTTTTGGAAACATGTCCGTCTGTGTGTCTGTGTGTCTGTGTGTGTGTCTGTGAACAGCATAACTCAGAAACGAACAGTCGGATAAACACCCAACTTGGTATTTGGGTTCAGTATCTTCCAAGATGCGACACGAAGGTTTTCAAGAAAATCCCCCCACCGCAGACTACCCTTTACATGGAACACTTTTCGAAAATTTTAGTTTTCTCAAAAATGGCTCTAACGATTTTGATTAAAATATCATATGTTTAAGATATTTTTATGGCAAATAAAATGTATATCTTGAATTTTCTGGGAATGTCTCCAAAAGTATTCTTTATTGTGAACGACTTTTGCATAACTGGTAAACCATAAGAGATAGACAAACTTTTACTACACACAAAATGTAGATCGCGTTAAAATACACAATTTATGTCATATACATTTTTTTTGTTGAGTGAACCATTTTCGAGATATTGCTTGTTATTCCCTTAAATTTTTCAATACTTATTTTCTCAAATGGGAATTCGTTATTCATTTTTTACTTTCTCTACTACGTATAGTAAGTAGGGGAAGTATTGCATTCCACCCAAAAATTCGATACCGAGATTTCACCGGAAATACATGTTTTGAGACCTCCTGAATCCAAAAAAAGCATTTTTGGAAACATGTCCGTGTGTGTGTCTGTGTGTGTGTGTGTGTGTGTGTGTCTGTGTGTGTGTGTGTCTGTGAACAGCATAACTCAAAAACGAACAGTCGGATAAGCACCAAACGTGGTATTTACGTTCAGTATCTTCCAGAGATGCGACACGAAGGTTTTCAAGAAAATCCCCCCACCCCAGACTACCCTTTACATGGAAGATTTTTCGAAAATTTTAATTTTCTCAAAAATGGCTCTAACGATTTTGATGAAAATATCATATGTTTAAGATAATGTCATGAGAAATGAAATGTATATCTCGAATTTTCTGGGAATGTCTCCAAAAGTATTCTTCATTGTGAACGACTTTTGCATAACTGGTAAACCATAAGAGATAGACAAAATTTTACTACACAAAAAATGTAGATCGCGTTAAAATACACAACTTATGTCGTATACATTTCTTTTGTTGAGTGAACCGTTTTCGAGATATTGCTTGTTATTTCCTTAAATTTTACAATACTTATACTTTTTCTCACATTCGTTATTCATTTTTTTTATGTCCTGGACATGCAAAGAGAATGGAATGCGCCACATAGCAACCAGCGTTAAAATATTTGACTATCGCTTAAAAGCTACCATATTTCCCTTGCATCTACAAGAAAATTACCAATAAGATTGACATCTCGATATCTCGATTAACATGAACCATATGGAGAATAAGCGTTTGTAAAATTAGATTGTACAAGAGTAGAGAAAGTCATGTGAGTGTAACACATCAGATTTTTTTGTCTTGGATATGCAAAGAGTTATAATCTGTGGCAAAGGGAATGGTGCTGCACCTAGCAACCAGCTATTAAGAGATATGTATGTGCTTAAAGGCTACTGTTTTTCTATATTACCCTTGTAAGTATATTTTCCCCTACATCTACAAGAAAATTAGCAATAAGATAGAGTTTGCAAATGTTTATCTCGATTAACATGAACTAGATGGAGAATAAGCGTTTGTAAAAATACTTTGTACAAGAGTAGAGAAAGTCATGTGAGTGTAACACATCAGATTTTTTTTTCATACACGTATGTTCTTGAGATAGTTCCAGTATACTTCAAAACAGTGTTGCTAGTCACACGCAGAAGTGGGTGGAAAAGAATAACACAAAAACTTGCAGATCTAAGGTTACATTATTATACTTCCCAAACCTACTTTTAGAATGTATTTGGTCCAGAACTTTCAGATAACCGCCAAACAACCGAGAAACTCTTCGTAAAAACTGAAGTCCCTTGCGATCTTTTGAAAGTTGCGTTTTATTTATCCTAGCATTTTAGCCATTTCCTTTCTCCCGAGTTGATCTGGACATAATAACCTACAATCCCTTGGGAAACATTTGTTTTTCTGAATGAAGTTGGGAGGACCCTATTAGCCTACTGGAAATGGCAGTTTGTTAGTTTCATCGAAATATACACAAGCTTCATCCTTAGAAGCCATCTATTGTTGGTTAGTTTCATCGAAACATGCACAAGCTTAATCCATAGAGGTCATCCACAATCATTTATCATCTTCCAGGTGGTATTAGGTAATATAGCTTTTTCTGCCAATAGTGAAGCGTGATACGCCGTTCTCTGAAACCATGCTCACGTGGTTTATGGATACATTTTAATTTCAAACTACAGGAATTATACGCTACACTTTGGATGTTCCAGTGCGATTAGTTTACTTCTAGGTATTGATTTTTCTGTGTTTCTTCCTGTTGATATGGTCCAATTCTGTTACAACTTGAATTGGGTGTACTTTTTCAATGTCTTTTCACCTTCAGGTGAGAACCCATTCTTGAGCTATGCGACTCAAAAGCAACTTGGTAATACTAGGATGGAGTTTTACAGACATTACCTAGCGGGATATCAAACGGCAGTGTCTGAGACTCGCACTCGGAAAGTGTCGGGTTCGATTCCCGTTGGACCGGCTAACCTGTGATTGGTTTTCAAAGCGGTCCTCGTGGTTAACCTCGCTAGACGGTTTGGCCTTGGTTCTCCGTTGCGTGCAGGACCGCGGGTTCGAGTCCAACATCGGGCATGGGTATTTGTATCCGTATAAATCCGTATGTAAAAGTAAAAATATAAAGGCTAACCAGGATAACAGGAAAATAAAAACATCAAAAAGGGACAAAATTAAAACAAAACGAAAGAAAAACGGGAAAATGAGAGCTGAAAACCAAATTTGAAACTCCAGCAATGTACCCTTATGACAGATCTCTGATTTTCAACGTCATTCTGTCATCATATCTTGTAAGAGACTATATCAATGGCTACTGCAAAGCTACATACAGTCTTAGGTGCAGTGAGTGCCAAAAGTAGCCGCGACAGACGAATCTATGAAAGTCGTCCGAGTTTAAGTGGGATAATCCTCCATATACACATGGTATTGTATTGGGTCACTTAAAAATACAGTATTAAGAAATAAAAAGGAATAAAATCAGAGGGCCGAAAATTAAAATTCACAAATATATTTTTCTGTGTTTAATGATAAAAATATTTAACTTTTAAGGTTGTGACAGGAGTAGCATACTAAAGTTGCAGTAAAGTAACAAAAATAGTTTGGTTTCTCTAAACTCAGGTAAACTGTATTAACACATTAACAGCAGCGAAAAGGTCACGAGAAAAAAAAATAATTTTTAGACAGCGTGACCTAAAAGCAGAACTTCTAACGTATAGCACACCAGCTAAAAGCTTTAGATTACCGCACTAGTGTGATAATCTTCAGTATGACCAACTTTAGTTTCAAGACCAATCACATAGCAATTACCCTTTGTATTTGCACATGTTTAATAACTCGACTTAATTTGATTAGGTTTTACTTTTCATTGTGTCTTTTTACATGATTAATTTCTCATGGCGCTCGCATTATCTGTTCACAATACAAATCGACATACCTCAATTTATCGCAATTCATGTAGAGTTAACGTATACGTTATATTAGCAGTTTCTTTAATCTAAAACATTACTCTTTTATCTAACACAAATAAAGATTAAACGGCGGAAATTATGAATTCAGAAGAAACTGAAATGGAAGGGAAATTACAGAAGCAGCAGAAAGAATAACACCAGAAGTACTTAAAACCCAGAAGACATTATTATATAGCATTTAATCGCTTCATTGCCTGGTGCAAGGCCAAACACGGTGAAAACAATTTTACTGGAAAGACTGCCAGAGAATCAACAAAACATCAAAACATCTGATATCTGGAATCAATATATTATTATTGATATTTTACAAATTCGAGCGTTGTCTAAGAAACAGTATATACCACACGTGTTAAAAGTGGTTTTATCCTTTGTATCATAATCTTATTATTTACACCTATCGTGTCATAAAATATTATTCAAGCACTAAGTTTGATACACAATAGGAACATAAATATTAATCTTCGAAATAAATACCAGTGCATCTTTGATCTTGAGTCACCTTTCTGCCGTGATTCGGAGGAGTTACCTACCAGTTCTGGCTGGCCAAATGTTCGCGGATACCGGCATCTACTTCAAAGCTTCGGAACTTGCTACCACGAAAGAAACGGGCCATGGTTAGGAGCAGATGATAATCTGAAAGCGTAAGGTCAGGACTGTATACTGGGTGTGGTAGAAGGTCGATTGTATCTATTACCTGTATTTTACCTTTGATGGCTCTAGCTGTGCGAGATGTTGCCAGCCTTTTTTGCTAGTACACTCGCTTTTGATTAATTGTGTGGGATGTTTCTGTTGTGAGTAAGAGACACGTTTAACTATACCAGGCGAAAAAAATATCCCCCACCCCAAGCAACCATTTGCATGGAGAACAAGTCTTTGTTGTTTTCTCAAAAACAACTATAATGATTTTGATTGATAGATATTAACTTTGAGATGGAGTCATGAATAAAATGTTTTATCTTGAATTTTGTATGAATAGCCTGCGAAGCTTCGTTCTCATTAAATTTTAAAATTTTGGAAACCACAATATATAAAATTATGATAGAAAAAGTTAGAGCTCCTTAAAACATACGATTTCTGTAAAACAGTATTTTTCTAAGTTCAGTGTTTCCGATATTATTTATCTATAAAGCCTATGCATATTCAAGTTGGGTGTCTGAAATGCAGAAAGTGCACTTAAAAGCCTACATGTTTATAGTTCTTAGTGCAGTCGGTATAAAAATCGATATTTTTTTCCGTATATACGTGGTTTTCAGGGGTTGAAATTTTTCCAAATCCATTAGAAAATACATTGGCAAACACCAAAAATGATTTAAGTGCTCAATTATAATTATCCGACTGAGCGCAAATTTAACACGTGACTACTTTGGACATTAGATTAAAATGCTCTTCTTTCAAAATGTCGCTAAAAGGTATCCTTATAACCCTTCGTATCCAAAAGTTCAATTGCTACATTTGAGCTATGGGATTTGATGGAAATTAAAGCCTATATTATAATTTTCAAAAACTGCCCCATATCATATTTTCAGCCCCAATACAAATCCATACCATTTGATCAATATGGACACTTATGCTTCAATAGTAAAGAATATAGTACCCTAGTCATGAATTTCAAACGCTATTCTATTTTTATTGTCACTCCAAGATTTTTAGTGTTTATCTCATATGAACGGAATTTTGTACACTTAACTTGTGGCGAAAATTATACGCTACCTTACAATTTCCAAAAATGTTCTTTTTCCGTGTTTCTTGCCCTTAATGTAGAAATCTACAACGTTTAATCTATTTGGACCAAATGTTGTACAGTTATATTAGATATAGGACATGGCAAAAATCACAGGTTACCTAATATCTTTTAAAGCCTAGCCCAACCCTTATTATCAGTCAATAGTATTATCCCCATTTCGTCTTCCAGTACCAAATCTTGATGAACATCTCCAATGACCATGTATTTGGATTTATCCATATTTACTTTTAGGTCCCATTTGTTGTATTCTTGAATCAATTTCCTTGTAAGATATTCTACGACTTCATATTCTTGGACCAGAATTAAGTGATCATCCGCAAATTGTAGAGAGCATATTGTTCAAGTCATCATCTATTGGAATTCCCTTATTTTTACACTTATTTTTCCAACCTTCTACAGCTGTTTATATAATTTAGGATATACACAGCGTCCCTGCTCTAATCAGCTTGACACATATTTCCCATTTTTACTTTTACATATGCATTTTTTATATAAATTTTGAATTGCTCTTATCAAAATAAGTCCGATTTCCGTCAATTTTAAAACTAATCATAATTGTGATAATGAGACATTATCTTAGGTTTTTTAAACATCAATGAACACCCAATGAAGGGCTTGTGTTCTAGCTGTTTTCTTCTGTATTATCTGTTGTACAAAACATATGATCAATAGTCGATTGCCTGCTTTAAAGCCCGACTGTTCTGCTTCCAAATCTTTGTATTGTCCGCTTATACATATAATATTATGGTGGACAACCGCAACACAAATTTGTGTATCTACGACTCGGGAAATTTATTTTATATTACATTAAATTATTATATTAAAATACTATTCATACTCAGATTTTCAAACCTATTTTACCAATGTGGATAAAACTCCGGATAATTATGCTATGGGTCTCCACAAAAAATAATAGGTTGCTCGAGGCTTTCAAAACCATTCCCTCTCCTTATTTTCAACCTTTTAAAAAATGCAACCTTACAACGCCGTAGAAGAAGACAGCTAGTTACTGTACATTTCTAAAGTTGTTGCATAATTTAATGGAACATGTTTAAGATCATCGATTCTTCTTTTTTTCTCGGTATGTTCCTTAGTAATCAAATTGACTCACGATATAAACAGCTGTTTTTATTTTCACGAGGTGCACAGAACATAATCTGAAAGTACAGAGTGAGCCAAAAGACTCCGAACCAGCTGCGCGGTGTTTTTCCTGTCCGCGACCTCGGCGCTCGTTGCCGACTGCTGCTATCATACAAAGGCGCGGATGAAACCATACAACATTTTTAAAACTACTTTTAAAGGCTTTACTTACCAACTTTATGAAAGGAGATGCTGAAACTGGCCACCATCGCTGTCCATACATTTTTGGCACCTCTTTAGGAAACTATCCATCACTCGCCGCAGTTCACGTTGAGAAATTTCCTGGCGGATACTTTGTTTTAATTCTTCCATGGTGTGTGGGTTTGTCTTGTACACTTTATGTTTTAAGTTACCTCGAAGGGGTATTTTATGAACAATATTACCGGCTGCTCGGTGTTTTTCCATTGGGCGTGTGGAAATATGATAAAAAACATGATAACGCACTGCTACTATAAACAAAGTCACGCTTTTGTGGTTTTGCTGTGCAGTGTGAAGTGCAGTTTTGAGTTGACGGTGATGTGATGTAGTTCAGTTATTACGAGTTATTTATTATTTTGCCCGTACTTAAGTCACAAGTATATTATGGCTCAGTATATGTTTTCTACTGCACAGCGTGTATTTAATTATGATTCGTATGTGCTAACTCGGCCAGCTTGCCAAGTGAAAGTACGATTTACAGAAAGATTTCCAGGTGTAAAAGTTCCAGGCCGTACAACAATCCATGAACTTTACAGTAAATTTCAGGCCGCAGGAAGTGTTCAGGCTAAGAAATCTAAAAGACGGCGTTCGGTTCTTATCAAAGAAATATTAGCGGACATCGGTCATCGTTTGAAAAATTACCCCTAAAAATTCCATGATGGATAGTTTCCTAAAGAGGTGCCAAAAATGTGTGGACAACGACGGTGGCCAGTTTCAGCATCTCCTTTCATAAAGGTGGTAAGTAAAGCCTTTAAAAGTAGTTTTAAAAATGTTGAATGGCTTCATCCGTGCCTTTCTATGATAGCAGCAGACCGCAACGAGCGCCGAGGATGCGGACAGGAAAAACACCGCGCAGGCGGTTCGGAGTCTTTTGGCCCACCTGTATTTTAGGCAATTATTTTTTCAACCGGCGATTTTTGTTAGAATGATACACTTTAAACCTTTATCAAATCACCCAATGTCTCAGTCTCCTTCCAAGCCTCTTAGGGTAATACGGATTCACTTTGTCGTATAAGATGGTATCGTTCCTGAGGTTATTGCACACATAAAACACTTGACGTGCATTAGAAGGACTCGCGGGTATGACTTCCCCATTAAAAACCGTACGTTTCTCGCTGGCAGCGGAACGCCGTCGAGGAAGATGATTTACCTGGGATGATTTACGTCGCGAGTCGACCATTCACATCATGACTCTCCTGCAGCAATTCCCACCCACAGACTGATTACCGCTTGGCACACCAAACCCTCCGGCGCCGTACGGCAGAAGCTCCTGTACATCCGTGTAAACTCGTTTGCACTCCTTGTTTACGATTCTGCCTCTACAAGTGATGTCGATTTATTGAGAATCGGTCACCAACCTCAGCATTTCTTGCCCAAAGCAATAACAACACTTTGTCTTAATGTGTTTATTCTCAAGAAAACGGATAACGTACATGGCAAGTGCGGCTTTTTTACTTTGGTTGTGTCAAATCTCGATTCCTAGTTGAACGCCGTTTACACGATCCACTTGACATTATTGTGTTACTCTATCAGTGTTTCACTGAATTCGACAATCTTCTCTGTAACAACTTTACATTTGTATCTATCATTTATTTTTTATTTATTTATTTGTGCTAGCAATCTTCCTTACAATATGACTATACATCAGCCCAAGCTGTTATCTTGCCATATTCTACCCATATTGCATTCTTTAATTATAACATAAAAATAATAATAATAACATAGTAATTATACCAAAATAATAGTCTTATAATACTAATATTATAATAATAATATAATTTCATAACTTAACATCACATGATGAAATTAATTTACATCTCTTTTTATTGTCAATAACCATTTCTTTTTACTTTCTCTACTACGTATAGTAAGTAGGGGAAGTATTGCATTCCACCCAAAAATTCGATACCGAGATTTCACCGGAAATACATGTTTTGAGACCTCCTGAATCCAAAAAAAGCATTTTTGGAAACATGTCCGTGTGTGTGTGTCTGTCTGTGTGTCTGTCTGTGCGTCTGTCTGTCTGTCTGTCTGTCTGTCTGTGTGTCTGTGAACAGCATAACTCAAAAACGAACAGTCGGATAAGCACCAAACTTGGTATTTAGGTTCAGTTTCTTCCAGAGATGCGACACGAAGGTTTTCAAGAAAATCCCCCCACTCCAGACTACCCTTTACATGGAAGATTTTTCGAAAATTTTAATTTTCTCAAAAATGGCTCTAACGATTTTGATGAAAATATCATATGATGATGTCATGAGAAATGAAATGTATATCTCGAATTTTCTGGGAATGTCTCCAAACGTATTCTTCATTGTGAACGACTTTTGCATAACTGGTAAACCATAAGAGATAGACAAAATGTTACTACACAAAAAATGTAGATCGCGTTAAAATACACAACTTATGTCATATACATTTCTTTTGCTGAGTGAACCGTTTTCGAGATATTGCTTGTTATTTCCTTAAATTTTCCAATACTTATACTTTTTCTCAAATTCGTTATTCATTTTTTTTATGTCCTGGACATGCAAAGAGAATGGAATGCGCCACATAGCAACCAGCGTTAAAATATTTGACTATCGCTTAAAAGCTACCATATTTCCCTTGCATCTACAAGAAAATTACCAATAAGATTGACATCTCGATATCTCGATTAACATGAAGCATATGGAGAATAGGCGTTTGTAAAAATAGTGTGTACAAGAGTAGAGAAAGTCATGTGAGTGTAACACATCAGATTTTTTACTTTGGACAGGTACTCCCTACCTTTTTACTATCCTTGTTATAAATCTTACTTAAAGCTACTTTCCTGTCCAGTTTGAACCATTTCCCATTTATAGCTTCCTTTCTCCAATGCTGTGTACCTTTACAATCAAAAACGATATGTTCTAAATCTTCTCTTTCCCCACATATTACTTCCGTATTCCCGTACTTCTCTCTTAACCTATTTATATCACTCTCTAGCGCCTTCAACAATTCAGGATTATGGTATTGCGAGGGAGCGGGTGCATTGTACACTACACTTAAACATATGGTTTTCTCATTTATCAGCTTATCTTCCAATATAATCCACAAAACATTTTTAATCCTGGACCAAGTATCTCTTACTACTTTCCCTATTGATTGTCTTACAAAAAGACCCACTCCCCCAGAAGCTCTTCCCTTCCTTCTAATCCCTCCCCTTCTATTCCAACATATGTATAAACCTTAAACTCTATATTTACCTCCCTTAGCCAGGTTTCTGCTACCCCTAAATAATCTACCTGTATCTATTATAAAGCAATCACGCCAAACGAAAAAAATACTAACAGAGAAAAATGGAAAAATCTTTTACAAAGAAGTGATAATACACACTCTCAGATCACAGTAATATGTATAGGGAAACCTACAAAAAGATGGAAAGAAATATGGGGCCGTAACAGTAGATCTCTCCTAAATCATGTCGAGTTGCTGTTAATGATGATAAACCAACCACAGTGTTTTCTTGAACGCTCACTCTAACTTCAATACGGCACCACAGGCAGGGACACTGGTGATGCATGAAATTAAATGGTAATTGGGAAAGGAAATTTGGGCAAGAAACATCCCAGGCCTACGTTTAGGGTACTTCGCGGCATTTGACAGTTTTGAGGACTAGGGAAAACTTGGAAAATAAAAATCTTAATCATAAAATACGGTCCTTGCGGGATTTAAACCCCACACCTTTAGTTCACACGACCTCGCCCACACGTTTCGGTGAAACACTATATTAAAACAGTAGTAAGTGTATAGATAGAATTCCTTTGCTTGAACAGAAATCAATTACAGCAGTTTTAGCAAGAATATTAAAATAATTTTTACTTTCTCTACTACGTATACTAAGTAGGGGAAGTATTGTATTCCTCCCAAAAATTCGATACCGAGATTTCACCGGAAATATATGTTTTGAGACCCCCTGAATCCAAAAAGAAAGCATTTTTGGAAACATGTCCGTGTGTGTCTGTGTGTCTGTCAGTCTGTCTCTGAACAGCATAACTCAGAAACGAACAGTCGGATAAACACCAAACTTGGTATTTAGGTTCAGTATCTTCCAAAGATGCGACACAAAGGTTTTCAAGAAAATCCCCCCACCCCATATTACCCTTTGCATGGAACATTTTTCGAAAATTTTAATTTTCTCAAAAATGGCTCTAACGATTTTGATTAAAATATCATATGTTTAAGATATTGTCATGACAAATAAAATGTATATCTTGAATTTTCTGGGAATGTCTCCAAAAGTATTCTTCATTGTGAACGACTTTTGCATAACTAGTAAACCATAAGAGACAGGCAAAATTTTACTACACAAAAAATGTAGATC
Organism: Deroplatys truncata; assembly: GCA_030765065.1. Classification (NCBI taxonomy): domain Eukaryota; kingdom Metazoa; phylum Arthropoda; class Insecta; order Mantodea; family Mantidae; genus Deroplatys; species Deroplatys truncata. Next base: position 138,866,466 of record CM060988.1, read on the forward strand.
GCATTAAAATACATAATTTATGTAATATACATTTGTTTTGTTGAGTGAACCATTTTCGAGATATTGCTTGTTATTCCCTTAAATTTTTCAATACTTATTTTCCGAAATGGGAATTCGTTATTCATTTTTACTTTCTCTGCTACGTATAGTAAGTAGGGGAAGTATTGTATTCCACCCAAAAATTCGATACCGAGATTTCACCGGAAATATATGTTTTGAGACCTCCTGAATCCAAAAAAAGCATTTTTGGAAACATGTCCGTGTGTGTGTCTGTGTGACTGTGAACAGCATAACTCAGAAACAAACAATCGGATAAACACCAAACTTGGTATTTAGGTTCAGTATCTTCCAGAGATGCGACAGGAAGGTTTTCAAGAAATTCCCCCACCCCAGACTACCCTTTACATGGAAAATTTTTCGAAAAATTTAATTTTCTCAAAAATGGCTCAACGATTTTGATTAAAATATCATATGTTTAAGATACTTTCATGACAAATGAAATGTATATCTTGAATTTTCTGGGAATGTCTCCAAAAGTATTCTTCATTGTGAACGACTTTTGCATAACTGGTAAACCAGGAGAGATAGACAAAATTTTACTATACAAAAAATGTAGATCGCGTTAAAATACACAATTTATGTAATATACAATTTTTTTGTTGAGTGAACCATTTTCGAGCTATTGCTTGTTATTCCCTTAAATTTTTCAATACTTATTTTCCGAAATGGGAATTCGTTATTCATTTTTACTTTCTCTACTACGTATAGTAAGTAGGGGAAGTATTGTATTCCACCCAAAAATTCGATACCGAGATTTCACCGGAAATATATGTTTTGAGACCTCCTGAATCCAAAAAAAGCATTTTTGGAAACATGTCCGTGTGTGTGTCTGTGTGTCTGTGAACAGCATAACTCAGAAACGAACAATCGGATAAACACCAAACTTGGTATTTAGGTTCAGTATCTTCCAGAGATGCGACAGGAAGGTTTTCAAGAAATTCCCCCACCCCAGACTACCCTTTACATGGAAAATTTTTCGAAAAATTTAATTTTCTCAAAAATGGCTCAACGATTTTGATTAAAATATCATATGTTTAAGATACTTTCATGACAAATAAAATGTATATCTTGAATTTTCTGGGAATGTCTCCAAAAGTATTCTTCATTGTGAACGACTTTTGCATAACTGGTAAACCAGGAGAGATAGACAAAATTTTACTATACAAAAAATGTAGATCGCGTTAAAATACACAATTTATGTAATATACAATTTTTTTGTTGAGTGAACCATTTTCGAGCTATTGCTTGTTATTCCCTTAAATTTTTCAATACTTATTTTCCGAAATGGGAATTCGTTATTCATTTTTACTTTCTCTACTACGTATAGTAAGTAGGGGAAGTATTGTATTCCACCCAAAAATTCGATACCGAGATTTCACCGGAAATATATGTTTTGAGACCTCCTGAATCCAAAAAAAGCATTTTTGGAAACATGTCCGTGTGTGTGTCTGTGTGTCTTTGAACAGCATAACTCAGAAACGAACAATCGGATAAACACCAAACTTGGTATTTAGGTTCAGTATCTTCCAGAGATGCGACAGGAAGGTTTTCAAGAAATTCCCCCACCCCAGACTACCCTTTACATGGAACATTTTTCGAAAAATTTAATTTTCTCAAAAATGGCTCAACGATTTTGATTAAAATATCATATGTTTAAGATACTTTCATGACAAATAAAATGTATATCTTGAATTTTCTGGGAATGTCTCCAAAAGTATTCTTCATTGTGAACGACTTTTGCATAACTGGTAAACCAGGAGAGATAGACAAAATTTTACTATACAAAAAATGCAGATCGCGTTAAAATACACAATTTATGTAATATACAATTTTTTTGTCGAGTGAACCATTTTCGAGATATTGCTTGTTATTCCCTTAAACTTTTCAATAATTTTCTGAAATGGGAATTCGTTATTCATTTTTTTATCTTGGATATGCAAAGAGTATTAATCTGTGGCAAAGAGAATGGTGCTGCACCTAGCAACCAGCTATTAAGATATATGTCGATGCTTAGAGGCTACTGTATTTCTGTATTGCCCTTGCAAATTGCGACGATATTCTTTGTTAAGTTCCACGTTGTGGTAGCCAATTTGTGGCGGTATTAGTGTTTGTTTGAAGGAATACTACTGTTTATTTGCCGCACGTATGAAAGACAATTTGTCGTGGTCACTTCGTGTTATCTTTTACTGAGCGCCTGTTATTGTATTTAATTTTTGGGTTCACTGTCCTCCGGCTGGCTATGATCTCGCGGTCAAGCACTTATCTTATACAGGGGTGTAAACGGAAAGGAGTTTTTATCCAAAGATAACACTGATGAAAAAATTTGTTTTACACTTTTTATTGTCTTAACACATTATTCACTTTCACATATTAATCGTGACACTCGCCAAACTGAAACTGTTATAATAACTTATTTACTGCACATTATTAATTCGCGTACTTCAACTTTTTGTGTAATTAACTTTACGACACTTGAGATTTTTCATAACTTTGCTATGCGTAACCTGCGAATCGATAAGCTATGCTATGTATTCACCATGACTGTTTCTGTTGAACTCAGCGACGTGTAATGCACAAATGTTTCCGATGGACTGGAGCCGACGTGTAATGTACAAATGTTTCCGATGGACTGGAGCCGACGTGTAATGTACAAATGTTTCCGATGGACTGGAGGAATCTTACTCTGACTTAGCTCTTTTTATACTCCTACACCCCGATATACCTAAAGATTATAACCGAGCTGCTATTGGTTAATAAAACGCGCCAACATTAGCGTCTATTTTTATATCCAATGAAAATTACGAAAACATATGCTCTAGAAAAAATGTTCCAGCAAATTCTAAGAAAAACGCGCCAATATTACGTCATTTGCTCGTCTCTAATAATGATAAACAGCTCGCCCCCTCGCTACATTATTGCACGCTATTATTGTCAGTTTCAGTAAGGCCGTATAAACCCACTTCTCAACAACGCTTAAAATCATCAAACATCTCAAATCAATGTCACACAATAATGCATATTCACACTATAATCACTCTTGACATTTACTTAATTTGTGATACAAATTACTGCGTCAAAATACAAAACAAGGGGAACTTACTAGGCCTTAAGTCATAGTCAAATATTCTTAGAACTAGTCCCCATGTTTAAAATTTAATTTTCTTTACATGTCAAAAGATCGTTTCTGCAAATATTTATCTCGATTAATATGAAATAGATGGACAATAAGAGTTTGTAAAAATTGTTGGTACAAGAGTAGAGAAAGTCATGTGAGTGTAGCACATCAGATTTTTTTGTCTTGGATATGCAAAGAGTAGTAATCTGTGGCAAAGAGAATGGTGCTGCACATAGCAACTAGCTATTAACAGTAATGTCTATGCTTAAAGGCTACTGTATTTCTATATTGCCCTTGTAAATATATATTCCCCTTAGATCTATAAGAAAATTAGCATTAAGATAGAGTCTGCAAATGTTTATCTCCATTAACATGAAGTAGGTGAAGAATAAGCGTTTGAAAAAATAGTTTTTACAAGAGTAGAGAAAGTCATGTGAGTGTAACATATCAGATTTTTTTGTCTTGGATATGCAAAGAGTATTAATCTGTGGCAAAGAGAGTGTTGCTGCACCTAGCAACCAGCTATTAAGAGATATGTCTATTGCCCTTGTAAATACAAAACAAGGGGAACATAGTAGGCCTTAAGCGATAGTCAAATATTTTTAGAACTGGTCACTATGTGTAAAATGTAATTCTCTTTGCATGTCAAAAGATCGTTTTTGCAAATGTTTATCTCGACTAATATAAAATAGATGGAGAATAAGAGTTTGTAAAAATAGCTTGTACAAGAGTAGAGAATGTCATGTGAGTGTAACACATCAGATTTTTTTACCCTGGTAATGCAAAGAGAATGGAATACTCCACATAGCAACCAGCTCTAAAAATATTTGATTATCGCTTAAAGCCTAGCAATTCCCCTTGTATCTACAAGAAAATTAGCAATAAGATTAACATCTCGATATCTCGATTAACATGAAGCATATGGAGAATAAGCGTTTGTAAAAATAGTTTGTACAAGAGTAGAGAAAGTCATGTGAGTGTAACACATCAGATTTGTTTTCATATACTCTACCCTAGCATTTTCAAAGTTTGGTACTTCGCGACCACCCTTTTTTACCTTTGTTAATTCTACGCCTCCCTGCATAATATAAGATAGAAGGGTGATAACCCAACATTCAGGAACGTAAACTCGGCATGGCAACACTGGCTATCCCTGTCGATGGAGTGCCGATGAAACGCCCTCCTGTCAAGTTACGCCCCCCAAGAGGGGCGCGCCGCAATGTTTCAGAACCACTGCTTGCTCTCCTGCTTGCTTTTATTGACATCAAAATAATAGCTCTGTAGCTGATACAGATACAACAGCCTTACAGGTAAATTTTTACATTGTTTCACATTTAACAATAAAGTCATAAAAAATACTCTGTAATGGTACGGACGTTTTCAACGAGTTGGAGGAGAGGTGGCCCAAACGTATCATCAATTGGGATGCATCTAGGAGGAATAAAGGTGGAACAGGTGTAGAATGGAGGAATAACAGCCAAGCGGAAGAGGGACTTGGAAGAAGGACAATGGAAGGATAGGAAAATCTGGAAAACAGGAATAGAAGGCAACTGCTAGAAAGTGGAGAGCTTGTAAAAGTAATAAAACAAGATCACATGCAGGGGCACCAACTGCTACCAAGAGAAACAGCTCCAGTTTGTAGATGTCTGTTATGTTCAGGAAGTCATCATCATTTGTCCAGTCTTATTAAAACACATCTGATGTTACGAGTTCAAAGTCACTATGCACATAAGGTAAAAAGTCAGCTGAACTCTTCTCGAAGAACACTTTGTTGTAAGCTGTCAGGAGCCGCTGCTCTACGCCTTGCCTGTGTTAAGTAGCGAAAATTTAGCATTCCAATAAAAGGTCCAATATCGATATTTCAACAGATCTTCTAAATTTGCGTATACCCGCGCGTGTTTGTGAATAACTGACAAATTCTGATTCGGTAAACTCATAACTTTCTCTACCACTTGCAGATTTGTATAATTGCCTTAATGTTGCAGGTAGCATTATATAAAATTATTGATTTAATTTTATGTATAAACAATGCAAAATTAATGACGAATATAATATAGCAAAGGATGATTTTCTGTTAACTTTTACACCACAAGTGATTGGTCTTTATTTCTCACTTCTCAGTACAGTACACTTTGTCGTAGGTGTACGATAAAGTTGGTATTTATCATTCGTATGTACTGTCAAGATAAGCCATGACAGGTACTAAATGGCACGAATATGGGTTATCCTCTTGCTCCTCCTATCCCCGCTAAAATCTAGATTGTAAGCCCAGAGTGCTATAAGTCCGTGCCAGGACAGAAGTGGCACGGATCCATATAATAAGGTTCCAAACTCACAATTTTCAGTCGCTTCCTCAGCTTCTATGGTTTTCTAATGTCAGACAAGCCATTCATTGTGTCTCTAAGTATAATAAGCATGAGCGCATTCTCGATTTAATCGTGGAGTATACAAATTTCAAATATGTATTTCTTAATTTTATTAAGGTGGTACCATGGCATGGAGGCACTACCTCCGGAGTCAACCCTGCTGCATGTAAAAGTTGTGGGCAAGAGAGCATTCGTTCTCAAGGAAGGACAACTGGAGTGAGGCTGGAGCAAACTTGCAAATATATTTTCCTGAATAAAGTCTCTCTAAATTTTCTGACCATCTGCTGCATCCTATACGATCTTAAGGCAAATGCATTGTATTTCGAAAAAAATCAACCTGCATTTTTATTGTTCTCTAGTACAGTTCTAGGATGGAATGTGAAGTGTATGAGCTTTAATATGAACAATTTTTAAATGTTTCCAGGGTGCAAACTAAAACTTTATTTAAAGAAAAATACGTCTCAAACTGTCATCAGGTGCCACAGTAGGTAAATTGTCAATTTTAGATATACGCAAAGAATACCAATACAGCAATCATAAACGACATGTCATCAAGTTACGTGAACATTTCTCTGTGAAGGAAAGTTATTTCAAAGGTCGTAAGCAATATTACTTAAGAAAAAGATTATTACAGCAGATTTAGTAGTACATATATTCATTAAGCCAATAGTCACATTGTGTTTCCGAAAACAGTTTATAGGCTTATAAGCTTTGTCAATTAGGGTGTGGTTAGAGGTTCATAGGGTTGATTCTGTACTTACAAGGTATCTTATTATGTTGAATGGTGATTAAACAAAGAAGTTTGATTAATATTCTTATTTGATCTGCACTCGTGGTTTTTAGATGAATGCATTTCAGAATGGAAGTCGTTAAGTATGTATTTCCAATCATTGTTACGGTTGTATATCTTCCATTTTCCCTATTAGCCCCATTTATAGCAAAAGATAAAATAAAAAAGGAAAGAAGGAAGGAAGGAAGAAAGAAAGAAAGAAATTAAGGAAGGAAGAAAGAAAGAAATTAAGGAAGGAAGAAAGAAAGAAATTAAGGAAGAAACCAAGGGGCATGTTGAAAAACGGCAATTTCTTAAAGGCTAAACGTTTTTAATTTTTAATTTAATAGTCTGTGAAGTCCTCCGATTAATTAAAAGTGTATAACTGGTAAACCACAAGAGATAGATAAAAACTTTGAAAAATGTATATCTCTTTAAAACACACAAATTATGTCAAATCAGTTGCTTGTGGCATTAACCATTTCCGAGATATTTGCTGCTAGTGGTTTGAACTTTCCAGTACTTTATAAACTTGATCAAGTGTTAAATCATTATTCTTTTGTTTCTCGTGATGTGCAAGGAGTTTGGAATTTCAAAACTACTGTCTGTGACTCAGGAGTTTAGCTTTGTCCTTGAGGTTGACGTAAGCGAACCTGAGAGAGGGTAGTGTTATTCTTTCCTATCGCTTTATTGTTTACACCCTGTTCCAAAGGTACTTATCCTTTCTTTCCGCGACAACAAATATTAGGCGAAGTAACATCAATATTACATTATTACCGCATCAAACAAAACAATTATGATCATAATTTCAATAAGTGAACTTGTAAAGCGTGTATACATGTAAAACAGTATATTTACGACACTATACATGTGGAATATTATTTTACTAACCTCATTAATCCAAAGGGTATGCAAGATCGATGCAGATGATTCGGAGTCCGAGTCATCGGATGATATCCCTTCTTGCTCATCAGAAGAACTGTCGTTTGCATTTGAAATAATAATCTGATCGATCACATCAGAAACCACACGATCCATGGACAGTAACCATCTTCTAATTTTCTAACATGCCGGTGATATCCTACCGCAGAGATTCCTTCGTTGGTTAAACTCAATAAACGAAATAACGAAAATTCCCCAGTAACATTGCGCTCCCTTATGAAGTGCTTTACTGTCGCCCATGCAACCTCAATGGGATTAAGATCGCAATTGTAAGGCGGCATATACAGAGTGGAGTGTCCATGTGCATTAAGGATGCGGTCAATCTTAAATACCTTTTCTCTTGGTCAATGAGTATTTCCTGCACTACCATCAGTAAGCACCCCTGTGATCCCATCAGCTTGCCAACATTTCTTGAATGTTAAATTATTGTCCATCCACATTTCATCCAAATAAACGATATCCCTGCCTTGACTTCGGTATTCCCCTAGCTCAGCCAAGTATTTGCATCTCCATTCAACAATTCTTGGCTTTTCGATTAAGATTGTTCGCTTTCCTCGGCACTTGCGCCATCTAAATCCCAATTTCCGAATAACTCTCCTTAACTCTCCCCCCAAGGAAATTGTATCTTACTTCTAACTACAGGAGTAACTTTCTGCATGTCGGAACTATCTTTTTATTGACGCAGAAGTCCATTATTGTCCGCTTAATGAGCACATGTCGAAATCGCCTATATTTATATTTCGTTCTGGATTTGGAGGTCTTGTCTTGCCTGCAGTGCGTAAAGGGCTTCCTTCTGTTCTCTTCGCAATTTCTTGTCTTATATTCTTAATTGTTCCCACAGACACACCGCACTAATTGCCTGTCTCTCATCCCTCGCGAAATCGGTAGAATTAGTTGTTTCTGCTCTGCTTCCTTTTTGCATTGCTCGTTTACATGGTTTATTATTTCGCGAGCCTCGCTATGAATGGTTTTCCCTTTTTCCGAAAGTTAGCCATTTTACTAATGAATTATATTAATTTGACACTCGCGATACAACGCGTTTTAACACTGTAGCATCCTCTGACACTGCCTGCAGTAAGACTGCACTGGTTGAGAATATTTTTGAACTGTTGGTGTTGCACTATCTAGAATATAGCGACCCGTTTGACTATCGCTTCAGCCTCTTGTATACCCCTGTATCTACGATGAAATTTGTAAATAAACCCTTTCTATAAACGTTTATTTCAGTTAACTGAAGTAAATAGAAAAAATAAGTTTTTGTAAGAATAGTTTGTAGAATAAATATAAAAATGAATGATAACAGATAGAGAAAGTCATGCGAATGTAATATATTTTTTCACGTTGTGGCCCTCTTCTTTCCAAAATGCGACGTATTTACACATATACCCATTCAGGAGACAGAAAAATCGCATTCCTCGTACTACGAAACGCCAGAGTGAAACACCTTAGCGAATGTAATCAATGGGACTGATATCGTTAAATTTATAATAGTTTATATTCCAAGTTTTCCCATACTGCTCATCTATACTTCCAAACGCCACTAAATGGTCTTAAAATTGTTTATTCTTTTCTTTTTGTGGTCTTGGGTGAGGAATTCTGTTTGAGCTTACTTAAATTGACTGTAAATCCTTAAAATGCATATTCGGTCACAAAGACAAACATTGCTTTCTATTCGATGAGGAAAGAAACGCTGCTGCTGCTTTACGGCCCCAATCCTCCGCAAATAAGATGAATTATGAAGCACGAGTGGAGGTACTGAATCAAAACCGTCCTACTTGTGTAAACCTAAGTTTCTCCGTCTATAAGAGGGACACTGGGACCGGAAACAAATCCAGCAAGGTGATGAAAAAACAAGACGGCTTTTTTAATGGTGTATCCGGATATCTTAATGACAGTATAATCCTCTTATATGCTGATCAGTAAATCTATCAGCAGTGTTGTCAACATGACGTCCATTGAGTGGGTACGTGACACGCGACTAATTTATAACCAAGACCAGGCCCAGCTGCAGGAACAATTAACCTTTAGAACGCCCCAAGCCTACAGATGAAGACCTGACCACTGCCCCTTAGAAGTTATTGATGTTCTCAATCACTCCCTCTTTTCTTTGATCATGCCGCCTGTAGCATGAGCACGCTCCATTCCATTCTTATATTCCGAGAAGATCGCTAACAGTTCATTTTCTTCCGGTCAAGGTTTGTGGGTGCGACTATTGTCAAATGCTCGTGTTGTGGGATGCTGTGAATGTCTGCAAAGCCTCCTATCTTTATTACTATACAGAATTGTAAAACATTTTACAACTCTAGCTTGAGATGTCTTAATGAGAATGCAGATATATCTACCACAATCCCCAGTACTTACTGAAAATATACTTTGAATATAATTAGTTCATCACAAAACAGTGGTGCGAGTTATTGTGATGCAAAACTCTGCCTGTGATGATCTATCACTGCCCAAGAGAGGAACTTTTAAAACATCAGAGTAGCAAAGAATGAGTATAGTGCCGAGCGGATGGTTCAGGCGGTTGCATCTGTGGCCCGAATTCGGGAGGTCGTGGGTTCGATTCCCGTTGTCGAACATCCTGACCCATGGGTTTTTTTTGGGGGGGTTCTTCGGGTCGCCAGGCGAATAATGGGAAGGATCATTACATCCCCCGAATTTCCTGTCCCTTCATTTCATTCATCCTTCACCCGGTTTGATCTGTTTTAGAGTTGGAAGTATCGGCGATGGAGTTTCGGTGCAGCGTGGCAGGGAAAAAGGATGTTCTCTATGAACCTTCTCCGTCCCTCCCTTCGGTTGGTTGCCGGGGTATAAGAACCGCCCCCAGCGGGGACGTTGGTCCCCATTTGTGGAGCGGTCTCCGTCTGTCTGTCTGACGGACAGTCTGCCGGGGCATTTATATTTGGAAACTTTAGAGACCCTGTCATTGCTGTACCGTCATTCCTGGTTTCGGCCTCCAGGTGTCTCCCTTCACTCATCCCTTCCTCCCGGGGGGCGTAGGGTACAATGCCCAGACTCCCTGGATCAATGCCTCCCCTCCGCTTCTCATTCCATTCCATGGTGGAGTAGGGACTGAAAACACATTATTACTTTCTCTGGCTTGTACCTAGTAGGTACGGAAGGTATTGTATTCTACCAAAAAATTCGATACCGACATTTCACTGGAAATGCATGTTTTGATGCCCCTGAATAAAATCAAGCATTCTTACTTTCTCTATCATGTATAGAAAGTAGGGGAAGCAATGTATTCCACCCAAAAATTCGATACCGCGATTTCACCGGAAATACATGGTTTGAGGCGCCCTCAATCCAAATAAAGCATTTTTGGAAACATGTCCATGTGTGTGTATCAGTCAATCTGTGAACAGCACGACTCAATAGCGAAAAGTCTGATAAATACCAAACTTAGTGTTTAGGTTCAATATGTCCCAAAGATACGACATAAGGATTTTCAACAAAAGCCCCCAACCTAAATTATACGTTACATGGAACATTTTTCGAAATTTTTGATTTTCTAAAAAATGGCTCTAACGGTTTTGATTAAAATAACATATATTAACTATATTTACATGACAAATAAGATTTTCCGGGAATAGCCTATGAAATCCCTTTCATTCGGAGGGAATTTTGTATAATCTTGTATAACTGGTAAACGTTAAGCGATAGACGAAAGCGTACTACACAAAACTTTTAGGACATGCAATTTATATAAACTAAGTTTTTTGTGGCATACACCGTTGCTGAGATATCCGTTATTTAAGGTTACAATTGTTCATTTCTCATGAACAATGATTGTTAATTTTGGTAATTCTCTTGAAGTCCTTTCAACATTGTTATTTAACTCAATTGCATTGAAGCAGTATGACATTTTTAAGGACAGAATATAGCGTTCAGTTCTTAAACATTTGACTGTTGTATTTCCTTTTTATCTGCAACGAAATGTGTAATGTAGCTATTTCTGCAAAGGTTATTTGTATTAAAGTGTAGTAGATAGAAAAATAACCTTGAGTAAGAATAATTTGTGTACCCACTAATAAACGATAGAGTCTGGAGAAAGTCATGTGAATGCATCACATTAGATTTTTAGAAACAGGCCCATCTATCTATATGTGTGTGTAGCATAACTCAAAAGCGAAAACTCGGATAAATACTAAACTTAGTATTTAAGTTCAGCATCTTCCAAACTTATGGCACGATTTTCAAGAAAACCTTTCACCCTAAACTACCCTTTACATGGAACATCTTTCGATTTTTTTTTATATTTTCTCAAAAGTGGGTAAAATATTGTAATTAAAATAAAATACAGTTAAAATATTTTTATGGCGAATAAAATGCACTTTTTAAATTTTCTGGGAATAGCCTGTAAAGTCCTCTTCATTCAGAAGGAATTTTGTACAATTTTGTATAAACGGTAAGCCTTGACAAAAACCTATCACACAAGAAATGTAAATCTCTTTAAAAAAAACACAATTTATTCTAATAACTGTTTTTGTGGTATCAGCCATTTTCGATGTATCCGCTAGTACTGGTTTGATTTTTTCTTACAGCTTTTTAAAGTGCTGTCGCCATTCAGTTGTTTTTCACGATATAATGGAAAGAGTGTGAAGTTTGAAGGCCAGCATTTAGCCACTCGCTTTTAAACCTCTGACTATTGATTCGGTTTCCTCCATCTCCCTTGTACCTATAATGAAATGTGTAATAAACTATTTGTGCAAAGATTTATCTTAAATAACATGAAGCAGGTAGAAAAAAAAAGCTTTCACAAGAATACGTTTTAGAAGCCATATAAAAATAAACGATAGTGGGTGGAGAAAGTCATGGGAATGTAACACATCATTTATATGCCTATATTTAGTTCCGTACGCCACTGCGGAGCGCCCATTAGCATAGCTTTTTCCGTTCGTCGTCCGTATAACCAACCGCTGCAAGTACAGAATTGAAATAAGTTTTATATAAATATACGATTATGATCAAACTTTCACAACACATTTCAAGTTTGGTTGAAATCGGTACATAATTATGTGTAGTTTAGATGCAGAACCTCCTACAAAGTGTCAACTCTTAGCTGAACCACTGCAGACATTGAATTGAAGTTTTATACACCAAAGGCTCTTCCTTCGAACATGTCATCCACCTCCGGATAGGCCTTAGCTGTTTAGCGCCCTTAACCTCATATCATCATCTTCATCACAGCTCCGGATATTTTCTAAGTTCAATCTCAGTGCAATGCGCATGTGCAACCATTCCCTGCCTTTTCAAAGCTGCCAACATTAGGCGTTAAACCCCAAAACACAAACACACACAACACAAACCCCAGACACACGTGCGCAACATAATGCGTTATACATAGATATGTGCAACACTTCCATTTTTACAAACACCTGTTTCGAATTTTGTTGATACAAAAATGTGTTTTCCTGGTCTGTTAACTCATTCTGTAGAAATATTTTGCGTAAAATTGACCTTGCCCCGCAGTAACACGAAGTGTCTGCAATTTCTGCTCGAGAGTGTCTTCTACGAACACGAACGCTGTGTCGAGAATGCGATGCCGTTCTTCATTCCGCGATTAAAAGGGATCGCCCTTTCTCACAATTCTCCTGTAAACGTGGGCATGAACAATTTACGCAATATGTGGCAGTGGGTACGAGGGCTGTCCCAGAAGTACCCGACCTAAAAAGAAAACACAAACATTTTTGGAAAAAGCATCCTTATTTCTCTACATAGTCTCCTTTCAGCTTGATGCACTTTCCCAGCGATATTCAATAGCTTCGATATCCTGTTTATATTGAGAACCATCGAGTTCTGCAAAATAGCCATCAACTGCAAACTCCACCTCTTCAATGTTGGCAAATCTTTTAGCACCAAGCCGTTTCTTCAACTTTGGAAATGGAAAATAATCGGGGTGGGGCTAAATCTGGCGAATAGGGTACACGAGGAAGCAATTAAAACTTCAATTCATTGATTTTGGCCATGGCGATAATGGATGTGTGAACTGGTGCATTGTCATGATGGAACAAAAGTTTCTTTTCCACTAAATGCGGTCGTTTTTGCTTGATTTCATTATTCAAACGCGCAATAACTTTGCATAAAACTCGCCATTGATTGCTTTTCCTTTTTGAAGATAATCAATGAAAATTATTCCACACACATTCCAAAAAAACTGCCGCCATAACCTTGCCTGCAAATGGAACTGTCTTACCTTCTTTGGAGCCCATTCTCCCCTTTCAATCCACTGTTTTGGCTGTTCCTTCGTCTCAGTTGTGAAGCGATGGATCCATGTTTCATTCCATGGGTATGAATCGACACAAAAATTTGGCTTTATTGCAGTAAAACATCGCCAAACACTCGACTGAAACAGCTTTACGATGCTGCTTTGTTCCATTGTGAGTAAACGCGCCACCCATCTTGCGCATAGCTTTCTCATGTCTAAATTTTCAGTCAGTAATCGATGTACAGAACTTTTTAAAATGCCTCTAATGTCTGCTAGCTTGCGCACTCAATCGACGGTCATCCCATACCGTTTGGTGGATTTTTCTAACAATTTCTGGCGTGGTCACCTCATTTGGACGACCACTGCGATGTTCCTCTTGGCAGCTCGTACGGCCTCGCTTTAACTCTGCCACCCAATATTTTACTGTTGTAAACGAAGGAGCAGACTCTCCTAGAGTAGAATCTAGCTCAGCTATATTAGTTGGACTACGATCTTTCAAATGAAAGTACTGTATCACATAACGATGGTCAGTTTTATTCATGTTTACAAATTTGCTGAGAGCGTTCAGTATTGATGGCTGCCAAACAATTACTAAACAACGTAGCATCATCAAACTTCAGACTTAAGCCTAGTAAGGTTGGTATTTTCTACCACAGTCATTTGTTTGAAACAACAACCACCACGTATACGTCAGGTCGGGTACTTCTGGGACTGCCCTTGTACATGGTTTGCTAAATGCAAAACTCACAGTGCTGGAGTATTCATAGAACTAAGTCATAGAACAGTAGCTGATTGGTTTAGCTATTGCCGCGAGGTTTGCGTGATTTCCAAAGACACCAAATTTCGCAACAGGGGCAGAATAGGGGATCCTGGTCATGTCGTGGAGATATACGAGTGTAAGATCGGCCGAAGAAAATTCAATTATGGCAAAGTTGTGGAAGAAAATTGGATCCTTGTAATGATTGATGTGCGAATGAAAATTTGCCCAAATAAACGAAGATATGCCGCAAACCTTTATCACCTGATACCGCAACACGTTGAGTTCGCTAGCACCATACATACCGATTACTGGAGAGGTTACTATGGTTTGCTGAATTGTGGATTTGCTGTGCGTTTAACAGTAAAGTATTATGTTAACTGCATAGATACGGTGACCAATGCACACACCAACAATATAGATTCGCGCTGGCAAAGTCTACGGCACTGGTTATCTAGGGGTGGCATTCGACGTGGCCAGGTGGACGAACACCTGTCCGAATACTTGTGGCACCAGGACTGCAAGAATCACTAAGCAGGCTGCTTTCAAGAAACGATTGAGGATATTAGGAGTGCGTAACCTGTAGTGTAGTGTTTTAAGTGTGCTTTAGATTAGATTTAGAAACTGCAATGTTATTTAGTTTTAGGACTAGTTTAGGGTTTTTCATTAAATATTGCATATGTGCACTTTTCTGTGCTGCTTTAACGATTTATAGACACTTGAATCACCACTAACATCACTCGTTTGGATATCAAAATTTAGGTGAGTTTTTTTACGTAGTTAATTTCATTTTCTTTAAGTTGGCGGCATGTTCTTGTACAGTTGATATGAGAGCCCTCCCTTCCCGCACATGCACATGAGGTATTGCTCGGATTCGGTTGGCATGTTCAAATGAATATCCCAAAATTTGTTGTAACATTTAAAATTTGGCTGAAATCAATACGAAATGAAGGATAGATAAGATAAATTACGTTTACACTGAGGTTGCAGCTGAATAATTTTGAAACTAGGCTAAAGGTTTTGAAACTTTGCTATCTAAAAATATAAATACTGCAAACCTAAGAGCGGAAATAATTACAGTTTTTGTTTAATTTTTGTAGCCATTAGAAATGGGATACAAACTTAATGAAATGCTGGGCAGTGGCCGAAGCCTTTTAAACCTGATTATAGACTATCATTCAGTTGCTACGTGGTTTAATAAGTTGTCCTCGCCACTTGTCATGTGAGAGACCAGGTTTCGATTCTCCATCGGATACTAAAATGTAATCTACCTTTATAAAACTTAAATAACTTAAAGCTTTGCTTTTTATTTTGAATTTATTGCACTGAATTGATATTTCTTAAATCATTTCATGTCGATGGGCATTCGCCCGGATATGCCAGGTTTGTCTAGGCACCCCTTAAGATATCTTTACAAATTCGTACATAAACGAGACTACTAGATATACAAAAACCCTATCACACAACGTGACGGTAACTTCTCCCACACATGTAGACAGGTTTTTAAAAAGCAAACTGCATACTGATGTTTACCGAGTGTTTTTAGGGGGGTCTTTAACTTTTAGATCGATTATCTTGAAGGCAACACACTTCAAGAAAACAATTTATTGTGAATAATTATTTGAGGAGGAAAAGATGTTAGTTACACTGAGTAGATGATGTCTCATAGGTAATGTCAGTTTTTAAGAAAAACTTTATTTCAAATGTGTTATTGCAGGAAATGATTCTAATTTTCAAAGTAAAGACCATTAGAACCACCTTTCAGTGATATTTGCTATCCCGCAACGGTACCAGTTTCTGGTTCCCGATGCGAGGAATTCGTTGATACCCATTTCAAGTGCTTAAATGTTTTCAAACTTTCTTCCATGTAGGAAATGGGCCATGGATCTAAACAGATGGTCATTTGATGGCGTAATATCAGGGCTATATGCCGGATGTGGTAGCAGTTCAACTCCTTCCAATTCCTGAATTTTGTCCATTGTTCTTAGGGCTGTGTGAGGCCCCGCATTGTCCTGCTACAAGGAAATCTGTTTCTATTAATTAATACCGGGTAACGTTGCCTCAAAACTTGATGATCTCGTTCCAGTTATCGAGAATGAAGATTCCAGAATAATTTCAAGTGAATCATACCTTCAAAATTCCACCAGACACATAATTATTTTACGACCGAGTTTTTTTTAACGACAACGTTTGCAGGCCGAGCCACTGTTTCGAGGTGTTAGGGTTGCGGTAAAACATCCATTTTACATCGCATGTGAAATTCTTCTGATAAAACCGTCATCTCAAGGATTAGCGATAAGCTGACGACAGATATCCACTCTATGGAGCCAGATCAGGCGTCAATTCGCGTGGTATAAATTTACAGTTTCTGAACGATTTTTAAAGTGTTTTAATGTGGCAATGTATGGTGTCTTTTGAAGCACCGAGTTCTTCTGACAACCTCCGGGTGTTTGTCTGTAGATTTTTTTCCCCAAAACTCTACGTGTATTCTCAATATTCAATAATTTGGGTCCTCCAGAACGTTGTAAATATTTAAAGTTTTCGTCTCCATTATTGAAACGCTGGAACCATCGTTATGCTTCTCACTCATTAACGACACCTTCACCTTCGACTTTACATATTCTTCGAGCCGCGGCAGTAGCTTTATAATTTTGCTTCTAGTAATGCTTCAGAAAGACTCTAATCTCAAACCCTGTTGCCTCCATTTTAAAATCTTGTATTAACATCTGCTGGCTGCCAACTTGCTAACAATACGAAGCAATAACAATAGAATCCTATAAATAGTGGCGACAAAAATAAAAGCATATACACTGTCGCGATAATCTGTTCGTGTTATCTTATTTGCTGAGCGCCTGTTATTGTTTTACTATTTTGAATTTTGGGTTCTTTGTCCTCCGGCTACCTATTATTACTCAGTCGAGCAAATATCTCTTGAACAGAGTGTGTAAACGGAAAGGAGTTGGTACTAAAAGATAACACTGATAAAAGAGTTTGTTTTTATACTTTTATTGCCGTCACACTTAATTAATTTCACAGATTTAATCTTGATACACGCCTGACTGAAACTGTTATATTTTCGAATGTAATTACAATCACTTATTTGCCGCGCACTATTAATTCGCGTATTTCACATTTTGTAACTAACTTTACGACGCGAGAGATTCTGTAGAATTGCGTAATGTGTACTTCGTGAATGCTTCCTTAGAAATGTCTGACGTGTAACTCGCGAGAGAGATTTCCTAGAACTGCGCGACGTTTACCTTGTGAATGATTGTGTAGAACTGCGCGATACTTTTTTTTTTTTTTTTTTTTTTTAAATGGTGTGGCCCCTCCTCCGCCACACCAGGTGACGATCATCCGAAAGGGATCTACATCGCCTCCCCTACCATGCACTAACTACAGCTAATGGATGGGAGAGGGAGTGGTGCTAGTGGTGCCAGGTACCGCTTGCGCAACCTGGGGTTAGTGGGTAACTCTACGAAAGACGCCGGCCTACCAGGGGGTAGACAGGCAGAGGTGGATCCAGGGCCATCACTTGGCTCGTGGCCCAGTGCTGGTGCCTGGTGTATGTTAGTGAGGTATTCATGCTCATGCAGGTGGAATTTTGTGTTAGGTGTCGTGCTTAGTGATAGAGTAGAAGTGACCATGCTTACTTACGTGTCGGGTCGGTGCCGTCGTCTCTGTTGGTGTGGGTTCGTCCTGAAGGAAACATAGAATGTGAGTTTCAGTTACCTATTCGTGTTCCATGTTAGCGCGGTGGTCGTCATAGGGGCGTTCAGTCCTCATGGCGGGATAAGATGCATTAGGTACTGTGTGACAGGGTCATCGCGATACTTGCCTCTGGCTGAAGAATTTATAGTCCCTCACCCCGATATGCCTAAACATTATAATCGAGCTGCTATTGGTTACTAAATCGCGCCTACATTAGCGTCTGTTTTATAAGCCAATCAAAATTACAAACACATATGCTCTAGGGAAGATATTCCCTCCATTTCTAAAGAAAGGCAGGCTACCCCGACGTCACTTGTTTGTCTCTTCTAATTGATAAACAACTCACCCCATCGCTTCATTGTTACCCGCTCCTATTGTCAGTTTCAGTGAGGCCGTGTAAACTTATTTCCTAACAATGCTTATAGCTAACAAACATACAAAATCATTGTCATACAATAATGTTAATTTATACTACAATCACTCTGGCATTCACAGTGTTGTGATATAAAATACTGCCTCAACACGTACGATGTAAACCCAATTAAAAAACCGACATTACGTATGAGAAAACCTAATAATGTATATTTTTAAGGTTATATCATGGTAAGCTCAATTTTTACTTTCTCTACTACGTGCTTACAGTAAGCAGAAGTAGCTTTATTCCCCCCAAAAAATCCAATGTAAGAGTTACACCGGAAATGCATGTTTTGAGTCCCCATAAATCCAAAAAAAAGAATTAGAAAAAGGTCCGTGTGTGTTTGTGTGTGTGAGTGAGAACAGTATAACACGAGGATTTTCAAACTACCCACCACAAACTACTACCCTTTACATAGATTTTTGGAAATTTTCGATTTTCTCAAAAATTGCTGTAACGAGTTTGATTAAAATAACATAGGTTTAAGATGTTTACATGCCAAATAAAACGTATATCTTGAATTTTCTAGGAATAGCATCAGGAGTCCTCTTCATTCGGAAGAAATTTTGTATAGCTGGTAAACCATTAGAGACAGACAACAACGTACTACACAAAAATGTAAAAATACACAATTTATTTCAAATAACGTTTTTGTTACCTTTGCAATTTCCGAGATATACGTTGTTATTGGTTTGAATTTTTCAATACAAATGATGTTATTCAGTTGTATCTTACGATGTCATAGAACGAGTATGGAATTTATAGGCCAGTATATAGCCATTAGCTTTTAAACATTTTATGGTTTCCTCTATCCTATCTTGTACCTTCAACGAAAGAATGCAATAAAACCATTCATCCAGAGATTTATGAAGTCGATTGAAAAATGAGGTTTCGTAAGAATAGTTTGTGAAACTTATATGAAAATAAACAATATTAGATAAAGTAATGTGAATGCAGCACAGCATATGTTTGTTTATTAAACCAATCATTATTTTATTTCTGCATTTGGCTCCAGATGGACCATTAGCAAAAGATGTCTTGAGATATGTGAGGCAAAGGGATTTTGAGATAATTTGGCTCCTTGAATTCACCTGGTAACTTACATTTTATATGGGTGCCTCAGTTTGCAACTAAAATTCTATTAAAAAGAACAAACTCTTTAAACGAGTTATCTAATCCTTCAGATTGTGCAGGTCTGCGTTTAAGATTATTTTCGCTGGCGCCAAAATAAATAACTACAGTACATTGTATCATCATCACCATCTGGACAACGTCCACATTGCTATAACTGCCATAATGTGCCGGTGAACACTACGTCATCTGTGGGCTACCGGGCTGTAACATCCCACTCTCCGGCACGAACTTGTTTGCTTCTTTTTGTTAAGAACTGCAAGAGAGCTAACAAGTATAGAAAGTCCGCCCTGGATTTATAATGTGGCGGAACAGGCCCTCAGGAAGTGTGCTAGGCACCCTAAATGTGAGATATCGGCAAACCACTTGGAATATTAAGGACGACAATGAGCGCCGCGTGACCCCAAAGGCTGTACTTGGCTGATTATCGAATTAAATTGTAATGAAATAAAAACATAATGAAATTCCAAAAGAAACGGTGCACGAAATAGGGCATTAGAAACTAGAACAGTATAACGAAATAGCTATCTCTCAGAACTCGAGTAGTTGTAATTCTGAGACAAAATAAAGTGAGTTGTATTGGTAAAAATGACAATCTTGTAGACCTCAGCAATATAAAAAGGTCAAAGGGAGGGCCGAGTAAGGACTGTAAACTATTCTGCAACATACCGAGTAAATCAGCTGTCCTTAGATTTCTGTACCTATGTACCTCGCAGGATTATGTGCAAACTTCGCCCTTTTAAGAAAAGCGTTCTCGTCTGCTGTTGAGGTTTTTCTAACACATTTCCGTTAACGTGCCTAACCGGCATCACTTAATAATTACTGCACGAAGATTAAAAGCTGCAGGATGGCACAGAAACGTGTCGTTGTACAACGTTTCGGCACAGGGGCGAGTGAATTACCGCTCCAAAAACTGACCTCAAGATGGCCAAGCCTCCTTCCGTCAGACATTTTCTTTTATTTATCCAGTTTTAATCATTTGTCACCTAAGCAGAAGAATTTCGCCCAAACACTATTATTTATGATAATTTAATTATTAATGCAATGTACAACATTCCGGTGACATAGTAAAATGTGACTCATTTAATAGCAATTCTGTTTAATTGCATCCCGGAGATAACCAAATATTAGATTTAATTCTTTCTTGCCAAACTTAATCTAAACGGTATAGCTGATTTGCAATTTTCATAATCCTTTATGTTGCAATATCAAAACCTAAGCACAAAGCAACAAATACAAGTAGGAATTCTACCTAATAATCTCGTGTTAGGTAGGATTTCATTCAGCATTACCCCTCTACACTAAACATTTTGTTATTATTACCACTCACTCAGTTGTTACGTGGAAGCTCAGGACCTTTTAAATAAGACTAATCTAGCATTGTATTAACCAGACTTCTGTTTCCAATATTTGCTTATGTGATATATGCTTTTAAGACAACTTTAAACCTTTTATTTATAGACGCTCATTAACTGCTGTGGTCCTTAGCGTCCCATTGCGCGTGAACGACCGGAAAGTTTGCTCCCTTTATCAGACTTGAGATTCTTTTACGTGCCGTAAATCTACGACAGGACAACCGGCTTTACTTCCCTTCCGAAGGAAGCTATGCTAAGTATTTTTACACCCGAAAAGATCCATCGCCCTCCGCCGGGTTTGAACCCGAGACCTCGGGAACTAGAGGCTAGCATGGTAACCACTACACCATGGAGGACGGCACTTTAAACCTGTAGTACATGTTTTAACTTCATTAATCGAATAACACAAACTAATATATATGTTATAATTGACCTAATAGATGGTTAAACTATGAAGCCCGGGACTTAATACTTACGACATTGCAAGTCGCCATTGGTTGTCATCTTAAAATAATTCGAAATCTCCTTGTAGCTTCCGAGAAAAATGCGAGTCAGTTGATGAATTTAATGTCGTGCTGGCATGTTGTCATGGTGGGTGGCTCACTTGGTTAGAGCAACCGGACCGAAACTGGAAGACTTGTGGTTTAAACCCGGCTATGGCATTGAGTTTTTCAGTCTGATTCTAACTTTCTAATATAGAGGATATATCTTTATTCGTGTCATATATTTAGGGGACGTGTTTCTGACATCAAAACAGTAAAAAAAAGTTCATATGTACATGAATCTGAAAATAAACCGTTTCGTTGTTATAGGTCAAAGAAGATGTATTCCATGAGTGAACAGACGGATATGCATTACACGTATGATCGTGCAGACGGCAATGCAGCACGAGCACGTGAACTTTATGCAGAAAGGTACCCTGACAGGCCGTTACCGTGTGCAAGAATATTCGCACAAATTCACCAACGCTTGAGAAAGAATGGCGCATTTGAGAGGATTACTAGAGATGTTGGGAGACCAAGAGCGGTACAAGGCATTGTGTTTGAAGAACGAGTTCTTCGTGCTGCGTATGCAGACGCATCACTAAGCACAAGACGTTGGCTGTAAGGGAAAGAGTTAGTCATATGACTATCTGGAGAACTCTGCATGAAAATCTTCTGTACCCGTATCACCTTCAACGCGTGCAAGGATTAAATGAGGCGGACTTTAAGCCCAGAAGACGTTTCTGTTAACGCAAGCTACAGCAGTGCGCTGTGTCCATTAATTTCCTAGCCTGTTATCTTATTCACGGATGAGGTTGGTTTTCCTCGCGACGGCATCTTAAGTTTTCATAACATTTATAACTGGACATTTGAAAATCCTAATGAAGTACGACAGGACAACCATCAACAGAGGTTCTCTCTTAACGTTTGGGGTAGAATCATTCATGATCACCTTATTGGTCCCCACTTCTTCCCTCCGCGTCTGAATGGACACACCTATCTCCAATTTCTCAGAAATGAGTTGCATCATTTAACTGATAATGTGCCTCTGGACATCATACAACGAATATGCTTTTTACACGATGGTGCTCCAGCTCATTTCAGTATGATAGTTCGTAAGCTTTTGAATGGTGGATTTCCGCATAGCCTGCTCGATCGCCTGATTTGAAGTCAATGGATTTCTTCGTCTGGGGAGACATTTGAAGTCCTTGATTTATGCGACTTCTGTACCTGATGTTGACATTTTGAGAGGACGTATCCAAACTGGATTTGACCAAATACGAAACACACCAGGAATTTTAAACAGAATACGCCAGAGCATGGAACGCAGGTTTACTGCATGCATCGAAGCAAGAGGAAGCCACTTCGAAGAATTTTTGTAACTTTCGATTTTGTGTTGTAACTCTGAAATAAATGATTTTCAGACCCCTGTTCATTTGAACTTTGTTTACTGTTTTGATGTCAGGAACACGTCTCCCAAATATATGACACCAATAAAGATACATCCTGTTTATGTTCAGTCTAATCTAGGCCTAGAATTGAAGCATAAATTTGATTTTTTTTCTATGTGGTATGACTAATTTTGAGGTTGTAGGCGAGCCTCTTGGTTATAGCCTAACGTTTCTCTAACCGTTTAGATTCGCCATTTTATTTTTGACTAATTTTGACATTGGATAAATGTGATAGATGCTTTACTTATTCACTTTAGGCGGATTCGGGGTGTTTAGTGAAGTATTCTGTTTAACAAAACTTTATAAGCCGCCTAGAAATCTGGTGTACTTCTAGCAGATGGGACTATGCTTTTGAGATAAATCTCACTATAAACTTTCTTGTATTTATTAAACCTAGTGTTCATTGAAGGTGGGGTCGTTATCTATCTAAATATGCAAATGAACTACAAAGACGTATCTAAGATGCATCTGCCGCATCCAAGGTTACATAAATTAACAAAAAAGTTTAGAAATTACAGAATAATGTAACGCATGGAGTACTATTATACTATATTCTCTTTTGATTTCATAATCATGCACCGACCAAAGACTCAGAACAAATTCCTTGAATATTTTAAATACCAACTTAAAGGAGAAAGGAGATTAGACAGACCTAGTAAAAGATAACTTGAGCATTGGAAATCACTTAATTCCTGAGCATAGAAGAGGGGAAAAAACAGCTTTTCAACATTTAATGGATATGCAAGGTACAAAGTTGAACCCTATAAACAAGAAAATACACACAATGACCACCTCCGTGAACAGTGGTCAGCGAGCTGACTTATCCCTCGGAGATCCGGGTTCGACTCCCTACCGCGGGTGCAAATTCTTATTTAATTAGAATTATTCCCTACCCACCATAGAGTCTGGAAGTGTGTATGTGAGAGTGAATATGTGTGTAAAATAAGTTAAAAATAAACATTGAAAACCTACAGTATCTAACCTAAAAGCACAAACAGTAAAAACACCATCAAATATTTCAGTCAAGGTCCCCAGTATAAAGGAAGATATAGAAATGAACAAAAATCAGAATGTTTCTTAATATAATACTCAAAACAACCATGCTATAACTTATTTCTAGACTGGAAGAAATAAGCTAAAGGAAGATGTACGGGGCTCCCCGATTCAAGGATGCTGTCAAGAGAAGCTGTTTAGGGAGATGTCCTACAACTTTTTCAAACAAGTAGTAAAAACTGGAATCAGATGGTATCAAGGTCTAACGAAAAGTGTTGTGAGATCTCTAAACATAACCTTCTATTGTAAAAGTTAACTAATGAGCAATTTCTCTCTCAAGTATACGTTATTGAGCACCATATGTGCGCTCATGTAATAAAAATACATTTTATAAACGATGTATAATAATTCTGAGGGATTCTTTATCTATTTTAATAACTCTTTATATACTTAAACATAATTTTGTAATGTTTGTTTTAAACTAATGATTTCTTCTGCGATATGGACTCTTTTATTAGCTCTTTTTAACTATTATAATCATCTGATTTTTTTCTTTTTTACATTTTACAATGTATTACGTATTCCAGATCCTTGTGGGCAATCTGAAAGTCAGAGAGTTGTTTCAGTGTGTAAAATGTGTCTTGTTTTATCTTATATAATTATATTAGGACTTCACAAACTAGAAAATATAATAGAACGTTTCGTTGATCTATTCCATTCTTATTTATAAGCATCTCTTCTATGCTAGGGCGTCATGGTGCGGAAACCGTCAATGATATCACTCGAGTAAAAATAAGAATTGACTGTTCTATATATTTATATCATCTACACATAGACAAAAACTATTCCATAGGTATTAAGATGACTAAAAAGAGATGGAATGGCGAGAAGGAATTATTTCCGTTGGCTTTAAATGGAATTATTTCCCTCGAACTGTAATTTTAGAAGAAACCTTTGGTATCTTGTTTTCTCCAACGACGCATACATTGAATATAGAAGTTGCAACATACAAATGCAAATATTTTCTTAATTCTTTTAATAAATTCACTGTTAATAGGTAACTAAAATAAATGGAAACGTGGAAACAACCTTATTTTTAATTGAGGCTGTACCCCGAGGACAAGAAATGGCTGAAAATGTCCGGCCTATTTAGTTTAGAACTAAAAATAAAGATGATAACCGCGCAAAGCTAAGTTTCTCTTACTCCCAACAGATAAAATCCAAATCGGAAAGTGAGGGTGTGGACCATATTGGTTGCCCTATTCACATTTAACCCACTTTGTGCGGGGGGCACACGCCCACCGGCAGCTGTCTTCGTCATCATTATTGTTTGTAAATTTATACCCCAGCGCCGGAGGGCGGGAGAACTTTCGTGATTGAAAAAGAAAGATATCGGGGTCCAGATCGCGTAAGTTAGCGGAGATTATTCGAAACTGCTGGAAATGAGGTTTGGAGCTCAATAAATTCAATCGACTGGTTCCTCGATGTAGGCAGACCAGCTGCTAGCACGCTCTCTCCTCTGCAATCTTTAGCTAAACATACATGCCATTACGATAAACGTTCCCTTTACGTCGGCAGTGAGACAAAGGCTAGAGAAATGAACAATTTAGGTGCATCAGCCATCTTCTTATTACACCTGCTGACATATTCAGGATTAGAGATAGTTATTAGAGTTATTAAGATCGCTTGCAAGACGTTGGAAAGTGGAGAGTTTTCGCACCTCTTGGTCATCCTTAACTCTAACGCTATGATTACTCACTATTTAGGAGACAAACTACGCCTCATCATATATTTACGTTTCCAGTCAACTGTTTTAATGTAATTGGTACTTTATCCGAAATAATAATGAACTAAAATTCTCTCCATTGCTTTGCGGAGGATAATTTGTTAATTTGTACCTATTGTAAAAGATCATAGCTGTAAATTTTTATGGAGCCAACAAAAGTTAATGCAGAATAAAGAATACGATGGATTGAACCCATTTGAAAAGTCTAGATGATATTTGTTTTTCATTAAGTTGACTAAATTAAACCTGCTATAACGTATATTCTAACATATGCTGAAATTTCCAAAAATTGCAATGGAAAGGAATTTAATTCAGTTTCAGCATTCTATTTGTCTGGTATTAAACGGAATCCCTTCTATTGAACAGGCACAAACTTTGATTGTGTATGCCTGCAGCAGTATAGATTTTAAAGTAATGAATTTGTATTAATTTAATGTTAAACTGATATACTTTAATTATGAAAATAAACACAACACATATGCCATTAACGAAAATAAATCTCTCTTAAGATGTCTACTTTTTCCATCGTACTTTACTCAGAAATAATTTCCATATCGAAATCTGACTGCAGTTACACATCTTGAGGTCCATTCAACTCCTTAAAAAATATTAAATACATAAATCTATGTGTGCGTGTGTGTAAACAGCATAACTAAAACATCTGATGTGTTACATTCACACGACTTTCTCTATGCTGTATCGTTTATTATACAAACTGGTCTTACTAAAGCTTATTTTTATATCTACTTCATTTTAATCCAAATAAACGTTGGCAGAGTTAGCTACATTACACATTCCGTTACAGATATAACGGTAACAGCGATAGACAAATGTTTAAGAATTGGACGCTATACGCTGCCATAAAATTCCATAATGTTTCAGTGGAATTCCGAGAAACAACTGAATGTTGACAGGGCTTAAAAGGATGGCTAAGTATTGAGCAATTCGAACCATTAATAACGGATGTCTTGGAAATGGCTGATGCTACAGAAAGATTTATTTTAAATAAATGGTGAGTTTTAAAGGGATCTACATTTCTTGTGTAGTACGTTTATGTCTATTGATTAAACGTTTACCAGTTACATAAGATTATACAAAATTGCTTCCGAATGAAGAGGTCTTCAAAGGCTATTCCCGTAAATTTAAAGGTATACTTTTATTTTTCATGTCAATATCTTTAATATATGGTATTTTGATCAAATCTTTAGAGTCTTTTTTAGAAAATAAAAATTTTCGAAAAATGTTCAATGTAAAGGGTAGTTTAGACTGGGGAATTTTCTTGAAAAACTTCATGTCGCATCTTTGGAAGGTACCGAATGTTGTCTTGCAAGCTATACACGACCAGACGTTATACGAGTATATTAAGTATACGCAATAATGGCATACGTATAATTTTTGTAAATAAAGGGACGCACAGCACAACCTTTAAAACAAATCTGTGTCACATATTTGAACTGATCCAGTTTGTTAACGAGTGGATATAAATGGTTCACTGTTGCAGTAATTTGTGCATAAACACTGTCTGGACAAGTTTGTCTTATGCCATTTTATGGCAACTCTAGCTGTTAAGCCACATTCTGATATTTAAATGTCATGCAGATCGAAATTTCTAAGGAAAACAACAACACTACAGAGTACCAGAAGCCTGCTGTCACGCGCTACACACCTGGTAGGAAGGGGTAAGATACTCACGTGACCGCCTTGAGTTCAGGAACTAACAAGCTTGTCTGGAATTACCAGACATAATTTCATCATTTCAGTTATTTCTGCTTTGGATTGCTTCTGAATTTTGAGAAGTATATGGTATTGAATGTATGCCGGTCCAAGTATTCCTTATTTAGGAAAAAACATTGTGTGGATTTAACTAAAGAAGTACATTCAATATACTGTATGAAGAAGGTGTATTTTGTTGTATTGTTTTTCGACTGTTGGGGAGCCGAACTTGAAACAGTTGCAACCGCACGTATGGTACCCGGTAGCCTTTGCCCCAAGTTTAAAAAATATTAACTTTGTATTTTTACTGTTTCTTAAAATATTATATATTTATGTTTGCCTCGGCTGCGTCAGTATTTATATTTTTTTAGAGACATGGGTGTTTTAGCAGGGAGTGGTGCGCCTGAAGAATGTAGGCTTACACAGATTTTAAGTTTTTCTTCACTCCATTTACGAATGCTTGACACGATTTAAATAACACTTCACTGATATAGAGAGCTGTGAAATTTTTTTTTATTAATTACTTGCACTTTTTAACACGTAAAACTATTTTCGTCTCACACGAATACGTATTAAATTTCTCGAGGACGCATCTCGCGTCCGGTTAGAAGCACTGTCTACAACCAACTGACTTCTGAATTTGTAAATTTTGCTATATTTCAGTTTCTGATTGGCTAATCCTAGTCCAACAGAATACCTTCATTTAACTTAGGGTTTTTTCTGGTTGTTGATTGGCTATTTATAAACTGTCTCAAAATTTACATAATTGTTGCTCCAATAATGACTAGTAGGATTATTAAACCTTCTAATTTATTATTGCCTCAAGGCTACCTCATTGTTACCTCATTGATAGCAACTTTTAACCTATTATTCTCACAGCTCCTACATTATCAAATTAGGTAATACATTCACATAACATTATTGAACATGTACATAATAATATAAACATTAATACAATGACTGTTACATACATTTTATATATTATATTATACACATATTGCTTTAAGGCGGGCTGTTATTATATTTTATATTATATAATGTGACTGAAATCATTTAAGTGTTTAAAATACTGCCTCATGTAATTATTTGTGTAGGTGAAATCGGTTATTTTCATTTATTTGAATTAGAGTGTTAGTTATATTTGTGCCTTTAAAGAATACATATTTTTCCCCTTGAACACAGGGAGTTGGCATTTATGACCAGGAGACCGTTAAGAATGCTTTAGTTTTATAATATGCACATTAATTTCGTATCCTTTAACTAGTAAAATCGCAGCCGTTTGTTTGTTTAATGTCAGTATTGTTTCAACTCTGTAAGGGAAAACAGGATTTCATTGTGCTGTGTTTTATTTGGGAAACCTGTATACCTTATTAAACCCGCCTTGCATTGCAGAGGTACAAGATGTTTAATTTCTCATGTTCTTGAATTAGGAAATGCTATAACTTAAACTCGTACATCAGTACGTTTACGCATGTCTAGCATATGATCATTTGATTTCTTTTTGCGTAGCTTAGCAGTTGTCAAGCGGCGGCTAGCGGTAATAAGCATTAAGAGATACATTGTTTACGCGCAGAATACAGACCACTGGCACAAGCAACGGTTAAATTTGTTGCCATTTTGTAGGTAGGTAGAGACAATGTCGCAAACCACCCAAAAATTCAATATCGAAACTTCACCGAAAGTACATAAATGTTTTGAAGTTTCCGAAACTCCAAAAAAAGCATTTCTAGAAAAAGATCCCTGCGCGCGTCATTGAAGACCATAACTCAAAAACAGAAAGACGGAAAAATGTCAAACTCAATATTTAAGTTCAGCATCTTCCAAGAACGCGATAAATATTTTCTAGAAAAGCCGCTAGCAAAATGTTTATTTCTTATTTTTCAAATATTGCTCTAAAATGTTTAATTAAAGTCCCACTTGTTTAAAAATTAGCATACCCAATGGATGTATTTCAGAAAAACCATAAGTCATAAGAGATGCCTACACAAAAACTTAGCTTACAAAAAATATAATGTTAAAACACACAGTTTAGCTGAATAATTTTTATGGCATTAACCATTTCCGACATATTCATTGCTATTAGTTTGAATTTAACAATATTATATCCAATGTATTTTGTTGTTTGAAATGTTAAGTTTTTTTCGCTATGTCACGCAAAGAGTATGGAATTTCAAAAATTGAAATCGAGTTTTTATTTATAGACGCTCTTTAACTACTATGGTTCTTAGCGTCTCATTCTATACTGGGTGTGAAATACTGGAAATTTTTCTCAGAGGCCTCTTTATCAGGTTTGCGGTTCTTTTACGGGCCGTAAATCTACGACACGGGACCACAGGTTTTACTACCCTTCTGATGGAAGCCAAGCTAAGAATTTTGTAGAGTACTGAGCCAGAGATGATAGTTCTCACGATCTTCAAGCGTTTATCCTTGATTGTATCTGTTATAAATGTTCTTTGTAAGCAGTTGGAAAATAAGCAAACACTAGTATTGACGTTAAACATGTTGATTTTATTTGTGAAAGAGAACCAAGTCTCATCATACACAGATTTTTACGCACGAAAAAATCCACCGCCTTCCTTTGGGTTTGAACTTGCGACCTCGGGAACTAGAGACTAGCATGGTACCCCTATACCATGGAGGACGATATGGAATTTCAAAGCCAACATACAGCGACTCCCCTATTGTAGTTCTGTCTATCCGCCTTGTAACTAACGAAACATGTAATGAAATCATTTCTTCAAACACTTAACATGAAGTAGACAGAAAAGTAAGCTTTTGTAAGATTGTTTGCAGAAGAGAGAGAGAGAGATAAATACACGAAAGAGGGTAGGAAAAGTCATGCGAATGTAACGCAGTGTATTGCTCTCTCCTTTTTTGGAGGGGGGCATTATTCGGATTTCCTGTTAAACTCAAACTTAGACAAATATGTGTTTAAATTCTGATACGGCATCTGTTCCTTCTTTTCCTATTAGGGCGTAGTAGATATTTTCTTCCGTAAACACATATAGTTTGTTTGTTATACTATTAGGTCCTTCTTCACATAGCGTGAGATATATTCAAAGTCCTCTTTATTCTGGGCGATAAGAGGAGTCTAAAACTATGATTCACTCTTTGATAATTAATCAGTATCTTGGAAACAAAATGACATAAACATAATTCTGGCGCAGTAAGAAATTTAATGTCTTTTCTACAGGTATCAGTCATTTTATGCGTTCAAAGTGACAACCATCAGCAGCTCTACAGCGTCCATGGCGCTCGACTGCTCAGTGATGGTTGCGCACAAAGCCTCAATGGGTTTTCATGGCGTATCCAGTGGCTTTTGCTCATATGCTTCATTCTTCAAGGCCCCCCATAGATAAATGCCAGAGATGTTAGGTCTGGGTACCGTAGCGGTACTCGGTGACATCTATCCGTCGTCCAGGTAAAGTGTCATCCAAGTATGCACTGGCATCTCGATGGTAGTGAGGTGGAGTGCCATCTTGCTGAATATGTACGTCTATACGTAAGAATTATAATTTTGTTCTCAAGATATCGGTTATCAAAGAGTGATTTGGACCCCTCTGTATGTTAAACAACAACGGGGATATGCAACAAACTTGTCTTAATGCTTTGATCATTGTAAAAGGTTCAGAAACGTTATTCTGAATCTTAATATGTGTAGATAAGCATTTATATAAAGACTTTAATGCATTTATTAATATTTTGTAAATATTTACCTGTTTTATGGCAGGCTACAATTTGTTTTAAGTCCACAAGCAGTAGATGCATATAAAATTCCATCAGGCGAGTAAGATTATATTTTCCATGTACGATTGACCCGAACATATACCATAAGTTTAAAAAAAGGCCTTAGTGAATATACTTTAAGGGGAGATTAAATTGCAAAAAATTACACTTTAATTGTTTGTGCAATCCTATTACTTGAGTATTTCCTCTTTAAACTGATATATAATCATTAGAGATACAATACTTCTATTTTAATATTTTAAGTATATTTTTAAAAATTGACTGCATCTGTGAAATCTGCACCACAGAAGGAAAGAAAGTTAATCCTAACTTCTACTCCATCTTTTAAATGAAGTTTTGCTTTAGAAATTGGTACTACTTTTAAGTATGACAGCTCATGTGTGCTCAAGCCGTATTATTTCTTTCTTTGCAGATACGAGGGCAGTCCCAGAAGTACCCGACCTGAGGTATATATAGCGGTTGTTGTTTCAAAAAAATGACTATGGTAGAAAGTAACAACCTTATAATGCTTAATTTTGAAGTTTGACAATGCTACATTGTTTAATAATTGTTTGGCAGCCATCAATGATGAACGCTCTCAGCAAATTTATAAACACGGATAAAACCGACCATCGTTATGTATACAATACTTTCATTTGAAAGGTCTTAGTACAACTAATATTAAAGCTCAGCTAGATTCTACTCTGGGGGAGTCTGCTCCTTTATTTACAACAGTAAAATATTGGGTATCAGAGTTTAAGCGAGGCCGTAGGAGCTGCCAAGGCGAACATCGCAGTGATCGAACAAATAAGGTAGGCACGCCAGAAATTGTGAAGAAAATCCACAAAATGGTATTGGATGACCGTCGACTGAAAGTGCGTGAGCTAGCAGACATCGTAACATTTCAAAAAGTGCTGTACATTGCATACTGACTGAAAATTTAGACATGAGAAAGCTGTGCACAAGATGGGTGCCGCGTTTACTCACAATGGAACAAAAACAGCGTCGTGAAGAAGTTTCAGTTGAGTGTTTGGCGATGTTTCGCTGCAATAAAGCCAAGTTCTTGTGTCTATTCATAACCGTGGATAAAACATGGCTTCATTACTTCACACCTGAGACGAAGGGACGGTCAAAGCACTGGATTGAAAGCGGAGAATCAACTCCAAAGAAAGCAAAGACAGTTCCATCTGCAGGCAAGGTCATGGCGTCAGTGTTTTGGGATGCGCGTGGGATAATTTTAATTGATTATCCTCAAAAAGGAAACGTAATTAATGGTGAGTATTATGTGAACTTATTTCAGCGTTTGAATGATGAAATCAAGCAAAAACGGCCACATTTAGCGAAAAAGAAAGTTCTGTTTCATCAAGAAAATGCACCAGTTCGCACATCCATTATCGCCATGGCCAAAATCAATGAGTTAAACTTCGAATTGTTTCCTCATGCACCCTATTCGCCAGACTTAGCCCCCTCTGATTATTTTCTGTTTCCTAAGTTGAAGAAATGGCTTGGTGGTAAAAGATTTGCCAACAATGAAGAGGTGGAGTTTGCAGTTGATGGCTATTTTGCAGAACTCGACGGTTCTCACTATAAACAGGGTATCGAAGCTATTGAACATCGCTGGGAAAAGTGTATCGAGCTGAAAGGAGACTCTGTACAGAAATAAAGATGTTTTTCCCCAAACCTTTTGTGTTTTCTTTGTTAGGTCGGGTAGTTCTGGGACAACCCTCGTATATGCAAGTTAGTTTTCTCCATTTCTAATTTAAACAATTTTTTCTGTGAATGGCATTATGTAGTGTAAATGACCTATTTCTCAAAAACCACTGAACACAGCTAAATTAAATCTTAGGATGATAAAACAATAAGTGCCGTTGTGGATCTATTTTGATGTTAATGAAATAGTTGCTTATTTTTTAAAACTATAATTGCTGATACATTTTAACCAAAAGATGGCTTAATTCAGAGAAACACTCTATCTTCGTTAATAAAAATATTGATATAAAAGTAGATCAGTGAAGTTAGAAGGCATTTACATCCTGTAAAGGTTTCAGTCTGATATATAGTTTCTGAGATAATTGTTTTCATAAATATAGGAGATTTAACATTGGCAGGATAGGGATTTTAATATCTCCGTAAGTTGTTTGGCAATGAACCAATTTTTCAAAACGTACTTGAAAATTTGGGCAGCCGTTTGCCTTTTCGGTTGCAACACAGAAGATTTACTTACCTCTGTGATCGTTTGTTGATCACAATTCTTGCCACTGTGTCTCATTAAAAACAGGCACTCTAACTAGCTCGGCCATATATGTTCAATCTTCATTTATCTTTTATTACCACTTGTTCTCTTTTGTGTTCGTATTTTCAACATTCCATTTCGTGTAGCACGATATTGCTAATGACTTGCATTTTTCATTAGGTTAGTTCAAATATAACTACATTTATTTCTAAGGCTGTAGATTCCTGCGCATGCGAAACTTAAGATTTATGAAGACCACTTTTCTTGTATAAATAATTCATCAAACCCTACATGCCAAGTTATAGGAAATTCAAAAGCTTTACAAAATCTTTCCTGCAGTGTGGAAAGCATTCCTAAAAGAAAATACTTAATCAGGGAATACGGGATCTGTCAAGTTATATAACTAAACCAAAGTTATTACAAAAATCGCACATCAAAAGAAGCTTAACATGTTTACAGTCACAGTAAATTAGCATACTAATTTCTATCGGGAAAGAAAACGAAAAACATAAGGATGTACAATAAAGTACTTAAGTATCTCAGCACAATAGTTCAAATAAAGTAACCGTTTAACTTTAAGCTCTTTTTTACTTTCTCTATTACGTATAGTAAGTAGGGAAAGTACTGTATTCCACCCAAAAATTCGATACCGAGATTTCACCGCAAATATATGTTTTGAGACCCCTGAATCCAAAAAAAACATTTTTGGAAACATGTCCGTGTGTGTGACTGTGAATAGCATAACTCAGAAACGAACAGTCGGATAAACACAAACTTGGTATTTAGGTTCAGTATCTTCCAGAGATGCGACACGAAGGTTTTCAAGAAAATCCCCCCACCCCAGATTACCCTTTACATGGAACATTTTTCGAAAATTTTAATTTTCTCAAAAACAACTCTAACGATTTGGATTAAAATATCACATGTTTAGGATATTTTCATGACAAATGAAAATATCCTATTAGTTTACAGCTAGTAATCGTTAAGACACGGATGCGTGAACGGGAAGCACGGGTTTCAAAATCCGTCAGGACGTCCTCCTTGACTGAGGCTTTATCCTCAGTCCTCATAACTGGCAATACCGTTGAGATACCCTGAACTTAGACATGCGACGTTTCCTTTCCCAAATATAATTGCACTCGTATCATCAGTGAGTGTACACTGCCTTTAGTGTCGTATGTAGTAAGAAGGGGCATTAACTACCACTAAAAAAGATAGCGTCACTGACGGAGAAAAAATTGTGTTGCACTCACATGACTTTCTCTACTCTTGTACCAACAATTTTTACAAACTCTTATTCTCCATATGCTTCATGTTAATCCAGATATCGAGATGTTAAACTTATTGCTAATTTTCTTGTAGATGCAAGTGGAATAGCTAGGCTTTAAGCGATAGTCAAATATTTTAAGATCTGGTTGCTATGTGGAGTATTCCATTCTCTTTGCATTACCAGCTCAAAAAAATGAATAACGAATTTAAGGAAAAGTATAAGTATTGGAAAATTTAAGGGAATAACAAGCAATATCTCTAAAATGCTTCACTCAACAAAAAAATGTATGTAACATATTGTGTATTTTAACGCGATCTACATTTTTTGTGTAGTAAAATTTTGACTATCTCTTATAGTTTACCAGTTATGCAAAAGTCGTTCACAATGAAGAATACTTTTGTAGACATTCCCAGAAAATTCGAGATATACATTTCATTTGTCATAAAAATATCTTTAACATATGATATTTTAATCAAAATGGTTAGAACCATTTTTGAGAAAATTAAAATTTTCGAAAAATGTTCCATGTAAAGGGTAGTCTGGGGTGAGGGGATTTTCTTGTAAACCTTCGTGTCGCATCTCTGGAAGATACTGAACCTAAATACCAAGTTTGGTGTTTATCCGACTGTTCGTTTCTGAGTTATGCTGTTCACAGTCACAGTCACACACACACACACACACACACACACACACACACGTTTCCAAAAAGGCATTTTTGGATTCAGGGGGTATCAAAATATATATTTCCGGTGAAATCTCGGTATCGAATTTTTGGGTGGAATGCAATACTTCCCCTACTTACTATACGTAGTAGAGAAAGTAAAAAACGAATAATGAATTTCCATTCCAGAAAAAGCATAACATTGGAAAATCCAAAGAAACAATAAGGAATATCTCGGAAATGGTTCACTCGACCCCTCCCCCCAAAAAAGACATAAATTGTGTGTGTTTTAATGAGATCTACATTTTTTGAGTAGTGAAATTGTGCCTATCTCTTATGGTTTATGCAAAAGTCATTCAAAATGAAGAGGACTTTTGGGGACATTCCCAGAAAATTCAAGATATACATTTTATTTGCCAATAAAATATCTTAAACATATGATGTTTTAATCAAAACCGTTAGTCATTTTTGAGGAAATCAAATTTTTTTTTAAAAAATTCACCATTTGAAGGGTACTCTGGGGGGATTTTTTGAAAATTTTCGTATCGCATCTTTGAAAAATACTGAACCTAAATACCAAGGTTTATATTTATCCGAATTTTGTTTTTGAGTAATGCTGTTCACAGATCACATGCACGAACCTTTTTCTAAACATGCTTATTTTAGATTCAGGGGGCCTGAAAGCATGAATTTCCGGTGAAATATCGGTATCGAATTTTTGGGTGGAATTCAATACTTCCCCTACTTACTACGTAGTAAAAAACCCTTTCAGTATAAAGTTAAATTTATATGGATGTCAGTCCACAGTGCTTCGCGTCCCTTACACGCGTTTTCCACTGAATGTCGGGTATTTTGTTGTATAAATCGATTAGAAAACAGTTAGTGCACGATGAAGATTGACATAAGATACATATAACGCTTAATAGGTTGCATAAAATACAAAATAAATGGGCAAGGATGGTTCAACAGGTAGAGTTTGTTTTTCTCTGTAAGTATTGCTACATCTGTAATTCCTCGAGTTCATTTGACCATAACTTTTGTATTTTAAACATATAAGCTCTTTTAAATAAACGTATCATAGAAATATGTAAACTACAAGGAAATTTATCAATGGTCTAAATGTTGGTTAGTTCACACATAAAATTTTAAATGCTTAAAACTCCCCTAGGGAAATACGATATGGAACTGTGGAAAAAGCAAACATTTTTAAGTGATTTCTGAATTTTCTGCAACCATACTGACAAATAATACACAAAGTTTCAGAAAGATCTTCCAATACTTGATCCTTCACTGGGCCAGTTGGAAATGTTAAAATGAAGGTAATGAATCCAAAAAAATAGAGTAGCTTAAGACAATTTAAGAAACATTCCGAATTTTAATATTGCTACGCTTTTACAAAAGATTACCGAACAAAACTAATGAATACTCCAGTATAAATAAGTAGGTACGTCTTTCACTTTGAGATAGATGTAGCCCCACGTACGGTACAAACTTTCCGATGGCCTTCGCCCCACGTTCACTTTTCCGTGTCCTTCGCTCCCATGGTTAAAAAATCAACTTTGTATTTTAATGTTTATTTAAATATTATATATTTATGCCTCGGCTGCGTCAGTAGTAATTTGCAGAAACCCCCATCTCTTAGCAGGGGTAGTACGGCTAAAGAATGAAGGCTTACACAAATTATAATGGTATTTAACTTCGTTTTATTAACCTTTCACACGATTAAATAATACTTCACTGATATATCCTACTGTAGAGCTGTGAGGTTATTGTTACTTGTACTTTTTAACACGTAAACTTTATATTATTCACCGCCGTAATGAATTTTTTTGTCTCACACTGAATACGTACCGAGCAAACTGCTCGGGAACGCTGCCTTCTAGCATCTGGCGTCTACCGCTTAAATTTGTATGTTTCCACTATTTTAAATTCTGATTGGCTAATCCTACTCCAATGGAATACTTTTATTTAACTTAAAGCTTCTTTAGTTTTTGATTGACTATTTATAAACTGTTAAATATTACATTATTGTTCCAAGAATTATTAGTAGCATTATTAAACTTTCTAATTTATTGTTGCCTCAAGGTTACCTCATTATTACCTCATTGTCAGCAACTTTCGTCTTCTATTCTCACAGTTCCTACATTGTTAAAACTACGTAATACATTCACATAAGATTATTATACATAATACAAATAAACAATAATACAATGACTGTTACATACATTTTATATATTATACACATATTGCTTTAAGGCGGGATGTTATAATATTTTATATTATATAATTAGACTGATATCATTTAAGTGTTAAAAATAGTGCCTCAACTTTGAACATTATAACCGTATTTTAAAATATAAATCACCATATCCATTTGTATCATATCCTTGAAGAAATCTTGCCATTTTCTGATATTCCTGATATATTCGGTATACGCTAAATTATATATGTATATATATATATATATATAAGCTAAATCACAAACGATTATGAAGTAGCAAGAAATTCCAACGCAAAACTAAACTTTAGCCATTCCAGAGCCTCCCCCCCCCTCTGGAGGTAGGCACGAAGAAGGGAAGTAGCAGCATTTACCAAACGGTTAAGATAATTGCAGTTTAAAGAACGTTAATGACTGGTGATTTGGTTAACTACAGGGTTGCTTTTTTCAGCTCCGTAAACTACGAGATATGTTCTTAGAAAAGTAATTTTTAACGTTACTGGGGTTATAAACTCCGAAGCTCAGTTAGAAAACTCAAGGGTTTATGTCATATTTCTAGGAAGTGGCACAAAGTTCTACAAACGGAAGTGCAAGTGCTCACTTGGGATAATCACGGCCATAACAGTAATTATATGAACCCTCGTCAGTCTGCGTCAAAAGCTTTTAGCAGCAATGGTATGGTTCTTATGAGCTCAACATCAAACAACTGTAGATTGAGTAGTAATCAATAAACATGTAAAATATTTATCCCTCTACTGGTAAAGTTAAAAATAAATTCAACAAGTGTAGAAACTTGTATAAGTTCTGCAACGTTTTACCCCACCCAACCATCAAAGCAAGCCTCTTGAGTAGTAATATACATGCTTCTTTTAGCGTCGGTAGCACTTTTCAAAACAGTCTTACACTGCGTTTTATTAGTTTTCGCAGAACGTGCATCACATGCGTTTACCTTACTCGCCCCTTGAGGACTTACGCCGCATAAATAAAGCAGAGAAATTGCCTAAATAAGCACAGTTTGATACGCATTGAGGACATTCCCTACACTACTTGTACGCATGGCACAGTAGTTGTCTAAATAGAATGGTAGAGCCAGATAAAATTCGGTATGTTACCTTCTCTCCACTCTTCTACACTAAGTAGGTGAAGTATTGTATTCCACCGAAAAGTTCCATATCGAGATTTCACCGGAAATACACATTTTGAGGCTCCATAACTTTCTTTTTCTGATGCGTTACATTCACATGACTTTATACCCTCTACCGTTTAATAGTGACCATAAAATTACTCTTACGAAAGTTCTATTTTTCTATCTACTTCATTTTAATCGTGATAAATCTTTGCAGAAATAGCTTCTTTATACATACAAAAGAAATAGCAACAGTAAAATGTTCAAGAACTGGATGCTCCATACTGCCTTACTCTTTCCATGCAATCGCGAGGAACAACTCAATGTCGACAGGGCTTTCAAATAATAACAAAATATTGAACAAATCCAACAACTAATAACGGACATCTCGAAAATAGCTAATGCCACAAAAGTTATTTGAAAAAAAAATTGTGTGTTTTAAGGAGAGCTACATTTTTTACTTTCTCTACTACGTATAGTAAATAGGGGAAGTATTGTATTCCACCCAAAAATTCGATACCGAGATGTCACCGGAAATACATGTTTTGAGACCCTCTGAATCCAAAAAAAGCATTTTTGGAAACATGTCCGTGTGTCTGTCTGTGTGTCTGTCTGTGAACAGCATAACTCAGAAACGAACAGTCGGATAAACACCAAACTTGGTATTTAGATTCAGTATCTTCCTGAGATGCGACACAAAGATTTTCAAAAAAATCCCCCACCCCAGATTACCCTTTACATGGAACATTTTTCGAAAATTTTAATTTTCTCAAAAATGGTTCTAAAGACTTTGATTAAAATATCGAATTTTCTGGGAATGTCTCCAAAAGTATTCTTCATTGTGAACGACTTTTGCATAACTGGTAAAGTATAAGAGATAGACAAAATTTTACTACACAGAATATGTAGATCGCGTTAAAATATACAATTTATGTCGTATACATTTTTGTTGTTGAACGAACCATTTTCGAGATATTGCTTGTTATTTCATTATATTTTCCAATACTTATACTTCTTCTCCAATTCATTATTCATTTTTATTGTCCTGGTAATGCAAAGAGAATGGAATACTCCACACAGCAACCAACTCTTAAAATATTTGACTATCGCTTAAAGCCTACCAATTCCCCTTGCATCTACAAGAAAATTAGCAATAAGATTAACATCTCGATTAACATGAAGTATATGGAGAAATAGTTTGTACAAGAGTAGAGAAAGTCATGTGAGTGTAACACATCAGATTTTTCATGTAGTGGTTTTCATCTATCGCTTAAGGTTTACCTTATACTAGATTATATAAGATTCCTTCTGAACGAAGAGGTCTTCGCAGGCTATTCCCAGAAAATTAAACATATGCATTTTATTTGTCATGTAAATATCTTTAATATATGGTATTTTAATCAAAATTGTTACAGCCGTTTTTTGGAAAATAAAAAATTTCGAAATGTTCCATGTAAAGAGTAATTGGGGAGGGAGGATTTTCTTGAATATCTTCACGTCCCATCTTTAGAGGATACTAAACACAAATACCAAGTTAGGTATTTATCCACTCTCTCACATGCACACACACATACTTTCTCTACCTACCAGTACTTGGCAGAGAAACTAAAAACGAAATTAAAATACCAAACTTAGTACTTAAGCTCAGCATCTTCTAAGGATGCAACACGAAGTTATTCAAGAAAATCCTCCCACCAAACACTACGCTTTACACGGAAAATACCTCATTATTTTTTATTTTCTCAAATATTGTTCTAGCCATAGGTCTATTTAAGTGATTTACATGAGAAATAAAATGTATTATCTTGAATTTTCTACGAGGGCCTCTCTATTTTTAATGTATCTTGTATAATTTTACATAACTGATAAATCATAAGAAATAGAAGCTTACTACACAAAACATGTAATCTCGTTAAAACCCACAATTTATGTAAATGTCTCATATCATTAGACATTTCAGAGATACTAATTGCTTTTGGGCTTACTCTTCAACTACTTTATGCTCTTTTGAAATGCTAAATCGCCATTCATTTCTTTCTCGTGATGTCATGGAAAGAGTACATGCAATTTCAAAGCCAGCACATAGCGACCTACTATTTAGAAACTTTACTACCATTCAGCCTCTTTATCTCGATTAACATAGAGCAGAAAAATTAATAAGCCTTCTAACAATAGTAGAACAGTGGGTAGACAAAGTCAGTAAATGTAACATATCAGATTTTTATTCTACCAATAAAGGGTAGTTAAATATTATTCGAACCCACTCGCGGCCTCTCTCTACTGCGCGAGACAGCCGGCAGAGGCGGACTAAAATACTTACCTGGCCACAAGCATCCGGTTTTCTACCTTCCTCTATCCACCGTCTCAAAGGCTCTGAACAAAGCATAATTTGAATTAGTTGAATTATAGAGTTTTTTGTGATGTTTTCGGAAGAAAAAAGCCTTTGTACCATTGTCGACCAATACTTAATTCTGTCTCAAATTAGCACGCCTCGCTCTCATGGGACATAAAAAACTTGTGACATCCTATCAAGCTGTACGCATAACGATTTTTGAATGAGCTTCATAGGTTTACTACTTACCTAACTAATAAGCTGCTTAGTACTAGCCCTTCTAATTATGACACCTGCTGCGTTTCAAGGTTATTTTTTCATTTAATGAACGTGTGATTTATTAAGCTGGATATAATAACTCGGTGTACTAAATTGCTTGCTAAGCAATTACGAAACTGAGTTCAGTTTCTTCTTTTGAAAGTTGCAAGCATTATGCGTATGTCGACGTAGGTTTTCGTATTTCTTAGTCATTAGTTACAGCTTTGAAACTTCCTACTTTCAAATTCCACAAAGGTGAGACACACACACACACACACACACACACACACACACACACACACACACACACACACAACAGTATGCTAACAGATGGCTGAATTAATATAGGAAAACTACACTGCGTTTGTGAAAATTGCAACATAAAGAAGGATACGCATCAATTACATGAATTTAACACCACAGGTTAGGTAAATGACAAGTAACAAATGATAAACTTTTCATGACACTTGAGCCGTAATATTCAGTATTTCGTGTGGCCTCCATACGCTGCAATTAGAGCTGCTATACGCCGTGGCATTGAATCAAAAGGGTTCTGAATAAGTTCCTGAGGGATTTCCCTCCACGCAGTTAGTATTCGAGCCCACAAATCCGTGGCACTAGTTACTGGAAGACCGTGAATTATCAGGTGCCGGCCAACCATATCCCAGACATGTTCGATGGGCGACATGTCAGGCAAACGTGCAGGCCAGGGAAGTAATGGTACCCGTCGCTCTTCGAAGAAGGCTTGTACATTCCTCGCAATATGTGGCCGGGCATTGTCCTGTTGAAATGTGGTCTGTGGAGATGTCTGAAGCAGGGGAAGTTCACCAGGCTCTACAACCACCGTTAGGTACCGGTTGCTGTTCAAAGTACCCTTAATTCGTAGGAGGCAAGATCGGTTATTGTAACCAATGGCGTCCCAAAGCATCACACCTAGTGTTTGTCCGCTATACCGCTCAACAATGCAGCCACCCAGGTTGCGCTCACCACGGTGCCGCCGGATACGTATGTAGCCGTCACTGTAGGACACGTTGAAGCGGGACTCGTCTGAAAAGACTACATTTTGCTACTCAGTACCCCAGTGACGTGCCCATTGCAGTCGGAGGAGCTTGTGGTTTCTGAACAATGAAAGCCGACGTAATGGAATGCGTGTAACCAGTCCAATCCGCAGCAGACGGCAACGAACCGTTGATGCAGACAAGTTCACACCTGTTGCAGTGCTCCAGCGTCGAGCCAATACTGTCGTAGTAGCATGCCCTGTACGAGCCGAAATGTCACACCCGCTTCCCGGAGACCGATCATTTTGCCCCGTTCGAACTCACTCACATGCCGATATGGGTCCCTTTAACTTCGACTAGCCATACTGGCACTTATTTTATTGTTTCCACCTTGTTTGACAGCTGTGCACTGACTACACTGGAGTTATTCGGGAAATTTTTTCTTGGTGTGACAATTTTCACAAACGGCAGTGTATATAACATTGTTGATAAATTGCAACTTTTCTAGAAAAATAAAAAGTTGTAGTTATTTTAAATTTTGATTCTTCTAAAATTCTCATCTACATACCTACAAAACTACAATGATTCAATAGCGTACGATAATGTTAGCGTTGTTTGTTGTACCCATTCATAGTAGTTTTATTAGATTGTCGCATAAATAATGTCGGTTTTTTAATTAATTGGGTTTATATCGTACGTTATATATGCTTTTAGTTTTGTCAATATGTTTTATACGGTGCTATGGTTATTTTTCCACATTCTTAACATGTTGGCAGCCAGTAGAGGTAGTAGAAGATTTTAAAATGGAGACAACAAAGTTTACAGTTAGAGTCCTTCTGAAGCACTACTGGAAACAAGATTATAAAGCTGCTGCCGCGTCTCGAAGAATATGTAAAGTTAAAGGTGAAGGTGTCGTTAGTGAGCAAGTAGCACAATGATGTTTCCAGCGTTTCAATAATGGAGACGAAAACATTAAATATTTACAACGTCCTGGAAGACCCAAGTTGTGGAATATTGAGAATACACACAGAGTTTTGGAAGAAAATCCACAGACAAGCACTCGGAGGTTGTCGGAAGAACTCGGTGTTTCAAAAGATATCATGCATCATCATATTAAGACACCTAAAAAATCGTTCAGAATCTGTAAATTTTTACCACATGAATCGACACATGATCAAGCTCACCGTATAGTGGATATATGTAGTCAGCGTATCGCTAATTCCTGTGATGATAGTTTTATCAGGAGAATTGTCACATGTGATGAAAAGTGAGTGTATTACTGCAACCCTGACACCTCGAAACAGTGTCTCGATACCCGTCAGCCTGCAAACGTTGTTAATAATGATATAAAATGATATGTGTCTGGTGGAATTTTGAAGGTGTGATTCACGGGAATTTGTTCCAAATAGACGTGCAGTTAATACGGATCTTTATTCCCAATAGCTGGTACAAGTCCATCAAGTTTCGAGGCAGAAGTACCCGGCGTTAGTTAATAGAAAGAGAGTTATCTTGCAGCCGGACAATGCGAGATCTCATACAGCTCAAAGAACAATGGACAAAATTCAGGAATTGGAAGGAATTGAACTGCTATCATATATATCTAGCATTAGCCCTGATCTTATGCCATCATATTACCATCCGTTTAGATGCATGACGCACTTATAAGTAGACGAAATTTTGAAAACTTTGAAGCAGTTGAAATGGGTATTAACGAATTCTTCGAATAAAAAATCAGAGACTAGATCCGTTGCGGGATAGAAAATTTCGTTGAAAGGTGGCTAAGGACTATAAAACCTAATGGTATTTGCTTTGAAGATTAGAATCATTTCCTGTAACAACACATTTGAAATAAAGTTTTGCTTAAAAACCGACATCACTTATGAAACATCATTTACACAATATTAGTATCAAATATTAACGCAAACACACTTCCGATAACGTTTGTATCATACGAGGGGCACTATATATATTTTGAGTCTAATAATTAAAAAAATGTAATTTGTGATTGAAAACTGCTTTATTGTTTTTCAAAATATTCTCCTTTATGATCAATATACTTTTGCATACGTTTGAACCATTTGTCAAAGCATTTATTCCAGTCTTCCTCGGCTTCTTCTGCTAACGAAAATCGTTGTCCACGCAATTTGTTCTTGATGTTCGGGAACAAAAAGAAGTCATTGGGCGCCAAATCAGGACTGTATGGCGGATGACCCATCAATTCGATTTTTTGAGCCTTCATATACTCTGTTGTTAGACGCGATGCGTGTGCTCTCGCATTGTCTTGATGAAGAACGATCCTACGGTTCTTGTTGGTTTTCCTTACTTCACCGAAGACTTCCGGCAAACAAATGGTTGTGTACCATTTGGCATTGACCGGTTTACGTTCCTCTAAAGGCACTGTTACCACATGGCCAGTTTTGTTGAAAAAGCAGGCGACCAATTGCTTCCAAGTGCTTCGAGTGCGAACAACTTTTGTTGGGTTTGCTTCATCTTGAAACACCCATACAGTCGACTGCTGTTTACATTCCAGCTCATACGCATAGATCCCGATTTGTCACCTGTTACAATCTTATATGCGTCTTTTGAAGCACCGCCATTGTATTTCTTGAGCATTTTTTGTACACCAATCGACAAGAGCATATTTTTGAGATTGCGTCAAATTATGTGGGATCCTACGAGAACAAACCTTTTTCACGGCTAAATAATCACGCAATATTTTATATATGCTGGTGGAACTAATGCCTAGGGTTGCCTCAATCTCACAATATGTCGCATGACGATCTTTCATTATTGGTT
Source organism: Deroplatys truncata (assembly GCA_030765065.1). Lineage (NCBI taxonomy): Eukaryota > Metazoa > Arthropoda > Insecta > Mantodea > Mantidae > Deroplatys > Deroplatys truncata. Next base: position 138,911,341 of record CM060988.1, read on the forward strand.
TTTGCACAGCATCAATGTTTTCTGGCACGACTGATTTTGGACGACCTTCACGAACTTCATCATTGAGCGAACGGCGGCTATGATTAAATTCGTTATACCAGCGTTTCACAGCGGCAAAGGATGGAGCTTCGTCGCCAAATGTGGAAGTTAGTTGATCGATGGCTCTTTTCTTGATAATCCACGTCGAAGGTCGTAATAAATCATTGCAAGAACATTTTCAAGAGTTAATTCCATGTTTTTGTTGACACACAATTTTCAAGTTAGTATAAACAAAATAAATGGCGCTCTATTGGCAAAATGTTTGAAGTAGATTATGGTCAAAAATGTCAAACTTTTCATTGGAAACGTCAGATGGCACCTGCAACATTCAGGGTTGCCAAGGCTCAAAATATAAATAGTGCCCCTCGTATCTATAATTTAACAGTATATACATATATATATGTATATACTGTTATATACTGTTAAATTACAGGAAAACAATGCTATCACATTAATAAGATTTGTGGAAAGTTTGGAAAATTATTTCCAAGTCGTAAAATTTCAAGACGATCTATCCTTAATTTTGCACCTATTTGGACTAGGTTTGAAAAGTTTAAGTAAAATTTCTTCCAACTTTTGGATATTTAATTTCACTGTAAATATAATAAAAAATAAACACTGTACATGAAGTGCTTTGCCTAAAATCTAAATAAGCTATTTTAAATTATATTAGAGTTTGTTAACCGAGGGTTTTGTTGGAGTTTTATCAACCTCACGCACGTCTTAATACATAGTTATACGGGGTATGTGAGTTGTTTCACGTCAGATAACAGACAGACAAAATTAATTAAAGAAGTTGCAATCTTAGGCGTTTACGTTATTTGTGATATTTTCATCAGAATGATCCTTTACGTCTTACCTTCTCATTATGCTAATGGTAAAACTTTTGATGTGAATGATCCTTAAATTTCTGTTCAGCTTGGAAATTAATGTTTGTTAGCAGAAACAAATGTTTCAATTTTGGCTGTATGTTTACAGACACAATACAACATAATTTCTTCGCCTGCAGGTTTGTTAGCTTATTGTAGAACTAAATTGGTAAAGGCGCCAGGAAAAATGGCAGACACACAAGAGGAGGTGCTGCAGGAACCAATGGAAACGCTGTAATTGCCAACAGGTTATTAAACGGAGCGGTGCAAGAGAAACCGTAACTCAACAACATGACAAATACACTGGAGGTCCTCAGTCAAGTGCGAAAGCAGTCCCACTTTTCTCAGTAATTATGTGGAAGACATTGGCAGGTTCTTCCATCAGCTTCCGTTTCAGCACAGGTAAACGCTACGTTAAACGCGGTCACCCGTATTTACTGCTCTTGACTTTGTGTGTTATTATGTCACTTAAGTTATGTAACCAATGTTTTATAACAGCAACTTCTGCTTTCGCTTTAATTTACTACAGTTGCTTACTAACGTACTTTATACTGCGTTTCAATGTTTCCATTTATTTTTTTATTACCAAATTCGGGTTGAAAACTCGGCACTTCTTACAGATATAATTCTATAACTAAGTAATATATTGTTTTCGAACGAGTGGGAGGAAGAATAATAATTCTGAAGCTCATCAGAAAGAGGAAAAGAAATTAGGTGGGCCACTGAAAGCAATGTACTTTTGAAAATTGGCACAAAAAAAAGTGAACAGTTTCAACTTCTTATTTTTGGCATTTTTGTTATACTTATAACTTGTACTTTCATGCTATATAATTGGCTTTCTAATATCAACCACTTTCGTAAAGACACTATAACTATTTTAATTGTTCCTGTACCATTTAGGTAAAGCAGTCCATTTTTCTAAATTCCTTTTTTTCCAGAGTTATTTGCTAATCAAAATGTTCCTTGAAGCACAGTTTATAAGTTATTAACATGAAATGTTCAGGAGAGCTTCAGAAATAGCGTATTTAAAACTTTTGTACACTATTAAAAAGTCGTGGGTTCAAACCCTGCGGAGGGCGATGAATTTTTTTTCCGGACGTAAACATCCTTAGCATGGCTTCCTTCGGAAGGAAAGTAAAGCCGGTGGTCCCGTGTCGTAGGTTTATGGCACGTAAAAGATCGCCTCAAGCTGATGAAGGGGCCCTCTGAGCAAAATTTTCGATCTTTCACGCCCAATGCAGAATGAGACGCTAAGAACTATAGTAGTTAAAGAGCGTCCATAAATAAAACTCAATTTATTTTATTTACACACATACGTGATTTGTTTTTAAACTATATTTAGCAGACATTAAGAAATGCCTGCATAATTTCTTTGTGTTTGTATTCTAAGCTCAAATTAAAAATTTGGAGCAATACGATAAACCGCATTTCATATTACCATATCAAAAAGTGATAAAAATAAAAAATAATAAAATAAAAATAAAAGCGTTAAAGCTTTGTGTGCCCTATATGCTTTGTGTGTCCTCGCCATGGCACAGTGTGCTGGAGCTTGGTGTTGTGATTTCCGGCCACGGAATGTATCCGGGTTCGATCCGACCCATAGGGATGCGGATATTATGTCCCGTGTGTAGGACTGGTGCCCACTCAGTATAGTGAGGAAAGTGAAGAGCTGCGATAGGCCACGGTGCTGGCCTCGTGAGGCAGTCGGGTTGGCAGGCCCGGGTCCTTCGCGGGCTGTAGCGCCATACGATTTATTTATTTATATGTTTTATATCCTGAGTAGATATATGGTAAAACAGTCAAAACAATCAGAATTTGTTTATTTTCATAGATACCTCGCCTGAATGAGAAGAAATGATTGCTTAGAGATGTACTGGAAGGAATAACGAATAGGAAAAACAGTTCAGGCAGAATCATTTATATGCCGAAACCAAGAGACAAAGGAAGAAGAAGGAAGACAAGGACCTAATGTTGGATGGAAAACTATTTCTGATATTTTGATGTCTTCCTTCCGTTTGACAATGACGGGAATTTTGCCGAGGTACAAGCTGGTGCAAAGTAACCGCAGATAGTCAGACAGACAGACAGACAGACAGACCTCCTGCTCTGCTAATCTACTTGTCGAGGACTACAGTCAAGGTCTACTTAGTTGCCCGAGCCTGGATGCGGCGATGATGATGGTTGTTGTTCGCTTCACAATGCAACTAAATTGCCCGCCTGCTGTGAAAGTGCGTGGAGAAACTGCAATCACTCTCTAATGCTGCGGACATATTTGTTCAAATGGAAGAAGCTCTAAGGTCGGGGGAAGTTTCCAGCTGAATGCTCAGCCTAAGGCAGTCACTCCATTTTACACAAATGGGCAGCAGAAAAACAGCTCAGCTCATGTAATATGCATTAAAATATGTACTTAACTGCCAGTATCGTGCAGAGCTCCGGCTTTATTTATTCCTTTCTGCCTTACCTAGAGCTGCTTTGTATTTTATTCACTTATTGTATTCTGCGTATTTTATCTAGTAGATATCTCCTGTTTATTAGGGTATTTGCCGAGTTCATTTCTCTCGTTCATTCTTATCCGTCCTTCATTTGTTTATTCTTGATTCGAACATGTTGGCGTCTTAGCGTATTTGCCCTTCCCGCCAAGGATAAGAAAAGCTCAAAATCAAATTCAAATCATCCAAAGGGGTAATGAAGAATAATGAATATAGTGTTTTTTCATACGGAAGAAAAGAGAATTTATTCTGGAAATTAATAAGATGTACAGAATAACACATTCGCCTGTTTTTTTCTTTCAGATATCACTTGTTTTCTTTCCAGTTATTTGTCTCATTCAGCTTTGTTTCTTATCTTTATCTACTACATACTTATTTTTGCAAAATAAGCCTGGGATTACCAAGCAGCTGACAAAATGGAGCAGCCCAAGTACAACTAGGAAGGGTGGGAGCTAAAGGCAAAATAATAGAAAGGGCAATCAAATACTGATTCAGAATAAAGCTACTGGAGGAAAATGATATACTAAAGCAATGCTTGGTTGTACAGGAGAAAACGAAGAAAAAAGAAACTTGGGTGAACAATATACAGACAACATTGGAAGAAATAGGAATGGGGGAAACATGGGCAGAAATAAACAACAAAAGTAAGGGTTTCTGGAAAGAAATTAGAACAAGAGTGGAGGATATTGAAAAGCAAGAAATTATAAGTAGTTCAAGGAAAAAAGGTCATTAATAGATTATAGATATTTAAAAGCGGAATGGGGAAAGAAAGATACATCGAAGTATGCCACAAAGAGGCCAGAATAGGGTACGCATGGGCGAGGACAGGTGTAATGAATTTAAGTGGACTAAGAAGGGAGGAGATATGTACTAAATGTAATGGATTACATGACAATTGGCATTATATTCTGGAATGCGAGGACACCGATAAAGGAAGAGAAAATTTAATACTAGAGAAATTGAAAAATTTACCATCAGAGCTAAAAGTTAGGACGATGTTTAATACAAGACATAATGAATATGTGGAGAAAGCAGGAAAATATTTAGGAAAATATAGGTTACAAGTGGTTAAAAGAGATGCGAAGCAAATTGGAGAAATGCGGAAAAAGGGTAACAAGGCAAAAAAGTAAATAGTGGAAAATTATGTTTCCCTATTGTATATATAGCAGAATTTTAATATAAGGGGAAGAGAAATAATAAAAAATTCCACTGTATAAATTGCATGTAAGTACAAAGTAGACAATAAAGCATTCATTGATACTATATACTTACAGTAAGTAGAGGAAGCGCACCAACAAATTCGATGCCAAGATTTCATGTAAATGCATATTTTGAGGTCCCTTGAATTCCAAAAAGCATTTTTATAAAAAGGTCTGTGTGTGTGTCTGTAAACAGCACAACTCAAATATGAAAAACTTGGTATTTAGTTGCAGTATCTTCCAAAAACGGGACACGGAGATTTTCAAGAAAATCTTAGGATTAGTTGACGGAGGGGACGCCTAGAACCTCAACCACAGGGATCTTTTGCACATATACCCCGGGAGGAACGGATAAGGTGAAGGAACCGCAGGAGACGTATGGGCTGGAGAACCGGCCGACGTAGATGCGGAATTCCCTAAGAGTTACAGGTTTGACCACCCGGCCGAGAGTACTCAACGGTGGCCCTCTCAAGCCACCAGGCTCCCCTCCAGCGGAGACCGGGGAAAGCATGACCAGCAGCAGAGGCCGGAACGGCCACCACCTGAGGGAGCTGAGGACACACAGCCCGGAGTCAATCTATAACGTGAAAGAGGAAGATGCGTCAGGAAGATCGGCCGCGGGAATCGAATCCACGACCTCCCGAATGCGGGTCAAAAATGTATCGCCTGAGTCATTCCGCTCGGTAAGCTAACCTTTACATAGAATTTCTTTTCGGTGGTTGGTTTTCTCCAAAATGGTTTTAACGATTTAGAATAAAATATCACGTATTTAATTTTTAGATCTCTTTAAAACAGACAATTTATCTCGAAGACCTTTTTGTGGCATCAGAAATTTCCAAGAGATCCGTCACTATTGATTTAAAATGTTCACTATTTCATTTTTTTAAAGTGCTGTCGCTATTATGCTGTTTATCGCGATGTCTTGGAAAGAGTGTGAAATTTAAAGGTCAACATATGCGACTCGCTTTAAAACATCTGATTGTCGATCCGGTTTCCCTTATTCCCCTTGTACCTGCAACGAAATGTGTATGAAATATTTCTGCAATGGTGTATATCTCGATTAACATGGGGTAGATAGAAAAAAAATCTGATGTGTTACACTCACATGACTTTCTCTACTCTTGTACAATCTAATTTTACAAACGCCTATTCTCCATATGCTTCATGTTAAACGAGATATCGAGATGTCAAACTTATTGCTAATTTTCTTGTAGATGCAAGGGGAATATGCTAGCTTTTAAGCGATAGTCAAATATTTTAACGCTGGTTGCTATGTGGCGCATTCCATTCTCTTTGCATGTCCAGGACATAAAAAAAATGAATAACGAATTTGAGAAAAAGTATAAGTATTGGAAAATTTAAGGAAATAACAAGCAATATCTCGAAAACGGTTCACTCAACAAAAGAAATGTATATGACATAAGTTGTGTATTTTAACGCGATCTACATTTTTTGTGTAGTAAAATTTTGTCTATCTCTTATGGTTTACCAGTTATGCAAAAGTCGTTCACAATGAAGAATACTTTTGGAGACATTCCCAGAAAATTGGAGATATACATTTCATTTCTCATGACATTATCTTAAACATATGATATTTTCATCAAAATCGTTAGAGCCATTTTTGAGAAAATTAAAATTTTCGAAAAATCTTCCATGTAAAGGGTAGTCTGGGGTGGGGGGATTTTCTTGAAAACCTTCGTGTCGCATCTCTGGAAGATACTGAACCTAAATACCAAGTTTGGTGCGTCTCCGACTGTTCGTTTTTGAGTTATGCTGTTCACAGACACACACACACACAGACACACACACAGACACACACACACACACAGACACACACACACACACACACACAGACACACACACGGACATGTTTCCAAAAATGCTTTTTTTGGATTCAGGAGGACTCAAAACATGTATTTCCGGTGAAATCTCGGTATCGAATTTTTGGGTGGAATGCAATACTTCCCCTACTTACTATACGTAGTAGAGAAAGTAATAAGCTTTCGAAAGAATAGTTTGCAGAAGCTGTATAAAAAATATATGTAGAGAATGGAATGAGAATGTAACACATCAGATTTTAAAATCCTTTTTGCTTGATTTCTTTATTTTTTATTCTTTTAAATTCAACAGTGCCATAACTTTTTTTCCAAATACCTATACGCTACTTTATATTATCTTATTCTATGGATTTGTAGCGTTTGGTTTTCCGTTTCTCTTCTTTCTTTCGAGCTTTTCTTTCCTCATCTCCTGAAAAAGGAGAGAATCACGCCAGGAAACCAGTATATCAGGATATAACAGCTTGAGTCCAAAAGAAGTTCTTGTCCCTCCTGTGGATGTTGGAAGAATTCTAGGAACATTTTGGTGATCCTGGTTTGCCGATCTGTGTCATCTCGAACTGGGCGTTGTATGCAAGTGTAGAGCAGTGATCGATTGCAAAGCGATAATAACCGGCTCTGCACAATCTTTTCCGGCACAGTAAATTTAAAGGTCCCATCTCTAATGTTATCTCCAGCTGTGGGACGCTTAACTGACGTCACATCTGCCATGTCGATGCCCAAGCCAGATACGCTGCCCAAAGGCGCGACTGCACTAATACCACATTCTGTATTATCATCTACCCTACCTGCCCTACCGCAAGCCTGAAGGATTATGGCGGAAGATTTGCATTATTTATGGCTCAGGAAAACCCCGTTCTTTTGGCTCATAACATCACCAAGACACTACGAGCAAAATTTATCAGCTACGTCTTTCAATGTCTGTCTCCATTCTGTTGATTTCAAAAACGCTTTCCCGCTGAAACTGTGAGTCATTTCATTACCTCTTAATACATCTTAGCACTCTACAGGCTGATTTATGAAGAACTGAACCTTTTTTTTATTTAATTATTCTGTTCGAAATTAGCTCAATGCCTCATTTATAGCACCAAATTAAGCAGAATCTTCTGCAGTTTCGATTGCCTGTCACTAGATGCGCAGATGTTCATGTTTTGTTCGTAATTGTTAGTTTTATTGTCGGTAACTGTTTTTGAGGTTTTGTTCTAGTCAACGTGAAAATGGAGTACACATTAAATGAACGACTCTTCCTTGTAAAGCAATACTGGATTACGAATTCAATTACAGCTACTCAAAGGGCATAGCAGAGAGAATTTGGTGTTCGGAATTCTCCCCAAAGAAACACAATACTAGAACTAGTAAGCAAACTGGATCTCTGGTGAGTGAAAAACGCAAAACTCGTTCATCTAGGCTTCCCACGGTTGTTGTTGACGTAGGAGCACGACTGGATCAGTCACCCAAAACAATCATTAAGACGTTTGTCGCAGGAGACAGGGTACAGCTACTCAATGTGCCAAGAGAGCTGTGAAAAGTGCAGGCCTAAAGCCGTATAGGATTCCGGTTGCCTATCGGTTACAGGAACCAGATAAGAATAGATGACTGAATTATTGTCGTTGGTTTCAGACGTTCATTGTGCAAAATCCTGCCATAGTGTCCATCACATGGTTCACAGGATGAAGCATGGTTCCATTTATCCGGCTATGTGAACTCAAATAACTCACGCTATTGGGCCAGCGAAAATCCACATGCTATTCATGAAGCACCTATGCACCCGGTTAAAATCGTAGTTTGGTGCGCAATATCCGCACAGTTTTTTTTAAAACAATGTGAACACTGCAGAGTACCGACGGATTTTCATGGAGTTTGCTGAGCAACTAGACAATATAGAGCTGAGTCAAGGATATTTCCAGCAGCACAGCGCTACATGCCATACATCAAATGAATCCATGGCACTAATTGCAAGTTTCTTTGACGACCGGATAATTTCTAAGAGTCTGTGGCCACCGAGATCTCCGAATTTGACATCGCTGGACTTCTATCTATGGGGTTACTTAAAAGACAGGTTTTATGCCACACGTCCCCAGACATTGGACGATCTGAAGCACAACATTACACAGGAGATTCAAGCTATTGGCAACAGAGTCCTCCAACGAGTAGCCAGTAACATGGAACGACGTGTTGAATTGTGCCTTATGCAGGATGGAGGACATTTTCAGCATTTGCTATAGAGATAAATAATCTCCCAAAATTCCTCTGCATTTCAGGTATAATTAGTTGTCGCTAGCATAACTGGTTTTGAAACAATTAAAGAAATAAATGTGCTAATAAAACCTACTTCGTGATCGATTTCCGCAAACAATATTAACACCTAATCCGTATTATTGTTGTTTTAATATATTTGAATACCTAATTTCAAATATGGAAACGGAATTATTTTCATTATTATTATTAAGCAGTATGTTCGCTTCATATATTGTAAACGGACAGTGGAGATGCAAACCTTTGAGATATCTGGTGCATTGCTTTCAATTCGATAATTTTACAGCAACACATAATTGGTTGAAATTTAACCTCTGTAAGATAGAATTGGTCGTTATCGGATGGTTAGCATATTAACGAAGTATTCGCTATAATTTCCTAATAATAAACTTGAAAAGAAACTCAACGAAGTTATACAAGGTGATAGTGTGCCTGCTCTTGTATTTTGTTCTTCCTACTCATAGACAACTAAACAAACAAACAAACAAACAAAAACCACATATGAAGAGGATGCACCAGAGCTGATGTAATAAGAAATAAAATTATAAGAACAGATTTTAATATATTTTCAATTAATGAAACGACAAATGATAGTAAAATAAAATGGAAAGAAGACGCCTGTGAATGTCTAAAATAGATGATCCATGAAGATAATGAATATCAATCAGCTGGAAGGTAAGATTTGGGTAGACCACGCGAGAGATGGCTTAATGTTAAGAGACTGGGTCAAGAGAATTCCCCTAATCCCTCAGAGGAGGAGGAGGAAAAGGAGTAGAAGAAGAAAACTAAGAAGAATCTCTTGATAGTATTGTTTTCATTAACCTACCTATAGGCAACTCCTCTCAGAAAATGGGGCAGTTAAATACAATTTTTCCTCTTTCTTATTGCATAGAAGAAAAAGAAGAAAGAAAGACGGCTCGAATGAAAGAATATGTAAGACGTAAATAACATTAGTAGTAATAGAGTAGGGAAGAATTAAATAGAAATGAAAATGTTTTCATGGCGTGAAAGGGTAGGTAAGAAGACGAGAGTATTATTATGTATTATGACATGCTTTTTATACATTTATTCATTTAAATATATCTGCAATATATTTATTCTTACTTAACCGCAATGCTGTCTAAAGATTGCTGGCACGAGCAATTCGATACTGAGATTTCACTGGTTTTATTACCTCCTGAGTAAAAAAAGAAAATTCTGGAAAAAAAAACCCTGCTTGTGTGTGTGTGTGTGTGTGTGTGTGTGTGTGAGAGAGAGAGAGAGAGTGAGAGACAGAGAGATGGGGATACAAAACAGGGTAACTCAAAAGCAAACATCTGATGTCATATTCACATTATTTGCTCTCATCCTTTGCACTTTCACATAACATGTTGTATAGTGTGTTATTCGTGAATTTAAATTGGTTCACTAATCATGTTACGTTATGACGACATTTTTACAGAAGTAATTTCAAATTAAGCGAATGACTTGGTTGCACTTAGGTTACGGCAAACAAAACACGACTGTTCGCAGATCGAAAATCAGTTTTTGTTTCTAAATAGCCTATGTTTTAGATGTAGCATGACAGTAAAACATGAGAAAAATTAAATATAAGACAACGAAAACCTAGGTATAATGTATAAAACAGTATTTTCACACAAATTGTGTATTTCAATGAGCTATACTCATTTCCTGCAGTGAGCTTTTGTCTATTTCTCATGGTTTATCAGTGTACAAAATACATTCAGATTTAAGAGGTATTCACTGGTCATTCTCGGAAATTCACCATATATACTGTTTTATTAGTCATGCAAATATCTTAAACGTATGTCATTTTAAACCATATCATTAGATACATTTTTAGAAACCAAAAAACATTGAAAACTTTTCCATACAAAGTGTAGGTAAGGCTGAGGGTAGAGAAATTAGAAATTGCATGAATATCAAATTTATAGCTTTTCAAGGTAACAAGATCAACATTTAAATGCACTTTTTCAAAGCCTGAACAATGCTTTGCAAGGAAAATGTTAGGTAAGCTATCATTTTCTGGCAATTTTGACGATTTTTACTAAAATATCGATGTTTGATATATTGAGCTGACGAATAAAATGTATATTTTGAGTTCATAAAATACTGAATTTGGGCAAAGAATAACACTAGTTCATTCCGAGATATTCGTTGTTTTACCAGGCTGAAATATGCTTTGGCTCTCTTTTTCTCGCATGAGTTCGTTATAAATAAATGTGGAATTGCAATGTAAACAGGCGAATGTTGTTCACCCCTAGGGCATATTGCCTAACGCGTCACCATTTCTAAGCAATTACTTATCATGAACATGAAGTGAAATTAAATATGTTTATGTCAATAGTAGGCATAATATCTTACAAGGAATAGCTATGTGCTGACAGTAGCTAAATAATTTCCTGAGAGCATCATACGCAGAATTTTTTTTTTTAATTTTCTTCGCTGTGTTGCTGAATGTTTAACCAGACTGACAAGTGCAGGGGTTCTGTTCATATAACCATAAAAGAGCAAGTATACACCTATACATCTTAACGTTTATGACTTTAATAAATTGTTAATGGCTGAAACCAGCAATTAACTTCCATAACAATGCTGGGGAAACAGTTTTATATCTGCAGGTGTGCTTGTGACTGTTTGCATTCCAAGATGAGCGAGTAGTTTGTTTTACCACTATAATGATGAAATTTATGTCCAAGTTATTTAGCAAACCAGAAAATTATGCCTTAAGACATCCTACCTCCTGAAATCCTGAGTAAACGAAGATGTAAAGACATATAAAAGAGTAAGATAGTGACCTGGCTGATAGAATGTTTCAGTGATAATTTATTGTAGTGACGTCAAAGAAAATTTTGTGGGATTTATACCTCACGTTTCGTGATGTTACATTCTATTCTTTTAGTTGCAGCAGTAGCAGTTTGTAGGCAATAAAGAACACGAAATCAGTTAATTGTACTTTGATGCACAACAACGATGATCAGAACATGCATGATCATATTTCAATTTAAATACGCAAATCGATCTTGATACATACTCCCAAAAAATTTGGTTACGTATGATGGTTACTAATTTAAATGTACAATTCCAAGTTTATTTTCAGAATGTCTTACGAAATTACAAGAAAAAATATCTATAGTTTCGTTTTACATTTGATGATACTTTGGTAATACTTTAAGGCATCTTTATTTGGCTATAAAGCCTTTTATTTCCTACATTGTACTATTTGTGTTTGCAGTACTTATCACAAAACGTAGATGTCAGCGAGGTACGGATATTCCTTAATTTAAAAATCTAAAAATCTGATGTGCTGCACTCACATGACTTTCTCTACTCCTGTACAAAGTATTATTACAAACGCTTATTCTCCATACATTTCATGTTAATCGAAATAAACATTCTTATTGCTAATTTTCTTGTAGATGCAAGGGGAATATGTAGGCTTTAAGCGATAGTCAAGTGTTTTAAGAGCTGGTTTCTATGTGGAGCATTTCATTCTCTTGGTATGTCCCGGACATAAAAAAACAATAACAAATCCCCATTTGAGAAAATTTTAAAGTATTGGAAAATTCTAACAAATAACAAGGAATATCTCTGAAGTGGTTGACTCCACAGAAAAATTGCATGTGACAAATTATGTGGTTTAACGAGATGTATAATTTTTTGTGTAGGAAAATTTTGTCTATCTCTTACGGTATACCAGTTATAAAAGAGCCATTCAGATGAAGAGGACTTTTGGGGACATTCCCAGAAAATTCAAGATATGCATTTTATTTGTCATGAAAATATCTTAATGTATAATGTTTTAATCAAAATCGTTAGAATCATTTTTGGGAAAATAAAAATTTTCGAAAAGTGTTCCATATAAAAGGTAGTCTGGAGTGTGGGATTTTCTTGAAAATCTTCGTGTCGCATCTTTAAAAGATACTGAATCTAAATACCAAGTTTGGTAATTATCCGACTTTTCGTTTTTGAGTTATGCTGTTCAGACACACACATCCACACAGACGGACATTTTAAAGGCTTTTTTTGGATTCAGGGGGCCTCAAAACATATATTTCCGGTGTAATATCGGTATCAAATTTTTGGATGGAATGCAATACTTCTCCTACTTACTAGAGAAAGTAAAAAGCTGTTAATACATGGTTTCACTCACTAGAGTTTGCAAGGCAGTGAATATTCATAAAGTAGGCAGTACTTTCAGTATTTAACTTAAAATGGAATTAGAAACGGCCGAAAAGTAAAATAAAAAAGGAAAATTGTATTTATCGCAAATATTATCTATATAAATTTATCCTCTGCTATAACATAAAAGAAGATAATTGAAATATATAGATTTACAAGGTTGAGTCCTAGTGATACCCGAGGCTTGTATCTACATTCGGAGGTCCCGTCGATTGCCGTTGGACCAGCCACTCTGACTTGTGTTTTGTCGTGTTTTTTCAGGTCGTTAGGGGAGTGCTGGGATGTAAATTATTATTACAATGCGTTTTCCTGTTCCTCATTTCCTCTTATTTCATCTTTCAGGTTAGCAGAACCAGGCGCAATAGACGGCTGTAGTGCAGCGTATGCGATGGAATCTGCCCACGAGGACAGGAGGCATCGAAGAGACAGTCGGGGGTGCTCAGTCTGGAAACGTTAGGAACCCCAATTAGTTGCGCCTGCCGCCATCAGATCTGCCACCCTTCGTACTCTCTTGCCTTACCCTTTCCTCCTGTACGTTTCGCAAGCGCAGAGTAGTAGATTTTAGTTGGCTCTGAAAACCCCCTACACCTAATACATACCCATATCGGATAGCAGAACACTCGTGGGTGTATGGTGGTGTCAAAGGAAGACTCTGTTCTCTGGAAGAAGTCACTTCCAACAGAGTTCCGTTTTTACGAAAATCCTGTTTACGAAAGCATTAAGCGTCTGCTTAACACGTTCAAAGGAAGAAAAAGTGTTAACTGACTGGCTCTGCGTGAATTTGTTTGCTTCTATGCCCGGAGGTTTTGTAATTCCATCCTCGACTGGGTAGATAATCGTTCCCTACACCCCGCAGTGTCTCGAAGTGTGAATGCGAGTATGAAAGCAGTGCGTTTCAAGAGAATCAGATATAACCTAGCGGTTATACAAACGAAACAAAAAGAAAAACAGTAACAAGTACCAAACGAGATGACTTATGAGCAGCAATGAATTATTTAATACTTTCCCTCAATTGCTAAAATAAATACAGCAAACCAAACTTCCATTCATAGATAAAAGAAGTATAAAGAAAATACAACGTAAAGAAGAGTGATTGCGCAACTATGCCATCTATCCGGCATTAAACTGGTTACCTATACTTTCAAAGACTTCACGAATTTACTTGTCATTCAAATTAAATATATTTCAGTGATATTTTAGGTTAACATACAAAAATATACCCTACTAAATGCATGAAAATTCATTTTGAAATGCTATATAAAAAGTAGAACATATCATGTAATTTTTAAAAAATTATAAAACAAAATGTAAAATAATGAAAATTGTCAAAACACATTGGTAAATTGTATCATTGTTTATTCTTTGGGTAGGTATTTTTAAGGGGATGGGAATACAAGTAACCGAGACAATCCTGTAAGTTATTTTAATACTCCGATTAAATAGCGAAGGTGTTCTAAATATGTGAAGAAGTGTAATTCTGATGAAAGGCATTACTGTAACCGAACGATGATGGACAGCAGCATGTTGCTACAGGTGGCAGACCTGTTACTCGGCTCTACTCAACGCGAGGACGCTTCTGATAGGTTGTGCCATTTACTAATGGGACCAAGACTCCGCCGAGCGAGAGAGGGACCTGTTCTACTGGTAATATCTATACCGCCTGCAACGTGAAGCAAAAAAGTAGGAGAAGCACGTAGGAAAGTGCATAGCTTCAAACTTGGTGGGGAGAGGGGAGAAGCCTCGGAAACCACGATTATATGGGAACACTGCACTTCCCCTTCTTTTCATCTCCAGTATTCAGATACTGTAACACTGTTTTCTTGCGATACTGGACAAAATTAAATGTGTCTTAACTTCTTCACTCTTCATCCGAGGAATTGAATCCAGGATAATAGCGCCCTGGAAAAAGGCGCCCAACATGTTACCCCGTGTTAAAACTGGAAAGATTCTCCCAGCGTGGATTTTCTGACATTAAGAACTGCTTAAAACAGAAAACCAACTAATTTCCACAATACTTTGTAGATCAATGGCTCCAGAATCCAAATATTCCTATGACGGTTTGATACTGCTACACCCTGAAGCACAGGGCCAGCAACTCAGTCGAAGAACAGAGTAAGCTGAGCTCCTCAGTTCATGCGAATCTGAACATTTATAAACTTCTGGACTAGCTGCAACTGGAGGCTGAAGAAAGTGGATTGAGATACGACCGCGTAGTTTTAGAATTGGATGTCTTCAAAAGCAATCGACACATACTGTCAAAATAAGGATATTAGATCGAACATTTTAGACGAGCCAACATAAATACCTGCTAAATATTTAGCAGAAATAAAATTGTAGCCTATATTATTCAGCAGTGTTTGTCCCCATTTCATCCAAAATGCTATAAATATTTACATGAATCCTACCTTAAGGTTGGTCATCTAATGTCATTGACTTACAAAGAGGAAGCAACGGGAACATTTACATTAAAACAACGGAAATTAATGCATACTCGTATAATTCTGCAAAATTAAAACAAAATTTAAAACAATCTCAAAATAGCTAACGTAATCTCACAACTTGGCATGAACTAAAATATCTTAAAATCTGAGAGTTAATACAATTTAAAACCATTACCATGTTCATTGTGAATTTATTTTATGCCAAGAGTGAAACCCAGGAAGAATTTTGAAAAGCTTAAACAAATCTGGGCGATGGATGAATACTCGCACCACGCTAGCCGATATCGAAAGAAGCTAAAAAACCATCAGTTATCTCCAGTCGTTTTTCCCACTCACAAACTGAACTCATCAAACATACCACCACTCGAAACCAGCCATTCCCTCTCGCCAGACGGAGGGTAGCACGTGAGGACAGGCGTCACAGACAAATCCTTCGAAAAGAACGTAACTGTACGGGATTACTAAAGCAAGGCATTCCATTGTAAGAATGGAAAAATTCGCGACTACAGAATGAAAGTGGGCGATTTTGTCTGGGCCCTGTCCGAAACTGAGCCACCCCCGCCCCTACGTTTCAGCACTGGACTCGTTTGCCCCAGGCGGTTCTTTTCCTGATGTAAGAAAGAACCATCACAAAGATCATTATCGAAATATTGAGATGCACAAGATGAATATTAAATATCGTCTTTAAGATCAAGGCGTAACAGATCTCGTCAAAACATGCGTAAAATATAGAAACCATTTATCTTACAGTTTCTACTGATGTGAGGCAGTATTTTTACTTTCTTTACTACGTATAGCAAGTAGGAGAAGTATTGCATTCCACCCAAAAACTCGATACCGAGATTTCACCGGAAATACATGTTTTGAGACCCTCTGAATCCAAAAAAAACATTTTTGGAAACATGTCCGTGTGTGTCTGTGTGTCTGTCTGTGTGTGTGTGTGTCTGTGAACAGCATAACTCGGAAACGAACAGTCGGATAAACACCAAACTTGGTATTTAGGATCGGTATCTTCCAGAGATGCGACACCAAGGTCTTCAAGAAAATCCCCCCACCCCAGATTACCCTTTACATGGAAGATTTTTCCAAAAGCTTAATTTTCTCAAAAATGACTAACGATTTTGATTAAAATATCATATGTTTAAGATATTTTCATGACAAATAAAATGTATATCTTGAATTTTCTGGAAATGTCTCCAAAAGTATTCTTCATTATGAACGACTTTTGCATAACTGGTAAACCATAAGAGATAGTCAAACTTTTACTACACAAAAAATGTAGATCGCGTTAAAATACACAATTTATGTCATATACATTTTTTTGTTGAGTGAACCATTTTCGAGATATTGCTTGTTATTGCCTTAAATTTTTCAATACTTATTTTCTGAAATGGGAATTCGTTATTCAGTTTTTTGTCTTGGATATGCAAAGAGTATTAATCTGTGGCAAAGGGAATGGTGCTGCACCTAGCAACCAACTATTAAGAGATATGTATGTGCTTAAAGGCTACTGTGTTTCTATGTTGCTCTTGTAAATATATATTCCCCTTACATCTACAAGAAAATTAGCAATAAGATAGAGTCTGCAAATGTTTATCTCGATTAACATGAAGTAGACGGAGAATAAGCGTTTGTAAAAATAGTTTGTACAAGAATAGAGAAAGTCATGTGAGTGTAACACATCAGATTTTTTATTGCTTAAAATGATATCAGTTTAATTATGTAGTACATAAAAAGTAACAGCCCACCTAAAAGCAGTATGCGTATATTATGATTAATAAAGTGTATATTACTGTTATTGTATTATTATATTTATCTATAAAATGTTATGTGAATGTATTTCGTAGTTTAATAATATAGGAGCTGTGAGAATAGAAGCAAGCTGCTTTTCGTAGCAAACAGATTTACAAAGCAGAAGCCGAAGGTTGCTAACAATAAGGTAACCCAGAGACAACAATAAATTCAAAATCTCATGTGTTACGCTCACATGACTTTCTCTACTCTTGTACAAACTATTTTTACAAACGCTTATTCTCCATATGCTTCATGTTAATCGAGATGTTAATCTTATTGCTAATTTTCTTGTAGATGCAAGAGGAATTGCTAGGCTTTAAGCGATAGTCAAATATTTTAAGAACTGGTAGCTATGTGGAGGATTCCATTCTCTTTGCATTACCAGGACAAAAAAAAAATTAATAACGAATTTGAGAAAAAGTGTAAGTATTGGAAAATTTAAGGGAATAACAAGCAATATCTCGAAAATGGTTCACTCAACAAAACAAATATATGACATAAATTGTGTATTTTAACGCGATCTACATTTTTTGTGTAGTAAAATTTTGTCTATCTCTTATGGTTTACCAGTTATGCAAAAGTCGTTCACAATGAAGAATACTTTTGGAGACATCAGAAAATTCGAGATATACATTTCATTTGTCATGAAAATATCTTAAACATATGATATTTTAATCAAAACCGTTAGAGGCATTTTTGAGAAAATTAAAATGTTCGAAAAATGTTCCATGTAAAGGGTAGTCTAGGGTGGGGGGACTTTCTTGAAAACTTTCGTGTCGTATCTATGGAAGATACTGAACCTAAATACCAAGTTTGGTGTTTATCCGACTGTTCGTTTCTGAGTTATGCTGTTCACACACACACACACACACACACACACGGACATGTTTCCAAAAATGCTTTTTTTTTATTCAGGGTGTGTCAAAACATGTATTTCCGGTGAAATCTCGGTCGAATTTTTGGGTGGAATGCAATACGTTCCCTACTTACTCTACGTAGTAGAGAAAGTAAAAGGTTAAAAAAGGCTACTAATAGTTCATGGAACTATAGCAATGTAATGTTCAAAACAATTTGTAAATGGTCACGTGGTTGTGGAAAAGAAGCCAAAGTAAAATAGGTATAGGTATTCTATTGGAGTAGGCTTAGCCAATCAGAAACTAGAAATACAAAAATGTACAACTTTAAACGGTCGACGCTAGGAAGTAGCGTACCCAAGCAGTGTTCGGGTCCGGTAGTTGTATGTTAGTGTGTGTAGACGTGAGTGTTCAGTGCAGTGAAGATAATATAAATGTTTACCTGTTAAAAGTGTAATAAGGAATAATATCTCACAGCTCTATGTTAAGATACGTCATTAAAGTGTTATTTAACTGCCGTGAAGGATTAATAAAGAAGTAAAATACAATTACAATTTGTGTAACGTGTGTAAACATTATTCTGTAGCCGTACCAACCCTATTTAGAGATACTTGCTCTACCAAACATTACTGACGCAACCGAGGCATAAATAATAAATAAATAAACATTAAAACAATTATTACACATAAACTTTATAAACACACGACACTGTCGCCAAATTTGATTTCTAAACGTGGGGCGAATACCACCGCAAAGTTTGTACCCATACGTGGTTACACCGCCGCAAATTTGGCACCTATAACGTGGGGCTTCAACAGCCGAAAGCTTGGCATCAACGTGGATCTAAAACTCCTACAAATGTCAAATGTGTCACGCCCATTTCTACGCAAGGATGTAAGCTAACACTGCATTTCTCACATATCTTTGAACATCCCACACCTGCAAATATCCAAATGGTTCTTTCGTCTCTTGAAATTCCTCGCAAACAGAATTATTAGCTTTAAAGTTCCGTTCCACTCAAGGTGGGTAGAGCAACACTCTTTGAAAACAGCTGTCTGCTTGACGTTAATAGAACTTGAAAGCCAATCAGCTATGGCTTACAGTACAGGTGAACTCTGAGACAGATAACACATGGGCCTGGTTTTAGGAGGAGGAAGAATTTGTCCTTTTGCCTCATCACCCTGATCCACGTGTTTTCGAATGATCCTATTTGACTTCTGTTATAAATGCCTCTGCCTCCGTAACTAACCAAGACATCACGACAAATCTTATGCAAATTTCCATCACTGTTGTATTATCTTGTTTTTAATTTTCAGTGTGTGTTTTGAAAGCTATGAATGAAAATGAAAGATATCCATATGTATGCCTATCATCATCCTTTATTGTTTCAAAAGTGGTACAGATGATTAGGATTAAAAGTTTTTCATTAAAGCAGAATAATGTCACGACAAATAAACTGTCACTATTCAGCATCTACTTGCTGAATTTGTTCGAAGGATTTTCGGAATAACGAACTAATAGTACAAATAGTACTACTAGTACGAGAAAAAGAGTGAGACGCATTTGATTTGCCAATGATGCCACACTGCTAGAAAAAAAGGAAAATCCTAAGCAACATGCTAACGTAGTAATTACTGGAAGAAAAGCAAATATACCTTCGCAATCTTGTGAAATAACATGAGCTGCAGTTAAATAAGTCAAACACAGGACAACAGTTGAAAGGGGAAAGTTTTACTACAAAGAAATTAAAAAATACATAAATAATGCTGCTGTTTTAGAAAAAAGAGCAATAATGAAATTAGTCAGGAAAAAGAAAATAGCATGAAATAGTATGTGGGACATTGGAGGAGAGAAAACTCTTTGCTAGTACATTCACTGGAAGGAATGTTGAATGGCAAAGAAAGATTTGGGGTAAAAAACACATAATAAAATAAACATTTTCATATATGTAGATAAAGACGAAAGCCTAAAGCAGAAAAAGGTTGAAGAGGCTGGAGTTGCATTGAAGGACCTGTGTATGGGTAGGAAATTATTATCGATTGAGTTTGAATGCTCTAGAAATTGCTGAAGCTCTTTTCATGATATACAAATTTTAAATAACTGGAAAACAATAAACGAAAGACGGAGTAAGAATGAGAATTTGTTTCATGGCATTAATCATTCCCGTAACATTCGATGTTGTAAGTTTAAATTCTTTCTTATTTTTAAGCAGTGTACACTTCTGAAATGTTAAGTGCACAATCTATTTTTTCGTTCCCATAGCTAACGTAATACATTGGCTTGTTTTATAAGCAAGTGATCTTTGCTTTTGTTAATGCATACCTATAATTAAGCTTGTAGATATTACTCAAATGTAAGCAGTTTTATACTTATATTCATATAACAGTGTTTTTTCATTTTTCATTCCTTTTCCTCTCCATTCCTTTTTAAGATGAATGTCTCGAGCCACAGAAAACATGTAGGACCAAAAATGACCCCGATTATTAATTTAAAGTGAATGTATACGTCGACCATGAATTAATAGTGAATAGAGAAGTCGTTTTATGGCACATCGATTTTTTCAAAACCTTGGTTTGACAGAGGGTGCATATTCAGAACGTTCTGAGCCGTTCAGAGAAACTATCCAGGCAAAATGAACTGTCACAAGGAGAAAAACGTTTAAAGTAGCCAAGTATTGTGTACAAATAGTTGACAACGGCAGTTTGTAACAGAAGAAAAAAGACAATTATTGATAACGGACGTATACAAGCATTTAAAAGATTGTACTCGTTCTATTGATCAACAAAAACGACATTCTTCGAAAAGAGAACTGGTCCATCCTATATTTGGTTGCAATTCACTTCTGCAGCGACAGCTTAATACATATGGATTAGCATGAAACAGATCAAAGTATCGATTAATGTCGAACTTTTGCAGATAACGTTATGCTGTTGGTTGAAAGGTAACCCGAATCAATCAAGAACGATAGCGTTTACGTTATTCATATTTCGCTATTATTTTACTCTGAGCCAGAGCTTTCCCGTCCAAATCTCTTATTCACAATTTTCGACTTGTCTGTATAATGATATTTGAAAGATTACGGGTATTCAAACTCTAACATATTTGTTTTGTTTAGTCTATTTTATTTTACTTCGCTTTAACTCCTTGGTCATATCGCGACGGATCTGTTGGTGGATAACTCTTAGAACGACATGTAATTGACAGTTAGCCTTCTAGGCTTCATCTCTGTAACCACCATTCGCTCCGTCACGTGTCAGAGACCCTCGTGGACTAGTGGTACCGTGCTAGCCTCTAGTTCCCAAGGTCGCGGGTTCAAACCCGGCGGAGGGCGATGGATTTTTTCGGGCGTACGGCTTCCTTCGGAAGGGAAGTAAAGCCGGTGGTCCCGTGTCGTAGATTTACGGCACGTAAAAGAACCTCAAGCCTGATAAAGAGGCCTCTGAGAAAAATTACCGGTGTTTCACGCCCAGTATAGAATGGGACGCTAAGGACCATAGTAGTTAAAGAGCGTCCATAAATAAAACTCAATTTAATTTAATTTTAACAGAGACCCTAGCGCATAGCTACCGAATCTTCGTGCCGTGCAGATGGCATTAGGGTGCCGTCCAGTCCAACCGCCGTCCCCACACAGAAAGGCGGACAGTTAGCCTTCTAGGTCTCATCTCTGTAAGCAACCGCTTCATGCCGTGCAGATGGCATTAGGGTGCCGTCCAGTCCAACCGACGTCCCCACACAGAAAGGCGGACAGTTAGCCTTCTAGGTCTCATGCCTGGGAATGCCATCTTGCTTTGTCACGTGCCCACAGAGACCCCAGCACATGGCAGCCGGATCTTCTGCTTCGTAACGTGCAGATGGCGTTGGGGTGCCGTCCAGTCTAACTGCTTACATTGTCTGTAGATAGATAGCATAGCATTTGCTATTACCACTTATTTTTCACTTAAGGTGTAAATTTGGGTCGTGGTATTAAATATCCAATCCGGTATTTACCTGACTGAGGAAAACCATGAAAAAACCTCAGACAGATTGGTCGGCCCACGGAATTTGAACCCGAGACCTCCCGAATGCGGGCCATCCCGCTCGGTTTCTGACATATTTAAATGACCCAGGGACGTACACAGGGTTCTCAGGGGACTAACCCCTCCCCCAGTTATCCAAATCCGTAATATCGAAGCAGCTTAGTCTCATTTTTGTATTCTGTAACTCTTATATCTACAGGTTTAATATACAACAAGGTACCCGTTAATAAACAAGTAAATAATAATAATATAGAGTGGTAAATATTGGGAGATAACAGTCTGATCTTTAGGAAAAATTTTGTTCCATACATTGGTTGGCAACATTGATTAAACGGCTCGCTCCGCTCATTTTTATCTGCACACGTAACTAGTACTAAATGGTTACAGAGCATCTCCTGTAGCACTTTTGAATGGGTCTTCCCTTACTGTAATGGTTAATCACCTGACTGGATATGAATCCTGGCTGGGAGGTTTGATCTCTATGTACTCCTTTTGCCTTTTGGTCCTATAAATAATTGAACAGTTGTTTGTTCGTCATGCTGACCCATCAAATCCTTTGTTTAGTGAATATACCCTGTTCAGTGATCCATTTGATAACTCCCTTACTTGAATAAATCTGTAATAGTGGCCACGGAATGAATGTATGACTGACATCGTGAGTTACAGCTATTTTTGTTTCACTCTGCGTACGCCCCTGGCCATGTACGAACAAACAAGAGAATAATGACGGAGATGAATCGTTGGCAGGTTACATATCTCAAGAGTATTTCATTTTTACTCCCTGTACTACGTATAGTAAATAGGGGAGGTATGTATTCCATCTAAAAATTTTATATCTAAATTTCATCGGAACCACATGTTTTGAGGCCCCCTGAATAAAAAAATTTTTAGAAAAAGGTCCGTATGGCTCTGTGTGTAACTGTGAAAAATATAGCTCAAAAACGAAAAGTCGGATAAATACCAAACTTGGTATTTAGCTTCAGCACTTTACAAAGATACGACACGCACATTTTCAAGAAAATCTCCCAACCCAAGCCACACTTTATATGAAACATTTTCAAATTTTTGATTTTCTAAAGAATGGCTATAACGATTTTGATTAAAATATCACATATTAAAGATATTGACATTGAAATAAAATGTATATCTTTAATTTTCTGGGAATAGCCTTTGAAGTCCTCTTCATTTGGAAGCAATTTTGTATAATCTTGTATAACTAGTAAACATTAATCGATAGACGAAAACGTACTACACAAGAAATGTAGATCTCCTTAAAACAATAAATTTATTTCAAATAGCCTTTTTTGTGGCATCAGCCATTTCCGAGATATCCGTTATTAAGGTTCGAATTGTTCAATACTTGGCCATTATTTTAAAGTCCTGTCAACATTCAGTTGTTTCTCGCAATTCCATTGAAACAGTGTGGAATTTAAAGGCTATCGTATAGCATCCAGTTCTTAAAACAGTTGACTATCGCTCTTCCCTTTGTATCTATAACGAAATGTGTAATGTAGCTATTTCTGCAAAGGCTTATTTGGATGAAAATGTAGTAGATAAAAAAATAAGCTTTAGTAAGCATAGTTTGTATACCCACTAATAAATGATAAGAGGATAGAGAAAGTCATGTGAATGTATACATCAGATTTTTTTAAGCTCGAGTAAACTCATGTTTCTTAAACCCACGTTATCTGCTGCTCTGTGATATCTCTGGCCAGTTCAGAGCTATTGCATGGATTAGAAACTTCCACTACACATTGTTATTTCGGTTTGCGTTCTTGACCTACCTTTGAAATATTTACTTTACATGTACAGGGTGAATCACCTAAAACTTGCACCGCAAATATTTTGGAAATGGAAAGTGCTATTGATGTGCAGTTTTCACAGCATTGATTAGTAGTCCAGGGGCTCGTACATTTAGCCTATAAACAGATTTTAATAATACTGAGAAAATGTATTTTTTGTGCAAACATACAATTTTTTAAATGGATCAATGCCTAGTTACATCAACAGAATTAGAATGTCAATGGTCTTTATTGCAGGATTCTAGTGAAAGTGGTTTACGAGAAATCGTATTTTGAAAAGTTTCGACCCCGACAATTGTTTGTCCCATTCAACCTGCTTAGTTGCTAGGTACGATGTTGTTATGTTTGTTTGCATTGTGTTTTCTGTTGACTGCATTGCGACTTTCTGGTCAGTTTGTGACAGTTCAAGCAGTAAGTCGTGAGTGGAAGATGGGGTTTACTAATACAGAAAAAAACGACATGCTCTTGGTGTATGGAGAGTGTAGGAGGAATGCAGTTCGTTCCGTACGGTGTATGCGGAAACGTATTCCAATAGACCGCAACCATCTCGGCAATTATTTATCAACCTCTTCAACCAATTACGTGAAAGTGATACTGTAACACCTAGAAAACGTAACAGAAACAAACAAGGGACTGGAGAAGAGGCAGAAATTAATGTTTTGGCTGCCGTTGCAGTAGATCCGCAAATTAGTTCTCGCACAATCGCACGTGGAAGTGGCATAAGTCAGGCAAGTGTACTGCACATTCTCCATCGACATAGGTTCCATCCCTATCACATCTCTCTCCATCAAGAGTCGCATGGAAACGATTTTGAGAATCGTGTTAACTTTTGTACATGGACATTAAGACATGATACTCCAGATTCATCATATATCTTGTTTAGTGATGAGGCAACATTTACTAATCATGGCCAGAAACATGCACTATTGGTCTGTTGATAATCCCCGTTGGCTTCGTCAGGTGGAACGTCAGCTTCCATGGAGTTTAAACGTGTGGTGTGGGATAGTGAACCGTCAGCTCATAGACCCTTTGTTCATAGAAGGAACAATGAACTCACACAAGTATCGCAGCCTCCTGACAAACCATCTGCCACAGATGCTAGAAGACGTTCCTTGCAGACTAGGAGGAAACTGTGGTATCAACATGACGGCTGTGCAGCCCATAGTGCACGAAGTGCTACAGCTTGTCTTAACGGATTGTTTCCAAACCGTTGTATTGGACGGAGAGGACCTGTACCTTGGCCGACCCGTTCACCGGATCTGACCCCTTTAGACATTTTTCTGTGGGGAAGGCTGAAAGACGCTGTCTACAAGGATGTACCAACTACACCAGACGATATGAAACTACGTATTACTGCTGCCTGCTCTGAAATTTCTGCTGAAATGCTAGAACGTGTGCAGCAGTCTTTTCATAGCAGACTGGAAGCGTGTATTGAAACTGCCGGTGGTCATTTTAAACACAACCTTTAAAGGCCTATGTTCTCTTTGCTTGTAAGAATCCACAGAAGTATTGTAATTCCCTTTTGTTTTTCTTTAGTTTGTGCTAACACAGGTTGTACAAGTGTCGGTGCGTAAAAGTTTCAAAATAAGATTTCTCGTAAACCACTTGCACTTGAATCTTGCAACAAACGCCGCTAACATTCTAATTTACCCTACCTTTATTCTGTTGATGTAACTAGGCATTGTTCCATTTAAAAAACTGTATGTTTGCTCAAAAATACACTTTCAGTATTATTAAAATCTGTTTATAGACTAAATGCACGAGACCCTGACTTACCAATCGATTCTGTGAAAACTGCACATCAATAGCACTTTCCATTTCCGAAATATTTGCGGCGCAAGTTTTAGATGATTCACCCTGTATATTAGTGTTCACAGTGTAACACCAATAAATTTTTTATGGAGATCGTGGTATATCACAGCAGACCACGACATTACTGCAAGAAGGAAAGTAAAAACAAAACTAAATGGAATAAAACAGAATTCGTGTAAAGTGTGAAGAAAAAATCCAAAGTAAAATGCGTCATAAACTTTCGCGAAGCTGTTATCCATAATTAAAACACTTTACGCTTTAAGCCACGTCTTAAAGATTAATAAAATGAAATTTAACTTTTGAGAGATGACAGCTAGGAGCGTCTGATTGAGCAGGTTTCACACCTCCCCCTGTCCTCTCTACCGCACCTAAATAAAAGTCACACGCGCCAGTAAGGCAACAGATCCCTAAAGAGGACAGGTGACACGTTAGATACTATTTTATTAACCCTTAAGACATGACTTAGGTCGTGAAATTTTTAAATTATAGTCCATTATAAAACTTGCACTGATGTGCTTGCAGCATGGAAGAACAAAACCTCTAAGTATACGCATTTACAGTTTTTTACAGTTTTCAGCCTTATGAACAACAGTTAGTTTTTTTTTCAGAAAAATAAATTTTGAAAAATTATGATATGTTACACTGACAAAACCTTTCTTACCCACTATTCTACAAACCATTCTTACAAAGGCTTATTCATTTTAATCGAGATGAAGTTTGCACAAAGAGTTTCATTATATATTTTGATAAAGAAATATATAAATGAAAAATAAATAAATGAAATACGTGTATGCAAGCGGGACACAGAGACTGAAGAGATTATCAAATTATTTGCAAAGCAGATCCCTACACTCAGCAGTGAAAACTCCATTGTCTGCATGACCACGAGAATCAAACAAATGAAAAGTTTAGCACTTCAAAAAGTATAAAGTATTCGACAATTCAAATGAAATCGAATATCTTTGAAATGGTTAGTGTTAAAAAAGGTTAGACTTAAATTGCATATTTTAACAAGATCTGGGGTTTAACAGATACACAAAATCATACAAGTTCATTCAAAATGGAAAGGATTCACGGGCTTTTTGCATAAAACTCAATATATACATTTTATTTGCAACACAAATATCTTAATATCACACGGTATTTTATCGAATTGCGACATCTATTTTTGATAAAATGAAACAATGACGAAAGAATTCTTCTTGTGAAGGGTAATTTAGGGTGGGGGACTTTCTTGAAAATGTTCATGCTGGATTCTTGGAAGATGCTGAAAGTAAAAGCACAAGGTTCGGTACGTATCCAAGTTTTCGTTTTTCAGTTATGCTGTTCACACACACGCACGACTTTCTCTAAAACTCTTTAGTTTCAGGGGGTTTCAAAACGTACATTTCCGATGCAATTTTGATATCGAATGTTAGGGTGGAATACAATACTTTCAATTAGAGAAAGTAATAAAATAATTAAAGAAGCGCAGGGAATATGTGGAATTTCCGAAAGGGCCCGTTAACATTTTGTAGAAACATTTTAAATAAGTTAATATTTAGTCGAGGATGTACATATACATACATAAATTTAAAATTTGTTACAATAAATCTAATGCCTGCTACAAATTATTGGAATATAGAAATTTACAAATTATTATGAATGCTGTTGTTAGATTCAACCTAGCTATCAGCCAAAAAATAACAGAACTAAGGCAAATCTATGTAAAATGCCAGTTAAAACTATATATTTACTTTATAAATAGCAGAAATAATCATTCGGTGAAAATATTTCATATGACGCAAATTCAGATAAGATAAATATCAGCTATGAAGCTTCGTTGTGCACAATATGCCCGAAAGCTACAAGGAACGCAACAATCCTAAAATTTAAGCAAAGTAAGAAGTAGAACATAAAGTACTTTGATCTTTGTAAAATTAAATTATTTATCTTTTAAAACAAGTCTAAGGACCACACTTACTTGAAAGGATATATACAAATATTTGGGTTTCATTTAAGATCATGTTTGTATTCCAGTAAACAGAAATCCTGTTCTGAAGGGAACAAGTTATCTTTACCAAAACAGGAATAGAGAAATTAGTTGCTCAAATTTTGCTTTCCCCACCCCTCTATCTCTTTCTCCCTTCACCGGTTGACTCGCCAATACCGGCTTACATTAACACTGGAGCAACCGTTTGTCAATTTTTTACCACTCTTAATCTCCAGGAGAAAGGAGTTGGTAATGTGACGAGAGCAATCAGTGTTCTTCTTCAGTTCACAATTGGAAAGGCTGTTATTTATTTTATTTTATTTTATTTAAAGAAGTGTGCAAATCAGGAAGTGGTGATATTTTACCAACGCAACTCTAGGAGGATGATGGTGAAATTTTATTCCTCTATATTTCTAGAGTTGAAGATTAGGGTACAGTAAGCGATAATTTAGCCGAGTTCATTTCTTCAAGCCTATTAATTTTTGAGTTACTATACCATGTGAAAAGATCTACAGTTTCAAAATGAAACTTGTTCTACAGTTTTTTACTAAAGCTGTATAATTTTTGTGAAAGACCAGAAATAGATATATTTAGAAAAATTTTAAGAAATGAGTTTGTAATATATTTACTTGAAACGAAGAGAAATAAAGCACAAACCCAATATTAAAAAACGTTAACTGTATATGCACAACTTTTCTTTTTCATTTTTATTTATTTAAATGGTGTTTAATGTCCGTTCTTACAGGATACGGCACCACAAGTGGTATACATTGGTGTTACGTGAAATGAAATTATAATAATTTTAAAAGGAGATTTGGAAAGGAAGCGTTCCAGGTTTAATTTTATGTGGACTGAGGAAAATCTGCAAAACTTTTGTCAAGGAGGATGGTCTTGGCGAATTTCGAACAGCAAATCTTTTGTTCACCAGCCTGTGCCTTAACAGTCTTCGCCACCCGTGAGGTAGGTTTTACTTGTTCCGAAAAATACAAGTCTACTGCGAAATCCATGTAGCATTGGAGATGAAGTTCGAACTTATCAAGCTTCATTTGCAGAAAAACCTCTCCAAATCGTTGCACTACAATTGCTCAATGGTAACTCCGCAAAAGTAATACTTAACTCAAGAGAGAAATCACAAAATCCACCAAAACCCTCCAAGCAGAAGAACGCATTCTGTAGCCGAAGAAATAAGATATGTATGAGAGTAATGGAAACAACTAGAGTGATTGAAGTTTTTTAGCAGGTAGCTTTAGAAACTTCAACAAAGCATAAATTTGTTATGTACAAATACTCTATTTCTATCAATTATTCAATATCTCGGCTAAAAGGGATTTTGAACTATACAGCATTATAACTAGTAGCATTAGTAGAAATAGGAAGAACGACGTAGGAAAGGAATAATTATGAAAGAATCTTGAAATATTGGTAAAGGTGTCTTCAAAGAGGAGATGGAGGTCTACTAAAGATTTCTGTGAATCAATTGAAGAGAATTTCAGACAAGAATAACTGGTTGGCAAAGTAGGAAGAACTTTGGACAAGATAGGAATGGGAGATATATGTAAAATAAAGGGAAAAAATGACAACAGAAACAAGAAATATGAAAAGCCTTGAAAATAAGAAGTCCTTAACTTGATATAAAATAATAATGGGAGATAAAAAGTAAAATGCAAATGCATTATTTAGTATAGCGCAAAGATTTAGAGAAGTGGAGACAGCATGTTTGGGATTCGAAGTGGGACAAAATGGGCGAGGAATTATTTAGTTGACGTAAAAGTGTAAGCAAGGGAAAAAACATCTAAGGGAGAAAAAAAATACAAAACCACGAGACAGTTTAAGGCAGATCAAGAAGTGGTTAAGGAAAGCCAAAATGCAAGGGGAGAAGAGCACTACGGAAGGAGAGTAGGAGCAAATAAGAAGCAGAGAGGTGGGAAAGGAAGGGGTAACCAAAGCCAAAGGGTGCCAGGCACAAGGCAGCCCTTAAAACAAAGAAATAATCAGACTCGAAAGGAAATACTCAGAACACTAAATTCTACTCTCGCACTATTTCCACAATAAAAGGTCCTCAAGGAAATTTAACACTATGTATTCATTTAAGTTCAGGCAGAAAATTTGTATAATGGATCTGTAAAGGGATTAGGTGGAGGTTTGGTAAACTCCCTTTATAAAAGAAGATCGGGTTTATTTCTTCGGCTCAAAAAACGAAAGAGTAAAATCCTCATCCGTGACAGCTCAATGTAGCACCGCCGCTCTTTCGGTAATATTTGTTTTTTGTTGCGTGTTAGCCCTATCTCTGCTAGCTCGTACATCAGACTACCCGCTCTTCTCAGTACTCACACTAAATTATGTTCTGCCAAGGAGATCTATGAAGCTATTTAGAACGTAGGAAATGCTTTATCAAGGCACGATGCCGGCATCTTCCGTAAAGAAGACACGATCTAAATCCACTTAATGTTCTTTATCCTTTTGATGCCCTAACACATTACAGACTGCGTTCATAACACCAGCAAATAACATTGTTCAAACAAATACACACTATTAATTGCGATTCTATCCGAGTCAGCTTACAGCAAAAAATAAATAAATTAATTAATTAAAAAATGTGTGTCACAATCACATAATTTTCTCTACGCACTATAGTTTATTTTTATTTAGTTTCTACTATATAGACACTAGTAATTGTCCTTATGAAAGCTTATTACTTTATCTACTACGCATAGTAAGTAGAAGTATTGTATTCCACCCAAAAATTTGATATCGAGATTTCACCGGAAATACATGTTTTGAAGCCCCCTGCATCCAAAAAAGCATTTTTAGAAAAAGGTCCGTGTGTGTGTCTATGAACAATACAACTCAAAAACGAAAAGTCGGATAACCTTGGTATTTAGGTTCAAAGGTGCGACACGAAGATTTTCAAGAAAATTCCCCTACCCCAAACTACCCTTTACATGGAACATTTTTCTAAAATTTTGATTTTCTCAAAAACGGCTGAAACAATTTTGATTAAAATATAACATATTTAATATATTTTCATGACAAATAAAATGTATATCTTGAATTTTCTGGGAATGTCCCCAAAAGTTCTCTTCTTTCTGAACGGGTTTTGCATTAACTGGTAAACCGTTAGAAACAGACAAACTTTTTCTACACAAAAAATGTAGATCTCGTTAAAACACACAATTTATGTTATATACATTTTTTGTGGAGTGAACCATTTCCGAGATATTCCTTTTTATTTGTTTCAATTTTCCAATACTTTTAACTCCTTCTCAACTGGGAATTCGTTATTCGTTTTCTTTTTATGTCCTGGACATACAAAGAGAAGGAATGCTCCACATAGCAACCAGATCTTAAAAGATTTGACTATCGCTTAAATACTAGCATATTCCCCTTACACCCACAAGAAAATTAGCAATAAGATTTAATATCTCGATTAACATGCAGTAGGTGGAGAATAAGCGTTTGTAAAATAGTTTGTACAAGAGCAGAGAAAGTCATGTGAGTGCAACAAATCAAATTATTTTTTTTTCTATTTCATGTCAATCGAGAGAGACCTTTGCAGAAATAATTTCCTTACAAATTTCGTTGCGCATAAAGGGAGTATGCAGGAAACCAAATCGATAGTCAGATGTTTATACTGGCCTTCAAATTCCATACTCGTTTGCTATGATATCGCAAGAAACAACTGAATAGCGATAGCGCTTTAAAAATGACAAAGTATTGACAATTTGAAACCAATAATAACATATCTCGAAAATTACTGATACCGCAAAAAAAAGTTTTTAAATTTGTATTTTAAGCATACCTAATTGCTTGCGTAGTAGGGAAGAGGGAGCAGGTTGGTACATCACTTTTATTTCAGCCCTTACCCGACAGATTGTAGCTAAATGCAGACATGCTGTTCCTTGTCTCCAAATACACGTCTCACGGAAGCGGCAATCCTTTGTGAGAAGTTCTAGTAGAAGGAAGCCATGAAGTTGTTAGTAAATATTCGCTTCATAGGGATTTTTTTTCCTGGGTATACATATTCAATATTAAATGGCTTCTAAATATTTTGTTTGAAAGTGCTTTTAAGTGGATGATTTATTCCTTGGCATTTTACGTATTTTAATTCTTTATTCTTGATCGCTATACCGAGCTTCCATTACAACAAGTAGGTCAGGGGCAGGTTGGCTCAACAAAAAGGGTGCAGGTTGGCGCAATGGTAGCAACAGGCAGTTTGTGTGTTTAAATTGTTTTTCGGACAATTCCGATTAATTTGTGTAAAGTGTTTCGTTTTATTATTGCCATTTAAGCGTTTAACTTTGGACGTGATGTCTTACTTTAAGGTCCTGTTAATGTGTTGTAAAAGCGTTAACCTGTGTTAGGTGTTTTTACTATGATGAATCTGTAATTATATACCTGAAGTGTTCTTAATAACTTTATCATGATATTTGTTTTTAATAAATTACTTCGAACGCACATTTTCTATTTAAATAACATGTAGCCAACTTACCCCACATCCTGTGTCAACCTGCCTTGTGGGGTAAGTTGACTCTACGCCAGTGATGGCAAAAACGGGACTCACGAGGCAGTAGGACACTCGCAGGCGTCACTCCTTTTCTAGCCATTTATTTGTTTTCCATATGCTTCTGAGTGGTGTAGTGCGTGTTGCATATTTGTTGATCGAGGGAGAAAGGCATTTTCGGCACCCCTGTTCTACGCAACGGTTTGAAAAATGAAAAAAATAAGTGGCCGTAAAATAATGACACAATTATTAATAGATACTGTCAAAAAAGTATAGAACAGTACCATGTCTGGATTAAAAGTGTGCCAACTTGCCCCCCTTTCCCCTACATGGTAGTCTATCTTTTAACATTTACCAATTATATAAGATTTTACAGATTCCTTTGGAATGAAGGAGACTTCACAGGCTATTTCCAGAAAGCTTAATATGTACATTTTATTTGCCATGTAAACATCTTAAATATATGGTACGAATATTTTAGTCAAAATCGTTACAACTAGTTTTGAGATTTTCCATGTAATGGGTATTTTCGGAAGGGTGGATTTTCTTGAAAATCTTCATGTCGCATCTCTGGAAGATACTGAACGTAAATACCAAGTTTGATATTTATCGAACTTTTTCGCTGTTATGTTGTGCTATTCATCCACATACACACCTTTTTCTAATCTTTTAGTCCAGGGAGCCCCAAAACAGGCAATTATGGTGAAATATCGACATCAATTTTGGGTAGAACACAATACGTCTACTTACTGCAACTACGTAGTAAAGAATGTAAAATGTATTTGAAAGAGATTTCAATTTCTGTTGCTGTGTTACCATAATCATGGTAGGTAACCTAAAAAAGCTGAAGTTTGGGGTAGAGAGCTCTGATAGCAGGGCTGTTCTGGAAATGAAGCAATAGTGCACAATAAGCGTGGCGAAATTGTCTTCGTTCCCCGAGTTCCAGGAGTAGGCAGCCTACTTCACACCATATTGCAGCACACAGAATAAAAATGCAAACGGGAGAACTCCCATTCTGAGGGCAAGTGGCGGAGGGAGAGAAGCGTAATCGGGTAGCCTATTTCGCCACTCTTGGTATATAGTTAGGTACAAAAACTTACAGGATAGAAATGCGGCAGTTGAGATTGAAATGTGAAGTTCTTTCATCTTCAATCTTCTATGTATACTTCCTTCTTCCTCTCCTCTCTTCTTTTTCTTTTGCATTAAAGTGTTCTTGCTGCCATTATTATGTATAGTTTTGCTTTTACGTGTATTACATCTACAGAGGTTAAAGCCTATCACATTCATTAGTTTTATATTCAGACAAAACTTTAAAATTTTAATAGAGATAAATCCCTCGGATTCTCAACTCATGATGTGGCAAAGCTGCTAAGATAGTAACGATGTAATTCAAGTGCTACTCAGCAGTAAATTTTAACTCTATTAGTACAGCTAATCTCAGTGATGCCTAATTTTATAAACAAATATGATTCAATACTACAACTTATGGCCAAACGATTCGAATTATGAAAATCAATAATGGAAGTTATTTGTTCAGTTTTAGAAATCCTCTTAAAATAAAAAAAAACATTTTTAGGAAAAGTTCCGTGAGCGTGTGTGTCTGAGAAGAACATAATTCTAAAACGAAACGTTGGATCAACATCAAACTTGGTATTTTCCAAACATGCGACACGAAGATTTTCAAGAAAATCCTCCCATCCCATAGTACCCTTTAATGGAACGTTTTTTGAAATTTGTTATTTTCTAAAAAATTGCTCTAACAATTTTGATTAAAATGCCATATATTAAAGGTATTTACATAATAAATAAAACGTATATGTTGAATTTTCTAGAAATAGCCTTCGAAGTCCTCTTCATTCGGAAGGAATTTTCCATAATCTTGGTAAAGGCTAAGCGATAGACGAAAACGTACTACACTAGAAATGTAGATCTCTTTAAAACACACGATTTATTTCAAGTAACTTTATTGTGGCATCAGCCATTTCCGAGAAATCCATTATTAATGGTTCGAATTGTTCAATACTTAGTCATTATTCTAAAGTCCTATCAACATTTAGTTGTTTCTCGCGATGTCATGGAAACAGTATGGAATTTAAGGTTGGCATATAGCATCTTAAACATTTGACTATCACTGTTCTCTTTGTATCTATAACAAAATGCGTAAAGTAGCTTTTTCTGCAAAGGTTTATTGGGATTAAAATGAAGTA
The DNA here is from genome assembly GCA_030765065.1 of Deroplatys truncata. Classification (NCBI taxonomy): domain Eukaryota; kingdom Metazoa; phylum Arthropoda; class Insecta; order Mantodea; family Mantidae; genus Deroplatys; species Deroplatys truncata. The sequence continues at coordinate 138,945,609 of CM060988.1, forward strand.
GATAAAAAAATAAGCTTTACTAAAACTAGTTTGTATACTATGAATAAACAATAGAGGGTAGTGAAACACATGTGAATGTATCACATCAGATTTTTATAATAGGAATGAGTGAATTTGGAGGGAAGCAACTTACTACAACACGTCAGAGAAGAACGTAGACTTTGCGTGCCAGGAAGGGGTTCACCGTTCTTTCTGTTCAATTGTGGAGCAATCCGAAGTTGGTAGTTTTATTTTCAGTGTCCTCAGGCTAGAAAGCGGACTTTTTTCAGGAAGGAGTAAGTAAATCTTTTGGAGGACGTTGAAGAATAACTACGTTCTTAGATCCAAAAATAAGTGAGGTGGAATCATTGGGAAATTTAGTCGATATGATAGGTGGCATGAATTTTCAAGGGTATCTCCGAAAATGTCACAGTGAGTGCAAATAAATTAAACGTTTAAAACTGCTAATCAAGAAAACCGTAGTCGAACATCTGTACCGTTTTGAAACTTTCCATTTACAAAGATTTTGTGAGATTCTTTTCTAGCGTACTTCTCAATAAGTTATATCTGCTGTGAAGCTAATGTTACCATAAGATTGCTCTGTAAACCTGAAAATTATATAGACTGTTCTAATAATTACTGATATTAGGCTTAATCTCCAAATATTCAGCCTATCATTGCTGGTTAGTTTGTGCGGAAGTCTTCTGGCTGCTTACTCATCATGTACTGAACAAACAGCCACGGGCTGTAAACTTGCCCTCAAGAAAGGCAAATTCTTCCCTGAAGCATTTAGGAGAAGTAGTAGCGGATCCTATAGAATAACCAGCTTCGTCTTATCCAAATAACCTGTTCCGAAAAGCGGAAAATCCCTGACGGGAATTCGCTATTTGCCCACGTAATTATCTCTTTCAGGAAGGGATGAAGGAGCGGAAAGGCCTGATTAGAAGTGATTGTTGATCATTTTCCCTATTACGTGCTACTCGGAAGCCTCGGGGGCAAGGTATCGAGGGGGTATTTCGGCCACACCTGCACAATCCTCCAGACAAAGGTCAGACGACCAGAAACAAAATACATGGTGTATAATTGCTACATTGGCTCTTCAAACGTGCTCCAACATTCTTATACCTCGATGGATTTGGCTGTATTGAGTGTAGTGTTAAACTAGGAAGTGTGTAATTGCAATTGTAAAACGGGTTGTAACTGCTCGTAAGTTCAGAATCCATGGTATGTTATTAAGGCCACGTCAAAAACATGGGTCCTTACTTTGATATTCTACCGTATACAACAAGTTGCAAGTTTGTACCTTCCGATATCAACGCTTTCAACTATTGCGATTAAAATCTCCAGAACAAAAATTTAAAGCACCTCGTTTATAGTCTTCTTCTTTAACAGATTACCCTCCTCTTTGTAGGTTTACATCCCCATGGACTTACAAGCCAATGTCTTGGGTCAGTAGCCAATCGAGGAGCAGGTAATCTTTGGATCATAGCATATCCAGGATGAATGAACAGCACAGTGCCTGGTATGGCGGTGAAGGAGAAAATGAAATGGAGTGATGAAAGGAATGATAGATAAATTCGAGGATCAAATTATCCAAATTAGCACCCGCCAAACGACAGAGGAGAACTGTGAAAACACCTTGGGTCACGTTGGTCAGCCCCGGGAGCTTGAACCTGGAACCTCCCGAATGCCAGTCGCAGACGTTACTGCGTCGCCACTTCGCTCGGTTCGTTTGCAGTACGAAAACAAATTCATCCACATCAATCATTACTTCTCATGTAGGAACCATCAAATCAAGAGACTTAATGGAATGTGCAAATGCTTTATAAAGCATTGAAAGTATAGAATGAATATAATTTTTTTGCCGTACATGCATTGTATGTATTAGCGTGCAAGGTTAGAGGTAGTGAACAACCGATTTAGCTGTAGTATAGCAGTAATGCTTACATCGCACACCGAAGTTCCTTCCTCGCAAACCGTTTGCAGGGAATTTAATATTTCTCACGAAAATCCACGGGTGCTTTATAAATAACAATGATAATAATATAATTTTTAAAACACCTAGTATGCTTTCGAAAGTCTGCGCTCTAAAAGAACACCATTTTCAAAAGATAAAGCCATATTCGCTTTACATTAAAATTTTTGATCAAAAGTTGTACATATAGTATATACATACGCTGCATGCATTATACAGCCTTATTTCTTAAGGGATTTTTTTAAGTTTTAAATTCAATTGCTCATCACGGCTATATGGTATACAAATTACACATATACTAAGAAAGAAAATAAAATATCACTCTAAAACACAAATTAAAGGGGATGCTCATATGGAGTGTCCCCAAATCAAACACAAGTCAGTCAATGAGAAGAGAAAGTAATGAAACAAGTACCACGCTATATAAGGTAAGATAATATCCTGTGGTAAGCGCGGCATCAGTCGAGACGCAGCACCTGTATACGGCGTCCCAGTTCAAAGCATACAGCACCAGGTACTCGAGAACGGTCAGCATAGAATTTGCGAATCGTAGTTGAAATGTGCTCTTGGATGTTGGTGGCTCCCAATTCACGGTGAAGTTATGCATTCCGGTTATACCATAGAGCGTTCACAGATATACGCGACACCTTGTTCTGGAAGCCGTTGGATCTTAGTAGAAGCAGCACAATCCCATAGACGACTGACATACAGCAGAAGTGGCCGCAGAATGCTCTTATATAGCAGCTCGTAGAGAGTATTTGCGGCTTAGAATCGGATAAAGCTAACAGAGACCAGAATATGCCTGACTGAATTTAGTGTTGATGTGGGGATGCCATGTTAACCGACGATCAAGGCCAGATATTTCATTGCTCGATCAGAAGGCAACCATGGCACCTCCGTGTCATAGAGTCGACTATTTGCTGGAGTATGTGGTCTAGGTAAGGTGAAGAGCTTTATCTGATAGGCCAGCGAGACAACCAGTAAAATAAAATGTTCAGCGAAGATTGTGGAGTCACAGATGCAGTATCAATGCAACAATGAGAAGTAAATATCGCTGTATCGTCAGCAAACAGTGCAGTACTGATGTAGGCATATCAGTAGTATATATACTGTAGAGAATAGGGGTAAAATGCTACCCTCGGGCACACCATATAGTATTTTACGAGGAGTTGGTCGTGTCGCTCCAAGACGTACAGAAAATTGGCGGTCCTGTAGATGACTGGTAATCAAGCGAAACAAATAAAATGGCAAACCAATATTATAGAATTTATAAAGAATGCTGTCGTGCCACACCCTATCAAACGCCGATAAAGTATGTTCTTTGATTTCAAATCTACGGACTGTGTTCAGTAAGTCGTAGTAGCTGATGAGTGCTTGAATGGTGTCGTCAGAAACCAAAGTGCTGAGGAGGCATAACTGAGGTATCAACAACGAAACGAAGGAGACATTTTTGAAGGAGCTTCTCTAGCAGTTTTGGTAGAGTCGGTAAGAGACTTATACGCCAATATCTCTGCGGGGAACTGGGAGGCTTGCAATAACGTTAGCATGTTTCCAGGCTTCCGTAGAACGGCCAATGCGAAAAATCGCATTGTATACGGAGGCAAGGAAGGCTATTGTGATTCAACACAAGCGGTGGTATCACTCCCAGGGGCCTTCTTAGTGGGTAAAATGGATGATTAAGCTAAGCTCTTTAGTTGAAACCCATGAGCAATGTGACTGTAATCCGTGTAGTACTTAAGTTTGCTGAACAGATGCCTTGAAGGCAGGGTCAGTGGACGGATTTGGTGTAAAGGTAGATTCAAAGTTCGTAGTCAAAGTTTCGCACTTTTCCTGAATGCTATTACTCACCATGTCGTTTATTCTAAGCGGTGGAATATGGAAAGGTTCGCGAAGTATTTGTTTCGTTAACTTCCATAGCGTACCACCAGTAAGACATAAATTCCATACCAAGTGCTGATAGTTGCTGTAACGGTGTTCATCTAGGGGCATGCTTAACCTAGCGAATAAACTATGAGGTGTTGGCGTTGCCGCAGCTGCCGCTGGTGTTGCCAGAGACGACGCCTGTGATTTTTGGCATGAATAAGTTGTAAGAGTTGAGCTGGCAATGGCGATGAACAAGCGAACGGCTGAATGAAGGTTTCGGAATGGTAGCTCTTTTTACGGAGGTGTGAATCACATATCGGAGATGTGTGACAGCTGAATAAACATCCTGCGGACTAGCAATGTTTCGTGGGATGTGTAGAAGCGTATCCATATGCCTTTGAAATGTATCCCAATTGACAGGTCTAGTAATGAGTCTCTCAGGTGGCGCCGCTGATATAGGATCAAAGCAGAATTTGATAACTATAGGGCAATGCTCAGAATAAAGCTCTGGAAGAGTCTGCATGTAAACAGGGAGAGTAAAATGTTTAAGAAGACCTATGTCTAGAATACCCGGTTGCACCGCAGGATTGTAAAATCAAAACAGGCTCATTGGGAGCATCACTTGTAGGGCAGAGTCGAGTGTCGCCTGGAGTAGGCAACACCCATTGTAATTTGGTAGACTACATCGTGTTTACAATTGAGATCACCCAAAAGAGGGGTAGGTTGGATGACTTCAAATAAACGATGAATGCAGATGGGAAGTGGCCGATGGCGTGGTTGTTTATAAGCGGCGAGGTTTTAACAGGAGAAGTGTTTTGTTAAAATAATTGCACTCCTACAACTTCAAGGGTAGGTAAATCAGGGAGGTAGATGGAGTGATGTTTCAGATTACGCTTCACGAGGGGTGTCATCCCTCCAGAGGCAACGTTGGCAACTCTACCCTCTCGAAACACGACATAATTACGGACTTGGAACGCAGTAGGGAGTAAGTAAATAAGTTTCACTGATACAAGCAATATGAATGCTGTGGTGATGTAAGAACGCCGTGAATGAGGATTTTTTCTCCCTCAATCTATTAGCATTCCAATCCAGCAATGTAAGTTGAGAGAAGAGGCAATATGGACCGCCATCACATAATAAGAAGTTAGGAAATGAGGTAAAGTAAGAAGGGCTGTGGTAGATATAGGGTCAGAAGCGAACGTAGCGTACTAAAAAGCTGTGCAATGGGATCAGATGTTGTCTGCTGAGAGGAGCCTGAAGAACGAACAGGTTCATTGTGGCGAGGGATACTAAAAACTTCTGCATAAGATGGTCTTGTAGATGAGGACAGTGGAGTAGTTTGACGTTGTCGGGAAGGATGTAGAGCTGGAACATGTGAAGATGAATCGGAGAGTGGTAAAGGTCGAATCTGGGATGCGATAATCCCATTGGGCGGTTGCCGATTAGTTCTGTTGGACGATTGTATAGCTGTCCCATTTGATGGTGGCCGATGAGACTTTGTAGACGGTTGAATCGGAGACCTAGATGTAATCTTCTGAAAGTACAAACATCCTTTGAAGGTAGCAGGGTGATAACCACCACAGTTGACACATTTAGGGGCAGCGGTGCGAGGAACAGGACATTCCGTATAACGATGTTTTCCGTCGCAGCGCACACAGCTCGGTTGAAGTCCACAGTAGTTTAGTAGGTCCATAATATTGGCATGTAGTGCACTGAGGTAAAGTGCGGGATGCATGACGTTTCTCCACTTTTACAATAGAACGAGAGAGTCGAGTGAGTTGAAATATTTTCATACCGGCATCGGATTTTGTTATTTCTACAGCACATAGAGACATCGAAGAACTGTCTTTGTTGTAGAGCCTATTTACTCGCAGCACAGGATATTTAAGGGGACTTTGCACAGTTAACTTCCTGCTGGCATTTTAGTTTTACATCGCTGCACTAAATTAGAACCTTTTATAGACGTTCGAAGTTATCCAACGTTTGAAACCAACTATCCAAATGAAAATCACAATAAGGAACCATAATTCATAAAACACATTTCGCTTTTGATTATTTGTATACATTCTTCTCACCGCAGGTAAATATTTACACAATTTGCATATATTCAGCACATTAATACCGTTAATGTTACATGTATGTAAATATTTATTCGACCATGAATAGCTTTGTTATAATGATTAGACAAAGTAAACCCACTATACAAAGTTTCTTAAGTGAACAGGTAAAAGCGGCGTCCATAAAAGACAAAAGGTTTAGAAATGTTGATATTATGTACACCCTATAGGCTGGTGTGGAAATCATTGAAACAAAACTGTGACATAGGTATTAATTTTATTGCACAAATCCAGGTTAGGTTAAAGGTTTAAAATTGGAGCAAAAACTGGAAACAATATGCAAGTCACGATTGGTAATCGAATCATGGATCATCGGGCAAAGTACTAGTCATTATTCCATCGTGACTTTTCATCATGACCATGCTCCAGAATTTATTAACTTTATCGTTTATATCCAAAGTTATTTCTCAGAAATTGAGGTTATTTCTACCTTGGTACCAATGTTCTAGTGTAGACTCTTTTGTTTATTTTAATTTCCAGTAATTGGAGTAGGTAAATAAGCATCAATATGTAAATTGCAGTAAATAGTGGCTACTCCGGACTTGGGAAAAGTATGAAACAAGAATAAAAAATAAAAGCACGGTGACTGGAAAACTGCACAAAGGAGAAAGCATTTGCAAAGAAGGCGAAGTCCAGTGCTCCCAAGAGTTTACTTGGTTAAATGTATTAGATTGTCACAAGATCGTCTGTGATCGGTGGCAAGAAATACCAGTATTTTATTCTTTAACTCACATTGGCCCGCATTGACCTCGTGACTCAATTACAGTTATCTTCGAAGACGAAAGTGGACTTCGCGGTTCTAGTAAATAGGCTTTTCAAGCTTTTTTGATAAATTCACAATTTCAGGATGCATATTTCTAATAAAATTATGATGTAAAGACTTATTTGAATCTGGTTTCATAAACTTCCCTCTCTCCTTTACGCTTGTAACGTCAAAAGACGCAACATTTCGAAATAACACGTGTAGGACTTCAAAGAATGGAGGAGTATCCGAAAATCTTCTTTTAACTATAAGGAAACCCCTAGAAAAGAGTGAGTAACTTACCACAACCAAATTCGAAATTTTGCACTTAATTGCAAAATAGTGAAAATGACAAGCGTTTTTCCCGTAAGATTTCCACATTTATCAAATCAACATTAGATTCCACCCAATCCTAATCACTTCTCTATACGACTGGCTTAAAACATATGTTTAAAAACAAACTTAGATTAAAGTAGGCATAGGGACGGAAGGAAATATGGTTGAACTATCACGGGCTATAGGTATGCAAGTCACAGAAAACCGCCTCCACCCCTCGTACAGTCTTTTGGCGTTTGTAGACAGCACTCGGACAGCACTCAGTGACCATTGGTCTATGGTATTTTGTCTTTTTGTAGGAATAGGTTTGAGTGTAGATAACTTGAACTCAACTGCTTAAGAATTCCTATGCCTGTTAATAAGCAATGTTATATTCGGTGTAAAACAAAGGCATCTCGTAATGAATTTTACTCTGTTTGGTCTATAGGGGTTACCTATAATTAACGACTCGGCTTCCAGACAAAGGGGTAGCATTAAAATGCAGAACAGTTACAATATGCGAATGAAATACACTAGCAAAGGAAGCCTAAAATTATTGTCACCATCGAAGCGATGAATTACTGGTAGGGCTGGTGAAATATATGATTAGTTCGAAAAAGCAAATTCCGTTGGTGAAAAAACATATGTATGAAGAATGCTATTACTTGCAATGTTTCGGTTCACAAGCATTTATATAACAGCAAAATAAATAATAAATAATAATAATAATATGATTCATACCGATATAAAATAATGTGAAATTTATTGTTGTGCCTAGGTGGTATGATGACGATCGATGTCTCTAGTAATCAAAAAAGGCCATTAAATAAATAACTTACTATCTTCGTCTTTATTAATTGTTATTATCATATTGATACTCGAATAGGAAGAACATTGATAACTCATTGGCAGTTACCTCTTCGCCCATCTTTTGGAATGACGTAAGCAACTGTCAATCAAATGACTGAAATGTTGCAAGAAGGGCGATAGAAAGGTGTTTTTGGGGACGGAGCTACACATTTCATTACTAATCTAAGCCATTCCGACACTTTTTTGCACCCAAGTGCACTTCGGGCTCAGTACCCATTAAACCAGGGAGATTTTCTTGTGTTAGAAAAATGAATATAATTATTTAACTATGGCCAAGCTACGGCAGCCGCACCGGTATGGTTGTTATTATTATTATTATTATTATTATTATTATTATTATTATTATCTCAGATTAATATTGTAGACATCTGAAGCCAGTCAGTGCTGTCACAGACACTGGAAAATACCGTATAATCCAATTTGGTATCGCCTGTCGACTACCACGAAACATTGGTGTAGAGTGAGTTTGAGAAGAGATAAAAAAAGGAGGTACTTCTAAAGTATTGAAAACGTTGATTAGTAACTCGTAATTAATAATGAGCTTTATTAAATCGCTCATAAAATTAAACTATCGTAACAGTACAAGCATTTTTCTATTTTTTCCCCTAAATAAGAGTCTTCATAGTACCTCTCTCCTGGTTTACTGGAGTAGAAAATGCAGACAGAATGTGGAATTAATACGAAAACCAATTTAGAATTACTTTAAGAGATTTACTTCTTAAATAGTGCCTGTTTTATAGGTTAAGAACTACTTAGTTCATTTTATACCCGAATCAACACTTTTCCACTGCTTCTCGTTTTCATCTAAATATCCGTCATAGCACGGGTCAAGTTTTATAGGTCCGGTTTTAGAGATCTGCTGCGAAATACATTCAAGGTACAGCTGCTTTTTGTATAGGTACGTTATTACACTGCTAAGAATGAATTGCGACAGACTCGTAGAAAAAGAAGCATCCGAAAACTTTTAAAGCTCATCGATAATAAAGCCAGCATTAACTCTTCTTTCAAATAATTTGTGATTACAGACAGACCTCCAAAATATTTTTTTCGAATAGTGTCTTTTCATCCACTTCCCGTTCATGTTGTCATGGTGGAAAATTTATTCCTCCATTCGGTGTTTGAAACCTACTTAATTGCGTGTTTTACTTATTTTACTGCACGTATGTGCATGAACTATATTAAATCTTCTTTAACTTTTGATATACATTACAGAAATGGAATATAATCATATTTAATAGTTTAATTTTATCATTTACTCAGGTGTTTACTTCCTTATTATTTGTTAATATTTACCTACGATTTAATTCATGCAGCAGCTAAGTATGAGCTGCAAGCTATATTTTTTAAGGTCAGCAATCAGGCGTGGATTATCGATCCCTTTAAGGATTATTTTGATCTTGCCACTGGAACCACCTATTCTGGAGATGCAAGTAATTAATTCAATTTTCACGTAAGCACTATTTGTATTATTCACTGTCATCGAAAAACTAGTATGCAATACAAGTGCCTTATTTGCATTGGAGAATCTCTTAAGTGCATTGTCTCGACTTCATCTCTTATTTTAAAACTTGTCCTCTTCTCTAATGATGTGCTTACCTCACTTGTAATTCAATATACAATTGTCCATTCCAATGAAACAAACGATATAGCTAATGTATTTTTAGGGGGAAAATAAGCAGGTTGTTAAATAGACTGGCGGTGAAATTCTATCACGAGAGCAGTACTTTGCTTATAGATTTAAATGCATCATTCATTGCGACAAAACAGTCCTTTTCGCAGCGTTAGCGGTTCTCGAAATATTCCATGCTTCATGATTACATTTTCCTCAAATAAACTTGTCGATTTTATTTTCTCTTCCTTTGCAAGAAGTGGTTACTATGACTTTTAAATTTATTCCTCTATATTTCCGATAAACAAACGTTGTGTGTAGGTAATTACTTATTGCTTAACAAACAAAAATGCATCGTGGGCAACGCTGGAAGAATCATTAGCAAAAATAGTATGAACGTTTGCAATGGGCAGAAAAAGTTGTGTGAGTTTATCACTTCAGTTTTCTACTTGCATATTGTGTCGTATTAATAATTTGGGGAGTTACATTATTGCTCTACATTGTCATTACCACACACATTGTTGTTTACGTTACTCTTGCCTGGTAGCTTTTGCTAGCCACGAGTAGTGGGGGAATATAGCGTCTGTCTCAGTTAGGATTCCGTGAGGAACGGACCGCGTGTGCAAGCCGGGCTTTGGATCGGCGGAGATTTCCTCCCATTTCCTTCCGTTTTTAATAATGTAGGAACCCCAAACGATTGGGAAACACATTTAGGAATGTGTGAGTAGATTTGTGTTATGGATTTTGTGCAGTGAAAAACCCACGCCTTCTTCTTAACCTCCATACCATGTTTCGGTCCTCCGCGGCCAAGTCAGTATATTCCCCCTCAATGTGCGTGCTGGTATTAGAAATTGATTTAATTTTTCATGTGAACTTTTAGGTAATTTACCCAGCATGTAACGAAGTTTATCACTGTCTTGAACTTGCATGCATATAAAGAAAGAAAGAAAACTTCTTGATGCATAACTATTTTATCATTAATGATAAAAGAAAGGCCACATCAGCGTAAAACACTTTTACAGTTTCACGTTGAAATCAAACATCTGCCAGCGAGCGTTAATTCTTTACTTTATTGTTGTTTCAGTCATCTTAATGTAAGCCCAACATTCCTCCGAACAGCCTCTTCTTGTTTGTTCTAGAGAGCCATTAGTTTATCTCGCAACTAATTGCGCCAATGTTGATGTACATCAAACCGTAACGTTGTAGTGCAATTCTCCTTATGTTTTATGAGCTGGAATAGAACGATTTTGGTCACGCGACTGCATCTTAACAAGCTGCAGGTATTACTTCTCCCGAGTTCTCGAATACTATATTCATGATATCCTGGAATAAGCAAACATTATTGTATCTCTAGAATCAATAAGGGGTAGCACGTAAAGTAGAAGACGACTTAGAACAGAGGTGATATGTCCTACTGCAACGCTCCTTGCGGAAGGTGATTGATCAAGGTAGACCAGCTAGCTTGTAAACGGTAACCAGCCGATAGGTGTAGCTGAAGTTACCTATTTTTAAATAAGTTATAACCTAATAAAACAGTGTATCCATTTGTAGGAATGACTGTATACGATTGCTCTATCCGTCCGGAAACAATCGTATTTTAAAATTATATTAAATCGAGTTTTATTTATGGACCCTCTTTAACTGCTGTGGTCCTTAGCGTCCCATTCTATATTGGGCGTGAAAGACCGATAATTTTGCTTGGAGACCTCTTTATCAGGCTTGAGGTACTTTTACGTACCGTAAATCTACGTCACGGTACCACCGGCTTTACTTCCCTTCCTGAAGAAGCACGCTAAGGATTTTCCCCGGGAAAAAAATCCATCGCCTCCGCCGGGAGATTACTAATTTATGGACTATTGGCAATATGTTTTAAAGGCTTTGAAAATGGAATCTGTAGTACAGTGAAACCTACCCAAATCGGACATGAATAAGCAGGAATCGTATGATATATTGTATACTTCAACTGTAATTTTTCCTGAAAAATACGGAAACTGATCAACGTTGAAATGGAAATCGTCTGCAACTGCTTAAAATGAAAGTTTGCAATATTAAAACCAATTTCTTTTGGAACATGCTGCGCTTCCAAGGAAACTGCAATTGTTTATGTATTTTATTTTGACATACTGTACTTTGGAGGAAACTGCATATGAGATTTCTTTGTAAACGTTCATACCTGGGCAGAGATCGTGACATGACGAAAGAAATGGAAAGGTGTGGTTTTACTTCAATGTTGTTTGTTACTTGGAGCGTTCTATTATGACAAATGCTGTGCATTTTGTGATAAAGACTATCGCAAAAAAAAGTGCCGCTTTCTCAGATTACGTGTATTGTGTTTAGATTACTAGTTTAGTGTTAAGATGTATGCGCTAGTGCAAGGACAAAGAGACTCAAATCTATAGTACAAAATTTGTTAATTAGTGTTGTGATCACTGTATTGGTGAAAGGACAGAGACTGAAATAATGTATGCAAATACATAATATTTACTCGATAATGCAGTGGAGATAAAATTAAATATATACTAAGATGAGTGCTTTTTAATAAAACATATGATACTGAAGCTATTGGCATGGTGTTTGAGATTAATTTTAAATCTATGCTCAGGAAAAAATTCCGGAAAACCTGAATGATACTGAAACCTCAACAAAACTGCAAAAAAGTTTAGGATCGTTCACTTTCGTCTTGAATAGGGTACACTGTATCAATATTAAGTGCATATTGCGCAACTATCACATGTCACGCTGATTTATTACTTTAACTCCTGGTATATTTCAACTAAGAATAAAACGTCGCAATACTTTAGTCCAATAAAACATAATCAACTGAAGGTAATTTAAATAAGACGTTTTATTGTATTTTGTATATTAAATCCTGTGTTTTGAAATAAAACATTCATAATTCTGAGTAACAATTGCTGTGTTTCTCTGCTAGAGTATGATTTTTTGGCGTAAATGATCAAGAGATTATTAATTCTACAATTCGAGCAGTTGCATAAAACTCTCTTATTTAAGCTGATAGCAAAATTTGGTGGAAAATCATGAAAAGCTGAATATTAATTTACCTTCTTTATTGTATTTATTTCATATACTTTTCTTGTGGTCTTATGGCATCAGTTGCGGCCAATTCAAAGCTTCGTGCATCTGAATGTATAGAATTTTTTATCCTCATATTTCAATGTCTACAATGCTCCACACAGTTTATAACCTGACTTGAAGCTTTCAGCCGAAGGTTCAGGAATGATGTACTAAAAATCTCACGTGCAAGCTTTTTGAAAATGACTAAATAGGTACATAACTTATATTACATGTTTGTGTAATTTAGTTTTTTTTAAACGAAACGAAATAGAGAAATACAAAATGCTTACTTATTTCTCTCATAATTTCGTGTAAGTCTAAGAATTCTTATTCCAGCTTAAATTAAATACTAAATATATCAGAATCAAGTGGCTATAGTTAAAATGTGTGTTACATTTATATTTTAGAGACACATGTCTTAAGCTATGGTTGACAGATATGTATAAAAATTAGGCTTAAAACGAATAAAGTTGTATGCAAAATTGTATTAAGGATTTACAGATTCTCTTCGGTTTTATTGTGCTTCTTTGGCTACTTCTGGGCTTTGGTAAACGTCGAACATATAATTTTAAATTATTTACTTTTTTTAAACTTTAGATAAATCCTTGTTATCCTGCTGCTACCCCGCTTCGTGACTTGGTCCCACGGACATGGCGGCAGTGGATCAATTTGCTTCAGCCGGGCTCTGCTATTGCCTCTTTCTCCTACAATGTATATTCCATCTCGTTGATAGAAACCTATGCACCACTCTGTCACTGAGGGAGGAAAATTTAGAGAAATGCAACCACTTTTGCCATGCTCATTACACGCCATTCTCCATTCAAAGCGGCTTTGCAAATTGAATACACGTGTATGAAAGTATGCATGTCCGAAGACATGGTTAATCTCCTGTGTAATACCCGACATAGAAATCCTTAAGCAGTTGGTTTCAAATTATCTGCGTCCAAACCATTATCAATACAAAGAATGTAAACAACAGCGGTCACTGACGGCAGGTAAACACGGTCTGATGAGTGCTGTCTACAAACACCAACAGACTGTACGAGGAATGGGGGTGGTTTGTAACCTACGACAGAACTACATAAATTACAGTAATAGCTATGCTTCATTTCTTTTCATTCTGGTTTTAATGCTTAGAAATTCCTAAGCCTGGTAATGAACAATCAAATACATGAGCTATTTAATGAACATTGTTGCGTAAAATAAATAACTGCAAAAACAGAATTATTTAAAGGAAACATTTTCGCGGCAACAAAGTTGCGTATAATGCATTTCAGTTGTTCTTTTTGGGATGTTAGGCATTTACACCTATGTGAACTGTGTGGTCCGACTACAAAGCCAATATGCTACAACATGACTACAACATACAACGTTAAGTTGCTTCCATATATTGTTTCTCCCTTCAGAGAAATACAGGATGTTTAAAAATAGAGGAGATAAATTCAGGTATGCATTCAAAACAGTGATATTCACCGGAACGTTTTTCTTCCTGCAGGTAGTTGCCGTGACAGAAGATATAACAGGACACTGACAGTTCACTCCGAGGCGAAGGGTATATTGAGTGTTGTGTTTGGTATTCGATTAAGCGGTATGTACTCAGATCAGGAGCTAGCAGAAATGCACTTCATGTACGATTAGGCGGACGGCAATGCTGCGCCGACTCATCGTTTGTACCAAGCAGGTACCAACAGCAAAGATGTCCAAATCAGAAGTGGGAAGACATCTGATCGTCTCCATTGCCGTCTGTGCACTAATGGGAAGTTTACATCTCCTGGTTTGGGGAGAGGACGAGAGCAACAGTTGTATCCTATCATTTGCAACGTGTACAGACCCTGTCACCAGCAGATTGCCCTGCTCGATTGATGTTCTGCCAGCGGTTCATGCAGAAGTGTGCTACAAATCCGAACTTTCCTGCCTTAGTACTATTTACAGATGAAGCACAGTTCACACGAGATGGCATTACAAATTTCCACAATCAGCATGTATGGGCATATGAAAACCCACATGCAATTGTTCCACCTCATCACTAATTGTGGTTCACTCTCAACATGTGAGCCGGTATCTTGGTGATAGGTTAGTTGGACCCCATGTACTTGTAAACAGATGTACAGGCCATGCGTACACAAACTTTCTGGAAAACACCATACTTCAAGTGTATGAAGACACTCCACTGATCATTCGTTAACAGGCTCACTTCTTGCATGATGGCGCTCCTGCACACTTCAGTCGTACCGCTCGCCGGTACTTGGATCGAAGGTTTCCTGATCGATGAATAGATAGAAGAGGCCCTATTGCTTGGCCACCACGCTCACCTATTTGAACCCTGTCTATTTCTACTTATGAGGCTGTTTAAAAGCATTGGTGTATTCGTCTGCGGTGCCTGATATGGAATCCCTTCAGAATCGAATTGTGGCAGATTGTGAGGAGATACGCAATACTCCTAGAATTTGGAGTCGTGTTCGCACGACCATGAGACGTCGATATGAGGTCTGTATCCAAGCAGGAACATCCTCTTTGATGTCACATTGAACATCTTCTGTAAAGAAAACTACCTGCGGTAAGAAATGCGTTCCGGCGAATATCACTGTTTGGACTCAGAAACCAAGCATTTCCGGATACATGTGTAATGGATTTTTTTATTGTCTAAATATGGGGAATGCATACCTGAAAGTATGCCCTCTATTTTTGAAACAATCTGTATATGGTTCAGATATACTGCAACCATAGAGCGTGCAAGTTAAAACTATGTCAAACGAAAATTAAAATGATGAAAATTCCATCAACCGCTTTTTTCTTTCTTTTAAATAATTAATTAACAGTAGAGATGTGATGTTCCACTCCTCTCTCATCTCTATTTCTCTTTATGGAGAGAAATTAGTTATTTATTACATTCAACAATTATTAAAACACTAGGTTGCATGTGGGCCGTGAATAAAGATTTGTTTGTCCACAGACAAAACAAATTGTGTAAATTGACTATTATCCTTTTACTAAGCGTTACGACATTAAAAAAGCCTAACATCCTCACTTTTAAGGGAGAATCAAGATGTATAAAAAATTTAGAGCAAATGACAGGTTTTAATTCCTTGGAGAGTCTCATTTCACTCTTCGGATCTGCAGATGTGGATTAAAAGTTACATTTAATCAAACAGACATCAGCTGATTTATAAGCGGTATCTTGAAATCATGAATAACAGTTTACTTTAGCTTCCTTAAAATACAACTAGGAAAACGAAAAAACAAAAATTTGGAATGATATGAGCTAGTCTTACTATGACAAAACAATTGAAAAAAAAAACTAAGAAACTTCTAAGAATGAAACTAGGCAAAAGACCTTTTAGAATCTAAAATACATAATATAAAACAATCTCTCTCAAACAAAATACAAATTGCGGTGCCATATTTTTAAATTTCAGAAATTATCTAGAAATTGTAAAATGAACCCTTATGAGGAAGGCAGGGTAGAACAAAAATTAAATTCATATAAAGTTATGGCAGTCTCTGCAGTCATTTATTAGATCAGAAAAATGTCTGTAGGTATTGATATCAAAAGAATCAGAAGGGTAAGCAAAGCAGATGAGATGCAGGAGTGTGTTACTGGAAATTCAAAGCAATGAACCTATTTAATAGGGGCTTAAAATAAAAATATAATAGACCTAGAAAACGAATGCAGAAAAGATGGATACTAACAAGTACCAGGAATAAGTAACACTCGCATCCCATTTGAATAGTACAGTATCATCCAACAGGAAAAATAAACATAGAGAAAACAAGGAAAAGATGGAAATATTTAAACTTCGAGACGCAATAGGTCTAAGACCTAAACATGCTGGTGATTATAATTTCACCCATTAATTTTATATTAATTCTGCACTCGGCAATATCACATGGACAGTATTTAAGGAGAAACTGACGTGTTTTGAATAATACATAAATTAATTCTGGAACTTTCCACAGCACTTGCATGAAATGTAATATGTGAGCCATAGAGGAATTAACATTTTTGAATAGTTACTAATAATATATTCAAAACTATTTCTTCAGCAGAACATAACGCCTTTAGGGTGCATTATCTCTAAAACTGTTTATGCTATTAATACAAAATGTTTAATATAAACTCCTTGAAGTTATGTCTATCATAATTTGTCATTACTTTGAAAAGTGCTATAAAAATTAATACATTTTAAAAAATTTACAATTTTGTATACTTAATAGTAGAAAACCAGATTAGAAAGAAAGAATCACACGAAAAATGCAATGCCATAACGGGGAGATCCGTGGTTCAAATCTCGGCTATTGCATTGAGTTTTCCAGCTGATTCGAATTTTTTTCCCGGTAAATCACAAGGAGATCTCAAATTGTATTGAGATGGCATACCCCAATGTCGACTTACAGTGCTGCAAGTACTTTAAGTCCCGGGCTTCATAGTTTCGACGACTATTAGGTTCAATTAATTGGGGAATTTAATGTCGTACCGGCATGTTGACATGGCAGCTCAGCGTTAGAGCAACCGGACGGAGACCGGGAGATCCGTGGTTCAAATCCCGGATATGGCATTGAATTTTTCAGTCGTCTGATTCTCCTTTACAACACACGGCTTGTGTGGAAGAACAATTAATTCCAGAAAACCAGACTGCTTCAGAGGTCTTAAGTTGTAAAAATAAAAATGATGCAGTAGCACTGTTGTTTGTTGTATAAACTATCCAGTTTTGTTTTTCCGCTCCCCATTCATAATTCATTGTTTAACGTAAAGATAAAGATAGGTAACAGTCTTTTACGGGACAATGATCTTAGGGTTATAAATCACATTGTGCACCATATCCTGTACTTCGATTCACTTTATCTTACAGGACACTTATATGGAATATCGCAGACATAAAGAACAGGAACTTATCTAATCTGCCTATTCTATGCGGTGTAAAGATTGTTAAAACATCAGCTTCTTTTATATTCCAGTTGGGTTATCAGTGTTGCCATAATTGTCCAAGAAAAGACAAGCAGGCTGTTACATCAAGTGTTCTGCTAACCTACACGTGACAACTTTGTATTGCGACACACGACGCGGTGGCTCAAAGACCTCCCGCGTGAGACTAATGATAAAAATCGCCATGCACCTTCCTCAAGGTACGCGAACTGGAAGCGAAATGAGCGGAGATCAACGGAAGTCGAGAGAGGCAAGGTCGTCCGTGAAGGTGCATTGGTCTCTAGCGGAACTGCTCAGCAGGAGCATGACGGCTCTGCACGGACTCAAGTACCCGAGGTCGTGGTGTTACCAGGGATGTATCCGGACGGGAAGGATCCGAAAATTATAACACTTCCGTCAAGGGATTTTTTTGAGTATTGTATTTAATTACTGAAAATAAAACCTTCATTTTTGTATAGCAACAAAGGTTATGCACCTTAAAATCTGTGGGGTTGGGGCACGATATACTGCTGGCAAGAATGTGCTTTAAAAGAAAATATTTAAGGCACGCAGAACTCAAATTCTTGCAGGTAATTCATGATATGCGCAAGCATTTAACTCAGAACGGAATGCAAATTTAACTAGTCACGTCTCTCAAAAATATTTAAGCCAATTTTGGGCAAAATACTGGATGGGTTGCATTGTAGACTGTCATTCCTACTTCGTATCCTTTTTTTAATGTCTTTTTATTTATTGTCGCTATAAACAGTTGTATTATGACGTACAAATTAGAGAACAATGCATACATTTCATTATAATGCATTATCTGTGTATTATGACAAATTAATTCAACATAACACACAGTGTACAAAATAAACTATATAGTTTTGTTTTACAGTCACAGTTTGTTATTCAGTGAGGCGGAATGAAGAAATTTAAGAATACTTTGGATCATTTTCGGATTATTGAGTACTGTTGGAAGATAAGCTGTTATATTGAACTGTTTTCTTTTTTCATATGTTGGACAACCTGTAAAGATGTGCCTGATGGTTAAAGTTTCACGACAGTGTTGACTTTCAGGTGGCGGTTCCTTTCATAAAATGGCAGAATGCGAGAATTTTGTATGCCCAATGCGACGTATCATCATCATCATCTGTCGCGGCGTTTTAAACTTGCTAACAAAGCAAAAGACAAAACTGAATAGATATTATGGAATGTTATTTGGTTTAGGCATTACTAAGCCAATTATTAGTCCAGTTACATTTTGTTTTATCTTTCATGTGACACGTGACATCCTGGTAGGTACGTTAGGGTCATTTTGGGGATGTTTGACGACTTCTCGCGCTGCAAAGCCTGCTTTATCGTTGCCTTTAATGCCTACATGGGAAGGTATCCATAGAATAGTGATTTGTTTCCCCATGCTCTTAATATGGTGGGATAGTTGTTGTATTTCACGGACGATGCGTTGCGCAAATATCTGATCTTATCTTCTCCTGATCAATGTGTGCGGAAAGCGTATTTCTGCGTGGAAAAGCGCGCTTCAATAGCTCATATACACATTTGATATACAGATGCCCTCAAAACGCAACAAGGTTTTTATTATTATTTTCGAGAGCCTCCTGGATAATTTCTTTGCAAAGTATGCAAACGTACCTCGCATCTACAAATGGAAACTGGCCTTGAAATTTAGTTATGAATGCTATGTCACAATCATTCAGTAGTAATTAATCCGCTCTAGGTTCAAAACAGGGTTGGTTCTGAGCCTCAGCGACCAGTTTATCCATTTCTACCACCAGGTCGCCCGTTGTGAACAGCAACCGCGCAGTAAGCTTGCTATTATTATTAAAAACGATTTTAAACTATCGTTACATGCTCAGAGTAGCTTTCATTTATAAACATTTAACGAGTACGCAGCATAAATACACTGAAATATTACCCATGAGTACAAAAAGCAAGTGAAATTGTTCAGGGCGCTACTCAATAATATAAAATAGCAGGGTGGTCGCGAACTAAAATGTCAGGATAAATTACTTGGATAAGGACTTTTTTCCCAGGGTTCCCTTATCCTCTGATGACAAATATACTTCTAAGCTCTATAGAACCTGGTTCATTTGAATATTATTTTCCTAATCTCATTCATTCATCGCCATATGACTTACTTGATTGAAGCACGTTAACTTATTTACAAAATGTTTTCTGCAATTGGACGCAAGATGCCCACACCCCTGCAAAGACAACCCATTATATTGCAAAACAATGCTCGGGTAATGTCGCTGCTATTGTTACAGCACCTTTTATTATTATTATCATCATTATTATTATCATTATTATTACATATTCTTTATTGTCGCTTCAACTTTAAAGTTATTTCGCGACTACTTTAGAATACAGAACATGATTACAGCGAAAATGCAATATTTTAAATAGTAATAGTATATACAACATTAAATTCTCTAGATAGGTGTGCTACACACTGTTATACAGTTTTGTCGCTTTCTTAAAGTTTAAAGTTCATTGTTGTGCTAATTTAGGCGTCTGGTAGGCTGTTGGGGATGTCACATCTTTCTCTGTAATGTACATAGAGACAGCAGGTTGTAACGAGATGAACTGTGAGGTTGGATCTGCAGAGGTCGCACACAGGAGGAAGGTCACGGTTGAGATGTTTGTGCGTTATAGAAGTATGTCCAATACGTAGTCAAGTTAATACAACTTGGTCTTTGCGGTTGAAATGATAGTATTGAAGTTTGGACTCGGAAATGTAGACATTATGTAACTTGCTTCTAGATGTGGCTTTCCATGTTTGTATTCATTGATTAATGCAAGTCTTTTTGATGAAGTTGATGAAATCCGTGTGTGGGATCTTGATGTCCTGAAGGGGATGTTTGGTGGTATCTTTAGCTGCCTGATCAGCCGATTCATTTCCCGGAATTCCGACATGAGGAGGAGTCCAGGCGAATGATATTGATTTACCAGAGATTGTACAGTTGTACAGTTTCTGAAGATCTTTAACGATGTTTTCTTGCTCTCGACTAAATGTATTCACCGGTTTAGGCTACGGGAAAATAAATATTCTGTTACAATAATTAATATCACAACAATTCTGTTAGTGTCCTATTAAGTTCTGTTAATAAACTGTGGTATAACTATGGAATCATATGCATTGTTACTTTCTCTACTACGTACATAGTAAGTAGCATTTCTGCCCAAAACTTCGAAACCGAAATTACGCCGAAAATACATGTTTTGAGGTGCCCTGAATCCAAATAAAGCATTTTTAGAACCATGTCGGTGTATGTGTCTGTCTGTCTGTCTGTCTGTGAGCAGCATAACTCAAAAACGAAAAAACGGATAAATACCAAACTTGGTATTTGACTTTAGTATCTTCCAAGATGCGACACGAAGATTTTCAAGTAAATCCTCCGACCCCATATTACTCTTTACTGGAAAAGTTTTTGAAAAATTTTTTTTCTCAAAAATGGCTTTGACTATTTTGATTAAAATATCATACGTTTAAGATATTTTCATAGCAAGCGAAATGTATTCTGAATGACTTTCACATAACTGATAAACCGTAAATTTAACTACGCCTAAATGTAGATCTCGTTAAAACACACAATTTATGTCATATACATTTTTTTTGTC
This sequence comes from Deroplatys truncata, assembly GCA_030765065.1. Taxonomy (NCBI): domain Eukaryota; kingdom Metazoa; phylum Arthropoda; class Insecta; order Mantodea; family Mantidae; genus Deroplatys; species Deroplatys truncata. Next base: position 138,966,696 of record CM060988.1, read on the forward strand.
CAGTGAGCTATTTCCGAGATATTCCTTGTTATTTGTTTGGATTTTCCAATACATATATTTTCTCAAATGAAAATTCGTTATTCGTTTTTTTATGTCCTGGACATGTAAAGAAATGGAATGCTTCACATAGCAACCAGCTCTTAAAATATTTGACTATCGCTTAAAGCCTACCACATTCCTCTTGCACTTACAAGAAAATTAGGAATACGATAGTTTCTGCAAATGTTTATCTTGATTAATGTGAAGCAGATGGAGAATAACCGTTTGTGAAAATAGTTTGTACAAGAGTAGGGAAAGTCATGTGAGTGCAACACATCTTATTTTTTTTATTATTACTGTTTTAACTCCATCTTTTCAGATGAGAAGAATGACGCTCAAAGGGAACCTGATATCCATCCTAAGGACTAAGGCAAATCCCGAAATAAACATTCGGCAGCTTTAGCCAACTATAACTTGCACCTGTATCCGCAGCATGACAGGCAAGAATTTTAGCCACGTATCTTCCGTAGCCATCTCTTGCGTCTCTGATGCCAAACAAACCTTCTAAAGGCTAAGCCAAGGAAGAAGGGAAGAAATGCAGACATGCTGAACGAAAGGAATTGTTGAGAAAAGGGGAGTGACTCAACCATTGAGCTGTTGCTCTGCTCCAAAGTCACAAGTTACCAAGTTTACTAATCCTGGATGCGTATACCTACTAAGGATACTAAAGGAGTCATTGTCCGGTACGTAAGAATAGGTCCAGAATATAGATAGTATACTTTACGAGGTCGGATTCATAAGTCAGTGACTTTTTAAAGAAAATAACAGTTTTTCCAAAAAAAACAATTTTATTTCTCAACACAGTGCTCTTTCAATTCAATACAGGTTGTCTAATGTTTCTCCAATTTTTTAACCCCTCCAAAAATCTGACTTTTCGAAGTCTGCAAAATATGAGGCTGTTTCTGCGATGATTTATTTACTGGACGTGAATTTCTTCCTAGTGAGCCAATTTTTCAGGTTTGCGAAGAGGAAGAAGTCGCTTGAAACCAAATCTGGAGAATATGGTGGGTGAGGTAGCAGTTCGTAGCGCAATTCCACAAATGTTGTGATGGCAATGGCTGACTTGTGTGCGGGTGCATTATTCTGGTGAAAGAGGGCCTTTTTCTTCACTAATGGGGTCGTTTCTTTAACATGTCCTTGTGAAACTGATCCAGCATTGCGGCATAACCTGTGGTCGTTTTACCCTTTTCCAGGTAGTGGATGTCTATCACCCCTTGTGAATCCCAAAAGACAGCTGCCATGATTTTTCTTGCCGACGGAATGGTTTTCGCTTCCGCAGGTTCGCCGAAGGAAATCCACTGCTTTGATTGTTGTTTGGTTTCAGGTTGATAGTAATGGATCCAAGTTTTATCAACTGTGATATAACGCCGCAAAAACTCATTTGGGTAACGCTGGAACATGTTCAAACATCCCTGTGAAATGGTCACACGATTCCGCTTGTTCTCAACTATGAGCAGTCGCGGCACCCATCTTGTTCACAGCTTTCTCATACCCAAAACTTCGTGCAGAATGTTATACACCCATTCAATCGAGATGTTTACGGCTTCGGCTATCTCACGGATTTTCACTCGGCGGTTTTCCAACGCAGTATCGTGAACTTTGTTCACCATTTCTTCTTTCGTGACCTCAACCGGCCGTTCTGTGCGCACGGCATCTCTTGTGCTCGAACGGCCACATCGAAATTCTGTGAACCACTTGTGAACCATGCCATGTGATGGAGCAGAGTCCCCTAATACTTGTTTAGCTTTTCTTCCGTCTCCTTCAACGTCTTACCACGCAAAAAGTAGTGCTTTATCAGAACTCGAAATTCACTTTTCTCCATTTTCTACGAAGCAACACACATCTACTTATTTTAGACGCTCTCAACAATGTTCTAAGAAACAAATGACGACGAATTTCTGCGATTATACCCAGAATAGATTAAGACTTGGGTGCAAACAAGAAACCTGTGATTAGAACGCTATCCCTCGTCAAATTGATGGACTTATCAACCCGCCTCAGTAGATGTACTATACCCGTTATACTCATGACACTGACGCACCTGAATGAGTCTTTTATTACTTAGGATGAGTGACTAAACAAAATAAACACATGTATAAATGTTGTTAGCACACAAACACATTTTAACACAACATAAGTAGCATAATTACGTTCACTACAGTCACTTGTGCCCGCCTATAACAAACCACATAAACCCAATCACACGCATCCTGTCCGAGGCATTATGGGGCCTTTATTTGTGTGTGCTTCTGCTGATAAAATTACAGAACCAAAGGTAGTCGAAGGTACACCTCCAGGGGCCTTAAGCGCAAAGCGCAGCCGCAGGATATTTTTATAAGAGGAGGACCAACAACAATTTCTGTGAAATGAAATCCCCAATGCATATGTTCTTACCTTTTATTGTTAAGTTGGCAGAACCTACTTCAAAATGTCGACAGTTTCTGCTATATAACCAATGACACTAAAAAGGGTTGGTCAAATTATTTCGTCGAGGCAACATCTCCTACTAAATCAACCCCTCAGTACTTCTAGATTACTCTATATATACGGAATTTCCTCAATTCCATAAGTATGTTTCATGTTTTCCTCTTATTATCATCTATGATACAGAAACCTACTAAGGTATTTTATAAGAAACTTGGGAAACTTAGAGGCTTTCGTCATTGATACGAGTATTGTAGCTAATATCACAAAATAATCGTTACTGACGTGTTACTTAAAGACAAAATGTGCTACATTTCTTTTAATTGGAGTTTAGCATTGAACATTTATGATACACAAGCCCACCTCCGTGATATGAGGGTAGCATATCTACCTCACATTCAAGAGGTCCCGAGTTCAAATCTCGGTTAGGGTAAGTTTGCTGGGTAAGGTTTTCTTTCTTTCTTTCTTTCTTTCTTTCTTTCTTTCTTTCTTTCTTTCTTTCTTTCTTCAGGGTTTTGCCTTATCTTGAGAAGAGGAATGTCAGTAACTCTTAAGCTCCACAGGTCCCGGGCCCTTTGAGCATCATTTCAATAATTTTGTTCATTCACAGTCCGCGATAATATATACCCGGATAAGAGCCGTTAAACTTGAAGCTCTCCCCAAAAGTTTTATTCGTGTAGCAAATACACAGAAAACGGCAATAGATAAAAAAGCAAATAGTAGGGGAGAAAAAGCGATGATACGAATTAGGTAAGTAAGAAGCAGAAAAAACCAGGAAGAAAATGGAGACGATAAATCTAGATCTGGTTTTTTAGCGTATCAGTTATGGCACACCTCTATAGTCCAAATAAAGTTCACATGCCCATAAAATGAAACAGTAAAGAATTTCCAGACTTAATAAGCTCGACACTAATACCGTTTTTATATCTTATAATGGGCACCGTGGAAGATCGCGGACTTGATACCGTTATTTTAGTATTGTTTAGATATTGAGTACTTCGTAGTTCAAACTGAAGAGTCCCTTAAACTTCATTACAGTATTACTCATTAAGTAGAGATCAATAATGTATAGCGATACAATACAATTAAGGGTAGTATTTATTTTAAATTTTATGTTAGAATTAATTTATTATTATTTCTCTTTACCTCATGCATTTCCTCTGTGTTATTCAGGTATTTAAAAGGTACGTAGTGCCACTTATTAGTCCCAACAAAACAGGAATTTTAGTTAGATAATTTGGAATTATAATTTCATATATTAGCAGAGTTATAAAAATCTGATGTGACACACTCCATGGTCTTCTCTACCCTTTATCACTTATTAGTGGGTATACAAACTAGTTCATATTAAAGCTTATTTTTCTATCCACTTCATTTTAATAAAAAAAAACCATTTCAGAAATAGCTACATTACACATTTCGTAATAGATACAAAGGGAACAGCGATAGTCAAATGTTTAAGAACTATACCCTATACACCTTAAAATTCCATATACTGCTTCCATGCAATTGTAAGAAACAACTGGATGTAGACAGGACTTTAAAAGAATGAGCAAGTAATGAACAATTCGAACCATTAGTAAGGGATCTCTCAGAAATGGTTTATGCCACAAGAAAGAGTTATTTGACATAAACTGTGGTTTTAAAACGAGATACAAATTTTGTGTAGTACTTTTTCGTCTATCGCTTGACGTTTAGCGGTTATACAAGATTATATAAACTTCTTTCCGAATGAAGAGGATTTTGGAGGCTATTCCCAGAAAATTTAAGATATACATGTTACTTGTCACGTAAATATCTTTAATATATGGCGTTTTAATAAAAATAGTTAGTCATTTTTTAGAAAATAACAAAAGTCGAAAAAATGTTACATGTGAAGGGTAGTTTGGAGTGGGAAATTTTCTTGAAAATCTTTCTGTCGCATCTTTGTAGGATACGAATATAAATACCAAGTTTGGTGTTCATCCGACTTTTTGTTTTTGAGTTTCTCTGTTCACACACACACACACACACACAGATACACACACGGAACGTATTCTAAAAACGCTTTCATTGGATTCAGGAAGCCTCAAAACATGCATTTCTGGTGAAATCTCAATATCGAATTTTTGAGTGGAATTTAATACCTTCTACCTACTATGTATGTATGTGGTAGAGAGAGAGAGAGAGAGAGAGAGAGAGAGAGAGTAAAAATGGTAAAGACAACAAGAGCAGCCATTGCCCGTTAGCATGTGCATATTAGGAGATCAGCAACTGAACTTGAAATTCCTAAGTGCCCTTTGCTATGGATAGCGATACTACAGTGAATGGCTCCGTAATGTGAAGTAGCAGCTATAGCTGTGGGTAATCAAGCTGAAAAAGGAATATGAGCACTTTTTGTTATACCAACTGAAACAACTAAAAATTAAATGAAACATAATTCATAATCATTTACTATACAGTCTAAATAAAATTGATCTCCCAAAATTGCATACTCATGTAATAGATAAATAACTTATAATTTCATAGTAATCATAACATTAATTCTTAACTCATTTACGAGGATCGTCCAATAAGTAAGTTTCCCTATTTTATAAAACACATTACACACAATTGATCATGTTGAATTAATTTTATTTATATTGTATAATCCTTCTGTTACTTTTCTACATAGTTAACACGTTTTTTCCAAGCATTTTTGGGGACGTGACACAAGTTCTTCTAAGCCAGTGTTGTACCGGTCGGGTCTTGTGCTCGCAACCAGCTGTTCACTGATTTAACTTCATCATTGGCGTTAAAAGTGCTTACCTTTGGGTTGAAGGAACAAGTGAAAATCACTTGCAGCAAGCTCCGGTGAATACGGAGGATACGAGAATACTTCCAAGTTGAATCTTGACTCAGGTGGAGCTCAGAAGATTCAACTGGGAAGTTTTCTCGCATCCTCCATATTCACCAGATCTTTTCCCAAGTGATTTTCACATGTTCCCCTGACTCAAAGGCCACAATGAAGATAAGCACTTTAACACCGTGACGAAGATCAATCAGAAGTGTACAGCTGGTTACGAGCACAAGACCCGACTTCTGGTTCACTTCTGATTCATCTTCGTCACGGTGTTAAAGTGTTTACCTCCAGGATGGCCCTTGAGTCAGGAGAACATGTGAAAATCACTTGGGAAAAGATCTAGTGAATATGGAGGAGGCGAGAAAATTTCCCAGTTGAATCTTCTAAGCTCCGCCTGGGTCAAGATTCAACTTGGAAGTTTTCTTGTATCCTCCGTATTCACCGGAGCTTGCCCCAAGTGATTTTCATATGTTCCTCCAACCCAAAGGTAAGCACTTTTAACGCCGATGATGAAGTCAAATCAGTGAACAGTTGGTTGCGAGCACAGGACCCGACCTGGTACAACACTGGCTTAGAAAAACTTGTGTCACGTCCCCAAAAATGCTTGGAAAAACATGTTGACTAAGTAGAAAAGTAACAGAAGGATTATATGATATAAACAAAATTAATTCAGCATGATCAATTGTGTGTAATATTATTTTATAAAATAGGAAAGCTTTCTTATTGGACGTCCCTCGTAACTACCACAAATACTAAAACTCTTGTGTTTTGAAAGAACAGGCTATTTTCTTCTTCATCTTTAACAGATTTCCCTTCTCCTTATAAAAATTACAAGGCGATGCCTTGGGACAGGCGAGGAGCAAGCAAACTCTGGATCACAACATATCCAGAGTGAGTGATCAGCCCAATGCCTGGTATATCGGTGAAGAAGAAAAAAATTAAATGTAGTGATGAAAGGGATGATAGGAAAATTCGCGGCTCAAATTATCCAAACCAACATTCCCTAGGGACCGAGAAAAATCGCGAAAAAACCGGCATGGTCTATTGCCAGATGAAATAGTATTTTGGGGGGTGAAGTTTTAACTGCCTGTTATCATCTTATAATTCAGGTTTAAAACCCAACACTTTAGGGCAATGGTGGGCTATAGTCATTCTATTGGGACCACATTAGTCCAAAACTAGGTTTTCGTCCTCATGTTTTGGAGTCTGGTCTAGCATCTGAATCTCTTAAAGCTTACGGTGTGCTACTATATTTGTGTTTTTTTTAATGTTTTTGTAATCTTGTAGTTATAAAATAAATTTTTAATAGTTATACCGGAAGGAATGTCTGCTTTTTAAGCCCTTCCATTTAAAGGTCTGCCCTCCGCATATTCGCTTTTGGGATCGGCCGTTCTGGATAAGTAGAAATGGCTCGGCTTAAATTAAATTAAATTGAATTTACTTATGGACGCTCTTTTACTGCTATGGTTCTTAGCGTCCTATTCTATATTGGGCGTGAAAGACTGACAATTTTGCTCAGAGGCCCCTTTATCAGGCTTGAGGAGATTAGTTTTCTCTTTGACCAGGGTCTTATATTCATAATATGATGTTAGAATGCAATTCTAAGGTGTGAACCAATTCTTTAGCAACATCTGTTTTGATTTTTTGATCATCTTGAAGCTTACATTTTAATGTTACCAGGATTTGGCACGACACGGGACCACCGGCTTTACTTCCCTTCCGAAGGAAGCCATGCTAAAGATTTTTACGCCCGAAAAACTCATCGCCTTCCCCCGGGTTTGAACCCGCGACCTCGGGCTCGAGTCAAGGGCAGTCTTATAGTGAATGTGATAGAATTTAACGAGGTTACCACGTGTACTATTTTGATAACGAATGGCTTTAATTTGAGGTCTATACACGCTTCTAAATTTAAAAAGATTAGAATTGGAGGGGGTCAGCCCTAGCTTACAAGCATATATTGCCAATTTTCTGTGAGGGCTCTCCTACCCCTCTCTCTCTCTCTCTCTGGCAGATTTATTTCATAACTGACTCTTTTTGGTTTCAAGAGCCTCAGAAATATTGCTGGTGGTATACAGAAAGTAGACAAGAATAAATACAAAAATGGTTCTTTGGCAAACAAGGGAAATTTCGATAATGGAAAGCGGATTTAAGCAAATTGAGTTTAAGAAATGTCCTCTGAAAAGTAGCCTTAGCGAACAGAAGACGTTACTTAATATCATCCGAAACATTCGTGGCAAACCCGGACGATTCTTCCGCCTACAACTTCTGTTATTCGATACAGTTAATAACTAGACGCCTATATCTCCATCATCAGATTACAGTGGAACGGATCCTTCAGCTGTGCTAAGTGAAAAAGTATCACGTATTTAATTGACCGCCACTCGCCGTATACTATCTTCTTTAATAATTATAATAAAGTAATTCAAATGTTTTCAACTCCTTCATTTTCTATCAACGTGGTGTTTACTTGCAATTACGTTGAATTATAGAAATAGCTGCCTCAGGCAACGGCTTGTAAACTGAGGCAAGAAAAAGTGGCCGGAAATTGTAAACAATTAGGCACTTTCTTGAAGCGAATCAGTCAAGCGTGTCCAGTAATATCTTTAAAGGAAGGAATAGCTAAATATTTAGATAAAAACTGGGGAGTTAATATTAGATGATGTAAAGCTGTGCTTCAATTTTTTGAGTCTATTAGCGCAGGGTTAATTTAAAGGAATGTATTGAAGTTAAAGACCCCTGAAGGATGGAAGATCGCATCTCTTGCACATATAAAATAATTACTACTAAATATTTCAAATTTTCTACTGAAGCAGTAATACCTTAAGTTCTGAAAGCTTGTTAAAACTAATCCATTTAATTGTCTGTACTCACTAGTACCAATAATCGAATAAAATCACCAGGACAAGTTATAATTACTTTATGGAATCAATTGAGCCTTATTACCTGAGGTAGGATTTACCAATGCAATTCGTGAGAAAAGGTAGATGTGCTCTTTATATGTTCACGCTTAGATATATCATTTTTGAGTAATAATCTAAGCATAATTTTGGCTATCAGCTTGGAATATTCAAGTATGTTATTTCAGTGCAATTTAATGTTTGTATGTATTACCAGTTTGGTAGATATATTCCTTTACCTTTATATTGTTCCTTTCTCTCAAATGCTTCAGTCCATTTAATTTTTAACGTATTTATTAAATTTGTATTGTATGTTCGTTATATCATGATGTGAACTACATATAAGTTGTAAATATTATTTGATATTACATTTTAGAATAAATTATTACTATTTATTTTACTCCCTGGTAATCACATTTTCCAAGTCTCCTTTTCAAAGTAACTGAGTTACATTTTAGTAAAAATAATCCTTATGATTTCAAGCTCACACCAAATAGCACTTGTAAATTAATATTATCTCAAGCTGAAGCTTTAAAATTCCACTCGAGGAAAAGAGCTCTAAGGAGGCAACTTATCTATCCAAATACAAATAAGTGCATTAAAATGGCTGCTGATGGAGTAGTTTGACTTGGTATGATAGCAAGGTTTTAAATTATTTGTATCATGTTTATAATACACCGGGGAACAATTAAAAGTCCAAAACCGAACATATGAATTGATCATTATATTTGTAATTTGTTACTCTTAAGCCGGACAATGCATGTGCCAATCAGTAACCGCAGAGAGTACCCGGTTGGAACTAACCTTCCTACTCTCCAGAACCTTCTGTAGTTCATACCAATCAGGTAAACTCACACGGGAAGTATTTTTTGAGCCACTTGAACGCGCTGTGGTTCGGAATACAAGCGTGTGTTCTAGCATCAGAACCAGTACAGAGATATGCAGTAAGAGGTGGTATGGATCCTCAAGTCAATTGGTTTGATAATGCTACGCTCACCACCTGAAAAACAACGATTGTTGTATTGACATAAAAATTTCGCTTAGTGAGGTTTTCAGTGAAATAGTGTAAAACTTTGTGCTACATTCACATGGCCTTCTATGCCCATTCTCCAACAAACTATTATTACGATAGTTTATTCTTCTATCTCCTTCATGTTAATCGAAATAAAAATTGTAGAAATGTTTTCATCACATATTTCTTTATATGAACAAGGAGATTAGGGGAATACAGCAGGCTTTAAGTGATAGCCAAATCTTTCAAGAGCTAGTCGCTATGTGATAACTTTAGTATTCCGTTCTCTTTACATAACCAAGAGAAAACAAACAAATAGGGAATTTCCGCTTGAGAAAAGTATAAGTATTTCAGAATTCAAACCAATAATAAAGAATATGTGGAAAATGGTTTATGCAAAAAATTTTTATTTGGCATAAATTGTGCGCCTTAACGAGATCTATGTTTTTGTGTACTAAGATGTAGTCTTATGGTTTACCAATTATGCAAAAGTCATTCAGAATGAAGAGAACTTCAGAGACTATCCCCCAGAAAATTCAAGATATAGGTAAATTTTATTTGTCATACACATGTTTTAAACACTATGGTATTTTAATGTCATTACAGCCGTTTTTGAAAAAATAAAAAATTACGAAACTTTTTCCAGCAAAGGGTAGTTTGGGGCGAGATTATTTTCTTGAACATCTTCGTGTTGCATCCTTGAAATATGTCGAACTTAAATACCAAGTTTGATATTTAACTGACATTTCTTTTGGGTTTATGCTGCGCACACGCACACATGGACCTGTTTCTAGAAATGCTTTTTTGAATTCAAGGGGTCTCAAAACATATATTTCTAGTGAAATATCGATATCAATTCTTGGGTGGAGTACAGTATTTCTATTCCATAGGCAGCGGAGAAAGTAATAAAGAGACTCCTGCCTCAATTTTTCCTCAGTAAGTTGCTTGTAAAATGTACATGCAATATGTTAATGTTCTTGAGTCTCTTTACACGAAACTTCACCACCACCGCGTCATGTCTTAGAGCATGTAAAAACTTGGACAACGAGAACTTTGTAAAACTTGGCATCACATTTTATCCACTGCCTTACCAAAAGATAAGATAATATGCAAAATAAGGATGCCCATAAAGTCGTAATACATTTTCATATTCCTCGTCCGCTACAGTAGGTACAATAAACATTATAATCGGATAGATTAGGACCTTATAAAGCCAGTTCAACACGTCCACCTTCATTGTCAACACACTGTTCTCATCAACTTGTGGTTGTACGTAATTTGCGCATAAGATTTGAGAGCAATCATGCCGCTCTTATTCGCTGTTTCAGCTCATGAACATCTGGCATCCTGTTAGTGTAAACTCGGCTTTTGATGAAACCCCATGCAAAAAAAAAAAAAAAAAAAACAACTCAAGGGGAGCGAAGTTCGGAGGAACGGCGGGCCCACATGTGATTCGCCGCTCTTCCGATCCACCAGTTAGGAAAGGTCTAATTCAGGAAGTCCCGCACCACAATGTTTGCATGAGATGGTCTCCCAGCTTGTTGATAAATGATAGAGGCAATCCTCTGTAGCTGCGGATCCAGGAACAACTACAGCATGTCTGGGCAGTTATCTTGTGTTGATAAAGGTGGACATGTTGAACTGCATTAGCGTCATAAGTTCCTATTCTATCCTAATACCATGTTTATTGTGTTGTAGCAGACCAGGAACATGAAAATGTATTGGGATTTTATGGGTACCTTAATGAAAATTCAGGGAGTTAAGCGATATAAACATATTACATAAGTCCTCTTATAAAATTGCATTATAATTATATTTTAAAAAGCCAATCCCTTATAAAATTAAGAAGAAAATGTTTTTATTGTATAAGTAGATAGATAGATAGATAAGGTATCTTTATTGGTTTCAAATTATTGAAGTTATTTCACAAGTATTTAGTGCATGGGTCATTGACCGTACATGCATATTTAAGATGCAATAGGGTGACAAAATAAACAACAGAGAAAGAAAACACAACAAAAAGAACAAGAGAAAGGGAAATAGAGATAAATTACCTTTGTCTAACTGAACAAATTTGACTTAGCTTCGCGTACTTTAGCCAAAAAATTGCCCATGTTTTGCCAGCTCCTCTGGTCAGCCAGTAGATCCCAACATGCCAATCTCTTTCTTGAGGGACTTAAGAATTTTTCTTTGAGTTTAATCGTTCGCTGGTTCTCCCACTGCACATTCCGCCAAAATATGTACCCAGTCCTTATCCAAATCACAGAATGGGCAGATTCTCCTGCCAGAATCGTCAGTAATTTTCTGTGCCCTCCAGCCCCCCAGTCTAAACCATGCCATTCCTGATCATTCCTTTCTTCCTAAATTAAGTATATATGCCTCTTTACCCCAGTTCAATTTTATTTCATTTGCTAGACTTACAGAAGGTTTAATTTTACAATCCGATTCTATTTCCTGTTGGTTGATGTCTCTTAGTCTTCTTTTAACACCTTTCCATATGTTTTTGTCATTTGTTTCAGCTCAGACATACTGACCCCATGTACGATCTCGCCTTTGAGTTTGTTTTAAAAATGACGATTACCGCTTGTTTGTAATATCTAAGCAGCTATTGGGTAATTACAAAAAGAGACGCAGGTAAAATAACATTTATATGAAAAGTGTCACATAAGAAGCTACAGAGAGTCAAAAGCACCTGTAAAGTGCTTGGTGCTTAGCCCTAGATTAAGTTTTTCGTTGGATAGTAGCTGGTGAGGATTGTGCAGCATTAGATCCTCTGCTGCCGTGAGGATTTTAATGTTAACGGTTGATTTTGCTAAACGTAACACTACGTTCTAACTCAAATCCAAACAAGCAGTAAACGAGGTTGCCCTAATTTTACAATAGACAAACGCATCTACGCTTGAATAAACATACGGTCACACCGACTGTCCGGTCCGTATTGCTGTGATAGCGGCTCATGCAGAGCTGCAGTGGCTAAACAGAGACTTCTGAAACGGTTAAGTATTAATTAGCGATGCGAATCAGCCTCTAAAGTGTATCTCCACATCAATCCGATTTAAAAAAACATAACAAGGGAAGTAAAGGGGTTGGAATATAATTTGTTGTCTATACTTATATTATTAAGAGAGAAAAATGTGTGTATATCATAGGCACGTTATTGCGAACATAGATATAGGTAATACAACGGAGGGCACATCTCGCGCACCGCGACCTACATGATCTATTCCAGGAGGAATGGATTAGGTGAGCACCACAGGAGGCTACAGGCCACGTGACGCGCAGAAGTCCTTAATATTTCCTGGCTCGGAAACACAACCCACTATTGAAGCTGCTCAAAGAGAGCGATGAACGACCCTTGCAACCAGGCACCACTCTGGTGTCCACGGAGAATACTCTTTCCTTGGAGAATATATCCGCGCCATCTATCCGGGACCGCCCCACGTCACGAAACCTGAAAGCACACCTGATCGTGGTAGAAGAGAACCCACCCCAATATACGCCTTCCGACCAGGAAAAGCCATGAAAACCCAAGGTCAGAGTGGGCGATAGACGCGAATTGAACCCGGAACCTCCAGAATGCGCGCCTCGCACGTTACCGCAGAGCCAACTTGTTCGATTATTGCTAACATGGAGTTTTAATGACTTCCAGCTTAAAGGGGTAAATGCTGAGATTTAATATCTTTGCTTAAAATTGAGTTATTGGACGGGGAAGTTGCAAAGTGTGTTCACATTACAAAACTTACCTCCGATATCGCCGAACGTTTTGTTATCAAGCATATTTCTGGTATGTTTTGATAAAACCTGGTACACTTGGTTTTTAAAATCTGGAAAAAATTAAAACCTACCTTACAACCCTTACTGTTACCCTAATCTCCCTATTTTCAAACCGTAACATACAAATTAACTCTATTTGGCGCATCTAAGACATAACTTTGTATACTTATGCTTTAAGACCCAAACGAAAATTATAGGCTTCCTTACAACTCTCAAAACCTACCCCTACCGCATTTTTAACCCCTTATGTAGAAGTCTACACTGTTCAATCTTTTGGACAAAGTATTATCAATTATATTGTACGACGTGTCAAAAATCATGGGTTATCTAACAACTTCCAAAAACTATTTAATCCTTATTTGAATTATGTAGTACCTCAAAATTTTTACAAAATACACCTATAATCTTTTTCATCTCCTTATAGACAAAACTACAATGCTTGGTCAATCAGGGCGCAAATTTGTGCATTTGAGCTATAGAAATCGGTAAAATGATACCTTAAAATGTCAGAGAACTACCCTTACTTATGTTTTCAACCCTTATGTTAGGTAACAATTTGTATAATTTCACAAATCTGGACAAAACGTTCTGCACCTACATTTTAGGTAAGAGTGAAAATTGTTGGCTTACGTAAGAAAGAAGGAAAAGATAAAAATGAAGAAAGAAAAAAAGAAAGAAAGGAAAACTCACCGCTATACGTATTTTCAACCCTTTTCAGAATGTTTCCGAATGAGTGAGCTAGTGCAAAATATTAGTATTGGATATATTTCATAATGCCAACACATACTTAAAAATCAATTGGATAATAGACTATCATCTTTCTTAAAGTGAATAGCCTACAAAGGAACGAAAAGAGCTGAAGAACTTAGTAAGCACATGGGACAAAACACTTGACCATCCTTCAGAAAACATAAACCATGGACGAAACTAAATTACTATCTCGAAACTGTTTACGTACGATATCCAATCAATTAATCCAAAATTTAAGCTATAAACTGCGTTTTTTATCACAAAAATGAATATTCTGGTTCGTTCTGTACAGTAACATGGAATCTGAATATAGTTCTCAAGTGTTGTTTCACTGTGATTTTTTTAAAGTTTCTCTTGTGTTTCTTTTGCCCTGTGTGCTCGCCTACTCCATTATGTGTTACTTTAAATATCATTTTCATGTACTTTTATGAAGACAGAAGATGTACTACACCTAAAAAATATTGCATGTGCAACCAAAGCTAAGCGAGATGGTAGCGTTGTTGCCTGTGGAGCGGCAGACTCTATTTCGATCCCTGATACGAATATAGAACTTTTCTCATTTTGGGAGTTTTGCAACGAGGTGCACTCAGCCTTGTGAACTCCCTGGTGATCGAGTCAGGAGTAAGGAATACTAGGTTTGGGAAATCGCACATAAGTAGCCGCGGCGTCTCAACAACCAGCCGGCCCTCGCAGCCGTGGTCGCTGGAGTGTATAGCTCCGGCACTCTGCCAAGCTGAGGGTCGCGGGTTTGAGTCCCGCCATTGACATGGGTATGTATGTATGTGTATTGTGTAATTGGGTTATAAGCGGTGACGAAAACAGTTAAAACACAGTATCATAAACTGGGTAAAACAAGGGAACTTTAAAAATAAATAAATAAAAACCGGCCATGTGCCTCCCTCCTGCTTTTGATGTGTTTTATTTATAGGAACAGAGAATATAGCGATGGTGTGGTCGATCTTGACTAAGCATGACCTGTCACGCATTGTGAGAGAGATATTTCAGCATTCTCTTGTAAAATTTAGAAACATACTGCAAAAGCATTTATTCTTTTATTAGAAAGAGCGTAATTGGAAAACATGCTACGAAAATCCGAAGTTATCATACCAGAAATAAAAGATAAATAGACGAATTAAGCGTACATGTGGTAGATATTTTCAGATTGGAAAGAAATATTTTTGTTAAGAAGGTACACACTTTAGAGTTTATAATTCGAACTTTTATGCATATATCAGTTCAATTAAAAAATTAAATGCGATTTTATGCTATAGTATTATCTTCTCCTTTTCTCTGCAAACGCTATTTCCACAAATCATATTTTTGGGTTTACTACTATACCTTTTCTCGAAAATATTAACAATATATCAATAAAACTTGATTTTTTAAAGTTCGGTGGAAGGCCTTTTGAATAAAAGAATCTCCCATATATCACACAAATTAATGTTGTACTTTAAATTTCGTTTAACGCATTATCTATACATTTTATTGCGCTCGTATAAATGAAATCATATCCAAATTCTATTCCACATTGTCATTCTACATTGTCATTGAAGTTATATGTACCAAATACATCTACAAAAATAATTTCATTAGTTTTATAGAACAAGGTTTGTTAAAATTCATATACAAATTCGAAAAATAGTGCTTTTACACTATTACTTCTGAGTTAAAAATCGCACGAGTACCCAGTTGACATACTTTTGTTTCAGATAATTTATTTCAATACTACAGCAAGGAAGTAATGCACAAAATTGCCTAAATCTGCAGCTTAAGAAGAACAGAAATGCTGCACAGTTATTTATTGGAGCCTGTATTAACCGAAACTTTTTTGCTTCTTTATATTTAAACCTCAAGCGTATCCAGCCTAACAACTCGTTTCACAGGCGTGATTATATTTTATGATGTTCGAGAAATCTTAAACATCACTTTCCGAAAGCGGCATCCCTGCGGAGAGGTCGACGTCAATCTTACCACTTCCCAGACGATTATGTAGCGCAAACACGTTCGCTAGTCTGCACTCGTCATGCAGCTGGCAAACTGTTTACATCTCACTGCCGCTTGTAGCAAACAAAGTGCAAACTGGCTACGAGAAGCCACCGACAATAAATCCTGTATCTAGCGCATAACGTATACACGAACAGTCTGAAGAATGTAACCTAAAACGCAAGACCGAACACACTAGTGAGTTAATCAAGTACAATCATAAACATGGCCTTCTTTGATGTGTTACACTGATGGTCATTGTTGGAGTCAGCTTCCGAATGGTAAGTTTAAAATTGGAGGAACTGATGTATAATATATAAGTAAATAATAATGCTAGGTATTTTTTATTAAAATATGAATAACTGAGAGGTCAGAATTGCGTAATATTACAGATTAATATATATGTGCGCCATTGTTTTCCGAATACTTGCATAGCAACATAATTAGAATAATTTAGATCGGAAAATGTTAAAAGAAATATTTTAAGTACAAAATGAGAGAAAAATATAAAAATTTTAAGGAAATATTTAGGCAAAGTCAGAGAGAAATTGGTAAGAATGACGGTGAGGCAATCATAGAAGAGCAAACAATAATAGTATATGGCAATAAAATGTTATTATGGTCACCAATACATAATAAGCTGGAGTTGCATGTGTTGGGACTAGTAAGTGTAGGCAGCAGTTTTGGAGAAGAGTGCTTAAGGAGAGAATACCTTTTTAGTAAGATTTGATAGTACCTATCCGATAATGAAAAACAATTTTCCTTAAAATAATATGTCGCCAAAGAAACTGAGGGCGTTTACAAAAACTCAAAGCACTTTTCCGCCCACTGTTGTTTAATGAAGATTAACCAATTAGATCATATCGAGCCTGAGATTGAGTTTGAGCTTTTTTTTTTAATTTATGGACGATCTTTAACTACTATGGTCCTTAGCGTCCCATTCTATGTTGGGCGTGAAACACCGGAAATTTTGCTCAGAGACCTCTTTATCAGGCTTGAGGTTCTTTTACGTGCCGTAAATCTACGACACGGGACCACCAGTTCTTCTTCCCTTCCGATGGAAGCCATGCTAAGGATTTTTACGCCCGAAAAAAATTCATCGCCCTCCACCGGGTTTGAACCCGCGACCTCCGGAACTAGAAGCTAGCATGGTAACCACTACACAACGGAGGACGACGAGCCTGAGATTCCCGAGATAACTCAAGCTAACAGAGATTCTAACTTGGGCCATATCACGGAGAGGGCCTAGCTTATATAAATAGAAATATTTTCTGTTAGTTAATTCACGTCTTTATTATACGCAGCAGGGTGAATCTGCAGTTAGCTGCTTTTGAAATAATGTTGTATTCATCAGGAATCTGGAAAAATTGAATTTGCTACATACAGTGCATATTTCAGAAAATTGTTAGCATTACAAAAACCTATTTCTACATTTAACTCTGTTCTAAAGTAATTGTTCTGAATATTTTTTACAGTTTACTCGCTATACGGAATTCCAATAAACAGAACATAATTAGTATTCACAAAATTCAAAATATAAAATTCATCTGTATACGAATATCTTAATTTTTTTCATATTTTGTTCAAAAGTAATTGAAAATATTTTGGGAAAATAATAAATAAATGAAAATATTTCACAAATTAAGTTAATTGAGGTCAGAAATTTCTTAAAAAATTTCGCCTTTTATCATAAACAAATAGCTGAATTAAATGCTCACGTACAAAATCTTTGTGGAAGATTGTCTACTTTTATGTAGGTGATCCTCAAAAAGTTAATTCTTCGTTTATTGTATAAACTGTAAATAATCCTAGGGAAAGGTAAGGAGAATAAAACTTTATTGATTGTGACTCATTTTTTTTTCCAGTCACCATCACTACGTCAAGCAGTTTGAAAGAGTAGATGCTGCTTCCGAATGCATGACTTGCTCTTGCTTGGTATTAGCGTACTGGAGCGCTCAGTCAGGCCTCGAGTTATTTCCTCACAAGCAGAAGAGTTTACTTAAAGGAAACTCACCGGTTTGAACGTCTTCACTAATGGGATATCCACATCTTCCCACGGAGGCTGAAGTCAATGTTCCGGGCACTTTACAAAGCACGCACTCGAGCACGCGATGCGGTTACTCAGGATGACATCAACACTGACACGCACATCTACCCATGCCGAGCGTCGTCGGGCACACTGACTGATGATGGACACCAACAGTGTTGTGGTGATATCCACGTGGTGGGGGCTCGACCCACATCCACCAGGGAATCTGGGTCACTTCCCCACTCTGTGCACTGCGTCTGCATCAGGTGCCTGGGGATTCCCCACCTATCATCGCTCGCGCTTTTCTTGCACACTCCCCGGAAGAGAAGCCACTACTTTCTCCGATTTTTCTTCTCCTCCACGTTCCGGCTTCGAAATCCGAACTCCGGTCTTTTTCCTCTTTGTTTTCCGCTAATGTTCTCCCTGAAGGCACGCATGTTCCCACAATATCAACTGGGTCTCGAAATGCTGGTTCGGGAATTGCAGCTCCCATCAAGGTATTTGATATTCAACTGAAGAATCCATTTGAATAATTTATTTCAAAAACTCATTGTCAACTACTTTGAGACAATGCCATAAAGAGTTATTTATGAGCCGGTAGTAATGAAATACATGTTTTAGTGTTAAGGCGAGAAAGCTTTAATAATTAGCTATCAGGAAAAGTATATATTCGAGGAAGGAAAGCAAGGTATATGATACATTATAGATCATTTCCTCTTCCTGAAAATGTCAGTTCTCGCAAACATCATTGCTACTTATCCCTGGTTTTGCTAACTAGGATCTGTCAGATTGAATTCTAATTTTCTAATTTCTCCAAACTTCTTCAAATTGCAGAACTAGTGTATCCAGTAAGTGTCAGTTTGACATTTTGTCCATTTTGCGCTATTTATTCGTTACAACACCATATATAATTCAGAGTTTAAGATGAATGGTACAATTTCTGACTAACCTGAAGGTCAAGAATTGCCACTGTACAGTTTTTCCTGCGTCAATTTAGGCATTTAAGGACGAATGCTTGGACACTAAGGGTGTAGTTTTGTAATATTCGACAAATAAAGCACAAAAACGCAGTCCAGAGCCATTTTAATGTCTTATTGCGATGATCATCACACTAAGTTTTATTTATTTTTAAAATACTTACTGCACAGCCTGTACTTTTGGCGTACACTTGTGTGTGTGTGTGTGTGTGTGTGTGTGTGTGTGTGTAAGAAAATGTTAGTTCCTTTGGTCACATTTATTCTTTTATACGTCTAAGCATCCTATAGAACCGCTTTATGAAACCTAAAACATATCCCTCCAATGATTATCAAAAGACAGACACAAAAACAGTACAATACTTCCATTTCTGCTGCACGCTTAATCATTATTTATGATGTAGGTGTTTTACTTTCTGTAACAGAATTCTTTCCACCACTTCTTAGGGCACCCAACATTTCTGCGTCTTATCGTTTGATATTCCAAGAATATACTTGGTAAACGATCATATTCTATTCCTTGTAAATGGAAATGCCACTTAAAAATTATAGTACTTCATTATTTTATGTACATAACATTTTAATAACTTCATCAATTCTCATTTCCTGTACCCTGGTAAGAAAATGTGGCAAACTAACAAACCTTTGTAACAGGAGCAGTAAATTTCATCCATGCTAAGGTAAACATACGGCGTATTCAGCTTTGGGTAAGGAGAGACAGATGGACCCTAGAATCCTGGTAACCATTACAGTACTCCATTATGTACTGAACGGTTCAATTTTCTTTATTATTACATTTATCACCACCATCATTAGCGTATCACGCACGCTAATGGGAAGAGCGAGTATTGCATTCCACCCACAGATTCGATACCGAGATTTCACCAAAAATACCTACATGTTTTGAGGTTCCCTAAAATTTTTAGAAAAAGATCTCTTAACAGCATAAGTTATAAACGAAAGGGCGGATAAATACCTAACTTGGTATTTTAAGTTCAGTATCTTCCAAAGTTATGACACGAAGATTTTCTAGAAAATTACCCCAACCCGCTTGTAGAAGAAGTGTAGTTTGGAGACGAAGAAGAATTTCATCACTGTGGCCAATTCTGGGTCTGTTTCATCTACATAGCCTCCGGAATGAAAGGGTGAGGCTGATAGTAGTAGCCGTAAATCAGTGATGTCACTAACGCCTTCGCGTTATGCAACCCAGCAGAACGTTCCTCGATATCACTCCTATTCACGTAAAGGTTGGAGATATCGATGCCAGAGTAGAAACAGTTCTCCTCAAAGCACATCCTCCATACAAGCCGCACACCACTGCCGGCGATTCTGAAAGACGAAAGGGGAAATGAAGTTGGAGGTAGTGAGGGACAGGAACATTTTTGGTATTTAAGAATTTACTCCAGCATTCTCCTAGCGACTAAAGACCACCACAAAGAATTCTTGGTCGGTCTTTTCGGGATCTGAATCCGGGACCTCTTGGATGCGATTCCAAACAGTTGAATACCAAGTTGTTTAGATTTAGAAGGGGTGGCTTATCGAAGCTCTAAGCACCTCGACCATTACTGATCCATTGTGCACCCCGTTATGTATTCTAATCTCTCAGAATGCCTGCATCCTTTATAAAGGAGGCTAGCTTTCTTGTCCAGAACTTATTAAGTTCGTGCAATTGCATGAAACCACACAGTCAGACAATAGATGACTCGACGTTTCGCTTACCTTTTAGCATCTCGTACAAGTTGGATCAACTTCTTTACCCATCTTGTACAAGTGTCCCTTGAGATAACCGTGTCCTGTTACTATTCCAACCGCCCTACGAAGTTGGGCCTTGCTCATAGAAAACAGTTCACGACTCCTGCCCTTGTTATTTTTGAGTATCCGTGTTCTGTAATTGACACCCAGTACTCCTAACGTAGCCGAGGTAACGTGTGCGACTCGCATTCGGAAGGTCCCGGGTTCGATCGCCGGCGACAGCCCTCTATGATCCATGGGCTTTTCGTGGTTTCCCCGGGTCGGCAGGCAACTGCTGGGGTAGTTCCTCTTCTACCGCAACTTTGGTGCCCTTGATTTCCTGTACCCATAGTCTCCTTCATTGTCAGAATTGTAGGATCAGGCGACTGTATTCGGTGGGTTGCAGCTGGTCGGCGGATGTGCTCTTTGTAGGGTTTTCTTCCCTGACGTCGTTGCGGAGTTGTTTGGTTAGGACCTGCCTCCGGGTGCTGACGGGCGGGCGCCACTTCGGTGGAGCTCCCGAGGGTTAGGGGTTTGTGGGTGGGCCGGGCGGCGTAGGATGCGTTCAATCTGGAAACGTTAAGGATCCCGTCCATGCTTGCGCTATCGCCATCCGGATCTGATTGTCCTTCCGGTCTCTCCCCTCCCAGAGGTCAAGGTAGATACAAAAAGGGCCGTTGTGGCCTGTTTACTGTGCTCTGCCCCGGTTTTGAGGGCCCCTCCGTTCCTCCGTACCTTTACCTTTAATGCAATATGCAATTTATACTTCAGTTTTAATTAACTAGATATAGAATTTAACTTCTAGCAGCTATTTAAATTATGGTCGTAATGTCACTAATGGATGACGATTAATAGTTATTTAAAGTATAGAAAAACCTATAGGCAGTGCATTTGAATAACCATCTAAGAAGCAAGAATCACTGTGTAGGAATGATACTTATATTTGCTTCCCCTTCACGTTAAAAGCAATATAGTGGAATTAATTGTTCTTCCACACAAGCCGTATGTTGGACAGGGTTGGAAAGGTGGAATCTCCTCGAGATCTCCTTGTGGTTTACCGCATAAAAATGCGAATCAGTTGGGGAATTTAATGTTATACCGGCAAGTTGCTGGTAGTTCAGTGGTTAGAGCAACCGGACGGAGATCGGGAGATCCGTGGTTCAGATCCCGGCTATGGCATTGAATTTTTCAGTCGTCTGATTCTACCAATTCCATTAATTGACCTAATAATGGTTGAAACTATGAAGCCCTGGACCAGTGAGAATTGCATGTTCTTCGAAATTGTAGAAGATTCTTCAACGAAATCCTGCTTTTGAAGATATGAAAATCATTAATTCAATATTGCAGCGAGAAAAGTATACAGGAGAACTACCCCTAGAACCTGCTGCACTGCCAACTAAGTTCTACACTCCAATGACGTCATGTTCCGTTGAAAGAACCTTTTCTTCATACAGGAATGTGTTACGTGATAATAGGATATCGTTTACGCCAGAAAATTTCGGAATGTATGTATCTACTGCAATGCCAAAAAATAAATCTTACAAATAAGTACCAGAAAATCAAAATTGTTGATACCTGTATTAACCCACGAAGCAAAACATAACCAAAAAAATAAGTGGTACTAGCGGACTAGTGGTACCGTGCTAGCCTCTAGTTCCCGAGGTCGCGTGTTCAAAACCGGCGGAAGGTGATGGATTTTTTCGGGCATAAAAATCCTTAGCATGGCTTCCTTCGGAAGGGAAGTAAAGTCGGTGGTCCCGTGTCCCAGATTTACGGCACGTAAAAGAACCTCAAGCCTGATAAAAGGCCTCTGAGCAAAATTTCCGATCTTTCACACCCAATATAGAATGGGACGCTAAGGACCATAGTAGTTAAAGAGCGTCCAAAAATAAAATTCAATTTAATTTAACCAAAAAAAGCTATTTTAAGCATATAAGAAACCTAAAATGAAGATTTATTCCACCTAAAAGCCCGGGCGCTACTGATGAGCAATTTTCCAGAGGTAAAAAACAGCGGATATGAATTTCAGTGTTAAAGGCGACTAATAAATGAGAGAAAAAAATTCTGGCGACGCCCATGATATACGCAATGTTTCGGACACTTTGATATTCTTCCTCAAGGCAAACAGAGCTATCAAAACCAACAGCACTACGTGCTTGGAGGAAGGGGATCAACGTGCCCGATATATTGATATCTGTGTTTGTTTTCTTTTACACGAACATTCCTTATTTCAGGGCATGGAATATAAATCAAGTGTACAACGTAAGAATGAAAACACATTACACATGCTAATTGCGTTGACCAAGAAATTGAAACTATATAAATTTGCTAAGCTAACACGGATTTACATAGCCGGTATTGAATAACCAAATGAGTCACGAGACCCTTGCCATTAATCCTTGTCACGCAAGGACGCACTGCTCTCAAACTGTTTTATCCCTTGCAGCAATTAGAAAAGTTGGCACTATAATTAACTCGTGTGATAAAGGCCTGTATACCCTCGGAGTATTCGTGACCATCAACGCACTCACGAAGCCATTAGTCGCCTTCTTACGCACAGTTATTCGAGAATTACTTAATTTCTGATGCAGTTATAAGCAATAAATTGTTGAAGGGGGAGGTACACCTTGCAAATTTTAAGCAACAACGCTAACATCCAAACCGTAGGTGCGAAAAGCGTGCTACTGCTTAATAACTGCAGATTGTCCTCTACACTCTCTCACTTGCATGATGTCAACACTCACACGGCTTTCTCTAACCATTTACAACTATATTTATTCATTTATAATTTCCAGTATTCATATAAAAAGTAGATAATTCTATTCACTCACGAAAACTGTTTGACTAAAATAGTCTCAAATTAAGCAATATGTACTTTTTTGTAATATTTGTTTTATTTTAAACGACTGCTTGGTCTTATCCCGACCTTTCATAATTTTATAACAGATACATTGCTTCAACGTTACTACAGTAGTTTAAATTTTTACACTTTATCACAGAGACTAATATCCTTAAGAAACTCTAAAGTTTTTCAATATGGACTTTTGTTTCCTACAATAACAAGCAAAACAAAACAATTGTTCGCATATCGTTAATCCATTTTTAATGAACCCATGCTGGATAAAAGACGAATAGCATATGAAGCTTCTTAGATGTCTCATGACAGTTCAGACAATGCTACAATAAAAATATATTGTGTTATACTCACATGTGTTACATTCTACCCTCTAGCGTTTATTAGTGGCATACATATTATGCATGCGAAAGTTTATTTTTTTATCTACTTCATTTTAATGAGATAAGCCTTTGCAGACATAGCTACAATATATGTTTCATTATAATTACAAAGGATTAACGAGAATAGGAACTGGGCCCTATACGCTGGCCTTAAAATTCCATACTGTTTCCATACATTCACGAGAAACAACTGAATAACGACAGGAATTCAAAAGAGTGATGAAATAATAACCATTAATAACGGATATCTCGGAACTACACTATGCCAAAAAAAGTTATTTGAAATAAATTGTGTGTTTTAAAGAGATTTACTTTTTTCCTACGTTTTCGTCCATCCTTAATGTTTACAAGTTACACAAGTTTATACAAAACTCCTTCTGAATGAAGAGGACTTCACAAACTATCCAGAAAGTTCAAGACAAAAACATTTTATTTGCCATTTAAGTAGCACCCAAAAATTCGATACCGAGATTTCATCGGAAATACATGTTTTGAGACCCCCGAATCCAAAAAAAGCATTTTTGGAAACATGTCCGTGTGTCTGTGAACAGCATAACTCAGAAACGAACAGTCGGATAAACACCAAACTTGGTATTTAGGTTCAGTATCTTCCGGAGATGCGACACGAAGATTTTCAAGAAAATACCCTCACCCCAGATTACCCTTTACATGGAACATTTTTCGAAAATTTTAATTTTCTCAAAAATGGCTCTAACGATTTTGATTAAAATATCATATGTTTAAGATATTTTCATGACAAATAAAATGTATATCTTGAATTTTCTGGAAATGTCTGCAAAAGTATTCTTCATTGTGAACGACTTTTGCATAACTGATAAACCATAACAGATAGACAAAATTTTACTACCCAAAAATGTAGATCGCGTTAAAATACACAATTTATGTCATACACATTTTTTGTGTTGAGTGAACCATTTTCGAGATATTACTTGTTATTCCCATAAATTTTTCAATACTTATTTTCTCAAATGGGAATTCGTTATTCATTTTTTGTCTTGGATATGCAAAGAGTATTAATCTGTGGCAAAGAGAATGGTGTTGCACATAGCAACCAGTTATTAAGAGATATGTTTGTGCTTATATTGGCCTTGCAAATATAAAACAAGGGGAACATAGTAGGCCTTAAGCGATAGTCAAATATTTTTAGAACTGGCCGCTATGTGTAAAATTTAATTCTCTTTGCATGTCAAAAGATCGTTTCTGCAAATGTTCATCTGGATTAATATGAAATAGAGAATAAGTGTTTGTAAAAATAGTTTGTACAAAAGTAGAGAAAGTCGTGTTTGTGTAACACATCAGAGTTTTTACTTTCTCTACTAAGTATAGTAAGTAGGGGAAGTATTGTATTCCACCCAAAATTTCGATACCGAGATTTCACCGGAAATACATGTTTTGAGACTCACTGAATCCAAAAAAAGCATTTTTGGAAACATGTCCGTGTGTGTGTCTGTGCGTCTGTCTGTGTGTCTGTCTGTCTGTGTGTCTGTGAACAGCATAACTCAAAAACGAACAGTCGGATAAGCACCAAACTTGGTATTTAGGTTCAGTATCTTTCAGAGATGCGACACGAAGGTTTTCAAGAAAATCCCCCCACCCCAGACTACCCTTTACATGGAACATTTTTCGAAAATTTTAATTTTCTCAAAAACGGCTCTAACGATTTTGATTAAAATATCATAGGTTTAAGATATTGTCATGACAAATAAAATGTATATCTCGAATTTTCTGGGAATGTCTCCAAAAGTATTCTTCATTATGAACGACTTTTTCATAACTGGTAAACCATAAGAGATAGACAAAATTGTACTACACGAAAAATGTAGATCGCGTTAAAATACACAATTTATGTCATATACATTTCTTTTGTTGAGTGAACCGTTTGCGAGATATTGCTTGTTATTCCCTTAAATTTTCCAATACTTATACTTTTTCTCAAATTCGTTATTCATTTTTTTATGTCCTGGACATACAAAGAGAATGGAATGCGCCACATAGCAACCAGCTCTTAAAACATTTGACTATCGCTTAAAACCTACCATATTCCCCTTGCATCTACAAGAAAATTATCAATAAGATTGACATCTCGATATCTCCATTAACATGAAGCATATGGAGAATAAGCGTTTGTAAAAATAGTTTGTACAAGAGTAGAGAAAGTCATGTGAGTGTAACACATCAGATTTTTTAAATAGTGTTTAATGCTTGTTCTTAGAGCATACGGCACCACAGGCAGTGGGCAATGATGATATGTAAAATTATGATGAGGAAAGGAAATTTGGGAAAACGTTCCAGGCCTAAGCTCGTGATAGCTCTATGACATTTTCCAGTTATGGGGACTTAGGAAAACCTGGAGAAATCTCCAGTCTGGGAGATGATCCTGATGGCACTCAAACCGCAGACCTCCCATTCACAGCCCATGCTACAAAATCCTACGTCACCCGTGGTGTAAGCCATGTTGGGAAATAAAAATAATGCATTGGAAGGCTTCTAAACTACGCTTAAATATGTAAAGCAGATTTTAATGCATGTAAAATTGTGATGTACAGCCTATAAGCTAGAAATTTTTGCAGTTTTGCACCTAAACTAATCTTACATTGTTACCGATATCACTCAGATTACAAACGTGCCCACAAATTTTGTTCAGAATCTTCTGTATAAAATTTCAACTCCGTACGTGTAGAGGTTCGCCTGAATACTAAAATTTCAGAGATCTCTTCAAATAAACTACTATTAATTTTGCACTGACTTCAACTAGATTTAAAAGATTTCGACAACTGTTCTTCAAACTATTTAAAAGCGCTCATCTCCATATTTCCAATGGTAGTTGGGCTGTCTTGCACATCGGCTAATAGGGGCCATAACAGCTAACACACCTAAAACGTGTGGTCCTAAAGCATCGTTGTCATTTGTCTTAAAATAGAGGGCTTTTTTGAATTTAAAATGTAATCTTCTCTTAAGCTTCTTGTACATGATCAAACTTTTTTTTTCAATTCAAGAGTTTACAAGAAAAATCCTCAAATGTTTTTCAATGCCTGAAAAGATTGGACAAGTTTTTACAATGTCATAAATGTGTATCTACACGTTGTCTCTGCCAAACCTAACCTCTTCAAGACATATTTATAATTTAACAAGCGAAAAGTGAATTACTATTAGCGTCACTGTATAACAATTTACAAGCAAATATTGTGCTCTACGTATTATAGCCCATGAAATCAGATTACGATTAAACAATACAATGGAAATAATACGACTTGATAGGTTTATAGCATTGCATTAATGCAATATTATGCACTTGGGAAGTCTGCCCGGCAATTTATTCAAAATGTTACATGCTGGAGTGAGGGTCAAAAGGTTCAGAGCAAATTACTAAATTTTAATCACCCCAACACGCACATGGGGGTAGCGTAGCTTACAAACGCCGAGAGGACCGGGACCTTGGTGTCTACATTCAGAGGAACGCGCGAGGTTTTTTGACAAAATACACAAATATTACGTCACACACATTACCTTGTGGCAGTAATTTGTATCACAACAATGTAAATGCCAGAGTGATTGTAGTGTAAATAAGCATTATTGTATGACATTGATTTGAGATGTTTGTTAATTATATGCATTGTTAGGAAATAAGTTTACACGGCCTCACTGAAACTGACAATAAGAGCGGGCAACAATGTAGCGAGGGAGTGAGTTGTTTATCAATTAGAAGAGACAAGCAAATGACGTCAGATTGGCGCGCTTTTCTGTAGAAATGGCGGGAATATCTTCCCTAGAGCATATGTTTTCGTAATTTTAGATTGGATATAAAAATAGACGCTAATGTTGGCGCGTTTTATTAACCAATAGCGGCTCGGTTATAATCTTTAGGCATATCGGGTGAGGGTGTATAAAAGCTAAAGCCGAGAAGCGGTGGCACACAGTCCAACAGAAGCATTCGCGTGTAATACGTCGTTCAGTTCAACATAAGTATTCGTGGGTTATACGTCACAAAGTTTAAGAGAATCGTCGCGCAATTCTACAAAATCTCTCGCGTTGTAAAGTTAGTTATAAATGTGAAATACGCGAATTAATAATGTTCAGCAAATAAGTGATTATAGTAACAGAAAATATAACAGTTTCAGTCTAGCGTGTATCAAAAGTCAATATGTGGAATTGAATGTGTGACGACAATAAAAGTGTAAAAACAAATTCTTTTATCAGTGTTATCTTTCAGTAACAAATCCTTTCCGTTTACACACTCTGTTCAAGAGATGTGCTCGACCGAGAAACAATAGCTAGCCGGAGGACAATGAACCCAACATTCAAAGTAGTAAAACAATAACAGGCGCTCAGAAATAAGATAACACGAAGTGACCGCGACAAATTGGCTTCCATACGTGGTGCAGATAAACATGAAGCATCTTCCAACTGCTAACAAATATACCACTTCAACCTGTAATTTATTGATAAAACACTTGACGGCTCTACATTACACTTAGGGAAACAAAGGATGTGGGGAGATGATGCGCACATTCAAGTAACGCTAACTATATATCCCCCTCTCCAACGTTGGCGTCATAGAGGACGGAAATTCTAAGAAAGCCTTCTTTCTCTGGCGTGATTTGCGCCAAAGCAGAAGGCTCGTGCAGCCGAAAGAAATAATCAAAGTCACACAATAATACTGTCGACAATGCGACACAATAATGCGTCTGGTATGGCAATGCTTACCGATACGCCACAATATGCTCTCGCTTTCATCTTGTGGTAATCCACGAAAAGCCCATGACTACAGCATGGCCAGCTTTCGTATAACCTAATCAACTCGCATATGGCATCCCTTGCCCAAGTAGCCATTTTTGTTTACTTTTCGCTTTCAGTCATGTTGCAGATTTCATGACGCACTATAAATAGTCGCATTTCATTGGCCAAAGCCATCAAATCATTTTCAAACCTTTAATCCTTTAGAGCATGTCCTTATTTTCATTCAAGACTTCCAAAGTATTGGAAGCAATTTGACAAGAAAAGTTGTGAAGTTGTGACAACTCTTGGAAAGTCTTGTTAAGCATTGAATTTGACAAAAATTTGTTTGTGTACAAGGGGCTTAAGTAAAAGGCTTACATAATACTATAATACACTCAATTAGAAAGAGACGTTGTCTATTACGAAAGGGATACACCCTTCCGTGACACCATTATTCAATAGAAGCTAATTGCATTGTACGTGGGACGGCTGAATTAGATGGAACAATAGACAAATGATGTTGATCCTCATGGGGCTACGTGACCGCTGCAACGTTGCCTATGTGTTTACTTGCTTCTACCATATCGTGAAATTTGCTTCCCGCATTTGGTGTTGTGTTTCTTATATCCTACATAAAAAAACTGTCCAGATTATATCACTGGGATTCTATTCCTGGTTATTTTGAATTTCTCTATCACTTACCTTAAATGTACCTGAAGTGTACCTGGAGTAGATAATAGGTATATTCCAGTAAAAAATTCTATATCGATATTTAACCGGAAATACACATTTTAAGTCATAGCGTCCAAAAAATAATTTTTAGAAAAAGGTGTGTGTGTGTGTGTGTGTGTGTGTGTGTGTGTGTGTGAATATCTTTTGAATGTTGTTAAGGCCCATTCTTACTTATTACGACACCACAGCCGGCGACACTGGTGATACATGAAATTAAATGATAAGTGGGAAAGGAAGCTTGAAGGAAACATTCCAGGGCTAAGTTTGAGATACCTCCCAGGCATTTGCCAGTTATTAGGACTGAGAAAAATCTGGAAAAAAACACAGTCAGGGAGGACGGTCTTGGCGGGATATTAACCGCAGACCTCCCATTCACGAGTCCGTGCCTTAACACCTCCACTACTCGTTCAGTATATATATATATATATATATATATATATATATATATGTGTGTGTGTGTGTAAAAAAGTCAATAAATACCAAACTTTATATTTAAGTTAGCATCTACCAGGGATAGTAAGATTTTCAGGAAAATTCACACACTCCAAACTACTCTTTACATGAAAATGTTTTTGACTACATCGATTTTGTTTAAATTACAAATGTTTAACATTTCCCATGACTAATAAAATGTTATCTTGAGTTTTTGACGAATAGCCCGTGAATTTCTCTTCATTCTGATTGAATTTTGCATAACTTTTAAAACTGTTAAAACAATAAGAGGTGGATGAAAACGAAACAAAACTGTAGACTTCGTTGAAACACGCAATTTAGACCAATTTTTGTGGTAATAACCATCTTAAACTTATCTGCTGGTTGCAAAACTTGAGGAATTGTAAACATGCAATATGAAATATTTTGAAAATGGCCAACGTTGTAAAAAATAAGTATAAAGAACTATTGTACAGAATTCCATGTGTTATAATTTTTGTAAAATTATACAAAGTTCTATCAGTATGAAAAGGACTTCGTAGACCATTCATAAAAAATTGAAGTTAAACATTTTACCACATTAATATCTAATATATTTTAATTATAATTATTAGAGTCATTTTTGAGAATGAAAAATAACGAATTTTCCATGTAAACGGTACTGTATGAGAATTTTCCTAAATAAGGCCGCCAGACATGCTTAAATAGTGTCAAAATCGAGCATGAAGTTTTATACTTATTGGAATGTTCGTTCTTGAGTTATATTGCGCGCGCGCGCGCGCACACACACACACACACACACACACACACACACACACACACATACACCGGGCTTTTCCTCCAACAATATGTTTGCGTTCAGTGGACCTCTAAACGTTTAATTACCGATGAAATTTCAGTATTTAGTTTTGAGTGAAATACCTTCCTCTGCCTACTGCAGCCAAAAAGAGAAGGTAAAAATTATTTTCTGAAATGGATTGTGTGTATGTCTGTTTGAATTACACTACTCACAAACAAAAAGTTCATATAAAAACCAAATTTTGCATTCAAGTCACACCGTCTTTCAAGCGTGCAAGACTAAGGTTTTTCAAATTTAACTAGATAAAAGTTTTGCTTTTATTTCTTCTAATTAATTTAAAATGCTATTTAAAATTATATTTTATGTAATTTTGTATAATTTAAGCGCATTTAATCGGAATTTTTCGTTAAATGCGTTTATAACGTCTTCATTCATGTGAGAGTTGAATGAACTGAAAAACGAAAAAGGATGGGCAAATACTTGATGTAAGAAAAACAGATCTTATTATGCACAGCTTCTCTAGTACATATGTGTAAATGCATGTGTATAGGTGTGAGTGATAGAGCGAGACAGAAAAAGAGGGAGAAAGTGTATATATGAGGGTGTTCTAGTATGTTACGTGCAGTCTTCAATTACTGTTAAGCCTGTCATTTTCTGGTAAGCCTAAATCAAGATAAATGAGTTTGAAGAAAGATACACATGTATAAATATTACATTTGTAATTCAGCATTTGATGAAAAAACAATTTCAAATTGTGATGCTGTGCCAAATATGAGAAAATGTTATTAATCAGTCATCTCACCCTTACGGAGTTTGCTTCTGTCCAATTCTGCTCTGAAAGTGATTTTGCTTTCTTCGGGAGGACTACCGAATATTTTGTTGTATTGTTTTTATAATACGAGAGGGTCAAGGCTGATTCTCTCGGCCGGCTCTTCCAGACAACGTTGTGAATAAGAAAAACTAAAAGAGAACAGGTTTGGGTTTCGATTCGGAACGAGCGAAGCAAGATCAGACTTTTAAACTGTTCCAGTTTACCTCCGTCGTCTATGAGAGCTGCTTATCTTGTTCCCGAAAACGCTCAACATGGATAATAATTGATGTTCTGAATAACATGATTCTCATTAAGCCATCTAGCCTCGACATGAAGAGCAAGCTTCAGGCAATTTAGCTCAGGCTTGCCACTTTCAAGAAGATTATGCCTCTAGTTTATTAGTCTTTTAACATTCTTTCTCCACACAAAAAATAAACGCAGAAATGTGTGCCTCCTTTGGTTATATTTTGCTTGCTTTACTGATGACATATTTTACACTAAGCTATCGATAGTACTTTATGAGGGAAATGAAACAGATTCCGCAAAACAGGTTCAGCACATTAGCTTAAACACGAGTGTGTTCAAGTCTGTTGTTTATATCCGAACTGACACATATTAAGTTCAAGAGTCAAATAATTACAGTACTTTTATTGCATTTCAAAAAAATGAGTTTATAATCTTATTCCATCACTTAAACATAGATCGTTGGAGGCGCGACATTTTACGTATCCTTTCTTTAAATAGGAACAAATGTATTGGATTGTAATGTAAATGGATGAAGCCAAAGCCAACCAGGCTGCCTATACTCTGTCTCAGACAAAAACGATCCTGTTGTAAGCAACAAGGCTGAGCGGACTCAACTCGCCACGTGGTTTACGTACATGTGTGCACAAAAGTTTTGCATCACTAGCGCAGCAGCGTTAACTTCTTGATAATAAATCGAGCAAGACCTTATTACTAACTTATTAAATCTACGTGTTAAAGAATTGTTATTATCGTGTAGTAGCATAAAGTTACGCTTCGGGGTTTCTTTTTTAAGTATCATGAGACAATGCGCGATCATGTGCCTCTCGCTCATGTGCTTGTCTCGACTTTTTTATTTCGGCGGATTGATAGACCTGCTCCATGATGATAAGCTGAATACTTTTAAATTGCATATGTGTAAGTGTTCTGGGCTTGTAAGTATGAGATAAACGTAGGAAATACAGTCTTACATATCAGACGCGACTCTGCATGTTAAACAATAACATCTGAATCAGCATTCACCTCGAGACCTGCTTTGTTCCGAGAGGATCGTATGGTACAGGAATACAAATAATGTATTATACAACTGTTTCATTAGTACGAGACAAACTTAGGCCGTCTATTCTTTAACGATAGTGAGTTATTACTGTCTAACTGTGCGCCTGTCTTCGGTTTAATCTATGTGTCTATGCTTATGTATATGTCTGTTTGTGAAAAAGAAAGCAACCTAGACTATTATTAACTAATAGTATAAAAGCATTGGTGAGATACTTTCTTTCATTGCAAGACTAGAAGCCAAATCTTTAAATGTGGCGGGAAAACCGCCAAGTTGGAAACCCTGAACAGAAAAACCGGGAAAATTATAGTTCATGGCAAAGATAGTCCCAAGAATTTTCTAGGGCGCTTATAATATTAACGTGTGACCCAGTCGCCTGCTTGTGGATTTGAGATGACCGGTATGACATACACTACGTGATCAAACGTATCCGGACACCTGGTTGAAAATGACGTACAAGTTCGTGGCGGCCTCCATCGGTAACGCTGGAAGTCAATATGGTATTGGCCCACCCTTAGCCTTGATGACAGCGTTCACTCAGTGCTGGAAGGTTTCTTGGGGAATTGCAGCCCATTCTTCACGGAGTGCGAGAGGAGAGGTATCGATGTAGATCGGTGAGGCCTGACATGAAGTCGGCGTTCCAAAACATCCCAAAGGTGTTCTATAGGATTCAAGTCAGGAAGGGCTCTGTGCAGGCCAGTCCATTACAAGGATATGTTATTGTCGTGTATCTACTCTGCCACAGCCCGTGCAGTATGAACAGGTGCTCGATCGTGTTGTAAGATGCAATCGCCATCCCCGAATTCCTCTTCAACAGTGGGAAGCAAGAAGATGCTTAAAATATCAATGTAGGTCTGCGCTGTGATCGTCCCATGCAAAACAACAAAGGGTGCAAGCCCCCTCCAGGAAAAGCACTACCACACCATAACACCACCACCTCCATATTTCACTTTTGGCACTACACACGCTGGCAGATGACGTTCACCGGGCATTTGCCATACCCACACCCTGCCAACGGATCGCCACATTGTGTACCATGATTCGTCACTCCACACAACGTATTACCACTGTTCAGTCGTATAATGTTGACGCTCCTTACACCAAGCGAGGCGTCGTTTTGTATTTTCCTGTGTGATGTGTGGCTTATGAGCAGCCGCTCGACCATGGAATCCAAGGTTTCTCACCTCACGCCTAACTGTCATAGTACTTGGAGTGGATCCTGATGCAGTTTGAAATTCCTGTGTGATGGTTTGGATAGATGTTGTCTATTACTCTTTACGACCCTCTTCAAATGTCGGCGGTCTCTATCAGTCAACAGACGAGTCGGCCTGTACGCTTTTGTGCTGTACATGTCCCTTCACGTTTCCACTTCACTATCACAACAGAAACAGTGGACCTAGGGATGTTTAGGAGTGTGGGAATCTCGCGTACAGACTTCTGACACAAGTGACAC
Organism: Deroplatys truncata; assembly: GCA_030765065.1. NCBI lineage: Eukaryota > Metazoa > Arthropoda > Insecta > Mantodea > Mantidae > Deroplatys > Deroplatys truncata. The sequence goes on from CM060988.1 coordinate 139,000,631, forward strand.
CCAATCACCTGACCACGTTCGAAGTCCGTGAGTTCCACGGAGCGTCCCATTCTATTGTTTCACTGAGGTCGCGGATAATGAGTACCAGGCAGTAGGTGGCAGCACAATGTACCTAAGACGAAAAACGTATGTTTATGGGGGTGTCCGGATACTTTTGATCACATAGTGTATGAACAGGAGCGGAGAGGGACTTAGCACCTCTACTTAAAGAGATCTTTTGTGCCTAGGCCACGGGAGGGAGGGGTGAGGTGAGAGGAGACAGAGGGCGGCCGGATCAGGAGACACGACAGAGCAGAGGGTAGGGTCCCTACATATTCCAGGTTGAGACTCCCCGGTGGCAGCTGGTACAACCGGTTCCCCTGCAGGACTGCACATTCCATTGGGGGGCCAGAGACTCAGAGACCCCCCCTATTTTACAGTAAGCATCCTATTTTCCTGCCATCACAGTCGAGACTCCCGACACTTGCAACCCTGAAACAACCAAGTAGGTGAAAGGTGAAGTGAAATGAGAAAGGAGGTGAAATGGAGGAACGGGAACTCTGAGAATGTAATTAACCTTCCCAACTTTCGCCTAGCAACCCCAGGGAACCCCAGAAAAAACTCATGAGTCAGGAAGGTCGACCGCGGGAATCGAACCCACGACCCTCCGTATGCGAGTCACACTGTGCTTCCTCGCTCGATGAGATAACCGGTAACTTATTGGTGACTAATTAGTAGATAATGGGGAGGAGTAAATTTAATTGTAGGGGTTAATGTGAGTAAAGACCTGTTTGGCCATTTCCAAATTTTGATGTTATCTAAGCCCAATTTCAATTATTACATATCCTTAGTAGATTAGACTTCGAACGCGTCTACATAACTTAGGCCTACATGTAAAGTGTCTTTCAACAAGAGTGTCCTATCTTTAACATGTGATAGCTGGCGTCGTTATTGAGTTACAGCAGTCATTTTTTTCACGTGGTTACAGTTATTGATAAATAACCATGGAGCGTTGCAGCATTCAGCAATGCATAGAAATCGTGAAAATTTATTATCAAAATGGATCATCTTTTCGCCAAACTTTCCGTGTATTGCGTGAAGTTTACGGTGTGCATAATCGTCCCTGCGAGAGAACGATTCGGCGTTTGATCGATAAATTTGAAAGAAGTGGTTCTATCAGCAATCAAAGAACGACTGCACGTAATCGATGTAAGCGCTCCAACGAAAACATAGACGCCGTTCGTGAGAGTGTACGCGAGAACGGAAACAAATCAATTGCTCGTCGAGCGGAAGAATTGGGGCTTCCGCCGACCACAACTTGGCTCTGCACCTGGACTTGACGTTTTACGCTTACAAAATGGTGTTAACTCAAGAACTAAAGCCCAACGACCATAGGTATTCGCTGACTGGGCTATGGAGCAATTGGAAGCTGGCCCGGATTTTTGTAGAAAAATAATGTTCAGCGACGAAGCCCACGATGGATGGTTGTATTAACAAACAACATTGCCGCTATTGGAGCAATCACAATCCAATGAGATACAAGAACGACCACTTCATCCGCACCAGATTACTGTGCGGTGTGGATTTTGGTATGGTGGAGTCATTGGTCCATATTTTTTCCAAGATGAAGTTGGAGAAGCCCTAACTGTCAATGGAAAAAGATACCGGGCTCTTATAAGGGACTATTTTGGCCTCAATTGGATAGTATGGATCTCAGAAACATCTGGTTCCAACAAGATGGTGCCACATGTCATACTGCTCTCGAAAGAATCGATCTTTTGAAGGAGAAGTTCAGAGGTTTCATCATTTCCCGTGATTTAAAGCCGTTGAATTACTTCTTGTGGGGTTATGTTAAATCTCGAGTTTATGTCAACAAGCCAGAAACAGTAAATTATCTTATAAATAACATCACGCGTGTTATTCGTGAAGTTGGACCTAATTTACGTTCTTCTGTCATTGAAAATTGGGTCAACCATATACGCGCAACCCAACGAAGTCGCGGCGGTCACTTAGATGTTCTCTTCCACCCGTAATGACATTAATTATGTTCCAAATAAAAAAAGAAATAAACCTATATCATTTATAAAACATGTTTTATTTACGTTCAAAGATAGGACATCTTGTTGAAAGACCCTGTACAAGAGTGAATAAGAAAGACCTGTTCATTTGCGTCTACTATGTGATAACACTTCAAAAATGACCAGAGTATTGAAAATTCAAACTAGTAATAACGGCTATCTCAGAAATGGCTGATGCTACAAAAATTGTTACTTGAAATAAGGCGTGTTTTTTAAGATTTCAACAGTTGCTGTATAGTAAGTTTTGCCTCTTACTTAGGGTTTACTGGTTGGTAAACTAGTTTACTAGTTCGTATAATAAAATTATACGAAATTCCTTCTAATTGAAGGGGGACTCAATAGGCTATTTCCTGAATATCGAAGTTATGCTTTTATTCATGTAATGTCTTAAATATTTTTTTCCTTTGTAGTTCAACATTCTTTAACTTGGTAGATCATATCGTAAGATGAATGCATGAAACGGGGAAATGATGCTCAAATGTGTCCGGAGTCTTTAGAGCTTAGAGTTATTCGACATTCGTCTTCTCGAGATAAGGGAAAGCTCCGCAAAACCTTATCAGGATAACTCACTTTAGCCAAGATTCGAGCTCGGGACCACATGAATGTAAGACAGACACGCTACCCCCACATCACGGAGGTGGGGTATACGTAGAGTAACTTTTGCAAAAATATGTTTCGAAAATGTTTCTATGTAAGAGGTAGTTCACCGAACGTAATGGCTCAGGCGGTTACGTCTGTGGCCCGCACTCGGGAGGTCGTGGGTTAGATTCCTGTGGCTGACCTTCCTGACCCATGGGTTTTTGGGGGTTTTCCCGGGTCGCCAGCAAATGCTGGGAAGGATTCTCACATCTCCCGAATTTCCTGTCCCTCCATTTCATCTCCATTCTCATTTCACTTCATTTCTCATCCGTTGGTCTCTTTCAGGGTTGGAAATGTCGGCGATGGTTTTTCGGTGCAGTGTGGCAGGGGAAAAGGATGCTCTTTGTGACTTTCTACGTTCCTCGGCTTTCGGCTGTCTGCCGGGAGTATCCGAACCCCCTTTAGGGCCGTTGGACCCCTCTGTGCGGAGTGGTGTTCTCGGTCTTCTTGAGCGTCTGCCGAGGAGTCTCTATCTGGAAAACTTAGGACCCCTACCATTCCTGGAATGCTCACTCCTGGTTCCGACCGCCCGGTGTCTTCTCTTGCTTCATCCTTTCTCCCGGGGACTCCCCTTGTGGGGCGGAGGTACAATATCCCCTATGTGCATCAGTGCCGAGTCCCCTCCGTTGCCAATCGAATACAATCCAGTCCAATCCAAGGGGTAGTTTGTGTTGTATCTTTGGAATATGCTGAACTTAAATACAAAGTTTGGTATTTATGCGACATTTCGTCCTTGGGTTATGCTGTTCTCTCCCTCTCTCTCTCGCGCACGCGCACGCGCACACGCACACACACATTTTTTGTAATATTTTTTTTTCTTATTTAGGGGACTCCTAAAGATATATTTCCATTTGGACATGGAATTTTTGGACGGAATGCAATACTTTTTATGCTTATTTATTAGTACGTGGGAAAACGAAACAGTGTCTTACTATGATTATTTTAAAATACACATATGTCAATACATACTGCTACATCAAAAGGAAAATAGTTAATATCTACGTATTATTGAAAAGATTTACCACCTGTAAAATTTGAAGAAAGTTGATCGGGAACTGCAGAGGTGTTTTCCATTTGTCCTAAATACTACTTATCGATATTTAATTTTTATATAAAATATCAAATAAATATTCTGGTATATGTTTTTGTTACAAAGTGAGCTATTTACAAATGTGTTTTGGTTAAGTGTCGGTAGAAAAATGCATACATTTTGTTGTTGTACTTGAACATGAAACATAATATAAAATGAGATTATCCATGCAAGTTTTTATTTTAGCCCGAAATCGATTTATGCTGAGGGATCTAAAAAATACCATTAATCGATTTCTCTCGTAACTAAAAGGGAAATGTGGCTACTGGTGACCTTGAAACTCACTATTATATTTGCCCCATGGACTAAAAAGGGAAAAAAAGGTATACATGCAGTGAGCTAAATACTACTTCAACCTTTTGTTTTAAAAAAAGGGACCTTGTTTTGTTTCTCATGTATAAAGTGTGTAATACCTGAGTTTCTAGGCGAGCGACCTCGATATACACACACCCTCCTTTTGGCGCCATCCAACGAGTCTGACATAAGTGTAACTGATCGGTGTTTGCCCTCGAATCGACTTATAAACCACTTTCTGTAAACGCCCCATTGCACAGTGGTCCAATTAGCCTAAAAAACTGGTCAAAAATATTTGTAGTCACTTTCCATGTATTGTTTCAAAATGCACTTACTCGAGTTACCTCTAGTATGGGTAAAAATAAAATTACTTAATAAAATACTTTAGTCCCTAACAACTCAAGTCTTTGACCTCCAATAAGCGTATCGAGGGAGTCGATTGAAAACCTATTAAGAATTATCTTCAATGCCTTTGGAACAAATACATACCTATTGTAATCAATATTCTTCAGCTAACACACCTAAGTTACTACAAGTTTATTATAATAAGTAGGGTTTCCAGAGGGAGTGGGGGACAGACAAAGAGGAAGAAATAGAAATGAGTAAACGGAATACGTAGATTTTGACCATTTTAAAATGTTACGAAAGTTTAAATAGTGTTAAACATAAACTATTTGAAAAATAAGTTGATCCATTTGAGAAGATAGAACAAACATACTAACGTGAGCATCAGTCTCTTTATTCTTCGGTAACTTGCAAATACATTTTAGAAAGATGGGAGACTTACATTGTCACTGATACTGCATAAGAAACAAAAAGCAGTTACTTAGCAACATTGAAAATAAACGAAATACCTTTACAGCTCAGCAACGAGCAGAATATTCATTTCAGTATGCTAAATTATAGCACATTTGGAACAGTAGGATAATATGGATAATCTATTTCAACATAATGCTGCAGCTCACCTGGCAAATTAATGAGTTTCGGCAAGAATTGGTGCTTTGAAGTGAACTATTGACTTGGCCTACGTCCTTTCTGTATATTATGCCACTCAAAAGTTTTCCTCTCGGATTTATTGAACGCAGAGTGACCCGCGGATATGCATTATCTTAGAGGAAAGATGTTCAAATGGATGAGTTACACCCGAGATGCAGGAATTAGTCTCAATATGAATTACAGTTTAATCAATGAACAAAACCCCCCGACTTCAGTAGAATGTACGTCCTTTAATCAGTTAGGTCATATCGAACGATAGAATAAAATGGGTGAAACGATGCTCAAATGAGGCCTAATTGAGCTTAGAGTTACTTCACATTCATCCTTTCAGGATAAGGAAAACCACCCCAAAAATTTTATTTAGATAACTCACCCAAACCGAGATTCGAACTCGGGACTTCCTGAATGTGAGGCAGACAGGCTACTCCCACACTACGGAGGTGGGCTAGAGTGTATTTAAAACCTGGAGAAAAATAAATAGAAACGAATGCTTTTTTAAAGCACCACCTTTTACCACCTTAAATTTTGCAAAAATGACTTGACAGTCCATAAATAAACATTTATATCGAACAACCCGTGAAGAGTGCATAAAAGTACGGAACAGCTGTTAGTAAACAATCCCAGTATGTACCGCAGAGAAAATTATAATCATATAAGAGGTGGAATGGTAACCCTGAGAAGAATTAAAGTGAATTAAATTGAGTTTTATTTATGGACGCTCTTTAACTACTGTGGTTCTTAGAGTGTCATTCTATTATTGTACGTGAAACACCGGAAAGTTTGCTCAGAGGCCTTTTTATCAGGCTTGAGATTCTTTTACGTGCCGTAAATCTACGACACAAGACCACCGGTTTGGCTTCCCTTTCGGAAGAAAACCATGCTAAGGCATTTTACGCCGAAAAGAAACCTATCGCCCTTCACCGGGTTTTAATCCGCGACAACTAGAGGCTGGTAAGCGAAGGATTCATAAGATACTGTGATACGTTTTTGGGTTACGAAAGAGTTAAAAACGCAATTTTAAAAATGCAGCAGAACTGTATTGAAATCCCATATGGGTCAACTTGCCTGGTTGAATTTTCTATTCGGGACTTTTCCTCAATCCTTACAATGACTGCCTTTTAACCTCAGCGCTTTAGGTATCCGAGCAGGTTGTTTCATATGACCTGTTCTTTCCAAAGATGGTAAACTTGGATATTAGAGAGAAAAATAACAAGGAAAAAATACATTAGTTGTCCTCAGCTAAGCTATGTTACAGAAACATTACAAACATGCTTTTAAAACACATTTAGCCCCCGAAACAATTTAGTTTAGTATGCAGTTCTTTCTCTTAAACAATGAACTCCGCTTCGAATTCCTGTTGGGTCAAGCTGCTTAGCTGAGATTTACGATCGGGAGTATCCCTCACAGTTAAGATAAACACCTAATAGCTTCAGTGTTTAGGTAACTGAGCTCATCTCCGCGTTCATTTCATTCATTCAAGGTCTTCATACGGTCTCTTCATAAACCAGTAAATTAATTAAAGACTGAATTAATACATCACAGTTAATATTTGAATATAACACAAATCAAACACCATTAGTAAACACACACGCTTATATATTATGATGTTCGTATCACACGTATTCTGCTATTTACGTTACGTTAATCACAATATATTGTTACTCAGAAATGATTTTAAATTAAGCAATAAGTGCTTTGTTATATGAAACATGCAGAAGCAGTATTCTAATGTTTAGCCCTGACAACGGTACAGGCTCTTGCGATGGAAAGAAAAAAAAAGAAGAATCGTGAACTTTTAACTGTTAGATGACTTGCGACATACATAGGAAAGCGTGAACATACAATATGGAATATTTCGGAAAAGCCTAATCTATGAAAAAGTTTGATACAAATTGCGTATTTCAAATAGCTCTATATTTTCCTGTCGTGCGATTTATCTATCTCTTATGATTTCTCAGTTATAGAAAATTGTACGAACTTAGAAAAAAGAGGAATACACAGCTGTTCACAGAAATCCCAAGATATAGGTATGAAATGTCGCATTAGAAACTAAAATATATTTTAATCAAAATATTTAAGTGATTTTTGAAAAAATGAAAAACGAAAATTGTACATTGTAAAGGGTAATTTGCGTAATTTCTTGAAAATCTTCACCTAATGTGATGCGACTCAAGTTTAGGAATTGATGTTTATGCAACATTTTATGCATTTATGCAGTTCAATACATACATTCACGGATTTCTAAAAATATTTTTTGGATTCAGTAGACCCAAAAATGTATTTCCGATGAAATCTTGATATCGAACTTTTGGCGGAATGCAATACTTCCTATACATACTATACATAGGTGGTAAAGAAAGTAAAAAAATCTGATGTGGTTAGAATTCACGTGACACTGTCTAGCCCACTATCATTTATTTTTATGTAACTTCTATTCTTACAAAAGTGTATTTTTCTATCTACCTCAGTTAAATACCAGATATGCGAATTAAATGGTTGGAAAGGGTTTACAAAGCTTTCGTTGAAGCAAAAATGGTCTATGGATCAGAGATTTGGGGAAGCGACAAAGGATGGGAGATGATTGATAAAGTACATAGATCGTTCTGTAAATGTATGTTAGGTTTATCTATTTCATCACCTAATGGAACAGCAATGTTGGAGTTGGGAAGAGTAGGTAGCAAGGACATGATAGTAGAAAGGTTACTTAAATATTGGCATAGATTGAAATCATTGGACGAGCATAATATCTTGAGGCAATGTTTAATAATCCAAGAAAAATCCAGTGATGGGATGAACTGGGCTCAAGGAATAAGGAGAATCCTACAGGAAATAGGAATGGGTAACTCGGGACGAGAGAGAGGGAGGGGGTTACTTAAAAATTTCTGGAAAGAGGTGAGGAACAGAATGGAAGATATAGAGAAACAAGAATTATTTCAAAGTCTGGAAGGAAAGAAAAGTTTGGAACTATATAGACAGTTATAGGTGGACTGGGGAAGGGAGAAGTATGTGGATGTAGGTAATAGGTTAGTGAGAGAAGGGTGGGCCTGGTCTAGATTAAGTGCACATAGGCTAAGGGGACATAGGAAGCGAGCGAATTTGAATAGGTGTCCTCTTTGTGGAGAGGCAGCTAATAATTTGCATTATATAATTGAATGTGAAGAAACTAAGTTGTGGAGAGATCAGTTTTTATCTAAAGAATGGGAGCATGTTAACAAAGAAGTATTAAAGGTTAGGATAATGAAAATACAAAAAGGAAAGGGATATAAAAAGAATAGGAGAATATATGGGGAGAGTAAGAGAAAAATGGTTTAGAAAAATAAAGCAATATGAATTTGTTATAACCACGGTGTTAAAATGCATGATGGACTAAAGAAAAAAATAGCGGGATAGAGGATTTTTTCATGTAAAGGAAAATTTTACGTGGGGGGATTTTCTGAAAAATCTTCGTGTTACATTTTTGGAAGCTACTGAATTTAAATACTAAGTTTGGTATTAAAAAAGACTCCTTGTTTTTGAGTTATGCTATTCACAGAGAAAGAGAGAGAGCGAGAGCGAGATAAGGAGACTATTTTATGATGATCTTTTGGGTTCAGGTGGCTTTTAAATATGCATTTCCTGTGAAATCTTGACATAAAATCCCCTATTTACTATAATTACGTAGTAGAGAAAGTAAAATGTGGGTCTTCATTCTTAATACCCCATGTATTCACCTATTTCTTTGCACACAGAAGAGCTGTTCGGATTTCTAAAATTTTAACGCATATATCCGGTTGGTTTGTTCGCAAAGCTTTTTTTCTCTTTCATTTCTTTCTTTTATTTTGGAGAGGAAAACATACGTACACGAATTTGTGCTTTGAATGTTAACCGAGACTAGATGTCAACCGCGTCTGTATTTTCCTGAGCTTCTCACTCCAGAAAGAATCCTTTAACGCGAGGTACTATAGTTTTGGTCAGTCTGAATAGCAGTGGATGTCCATCCCTGTGACCTCGGTCTATAAAACAACCTGCGCAGAGACAGTGACCCGAGCTATCATAAAAGGAAATTATCGACTTGAGATGTACAAATGCGAAACAAGTTCTCACCTGGACTGGACTAGTGGTCTAACGGTCAACCTAACACTTTGCGTGTTTAACAATATAACAGAGAGGGCCTTTTTATTTTACGGTGCTTCAAATTGGTCTTGCTGACCTCTTTCCGCTTTAGCAAGCATTGCTGTTATGTATTCTACTTCCGAGGCTGCTGTGAAGAGGAGGAAGGGCCTAGAAGTTTTCAAAAAGCAAATATTTGGAAGCAAGACTTAAACAAATTATACCTTATAGAAAAGAAAGAACAAGTAGTTGTGTGGACTGTTTATTTTCTTTATAGTATCTATAGAAAGTATTATGCGATACAACCACAAAGACGATATCAAAAAAAAAAAAATGTGCACGGTGCGTGAATGTATCAACTCAAGGACGAAAAATGGGAAGATATCAAATTTCAGAGGAAATTCACGGTCCCAAGGCTACTGAATCCCCCCAAAAGTACATTTAGAAAAAGTTCACGCATGTATACGTGTGAACAGCACAATTCAAAGACAAAAAATGGGAATATACCAAATTTCACATTTCGCAGAAAATATACTATTTCAAGTCTACTGAACACAAAAAAGGGATTTTTAGAAAAAATATCACGTGTGAGTATGTGTGAAATGTATAGTTCAAAAATGAAAAATTTGGAATAATACAAAATTCACATTTATCTGAAAATGCAGGTGTACTGAACCCGAAAAACTTATCTTTAGAAAAAGTTCACTTGTGTCTGTACGTGTGAACAGCATAACCCAGAAACAAAAAATCTGAAGTGTAACATTCACATGAATTTCTTTACCCATCCTTCAGCAATTGTTACAAAAGCTTATTCTTTTATATATTTCATGTTAATCGGGATAAGCATTCGCAGAAATGACTTAATTGCATATTTCCTTGTAGGTACAACGGGTTTAGGGGAATACAGTAGGCTTTAGCGATACTCAAATCTATCAAGAGAAGATCGATACATGATGGCTTTGAAGTTCCGTTCTCTTTGCATGGCCAGGAGAGAAAAACGAGCACCGATTTTCCTCTTTAGAAAAGTATAATTACTTGAAAATTCAAACCAATAACAGAGAATATCTTGGAAATGGTTAATGCAATTAAGCTTTTTCTTTGGCATAAATTGTGTGCTTTAACCAGATTTGCATTTTTTGTAAGTATCTCTTACGGTTTATCAATTATACAAAATTCATTCAGAATGAAGAGCACTTCACAAGCTGTTTTCTAAAGATTCAAGCTTGCATTTTCTTGGTCATGAAAATGTCTTAAACACAAAGTAAAAATCGTTAACAGCCATTTCTTATAAAATAAATATTTTCGTCAAAAGTTCCATGTAAAGGTAGTTTGGGGTTGGAGGAGTTTCTTGTAAATCTTCGTGTCGCATCTTTGGAAGGTACTGAATTTAAATACGAAGTTGGTGTTTCTCCCTCTTTTCGTTTTGAGTTATGCTATTCTCTCTCTCACACGCACTCGCGCGCGAAAGTTTTTCTAAAAATGCTTTTTTGAATTCAGGGGACCTCAAAACAAAAATACATTTCCTGTGAAATCTTGGTATGGAATTTTTGGGTTGAATGCAATACCTTCTCCACCTATCATGCACGCGTAGAGAAAGTAAAAATGATTTTTTATTAAGGGGCCTCAAAACATTTATTTGCGGTGAAATCTCGGTATCGAAACCTTTGGTGGAGTGCAATACCTTTTCTACCTATTATGTGCGTGGTAGAGAAAGTAAAAATGCTTTTTTGGATTAAGAGGGGCTCAAAACATTTTCGGTGAAATCTCAGTGTCAAACATTTGGGTGGAATGCAACACTTTCTTTACCTGCTGTGTACTCGTGTCAGAGAAAGTAAAAATGATTTTGTTGGATTCAGGGAGTCTAAAAACGTGTATTTCCGGTGAAATTGTAGCATCGAATTTTTGGGTGGAATACAACACCTCTTCTACTTATCTACTTTAGGCAGGTAGTAGAGAAAGTAAATAACGAATAGCAATTTTCCTCGAGAAAAGTTATTAGTATTTATTCAAACAAATAACAAGAATATCTTGAAATGGTTATAATCAACGTTTCAGACAAATTATTTAAAATCTTATTTAGTAATTTTTATTGCTCTAATCCTAATTAGTTTATTACGTCGCTTACTTTTTCATACACAAATTGTGTAGTTTAACGAGATCTGCATGTTTATGTAGTAAGATTTTGTCTACCTCTTAAGGTTTACCAGTTATGCAAAGGTAATTCAGAATGAAAAGGACTTCAGAGGCTATTCACAGAAAATTCAAGATAAATAATTTGTCATTAAAATATTTAAACACAAGGTATTTTATTGAAAATAGTTAATAGCCATTTTTGAGAAAAGTAAACTTTCGAAAAATGTAAAGTGTAGTCGGCTTATGCTGTTCACAAACACACCTGCACCTTTTTTCTAAAATGATTTTCTTTTATTTATTTAAGGGGCCTCAAAACATTTATTTTCGATATCTCTGTATCGAATGTTTGTATACAATACTTCGCCTACTGACGGTATCTTTGTAGTAGAGAAAGTAAAAATGGGAAGTGCCATTTTTCACATCCGAGTCAAACTTGTATGAGCATGCCAGGCGAAGAATTCCAAGAACGGTTTCTGTAAATTACTCTTTATATACAAAATGATATCCTTTATTTTCTAAAAATGCATAACAATTTTGGTTGGGATATTGAACGTTTAAGACATTTCTTTGACTAATGAGATGAACTTCTTGAATTTACTTTGAATAGCCCATGAAGTCCTCCTCAGTCTAAATATGTGGATTTTGAATAACTTGAAAACCACGAGCAATAGTTAAAAACCTATTTCAGAGCTGATTAAAACATACAATTTGCGTCAAAGGGTGTTTTACTTAGCGCTAACTTGTTTTTGAAAGAATTCAACTGTAAGTTTCAAACTTAAATGCGCCATTGATATAAGAAGCTAGAATATTTACGATTCTTTTGTTTTCCTTCGTTACTAGGACTTCTGATTTTATTCATTCGTGCTCCCGTAAACATTTGGATGAAATGAAATTGAGTTTTATTTAAAGACGCTCTCTTAACTACTATGCCTTTTAGCGTCCCATTCTATTTTGGGCTGAAATACCGATAATTTTGCTCAGAGACCTCTTTATCAGGCTTGAGGTTCTTTTACGTGCCGTAAATCTACGACACGGGACCACCGGCTTTACTTCCCTTCCGAAGGAAGATATGCTTAGGATTTTTACGCCCGAAAACATCCATCGCCCTCCGCAGGGTTTGAACACGTGACCTTGGGGATGGAGGATGACAAACATTTGGGTGTTCTTATGTACATATAATTAGCACTTATTGCTTAATTTGAAGTCATTAAATAGGAAAAATGTATCTTGTATAACATTACATGGATTGAAAAAACACTTTTTAATGAGTGCTGTAATGTAAAAGGCGAATTGTAACGGGTAATAGTATATTATGCAACGAGACTATAATGGTAGTAATTAAAATGCGAGTATTATTATTAACCGAGCGAACGAAGCGAAGCTCGGTTAATAATTATCATACGAGCGTTTAAATCACCACTATAGTCAAGTTCCATACGACTGTTTATGCTCGACCATGTATCTAAATTAAAGGTTTCATAAGTATTCGTTTCATGTTTGAGTGATGTGTTACAATCGTTATTCCTTTATCTGTAGTTACAATACAATGACCTTGTAGAACTTGTGTCAAACAAAGTTGCTAGCGTTGTGAGACGTACTACGCAGAATAATCGATACCCATATCGACGCCCGTTAAAGTACTGCTACCAGTCGTATAAATACTACATTTTCGCATGGTCGAGCATAAAGAAAGTTATATGACTGTTCAGCATTGGACTTTTCCAGATCATTAATGCTCTATGACCAGGACTACGAATGCTACCACAGCTTCGTCCCCACTCTTCATCAAAGAGGCTAATGCAAAGAAACAAATATAGATAATGTTGTTTCGATATATAAGTACGTTTTTCTGGAACTGAAAAGAAAGCGTCTTTTTCACTGTTGCTATATTTCCTATAAAATATCACCAAACTTTATATAAACTATCTGTGCTTCTCTTGTTCTGTTTTGCTTGCATTTACGTAATATATATAACTGTATTTATAGGTTAAAGTCCGACGATTAAAGATTATTTGTTTAATATTATTGACAGCTGATATTCTGTAAGCAAGTGGGAATCCTAAATGAAAGCGGGTTTGTTGATATCAAATTTCCGTGCTAGTGAGAAGCATGGCCCACCTCGTTACACGTAATCGAGATATCTCGAAGTTCAGGCAGGCCATGACATGACATATCTGTGTGGTGATCCGGAGCCGCTCGCTCTACAGGAAGGAACGTGTTCCGGATCCGATTACTGTCTCAAATACTATTCGGCTACGCCTAGGTCAGGAGAAGCTTTTCTTTTCTGTTCCATTCCGGTTAACATCTGTACGCATCTCATTACGGTGCTCAGGGTAATACTACTCTCATTTAAATACAATGGCAGGATAACAGATGCTTTACATCCAGTAATTGCTGGTCCCAGATGTAGCCACACAGAAACATCTGGTCAAACTTGCAGTTTCAATAAAAGTTTACACATTTAATCGCATTTTCTTTATAATCTCTTGTCAGTCACCATGCAATACTGCGGAAGTCTAACAATATATTATTATTATAGATATTGTAGGTATAAATCACAAGAATTATCATGGAGAATGGAGTATTATTAGAATGCCTATATCTAGCTTGTGTTGGTATAAAAGTTTGCGATTCGGTGATTTTAGCGTCGTTTGATTTTGTTTATTTAAGAAAAATGTGATTAAAAGCGAAAATGAATTCAAATGCCAGGAAGAATTATTCCATCTCTTTAAGGAAGTATGTATACCAATAATGCTTGCTGTGTCACATAAAAACAAATTCCGAGTTACATTCACATAACTTTCTCTACCCACCATAATTTATTGTTTATATAGCTTCTACAAACTATTTTTAGGAAAATTCACTTTTCTAGCTACTTTATGTTAATCGAGATAAAGCTTCTTAGAAATAGTTTCATTGCATATTTGATTCGCAGAAAACCGAACCGATACAGATGATTAAAAACAAGTGGCTATATGCTTGCTTTGAAATAACATACTCTTTAAGATGTACATTTTCTTTATCGTGTAAATATCTTAAATATACGGTATTTTAATCAAATCGTTAGAGATAGTTTTGGTAAAATAAACACATTTCGATATCTTTTCAATGTAAAGGGTTGGGAAAATTTTCTTGAAAATCTTCATGTCGCATGTTTTGAAGATACCGAACTTAATATAAAGTTTGGTATGTATCCAAGTTTTCATTTTTTTAGTTATGGTGTTCACAGACACACACAAAGACATACAAACATGCGCGCGCGGTTTTGTATAATGCTTCTTTTTTGGGGTTCAGGGGGTCTCAAAATATGTATTTCTGATATAAAGGGTAGTTAAATTATATTCGAACCCACTCGCGGCTTCTCTCTATTGCGCGAGACAGCCAGCAGTCGACGGGGAAATTACACCGGCAGAGGTGGACTAAAATCCTTAGCTAATAATAGAGCTGGAAATGTTTATCTTCTGCTCTCAAACAGGCAGCATAATCTCATGTAAATATTCTCGCTCTCTCTCGAAGCTCAGCAGCAGGAATTCTTTTGATTTCTTGCACAATGTTTTCTCTAGGTTCCTGTAGTGTGCGAGGATTGGAACGATACACTTTGTCTTTTAAAGAACCCCATAAATAGAAATCACAACTCGTTAGGTCAGCAGAACAAGGGGGCTACAAATCAACACTAATTATTCTGTCATCAAACACTTCTCTTATTGCATGTAATGATTCGGCAGCCGTATGTGTTTTTGCAGAATTTGCTGGAACCAACCATACGATTTCTCTTCTTCAGTCAAGCGATTGCAAAATGGCCTCAGAATTAACCTCTGATATCGCTCTGCATTTATTGTTTCATCAAAGAATATGGGCTCTATTATTCTTCTAGCACTTATCGCACACCACACTCCAATTTTCTGATCATAATGAGGCGTTTCATCATAAGAATTCCTGCTGCTGAGCTTCGCAGAGTGAGCGAGAATATTTACCGAGATATGCTGCCTGTTTGAGAGCAGAAGGTCAACATTTCCAGCATCTATTATAAGGTAAGGATTCTAGTCCGCCTCTGCCACGTAATTTCCCCGGCGACTGCCGGTGTCTCGCGCAGTAGAGAGAGGCCGCGAGTGGGTTCGAATATAATTTAACTAATCTATACATGTGAAATCTTGAATTTTTGGGTGGAATGCAATACCTTCTTTATCCACTAGGTGTACGGTAGATAAAGTAAAAAATGGACAATATTTTCCATGCCTGAGTGGAATATGACAAGGCTTGTAGATTGTCCCTCTTGTTCTTTATAGTTTTGGATGATTTTTTTGCAAACGCATATAAAGGTTATGTGGAACTGTTAGGGCTGAGTGACTGTTTTGAGAATCTACTGAATTTAATTTATTCTTAAAGGTAATTAATTGTTTTACCCCTTTTATAAAAACTAATGGTATAAACCGATTCGGATATATTTGAGATTCAGTTAAGGAAATCGTTAGTTGAGGTGCTTTCAATTATGATGATTGTTTTTCTCCATAGATTCTCCACTATCAAAAAAAAAACATTTAAGATTTGAAAAAATGCAGAAAGCGCAGCTTTTCTCAATAAAAAGAAAACTAAAGAAACGAGAGTGAATAATCTAACAGAAATACGACTGCAGCTCATAGATGCGCAAATACGCAGTAGATGAACTTCTCTACTTAGTAAGGAGTATATAAATAATTGGGAGGGGGGTTCTGAGGAAGAATCGCGAAATATAAGGATGCATTCTCCCAAATAGTACATACAGCGAAATCCAAGTAAATCTCTTTCTACATCAAAATAACGCTGTTTGGGATAGTGCAAAATCTATTTTTCTGTATGGATGTGAAACTTGGAAAGGAACAACTGAAATGTAAAAATAATTCCAGTTCTAGTTAGTATGTAGCTAGATGCTTGAAAACTGTCTTGATAATCTGCTGGCCAATGGTTATGTCAAATACAGAACTACGGAAGGAAATTTCACCAAACGGAATTTGTTGAGATATTAAATATTAGAATGGAAATAGATAGGGCATGTTCTCAGAAGAGAAGATAAAAAATCACAAAGAGAGCCCTGAAATGGGATTCTCGAGGACAGTACAGGAGGAGAGGAATGTGCAGGACACAGTCTATGAATTATATTTGACGTATAGCAGTCGTACGAGTTAACACCATTTCGGGGACTCAAGTCTTTCAACCAGATAGATACAAAGTGTAACATATATGCCTCTGGTCCCACTAGACCTTGTCTAATAACAACTTCTCTTATTTCACCTACCCTATACTTCCGTACTCAGTTCCTATCTCAGAACCGGGAGTAGGAAGAAACTTGCTCTCTGACGTCACAGAGCACTCAGTTGCACAGCAAAGTGAAGGAAGAAGCTCAACAATAACGGAGAAGTTGAAAAAAAACTGAAGACTTGTCAAAACTTGTTAGGCGACAGCTTTTATGTAGACCGTAGGTTTCCAGAAGAAATAACAGGATTGTTTTATTATTATTATTATTATTATTATTATTATTATTATTATTATTATTATTATTGCTATTTCGTGTGTTACAGAATTAATTTCGTTACAAATGCAATATATATTCAGGATATTTAACCTTAAGGCTTAAGAAGAGTTGCAAGTTAATGATCTATTTAAACAACGTTTTTATTTACCATATCCATTACCTGTTTCCCCATTTAGGATTATATATGGAAGTTTTGTGTGTCTTCCGATTGAGTTTCTTTAAAAATTTGCCGTTTTAACAGTAAAGAAATTCCTAGCTTACACACCGAACAATGCTACTAATATTTTATTTACGGAATAACGTATTTTCTTGCAACTCATAACTTATAGCCATAAACAACTCATTTAACGCGAATCAATTCAGTTTTCTTCTAAACTAAACAATTGTTTCACCTTTAAAAATAATGTAAAATGTCTCATAAGCAAACATGTTTCATTTCACAATACAATTTCTTCTCTTTAAATGAATAGCAACTAGTAAAACTATAGAAATTAAATGAAATATGACCTAAAAACCTTAACACATTCAAAGAGAACATAATACTTGGCATTTGAATGTTTTGAAACCTTGATGTTTTTTCGGGTGGAATGAATATTATTTGCTTGCTTGCTAGTTATGCAGTTTGATGTCTTCTTGTAACTATGCACCAGAATTTAAATAACTATTATTAGCGACAAAAATAAATATTTAGTATAATATAACAAATCATTAAGACTCTCCAAAGGCAAACTAAAAAGTAGACATACTGCATCCGTATAGTCCATGGGTAGTATTCAATGCGTTAGTAGTGTTCAACGCCCGCTTTTACTTCATACGGCACCACAGCTGATGCCGCCGAAGATACATGAAATGAAATGATTATGGAAGGAAATGTTCCAAGCCTAAGTTTAGCATACCACCCTAGCAATTGCCAATTTGGAGAACTGAGGAAAATCTGAAAAAGGAACCTCAGGGAGGATGGTCCTGGAAAATTTTGAACCGCGGACCTACCGTTCACGGCTTCGTGCCGTAACGACCCCAGCTAGCCGTACCACTATAGTATTAGTTGACTTGGGTGACTTTGGCAGACAATGTTTCGCTTTTTTTTAAAAATAAAAACCTATTCAAATAAGAATTGTCTTGCTACAGTTTATTCACTTTGTCACACATGAATTTTAAAATAATATATATTCTTTTTAGTATCCTTGTTTGACTTGCTTGTTGCTCAGCGGAAATTCATGAATAAGTGCAGAACGTTTCAAAGTTACAGCATAAAAGGCTCCTGGGAAAATGGGTTATTTATTTAAACAAATGTAATTTAATAAATCGCTATTTAAAAGTAACTGTAAATAGCGGAAACAGCAAACTCTGAGAAAAAAGCTCCAAACGCGAAGAAAGAGGAATTGAAGTCATAAGGAAAATACTGCCAACAAATAAAAAGTATATCCCCTAAATATCTTTCTAGATGAACTTTTTTGCGTGTAACTTACTAGTGTAAAAGAAAACCTAAATTGTAAAGTGTGGATAAAAACAAATAAAAGAATAATTAAAGTAATTTTCCGACAAAGCAGAAGTAATAAATTTTGTACCAAATTATGAAAATTCAAACATTAATTTCAGGTAAACATTTAATATATATACATATATACAAAATTTACCAATGATGAACTTATGAGATAATTTGTCTCAAGAAAATAGAACCTCGAGTAGCGTTTAATAAGATTTTTTCAATATACAGCCATAGCTGTTTGAAATTAAAGGTTTCCTTACATTTTATTGCTCGAAAGCAGTAAGTACAACATAGTACAATATAGGTGATTTATGAAGAACTGACACATTTCTTTCTTTAATTATTCTGTTCGAAATTCACTCACTCAATGTCGCAATTTTAGCACCAAATTATGCAGATGTTTTGTAGTTACGATTACCTGTCACTAGATGCGCAGATGTTCATGTTTTATTTGTAATTGTTAATTTTATTGTCAATAACTGTTTTTGAAATTTTGTTCTAGTCAACGTGAAAATGGAGTACACATTAAATGAACTTTCTTGTACAGCAATACTGGATTACGAATTCAATTACAGCTACTCAAAAGGCATACCAGAGAGAATTTGGTGTTCGGAATCCTCCCCAAAGAAACACAATACTGGGACTGGTAAACAAATTGGAAACAACTGGATCTCTAGTGAGTGGAAAAGGCAAAACTCGTTCATCTAGGCTTCCCACGGTTGTTGTTGACGTAAGAGCACGACTGGATCAGTCACCCAAAAAATCATTAAGACGTTTGTCGCAGGAGACAGGGTAGAGCTACTCAATGTGTCGAGAGCTGTGAAAAGTACAGGCCTAAAGCCGTATAGGATTACGGTTGTTCCATCAGTTACAGGAACCAGATAAGGATAGACGACTGAATTATTGTCGTTGATTTCAGGCGTTCATTGTGCAAAATCCGGCCATATTGTCCATCACATGGTTCACAGATGAAGCATGGTATATTTATCCGGCTATGTGAACTTTCATATGCACCCTGTTAAAATCGGAGTTTGGTGCGCAATATCCGTACAGAGAATAGTGGGACCAATTTTTTTTACAACAATGTGAACACGCAGAGTACCGACGGATTTTCATGGAGTTTGCTGAGCAACTAGACGATGTAGAGCTGAGTCAAGGATATTTTCGGCAGGACGGCGCTACATGCTATACATCAAATGAATCCATGGTACTAGGCAAGTTTCTTTGACGACCGGATAATTTCCAAGAATCTGTGGCCAACGAGATCTCCGTATTTGGCATCATCGCCGGAATTCTTTATCTGGGGTTACTTAAAAGAGAGGGTTTATGCCACACGTCCCCAGACATTGGACGATCTGAAGCACAACATTACACAGGTGATTCAAGCTATTGACAACAGAGTCCTCCAACGAGTGGGCAGTAACATGAACGACGTGTTGAATTGTGTCTTATGCAGGATGGAGGACATTTTCAACATTTGCTATAGAGGTAAATAATCTCCCAAAATTCCTCTGCATTTCAGGTATAATAATTTGTCGCTAGCATAACTCGTTTTGAAACAATTAAAAAAATAAATGTGTCAGTTCTTCATAAATCACCCTGTATAAAATGTCCCTATAAGTCCCACCTCCTTCCCCGGAAGTGGCATGTGGCGAAAAGGAATTCGAAACCTGCGGGATATAAGGATAATACACTAAAAACACTGTACATACAGGCTGGGATCCGCAAAGTACTAACGCAGATGAACAAATCGAAATGCAAATAAACAATAGGTGACTGCCAGAGGCGCAGTTGCAGTAAGTAGCATTTTCAAGGAGAAAATCATTTTTATGGGCAGATCGTGATGGACATCCTCTATTATTTTTTGCTCGAAAGCGTGCCAGTCATTCCATAAACCACATGAAGACGTTTCAGCGAAAGAGTTGACAAAGTAAGGGTTTAAGAACAGAAAAAAGCGACAACGCGGAGGAATCGGTTGAAGTTTGCCAGGGCTTTCCTTCCTTCCACTCTAATAAATATATTCTGCTACTTGCATGTCATAATGCAGATTTGATGTATCACCCAGAGTGCCGAAGGTTTGAAATCAGTTTTTTAAATACATTTAAAATCCTATGTTTATAAATCCGAGTGCATATTTACATATCGGTTACTTTCTTTCAACTGTTTTGAATCTTCTCTGTAGCAATTTTATGCAGCTGTAACAGTATATACACTATAAATGAAATGTATAAAACGGTATATTCGTTTTGCGCCGATGGTTATTTTCCATTACAGATCCGGCTAATGAGTATCATTAAGAAAGAGGTGTTAATCAATGGAGTTTAAGGAAAAACTACCGGTTAGATAAGTGAGGGTCTATGTACAAGGAAGAAAACGATTAAACAAACCTTCACAAAACATTCATTTAACTATATTTGGGTCAGGTAATCTTATGTGTTATACACATATGCACATAAAGCTCACATAAGAGGGAATTGGGGGAAACAGATTCAATTTGTTTTCCCAATTAATCTGAACAAGCTTATTAGATGGGAATTTGCACGTATTCTAAATTTCTAATCATCCTCTATCCCACATTTGATAAAAAAATGTTGCAAAGTTTCATGTTGCACGTTATACTCCTTATGGAAACAGGCACGTAATTAAAATAAAAAATGTTTTCAAAAATAATATTTTAGACATTTAGTCGGCACTGAAATGCTCTTCACAATGCAGCTTATCAGTGAGACATTTTTGCTTTTTTACAGTCTACTTATTGATTTTCTCAAAAACGGCTCATCAAGTGTTTCGAATGTTGGAATGCCAAATAAAATGTATACCTTGAATTTTCTAGGAACAGCCTACAAAGTCATTTTTACTGTTAATGAATTTCATGTAACTTGAAAACCATAAGGGATAGGCAATAACTTACCATATAGAAATATAGATCTTACAAAATAAATAAAAATTCTTTTCCCTAAGGCTAATAGTTGTAAAATATTTCGCGCCGTAGGTTTACATATTCGTATGTGTAAGAATATCGTATATTTGAGGCCCCCTGAATCCGAAAAAGCCCCGTGATAGAAAGAGAGAGAGAGAAAGAGCATAACTAAGAAACGAAAAGACGAATGAGCACCAAACTTCATATTTAGTTGAGTACCTTCCAAAGATGGGACAGGAAGATTTTCAAGAAAACTACCACGAACTACACTTTACATGGGAATGCATGGAAACAACATGGATTTCTTTACGGCCAGCTTATAGCGTCCAGCTCTTAAACACTTGCCTTCGCTATTCCGTTTGTATCAATAAGGAAATGTGTAATGTAGATATTTCTGCAAATGTTTATTTGGATTAAATGAAGCAGATAGAAACAAATCTGATATCTTCACATGACTTTCTCTACCCTCTATCTTTATTAGTGGACATACAAACTATTCTTACTAAAGCTTATTTTTCTACCTACTACATTTTAATACAAATAAACCTTTGCAGAAAAATTCTGATGTGTTACACTCACATAACTTTATCTACTGTTGTACAAACTACTTTTACAAACGCTTATTCTCTCTACTTCATGTAAATCGAGATAAACATTTGCAGAAACTATCTTACTGCTAATTTTCTTGTAGTTGCAAGGAGAATATGGTAGTATTTAAGCGATAGTCAAATCTTTTAAGAGCTGGTTGCTATGTGGAGCATTTCATTCTCTTTGCATGTCCAGGACATAAAAAAATGAATAGCGAATTCCCATTTGAGAAAAACTAAGTATTGAAAAAATTTAAATAAATAACAAGGAATATCTCTGAAATTTTCACTCCACACACACACACACACATAAAAAAAAAGGTAGGCATATGACATAAACTGTGTATTTTAACTATCTACTGTTTTGTGTAGTGTAACGAAAATTATGATATATATTTATTTATTATTAGATGATAATTAACAAAGCCGATGTAGCATGGTTAATGCATTGTAACTAAAAGTGTAATATATTTGTAAGCTACATTTTTGTATAAGTTTAAGATGTCATAGAAGTAAGTCATGTTATGTGAGTCGTGAGGACGAGACACGACACTTGTTTGTCATAAACACACAATGCTAAGGGAGAGAAACCCTAAGTACAAAGGAACAAGTCAAGGTCTCTAACAATAAGTCCCCTCTCGAGAAAGCTGGTTGACAGTTTAGTCAACAAACAAATAAATATGGAAGAACATTGCTGTTATTGGCTATATAGAGGGACACGTCATCCATAGAGCCAATCATGGTTAAGCTACAAGTTTAAATTCAAACATAGAAACGACGTTACAACACTCTTACTAAAAACAACTCAGTTCGTGGCTTGTTACTCTCAGTGTATAAATAGTGCTGTACAAAGATCATAACATATATACATATCGTTAATGTTCACGACGACAGTAGATATAACATAGCGACTCCAGCACACAGAGAGATGCCGACATCTGATAAGCTTCTTTGATCTATGCCGCTAGCCCCGCCCCCTCCCTTTGTGTGCTCACATGCCGCCAGGTCTCGTGTCGTTAGGCCCCGCCCCCTCTCGCTTTGTGTGCTCACCTAATGCCGGCAGTATCTGTGCTAACAGGTTCTACCCCCTCCCCCATGCGTTCTACTGTGGCGTCATGACTTGATGGAATTGTTTTCTCGAGTCCTGCCGCCCCTCGGCAAATTAATTAGGTAATGTTCGTCAAACATTTTTTTTATGATTACTAAGGTCTGCAGATTGCATCCTCGAGCAATTAAGTTTTTTGATTAATGAATTGTTGACTGGAGCTTGAGTATAAGTAGTCTGCTCACGGTAACAGTCTGTCATGTAATGAAACACTGCAGCCTTCTTGTATCTGGGGAAATCGCTTGTCCATTAGCTGAACATGTTAGACGCTTTCAACACATTAATAGGCTTTTAAGTTTACATTCCGGATCTGTTTACATACATTAGCGATCAACGACATACTTCCGTCTGGAGGTAACGGTGACTACATTCCCGCCCCTCATTGTGACTTGTCTAAATCCCTGCCGTGTGATTGGCTTGGGTAGGGGATGTGCCGCTCGGGGTGAGGGGTTATATGTGAGGGTTCTCGGTGCGTGACGTTGGCGGTGTGGGAATGCGATTCTCGATGCCTGCCGCACATCGGCAAATCGTTTGAGTACATAATTGTGTCAATCAATTAGGTAATGTGTGTTATTGAAAAAAGAATCAATGTTTATATACCGCTATTGCAATTAAACGCTGTTCGTCGAGCAGTTAAGTATTTTTGATTGATTAATTGACTCGCTCGCATCTGACAGCCGTCGTATATGTATAACTACGCTCACGGTCTTAACCTCTCTCTGGCAACAGCCCGACATGTAATGGAAAGCCCGCCAGCCGACATCGGCCTGGTAATAACCAGTTTCACTCCCACTCCGCGACTGCGTGCGTGACGTCACTAACAAGCTTCAACGTGTAGACTAGCCCGGCTCCACTCTGTCGGCGTCGGTAAATCATGTTAAAACACGCTCGCCAAG
Organism: Deroplatys truncata; assembly: GCA_030765065.1. NCBI lineage: Eukaryota > Metazoa > Arthropoda > Insecta > Mantodea > Mantidae > Deroplatys > Deroplatys truncata. The sequence goes on from CM060988.1 coordinate 139,024,435, forward strand.
GACTTTCCTCGGTATTCAAAAACAGACGGGTGGCTTCTGCCTGGAGGGTGAATAACAGGTCTCAACATGCATTCCACCCCTCCACCGCTGCGTGACGTCACCGTCTACAGTATATAAGAACGTAGGCAGCCGGAGCGATCATTTATTGTTTTTTCAGTGTTCGTTCAGTGATAATCGAAATGGCTGGTGATCATCGTGCATCTGATGTGAATGATTACTGGAGCGAGTGCGGGGAAGATTATTTTCACTACGTATACTTCCATACCGAAACATGCAATGGTTTAATGCATTCAGTGTTGTGTACTCAACCGTCGCATCATGATCAGATGACTACACTGGAAGTGTGTACAGAGAGCTGTCCTGTTTATCGAGGAGCGAACATGTAAGTAATATACATATTTCTATAACTCGGTAATATATTGTACGCATGTTAAATGAAATCTAACTTGAAATTATTTCATTCTTTCAGTGAAAATCACAGGGGTGTTGATGTGGAGGATCTTAGCGATGTCGATGAAGTTGACAATGTCTTCGTCTCGAAACATCTAGCTAAATGTGATACAGAGTCGTGCACCGGATACATGCATTCTGTACTTTGTACTAACCCGGCCCAGCATGAACGCATGACATCCTTCTTCCTATGTAACGACAACTGCGAGGTCTACCAGCGGAGGAAGAGAAAACTCGAGTAAGTAGAAGAAATGTTAAATTACATATTCATTTACTGCTTCTAATGCTACTCTGTGTCTAACCTAAAAATTAAATTATTACAGACTGCGAATGACTGCGCCTAAGGTACCCGTACCAATAGAGGAGATGGATCCTGAGAGACGCGATGTCGATATAGTGGAATATCCAATCGCAGAGCGCCATACACAGCCTATGGAGGAGGATGCCGCTCCACTACCCGACATTACTACTACCCCTGATGATAAAGCAACGAGGATGCAGGAGTGGATAAATCAGACGACTCCAGATTGCTCGCCCGAGATACACACAGAATCGTGCAAGACCGTGAAGTAAGTATGACACTCTTTGATAATACTTTTTGTGTGACAAGGGGAGAGGATTTTTCTAATATATGTATTTTCTCTTTCAGACGTATGAAATCATTAACTAAACCTATTTCTAACATTGTTTTGAATATATGTTGCAGGGGTGTGAGGAGGGAGCGGAGGAAGAGGCGGAACGAGAGCGGTGAGAAAAAGCAGAAGAGACGGTGTAAGAGGAGAATCCTCAACGATGCTCCTATGGTCTTCTTATTCATTGAAGATACCCCGGAGGAGCATGGAGAATCGATCACATGCGCTTGATGACGTCAGCATCTCCCCCTCCCATTCCGTGAATATTGGACTATACTATGACATCCCATCCCTCTACATAAACTGCGAAAGTGATAAATCATTTGTTTATATTACAAAATCAGACTGGGATATAATATCCAAAAACATTCCAATGATTGAAGATTACCTACGCCAAGAAAAAAAGTTTGCGTGTGATGAATATTGTGACAATGTAATTTATGCATACAATATTATTGTATTTTTTGACCATTCAATTCATTTCATAAATACTTGTTTAAATAATAATGTAATATCTTTAGACATTGAGGGTGTAAGGAACCTAAAACGACTATTGCCTTATATTGAAAGACATTTGAATATTTTAAATGATTTCTGCAAGTCAGGAGCAACTAGTTTTTCAGGGAGTAGGAGGGGGAGAAGGAAAATGCTTGAAATGTATGCTAAAGTCAATAAAAGAGTGTTTTAGTATATGAATTCAATTTATTATTCATAAACTTATCCTAGTACATTCCTTTACAAAACCATTCACCCAAACATATACATAATTATATAAGTGCTTGCATCAAGTGAGAAAGAGGTTTGTAGGTAAATACTTTGTCATGTAGAACCAGACAGTACAGTGACGTCTGGGCTGGTATATTTGCAGATGCTTGAATCTCGATTCTGATGTTCACAGCTCCATTTATAACCTCCTCGGGTTGGTGAGAACAGTCTATTACGAATAATGGTGCACGGTGAAGAAAATCCTTTCTCTTCAAGAGGGGGTAATTATCTCTTTCATAATAGGAACTTTGAAATTTACAGTACATTTCATATAGTGAAGCAAACTTTGAATTTTTAAAGTCCAAGTTCAAATCATGGTAGGGGTAGCATTCACTGTTGAGGAATAGTCTCAAATTAGTAATGTTGCAGTGATCAAACTCGGAACTGTTCTTGCTATAATCACCCAATCTTCCAGTCTGCGCGCACACTATGATGAAGCGAGGTTTCTCGAGCTTAGATGTTGTTGCTACATTCCAAGTGAAAGATCTTGTCTGGGGTACAGCAGGCTGGGTATGAAGATCCATAGATCGAAAGGCAAGGTGTAGAGGTTTATCAGACTTGACAATTTTTAGAATGTGAACTCTTTCAGCATCGGAAAGACGAATTACAGGCATCCTCCATTCGATTCTAGTTAACTTTACATTAGCTTCCTCTCCATTCGAACTCAGGACACAGTTTCTAGAATCTTTGGATCTTATGAGAATCAATTCAAACTTGCTGTTGAGTATAAGTTCCTTGTGGTCATCAGCAAATCCTAGGAGCATCGAGAGAGGGACTACAGCATTGAAAGCTCCATTCGTAGCGTGTACTATATCAACTTCTTCACCAGGATATGCCCATCCAGCATTCAGCAGCCGATTCGACTCCATAGGGTTGAGAGTCACATAATTTCGTATAGTTGTAGTAATTCCAGGATTCCTTGTTCTGTCTATAGTTGTAGCATTCATATCTAGACGTATCTCATCAAACATGAAGGCTATAGCATTATTAGCGAGCTTCGCTGTAGTAGGCGATCCATCTACCTTGGTGAGAGCACCTTCGATGTAAAGATAACTCTTGTTAGGTAGCGTATACAAATCTTCAGCTTGGCATGGTATTCTAATTTCATCGTTTACATCCAGAGCGGACGTGTTGTATGGAAGAAAAATATGCTCCTCCTCCTTGGTGATCTTGTCGTCAAAGGCTGGAACTTCTGTCACGTTTAAGATATCCATTATAGCGTTCTGTAACCTAAACCCTCGAGGAACTTGCGGTTAGCACGTGTTAACTCCTCGGAAGCTGGAGAGGTAGTATGCTTCGAACGTGGTGTACGTCGTCTATTATAGTATTTGCGATGTCTTTTAAAATGTATTGCCATTACGTCTTATGTGGAGTCTTGTAGTGATAACTTCGTTCCTGAAGTTGATAGCCTTCCCGTGTTGATCTACCACTCGAATAGTGATCTGGTCTATATAGTTTGTATCTATGACTGGTAAATATATTGGGTTCGAAGGTTCTTGAGAGATATGATAGCCTGGCGGAACAGAAGGGAAAAACTCGTAGAGCGAATGTCCGCTTTTACCGTCAATGAAAGAGCCTGTTGCAATACTGCACTCCACACGTATGATACTCACTTTAAATATATTCACAAGATCGTCAGATTCGAGCGCTTCTCCAGCAGGAATTATTTTAGTGTCTGTGAATCCTAGAAGCGAACCAATAGATCTTTCCTTAGAAAAGTCTATTGTATAAGGACATTTAATTTCAGCCTTCATTGTATTATTGTTAGGCCTTATGAAGAAGACTTCATCATTCAATTCTAGTTTATCCTTTAGAAATGTATTGATATCGGCAATCTCGTAGGTTCCATGAGGGATGACAATGGTTTCAGGTTTACCATTATGAATATAATGAAATCTATTATTACTTCCATCGACATTTGGTATTGAATAGAATGTTTCAAAATTCAAGAGAGCAATCTCATAATGACCTGGAGGATCTAGCTGTAGAGGAGGGTTTAGATACGTTGAAATAACAGTGTCTGGCCCACTCACTGTAACTGTATAACTCATCTTGACGATGAAGCAGCTTCTAGGATAAAAGAAATTGCAAGCACAAGTGTCCGCAGATGACTGAATCGAAATTCTGGTATCTCTGTGTATTATAGTAGATTTTAACGTCTTGTAGATATTTCTCAATCTCAGGAGGCGGCTTCAAATTACCGAAACTATCAAAGTAGTATGCGACATCACCTTCTTTCCTTATAGCAACCCAGTGTGTTCCTTCATTATCTGATGTATCGAGATTGGTAATAAGTCTCTCTTTGCAGTGTGGTTTTAAAGGAAGTTTGTCAATCATATAAACCCCTCTAAAATAAGGAATTTTTAAACGTTTAGCATAATATTCGAGGGCTACGTTACTTAGGGCTTCCTCTGGTATATGTACAATCCTCTTCCTCCGTTTTTTGCCTTCTTCTTTAAACCCTCGCCTTTAGATCCCCTTTTTTTCAAAGACCTTGCTATTTTAGATGCAGCGGCTAAAGACGACATCAGCGGCATTGCAGGTAAGAATCCTCCTTTATTCCTCTTCTTACACCTACCCTTCCGGAGCCCCTTTCCTTGGGTCTCCATCGCCTTGTTATGCCTCGCAACTTCTGCCAAGTGTCTATCAGCAGCCTTTTTTTTATTGACTGCAGAGGCTATCTGAGCAGCGCCACCTGCTGCAGCGCCTAAAGCAGCAATGATGGGAATCAACGGTAAAAACCCTCCTCTCTTCTTCTTCCTCTTTCCGGCTCCCACTGCAACCTTTCCCTTCATGATTGCAGTTACTAGCCTTGCAGCTAACCTTTCACCAAAAGTTGAATCTGATGACTGCACACGTTTCCAAGCCTTCTCTGCAAGAATCTTATCCGCTATTTGTCTTGAAGCGGTGTCCTTATTCTCAGCGTACGCGAGGTCGTGCTGTTTGCAAGCTGTGTCTAATTGGTTAATTCCGGGGTCTCCTCTTTTTAGACGTTTTTCCAATTTAGTACCAGGCCCGCAATATCTATATCCAGGTAAGTGAGCTTCAAAGGGGAGCGAATTAATTATAGAATTAATAATTCCAGAGCCGCGCTTATACTGCAACGACCTCCCTCTCTTAGCTCTCATGATAGACTAAACGAGTAATTGAATGCATTAGCCCTTTTATATCATTCCAGTCAATCATTAACTACTTTTACAAACGGTAATATATATAAACAATGCACATACATGTTATAAGTTAGTTGTTAACATGGAGCTTGTTAAGCAGCACTGCTCTCTACCTATTCAGGTATTAGACTTTGAAAGTGACTTTAGAAGTGATCGTCATGGCAAGTTATTTCCATCTAATGTCAGAGCTCTTATTTTAGGGAGCTCCAGTGCAGGGAAAACAAACGTATTACTCAATATGCTACTCCATGAGAATGGACTACGTTTTGAAAATTTGTATATTTATTCAAAGTCTCTCTATCAACCAAAGTACCAATATCTAATTAAAGTGCTCGGAAACATCGAAGGTATAGAAGTGAACACCTTCGACAACGGGGATGATGTTTTGCATCCTTCTGAAGTCGAAGAAAATTCAATCTTTATATTTGATGACGTCATCACTGAAAAGCAGGAAAAGATAGCATCCTTTTACAGTATGGGTAGACATCGAAATGTCGATTCTGTATATCTAGCGCAGTCCTATGCCAAAGTTCCAAAACATTTAATTCGCGATAATACAAACATGATAATACTCTTCAGGCAAGACAATTTAAACTTAAAGCACATTTACGAAGATTATGTAAATACCGACATGGCCTACAATGAATTTAAAGATCTATGTAAGAACGTTTGGGAGAGCTCTACAGAAGGAAGACCCTTTGTTGTGATAGTTCCTGAATTTCATATGAATGAGGGACGATATAGGAATGGTTTTGATGTATATATTAAGCTCGACAAAAAAGAAAATGATCACTCGTAGTTAACCATGAGCATCGATAGGTTCGGTTCTCAGAGAACTGGTCCAGTTAGAAGAGTGTTTGATCGGTTTATCATAAATAGAGATGTCAAAGGAAATTATCAATTCAAGAATAAGAGATTGTGTAACGTTCACGATCCTGAAGATAATCATGATGCCTCCAATAAGAATTATGTGGATACACTCGAAATTAGGATGCAAGATTTCTCGCAGCAAGCTGCTAACAATGTTGAGGTTATGGCTAAGACCCTGATCGATGATTTGATTTCAAGATACATCCTCAAGAGAGATAAGGAAAATAACATTGTGATTGATAAAGTTAGATTGATGGTATTGCTAGATCCTGTTCACGATAACGATGTTGTGAATAAAACGTTCATCACTGGATATGTCAATTCACGCACGCAATCGAGAGATGGTAATGGTAACATTATATTCGACAATAAGAGAATCACTGATATAGCAGATCCTCTCGGAGATACAGATGCTGTAAATAAAAGATATGCTAGAGCTATGATCATTAGGAAATCGAACGAGACGCGACAGCAGTTAAACAGGTACTTACCAAAGGAAATCGAGATGCAAATAGGTAAGAAGCTGCTAGACATCACAGCAAATCTGAATAAAACTACGAGTAAAGTGGATACTCTAACAACCTCTACAAAAGACAGAGTGGATTCTGTAATGGACTCCATTAAACAAGTTACCGCTGAGCTTGATAGAGAAAAAACAAATCTTCAGAATCTTTGCAATCAGAAAATTAGCAATTTAGAAAAGTTAGCGATGAAGCGAGTTTCAGATTTAGAGGCTACAGTCGGTCAGTTAAAGACAGAGGTTTTGAATACTCTCAAAACTGATTCATGCAATGATAAACTTAAGAAAGTGGAGGAAAATGTAAATATGATGATGGACGCTTACAAAACTAATGTGCAGCAAATGACGAGTCTAGAAGAATCAACCAGAAGCCTGTACGCTAATACGGCAATCTTTGCTGAAGCGTTCAAGACACATACGCAGGAACATAAGAAAGAAACCGAGCAACTGAGAACTTCGATAGAGATGTTAGCTAAGGCTATCGATACGATGAGATCTCAAGGTGGACGCAGACTATAAATTGAATGTAATCGTCTATTTTCATGTCATTTGTAAGATGGATAGTGAAAGCATAAGACTTAAAGAGTCTGTAGCCGAGCATACCAGGGCTGTAAAAGAAAAACTGAGAGCTCTAAAAGGTCTCAGGTTTGAGACTCAGCATATCATGTCCGAAGCTTTGAAGCCTGTAACCGCTCCCCTCAAGGATATTTTGGACAGTCAACGAGGGTTGGCTGTGGAGACAGTCAAGAATGAAGATGATGATTCTACAAGTATTTCTACTTTCCTTCAACACGTTCGCTCAAAAGACAAGGACCGCATTGATACATTGTACGGGGTAAGATATCAGGATGGAAGTTATATGCTTGGAAATAAAGATATTCATTTTATAAATAATCAAATATTGATAGGTGATGAAACGTATGAGTCTACAGACGGTTTGACGGAGCTCATCTTTAAGCGAACGCCTCAGATTTCTGCATACACCAGTGAAGACTTGGAGACGTACGCTAAGATTATGAAAAGTACTTTTCTTCATAGATCTGGTTACACCAGACACGGTCGTTTGAAATCTGGTAAATCGTATAAATACAAGAATATAATACGCCCCTTGCTCAATACACATTCAGGTCTAGGACTGACATGGAAGGAGCATAAGTCTGATAAGGAGGTTGACTACGTTTTCTGGAGAAATCCTAACACATTAGTGAATAGACTGAGGTTACTTATTGCTTCGAGGGACGCTGGTAATAATAGCCACACTCGAGAGATTGAGGAAATTATCCGGGAATTGAAAGCATCTAAAATTATAGCATGACCACCAAACAGAATATCGCCAGAGAACTTCACGGCTCGGCGAGGAGGAACTATTTACGACGGAAAATTATCAGCAAAGGTATGAATGATTTATTACAAATTGATTTGATTGAAATGATACCCTATGCAAAAGTGAACAGAAATTTCAAATACATTCTGATCGCAATCAACTTTTACTCTAAAATGGCATATGCAAAACCCTTAAAGGATAAGGGTGGAGTTAATGTTGCAAAGGCTATGGAGGATATATTACAAGAAATGGACGTCCCTCCCCGGAATATTCAAAGTGACAACGGGAAAGAATTTTATAACAAGTTCTTTAAACGAATAATGTTTAAGTATAATATTAACCACTACAGCACCTATACCAATGTGAAGGCTGCGGGTGTTGAACGTTTAATTCGAACCTTGAAGAATATGATGTACCGCGAGTTTTTAGTCCAAGGCTCATACAAGTGGCTAGATCTTTTACCTAGAATCCTTGTAAAGTACAATGATACTTTTCATTCAACTATCCGCATGAAGCCTAATGAAGTGAAAAACAACGATCTTCTTCTGACTGTGTATAATTATAATCAAGACCGAAGAGAGAAGAAGGCTTCAAGGAAGTTTAGTGTTGGTGATTATGTCAGGATATCTAAACATAAAGGACATTTTGAAAAGGGTTATGAATCTAACTGGAGCGTTGAAATCTTCAAAGTATTTCGTGTGAATCGCACCAAGCCTACAACATACATACTAAAGGATAGGAATGGTGAAATCATAAAAGGTGGCTTTTATGGACATGAACTAAAAAAGACTAGCTATCCTAACACATATTTAGTAGAAAAGGTTATACGTAAACGTGGAAACAAAGTTCTTGTAAAGTGGTACGGTTTTGCAGATACTCAATGGATTGATATAAAGGATTTGGTGTAATGTATGAAGACTTAATAAAGACCAGTTGTTATGATTGTAAAATCACGAGTATTTTTTATTTTAAAAATCCCTCATATTTTCTCTTTTTTTGAGGGAAAATTAATATATAAAAACCCTCACATACTTTAAATGGATATATACAACACATTATCAGAGGGAAAAATTAATATATAAAAACCCTCATACACACTTTAAATGAATATATACAATGACATTATCAGAGGGAAAAATTAATATATAAAAACTCTCATACACACTTTAAATGAATATATACAATGACATCAGAGAGAAAAATTAGTATATGAAAACCCTCATACATACTTTAAATGAATATATACAATGACATTATCAGAGGGAAAAATTAATATATAAAAACCCTCATACACACTTTAAATGAATATATACAATGACATTATCAGAGGGAAAAATTAATATATAAAAACCCTCACACACACTTTAAATGAATATATACAATGACATTATCAGAGGGAAAAATTAATATATAAAACCCTCATACACGATTTAAATGAATATATACAATGACATTATCAGAGGGAAAAATTAATATATAAAAACCCTCACACACACTTTAAATGAATATATACAATGACATTATCAGAGGGAAAAATTAATATATAAAACCCTCATACACACACACTTTAAATGAATATATACAATGACATTATCAGAGGTAAAAATTAATATATAAAAACCCTCATACACAATTTAAATGAATATTTACAAAATCCAGATTGAAAAAAACAAGATATCTTCAAATATTTACATATTTACAAGTTTAGGCACTAGCAATCACCAGGTCTAAGGGAATAATGGCCCCACGCTAGAGTCTTATAACTTCCCTCCATCAACTTCCTCTTATCGTCACCTCCCTTCAACGCCAATTTATTTGTCTCAATTGTTGTAATTTTGTGGTGTTTACTCCGAAATGTTTTTTGTATCGAATAAATTTTTAGGCTATGGTCTTTTAAACATTCAAAATAATGGCCGAAATCTATTTTATCCATGCCTGTCCTGGTGATGCCCTTAGCTTTCTTAATTGTCTGCCCTCCATATCTGTAGGCGTATAGCTTCGCTCTAATACCGACATACTCCTCCATAATCAAGCCACCCAATTCGTCCTTGAACAACCCAATCTTTTTCCTATTGGCTTGCTTAATGCCATATACATTATCCTTTTCGAAGTTTGAAGTGTCGAAATATTGAGGATTCTCCCTGATGAACTCATAGATATCAGAACTCGTTTCAAAAATAAACGAGTCTGTATCCATGTAATTCAGCAGCAAGTCTTTTAAATTTGGTTTCATGATATTGTAAAAGAAGTCATACATGATAAATTTTGAAATGTCCAAAATTGCGTGTCCTATGTAAATTGGTTTGTTCATATGTACTTCCTCTCTGCCCAGTTCGATTCCCACAAGATTTTCCTCAAAAATTATGGTGCGTAGGTAAGTGCTGCGTGCTATCAACTTCTTTGCCTGATCCCAGGATCCAACTATTTTGAAATCACTGTATTTCCTCACATTTTCTATAAATTTCCCATATACGGCGTTATTCATCTTTTTCCACAGGTTTTGGCCGAATTTTGTCTTTTCTTGTGCTCTCTTCTCGGTGTTGACGTCGATATATGTCTTCAACCAGTTAGACTGGTCGTAGGACACCACTCTGTGAATATGTCTCACAGTTAGACCTTGCTCGATACACTGCTGCATCACCCTGTAGTGCAAGACATATTTGCTTTTCTGTTCTAATGTTGCAAGCAGTTTCTTGTATTGGCCGTTCGGTGGTATTGCGCTCTGTGGGCAGAAAGGAAGTTCGTTATGGGCGTCATGGATATGGTCGGGGTATTCGATATCAACCTCTAGCACATATCCAGTCTCTGAATTTTCTTTGACTTCTGCGAAGTTTATGCATTCAATTTCTTCTCTCGTGAGCCATTTCAGATTTTTGTATGGTAGGGCAGACACCATAGAAGCTCCATATAAGTTGTTTATGTCCCAATAGGACAGGTGTTTAACAGGAGCATGCTGGTCAAAGTTGGACATGTACCTGTGGTTAGCTTTGGTGTAGCCCTTCACCACTGTGCACAGTCCGCCTCTAATTCCCGACTCGAAAAATTCCAGCATGCTCTTGTCGGATATTAAGGAAAGTTTCGCCTTTGTTATCTTCAACATAGCGTCAAAGGCGAGTCCTGGTAATGTATAAAACCATGCTGGGTCAAGTTTATACATTCCCAGGATGAGATCTCGAAACTTTTCGAAAATATCTGCCAAGAGCAGTATATCTGTTTTCAGGTATAGATCGCTGTATTCTCCGAGATTCCGGATATTAAAGACCTCCCAGACTTTTACAGCATGCCTGTATTCCTCTTCGGTAATGTGGCTGTCAGTGAGAGTACTGTAGAAGGCCTCCTTCGGTGGTAGAGAAGTTTCTTCGAGTACGGCAAGGCTTGACACATAATCATATGGGAATATTCCCTTGCTCTTTGCCAGCTTAAAATGCTCCTCAACAGGATATTCTGCCCTTGTTATTTTAAAATCACTCTCCTCCAGCATGTCAGCCAGGCTGGACAGCTTGTCGTCAAGAAACTTAAAGCTGTCCAGAAACCGGAAGCTGATGTTCCTGTAACGTTTGCTAAATGCTATATACCTCTCACCACTTTGAGCGATGCACGATACGGGCTTATTATCATATGCCAGGCGTCTTATCAAGAAGTGGCTGTCATAATTAGATAGACAATGAAAAAAGATCGGTATGAAATCAGGGACCTTTCTATTCAAATTGCATCTATTATGAGCAGCACCCAGATATTCCCCTGTCACATGATCGTGATCCCTCACGCGCAAATCGCCCACAGTGAAAGCAGCAAGGCATATATGACACTCTGAGGCATTGTCAAAATTCTGTTGCTCTTCAAGGGTTAAATCCATAGGTTTAGGATTGGAATACACGTCAATGACGTCATCAGCAATTGATTTCAACTGTTTGATAAAGTCATCGACGGCATTTGGACCTCTAAAGAGAAAGAATTTTGACATTGACTCGTCATGCCTACATATCACCTTCAAGGCAATAGACATTGCTTCATGCTCTTGAACGGCTCGGGTCCAGCTCGAGCTGCTTGAGGGCTCACAAGAGTGAACCTTCGCCAGAACAGATTCAATGTCTGCGTATATAACAAATGGTACAGGAACGCTCTTGGAGAATGCTTTAAATTCAAGGTATTCATCCTGTTGAGGCATTTTAAGCAGCTGGCATTTTCCACATCTTAATCGGTGCGTTTCCAAGGCCTTTTCATTGTTGCATCTCTTTAGACAGGCCTCGCATGTCCACACTCTATGTTGGTATTTAGTAACTTGACTCCTTACAAGTCTGGACAAGTCTTTAATGAGGCAGTAGTGAGACTTTTCCCCCTGCTCAATATATAACAGATTGGTATGGTGCTGCTTCTTTTCAGCTGTTTGGTATAGGGGAATAATGTTCTCATTCTCCTCCTCTATACCAAACACTGAAATGGATACTCCATTGTTCTGCTTTTCAAAGCATTCAATTTGATGGAGGGGTGTCGGAAATTCGATACCTTCATAATTGAATGCCTCGAAAAGCAGTTCCTTGGGGTATACTGTGGTTCTCTGGCCGTTGCGTTTAACAGGGTATTTAGAGGCTAGCATACACCACGCGAAGCAGAAGTTGTCTTCATTCTTTATGTTTATAATTGCAGTTTTATTCTTGATTTTCAATTGCAATTCGATGTATGAACCTGCGTGTAAAGGGTCATAGTGTGTAAAGCCCATCACCAGGCTGAGTATCTTTACCAAGGACTTCGATGATGCTCCCCCCTCAAATTTAGAAATGTTTTCCAAAATATCCCCCGCAATTGAAGAGAAGATCTGATTGAGATCGCTTGACGGAAGAATCAATACAGGCTTAGAATTAAAGCCAGTGGAAAGACTCTTCTCTTCATCAGGTTTGCGGATTAAATATTCAAGTTCCAGGGAACAATGCATCTTTAATCCGCAAACGCTTCTCTGCAAGACGCTTTCCACTTCTTTAATAATAAGCTCTTTGCACTCATCTAAAAAGACTCTAGGGTCCAGTATTTCTAATGTATTTACTATTCTACTATTAAAAATACGTCCCTTGAATGCCGATTGGATGGTATTGCATTCCAGCCCCTGGCAATTACTAGCACTAACCTTGGCCTTTTTAATTGTAAGCTGCTCGCTCCCGTCCGATGCCGGCCCTCTCTTTCCATTCAAAGTTGTCGCATTACTGGATGATGATGAGGAGGAGGTTGACGGTGCAGCGGCTTCATTGTTTGCACCTGAGGAGGTCGATGGTGCAGCGGTTTCATCGCATGCGTCTGAGGAGATCGAAGGCGCAGACGGTACAACTTCCTCCAGAATGTTGAATGATGAGGAGGCGGATGGTGCAGCGGACGAGTCTTCACCAATCTCTGGTGATGTCGACTCCTGTGTTGCTAGATCCATAGGCTGGCTTCCAAGGTCGCCCAGATCATTTCCTGGAATAATAATAATATTAATAATAATAACAATAATAATATAGAATGTGTAAAAGAAGTTCATAAAATGTGGAAAAAAATTCTTACCATTCAGTGGTTGCTGTATGTATGGGGCAGGGCCCCTCCACTGCTGATTTGATGCAGGGAATGTGTGTGGTGCAGATGGCGCGCAATGAACAATACCGCCTCCGAAATAAAGCCCATTTCCTGAAAATAATAATATTAATAATAATAATATAGAATGTGTAAAAGAACTTTGTAAAATGATGATAAATTCTTACCGGTCAGTGGTTGCTGCATGTATGGGGCAGGGACCCAACCATGCTGATTTGGTGCCAGGTAGGTCTGGAAGCCTGGAGGTGGCGGTGCAGCGGTAGCGAAGCCTACTGGTGCAACGGTCGCGAAGCCTGGAGGTACCGGTGCAGCGCTCGCATGTTGACCGATGCAGCCTCCGAAATAAAGTCCGCTTCCTGTAAATAATAGTAACAATATTAATAATAATATATAATGTGTAAAAGAAGTTCGTAAAATGCTGATAAATTCTTACCATTCGATGCTTGCTGCATGTATGGGGCAGGGACCCAACCATGCTGATTTGGAGCCAGGTAGGTCTGGAAGCCTGGAGGCGGCGGTGCAGCTGTCGCGAAGCCTACTGGTGCAACGGTCGCGAAGCCTGGAGGTACCGGTGCAGCGGTCGCCTGTTGAGCGATACCGCCTCCGAAATAAAGTCCATTTCCTGGAAAAAATAAATAATAATAATAGTATAGCATGTTTAAGTACAGAGTTCTAAAGAATCTACACTCTATACGTGAAAAAAATACATGTTTTAAACACCCGTGTGAAAAATACATAGCATTCTGGGAGATCGGTAGAGTTATGTGACTGCATATGGGTGAGAAACTCCCCTTAAATATATCCTTTTCTCCTTATACAATCCAGAACTCTATGCTGTCGGAGGCATGCTTTTGTGTGCCAGAATCGACATTGTATGTCTACTATCATGTAATTTTTTTTTTAGTTACAAATGCTCGAATACCAGTCTGTAAATTCTTACCGTACGATTGTTGCTGTATGTACGGGCCAGAGCCAGCTCCATAATGATTTGGAACCAGGAAGGTTTGGAAGCCTGGCGGTGCCTGTGCAGCGGTCGATGGATGGTCGATACCAAAATAAAGTCCATTTCCTGAAATAATAATATAGGATGTGTAAAAGAAGTTAATATGAATTGTTACATTACTTTTTAAAACACTGAAGAATGCTTACCATTCGACTGTTCGGATGCCTGAATCATTACGGCATTTGATGAGCGATCCTGCAGCCGGCGTTGGGTATCCTGCTGGAGCTGGATGTATGCTTCAGACATGTTAGCAGAACTGATTGCTGAAAACGCAATTAATTTACGCGTTAGATTTTTATTTATTAAAGAAACGATATATTATTAAGTTAATTTACTTTACTGCGAATACCTTATACAGGGAAAATGTCGATGTATTTTAAACACCTGAGAAATTTCTATTACAGATATAAATCACGTGTATTTCTCGACACAATCATGGAAAATATCTCTTTAACATGATGGAAACAGTCTGAAAGTTTTTACTAAATAAATGCGAGAGAGGAATGAAACATTCACAGTGAATGTTCGACCAGTGCATGCAAGCATGAAGTCTTCGGATCGAATACCGTCGCTTACCCTCGGAAGAATATTTATACAGAACATACTTTATTCGAATCGTAGGGTAATCAAGTAATTGTATTTCTCTAGAAAGGAATATAATTCACTCTGTGAAACTCTGTATTTAAATATCTGGAATAATAATTTCTCAACAAGATGAATACTTAACTAAACTGATCACATTTTTTTTTGAGAATTCGCGCAGTTAGCTATTAAATGCAGAATAAGCTTGCCTAAAATGAATACTTAACTATTCACATTTCAGAAAATTCACTTGTCTAGCTACTAACTTTTTAGAATGCTCAGCTATTCGCATATAAATGCCATGGATTAAAAACAAGAACGCAAATATAAGTTAAATGTACTAAGTAATAAGTTAACTTTTTAATGAAGATGAATTGGTGATACAACTTACCAGACATGATGTTCGATGTAATTTCCACGTTGAAAGAATAAAGCTTGCAGAGTGCTTAGATCGCAGTGTTCTTACGATACTGTGAAAATCATTGGAGAAGATGCTGGTTTTATATAATTCCCCCACTAAAGCTGAAGTAGTGAGAGATTGTAGAGCACTTAGGAAAACAATTACTGGCATTGTTCGCTAATGAGGTGAAAGCGTCTAAAGATGTCAGCTAATAGAGGTCACCGTTACCATCAGACAGAAGTAGGTTACGGGTTTTTTCATTACATGCCGGGCTCTTGTTCGCTAATGGAGTGAAAGCGTCTAACGGGTCAGCTAATGTGTGTCACCGTTACCTCCAGACGGAAGTATGTCGTTGATCGCTAATGTATGTAAACAGATCCGGAATGTAAACTTAAAAGCCTATTAATGTGTTGAAAGCGTCTAACATGTTCAGCTAATGGACAAGCGATTTCCCCAGATACAAGAAGGCTGCAGTGTTTCATTACATGACAGACTGTTACCGTGAGCAGACTACTTATACTCAAGCTCCAGTCAACAATTCATTAATCAAAAAACTTAATTGCTCGAGGATGCAATCTGCAGACCTTAGTAATCATAAAAAAAATGTTTGACGAACATTACCTAATTAATTTGCCGAGGGGCGGCAGGACTCGAGAAAACAATTCCATCAAGTCATGACGCCACAGTAGAACGCATGGGGGAGGGGGTAGAACCTGTTAGCACAGATACTGCCGGCATTAGGTGAGCACACAAAGCGAGAGGGGGCGGGGCCTAACGACACGAGACCTGGCGGCATGTGAGCACACAAAGGGAGGGGGCGGGGCTAGCGGCATAGATCAAAGAAGCTTATCAGATGTCGGCATCTCTCTGTGTGCTGGAGTCGCTATGTTATATCTACTGACGACTCACAGGCAAGCTTCTTTAGAATATACACATGTATAAAATATTCATCTTTTTGTGTGTAAGCAACAAGAAATGTTTTTAATATATATCAGTGGTGGTATATATATATATATATATATATCAAAACTAAAGAACAGTGTACTAGTTATTCAACATAACTCCTGTCTTCCCACTCCCTGCAAGAGCAAAGTGCTTCCTGAGCTACCGGAGCATATTAAAACAATTACGTACACTTTAATACTCCACACCCACAATAATACAAGTTATACACATAAACTGGAATGAGAAGATTATCCCAGGGTTTCCACTACAAGATATGAGTAACGTGTACCAGTAGACCAGAGCTTCCAACAGGTACGTGTCTCACCAGATCATCACACCACATAACAAAGATACCCGGCAGTAGGCAAGTTTTGTCGATCTCTTACGGTTTACTAGTTATGTAAAAGCCATTCAGAATGAAGAGGGCGTTTGGGAACATTCCTGGAAAATTCAATATATATGTTTCATTTGTCATAAAAACATCTTAAATATATGACATTTTAATCAAAATCGTTAGTCATTTATGAGAAAAATAAAAAAATTCGAAAAATGTTCCGTGTAAAGGGTAGTTTGTGGTGGGAGAATATTCTTGAAAATCTTCGTGTCGCATCTTTGAAAGATACTGAACATAAATACCAAGCTTGTTATTTACAGGACTATTCGTTTTTGAGTTATGCTGTTCACAGACATACACGCACACGGATCTTTTTCTAAAAACACTTTTTGTTTTGAATTCAGGGCACCTTAAAACAGGCATTTTCGGTGAAATCTCGGTATTGAATTTTTACGTGGAATGCAATACTTCCCCTACTTACTATACGTAGTAAAGTAAAAATGTTGTCAACAACCAGGCATGGATAAATCGTTCGCCACCATTGTTAATGTTGATGACCTTGCTACTGGAACCACTATGTTCAACTGCCATTAGCAATTAATTTTATTTTCGCTTATGTACTATTTCTATCGTCAAATAGATTTACGGCACGCAAAAGAACCTCAAGCCTGAAAAAGAGGACTGAACAATATTGACCTATTTCACGCCCAAAATAGAATGGGACGCTAAGAGCGTCCATAAATAAAACTCAGTTTAATTTACTATCGTCGAACAAATAGTATGCAATACAGATACGTTAAATGCATTGGAAAATATCGGAAGTAGAAAACATTCGTCTCATCTTTTCAGGCTCTTCCTCGTTCTTCCACAATAGCTTGGGAAAAACGTCCATGGAATAGAAGGAGAAAGACAAAAGCAATAAAAGAAGTATTACTTTGATGAAAACACGGAAGTATTTAATATCAAGAGTGGAACGACTCGAGAGATATAAATAGTAAATAGGTAACCATCTGAGAAGACAAAGAATTGAGGATGGCATACTCATCAATTTGAACATCCGACAAAACAAGAGGTAAGGTGATACACGGGTAAAAGCTAAGAATCCAAGAGTGATCTTAAAAGCGTTTTGTTGTTTTAGCTTTGCATTTATATACACAAGTTAATTTCTATCATTATGCTTTCCTGTAGCGTAAGAGGCAAGCAACATTTTTCTTCGATTTGAAAATGCGTTGTCAGCCTTACTGGTAACTGTGTTTGTTTTCTTTACATCTATACAGTATTTCTGGTCCCTTAGAAGCAAACTTACCTTTCAGATGTCTTCATTTTCCTTTTTCTCCTCCTCCTTCCTTTACTTGTTCCCGTTACGCGCTGCTCAGTTGTCACGATTTTATACAAACATCACCCTTCTTTGAGGCCGTCTGTCAGCTCCTTTAAACATTTAGATATCACTCAGTCAGAACTAAAACTATTAACACATTTTTTTAAATTTATTACATACTGATAACATCATAACACAGATTGTCTAAAACTAGAATTGAGGATAGTGATCCGTTTAGATAACGCTGCTATATGCAGTAAAAGGTAACAAAACATCTGCCTTGATTTTAAGAAAGAGGTTGCTATGCCACATGTTGCGTGAATTTAAGGATACCCGGTACTGAAATTTATTTCTACAAATTTCAATCAATTTAGCTGAAAATTTTATTTCAGATTTGCTCAACATAGCTATAGTATAGAATTAATTTTCATAGCTTTAGCCTATCTATGTTTCCAAGGCAATTTTCAAAAAATGAAAAGCAAATCTCAAGTGAAATGCTTCAAGTGTTGAAAATTTGAAGAGTTTAAAGTAAAAATTTGATTTTTGCCCAACACTAGGATAACAATAATAAAATACATAACACTTTTATTTTACTAAAACTCAACCAATAATGAAACCCTAAAATCAAACATAACCGATATCAAGAAAGAAAGAAAGAAAGAAAGAAAGAAAGAAAAAACCTTCATAGAACCTATATTGAAAATCTGAAATAAATTGAACGAAAATAGCATTATGGGGTGCATTTATAAGTGACAAATAACCTAATAAAACAAAGGAAAATAAAAATTTAAAAGTTCACGTGCTATTTGCACCACTTACGCACAATTATGTAATGGTCACGATTGAAAATTTAAATGGTCGGAAAGGCAAACCGTAATGCTTGAGGATTTCTTCGATCAATTTTTTATAAAACCTGATCTGTTTTCTACATTTTAACAATTCAGCTATGATATGAAGCATTTTATATGAAGGCAGTAACGGTTTTAAATATGGACCACCCTTAATGATTTATGCTAATAAGGTGGGAAATGCAAATATTAATCCCTTCTGCTAAAATTTATAGCATATTGCCGCCTGCATTGCAGGTTTAGCAAATAAACAGATCCACCAGAAGTTATGACATTATCATCATTAATGTTTCATTTAGTAACTTGCAAATGTTATTTTAGAATCTATAGTAAAACTTAAAATTAAATTTGTCTATTACTGGAATTTGGTAAAGTCAAGTTTTCTCTTATTAGCTGATGGCCAATCTGGTTGTGGAAGGTTTCAGGTTAGGTTATGAACCGATTGGATATTTCAGTACCATGTCCCTAATCTCGACTCGAAGAGTAAGAGAAATCAAATAAATGATGTAAGACGTCTACTGCCAGTTTAATGCTATCCATTAACAATTAACTAAAATAGATGTTGCAAAAACGTGACTAAAAACTAAGGTCTCCGTCCAATATCACACACACTGAGTAGCAAAATCAAAAAAGCAATTCTGTAATTCCAAATATCCACTTTCTGATTAAATTAATAGTAATAAAATAAATGACATAGGAATAAAAACTGAATTCTATTTATGCGCGCTAACTGCTATGTTTCCTAGCGTCCCATTCTACAGGTTGGACCATTTAAGTTGAGACTGTAATAATCTCCAAAACTAAGCGTTGTAGAAAGAAATGCCTTGAATAAAAGTAGCTTGATATTATGGGGTAAAATAGATGCCATTAGTCGCGTTTTATTTGGAGGACGTTGTGATGGTCATTTTAGGGTCAATTTAATATTTTTAAATGGAAACCTACTTTTTATGTTGCTTTTTTCACTCCTCATAAAAAACCAAACAACATTTATATAAAGCACTTTGCAATTGTTCTTACACCAACATAAACAATAACGAAAATTCTGAATGGCTGTGTACGAAGAGCGAAATGAATGCTTGGATCATCTATGGATGGTCATTTGAGGGTGGAATGACGTTTCGTAATTGGGAACCAAATTTTTATTTTGTTTCCTTATTCCTCATCACAAAATAAACAACTTTTTATAAACAACTTTCTAATAAGAAAAAACATACAAAATGTGGGCTCCCATTTAAAAAATTAAATTGACCCTAAAGTGAGCATCATAACGTCCTCCAAACAAAATACGACTAATGGCATTTACTTTCCCCCGTAATATCAAGCAAATTTTATTCAAGACACTTCTTTCTACAATGTTTAGTTTTGGAGATATTGTACAGTCTCAACTTAAATGGTCCACCCTGTATACTGGGCGTGAAAGACCGGAAATTTTGCTCAGAATCTTCTTTATCAGGCTTGAGGTTCTTTTACGTGTCGTAAATCTACGAGACGAGACAAAAAAGAGACTAGCATGGTACCCCTAGACTACAAAGGACGACATGATGTCATAGGAAGGCGGCTATTCAAATGATGCTATCTATGAGCAAATTATCTAATCAGACATAGGTACAGTGGGTGACTACTAGAAGTTTGAACATGCAATTGGTCAAGTGTGAACTTGACCAATTGCCTGGAGCGCAGGCAGGAAGACCAGTTGCGCTTTTAACTCCATTTGCGCAGGCTGCTTCAATTCTTTCCAAGTCAGGCAAAGTTCGAGTTGGATAAGCTGGATGGGCTAGCCTAATTGATTTGATTCAGCTTTCGTCATAACTCTATATTCCCCATATTCTCCTCATTTCATTTAGCGTTGGTTTAACCATTTCCTGCAGTTTGCACTGCTCACAACCTGAGTTACAACGAACAAATACACAAGCAGAAAGTGGCACAATCATGGAGTATCAATAAGCACTATTCAACACACTTAAGTTAGGCGCGGTAGTAAGAACGGGTCCCACGAAGCTTGGAAGACTTACAGGAGGACTGAACTAATTTTTAGACTTATAACAATAAAATATAAACGAACATGCGCACATTGTTAAAAAGCGCGTCCCATTCTATATTGGGCGTAAAGACCGAAGCTTTGTTCAGAGGCCTCTTTATCAGGCTTAAAGTTCTTTTACGTGCCGTAAATCTACGACACGGGACCACCCGATTTTCTTCCCTTCAGAAGGAAACTATGCTAAGAATTTTACGTATTTAATTCTTGTTATGTTGTGATTGTAGGGCAGTTTTTCTTTCCTAGTGTTCTGTGAGGTATTAGGTCAAGAATGTCTGCGTACAGTGCTTATAGTTATGGAGATAATTCCGGCGTAAACAGGATGTTGGCCATTACTCATTCCCTTGTAAATATATAAATCGAATGAGTACAACAAATGGGTTGCTCCTCTTGATGCAGTATTTTTATACACTTGAATAATTTCAATTAAATTATATAATATGTAATTTCAATAACAGCCCGCCTTAAAACAATATGTATGTAATAATTTTTAAAAATGTATGTAAAAGTCATTGAATATGCTTATATTATTGTAAACATGTTTAATAATGTTATGTGAATGCTTTAAGTAATTTAATACTGTAAGAGATGTAAGAATAATAAGTTTAACGTTGCTAACAATGAGGTAACAGTGAGGTAACCTTGAGGCAATATTGAGTTTGAGACTTTGAATGCTACCAGTCATGATCAGAGCAACCATAATGTAAATTTTGTGACAGTTTAAAATTAGCCAATCAACAGCCAGATAAAGCTTTAATTAAATGCAGGTATTCTATAGGACTAGGATTAGCCAATCAGAGACTTGAAATACAGAAGCTTACGGGTTTTGACGGTTGAAATATGTTCAGTTGCCTGCAGACCTTGGTAGTGACCGGATGGAAGATGTGTTCTCTAAAGAAGTATCACGTATTCGTGTGAATCGTAAATTAAGTATACGCGTTAACAAAGTGCAAGTTTTAAATTAAAGAATCTCACAGCTCTTAATATCAGTGTAGTGCTATTTAATTTGTGTCAAGGATTAATAAAAAGAAGTGAATTTAAACTTAAAATCTGTGTAACCCTACATTCTTGTCGCACCACGCCCTGATTAAGAACAAACATTACAGAAACAGTCGAGACAAATACAAACAAATACTATCTATAGAAGCAGTTTAATAACAAAGTTAAAATATATTTTTTTAAACTTGGAGTGTAACAACAAAAATAGATCTTCAAATCAGCTTCTCATACGTAGTAGCATATTACGTAACAACTAACTATTACGTCATCAACAAATATTCTTCAAATTAAACTTCAACAACAAAACACTTTCTTAAATTGGTTTCCCAAGTGTGGAAATAAATAAATAACTCCAACTACAATAAACTACAACAGTTGAAGAACAATACTACTTCAAGTTGGCTTCCCAAGCGTGAGGCTAATAAATTACGCAAATAAATTACGTTAAACAAAACAACTCCAACGTAAACAAAACAACTATTTCAAGTTGGCACCCATACGTGGGGCACATAGCTTCTTCACTCTGAAACACAAAAACTTTGTACCAGCCAAAAATTCTAGAGTATGTAAAATTCATTTCAAAGAAAGTGACTTTAATGAGTCGGATGTTATAAAAATTAGAATAATAAAGAACAGGAAATTAAAATGCCCCAGACTGAAAAAAAAGTGGTGGCCTCGAAATTTTTAGGAGGACTAGAAGAAAAACCTTCCAAAAAGGGAAACCCAAATTTTCTTAAAAGAAGGCAAGTGCTAAAGCTAGTCGATAATTCAGTAAGAAATTCTCAGAAAAAAAATTAAAGCTACACTAATTTCTGAGTCTTTACACGTGGAGTTGAAGATGATGCTAAAATACAGTGCGAGTTGAGAACTGAAACGTTTAGAGCTATAAACGACGGTAATGTGAACCAAAGTTTGATTGATGAAGGCGAATCTTCAGCTGTAAACGATAAAGATTATAAATCGATGAATATTTGAGGGAATCCAGTGAAGATTGAGAAGAAGATGTAGGTATGTCCAGAAAATATTCTTTTGTGCTTGTACGTGTAAATGCTCTCCTTGCGCTATTCACATGTGGTGGGCCTGTTACTGAAAATCTAACACACGAGGGGCATCAATGCGAATTATAACTCATTGTGTGAGCGAGCACACTTAACTCGTATGTTCGGTGCTCTGGAGGCGAAATGGAAGTCTGAAAAGTAATGTGTGCATAGCTTTAGGCATGTATCTTCGCGGAATGATTTTTAACTGTTTCTTAGCATTTTTAAAAGCAATGAAACTCTTATTGGTTTTCTGAATTATATTTTTATAGACTTGTTAAAATGTGTTTTCCCTTCTGTATACAAAGGCTGATTAAAAGAAAAAGAGAGTAATTTTTCAAATGCCATGAATGATTCGAATTTATGATTATGTGGGGATGGAAAGTACGGCTCCCGAAATGTTCTGCTAAATATGCGACATATTATATAATGAATTGGTAACAAATAAAATATTAGCCTTCATAATTGTACAGAGAACCACTGTAAGTGGTGATATTGAGAATGTTTCTTGCAAATATAATGACTTCTATGAATGAAAACCTGCGCACAAAATTGTTCTTGACAGACACACGGGTATTAGAGCTTTGATGAAAAATAAATGTCTGCATACACACCATGAATGTTTTGTATGACATCTTGCTAAATGGTTTATGAAAATATTGAAGGCACTACAGTGACTATACATTCCCGTTAATGCTACTGCCTGATCAGCTGCTCCTGTACGTCAACACATTGCGCTGCTGGTGTGGAAAATATCCTGCAGATTCTGAATTGTAAGCCGTATATTTTTCCGGTTTTCGACATTATTATGCACAACCTTGTAGAATATTAAATAAAATATATACGTAAATGTTTAGTTCAATATTCCTTTAAGGGAACCCAGGTGACCGGATTTGTGTCCTTAGTGCAGGTACACTCTTGCCTTGCAGAAGAGCTAGCTCAGTTGCTTTGCTTGTTGCGGAGTAACTAAGGCAAACAAGTGCTAATCTACCAGTGAATATACAACTGAGATCTGTCTGAGTAGGAATTCTTTAATTTCAAGTTGACAGCAGTATAAGTGCGACACAATCGATGCCTCCATCGACAAAAGGAATCACACCGTACCTGTTTAACGCACTGCAAGTGCAAGCATATAAAAAGTTTAAGTGAATACACATCTGTAGTGATGCTACAACAGCACTCTCTAATGCCATCGTATCTGTAAGCACTCTGCGTACTGGTGTTGTGCAACTCATATTAATGGGATACAGAAAGACAATTAATAAAACCAAGGGGAAAATCTCTTAGAGCTACTCTCTATAGACATCCTTCCTAAAACATTAAAAATAGTTCGGCTATCGCAATGTGGTTGTATATCGTCTCTAATGCCTACGAAAATGTCTATTTTAGCTAGCAAAGACATCAGCCTCTTTTTGGGACACTGGGCTACAATCGTGATTTAGAAAAGTTCGGCTATGGAGAATTTCTGACGTATTTCAACAACTATACCAGTATTTAAATAGATTTAATTCCTTAAATATAAATAAATTACACGTTTTACTCTTTGTACCAAAACTAGAACGCAAATGCATTCAAAATAAAAACCCTCCGTTCTGTTTTACTGGAAATCCGTAACTAAGGGTGTGTAGAATCCCAATTTGAAATGCACAGGACGCCGATGAGCATCTGAATAGCAGCCATAAAACTACAAGTTATCTTACACAAACGTTACGAAGACATTCCTCTACCACTTAAGCTTACAGCGGTGAGTGACCTGACCAATCCTTCCAAATTACACACACACACACATTAACAATCACAAAGACTTAGCTGGTCACAGAAAGCGTTAGCCATGCAAGTCATTCTCTTTTCTCGGTGTTTACGGAAACGGTAAAAGTTCACAACATGATCCGCAACTTGCGTGGACTTCCAAATGAGGGCATCATCCATTTTGAGAAATAAATGTTATTTACTGTCACTCCTTTCAGAGAAAAAAAAATCCATTAACAAATCGCCAGTAGCTTATATGCAGGAAGTTCTAGGATTCAGATTACAGACCTAGCATTTGTAGAGGGTATTCAGTAGATTATATTTTGAATAGAAATCAATTCGGAAAGCAGCTTCCGTCTTACGGGTAGAATTTAAAATAAAATATTTAATATCCTTTTAAACTTGTCGCTCTAGTTCATATTTTCAAATCGAGGTTCGGAGAGACATAGGTCAACATAGGCCTTTTGCGTGGCTACTCAAGCACCAGATATAAGGGAGGTGTTCTCGTGGAAGTTACTAGTTTTGTTGTTGACACAACAGGCCAAAATAAGCTACAATGCCGCTAACATAAGGTACAGTCCTTGAGAAGTTCAACACGTTTATACGTTCAAAGGATATGACAACAACCAATCACTCTCCCATGTTATCAAGAGTATTTCTGAGCATGCCAATTTTCCAGGGCTGGAAACAAGAAGAGTGACGAAATGTTATAAGAAAAATCTTGTTACATTCACCATGACTTTATCCACTCACTCTTCTTCAAACTACTATTATATGTATCTATACCTAGCGGTATGGCTCAGGCGACAACGTCTATGGTCCGCATTTGGGAGGTCCCGGGTTCGATTCCCAGTGACCGCCCACTCTGACCACGGGGTTTTTCATGGTTTTCCTTAGTCGCCTTAGTGAATGCCGGTATATTCTACCACAATTTCTCCTTTCCCTCATTTCCTCTCATTTAATCTCTCTCTCTCTTTCACGTTTCAGGCGTGTCTTCAGGTCTACGGCGTTGGCGGTGTCGAGCAGATGGCGTAGTTGCTTGCGCACTGAAAAGATTTTCTCCCGTGAACGCCAGGGTGCGTTATCCCGTCCGTTTGGGTAACTTCCTCGCCCTCCCTTGGGATTCTTCGACTCTGGTGCACAGATATTTAAACTGGAAATATTAGTGACTTCTGCGCGTCTATGTTGGCTTGTCTGCCTGCGGATCTGCGACCTCCTATGGCTGCTTCACCTCATCCTTGTTTCCCGCGGGGTGTAGCCACAATAGATCAAGCTGGTCGCGGTGGCGAGGTGTCCCCTTCCGATAAATACATCCTACGTCAATCGAGTGAAATTTTCATTACAGATTCGTTGTAGGTATAAGAAGAATACAGCAGACTAAAAGGATAGTCACATTTTCAAAAAAAGTGAATGTGAATTTCAAATCCTAAGCTCTTTACACGACCACGAGAAAATATGAAATAGCGACTTACTACTTGAAAAACCCAAACCAATAACCAAGAATATCTCGGAAATGGTTAACGCCACAAAACATTTTGACATAAATTGAGTGCTTTAACCAGACATACATGTTTTGTGTTTTAAGATTTTGTTTATCTCCTACTGTTTACCAATTATACAAAAGTCATTCAGAATGGAGAGGACTTCATAGGCTATTCGTAGGACTCTTTAAGATATACATTTTAGTTTTCATTAAAATATCTTAAACGTATGGTATTGAAAATCTTCTGTTGGTTCATTGAAATATGAACTTAAATACCAACTTTGATATTTAACTGCCTTTTAGTTTTTTAATTACGCTGTTCACACATACGCGTGGGCGCGCCGACCTGTTTCTAAAAATGATTTTTTTTTTATTCAGGGAGTCTCAAAACATTGGAATTTTTAGATAGAATGCAATACTTCCTCTGCTTTCTATAGGTACATAAGTAGTAGAGAAGGTAAACCATGCGTTACGACCACGCGTGCTAAAGCAACAGACATCGCTTAATTGCCGCACTTTTAACTAAGAGTATGAATACATAAATTATTGATAATCATACATCACTATACGCTAACAACATAGAATCAGACATTTTATTCTTAAAAGGAAGGAACTAATCACCGAGCGGGATGGGTCAGGCGTGCATTCGGAAGCTCCCCGGTTCGATTCCCGGCGACCGCCAACTCTGACCAATGCTGTTTTTGGGGAGTTTTCTCGAGTCATCATGCGAAGCTGGAGTGGTTTCTTTCATCCCCCAAGTTTCCTGTCCCCCCATTTCGTCTCATCAATCATTTCATTATGCTTCACCGCGTTTGGTCTATTTCAGGGTTGCCATTGTCAGCGATGGTGTTTCGGTGAAGCGTGGCAGGCAAAAACGACACTCTGTGAACTTTCTCCGTCCCTCAGCTTTCGGCTGGTAGCCAGGGCATAAGGAGAGTCCCTTGGGGAGGGGCGTTGGACCCTGTGTGGGGCAGGGTCCCCGTCTGCCTGTCCGACTGCCAGGTTGTCTCAATAGGAAAACTGTAGGGACCTTGTCATTGCTATGCCGTCATTCCTAGTTCCGGCCGCCCGGTGTCACCCTTCACCTCATCCCTCCCTCCTGGGACGCCCCTCGGTACAATATCCTCATTTTGGATCGGTGCCGAATCCTCTGGACTTCACAATCCAATCCAAGGAACTGCCTCTAATCTTGCAATAATCAACGAGAATGACGAGGACATCACAGGATATTTACGGAGAATTCACGAAGTGCGTTTTATTTTTCAAGCCAGTAACTCGTACCTATGATGTGAGGATAGCGCGTCTGCTTCATATTCATGAAGTCCCGAGTGCCAATATAGTTTGGAGCGAGTTAAGATTTCTTCCGGGTTCCCCTTATCCTGAGTATACTGTTGCATGCTAGTAAGAGGCCTAAAGGTTCAAATGAAAATTAAATCAATTTCTAGTACCCAGCACGTACATTGAGGGGGCATATACTGACTTGGTTGCGGAGGACCGAAACGTGGTGTGGAGGTTAAGAGGAAGGCGTGGGGTTTTCACTGTACAAAATCCATAACACAAATCTACTTACTAATTCATAGATTTGTTTCCCAACATATGGGGTTCCTACATTATTAAATATGAAAGGTGAGAGGTGATGTCCACCGATCCAAAGGCCGGCTTACACACGCGATCCGCTTCTCACGGAAACTAAGACGGACGCTATATCCCCCACCATTCCTGACTAGTAAAAAACTCCCATCTAAGAGTGACGTCATCCCAATCAACATGAAAGGAAAACAACAATATGTCTGGTAATGGCAATGTAGAACAACAATATGTCTGGCAATGACAATGAAACTCCCCAAATTATTAATTAATGTTGTCATCTGTGGTGTAGTGGTTACCATGTTAGCCTCTAGTTCCCGAGATCGCGGGTTCAACCCTGGTGGGCGTAAAAATCCTTAGCATGGCTTTCTTCGGAAGAAAAGTAAAGCCGTTGGTCCCGTATCGTAGATTTACGGCACGTAAAAGAACCTCAAGCCTGATAAAGAGACCTCTGAGCAAAATTAACAGACTTTCACGCCCAATATTGAATGGGACGCTAAAGACCACATCAGTTAAAGAGCGTCCATAAATAAAACTCAATTAATTTTTTCCCCAAATTATTGATACCCCACAATACGAATGTCAGTTAACTCTAAGCATTAATTCACCCGTTTTGTTCATGCACTATCAAATATTACTATTAGTTCAAGGTATTTAAAATGCTTAATCTTCTTCTTCTTCTTCTACATCACGGTTTTAGGCCGTTTTGCCTGTTCCGGCTCCAAAACCTTGTTGTATCCATCTCTTGTTTGGTCGTCCTGGGTTTCTGTATCCTTGGGATCTGTAGTTAATGTTGCTCGGGATATCCTATTTAATGATATTGTTTCTAAGTGTTGTTTCCAGGTAGTTCTATATTCTATTATTACTTTATTTAATTCTTCTATTTTTATCCAGTTGGTTTTTTATCCAGTCTTGTGTATCCTGCTATAAGTCTGAGAAATTTCATTTCAGCTGTCTGTATTCTTCTTTTATTTTCTGTTGTCACTGTCCATGTTTCAGACCCATAAGTTACTGTGGGGATGGCCATTGCTTCATACAGTTTTATTATTGAATCTTTTCTAATTTTATTTTGTAGTGTTCTCTTTATAGTTCCCGTTATATAATTAAATTTATTTAACTTTCTATTAATGATTTCAGACCCATATGTTATTTCACATCCTAGAAAATTAAGAATTAACACTTTTTCTATGTTTTTATTTTCTAAAATTATTTTAGACCGGACCGAATGAGTACTTTCGAATGCCATAACTTTAGTTTTTTCAGTTGAAATTTGCATGCTATATATTTTTGATATTAAATTTAGTTTGTATGTCATTCTTTGAAGTTCCTCTTCACTTTTCGCTTTTAATATCTGGTTATCTACGAAATTAATCCCTCCTACTGTTTGTTGCTTCCATGATTTAATCATGTCGTCAAAATATAGATTAAAAAGAGTGCTTGATATTGGGAAACCCTGTCTAACACCTTTTGGAATTATTATGGGTTCTCGATTATCTATTACAATTTTAGTTTTCACATATAAATTTATAGTTACATTTATTAAGTGTATTAGTACTCTTTTATTTTCTAATATTTCCCATAATTTTTCCCTGCATACGTTGTCAAAGGCTTTCTTATAATCTATAAAGAGAATATGTGTTTCTAAGTTGAACTCTCTACGTTTTTCAATTATTTAAAAAAAATCCCAGACTAAAACTTTTAATAATTTAATTTAATATTATCCATAAGTAAAAACATATCACGAGTAACACAAGGTGCATAAAGAATCAAGTTTAATATGAATACTGCAGTACCTAATGGATATATGTACATTTATCAGGTTAGAGAAAATTGTGTTGAGTACTAACATCAGAGTTTGTTATGCGCGCATGCATTTCTCTCTCTCTCTCTCTCTCTCTCTCTCTCTCCATCTCTCTCTCTAAAATGCATCTTTTAGTTTCAGGATAGTAAAACATGTATTCCGGAAAGTGCAGTAGCTACTCCGTTTACTTTAGAAAACGGTATTTAATGTTTAATTGGCGTAACTGTTGTCTCTCTCTTCATGAGCCCAATGATAAGTTCAGCGGTGTACAAGTGTGGCTGACTGAGCCTAAACCATTATCTGGGATTAAAGTGCTTCAAAATACTTTAAGATCACTGGATCTAATTGCTCCTTTAGTTTCTCTTGTCCGAATCTACTCTCTCCATTTCTATATCTGACTTCATCTTCAAATGTGTAGATGCTTTAAAACTGTGGGACTGTCAAGATTCGGACATCAAAGCGTTCATTTGCCAAAACCGTTACCAAGCTGATCTCATCAAGATTGGGTTTTAAGTGGCCATAAAATTTCTTGACAGGAGGCGGTCCAGCAAATAAATGTCAAAGTTCCATTGATATTATCTTGAACCTATCGTTCGCTCAAGTCTTGGCAATAGTAAAGCAGACGCTTTCAACAGAACAGTGATATAACTCAAAGTTCCCAGAACCTCTTTAGGCGTCTCTTAAGGTTCCACGAGCCCCTTATGTTGTAAACGTATTGAATTTCTACTCAATGTTTCCGAAAACGAAGTAATTGCGAATTTATAAGAAATCGGTAAGCTCTTCTGTCCTCCGTGGTATAGTGGTTACCATGCTAGTATCTAGTTCCCGAGGTCGCGGATTCAAACCCAGCGGAGGGCGATGGATTTTTTCGGGCGTAAAAATCCTTAGCATGGCTTCCTTCGGAAGGAAGTAAAGCCGGTGGTCCCGTGTCGTAGATTTATGGCACGTAAAAGAACCTCAAGCCTGGTAAAGAGGCCTCTGAGCAAAATTACCGATCTTTCACGCCCAATATATGTAGAATGAGACGCTAAGGATCACAGCAGTTAAAGAGCACCCATAAATAAAAAACTCAATTTAAGGTAAGCTCTCATAATACTTAGCTTTAAGCATTTAGTGGAATATATTTAATGCAAGCTTCCTAGGGTGTCTAATTTGACAAAGATACCACACCGCAATACAAACATAATGATATAAATTGTGCAATGGTTACAATGAATATGAGGGAAATTTTTTCTTCACAAATGTAGAAGTCATTAGGCTTAAATAAGAAACTATTTTAGGATTTATAAATGTAGTTACACTTTATAAGCAATGAAACGTAATGGACAATGTAGAAAGATCCATATAGATTCTGATATTCCTAGATTTTTAAAAATGAAAACCAAAAGTTTGGTATTGTTCCTCTTGCTCCTATGAAAAGATCTAGGACTTTAATATCATCTTATGTGATAACTTTTACTTCAATTAGGATATTGTAGGCTCATATATTTCATACCTTTCTTGTCTACTTCCTGCGGTTGGTGGGATTCAAGATTTATTAATGTTTTCGTGTCCCTATATCCATTCTGCTTCTACTATCTCAGCAATACATGGAACCTCAATCATAGCCTTTTCTTGTAAAAGCAGCTGCAATTCGTTCCCAGATTCTGTTGTCTCTCGAATTTTGGAGCATTAATTCTCTTGTCACTTATGAAGAATCCGTATACCTCTTACAGGCATTTTTTTGGAGAACTACAGCCGGAACTCGTAATAAACCTGGTACAATTGAAAGAAAAATCACTAGTGAGAAATATGAAACATTACTAGAATTGCTGCCCTGTTCATCACTTTCTTTTCAGCTTATAAAGCTATCTCTGGTGGATTTTAAATCCTTCCTGAGAACGAAGTACAGTATTGCAGACATTACCTATGTAAAACATCTATCAATGCAACAGCCAGATTTACTCTGTAGATATTTGTATCAAACTAAACAAACTGTCAACTGTCCTATCTTTCCCATTTAAAACACTTCATAATCCCAATTTAATAAGGGGTATAAGGCAGCGCACACCTGATCATTTAATTCCATTTCTCAACAGACTATCATGGTTTCCACTTAAGGAACACTCATACAGTGTCTCTAGAGTGGGCCACTATCTTGAGAGCAAAGTGATGCATCCAGAAGTAGATGGAGGAAAAGGCATGGGCGGATACTAGCGAAAATATATGTTATTTCTTTCTTCACGTCACTGACAAGGCTGTTTAGCGCTACACCTTCTAACTGTAACTCACACTGTTATGATCACTGCTCCTAGAAATCTCTACTCAATTGCTCAGAAGACTTTTCAGGTAATTCTGCTATCATTACTTCGGAAATGCGGCTTAGAATCCTACCAAATTTCACACTCCGCCTTCCATACTCTTGGCAAGAGTTTCAAGCTTATTTATACCATCTAATTAAACAGCAGCTATCCTTTGTCTTCACATTAAATCTACCGGAAATTTGGGATATCTTCCCTAGTTACTTAAAGGATTGCAGGACACTTGTGCACTTTAGAAATAAACTAATATAGTTTATATAATTTTATATCACTTACATAATTGCATTTTATGCGTAGGCATTGACATTAATCCTTTATAAGAGACTTGTTATTTTATCCAATATTGTAAGGATGCATTCTGTAAGTAAGGGGCTGAAAAAAAAGCATAGGAGTGTTTTTTGAAGTTCTGGAGTAGACCACAATTTTACTTGTACAAAGAGCGCCAAAGATAATCTCACTGGATTTCGCGCCTATGTCACATTATTTATCGTTGTAGGTGGCCTTGCGAAGCCATGGCCATTTCATTGGTTGCTTTGGGCCACGGTGAAAGGGTGCGCCGCTCCTTTTGCTAAGCAGTTACACCAATAACCACAACAAAGGTTACAAAATGGCATAGAAAAGAAACATATGTTTAAGCCCTCGATCGTATTGGCTAAAAGAGAAAGAGGTAGAGTCAGTGCATTCAGTTTGTCACACAGACCTCTTATCGTGATTGGTAGCCAATACCTTGGCGGCTAGTGCAGGGCACACCTTTGAAAGGGTTAAGAGCTAAGGGGAAAACTTGATGAGCGCCCAAGTTAGGCAAATGTAGAATATGTAGTGTGAGATTTTCAGGGGGTGCAAATTAAAGCTTGAATGGATTTGATTAAATACATAGCAAGTCACCACTTTATAACAAAAAATAAACAGAACTGTATTCTCACGGTGCTATTAATGCTTGTTGCTACATAAAAGCAAACATAACTAAATAATAAATAAATAAATAAATAAATAAATAAATCAGCATGTTTTCCCTCTAATTCAAACTATAATTGATTAATATACCTTTACTAGCATTTTGCTGATCATAGGAATGCAACAGGATTATAGACAAAAATATAACCCAATTTTATTGCTATAATATGTGTGTCATATTCGGTAAACCATATACATACTTATCTCTAGCTTCTAAACATGATCAGTCAATTGTAACAAAAGAATAATTTGCATTTAGTAAATGATTATCATCATCTGTGGATGTTTTACGGGGAGTGCCCAATTTCCAACGAGAATGTAGACCGTGTTCCCCATTTTCTTGGAATATTTTTATCAGTAATTTACTATAAAACACTCTTATGCACCGTCGTTCCAATTGCTGTAACAGTGCGACCAGCCTCCCACACACCCATGATACGTCGAGTATAGAGAAACTCATGACTGGTTTCGAGACAATAAACACGGTTTGATTTCAATCAGCTCTTGATATCACACCCGAAATGCATTCGCTAACTCGCTCGCTCTCAGGAACTCTTCTCACGCTGGACTCGCAACTGCCTGACTTCCCGCGAGAGCGCTCGCTTATATAGTCAGTGGAATCTTTCCACGAGGATCTCGAATGGAGATTCCCTATTATGGCACATAATAGAACTATTTCGACACATTTTCTGGAGGAGGGGGAAGATAAAGCTTCCAGAAGGTTCGGTTTATCTGCTGATACCGCGCCGGTGTTTACGCTGGCGAGTGACCATTATTGGTGTTTACTCCGACCGCCCGGCGCCGATAAGCTTGCGTCATAACCGCTGCCTCGCAGTATGTTGGGGGTAGCCCAAAATTTTGTTGGGTACTAATATGTGTATACATTTTTGTCTAGAAAGGCCAAAGATCTCTATGACAGGGTTTGAAAATAGGGATTGAAAGTTTTTGTGGAAGTGGAAGTTTTTGTGTGTTGTAAGGTAGCTTATCATTTTTGCCAGATTCTAAAACAGAAGTGTAACAAGTTTTTGAAAATAGTACTAAAAACACTCCTTGAACACAACGTTCAGCAAAAATCAGAAGGAAATTTGGCGATTTGAGCAAACTCGACCCAATAATACGATTTCAAAATATTTGAACCCTCCCCGTTGGTTCGGATATTCCCTCCACGTTGTGATATTCACATTCAACGAAACGGCATTAAAATAGGATAATGTGAATATGAAACCCCCTAAATTGTCTCCCTCCCAATTTTAAAGTTTTTAGAAATATTTTATAGACTATATCCGTCCAGTATAATAGTGCTTTTCAGTGTTGAACGATTGTTAAAGTCGGCTGAGTTTATCCTATGTCTTTGTTATTATTCACCATTTGTATAGTCTCCTTTAACTTGCTTGTCATTGCCCTCTTGTTGACGATTTAACATATACACATTCATATTTCCAAACTTAGCGGTGGGTGCGGAATAAATGTAATATTAATATTTATTTATTAAAGCTATCGACATTGATTTATTCACTATTTTTAGTTTTCCCCTTCAGGTAGTTTTTCTTCTTCTGTCATTTATGCTCTAGCCACTGTTATTTGAATGTATTGTATATACATGGATATAACTTTCATGCCCTCCGATGGGGTAGTAGGGAAGGTGTAAAGGCTCAGGAGGAAAGAATTAAATAAAGAAATAAAATCGTAAAATATTGATTACGGAAATAATCCTCATCTTATCACCATAAATTTAAACCCGGTTTCGGGGGTAAAAATCCTTAGCATGGCTAAGCGGGAAGTAAAGCCGGTGGTCCTGCGTCCAGATTTACGATACGTAAAAGAACCTCAAGCCTGATAAAGAGGCCTCTGAGCAAAATTTCCGGTCTTTCACGCCCAATATAAAATGGGACGCTAAGGACCACAGCAGTTAAAGAGCGTCCATAAATAAAGCTCAATTTAATTTAATTTTTTCCATCATAAAGTCGCTGGCGAACGGCACGGCACGGCATTGGTGTATATTCACTTGTTAATGCCATTTTCCTCCACCGCTTTTCTCAATAACGTTAAGAGCTTAGATTTTATTTTATTACTGTACTATTTTGTTATTTCCAACAACGCATTCCAAACACATTGCTTTCTTATTTCTGTTGAGGCATAACCTATGTTTATCAATTTCCTTCGAAGCCCTTTTTTTCCTCCTGCTGGGAGCTGTAGTACGGGATATAATCACCTGATGATGTCCTTGCATGAGCTACTTAATGGAAAACAACGACTTCAGTGTCGCAAACCGCGCTTAGGGGAATTACATTGCTGCACTCTGCTCTTGATATAAGAGGAAGTTGCATCAATGTGGTACGCATTGGTCCGCTCGGCGTGTTGTGCCAAAGAGTAATTGTTATATTTGAAGCAGATGGTTACTAAAAGGATCAAAAATAATTTTTAAAACTTGCTAAGGAATGCTAAAACGAAAATCCAATGGGGTGGATAATGAGTTTCATGTATTGTATATTTATGTATTCCTGGTATCACAATTATTGTTATAATAATATAAAATATGTAACAAAGAGCAAAAATATAAATATAAATAAGTTTTGTATATAATATGATTATAAATGTGTTATTTTTATGAATCTGTTATTTGTTCCATACATTAATTTTACATTATATGAATTTGTTTTGTAATCGATAACAACCAGGAGATTGCTTAAATGAACAACAATAAACTATTAGGATTGTTAGACACCAGATCTCGGTTAAAAAACCGAACAGCGCGACTGGAAAAAAATGTTGATGGCTACCATCAGTAAAGAAGAGAATATACAGAATCTCAGAGTAAACCAATCGGTTAAACTTAGCTCATCTTCATAATGGAAGCTCTTTCAATAATACTTCAGTGGAACATAAGATCGAATATTTACAACTTTTATTGATAACTTATTCTACTCACGTTGTTTGCCTTCAAGAAACCAATTTTCGCAACAACACAACTGCCTTCATACGAAATTATTCCATCATCGTATACGCGTGGACCATAATCATGCTAGTTCGAAGCTTCAATCGATGTAAAGGAAACTATAACATATAAAGAAATACCTTTGATTACCCCATATGAAGCTGTGGCGATTCCTTGCAGCTGACCTCAGAATTAACTAACTGCAATTTATACCTGCCCAACAGCATAGATATTGACCCTCGCTAATCTTATCCAACAATTACTCAAACCATTCATTTTACTTGACGATTTCAACAATCATAACGAATTGTGTACGCTTTATTCAACACACACTCATATCTTCACTGATGAATCCAGATTTGGTCAAAATGGATGTGCAGCGATATTCCCTGATTACACTATAAAATAGTCTTCTCGACTACTTTCTGTGTAATTTTGTGAATTGTTCGCAATTCAACTTTCATTGGAATATGTACTTAAACACATAACCTACTTAATTACATAATATTTTCCGACTCGCTTGAGTGCTTGAACAGCCCTTAAACAAACCTCAAGGTCCCAAAATATTGTTAAAGAACTTCAGAAACTGTACAACCAAATACTATTCTCAGGTAAATCAGTATCATTCGCCTAGACTCCGTCTCACGTCGGAAATTTGGAAAATGAATCAGCTGATCAGACAGCCAAAGAAGCCACCAAACATCCCACACACGGACTTCATGAAAAAGACTTGCATTAATCAATGGGGAGACACAATGAAAGCCACATCTAGAAGCAAGTTACACGATATCTACATTTCCGAGTCCAAACTTCAACACTATCATTTCACCGCAAAGACCAAGTTGTATTAATTCGACTATGTAGTGGACATACGTCTATAACGCACAAACATCTCCTCAACCGTGACCTTCCTCCTGTGTGCGACCTCTGCAGATCCAACCTCACAGTTCAACATCTCGTTACAGCCTGTCGTCGCTATGTACAACATAGAGAAAGATGTGACACCCCCAACAATCTACCAGACGCCCTAAATTAGCACAATAAAGAACTTTAAACTTTATGAAAACAACAAAATCGCATTAGAGTGTACACACTTATCTAGAGAATTTAATATCGTGTGTCCTATTTCTGTTTTAAAATATTGTATTTTTCATTGTAATTATGTTCTGTGTTCTAAAGTGGCCGCGATATTACTTTATAGTTGAAGCGAAAATAAAGAAATAATAATAATAATAATAATAATAATAATAATAATAAAGGATTCTCGCGGTAAATAACAAAGAATTGATTATAAGTTACAAGAAATTAAAGCATAAATGTAAGTAAATATTTGATTCAAGTATCATATATTATTCGTCGTTAAAACATACTGTGATGTAAAATAAAATTTTACATTATAGTGAAAGTTCATTTATTGGATTTATTGTTTAAATAATACATATCTTATCTTCCAAACACGGCAAACCTGGTATAAGAGACAATATTGTCACGATTAACAGTTAGTACAGTTTTAAATACATCTTCAAATACACAGAAACATTTAAATATTTACTAGGCGTTGTGCAAAGGCACACTGGAACTAAATATGACATACCAACTATGTGATAGGCGCGGTAAATTCAAACCAGCATTTCAAAGTTCACAGTATCTGTATCTACAAGATCTTCCTGAGTCTGCGGCGACACCTACCCCCCCTGTCATCCTCCGTGGTGTAGTGGTTACCATGCTAGTCTCTAGTTCCCCAGGTCGGCGATGGAATTTTTCGGGCATAAAAATCCTTAGCATGGCTTCCTTAGGAAGGGAAGTAAGGCCGGTGGTCCCGTGTCGTAGATTTACGGCACGTAAAAGAACCTCAAGCCTGGTAAAGAGACATCTGAGCAAAATTAACGGTCTTTCATGCCAAATACAGAATGGGACGCTAAGGACCATAGCAGTTAAAGAGCGTCCATAAATAAAACTCAATTTAATTTAATTTTTTGACACCTACCCCATATCATCTCTCACTCATCCCAACCCACTTCAAACCATATTAATTTCACTTCACATTCTTTATATGTTAGTAATCTATCTCTCAATGTAATTAAATTCAGCTATTTTATCTTGGACTGAATAGGTTTTTATGGGTAAAGGTGTTTAAGAAGTCCTGATGTAAGAGGACCTCTCCCCATTCATTTTACTTTCAGGTAACACAATTTTTACGAAATTTTTTTTTGTCTTATTTCCACAACAGTAAGTTTTCTTGTGGTGAACAAGCTTGTTTTGTGATTTTCTTTAAGTGAAATCTGAAATAACGATGCTTCATCACAGGGACTTCCAACAAAGTATTAACAATGTTCAATGAGTATACAAGCTAACTCCATTAAAACTACGTAACGTGCATAAGTAAGAAACACAAAACACGACAAAACGCTTATACAAGCTGGAATGCGATGTGATAGCCTTCAAACGCAAATGGACTTGCAGCAAGCCCGCTCATCAAGAAGCTTGTTTGTAAAGAAAGGAGCATCTACTGCAACAGCGAAAGGCTTTCTTACCAAGTTTCATAAGCGAAGTTTACGACGCATCACAAATGCGATTCATTAACAGTTTTATGGTTTTCCTTGAACAGTTTTTCTCATTACTGTAACACACTTCCTGTGTGGTGCTGGAGAAAGGACCCTCCGCAAGTAGGTTGAACACGTCTGCACGATAAATGGCGAGCATCACTCACTATTGCTAATTGGGCGGTGCTTTGTTTGCTGCTTCGACAGTCAAGTGTGCTGTACATCGGAAAGCTTCACGCCCTTTTTTTTTCTTCGAAACACTGTTGAACCGAGAAGCTTGATGCACTTAATTAACGGCATACGCCAATGAAGACTGCTGCGAAATTAAGTTGTGCATTGCTACTGTCCAGCGACCCTGTACAAGGATGTTCCTTCATGGAAGAGACTTACCTACTTACAATGTGCACAAATATATGTATACAATAATACTAAATGCTTCCTTCGAACAAAGGACGCCAAAACATGCATAAATAAAATAGTGTGGCGTTAGGATTATAAAGGTAATAGTAGTAATTATGAGGGTAAACATTCATGATGTTGCTATAATAATATAATTGGCGTTGGAAAGATCTCAAATCCCTCGAATACACCACAGGACGCTGTCAATGCGCAGGGCGTGAGGGTAGTGACCGTTATGACTATTTACACATTTGGGCTTAAGAGTGCTGACAAGAAAGCAAGTAATGCAGCTGATCGGTAACTGTAAATCTTGGGTTGGTATTAATTTACCCACGCTTCCAATTGCTCTTTCGCACTCCAAGCACAATGCACACAGATCAGGATTCAACGCTGGATCACAAGTTTGGCGTAGCACGATGGTGCCTATTTGACGTCTGCAGTGTAAACTTTACGTGCAATTCGAAACGTATACATTGGTTTGAACTGTGACTTGCCCAGACGATTCACAATACAATACTTGAAGACAAATCAGTTATGGCTTACAGTACAGCTGAATGTTGCGATATGCACTTAGGCGACCAGTCAGCACTATTCCTAAAATCGGCGGAGGGCGATGGGGTTTTTTTTGGAGGGGGGGGGGCGAAAATCCTTAGCGATCTTTCGGAAGGGAAGTAAAGGTGATGGTCCCATGTCCTAGATTTACGGCACGTAAAAGAACCTCAAGCCTGATAGAGACCTTTGAGCAAAATTTACAGTCTTTCACGCCCAATATAGATTGGGACGCTAGGAACCATAGAGTTAAAGAACGTCTATAAATAAAAATTAATTTAATTTATTCCTAAAAATCTGATGTGCTACATTCACATGACTTTCTCTACCCTCTATCGTATATTAGTGGTATGCAAATTATTCTTACTAAAGCTTATTTTTCTATCTACTACATTTTAATACAAATAAACTTTTACAGAAATATCTACCTTACTCATTTCGTTATAGATACAAAGAGAACAGTGGTAGTCAAATGCTTAAGAACTGGACACTATATACTGTCCTTAAAATTCCATACAGTTTCCAGGTAATTGCGAAAAACAACTGAATGTTGACAGGACTTTAAAAGAATGACCAAGAAATGAACAATCCAAACCTATAATAACGGATATCTCAGAAATGGCTTATGCCACAAAAAAAGCTTATTTGAAATAAATTGTGTGTTTTAAAGAGATCTACATTATTTTTGTTGCACGTTTTCGTCTATCGCTTAAAGTTTAACAGTTATACAAGATTATACAAAATTCTTTGCGAATGAAGAGTACTTCATAAGCTATTCCTAGAAAATTCAAGATACGCATTTCATTTGCCATGTGAGTATCTTTAATGTGGTATTTTAATCAAAGTCACTGGAGCCACTTTTTAGAAAATAAAAAAATTTAAAATAATATTCCGTGTAAAGGGTAATTGGGAGTGTGAGGATTTTCTTGAGAATTTAGGCGTTGCATTCTTGGAAAGTATTGAACTTAAATGTGAAGTTTCGTATTTTTGCATTTTTCATTTTTGAGTTATGCTGTTCACATTATGCATTATGCTGTATTGCATTCGACCCAAAAAATTCGATACCGAGATTTCACCGGAAATACATGTTTTGAGACCCCCTGAATCCAATATTAGTGTAGCTTGTTTCGATATGAACATATGTTAAAGCGCTCCCAGGTGCAACAACGAAATTAAATTGGTTACGGGTTACAAACTCTTTTGCTCTTAAAGGATGTTATCAATGTTATGTTCTGTTTTGGAGCTCAAAGCATTGTTTATTAACCTTAAACACATGATTAATTTTATTAAACTTCGCCAATTATGTTGCTTAGCTGAGCTTCCTTGATCGAAGAAAACTTAAAGGAAAATGTGCGGGAGTATAGTTGCATCGGTTGCACCATGTATGGGCGCCAAACTTGCGGGAGTTGTAGCGCCCACGTTGATGAGCCTAACTTGAAGCTGGTTTTTGGAACCACACACGTAATGGATGCCAATTTGCCGGAGGTTTTATTTCTTGCACCACGTTATGGATGCCAATCTGAAGCTGATGTGTGGCCCTACGTACGGTACAAACTTTCCGGTGACCTTCGCCCCACGTTTAGGAACCAACTTTTGCGGCTGTGTCGTGTTTTTATTTTATGTGTAATAATTCTTTTAATGTTTATTTATTTATTATTTATGCCTCAGCTGCGTCAATAGTCTTTTTTAAAACAAGTATCTCTTATTAAGGCTCGTACGGCTGAAGAATAAAGTTTGCACAATTTATAATTGTATTTCACTTTCTTTATTAATCCCTCACACGGTTAAATAACACTTCACTGATGTATCCTACTATAGAGCTGTGAAATTATTGTTAATTACACCTTTTAACAGGTAAACATATTATCCTCACCGCAAATGAATTTTCATGTCTCACATACGTCACTGAACCCGTACCGAACTGCCTGGGTACGCTATTGTAGCGTCAACCGTTTGAATTTGTACATTTCTCTATTTCTTGTTTCTGATTGGCTAAGCCTACTCGAATAGAATACCTTTATCTTACTTTAGTTTTTCTAGTTTTTTGATTGGCTAATCCTACTCCAATAAAATACTTTTATTTTTATTCTGGCTTGCTTTTCACATCCACGTAACCATTTATAAACTGTTTTAAATTATTACATTAGTATTCTTACAAGAACTATTAGTAGCCTTTTTTAAATTTCTAATTTATTGTTGTCTCAAGGTTCCCTTATTGTTAGCAACTTTCGGCTTCTACTTTGTAATTCTGTTTGCTACGTAAGGCAGCTTGCTTCTATTCTCACAGCTCCTATATTGTTAAACGTAATACATTCACAGAACATTTTATACATATACATAATAAAATGACTGTAATATACATTTTATATATTATAACGTACGCATATTGCTTTTAGGTGGGCTGTTATTATTTTAAATATCATATAATTAGACTGATATCATTTTAAGCGGTAAAAATACTGCCTCAAATGCTATCCAAACTGTCCACATTAATTTAGGACGTTGTAGCGAAGAGGAAATTTCAAGTGAAAATTGTGCTAGTTTCTAGTCTCAGCTCGATCTTGGATGGGAGGGTCCACATTCCGCTAGAAGGCTGGACGGAATCACGGTTTGGCCGACCTTAAGATCGATTCTTGTTGATGACTTGCAAGTTTTTCCCTGTCTTCCATAAGCTTCCATTCACCTTTAATCGCTGAGGCAGAACTGCAACAAAAACCTGGTTATTTGACCCAGCAATGATCCGAAACCTTGATAGTGACCACTGTGATCAAATGAGTGCACACGAGTTTGAAC
This sequence comes from Deroplatys truncata, assembly GCA_030765065.1. Taxonomy (NCBI): domain Eukaryota; kingdom Metazoa; phylum Arthropoda; class Insecta; order Mantodea; family Mantidae; genus Deroplatys; species Deroplatys truncata. Next base: position 139,066,322 of record CM060988.1, read on the forward strand.
ACTGCGGTGGTCGAGTTTGCCTTCGTCCTCGTTCTAGTCACGCCTTAAACAATGAAGCTGTTCAATTCAATTGTTTGTGTGACAAAAACGTCATAAATGTAAGGGGGGAAACAAAATATGTTACATTTTCATACCTTTCTCTGCCCGTTACCGTTTATTTTTCTACATCTTCTGCAACATATTCTTGCAAACGCTTATTTTTCTATCTACTTATGTTAATTAAGATAAAGGTTTGCTGAAATGGTTTCGTTACATATTTCGTTGTAGGTACAAGCGGTGGTGGACAGTCAAGTCTTTAAAAAGCAACTCGCTAATACTGACTTGGAAATTCCATACTATTTACATGACAATTTGATAATTTTTGATAATTTGATAATTTATTTGAGCCTTTAAGTATAAAATACAATTGGCTATGTCATAAAACATTAAATAAAACATACAATATTCATAAAATGGAAACTTGCCATTAGAACTTAGAAATAGTATTAAGACATTCTTGCATATTGTAAAATGGATTAACTTTTAGTTTTGAAGTTACATAATTCTTAAAATGTTTTAATTTTAAAATTCTTACCCTCTTAGGAAGCATATTATATATATATTGATTGCATTAAATACACGAGAGTTATATATTTTACTTAATTTAGAGAATGGCATATGTATATTGGAATTGTACCTTGTATTATGAGTATGGAAATGGCTTCCGAGATCATAACTTGCAATATTTAACATTAATATATCAAAAGCATATAAATTATACACAGTTAGAATTCCTTCACTTATAAACAAAGGCCTACAGGAGGCATCAGGAAAACTTCTAGTAATTACTCTTAATGCTTTGTTTTTGTAATATTATTACATCCTTTAACCAGCACTATTGCCATATAATATAAGACCATACCTAATAATACTTTCAAAATAAGCGAAATAAGCCCGTTTTATATAATGTTTGGGTATTTTATTTACAAGATTCCTTAATAAAGGAATCACGGACATCACGAGAAACAAATGAATGGTTAGTTAGTATTTATAAAACTATAAAAACATTAGAAACTTCAAACAAATAGCAACTAATAGCTTGGAAAAGGTTAATGCCAAAACTTGCATATTTTAATAAGGTCTATATTTTTAGCACGGTAAGTCTGTCTATTTCTTATGTTTACAAATAATACCAACTTTTAGAAATCCTCAAAATGAAAGAGACTTCACAGCCTATTCTCAGAAAACGCAAAATGTACATTTTGTCATGCAAATATCGTAAACGTACAGTATTTTAGACAAAATCATTAAGAGCCATTTTTAAGGAGGGGTAGTTTAGGATAAACCGACAGTCTTAAAAATCTTTTATCACATTTTTTTGGCAGTTGCTGAGCTTAAATACAAGTGTTTGTCTGACATTTCATTTTTGAATTAAACTGCTCACACCGCTTAGTGTTGTTTGTTGCAACTAAGTAGTTTTGTTGCATTTGAAACTATTTTAGGGCAACAATATAACGTGATTAACGTAAAGTGGATAGAGGAATCACTATTTATACAAATGCCATAAGAGATAAAGTATGTACATATTATGTACTCATTTGTAACGGGTAGAGAAGGTCATGTGAGTGTACTACATCAAAGAAATTAAAATTGTGTGAATAATTTAGGACTACACACAACTATACACATCCTACATAAGACAAGCTTTGAACGAAAATATTTTAGGTTAGTCAAACAAAAATGTACATTTTACGGTAAATTTCTTCAGGTTCATATACTTCGTCTCTCAACTAGATTAAATTAAGTTTTATTTATAGAAGCTCTTTAATTGCTGTGGTCCTTAGCGTCCCATTCTATATTGGGCGAGAAAGACCAGTAATTTTGCTCAGAGGCCTCTTTATCAAGCTTGAGGTTCCTTTACGTACCGTAAATCTACAACACGGGACCACCGGCTTTACTTCCCTCCCGATGAAATGCTGTGCTAAGGATTTTTACGGCCGGAAAAAAAATCATCGCCCTCCGCCGGGTTTGAGCCCATGACCTCGGGAAGTAGAGGCTAGCATGGTAACTAGTACACCACGGAGGACGACGTATCTCAACTAGAAAACCCTACTGAAGAGGAGGCAAAGAGTCTAAGTTGCGCGCTACCTCAAATAGGCAAGAAATCAACAAAGAAAAAACAAGCCGATTCTTAAAGAATCAGTGTTGTCGTTTTTCAGCTTTTGCGAACGATTAACGATTCCTAAGGAGCCTTTCCAAGATGTGAGAAGAAAGGAAGTGGAGAACAGCTTCAGAGAAAAAGTGATAAATATTGAACATTTTTACTCCAAAGATTCTTCTCACTCTGGTGTTAGTCGGATGAAGTAAAAAGAGATTTCTTTTACGGGTGAAACAAACAGTAATTATTACTATCGGAAGAGAGCAACAGTCCTGTGAATGCTGATGAGCCAATTTGCTGAACATATTCTTCCTAAGGAGAAATTCGCTGCGCCGTGCACGTTACGGAAGCGCTGAAATTGAATGTGTGCAGAGATGGTGCTGAACCCAAGTTCATTAGGCAGGTGGGCGTTGCGTACATAGCAGGGTAAATATAATATAGACCGTAAAACTTGTTTTGAAAGATTTGTGGACGATTCAGTTCTGCTGGCTTTACAGCTTCTCGTAATCAAGTGGTTAAAGCAACTGTTTTTAAGTCCATGTGCGATCACCGAGGAAGATGGCATGTCGGAAGTCCTGGTTTCAATTCCCGCCGGTACCGCCGTTCTGACCATGAGGTTTGTCGTAGTTTCCCCGGGTCGGTAAATTAAATTGAGTTTTATTTGTGGACGCCCTTTAACGCCGTGGTCCTTAGCGTCCCATTCTATATTGATCGTGAAAAACCGGTAATTTTGCTCAGAGGCCTCTTTATCAGGCTTGAGGTTCTTTTACGTACCGGAAATCTACGACACGGACCACCGGCTTTACCTCTCTTCCGAAGGAAGCCATGCTAAGGATTTTTTACGCCCGAAAAAAATCCACCGACCTCTGCCGGGTCGATAGACGAATGCCTGGGTACCTCCAATTCTACTATGAATTTCCTGCACATCATTTCCTTTCATCTGTTTAACCTCAACTGTTTTGGTTGTAAAGCCAGGCAACGGGGGTTGGTATGCTGCGGCAGGATGGTGGAAATATCTCTCCCTGGTGCTCCCTCTGCGGCCCGTTTCTTCCTAAGAGCTGTCTCGTCTACAACCACCCCCCCCAGGTGGCAGGGCCAGCCAGTGTCAGGATTGGTATGATATTAGAATCGTCATTTTTAGCGCACATCGTCGCCCGAATATGCTCGCCCTCCGGATCTCCTCTTCATTCCTTTCCTCCCAGAAGTCACATTGGAAGTACAAAGGTCCCACTATGACCTACGTGCGGTGCTGTGCTGCGGTTACTGACGACCCCACCGTCTGCCTACTCCTAACTGCTCCCTGTGCGAACCTTCATTGTTATTTCACGAACAGCGTTCAAACCTACCATGCCAAAGTAAAGCCTTATGAAGTGCCATAACAAAAATGTCATTAAAGAAACTGAACCGTTCTTTTAGAATGAATCCTTCACTTCGGTTTCCTGAAGCATGGGTTATCGTTTGTATTGCACGATTTTGAACGCGTGTGCTAATGTAACAATGATTAGTGACAGATCAATAATTAAGGTTGTTAAACATCGGAACATCAGTGTAGTTTTGTGAACACTGCATACATTTACAAAGGGTAAACCAGAAAGGTGAATAAACAAAAAGATATGGGGTCTACCGCTGCAGAAGAGGTTGTTGAACGAAGTGCAAATAGAGAGCAGCAGTGTTTGTTTTGAACAGTAGACGGAACAGTTTTTCCAGCCTATCTCCGACGGCTTATCTACATCTTCATGAGAAGCTCGCCCAATTAAGAAGCAGATTTCCGTTCTCAGATGTGCACTGCACAAGAGAGCGAAGTAGGTTCTCTCCACAGAGTGAACCCATGCGTTTCCGATTGGACAGCGTTTTCGACAAGCCCCGTCAAGGTTGCTTATAGCGTGGAGACTTGTTCTACAATTGAAGGCCGAAAGCGGAAAAGAGCTTCAAAGTCACAGTAGAGTGAATTGGTCGCGGCTTTTAGCCTATTTCCCATTTCTTTTTCCTTGAGTAGTCTCAAAGTCCAATGCTGATTCCAAGACAATGGGTTAATTTTACGGTATTTGCTTTGGCCGGGAAACTCTGCATCCTTATGTTACAGAGTATTTGTAGTACTGTGGGAGATCAAACACGGAGTGTAAGAAGTTGGAATACGCTCCTTTTAACAGCACATAGAAATCACTAAGGGGACAAGGTACTCTGAAATGGTCAAAAATAACATTCTTTGTTTTAGGCACCAATAAAATCTCTTATTTCCAGTATCAGAAAATATGTACTTTTTGGGGGTTAACAGGTCTTTAAAACATTTAAATACCATTTAAATGCTAGTCTGCAGTCCTTTAAACGAGTATGTCATGTCCAGCGAGAAGTTCAGCAATTAACAAATGAGGCCAAGAGAAGGGAATAAAAAAAGCTGCAGTAATCCAGGAATGAAGGTGCAGATGATTGTGACCCTGGAATGTACTGAAGTGTATCAGAATTTTAACGTTCAAACTTTAAATTCAGTTTTTTCAAAACAACATTTCTGGATACTTATGCACCTTTTTCCCAGAAAGTATGAAAGGTAGAGAGCTGAAATTTTCAGTACATGTATACAACACATAGTTAAACTTTCTGAAACACAGTCATAATTTTATAATGTATATTAGTGATATTAAGAAAGCAACAACATTGCAAATCTTCCACTTTGAAATTAATTTTTTTTCAATTTCTAGTGAACTGATATACATAACTTAATAATTGAGGTTCAGAAGATAGCTCATTATACTAAGAACAAGTATGCAAAAGTGTGATTCTGTATTGCAAGTAGTATCAGAGAAAATGGTACATGAATTCACATGTTTTAAGAGTAAATTTTATTATTTTTCTGCTGAATGAAATACTTTTTACGGACTTAACTACATACGCTATCAATGCAAACAACCACTTGAAATAATTGTCATGATTTATAGAGTAATTCATAAAAATATCAGGATAAACCATTGAGAACTTTAAGAGCAGGAGTAATTTAACACATTTAAGGTGTAATTTCCATGTGTTTAGACTACCTTGTCCCCTTAAGGAGAAAAAAGGAGAAAACCCTTTCACAGTGTTTTGAACTTATTAATGGTCTTTTAAAGCACACAGTTGAAATGTTGTGAGATGTAAGTCGCGGGTTTGAAAGCTCGGCATAGCCGATCTACAGTACGTAATCATACACCAAGGATTATATTCCACCCCGTCACACACGCTATGTTGCCAAGAGCATTCATAAGTAGCACGCTGAAATTACATCACGTTTTAACATTAATTTCTTAGAAAACTAGGAGAGAAGGAAAGAATTCCCTTAAGGGCCTTGTTACATCCATCCTCGACTAACGACAGGAGAGTAGTCAACGTGAATTGCTGTGCATTTTTTAATGCATGGGCATGTATATAAACAATAACAATCTAGTTTAGGCCTGTATGGATCTACATGAAGTGGCATACATGGGAATATTTAGGGGGGTACAACCGAGCGGGATGGCTCAGGCGGTTACGTCTATGGCCCGCTCTTAGGGAGGTCCCGGGATCGATCCCCGGCGACCGTCCACTCTGGCCCATGGGTTTCTCGTGGTTTCCCCGGGTCGCCAGGCGAATGCTGGGGTGGTTCATCTTCTACCACGACTTCCTTCCTCTCATTTCCTGTACCCATCATCTTCCTTGTCATCTATTTAAGGGTCATAGGACCAAGCGACGACGTTCCGCAAGTTGCGGCTGGGCGGTGGCTTGCGCTCTGTAAAGGTTTCTTCCCTGGCGTTGCTGCAGTACCGCTCAGTCAGGTCTCTCCACAGCGTGGGGCTCCACTCCGGGGGACCCTGGAGGTTGGTGGCTTGTGGGTAGGGACCGTGCGGCGTCGGATGCGTTCTACCTGGAAACGTTAGGGACCCCGTTTATTCTTGCGGCCGTCGGCATCCGGCTCTGGTCTCCTTCCGGTCTCTCCCCTCATCCTTCCCTCCCAGGGGACACGTTGGAAGCACAACGAGTCGATTGACCTACGTTCGGTGCTCTGCCCAGGTTCCGGGGGCCCCTCCGTGATACGTACCTTTACTTTTAGGGGGGTGCAATTGTTGTGGATATGGGCTAACATCGATAAAGTTCCAGTAGTATTTCGAGAATTTTGAAACAGAAAATATGGTATGCGTGCTTCTCGATTCTCCGCTTGGAATGCACAGTGGTACACTGCGCAAACGCGGGGCTTATTGGGTGATGGGGTCTCCAACAATTAAAGTAGCAGTCGAGAAAATGACGACGCGGTAGGGAACAGATTAATATGCTTCTTCTCAATGGTGGGGGGGAGGCCTTGTAAGGTAACAACATAATGGGATCTTGGCGTGTGTACAGGTCAGTAATTATGTAATAAATACCCAGTAGCAATGCAAGTAATATTCTTGTTATTTCCATCGCATTCATGACTCAACCCTGCTGTTCCCATCAATGATGTAGGTAACAGATTTCTTCTGCACAAAGTGAGTCTATGTGTTATCTTTAGTTGTGAGTCAAATAATGTAGTTTTTATTTAGAGCCGTGGCAATGCTGTGAAATAGTGTTTAAAAATTTCCTCATTAAACCTATATCACGAGGAACTACCCTTTCGAAAGAGTGTACCTTAAACGTTTAATTAAAATCAATGTTTTGCTTTTTGTAATCTATAGAAACTAAAGAGTAGGTAATTTCCTACATGGTTTCTGGTGCAGATATGAAGTTCAGTCAACGAATAGTGAAGTCTCCAGGAAAGTAGACAAGGGAAGACACATGGGCATATACATCATGAAATCGTGCTCAAAATGGTTAACTCCTAATTACTCTTGCATCACTTCAAACATATGATAGTCATGGGAAGATAAGTGTAAACTGGTATTACTTTATCTACTTCAGTGTACAACAAAAGAAGACAGAGGAGGGGGGATGGGAGGAGAACAAGTAGAAGAATTGTTTTGTTTAATTGTTACCTTAATGACGTAGATATGGGCAGATGGCTTTGCATATACAGAGTGATTTATGAAGAACTGACACATTTATTTCTTTAATTGTTTCAAAACGAGTTATGCTAGCGACAAATAATTATACCTGAAATGCAGAGGAATTTTGGGAGATTATTTACCTCTATAGCAAATATTGAAAATGTCCTCCATCCTGCATAAGACACAACTCAACACGTCGTTCCATGTTACTGGTCACTCGTTGGAGGACTCTGTTGTCAATGGCTTGAATCTCCTGTGTAATGTTTTGCTTCAGATCGTCCAATTTCTGAGGACGTGTGCCATAAACTCTGTCTTTTAAGTAACCCTATAGAAAGAAGTCCGGCGATGTCAAATCCGGAGATCTCGGTGTCCAAAGGTTCTTGGAAATTATCCGGTCGTCAAAGAAACTTGCAATTAGTGCCATGGATTCATTTGATATATGGCATGTAGCGCCGTCCTGATGAACATATCCCTGACTCAGCTCTACATCGTCTAGTTGCTCAGCAAACTCCATGAAAATCCGTCGGTACTCTACAGTGTTCACATTGTTTTAAAAAAAACGGTCCTACTATTCTCTGTGCGGATATTGCGCACCAAACTCCGATTTTAACTGGGCGCATAGGTGCTTCAAGAATAACGTGGATTTTTGCTGGCCCAATAGCGTGAGTTATTTGAGCTCACATATTCGAATAAATGGAACCACGCTTCATCTGTGAACCATGTGATGAACAATATGGCAGGATTTTGCACAATGAACGCCTGAAACCAAAGACAATAATTCAGTCATCTATCCTTATCTGGTTCCTGTAACTGATGGATAACCGTAATCCTATTCGGCTTTAACTCTGCACTTTTCACAGCTCTCTGACGCATTGAGTAGTCTTATCCTGTCTCCTGTGACAAAGTCTTAATGATTTTTTGGGTGACTGATCCAGTCGTGCTCTTACGTCAACAACAACCGTGGGAAGCCATGATGAACGAGTTTTGCCTTTTCACTCACCAGAGATGCAGTTGTTTCCAATTTGTTTACCAGTCCCAGTATTGTGTTTCTTTGCGGAGGATTCCGAATACCAAACTCTCTCTGGTATGCCCTTTTGAGTAGTTGTAATTGAATTCGTAATCCAGTATTGCTTTACAAGGAAGAGTCGTTCATTTAATGTGTAGTTCATTTTCACGTTGACTAGAACAAAATTTCAAAAACAGTTGCCGACGAAAGAACTAACAATTAAGAATAAACATGAACATCTGCGCATCTAGTGACAGGCAATCGAAACTCCAGAAAATTCTGCTTAATTTGGTGCTAAAGTTGGGGCATTAAGTGAATTTATAACAGATTAATTAAAGAAAGAAATGTGTCACTTCTTCATAAATCACTCTGTATAAGAGAGAGATGAAGAAGAAGAGGAATGTTGCAAGGCGGAATGTCAAACTCCAAGTCAAGTCTTTTTAGACTTGTGTCAAAGATTCCCCGATGAACTGTGCAAAATTTGGTCGGAATCAGTGCAACGGTGCGAATTTGTATTTAATACAAATGAACAAATATATATTCAGACTTTGAACAAACGGACGGGTGATGGGGTGATACCGCATTTACTTTTTGAGTTGCACGATCCTTAAATATGTAAGCAAATCAGTCCATTAAAAGATGTAGAAACAGAGAGAATGACAGTGAGAGGGAGGCGTAGAGAGAAGCAAAATTAATAAGAAAATAATGTAACCCAAGAATGTCGGTCATCATTGAAGGAATAATAGTGAAATAGCTAACGCATCGAATTCCTCAGTTGTTCGGCTGTATCCAATGCTTTAGGCTACAAACCATGGGTCGACCATTGTGATTACTTGTCTGGGTCAACACAAGCCCTTCACTGCTCGACTCTCTTTCAGAGAATGGCTTTCTTCTTGGAGGTTCGAACCAATGCTCGCCTGGAAGCTATTGTTTAAAGCATAATACAGAGGTGTGGTCAATGCAATGCGAACTCTTCCTAAGTGAACTTCCTGAATGCCGCAGAGCGCTTAGCGGTTGACACTATTAAAAGAGCCCATAACGTTTGCGGGTATACACACACTACACAGGATGTTCTGAAGTTTGATTACCAACCTTCTGGTGCTAACAGTAGCGACCAAAGCATTTTTGGAAACATGTTCGTGTGTGTGTATGTGTGTGTGTGTGTCTGTCTGTCTGTCTGTGTGTGTGTCTGTGAACAGCATAACTCAGAAACGAACAGTCGGATAAACACCATACTTGGTATTTAGGCTCAGTATCTTTCAAAGATGCGACACGAAGGTTTTCAAGAAAATCCCCCGCCCAGATTACCCTTTACATGTAAGATTTTTCGAAAATTTTAATTTTCTCAAAAATGGCTCTAACGATTTTGATTAAAATATCATATGTTTAAGATACCTTCATGACAAATAAAATGTATATCTTGAATTTTCTGGGAATGTCTCCAAAAGTATTCTTCATTGTGAACGACTTTTGCATAACTGGTAAACCATAAGAGATAGACAAAACTTTATTACACAAGAAATGTAGATCGCAATAAAATACACAATTTATGTCATATGCATTTTTTTTGTTGAGTGAACCATTTTCGAGATGTTGCTTGTTTATCCCTTAAATTTTCCAATACTTATTTTCTCAAATTGGAATTCGTTTTAATTTTTTTGTCTTTGATATGCAAAGAGTATTAATCTGTAGCAAAGAGAATGGTGCTGCGCATAGCAACCAGGTATTAAGAGATATGTGTATGCTTAGAGTTGACATTTTACATCTTTATTTAATCTATATACAATTAAATCAAATACGGGGCCTAGTTGAACCGTATCACTGTACGAACTAAATTCGATATAACGTACCGAAATTTGCTACAAAGGTACATTTTAGGCCATTATCTTTTATTGTCATACCTCACCTGGGTGATTTTGCGTCGTGAAACCCCTTTTCCCTGTCCTCTAAATGTTTGCGCAGCTCGTGACTACCGCTTTGACTACTCGCCCTAAATGTTTGTATTAGTTACCCAACAGTTAACTGTTTTATAGATGTATAGATGGACGAATGAGATGGAACGGATGCATGTACAAAATAGGGTTAGACAAACAACTTCTCTCACATCTTTGAATTGAATTATTGGATATTGTGGCGTATGAGTGGGTATTGACATACCAGACACATTTTAGCGCCGCATTGTCGACGATATTATTGGGGTGATTTGTTGTTTCTTTCGGCTAGTTGGAAGAACCGTATCCTATGACATTCGCAAGCTCTAGCTAGCGTGCCTAGCCAGCGTTGGAGAGGGGGTGATCGATGTTAGCGTTACTTCTTTATGTGTTTGAGCGTCGCTTGTTGAGTAAGTGTGTAAGGAGTAGGTCGCGTGTGTGAGGCATCTCTCCTCAATCCTTTATTACCGTGTGTGTAATGTAGGGCCACTAATTGTTTTATCAATAAATCACACGTAATGTGTGCGATGTGAAATTTGTGTATTTTGTTAAAAAATCTCATCGAAATGTAGACATCAAGGTCCTGGTGCTCTTGCAGTTTCTATGTTACGTCCTCCCCCATGTGCGTGTTGGGGTGAGGGAAATTTAATGGTTTGCTGAGAACCTTTCGGCCCTCACCCCAGCATGCAACATTTCGTTATAAGATTAACTGGATAAAGGAACAAGTGCAGTGTAAAGGCAATACACATATCTTGATCCTTATTCAATTTTAATTTTAATTTCTATTATTAAAAATCACTTCTCTAAAGAATTAACTTTGTTCCCGTTAACATACACATCGTTTTCCTATGAAGCCTCCCCCTACGAAGTAAAATTTGCAATCTAATACGGTAAAATATTAGCATCGTCTGTGGATTGCGAACTGGAATACTGTGCCACATGTTCAACAGCGGCTCTAGAAGTATTTTAAATATTCTCACATCAGTACCTCCTGGAAAGCTTCAACTTACGAGGTACTGAACGGGTTACTATTGCCAACTACTGTTAGACAGCAGCGATATCCAGTCTCTGGAAGACTTGCCGGCAAACTGGCAGTGTCATTCAGCGTCACTGTTGGCTACTGCAGAAGTGCTGATGTTCCTGGAGCTGGGTAAACAACATAATTTCCTCTTAAAGGATACTTTAATCCAGTGACGGTGGTATATCTAGTAACACTCCAACTGACCACGCCCTCTGTCCTTTGACAGCTGGATTCATCTGGCTGATAATGGGCCCGACGTATTGGATACTCACTACCGCTGATAACCCCTAGTTGTTGAAGTCTTTATCTACAGCAGTATTTTAGAAAGCAACGAAGGTGAAGCCTCCAGGAAGCGCGACTAAGGCCTCCGATACGGAAGATGATTTTCTGGCATCAGAGGCTTCCACTCAGGAGTTCCGCCAGTATAAAATAACTTAGTTTCACAAAATCTTAAACTTGTATCTTTTGAAGTGCCAGGGCTGTCCCAAAAGTACCCGACCTAACAAACAAAGCACAAAAATTTTAGGAAAAAACATCTTTATTTCTCTACATAGTCTCCTTTCAGGTCGACACACTTTTCCCAGCGATGTTCAATAGCTTTGGTATCCTGTTTATAGTGAGAGCCATCCAGTTCTGCAAAATAGCCGTCAACTGCAGACTCCGCCTCTTCATTCTTTGCAAATCTTTTACCACAAAGCCATTTCTTCAATTTTGGAAACAGAAAATAATCACAGGGGGCTAAGTCTGGCGAATAGGGTGCATGGGGAAGCAATTCGAAATTTAACTCATTGATTTTGGCTATGGCGATAATGGACGTGTGAACTGGTGCATTGTCTGGTGCATGAAACAGAACTTTCTTTTTCGCTAAATGCGGCCATTTTTGCTTGATTTCATCATTCAAACGCTGCAATAAGTTTGTATAATACTCGCCATTGATTGCTTTTCCTTTTGGAGATAATCAATGAAAATTATCCCACCGTATCCCAAAAAACGGACGCCATGACCTTGCTTGCAGATGAAACTGTCTCCGCCTTCCTTGGAGCCGATTCCCCCTTTTCAATCCAATGTTTTGACTGTTCCTTCGTCTCAGGTGTGAAGTGATGGACCCATTTTTCATCCATAGTTATGAATCGACGCAAAAGCTCGGCTTTATTGCAGCGAAACATCGCCAAACACTCGACTGAAACATCATCACGAAGCTGCTTCTGTTCCATTGCGAGTAAACGCGACACCCATCTTGCGCACATCTTTCTCATGCCTAAATTTTCAGTCTGTATGAGATGTTTGTGGCGAAGGTCTACCCGAAGCAGAAGCTCCCTCCTGTGACCAGGGAAAGGCGCTAACCGAGTAACACTCCTCTCCGTGAGTTTTTCCATTAGGCCAATACCCGGTTTCCTAAAAAGGACCCCCCTGCTTTTGCACGGACGGAAGTGGATATGCCACTAACGCGCGTCAATACCAGAGGGAAGGACTACCGAACAACCTCGGTAGGGCCAACAGTGAACCAGCACACCGTCTCCCAGCTCTCCAGGCTAGTACTAGAGGACATTGGAGTGTTTCGCAATCCCGCCTGGGCATCACCACTCATATGTACCTAATCTCCCGTGAGTTTCGGGAAGCACTCCCCCGTCGAGACAAACCCAATCTGAACAACCACCTTTCGGGAGGGGCTCAGATGTTCTGTCCGACGTATTCTTTGTGGCGTCAGAAGTACCACAAGCGATAGGGGTCCGCAGCTCTCCCACCACGACAGCTGAAGGGGTCGAAACCCCCTCCTACGGGAGAGACTTTCCTGTGTGTTGAGGTTAATGATGTCCTCTTTCAACATTTATAGTAGTAGGTAACTTTCCTAACACTGATATAAATTCTAGATCATAATAATTGCTGCAAAGATTGATTCTTACCTTATGTAATTAGTTTACTAACAAAACTCATTTAGCAAAATATTTATTTTGGTCCCGTCTATTACTCTTAAGAAGTCTTATAATTGGTTTCTGAACGGCGTATGTTTGAAAGGAAATGTCATGGGTGTGAACGCGTGTACATGATTTCCAAGAATTGTGCGGATACATACAGCATTAACTTAATTCCTTGAGAACTCGCTAATATTTTCATATGAAGTTATGCATATATTCAACGCCTTTGATAATAGTAAATTTTACTCATGATGTCTCAGTATTTCCGCCATAAATCAGACACAGAAATTTAACGTTATTCATACATACAAAGAATAAAAATCGAATGTGTTGCATTCACATGACTTTGTCTACTCATCTTCTACAAGCTGTTCTTACAAAAGTTTATTTTACATACACTTCTCGTTAATACAGTAAACTTTCATTACACATTTCAAAATTCGTTATAGAATGTGTCGTGAACAGCATAAGTCAACAACGAAAAGTCGGATAAATACTAAACTTGATGTTTAAGCTCAGTATCTTCCAAAGATACGATACGAAGATTTTCAAGAAAATCCCTAAGCTCAAACCACCCTTTACATGAATAAATTTTCTATATTTTGATTTTCTCAAAAATTTGTAAGGATTTTGATTAAAATACTATATATTTAGGATACATGACAAATAAAACATATATATTGAAGTTTCTGTGAAGTCCTATTCATTCGGAAGCAATTTTGTATAATTTTATATGACAGGCAAATCTTGAGAGATAGTCAAATTATACGTACCACACAGAAAATGTATTTCTCTTTAAAACACACAATTTATTTCAGATAACTCTTTTTGTGGCATCAGCCATTTATGAGATATGCGTTATCCTTTGAATTTTTCATTTAAAGTGCTGTCGCTATTCGATAGTTTCTCACGCTGTCATGAGAAAACTCATGGGATTTTAAGCCCAACATATAGCAAGGCGTTTTTAAACATTTGACTATCGCTATCTCCTTTCTATCTATAATAACATGTGTAATGAAACATTCATACAAACGTTTACCACTTTACTTGAAATAGAAGAAGCGTCTACAAGTATAGTCTGTAGAGGCTTTGTAAAACTAAAGAGTGGTTAAAGAAAGTGATGTGAATGTAACACATCAGATCATTTAAGACAAGTCTGGTCAGAGGAAAGCACTTGTATTCCCTAGTCTACATATAGCACGTCAGTATCACGAAGAGTAGCTTCCGAAGTACACATAAGAGGAGACAGGAACTTTCAATTTCGAGGCAAAGCTGCGTACACCTGTCTTCCGTGACTGGATTCCGTGACTATGGCAGATGCAACCTGGCCTCCTTTGCTGCACCTCTGCCCGCCATGCCCACTGTAGCCATTACCTACTTGCTTACGTGTGGTGGTGCATCAGCAAAATTGCTGTCATCAGCTCCAAAGCTTTGGTTATTAGCCTACATCTCTTCATTTGGAAGTGTTGTTTAAAGTGATTCCTAACATCTTCAAGGAAACCAGCAATAAACCTGCCCAAAATTGCAAAAGAATTTTGATTCATGCTGATCTACTTCTATCAAATCAAAGTTCACAGGAATAAAAGTATTATGTGTGACGATTAGGCGCATGTCTCTTTCCATTATCGTTTGCTTTCTGAGCTACTGCACAAATTATTCCTAGAATACCTATTTGTTACTTTCTTTACCAAACTAGGTAGAGGAGGTATTGTATTTCGCCCAAAAATGCTATATCAGTTTCACCGAAATACATGTTTTGAGGTATTCTGAATCCAAAAGGGGTACTACTACGTGCTTGCAACCAGTAGAGGTATTATATTCCACCCAAAGATTCGATACCATGATTTCCCCGGAAATATACGTTTTGAAGCTCCTGAACAAAAAATCTGATGCGATACCTCACGTGATTTTCTCTACCCTCTACCGTTTATTAATGGATATATAAATTATTATTACACAAGCTTGTTTTTCTATCTGCTACATTTTAATCCAAATAAACCTTTGCAGAAATAGCTACATTACACATTTCGTTATAGATACAAAGCGAACAGCGATAGTCAAATGTTTAAGAACTGGACACTATATGCTAGCCTTAAAACTCCATACTGTTTCCATGCAATCGCGAGAAACAACTGAATCTTGAAAGGACTTTAAGAGAATGACCAAGAAATGAACAATTCGAACCTTTAATAACGGATATATCATAAACTGCTTATACCACAAAATATTTTTTGAAATAAATTGTATGTTTTAAAGAGATCTACATTTTTGTGTAATATGTTTTGTCTGTCGCTTAACGTTTACCAAAATACAAGATTATACAAAATTTCTTCCAAATGAAATGGGCTTCAAAGGCTATTCTTAGAAAATTCAATGCATGCATTTTATTTGTCATATATATATATATATATATATATATATATATACATATAATATATGGTATTTTAAACAAAATCGTTATAGCCATTTTTTTAGAAAATCAAAAATTTCGAAAAATATTTCATCTAAAGAGTAATCTGGGGCAGCGCGATTTTCTTGAAAATCTTTGTGTCGCGTCTTTGTAAGGTATTGAATCTAAATACTAAGTTTGGTATTTATCCGACTGTTCATTTTTGGTTATGTTATTCGCAGACACATACATGGACGCCTTTCTAAAAATGCTTTTCTTTTATTCAGGGGACCTCAAAACTGTATTTCCGGTGAAATCTCGATATCTAATTTTTTTACCGGAGTACAATACTTTCCCTAATTACTATACGTAGTAGACAAAGTAAAAAGCTTTTTAGAAAAAAAATGTAATGTCCATGTGTGTGTTGGTATTTAAGTTCAGCATCTTCCAAGGATGTGACACAAAGATTTTCAAGAAAATACCCCCACCACAAAGTACCCTTCATAAGGAAAATTGCACGAAAATTTTGTTTTCTCAAACAGACACTAATAATTTTGATTAAAATACCATACGTTTAAGATATTTTCAAGGCAAATGAAAGGCATATTTTGAATTTTCATGGAATGCCCTCTGAAGTATTGTTGAGTCTGAATGACTTTTACATAATTGATAAACCGTAAGAGATAATCAAAGTCTTACTACATAAAAAATGTAGATCTCGTTAAAGTACACAATTTATGTCAATTAAAAGTTGTTTTGGCATTAACCATATTGTGATGTTTGAATTTTCAAATACTTACACTTTTCTCCAGAGAAAAATCGCTGCTCCTTTTTCTCCCTTGACCACGTAAAGAGAACGGAATTTCAAAGTCATCACATAGCGGCCCGCTCTTAAAAGATTTGACAGAGAGCTGTAATCTCCTAATACCTACAAGGAAATGGGTATGCAATAAGACAATTTCTGCAAACGTTTATCTCGATTAACATGAAGCCGAAAGAAGAATAAGCTTTTGTAATAATAGTTGTTGAAGGGGTAGAGAAAGTAATGTAACATAAGATTAGGTCGGATGTATGGGTGTGTTCGTGTATGTGTGAACTACGTAACTCAAAAACGAAATGTCGGATTAATACCAAGGATTAGGATTATGCTACGGAGGGAACACCTTCTTTGTGCATACACCCGGGAGGAATGGATGAGATGAAGGAAGCGCGGGTGACTTATGGGCTGCACGACCGGCCGACGCAGGCGACAGAGACGCGCAGAGGTCCCTAAGAGTTACAGACTTAACCACCCAGCTGGAGAGCGTTCAAGGTAGCCCTCCCAAGCCACCGGAGGGTGGCTCACAGGCTTCCCTCCAGTGGAGACCGGGGAAAGCTCAATCCAGCAGAGGAGTCTCGAGCGGCCTCCATCTGAGGGGCCGAGAAGAAATTCCATCTGCGCGATTGTCCGCAGTCGTTCGATACAGAGTCAACCTGTAACGTGAAAGAGGAAGATGAAATGAGAGAGAGAAATTCGGCGGAGTCAGTGATCCTTCCCAGCATTCGCCTAGTGTCCCGCGGAAGTCCCTCACAAAGCCCATGGGTAAGGAAGGTCGACCGCGGGGATCGAACCCACGACCTCCCGAATCTGCGCCACAGACGCAACCGCCTGAGCCATTCCGCTCGGTGATTAATACTAAACTTGGTATTTACTTCAGTATTATCCAGAGAGAGGACACGACAATTGTACCCTAACCGAAACTACCTTTTATCAAATCTTTCATTATATCTGATTTACTCAAAACTGGTTACATACATTTTGAATAACATATCATAGGAATGTTTAAGGTGTTTGTGTGATATCTTGAATTTTATGTAATTAGCCTGTTAGTCCTTTTCATTCTGAATTCATTTTATTTAATTCTGTACAACTGGTAAACCATAGATAAGAGATAAACAAACCTTATTAAATATAGAACCCATTCAACACAAAATTTAAGTGAAATAATTTTTGTGGTATTAACCATTTTCGATACATTTGATTTGAATTTCCCAACAGTTTATTTGTTTAAGTCCTTGGCCACCATTCTTGTGTCACGTAATGTTATACAAAGTATGGAATTTCAAAGCCAACATTTAACGACCCTCACTTTAAGGAACCTCTCTCTCTTTCTTTCAAACTCATTCCCTTAACACACAGACGTGAATACGTATATTTTTTTCCCAATTTTTTTTTGGGGGGGGGGTTCAGTGGACATCGATTTTTTTGGATGGAATACAGTACTTTTCCTCTATCTACTATAGGTAGGTGGTAGGGGAAGTAAAAAGTTGGTGGCTGGTGGTGAAGAAAGTTTGAATACAATTAACCCTGTTTTTAAACTTTCCTCTCTATAGGTATCTAAACTATTTATTTTGTTTAAATTAAATTAAAACCAAATAAATAATCATTTCGACTGGAAACTTACGTTTAAGTACAACTTTAATATTTTGCCGCTGCAGTCGCGATTGTGAGTACGATCACTTCCCTTCATTCATCAGGAAGCCAGACGCAGCTGTAAGCTATCGTCACTTTGTATTTTTCTGTTGTTATAGCGTTTTGAAATGTTCAAAATAATTGAACGACCCGCCGACTGTGAAGTCAGATCAGCGATTCGTTTTTTGAATGCTAGAAATGTTTCGGCAGCAAACATTCATCGCCAATTGTGTGACGTTTATGGGGAAACAATAATAAGTGGCAATTCCCGGCCACACACAGTCAAAGAAACTCAAGATCTGATCGCATCACTTGGTTGGAAACAATTCGACCATCCTCCTTACAGTCCGGATTTGGCACCAAGCGATTTTCATTTCTTTCTTCATCTGAAGAAATTCCTTGCTGGAAAACATTTCAGCGACAATAATGTTGTCAAACAAGCACAGACTTGACTTTCATCACAGGGCGGCATCATTCTTTGACGACAAATGCCTTATTAACGGCGGTGACTATGTGGAGAAGTGGTGTAAGGTAATGAATGGTAATCAGTATTTGGAAAATATGTAATGTTCTGTTATTTTTTAAAAAGTTATCGATACTTACTCGTAAAAAGAAAACTCTATGTCTTTCTTTTCATCCATAATCTCTCTCCTATAAGCTTCTTTGCCATCCTCGTTGACAACTCTGCAATCTTATCTCGTATATCTGGTATAAGTCTGAAGGGAATGTTTAACTTCCCTGCATACCGCCACGCTGTTGATTCAGACATAGGATATTTACCTATGACAAACCACAGTAACTACCTATCTTAGCTGGAAAATAATATTTTAAAATGTTTTTATAGATATATACTTTTACTGAACTCAAAATACAAATTTAAGCAACTCCATCTTTCGAATTAATTTCCACCAATAATTTCCGCAGCATAATATTTCTCTATTGGACTAAACGTGATTCGTTTAACTTTATGGGCATTCTTTATGTTAGAAATGCACTTCAAGATAATATAAATTATTAACAATCATGAAGTAACGTTCCACATAACTGTTTGGCTCCAATATAAACTCTTAAATCTTTCTCTTAGATGCAGCCACCAAGCAACCACAGAGATGCGGTTTTAAGGTCACATGCCACGAGAAATAAAGCTTGTCATCCAAACAGTAAGTCTGCAAAATGACGGTACTTGAGTTATAACTTTTTATAATTTATCATCTTAGTGTTCTTCCTGAGAATGTTACTGAATTTTCCACTTTCAGTAACGTTTCATGATGTCGGTGGTGAATCAACCCAGAGCCGATTATCTAGAGAGATAATGACAAACAACGGAGAAAGCATTTTGAAACATAATATGCGTTAAAATAGTCATTGCTTTCAACATTTGAAGCACTCTGGTCTAAAGTGAGCAGAAAAGAAGTAAAGGTTCATACTGGGTGATTTATGAAGAACTGACACATTTATTTTCGTTTCAAAACGAGTTATGCTAGCGACAACTTATTATACCTGAAATGCAGAGAAGTTTTGGGAGATTATTTACCTCTATAGCAAATGTTGAAAATGTCCTCGCACAACTCAACACGTCGTTCCATGTCACTGGCTACTCGTTGGAGGACTCTGTTGCCAATAGCTTGAATCTCCTGTGTAATGTTGTGCTTCAGATCGTCCAATGTCAGGGGACGTGTGGCATAAAACCTGTCTTTTAAGTAACCCCATAGAAAGAAGTCCGGCGATGTCAAATCCGGAGATCTCGGTGGCCACAGGTTCTTGGAAATTATCCGGTCGTCAAACAAACTTGCAATTAGTGCCATGGATTCACTTGATGTATGTCATGTAGCGCCGTCCTGCTGAAAACATCCTTGACTCGGCTCTACATCGTCTAGTTGCTAGCATTAAAATCTCTGTACGGATATTGCGCACCAAAATCCGATTTTAACCGGGTGCATGGGTGCTTCATGAATAACACGTGGATTTTCGCTGGCCCAATAGTGAGATTATTTGAGTTCACATAGCCGGATAAATGGAATCATGCTTCATTTGTGAACCTTGTGATGGACAATATGGCAGCATTTTACACAATGAACGCCTGAAACCAACGACAATAATTCAGTCGTCTATCCTTATCTGGTTCCTGTAACTGATGGACAACCGTAATCCTACGGCTTTAGGCCTGCACTTTTCACAGCTCTTTGACACATTGAGTAGCTGTATCCTGTCTCCTGCGACAAACGTCTTAATGACTTTTTGGGCGACTGACCCAGTCGTGCTCTTACGTCAACAACAACCGTGGGAAGCCTAGATGAACGAGATTTGCTTTTTTCACTTACCAGAGATCCAGTTGTTTCCAATTTGTTTACCTGTCCCAGTGTTGTGTTTCTTTGGGGAGGATTTCGAACACCAAATTCTTTCTGGTATGTCCTTTGAGTAACTGTAATTTAATTAGTAATCCAGTATTGCTTTACAAGGAAGAGTCGTTCATTTAATGTAAACTCCATTTTCACGTTGACTAGAAAAAAATCTCAAAAACAGTTACCGACAATAAAACTAACAATTACGAATAAAACATGAACATCTGCGCATCTAGTGACAGGCAATCGAAACTCCAGAAGATTCTGCTTAATTTAATGTTAAAATTGGGGCAGTGAGTGAATTTCTAACAGAATAATTAAAGAAAGAAATGTGTCATTTCTTCATAAATCAGTTTGTAGTAGCACAAACAATATTCATAAACAATGATTTTTGTATTAAAATTTCAAACAACCTAGTGGCCAAAAATACTTCAAACAATATAAGATTTTCCAAATTCAGAGGTCCCGGGTTTGATTCCCGGCTGGAGGATAGGAATTGTTCTTCAGCCAGGATTATCCCCCGTCCTCCTTAAAGTCTGGAACTATGAGTGAAAATGTAAATATGTATATGAATTTAATATTTATAAATGGAAACCCAAAGATTTACAGAATAGTAAACGAATAAAGATCATTACAGATGAGCAAATTGTTCCAAAGGTAAAGCCTTGACTTGACTTTAGATGTTAATGCCGGCTTATAAATGGAACAAATATATAGCATTAATCAATCCATAGGTTCCTGGTTCGATTCAGGCTGGGACGGTGGAACCTTTCTTTAACGAGAATCATTTCCTATCCCCCACATAGTATGGAAGTGTGAACATCGGAGTAAATGTGAGTATGTTTAATAGTTAAAAATAATAAAACAATGTTAAGAAACCCTACAGTCCAGCGATCAATAACCCCAACCGTTGCTTCTCAAGTCCAATGCCCTAACATGGCCAAAGATGTTAAAGGCGAGCTATACAAATGAAGCAATTAAAACAGAAAAGATATAATATTAAGACAAGTGACAGCTAGGTTCTCTACTATTCAACTTGTTTATTGATGGTATTCTAGAGGTAATTACTAAGGCGAAGAAACACATTCCTACAATCGACCACAAAGAAATGCATACATGGTTTACTATTTGCTGCTGACCTCATAACAGCATCAATAACTAAATTTGGATTAATGACAGCGATTAAAAGAACTGATTACTTTTTAAAAAATTGTGTTTGATGGTTCATTTAAAAGCATAGCATTGGAGTTTAAGAAGGGTAACAGGTTAAGAATAACAACATTTTGTTGACAAGGAAGAGAAATCGGCGTGACAAGTCAATTTAGAGTAAGATTAGATAGTAATGGGGATGGAATGAGCAAAAATTATGTCAGCTAAAAATAACCCTCCTTGAAAGCTATTTTGGCATATATAGATAAAATATCAGGTATCCAAATAAAATGGCTGGAGAGAGTTTATTTGGCAGCAGTCGAGGTTAAAGTGCTTTATGTAGGTGAGATTGGGGAGTAGAGAAAAGGGAGACACGCATTAATGTAAATAAATTTCGGACTTACAAGGAACTTCATCCAATGGCTTGCACAAACAGAATTATGAGTAGTTGTTATCAAAAGTTAATCTGACAAATATGTTATAGGCAGGTTCAAGTAAACATATACCTCTGTAATTGTTACAGTCATTGCGTTTTCCTTTATTAAAAGTTGAAATTATTTGGGCAGTAAACCGGTCTTCTGAGACACATAGTTTTTGCAGCATATATTATAGAAATGTAATAATCGGAGTTTTAGGAAAATACTTCTATACTGGAGGACTTGTAATGCGGAAAAGACCTTGATTTCTCATGCCATGAAGACGATGATGATATTAAAATGAAAGTATTGGAAAGAGTATTGAATTATCGGTTTGAAATCAGACATTTAGGAAGGCTTTCCCAGGAGTACCCGACTTAATAAAGAAAACACAAAACTTTGGGAAAAAAATCTTTATTTCTCTACATAGTCTCCTTTCAGCTCGATACACTTTTCCCAGGGATGTTCAATAGCTTCGATACCCTGTTTATACTGAGAACCGTCGAGTTCTGCAAAATAGCTATCAACTGCAAACTCCAACTCTTCATTGCTGGCAAATCTTTTACCACCAAGCCATTTCTTCAACTTTGGAAACAGAAAATAATCAAAGGGGGCTAAGTCTGGCGAATAGGGTGCACGAGAAAGCAATTCGAACTTTAACTCATTGATTTTGGCCATGGCGATATTAGATGTGTGAACTGATGCATTGTCTTGATGAAACAAAACTTTCTTTTTCGCTAAATGCGGCGTTTATGCTTGATTTCATCATTCAAACACTGCAATAAGTTCGTATAATACTCGCCATTGATTGCTTTTCCTTCTTAAAGATAATGAATGAAAATTATCCCACGCGCATCCAAAAAAACTGACGCCACGACCTTGCTGGCAGATGGAACTGTCTTCGCCTTCTTTGGAGCCGATTCTCCCCTTTAAATCCACTATTTTGACTGTTCCTTCGTCTCAGGTGTGAAGTGAAGGACCCATGTTTTATCCATGGTTATGAATCGACGCAAAAACTCGGCTTTATTGCAGCAAAACATCGCCAAACACTCGACTGAAACATCCTCACCACGCTGCTTTTGTCCAATTGTGAGTAAACCCGGCACCAATCTTGCGCACAGCTTTCTCATGTCTAAATTTGCAGTTACTATGCGATGTACACCACTTTTTGAAATGCCTATAATATCTGCTAGCTCGCGCACTTTCAGTCGACGGTCATCCAATACCATTTTGTGGATTTTCTTCACAATTTCTGTCGTGGTCACCTCATTTGGTCAACCACTGCGATGTTCGTCTTGGCAGCTCGTATGGCCTCGCTTAAACTCTGTCACCCAATATTTTACTGTTGTAAACGAAGGAGCGGACTCCTCCAGAGTAGAATCTAGTTCAGCTTTAATATTAGCTGGACTAAGACCTTTCAAATGAAAGTTTTGTATCACATAACGATACCAGTCTTATCCATGTTTACAAATTCGCTGAGAGTGTTCACTATTGATGGCTATCAAACAATTAATAAACAACGTAGCATTGTCAAACTTCAAACATAAGCTTTATAAGGGTGGTACTTTCTACCATAGTCATTTGTTTGAAACAACACCGCTATATATACGTCAGGTCGGGTACTTCTGGGACTGCCCTCGTGGATGAACAAAATATTTTGCATTAGTATGAAAGAACAGGAAAGATTAATCAAGGAGAAATTTGGATAATTAGGTTAAGTAAATTTTTAATAAAATTGATTTGGAATAAATATGTCGTAGAAAGATTAGAAAATCGTTTTCGGAGAAAAAAAATTAAAATTAATGGCAGTGAAAGGTAAGACATTCTAAATTGCCAGTATCAATCATAAAGTTTCACTGAGTATATAAACTGGTTAGGAGTAGAGAATATTATGTTGGATAATGTAGAATGAAGGCTTTGAGTGGGCCATAATGGGAGTTATACAACTGAAAGGATTAAGAGCAAGGGATACATATTTCAGGTCCACTTTGTGCCACACGATAGACAATAGGCATATAATGTCAGATTTGTGAGGAAACTATGATTCTCAGAGAAAAAATAGGATTGAAGAAACGTCCAGCTTACTGAGGGAAATCATAGGGGAAAAGATTATGAATGTAAACCAAGGGCAAAGAACTAACGGTCGTAGCAAATTAATGAGGCAATGTAATAATTAAGTGGTTGAGGAAAATTAGTAAGCAGGATGATGAGAGTTGAAACAAATTGCTAGGCACTAGATTTAAACGCCTTATTAGGGATCAATACCTCGATAACCATAGTGTTTGAGGTTATTGGGCCCCAGGTCTCTCAGCAGTTCAGTGTAAGGGATTTGTAAATTGATAATTTCCTATTACTACTTGAAATAAATACTTATTCAAACTTCGACAATTTTTAAAAGCACTTGTTTGTCCCAGATGGCGCAGATTTATTGATACAGGCTTAAGCGAATTATGTGAACACTTCTAGAAATAAAGGGTGTGTTATACAGCTTAATTAGACTATATAGTCCTAAATACACATTAATATTTGAAAACTGTGATCAGCCATTTCAGAAACATGAGTCTGAGAAGTAAAATGAGAAGCATGTGATTTTAAACGTGGAGATATAATGCGACGGTTATGATAGGTTCTTTGCTACATTTTTTGAATAGCAGATTCAACAATCCTGTTTTAGTTGCCATCATTAAACATTTAACTCAAAATACACGAAGTAACATCACTAGTGCAGTTAATGTCGTTCCCGTAATGCAACAGCAGCTTCGGGGCGGCATCGGAAAGAGAGCACGCATTCTACGCTTGAAGGAATATAATGCCTTCCTATACATACTGGATGATTTAAAACTAAGAAAATAATTCTTAAAGTTAAACTAATTTTTAACAGTAAGTATAAAATATTGAAGGTAGGTGGTGGGTGTTACGTCTGATTTTTCTACGCAACTCCAAGGAAAAGCATGTTGTTGACAGACGTCTCTGTATTTTAAGGAGTTATTCTGCAAATTGACAAAACAAAAGTTTTGACGATTTTTTTTCAAAACTGGTATTTTTACTAATCGAGGCGGTTTAAGAATGACACGTATGCTCCTTTCACTGTCAATAAAATAAGTACTTTAGATGTTAAGCATTACTTAAATCAGGTGTGGCGAAAATCGAACTTCCCCAAATGCTAGAAATAGGCATCCATCATGCCACAGCAGCAAATATTAATATCAATGAAAACGAAAGGGATTGTTGTTCTAAATGGTAGTGGAGCTGGGAGTAACATCACGAATTACAATCTTTGGCCACCCCTGGTTTAAAATACAAAAGTAAATAGATTTTTAAGATAACTTAAACGACGCGTCTATCAGCTTTCAAACGCAGTATTTTGTGTTAATGAGAGTAAACTAAAATTTCGCGCCACTGTCCTACACGAATTTTAAATGCCTGATATTATCAGCAGATTATAATATATTTATATTTCTTTTCTTTTCCGGGGTAATAAAGTAAGCAATTACAACTATGGTCTAAAGTGCTCAGCGTTTTGGCTTCTACAAACCTAAGTTCCAGGTTCAATTCTAGATTTTTCTTCAATTGGAATCATTACTATCCGCAGTCAGGTAGCATTCATGTGAGTGTAAATACGAGTATATATCAATACAAAACTAACGTAAGCCCATAGTCCAAACAGTTACCAATAACATCAATGTGACTCAAAACACCGATATGTTCGCAGAAGTTCAAGGAGATTCTACAAATGAGAGAGTAAAGAAATTGGATATGTTGTATTCGAATGACTTTCTCAAGCCACTATCGCTTATTTTGTACCTACCTCTTCTAGACATAATCAAAGAAACGTTTACTTTTCTATTTCATGTTAATCAACACAAACGTTTGCAGAAATAGTTCCATTGTAAATTTCGTTGCAGGTACAAGGGATACAGAAGCCTGAGGGGATAGTCAAATTTTTTAGAAGTGGACTGATATATGCCAGGTTTGAAATTCCACTTTGCATGACATAGCGAGAAACAAAAGAACTTAGCGCTTAAAAACTGGGAAATAAAATATTTTGAAATTCAAACTAATACACGAATATCTTAGAAAATGGTTAAAATAACAAAAATGTTTAGACAATGTCTTAACGATATTTACGTCTTTTTCTGTACAGTTTGTTTCTGTCTATCTCTAATGGCTTATCAGCTAAACAAAATTACGAGAGCAATCCCAGAATTACCCGACCTGACGTATATATAGCGGTTGTTGTTTCAAACAAATGACTATGGTAGAAAGTGCCACCCTTATAAAGCTTATGTTTGAAGTTTGACAATGCTACGTTGTTTATTAATTGTTTGATAGCCATCAATAGTGAACACTCAGCGAATTTGTAAACATGGATAAGACTGGTATCGTTATGTGATACAATACTTTCATTTGAAAGGTCTTAGTCCAACTAATATTAAAGCTGAACTAGATTCTACTCTGGAGGAGTCCGCTCCTTCGTTTACAACAGTAAAATATTGGGTGGCAGAGTTTAAGCGAGGCCGTACGAGCTGCTAGGACGAACATCGCAGTGGTTGACCAAATGAGGTGACCACGACAGAAATTGTGAAGAAAATCCACAAAATGGTATTGGATGACCGTCGACTGAAAGTGCGCGAGCTAGCAGATATTATAGGCATTTCAAAAAGTGGTGTACATCGCATAGTAACTCCAAATTTAGACATGAGAAAGCTGTGCGCAAGATTGGTGCCGGGTTTACTCACAATGGGACAAAAGCAGCGTGGTGAGGATGTTTCAGTCGAGTGTTTGGCGATGTTTCGCTGCAATAAATCCGAGTTTTTGCGTCGATTCATAACCATGGATAAAACATGGGTCCATCACTTCACACCTGAGACGAAGGAACAGTCAAAATAGTGGATTTAAAGGGGAGAATCGGCTCCAAAGAAGGCGAAGACAGTTCCATCCGCCAGCAAGGTTATGGTGTCAGTTTTTTGGGATGTGCGTGAGATAATTTTCATTCATTATCCTCAAAAAGGAAAAGCAATCAATGGCGAGTATTATACAAACTTATTGCAGCGTTTGAATGATGAAATCAAGGAAAAACGCTGCATTTAGCGAAAAAGAAAGCTCTTTTTCAAGACAATGCACCAGTTCACACATCTATTATCGCCATGGCCAAAATCAATGAGTTAAAGTTCGAATTGCTTCCTCATGCACCCTATTCGCCAGATTTAGCCCCCTCTGACTATTTTCTGTTTCCAAAGTTGAAGAAATACCTTGGTGGTAATAGATTTGCCAACAATGAAGAGGCGGAGTTTGCAGTTGATGGCTATTTTGCAGAACTCGACGGTTCTCGCTATTGAACATCGCTGGGAAAAGTGTATCGAGCTGAAAGGAGATTATGTAGACAAATAAAGATGTTTTTTCTCAAAACGTTTGTGTATTCTTTGTTAGGTCGGGTACTTCTGGGACAGCCCTTGTATGTAAAATTCATTCTGAATGAAGAGTGCTTTACAGACTATTTGCAGAAAATTCAGGATATGTATTTTAATTGTCATACAAATTTCCTAAATACATATGCGGTATTTTAATTACATTTGATACAATATTATTTGAGAAAATAAAACATAATGAAGCGTTTTCCATACAAAGGGCATACAGGGAGGATTTAAATGAATAACTTCCTGTAACATCCTTGGAAGATGCTGAATTCAAATATGAAGTTTGATGTTTATCTGAATTTTCATTTTTGACTAATTCTGTCACACACACACACTCGATATTTTGGTTCAGTAAATCTCAAAATATGTACCTCTTATTAAATCTCAATATGAATTTTTGGGTGGAATACGACAGTTCTACTTATAACAGATAAGTGAAGGAGAAAGTAAAAAGTGAAATCTCAAGCAGATAAGTCAGGTTCTCAGCTCATTTCATCTAAAGCCCTTGGAGCTATTAACTACTATCTGCAGTATCCTACCTTATCTTAACCTTTCTGAAAGTATCAGGTGACTCGACATTAATGTTACCTTTGAAGCACAGTTTTACAATAAAATCCTCTTATTGCTGCGAATAAAACCCTTATCACCCTGCGAAGTATGTAGGTCATCCGCTACCTAGTTTCTTCTTTGAAATTTCATCACATCTCTAAATGAGTGGTGCTGTCTTTATGAGACCCAGTTTCTTTTACTCCCACATAAAAATTATATAGACATTCCGTCCTCGTCTAAACGGAGCATAATTCCGTACTTTGTTGATGCAATGAACTTACCTCTATATAACTAGAGACCGGGAGTTCAGGCATTTATTTTGGTTAAAATAGACAGATAGAATGCACTTAAAATACCGAAAATAGTAAGTAATATAATTAAAATAGGCCTTTATTAAAAGTGAAATCACAGAGTAACCCCATTCTATTAATAAAAATAGCTATCTAAGATACTTAATAATTACTCTTACTTTACTTGATTAAAAGCAACAACATGGCGTTTTTTCAAGGTGTCAACTACCATAATCAATTGCCTGTCAGAGAGAACGTTTTTCATCATGGAAAAAGAACGTTATACTTCTAACACAGTGTGCTATAAGAACAGGTCACGGCAGTTAACTCTGTAAGATGATATGAGGGTGTTTTCATCAGCAATTCGGCCACAAATAAAGAAGATTTCGAAAGCACACCAAGCTCAAGTTTCACATTAACTTTGCTTCTTGCGCCAACTTGTTTGAATTATGATTATTATTATTGACATTTTGTAACCTTAATATAATATCAGTACTGATAAATTGCAGCATATGTTACCCATATAAACAAATTACAAAATGTGGATCATTAAGTTTAATTTACATTGTAATAGATTTACCTCATTCAATTACATTTAAGTCATAAACTTACAAATAATAAAAAATGTTACTTTTAAATTGAGAACAACGTGTAAACTCAAAGAGTCTGCCGCGTGAATTGAAGTTACAGCTCTCGTGTGCCGTAAGTTTAAAAGGTTGAAAAACGCTGTGCTAAGGCGTTCGGCTTAAACATTTCGTCGTGTGGAAGACTGTGGTTTCCATTTCCACCTAGAGCTTAAGTGTTCATGTAACGTGTAAATATGTACATCCTCGCCCATCAATGTGCAGCAATATCAAAACGGAAAAAACAAGGTAGGGCATAAAAGGAGAAAAATAATAATACAGTAAACAGCTCTCATCAGAAATAAGACATCTGCTGAAGATTTCAGAAGATATTGTTTAACTAGGTGAGTCCAAACGAACAACTGAGCATACTTCGGCAATGCTTCATGTAACAAAAGATTAGATGCCATGATTTATATATTTTAATGAGCTGTACATTTTGCCATAAGAAGGTTTCATGTATTATATTTTATGATTTCCCAACTATAACCAATTCATTAAGAATGAAGCGGGTTTCAAAAGAAAAGTGAAAAAATGTAAGATATACATTGTATTCACCATGCCATTATCTCGTTTATAATACGAGACGCATCCAGAAAGTAAGTTTTCCGATTTTGTGTAAAAGTAATTAACCGGGAAAATTGCGCATGCATAACAGGTCTATGACATATTGATCATATGCCGGCCGGACAGGTTCCGCCTGGTGCCAGTAGCGCGGCAGTAGTGACCCGAAATGGCGGCTATTATTCGTTCTCCCGCCGCCTGCGAAGTTTGGTCAGTGACGAAGTTCCTTACTGCACAGCCTGTCATGCAAAACATAGCGCCGATCAAAATTCATCGTCAGCTCGGTCAGATCTACGGGGCGAACATCATCAGCAAACAGATGGTGCGTCGCTGGTCCATGATGAAGAGCGCAGTGGGCCACCGTCCTCATCAATGACCATGCTGAGTTGTTTCTCGACGGTTCTCGCATCGCTTCACGGTTACGGAGCTCAGCAACCATTTTCCGCAGATGTCGCGATCGTTGCATGAAATTGTCACTAAGTACCTGCTGTTCAGGAAATTGTGTGCCAGGTGGGTGCCGAAAAGCCTGACCCCGGAGCATAAAACGAAACGCTTAGGAGCAGCACTGACATTTCTGCAGGGGTATCCTGATGACGGCTACTAGTTCAACAGGATCGTCCCGGGCGATGAGACTTGGATTTCGCGCATTACCCCGGAAACCAAGAAGCAGTCAATGCATTGGCGTCACAATGGATCTCTCAATGCGAAATTCAAACAGACTATGTTGGTGCAGGTGTTCTGGGATAGGAAGGGCATTCTGCTGATTGTCTTCCTGCCCAGAGGTGAAACAGTGAACCTGACTGTTGCTGTGAAACGCTGTGGAAATTGGGACGTGGCATTCAAAACACGAGGTGGGGAATGCTTACTGCAGGTGTTTTACTGCTCCATGACAATCCTCGTCCACATACGGCTCGGCGCATAGCAACTGTTCTGCAGGAGTTCGGCTGGGAGCTGTTTGATTATCCCCCATACAGTCGTGATCTTACTCAGCGATTTCCATCTTTTCTTGCACCTCAAGAAATTCCTGTCCTCCGGTCAGCATTTTGTACAGCGACGAAGAGCTGGAGACGAATGCCACACGCTGGTTCCATTCATAGGCGGCGACTTCTACGACACAGGAATACAAAAGTTGATCCCACGATATGTCAAATATCTCAGTTCTTATGGTGACTATGTCGAAAAACAGCTCAAACAATGCTGTAACTGTTGCCAATAAAGTTTTTCATGTAACTATGTTTTTTCGTTTTAAAACAGTAGGGAAACTTACTTTCTGGATGTGCCTCGTATTTTAAGCGAAGCATTTAGAGCCATTTTTGTGAAAATAATAAACAATGAAACATTTTCTGTTCGTTTGATGTGGTTAAATTCCTTGACAATCTTCGTATCCCTAAATGGAGCCTGATTCAAACATGAAGTGCTCATTTGTAAGACTTTTCGTTGAGTTATTTACTCAATACTGTTCTATACGCGCGCTAAGGGAGTTCTGAGACGATATTTTAATATGTCTAACCACATAAGTTATATTAAACTATATGTACAGAAGGCTTAAAGAAGCATGATATCAGATAAGAATTGATAAAGACATCGGATGGGATCGAGTAAATTAAGAGTAAAAGATCTGATGTGTTACACTCACATGACCTTCAGTACTCTTGTAAAACTATTTTTACAAACGCTTATTATCCATCTACTTCATGTTAATCTAGATAATTAATCTTATTGCTAATTTTCTTGTAGGTGCAAGGGAATATGGTAGGCTTTAAGAGATAGTTAAATCTTTTAAGAGCTGGTTGCTATGTGGAGCATTCCATTCTCTTTGCTTGTCCAGGATATAAAAAAATGTAGACTCGTTAAAACACAGAATATATGTCATAAACATCTTTACATTTTACACATAGCGACCAGTTATAAAAATATTTGACTATCGCTTAAGGCGTACTATGTTCCCCTTGTTTTATATTTGCAAGGGCAATATAGAAATACAGTAGCCTTTAAGCATAGACATATCTCTTAATAGCTGATTGCTATGTGCAGCACCATTCCCTTTGCCACAGATTAATACTCTTTGCATATCCAAGACAAGAAAAATGAATAACGAATTTTCATTAGAGAAAAAGTATAAGTATTGGAAAATTTAAGGAAATAACAAGCAATATCTCGAAACTGGTTCACTCAACAACAAAATATGTATGACATAAATTGTCTACATTATTTGTGTAGTAAAATTTTATCTATCTCTTATGGTTTATCAGTTATGCAAACGTCTTCACAATGAAGAATACTTTTGGAGACATTCCAAGAAAATTCGAGATATACAATTTATTTGCAATACAAATGTCTTAAACTTATGGTATTTTATTCAAAATCGTTAGAACCATACTTTCTCTACTACGTATAGTAAGTAGGGGAAGTATTGTATTCCACCCAAAAATTCGATACCGAGATTTCACCGGAAATATATGTTTTGAGACCCCCTGAATAAAAAAATTCTGATGTGTTACACTCACATGACTTTCTCTACTCTTGTACAATCTATTTTTACAAACGCCTATTCTCCATATGCTTCATATTAATCGAGATATCGAGATGTCAATCTTATTTGTAATTTTCTTGTAGATGCAAGGGGAATATGGTAGCTTTTAAGCGATAGTCAAATATTTTATCGCTGGTTGCTATGTGGCGCATTCCATTCTCTTTGCATGTCCAGGACATAAAAAAATCTGATGTGTTACACTCACATGACTTTCTCTACTCTTGTACAATCTATTTTTACAAACGCCTATTCTCCATATGCTTCATATTAATCGAGACATCGAGATGTCAATCTTATTTGTAATTTTCTTGTAGATTCAAGGGGAATATGGCAGCTTTTAAGCGATAGTCAAATATTTTATCGCTGGTTGCTATGTGGCGCATTCCATTCTCTTTGCATGTCCAGGACATAAAAAAATCTGATGTGTTACACTCACATGACTTTCTCTACTCTTGTACAATCTAATTTTACAAACGCCTTTTCTCCATATGCATCATGTTAATCGAGATATCGAGATGTCAATCTTATTGGTAATTTTCTTGTTGATGCAAGGGAAATATGGTAGCTTTTAAGCGATAGTCAAATATTTTAACGCTGGTTGCTATGTGGCGCATTCCATTCTCTTTGCATGTCCAGGACATAAAAAAAATGAATAACGAATTTGAGAAAAAGTATAAGTATTGGAAAATTTAAGGAAACAACAAGCAATATCTCGAAAACGGTTCACTCAACAAAAGAAATGTATATGACATAAGTTGTGTATTTTAACGCGATCTACATTTTTTGTATATTAACATTTTGTCTATCTCTTATGGTTTACCAGTTATGCAAAAGTCGTTCACAATGAAGAATACTTTTGGAGACATTCACAGAAAATTCGAGATATACATTTCATTTCTCATGACATTATCTTAAACATATGATATTTTCATTAAAATCGTTAGAGCCATTTTTGAGAGAATTAAAATTTTCGAGAAATGTTCCATGTAAAGGGTAGTCTGGGGTGGCGGGATTTTCTTGAAAACCTTCGTGTCGCATCTCTGGAAGATACTGAACCTAAATACCAAGTTTGGTGCTTATCCGACTGTTCGTTTTTGAGTTATGCTGTTCACAGACACACAGACACACACACACAGACACACACACACACACACACACACACACACGGACATGTTTCCAAAAATGCTTTTTTTGGATCCAGGAGGTCTCAAAACATGTATTTCCGGCGAAATCTCGGTATCGAATTTTTGGGTGGAATGCAATACTTCCCCTACTTACTATACGTAGTAGAGAAAGTAAAAATGAATAACGAATTTGAGAAAAAGTATAAGTATTGGAAAATTTAAGGAAATAACAAGCAATATCTCGAAAACGGTTCACTCAACAAAAGAAATGTATATGACATAAGTTGTGTATTTTAATGCGATCTACATTTTCTGTGTAGTAAAATTTTGTCTATCTCTTATGGTTTACCAGTTATGCAAAAGTCGTTCATAATGAAGAATACTTTTGGAGACATTCCCAGAAATTTCGAGATATACATTTCATTTCTCATGACATTATCTTAAACATATGATATTTTCATCAAAATCGTTAGAACCATTTTTGAGAAAATTAAAATTTTCGAAAAATGTTCCATGTAAAGGGTAGTCTGGGGTGGGGGGATTTTCTTGAAAATCTTCGTGTCGCATCTCTGGAAGATACTGAACGTAAATACCAAGTTTGGTGTTTATCCGACTGTTAGTTTTTGAGTTATGCTGTTCACACACACACACACACACACGGACATGTTTCCAAAAATGCTTTTTTTTGGATTCAGGAGGTCTCAAAACATGTATTTCCGGTGAAATCTCGGTATCGAATTTTTGGGTGGAATGCAATACTTCCCCTACTTACTATACGTAGTAGAGAAAGTAAAAAAGCATTTTTGGAAACATGTCCGTGTGTGTGTCTGTCTGTGAACAGCATAACTCAGAAACGAACAGTCTGATAAACACCAAACTTGGTATTTAGGCTCAGTATCTTCCAGAGATGCGACACGAAGGTTTTCAAGAAAATATGTTTAAGATATTTTCATGACAAATGAAATGTATATCTTGAATTTCCTGGGGATGTCCCCAAAAGTATTCTTCATTGTGAACGACTTTTGCATAACTGGTAAACCATAAGAGATAGACAGAATTTTACTACACAAAAAATGTAGATCGGTTAAAATACACAGTTTGTGTCATATACATTTTTTTTTGAGGGGACCATTTTCGAGATATTGCTTGTTATTCCCTTAAGTTTTCCAATAATTATTTTCTCAAATGGGAATTCGTTATTCATTTTTTTGTCTTGGATATGCAAAGAGTATTTATCTGTAGCAAAGAGAATGGTGCTGCGCATAGGAACCAGCTATTAAGGGATTTTCACGGCGATTCAAATATATTTTTGTTTCCTGACAGTAAAGTACAATCAAATGTGATTTCATATACTGGTGTCAATGGTGTGCTTGTAACAATGAATAATTCAGTCGGGTATTTAAAGTCGCTTCGTTTTGGCGCTTTAACACTGCAAGAGAAATGTGACATTAAACTGCGTGGAAGAGCAACTCCTGTGTTAAATATTATTCAAACTGCAACAAGCCACCAAAACAATGTAGTAGGTGTTTCAGTCCTGCAATTTACACAAAATATAAGTGGATATGTGGCTGTGAAGTCAGCAATTCCCTTTTCTGTTTTCCTTGCCTTTTATTTGGAATTAAAGACGACGCAGCCAACATTGCATGGGTTCAAAAGGGGGTATCAGACTTGAAGAGACTATATGAAAAATGACATAAACATGAAATGTCCAAAAACCATGTTAATAATATGCTTATTTTTGCTACACTTGGGTTCAGTAAATGTTCAGACATGTTTAAGCCAAGCCTATAAGGAATCAATAGATCGTCACAACGATCAAGTCCAAAAAAATAGGGACACTCTTATAAAGATAATCAACTGTGCGAAATGTTGTGGTTATCACGAGCCCCTAAGAGGACATGAAGAGCATGAACGGTCGCAAAATCAAGGGGTGTTCAGGGGGTTGATTAAACATACAGCAGAAATTGATTCCCTATTTAAGTGCCATCTTAACCATTCATTTTTTTTAAAGTAACTTCTAAGACAACACAAAATGAGTTACTTCAGTGCATTCTTGAAGTTTGTAAAGAAAACATCTTAGAAGAAATTGAAGCAGCAGACTATGTGTCTATTATGGCCGACGAAACTACAGATATTGTTGACATGTTCCAGCTTGTAATAGTCTTAAGGTTGAAGTAACATTATTTGTCTATGTTTGTATTTGTTAGCCCCACATTTGGGAGCCAATTTGCGGTGGTATACTTCTGTTGTTATATTTATTTTGTTTATTGAGCCGCACGTTTGGGAGCCAATTTGTAGTGATTTAATGCTTACGTAATATGTTTTTACGTAAATTATTAGAACTTGAAGATCTTATGTTGTGCTGCTTTTGTTTTGTTTGGTTACATAATTTTAACTGCCCCACGTTTGGGAGCCAATTTGCGATGGTAAATTTATAATGTTATTTGTGTATGTGTTTACTCAACGTGGTGAAGCAATCTTGTGACGTGATTCATTTGTTAGGTTTGTTAGCTCCATCTGGTGTTAGCAATTTGCGGCAGTATTAGTTTTCGTTTGAAAGAATGCTACTGTTATTTTATTTAATTTTTGTTCACTGTCCTCCGGCTAGCTATGATCTTTTGGTCAAGCACTTCTCTTTATACAGGTTGTGTAAACGGAAGGGAGTCTCTTATCCAAAGATAACACTGATGAAAGAATTTGTTTTACACTTTTATTGTCGAACACATTCACTATCACATTTACACATTGATCTTGACACTCGCCAAACAGAAACTGTTATAATAACTTCATTACTGATAATTCTTAATTCGCGTACTTCAACTTTTTGTATAATTAACTTTACAACATTTTAGATTTTTCATAATTCTGCTAAGCATAACTTGTGAATCGATAGCCGACGTGTAATATTTCTGCTGGACTGAAGGCGACGTGTATCATACAAATATTTTCGACGAACTGACGGGGTCTTTACCTCTAACCTACCTTTTATACTCCTTCACCCAGATATGCCTAAAGATTATAACTGAGCTGCAATTGGCTAATAAAACGCGCCAACATTAGCGTCTATTTTTATATCCAATGAAAATTATGAATACATATGCTCTAGGGAAATGTTCCAGCAATTTCTACAGAAAAACGCGCCAACATTACGTAACTTCCTCGTTTCCAATAATGATAAACAGCTCACCCCCTCGCTGCATTATTGCACGCTATTATTGTCAGTTTCAGTAAGGCAGTATAAACTTACTTCCCAACAATAATTACAATCAACAAACATCTCAAATCAATGTCACATAATAATGCATATTCATACTATAATCACTCTTTACATTTAAATAATTTGTGATACAAATTACTGCATCAAGGTATTGTAATGCCCTAGGTAGTCCTGTTGAGCGATTCTGGCGATTTTTTATTCCGAATGGGCAAAATTCCGATGCAATTGCAGAAGTTGTAATTTCTGAGCTTGGCAATATTTTAAAAGATAAGAAGAAGCTCATAGGCCAAAGTTTTGATGGTGCAGCGGTAATGAGCGGGGCTATCAATGCAGTGCAAGTTAAAGTTAGAGATGTGTATCCTAATACGTACTTTGTACATTGCTTAGCACATCAATTAAATCTGATAATGGAGAGAGCTGCCAGGCAAAACACGAAAACTAGGACTTTCTTTTCAAATCTTTCTGCTATCCCCGCCTTCTTTTCCCGCTCTCCACACAGATAATCAGTGTTAGATTCGTGTGTTAAGAAGAGAATACCCAGTGGTGGATCAACGAGATGGAATTACAAATCCAGGACTGTAAATGTTGTTTACGAAAAGAAGGAGGCATTGAAGGAATGTTTTCAAATTTTGTCAGAATCAGAGACTTCAAGGAGTGCGACAATAAATGAGGCATCTATTGCTATATTGGGGTATAATGAGTTTTGTTTCTGGCTTAATTTTTTCCATTTAATTATGCCTCATGTAGAAATACTGTATAATCAACTACAGAATCGCCACATAGATGCTGCCAAAGTTCCAGTGTACATGTCTACTTCCACTGCTAAAATTATAAAAGTAAGAAACACAGTGGAGTCCTGTGATTTGGCAGCAGAAAACCCACACAAAAGAAAAATTCTTTCAAACACACAGACCAGAGCAGCAGTAGCCAAGGAAGTATGTGATGTTATACTGTCTCATTTGAATCTCCGCTTCCAGTTTAGAGAACATTTTTTTGTGTCTTCCCTGCTACAAGAATCACAGTTTGAGCAATTTAATTCAATATTTCCAGAAAATGCGTTCAGTGAATGCGTAAAACTATTTCCAGTGTTTGATAAGGACAAACTACATGCAGAACTTTCAGTCATCTATTCAAGAGAAGAATCCAGGAATATCGGTGGTGCTGTAAAATTGAGCTAATCTTAGAGCTAATAATCTTTCTTCCGCTTTTTCTGAAGTGTTAAAACTTTTGAAAATAGCCATTACTCTGCCTTTAACAACAAGTTAATCTGAACGCTGTTTCTCTACACTGAAAAGAATTATAACATTCCTTAGGAACACTATTGGAGAAGATAGACTAACTGCACTTGCTATGTTGTCCATAGAAAAGGAAATGATAGAAAACATCTCGAAGTTCAACGAGAGAGTGGTTGATAAGTTTGCGACAAAGAAAGATCGCCATATGCAATTCATCTTCAAATAACTAAGGTAAGCTAAAATTCCAATAATCAGTGCAGCGCTCCTAGATATAGGCAACATGAGCCGCCACTGTTTATAATATTTGATATTCCTTCAACACTCCATTCCTTTTCTCCACCAACAAGCAAACATACGAAGCCACACACTTTGTTATGCATATAACTGCTAATTAACCAATTAAATTTACTGTACCAGGATGTTTTTGGTTCTTTTCCTAGAAGACAATGCCAAGCTTAGGAATTGGTCTTTTGCCTTTAAGTTCACACCTTTTCTCATAAGATAGAGTCGAAAACTGAGTTTTTAATACGTAATGCACTAAATCGATGGAATTGTCCATATTTCCAAAATCATAAATAAAACACGCACAATCAAAACAATACCCAGGTTTACGTAAAATTAACACTTTACTGCATTGCACGGTTGCATGCACATAATGCTGGTTCACCAATAACTGAGGAATGAAATGTTTGTTACATTGCTTGCCCTACCCTTGTCTCCAACCCCTATTGTCCTGTTTCCGGACCTTGGAGAGAGCAGGCACACAGAGACTAAACACCTCGTTAAACCTGTTAAGTCTCTGTTGCTGCCTTTGTGCCCTTAATGCACAACAAAATATAGGCATGTCTTCCTACAACGAGAGGTCGAAATTTTGTGGGTAAACTACTCTTGACGAGACTTGCACTCGCTCAGCCATCCCATCTCTACTCGACTTTGCTGCCGCATCATAAGATTTCCAAGTTGTACGTAGCACTACAATCTGACACGAAGTGGCAGTAGGGGTTGGGGCTTTGGAGTAAGCAGCGGTGAAGGTGGTTGTATTAATTAGTTTTTCATCACTTGTTGAGACTGTCTTTATTTATATGTTTAAAAATGTATTTAGTTTCTCGGCAATTTATTTAAGTAGACTCAGTCTCAAATTCTACCCCTACGCTACGCCACCGTCCTGTACCACGACGCCAGGTTAGTGCAAACTGCTTCCCGCTACAGTTAAGTTTTGCGGGCATTATTACTCACCAGAATACGTCTAATTAATATTTCATCTTAATGGATTAAAATTGTAAAATTCCTAGATTTCCTCAGACGGTTCTCTTAAGCAAAATGACTAGTTCAAACTACTTCGACACTATTGTAAATATGCATAGTATAGGTATTATATGAAATACAAAGGCAGTTCTGTTAACGTTGTGGATACATTACTTTTCTAGTCATTAAGGTTTATAAGGACAAGGTACGCTCAAATCATGTGACTCTAACATCACGAAGTAGCATATTCTGCATCAGACCATATACAGATTAATTTTACATTTATGTGCATTTATGTTTAAATAAAAAGTATTAATAGAGTAACTTCACTTTATAAAAACATAACTGCTGTAAACAGCTTTGAAAATATGTTTGACACGAACAGAGAACGTTTCGGCGCGTGGCCGTATTACCTACCCTGCACTGTGCTGTTTCATTCCGGTTCTGTTCCCCCTCCGCTTTCCCATCTCTACTTGCCGTTTGCCGGCTAATCAGTTGGCGCGCAGTGTTTGTACAGAGGTTGATACCGTGCGAGACCACGTGTTTCAGTATTATAAAGTATTATAAAGCCTAAAAGCCTCTATACTTTAACACACACGATTCCTATGCGACAACAAACTCTTGTAGGGAAGCGAGACGGGGATTTATAGATAGATTCCTAGCTGTTCATGCACCTCACAGAGAAACAGTTCGTAATCTTGTAAATAGATTAAGGGAAACGGCATCTATTCTCGATAAGAAACCGAAAGTAAATCGCCGTGTTCTTACAGAGGAAAAACTCGACGACATCGGAGAAAAGTTAGAACAAAGTCCAAAGAAATCAGTGAGAAAGCTTGCACATGAATCGGGAATTTGTAAAGCTCGGCTTGGAATGCAATTAAACTTTTAAAATTAAAACCCTATAAGATAAATGTAGTTCAGGATTTGCAACCACGCATCATGTGAGTAGGGTTAATTTCTGCAATTTGGTGTTGAGTATGTTAACTAATTCTCTATTCATCCGCGTTTTTTTTCTCGAACGAAGCATGATTTTATTTATGTGGCCATGAAGAATCAATGAGTGTTAATGAAAATTTTCTTAATAGGTGTAAGGTGTGTTGCGGTACAAAGATATAATTTCCAACCTATTCTATGACGAATATATGTGGTTATTGTAGTTACCTACAATTTCAAGAGAAATCTATGCGCTTGAATTTAGGGGGCTATGAATATTGACTCCGCCGCCAAACAACGTGCTTCCTTGCCCCAAGAAAATTCCCGTTAACCCGGCTATGCGTTCAAACGAAGGCTATCTAGAAGCATTTCATTTTAACGAAATTCATATTTGATTATGTTACGTATTGCAATAGTACTAAGTACAGCCTTCTTAAATGCGTTAAGTATTTGCAATGGAAAAAATATTCATACCAAATTTTGCTTGAGCTGGGAGCGAATGACTTCGACACTTCCAGAAATATTTTACTCCAGATTTTTCTCCACAAGCACTTCCTACATAAAACCTATCGCGTAAGCGATTGGGAAATGTTCACTTGAGTAGCTTGTTATGAACAAATTGCCAAATAAAACTTTCTATGGAATATTCAAAGCATTCTGAAAACAATGTCAACTGTTGTGGTATTATGCACGTATAACAGCACCGCAGTAGTCTCTACATTCAGCGCAGCACCTTATCTCATCATACACTCTTAGGCGGGCGTTCTTCAGCTGATTTATTACTCTCTTGGGCGTGCTTTAATTTCAATTTCAAGTTATTTCAGCCGTAGGAACTACATTAATTCATAGCATCGTCAATATATAAATAAAACAAATGATAATATGTACATACAAAATAATAACTGTTACAACATAAGAAGACAATACAACCTTTTAGGATGATAAGAATTCTATAATGGAATAAAAGCAATGCTGCATTAAAAATGTTTAACCTTACTTTTAAATATAGCCTCTGAGGTGGCAAGTTTGAGTTTTCCTGGCAGCTTATTATATAATTTAATACCTACATACTTGGTGCTTTTACTAAATAGGGTTGTATTATGACTGATAATGCTCAGTTGTTGTTTACTCCTGGTGTCATGTTTATGTTTTTCAGAATTAACTTCAAATTATTTTAAGTGCTTCCTAACATATATCATTACTTCTACTATATATACAAAGAAAAGGCAATATTTAAGTTAATCAAATATATTTTTACATGAATGTGTCCTGCTTAATCCCATCATTAGTCTAATTACTCGCTTTTGTTGCTTAAAAATAATGTCTCCCCTGTCAGAATTTCCCCAAAATATTACACCAAACTTCAATATATTATATACATATGCAAAATATAAATTCCTTAGCGTTGAAGTTTACCGCTTTATTTATAGTTCTAAATACAAAACAGATTTGACTTAGTTTGGATGCCAGCTTTTCAGTATGTGTGTTCCACTTAAGATGTTCATCAATCCATATACCCAGGAATTTTGTAGGTGGTTTGTAATGTACTAATTGATTGTCTACTGCTATTTGTGGTTTATAATCTTTAGGATTTTGACTGTGACAAAAAGACATAGCAACAGATTTTTCTTTATTTATTATTAATTTATTTTGTAGAAACCATTCCTGCATTTTTTGCTCTATGAGTGTTATGTGTTAGTTTCTATTCTTCTTTATTTGTATCCAAAATAATGGAATGTCATCAGCATATAGTACAGTATTGCTAGGTTGAAGATAGGCTGGTAAATTATTAATATACAACTTAAATAAGAAAGGTGGCATGCGTGGCATAGTTGTGGCCTTCAGAAATAAAAGAAATGGAGGTATGTACTTGGTGTCCACCCACTTTCGTCGTGCTCTTGAGGTTATCTAATATACACTTTAAAGTGTAAGACTTTTGAAAAGCAAACTTATTACCGATACAGTCTTAAAATATGTGATACATTCCTAGTTCGCTGTTGTTTACGTACTTTGTAGTGATAATGGTTTGAATGTAGATAACTCAAAGCCAACTGCTTAACAATTTCAATGCCTGGTAATCCGTCTTTTCTTTTATAAACATAATTACTGTTGCTTGGGTGTGTTTTCGTTTAAAGGCTAGATTTACGTTCTCTATTATATAAGTAGAGAAATATCTGTAGTATGTCACGAGAGGTTTCCAAACCATCGATAAATTCTCGAGTCACGAAGTGGTTATTATAATAAAATATTTCTATTTGTTTGCAATATCAGTGTCGTTATTTTAGAAAACAAGTTAGAATCGTATGGTCACGTCTTTTGTTTGCTTGATCAGTGCAACTTGACCATATAGGTATTATTTTCTACCATCTGGCGTGAGGAAAATGCAGTAGGAGTTTGCTATTCTTTTATCTACGATTGTAAGAATGGCTCCTAGTAGAGAAAATATGAAACAAATAAAACCCATATTATCAGCTTTATAGATTGCGACTTTCTTTGCAGAAAAGGCTGATAAATGTTAACTTGTTTCACTGCATTGGTTTATTATGAACAATATTTAAAAACAAAATTATCTAATTTATTCTACAGTGTATTCCTTGTACTCTTCTCCGTCTGATTTCCTCATGTTGAGGCTATAAAAGCAACGTAGAACGTCATAGCTAAAACGTTACAAGAAATATACTTTAAGGAATATCCTATAAGGTCAATCCACTTGAAGACCAGGAATTTCAAGAGGCGAGAGATGCAAGGAACGCGAAAAGACAGCTGTTCTAAAACTTACCAGAAAAAAGAAAGGTTGGTGCAGTGGTTTATGAGAATATCCCTGAAGGCATGTCTAATTAATAATCTCGTCTATATCTTCATTTGAAGCGTTACCAAATCTCGTTGCTGGCATATTTATGTTTAAACGTAGCAACTTTGATTGCTGGTAGCTGAGTCATTGCAAAATGATACTCCAAACCCCTTCAGAGTATTAAAAAAAGGAGCAGCCCAGAGGAGGTGCTGATAAAGACATTTCGATAAACATTGAATAGAATCGGGCTGTAATTGGTTAAAAAAACAACATTCCTTTAAACGTGATTGGTCATTATCCCGTATTTACGGCATGAGTGAAATAGTCAAGCTAATCAACTTCAGGATATTTGTGGCGGTATATATTTGTTAGCTCCACGTTTGGGAGCCAATTTGTGGCGGTATTAATGTTTGTATTCGAAAGATGCTACTGTTTATCTGCCGCACGTATGGAATACAATTTGTCGCGGTCACTTCGTGTTATCTTTTACTGAGCACCTGTTATTGGATTTAATTTTGGGTTCACTGTCCTCCGGCTAGCTATGATTTCTCGGTCAAGCACTTCTCTTGTACAGGGTGTGTAAACGGAAAGGAGTTTTTATCCAAAGATAACACTGATGAAAGAATTTGTTTTACACTTTTATTGTCGTAACACATTATTCACTTTCACCTATTAATCTTGACACTCGCCAAACTGAAACTGTTATAATAACTTCTTTACTGCCCATTATTAATTCGCGTACTTCAACTTTTTGTGTAATTAACTTTACGACACGAGAGATTTTTCATAAATTTGCTACGCCTAACCTGCAAATCGATAAACTGTGCGATGTATTCACCATGACTGCTTCTGTTGAACTCATCGATGTCTTATACGCGAATGCTTCTGTTGGACTCCGTGAAACTTGACTCTGACACGAATTTATACTCCTTCGCCCGATATGCCTAAAGATTTATAACCGAGCTGCTATTGGTTAATAAAACGCGCCAACATTAGCGTCTATATTTATATCCAATGAAAATTACGAAAACATATGCTCTAGGGAAAATGTTCCCGCAAATTCTAAGGAAAACACGCCACTCTGACGTCATTTGCTCGTCTCTAATAATGATAAACAGCTCACCCCCTCGCTACATTGTTACACGCTAGTATTGTCAGTTTCAGTAAGGCCGTATAAACCCACTTCTCAACAATGATTACAATCAACAAACATCTCAAATCAATGTCACACAACAATGCATATTCACACTACAATCACTCTGACATTTACATTTTTGTGATACAAATTATTGCGTCATATTGCACTGCAGTATGTCCCAAGAATAACAGAGAGAGATACTCAGGGGGTAGGTCCCGGTTTCGATTCGTGTTGGAGCGACAGTCCTGATCCTTGTTTTTATTTTTTTCTTGAGTATTTCAGGTTGCCAGGTGGAGGTTGAGCTGAACCCTATAACAATATGCATTTTACTTTTCCTCATTTTCTCTTATTTCATCTTGCAGGGTTGTAGGGTTAGGTGAGGTGGACTTACTTTGAGAAGAGAACTAGTTCTCTGGCACGGAACATTCTGTCCGAACCTGTCCGCGAAGGGCGGGGATGTTCAACTTGTAAGCGTTAGGGACCCCGCTGCGCCGGCCTGCCGCCATCACATCTGCCTATTCTTCGTATGCTCTCACCTCATCCTTTCCTCCCGGAAATTTGGTAGCCGCAATAGACCCTGGGTGCAGAGTTGAAAACCTCCTCCTTTCTAATCCCTAACCCAATGTCCCCAAAAATTTAAGGGAATTTGGACCACATACTATAATTTTTTTGTTTGTGTTTAAATCACATAATTAAGGAAATTATACATCCTTTGTTAACTTTCACTGACTTCTAAAAACTAAGTTACAGTAAATTATATCTAAACGTTTAAACATGACATGCATTTAATGTCTTGCCCGTTGCTAAGAGCCGGGCATTAATTATTATCAACGAAAGTTGATGCATACAGTTGACAAGTACGTTTCCTGCTTGACAGTGTTTAGACAAGGTACAATGAGTAGCGGGAGTTGCACCGAAAAGAAAGTGGCGAGTAACGGAGCTCTTGTTGTGTCTGTCTGGTCACCTCTTTCTCCGAATGCACATCATTTCTTTAACACTTAGATTCTGTGACTCAGCGGGTTCAAAGGTTGCGGCACACTTTGAGAAGGTGATCTCCTACAACGTAACACGTGTCCTGTCGGCCAGGAATTTCGAGTAATGGTCTGTCGTGAGCCGTGACACACGGATCTTTATTCCGCGGCGAGGGGTTGTTTGTAATACCGGAACAGCCCGTAGTTTGTTGAGGAAGCGTTTCTGTCTCCGCACGAGACTTGTTCATGGTGTTTAGCCTGAACAAAAACCGTACGCTGCCATGTTCCGTTTCTATGTATGCGTGCATGTTTCCTAGAATGAAAATGTTATAAAGCTCTGTCACCAGTGACAAATATCATCCGTTACTACTGCTGTTCGTAACTGAAAGCCGACAGGTTACAGACATCCGCATTTCTCACGCTGTTAGATA
The DNA here is from genome assembly GCA_030765065.1 of Deroplatys truncata. Classification (NCBI taxonomy): domain Eukaryota; kingdom Metazoa; phylum Arthropoda; class Insecta; order Mantodea; family Mantidae; genus Deroplatys; species Deroplatys truncata. Next base: position 139,111,106 of record CM060988.1, read on the forward strand.
TGTGTAAACCTCTGAATGGTTTAATACTTAAATACCCAAACGTGGTGGTGGTGGTGGTGGTGGTTGTGGTTGTGGTTGTCTGCCCAAAATAGGCACTGGTTTCTTACGGAAGGCCTTAACAATTATGAGCCACTGAATGGAAATTGTCAAAGAAATGTTAAGTTCGATTCAGATGCCAGCGACGCAAGCGCGAGCGTTGTGTATTGTAGTGCAACCACCAGTCAGAAGAGAGTGCTATTATTAGATAGAAATTACAAACAAAAGACTGCAGACAAGTTTCATTCACAATGAAACTTAACACATGTTGAAGCATAACCTAAACGTAGAAGCTTGTTAGGCCTGTGGAATGATGGGTTACCAGGTGATTTCTGGAAAACATGGTGCGAAAATGATGATAGGTCGAGGTTAATGGTGAAACTGTTTAACTCAATATGTGAAAGTGGTAGAGACCCAGAGAACTGGAACAAGGGAATTGTAGTATCAATACATAAAGGCAAATCAGATATAGAGGAGCCTATAGATTACAGGGGTACTACCATCTAGCAATGATGAGTAAAGTATACACAGGGATACTACCTGACAGATTGTAAAGATGGGCGGAGAAAAAGAGGAACTATCAGAATTCCAAGTAGGATTTAGAAAACGAAGGAGAGCAACAGATAAATATTAAGTATAAAAAAGGGCAGGGCATACATGATTTTTATTGTATTAGAAAAAGCATTCGACACTATCAACAGGGACGCACTATGGTTAAAACTAATTAAGAAAGGAGTGAGCGAATCATTTATAAAGAATATAAAGCAAATATGCAAATAACGAGTTGTGTGAAAATAGCCAAGGGAAGAATTACTGAAGAGAACGCAAGTAAATCAGGGCTTAGACAAGGCTGCAAACTTAGTCCGTGCTATTTAACCTATTTATAGATGATATTATAGAAGAGATAAAAAGCGAATAAGCATTCACCAGTTATTAATAATAAGGAAATACCACGATTACTGTTTGCAGATGATCTAGTGGCAGGTTCCGTCTCAGTTGTGGGGCTAAGTAAAGCTATTGAAGCAATTTGCAAATACTGTAAAGATTGAGTTTTGAGTTTAAACAAAAAGAAATCGAAAATCATGATTTTAAGAAAGGATAGAAACTAAGAAAGACTGAAAAGTGTATTGGGAAGGAACGGAGCTGGAAGTAGTGAGGACAATTGACTATCTAGGAGTAAGGCTCAATAGTGCATGGGATTGGGGAGAACAGAAGAAAAAATCCGATGTGATACATGCACATGACTTTCTCTACTCTTGTACAAACTATTTTTACAAACGCTTATTCTCCATATGCTTCATGTTAATCGAGATATCCAGATGTTAATCTTATTGCTAATGCTCTTGTAGATGCAAGGGTAATTGGTAGGCTTTAAGCGATATTCAAATATTTTAAGAGCTGGTTGCTATGTGGAGTATTCCATTCTCTTTGCATGTCCAAGACAAAAGAAATCTGATGTGCTACACTCACATGACTTTCTCTACTCTTGAACAAACTATTTTTACAAACGCTTATTCTCCATATGCTTCATGTTAATCGAGATATCGAGATGTTAATCTTGTTGCTAATTTTCTTGTAGATGTAAGGGGAATTGGTAGGCTTTAACCGATAGTCAAATATTTTAAGAGCTGGTTGCTCTGTGGAGTATTCCATTCTCTTTGCATGTCCAAGACAAAAAAATCTGATGTGTTACACTCACATGACTTTCTCTACTCTTGTACAAACTATTTTTACAAACGCTTATTCTCCATATGCTTCATGTTAATCCAGATATCGAGATGTTAATCTTATTGCTAATTGTCTTGTAGATGCAAGGGGAATATGGTAGGTTTTAAGCGATAGTCAAATATTTTAAGAGCTGGTTGCTATGTGGAGTATTCCATTCTCTTTCCATGTCCAGGACATAAAAAAATGAATAACGGATTCCCATTTGAGAAAAAGTATTCGAAGATTTAAGGGAATAACAAGCAATATCTCGAAAATGGTTCACTCAACAAAAAAACAAAAATGTATATGACATAAATTGTGTATTTTAACGCGATCTACATTTTTTGTGTGGTAAAATTTTATCTATCTCTTATGGTTTACCAGTTATGCAAAAGTCGTTCACAATGAAGAATACTTTTGGAGACATTCCCAGAAAATTCAAGATATACATTTCATTTGTCATGAAAATATCTTAAACATATGATATTTTAATCAAAATCGTTAGCCATTTTTGAGAAAATTACAATTTTCGAAAAATGTTCCATGTAAAGGATAATCTGGAGTGGGGGATTTTCTTGAAAACCTTTATGTCGTATCTCTGGAAGATACTGAAGCTAAATATCAAGTTTGGTGTTTATCCGACTGTTCGTTTCTGAGTTATGCTGTTCAAAGACACACACACACAAACACACACACACACACAAACACACACACGCGGACATGTTTCGAAAAATGCTTTTTTTTTGGATTCAGGGGTCTTAAAATATATATTTCCGGTGAAATCTCGGTATTGAATTTTTGGGTGGAATACAATACTTCCCCTATTTACTATACGTAGTAGAGAAAGGAAAAAGTACTAGCAATGGGGAAACAAGCAATACAGGTAATCCGAGCATGTGTGAACAAAATACTATAAATGCAAATTGCGGGGCTAGAAAGATTATATAGCATAGTGGTGGAAGCAAGGATGTTTTACGCAGCAGAGATATGGGGGCTGGGAAAAGGATGGAAAAATGTACGGGATGCTATTCATAGGAATTTTTGCACAATAAGCCTGGTATTACCAAGGACTTCACCGAATGGAGTAGCGCAAGCAAAACTAGGGAGGTTGGGAGCTAAAGGTAAAATGGTAGAAAGGGCAATGAAATACTGGTACAGAATAAAGCTACTTGAGGAAAATGAGATACTAAAGCAATGCTTGGTTGTAAAGGAGAAAGCAGAAAGAAACAACAAAAGTAGGGGTTTTTAGAAATAAATTAGAACAAGAGTGGAGGATATTGAAAAGCAAGAAATTATAAGTAGCTTTAAGGAAAAAAAGGTCATTAATAGATTATAAACTCTTAAAACGGAATGGGGAAGAAAGATACATCGAAGTATGCCACAAATAGGCCAGAATGGGGTATGCATGGGCGAGGACAGGTTTAATGAATTTAAGTGGTCTAATAGGGAGAAGAAGGGGGGGGAGAGATGTACTAAATGCAGTGGATTACATGACAATTGATATTATATTCTGGAATGCGAGGACACGGATAAAGTAAGAGAGAATTTAATACTAGAGAAAAGGAAAAATTTGCCAATAGAGCTAAAAGTCAGGAAGATTATTAATACAACATAAAATGAATATATGGAGAAAGCAGGAAAATATTTAGGAAAAATTTGGTTAAAATGGTTAAAAGAGATGTGAAACAAATTGGAGAAGATGCGGAAAAAGGGTAACAAGTGAGGCAGTATTTCTAACACTTAAATTATATCAGTCTAATTATATAATATAAAATATAATAACAGCCGGCCTTAAAGCAATATGTGTATTTAACAATATATAAAATGCATTTAACAGTCATTGTATTAATGTTTATATTATTATGTACATGTATAATAATGTTATGCAAATGCCTTACGTAATTTAATAATGTAGGAGCTGTGAGAATAATAGGTTAAAAGTTGCTAACAATGAGGTAATAATGAGGTAACCTTGAGGCAATAATGAGTAAGAAAGTTTAATAATGCTACTAGTCATTCTTGGAGCAACAATAATTTAATTTTTGAGTCAGTTTATTATATAGCCAATCAACAACCATAAAAAAGCTTAAGTTAAATAAAACTATTCTATTGGAGTAGGATTAGCCAATCATAAATTGAAATGGAGCAAAATTTACAAATTCAAAAGTTAGTTGCTAGGAGACAGCGTTCCTAACCGGACGCGAGATACGTTCTCGAGAAGTTTAATACCTATTCAGTGTGAGACAAAAATAGTTTGCATGTTAAAAAGTGCAAGTAATTAATAAATAATCTCACAGCTCTCTATATCAGTGAAGTGTTATTTAAATCGTGTCAAGGATTAATAAAAGGAGTGAAGTAAAAAATTATAACCTGTGTAAGTCTACATTCTTAGCCGCACCACTCTCTGCAAAGAAACTCATGTCTCTAACAATAATACTGACGCAGGTGAGGCAAACATAAATATATAATATTTAAAGAAACAGTCAAATTACAAAGTTAATATTTTTAAACTCGGGGCGAAAGCTACCGAAAACTTTTTTTTTACCATACGTGCGGTTGCAACTACTTCAAGTTCGGCTCCCCTAATTTGAACTACAATACAACTCCTCCTAACATAACCTACTTCAAATTGGTGGTGCAAACAACGTAAAGATAAAACAACTCCTCACAAGGCAAAAAAGTAAATATTGGAAAATTATACTTCCCCATTATATATACAACAGAATGTTAAATATAAGGGGAAGAGAAATATAAGCAACTCCATTGTATTGCAAACATTGTAAAATTGCATGTACGTACAAAGTAGACAATAAATCATTCATTCATCCATTCATACATATTATACGTTAGAAGCTTGTTTCATGTTATCTTAATGCACGCGTTCACATTGCCTTATGTTAACATAAACATGGTCATAAAGGCATAACGTTAACATAGAATTTTGCATGCTTCAAGCTTTCATGTTCATGTATATGTCAAACATAAACCAATCAGAAAGCGATTCTCTATACACCTCATGCTCTATACACTCACATGCTCCCATGAGTTGATTCGCTAACTGCCTTTTTGTGTAAGATTATGGACTAGGAAATGGGATATTAATGAAAATCGCAGCAAAACAATTTGTGATGGTGGGTGGTGCTTTTATGTGCGCTTAACATCATTAATCTGGGTAACTACCTCTTGTTAATTTTGACACAACCACGAGGTCTGTTCAAAAAATTCCGGAACTTTGTCCACAACATTTTTCTACGCTTACCTTTTACTTATTGTGCATGGTCTCCTCAATACTCTCCTCCACAATTGATACACCTCTCCCAACGCCGTTTCCATTTCTGGAAGCAGTCTTGGTACACCTCTTTCTGGATCGCGCGAAGCGTCGTCTGCGAATTTTCTTTTATCTCGTCTAACGTTGCAAATCTTCGTCTTTTCAACGGGGTTTTCAACTTGGAAATAAAAAAAGTCCCCAAGGGCCAGGTCTGGAGAGCACGGAGGATGAGGCGGCACAGTGATATCGTTTTTGTGCAATAGTCACGCACCAACAGGGATGAATGTGCGGGTGCGTTGTGATGCAAGAGCCATGAGTTATCTCGTGCATGATCTCTTTATGTTGTGTCGGTGGTTGCTTCGTAGACTGTTGCTTCAGCCCTGTTGCAATTGGCTGTTGTTTATGTTCCCGCTTATCGTTGTCAATGACAGTATATCGCGTTAAGCCTGTGCTTAAGATTTACGTCGCTATGTTAATGCTTAACTGTGAATGGTCCATAAAGGCATTCTACCTATTTCAACACATTCCACGTCTAATGACTCCAATATTTCCCTTCCTAGTATGGAAGTTGGTTTTATTACTACGATGGGCAACCAAACAGAATAACAATAGCATCCGCAGAACACAGGAGTGCTGCCTTAATCTGATGCGGACATTCAGGCCACTTTCTCTACCATGTCAAATTCACATATAATCGTTATATTATAGTATTTATACAAGAATTATTCTTCTATACAGCTTAGGATATTCGCGATATATTTTTGCGTAGGAATATTTCAAATTACGCAGAAAGTACTTAATGACATAAAACATGCAAATTTTTAACCGTGTTTATAGAACGAGCCCTTGCGATGGAAAGAATCGCCAACTTTCAAGCATATCCGTTAGATTTCGTACTTGGGAAAATGAAAACGTGCAACATGGAATATTAAAAAAGCTAATGCTACGACATTAATTTTACACAAATTGTGTATTTTAATGCGCTATGTGTTTTTATTGGGGTAACGTTTTGCCTAATTATTATGATTATACAAAATTCAGTCAGTATTAAGAGGACTCCATAGAATATTCACAGCAATTTTAGAATGTACTCATGTTTTATTAGTCCTACAACTATCGTAAGCAAACAGTATTCTAGTCCAACTTATTAGAGCTATTTTGGGGGGATAGTTTGGGGTTAGGGGTATTTTCTTGAAAATCTTCCGCTCCGTTCCTCGAAGAAGTTGAACCTAAAAACCAAGTTTGGTATTCTATTTGGCTTATTGTTTCACTGCGCCAAAAATGAGTGTTTCCGGTGAAATATCGATATGAAATTTGAGTGAAATACAATACTTCCTGTATAGGAAGTAGAAAAGTAAAACGAATGCAACGTTCTGCTGTACCGTCACGAGTGGTGGGTGTCATTAAAGGCAAGGACCAATAAAGGGAGGTCCACGATTCAAATCCCGTCAAGATCATCCTCCCTGACAGGTGTTTTTCCAGTTTCTCAGTCCACATAACTGCAAGTACTTTATTTTAAGCGTGTTCGAGAAAAAAGTTAACGCATCTCATACTATGCTCTGAGACAGCTTCAGGTCGTTCTCCCATTAAAGTATTGGTTTGATACCTTTTTCTTGTGTTTAACGTTTTTTAATCGAGGTCATATCGGACAATGACTGAAGTGGATGAAATAATGCTCAAACGAATCTAGGGTCCATAGAGCTTCATTCATCTTTTCAGGATAAGGGAAACCTTCCCCCCCAAAAAAACCTTATCCGGATAACTCACCCTAAACGAGATTCGAACTCGGGACCTCTTAAAGTGAGGCAGAATGCTACCGTCACATCAGGGCGGTGGGCTTCATACCCTTCTAGTTCAACTCGGAAGCCTAAAGTTTGAGTGCTGAATGTGAAAATGTACCAGTGAGAGAATGAATACAGCGGTAACTCCATCAGGAGGATGTCCGCATTGTAGTAGCTCAAATTTGTTTATTTCTAGGAGACGCATGGACTTCGTGTGAGTGAAAGTTACATAGTGAAAGATGGGGAAACCCTGATAAACCATGTTGTGCTTAACACTTTCTCTAATGGGAAGGCCATTTCTGTCACTGTTAACCTTACTTCTAGAAACCTCTTACACTTTCTCAGGCAGAACGCGCAGACATTCCTTCTGCTAAACTGTCAATACTCCTGACCATATGCAGCAATAAATACCTATTTAAGTAGGTATATGTGCAAAGCTGTCGTGCGAAAGATTAAAGGTTTCCCAATGCTAAACATATGTTTTAAGCGATTCTAAGGTATTACATCTTTGATTTATGTCTTGAGATCCAGTGCCAGAGATTACAGTGACATTTGGAAGCCGGCCAGAGATGCCTTTAGATATTCTAGAGAAGTACAACTTACTCTTGGAACCAATAATTTAGTTCCTGAGAAAAGCAACATTTCCCATTCCTTACCCACCCAAGAAATTCCGTTGACAAACTGTGAGTTTAGGCGCTCCAATATAAAACATCAGGGACATTTACTGCTATATTTCTAGCAATGAATCTGCTCGTTGTTCTCCAATGGTTCAATTCCCGACTGGGTGTTTGAAACAGGAAAGTGCACATGAATGGCACGATAAAGTAGTGATTCCCTTTCACTTTCGCTACCACATATCCTTGTTAGGTAGAGGAAGTATTTTATTTCATCCAAAACTTCGGTATTGATATTTCACCAAAAATACCACCTATTTTAAGGTCCACTTGCTGACTTTTTAGAAAATTACAAATTTAATGAAAAATTGTTTCTTAGTTCTGTGTTTCTCAAAGTGGCTGTAATAACGATTTTTATTAAAATTCCAAATGCTTAACATATTTGTATGACCAATAAAAGGTACTCATCCTGAATTTTCTGCGAATAGTCCCTAAAGCCATCTTCGTTCTGAATGAATAAATCTTTCGCAACTGGTAAACTATATGAGATACAAGAAAAATTTTAAAATGTAGATCTCATTAATTTAGGTCAGTTTTCTTAATTCTTTTATACGCCTTTAATCATTTCCGAGATATTTGTTGTTATTTATTTGATTTTCTTTCAGTAATTCATCATATATATTTTTGAAGTTCTAAGCAGGTTTTTCTTTGCCAGCATAAATACTGACCCCTTTTTACTTTCTCTGCCAGAACATAGTAGGTAAAGAAGGTATTGTATTACATCCAAAATTCGATACCGAGATTTCACCGGAAATACATGTTTCGAGGCCCCTTGAATCTAAATAAAGAATTTTTTGAAAAATGTTCGCATGTGTGTCTGTGAATAGCATAACTCAAAAAACGAAAAATCGGATAGATATCAATCTTGGTATTTAGGTTCAGTATGTTTCAAAGATGGGAAGATTTTCAAATAAATTCCTGCACTCCAAACTACCTTTATATGGAACACTTTGATTTTCTCAAAAATGCCTCTAACTGCTAACCTTATAGTAAGCAGTGAAAGTTACCTATGTGAATGTAACAAATTAGATTTTTCACTTTTGTTTTATTTCCTTGGAATTTTATTCATTTTATACTTTAACATTGTCAAATTCTTACAATTTTACTTTTTAATGATATTGAGTAGTTCTTAGGTTCCAAGAATTGAGTTTCTGCACATGATGGGTGTTATCTCAGGAATGTCCCAAATCACTGAGGGTTTATGTTTATGATATGTTTATCTTTGATTGCAGTTTTACGCAACACAGACTTTTTTTTCCTTACAACTGCTTAAGATACGATAATGAAACTAATTGCTTCCCTTTCAACTCCAGAACAATATTATGTTCTCTTACTTACGTTGCTATTTTTGCTTTTTCTACTGCTAACCTTACAGCAAGCAGAGAAAGTATTGTATTCCACCTAAAAATTTGATATCGAGTGTTCACCGAATGTACATGCTTTGAGGTCTCCTGAATAAATAAATAAATAAATAAATAAATAAATTAATTAAAAATACATTTTTAGAAAAATATCCGTGTTCACGTATGTGAATAACATAACTAAAAATCGAAATCTCCGATAAATACCAAATTTGGTTTTAAATTTCAGTATCTTTCAGGCATGCGACACGCAGATTTTCTAGAAAATCCCTCAAGCTCAAACTACTCTTTACATGAAAAATTTTTAAAACTTTTTTCCTCAAAAATGCCTAACGATTTCCATTAAAATACCATACGTTTAAGATATTTGCATGACAAATGAAGAATTTATCTTAAGTTTTCTGGAAATAGCCTGTGAAGATCTCTCCATTCTGAATCAATATTTTTATAGCTTATAAACTGTAAGAGATAGGCGAAAACTTACTCCCAAAAAATGTAGATGTTAAAACACACATTTATGTGAAATAAATTTTTGTGCCATTAACCATTTCCGAGATATTCTTTGTTATAGGTTTAAATTTACAAGTACTTATACTTTTTTCAACTGCTAAATAGATATTCGTTTGTTTATTAGTCATGCAAAAATAATGGAATATCAAAGTCAATACATAACGAGCCGTTTGCAGAAGATCTGACTATCGCTTAAACTTACTGCATTCCCCTTGTACCTACAACGCAATATATAATAAAACTATTTATGCAAATGATTATCTCGATACTGAAAATGTTTAGAAGGCCATGTTTAAAAAAAATAAAATTGTTTACATTTGACAGCTACTTTCCAATACTTTGTGAGTTGATTGCCATGTAGTTTGTTCGATTCGCTCTAATAGTTTGTTAATTATCGCCAATTAAAGATTTTTGTGCTCATTCAAAAATGAATTTGTCTAGTGAAAATTTCCAGGCATTGAATTTTTACGATTTTAATTCGTCATTAACACCTAAACAATGTGAATATAGGCTTATAAATGCATTTGGCGAAGAAGCCCCATCTAAGGCTATTTCCTTAGTGATGAATTTCGTAAAGGACGCCCAAGAACTGCTGTTACTGATGAAAATATTGCGCTATTCGAATAGTGCTTGAAGAAGAACGGTGGACATCTTATGAATTTATTCAGGCGGCATTGGGCATTGGTACGAGTCAAATCCAAAACATTTTAAATCAACAGTTAGACGTGAGAAAACTTTGTTGTCGATGGATTCCACATAAAATAATTCCCGATCAAAAACAATGCATTGATTGGTGTAGAAAACACCTGGAAAAATTCCAAGACGGCACTTCAAATTTGGTTTGGAATATCGTTACTGGTGATGAATCCTGGAATTATTGTTATGATTCTGAAAGGAAAAGTCAGTCGACTCTGTGGGTATTTCGAACAGAACCTAAAAAGTGCCACGAATTCGCAGCACTGATAAGAAGATGGCTGCTGGATTTTTCTAAAAAGGGCCATATTGCTATATAGCATTAGAAGATAGACGTGCCGTCGCTGCCGATTTGGTATACAAGTCTGTTTACCGCAAATGTTTGGAAAAGTTGGTGAAAACACCAAAAAGGAAAAAAATAATGTTACAATATGACAACGCATCGTCGCATACAGCAAAATCAACAACTGAGTATCTGGATGACTTAAAGGTCAGCACTATGGACCCTTCACCATACAGCCCTGACCTAGCGCTTTGTGGTTTCTTTTTGTTTCCAAAATGTGTGGAATCACTTTTTCGTCATCAGATGAAGCAGTGGAACATAAAACAAACCTGGTTTCTGAAGTGCCTTAGGAAGAGTGGTATCATTGCTTTAAGGACTGGTATTAATGTTAAAAGGGAAATATTTTGAAAAAAAAATAAAATAATTAATTTCTTTAAAACTAATCTTTGTTTGATTTTAAATAATTTTCAGGTCGCCCTCGTACATGAAGAATAAACTTTTGTAAGAATAGTTTGTAGAACAGTGGGTAGAGAAAGTCAACTGAATGTAACACATCAGTCTTTAGTAACACCCCTGCCTTTAGTTCCAGCGGAAGTAATATTTCAAGTGCTTGCTCCGCAACGCGTCTACATCGTCCATGCCATAAAAGTGGATCTGTAGCTAAGAATTTACAGACTCCTTATTAAGCCACGGAAGTTGGAACCTAGCATGCCTAGGGGACAAGTATACAATGTCAACAAACACTCCCACCATCACAGAGGTACTGTCACCGAGTACACGTTGTGTTAGCTTTGTTTCCATTATACCTGCGGCCCCAGGTGACCGCAGGGCACACCGTGTCCCAAGTTCCGAGCCTTACTTATGCACATCTTTCTTTTACTGAGTGAACAGCATGCCGACTCTAAAACTTCCAGAATCACAATAAGTCGCGCATGTTAAAACTGTCATCTTTGTGAGTGCATACTTTAAATTAAGCGACCACCACTTTCATACAGCGTTATATTTAATAATGAATAATCTTTTGCTAGAGATGAGCGATATCGTCAGGTTTGTTTCATATTGTAAACCGTTACTAAAAATGTTCAACATCACTGATTTTAAAATGCGAATGAGACCATGACTTTCATAAAGACAGTTATGGTGTTTTATTGCTGGATTTTGGGGTTATCAGTAAATACTTACGAAAATCTGTTATGTTATACTCACATGACTTTGTCTACTCTTGTACAAACTATTTTTACAAAAGCTTACTCTTCATGTTAATCGAGATATCGAGATGTGAAACTTATTGCTAATTTTCTTGTAGATGCAAGGGGAATTGCTAGGCTTTAAGCGATAGTCAAATATTATAAGAGCTGGTTGCTATGTGGAGTTTTCCATTCTGTTTGCATTACCAGAACCAAAAAAAATGAATAACGAATTTAGAAAATTTAAGGGAATAACAAGCAATATCTCGAAAATGGTTCACTCAACAACAAAAATGTATATGACATAAATTGTGTATTTTAACGCGATCTACATTTATTGTGTAGTAAAATTTTGTCTATCTCTTATGGCTTACCAGTCGTTCACAATGAAGAATACTTTTGGAGACATTCCCAGAAAATTCGAGATATACATATCATTTGTCATGAAAATATCTTAAAACATATGATATTTTAATCAAAATCGTTAGAGCCATTTTTGAGAAAATTAAAACTTTCGAAAAATGTTCTATGCAAAGGATAGCCTGGGTGGGGGGATTTTCTTGAAAACCTTCGTGTCGCATCTCTGGAAGATACTGAACCTAAATACCAAGTTTGGTGTTTATCCGACTGTTCGTTTCTGAGTTATGCTGTTCACAGGCACGCGCGCGCGCACACACACACACACACACACACACACGGACGGACATGTTTCCAAAAATGCTTGTTTTGGATTCAGGGGGTCTCAAAACATATATTTCCGATGAAATCTCTGTATCGAATTTTTGGGTGGAATACAATACTTCCCCTACTTACTATACGTAGTAGAGAACGTAAAAATTGGCAATGTTGCACGAGATGTGTCTTTCTGGGATATTCTAGTGCAGACTTCTCGACCAGAGGTTTGGTGCCCATTTTCTTTCATAAATGAAAGTGAAAAACAGGTTTTAAATTAATTGGGGGAAGGGATTTCCTCCTCTCGTCAACTAATTAACTGCTGCTAATAAAAATTTCCTTCCCTGCCAGCAGAGAATGTTTCTTCAACGAAAATCATTGTCTATCCTCTCCAGAATCTGGAAGTATAAATGTGAAAGCGAATGTAGTGTGTTTCATGATTAAACCTGCGTTAAAACCTATAGTTCAACGAGTACGTCATCAGTTGTTTTCCCCGATATGACCACAGAAGCTAAATGGGGCTATGTTGTAAAGGACACAATAAGGAATTTCTCAAATGCTACGCTGTGCGGCCTTCAGAGAAATCGCCTGTCATTGAACTCCTGGCTCGTGCGTAATCTTATGATTCATTCAAACCGGCAAACGTTTATGGGATAAAGAGGTCCCCAGAAAGGTAAACAGGTTTAAAATCAAAAGTTCTCAATTATATATTACGAGGGTTGTCTCGGAAGTAGCCGACCTAACAAAGAAAACAATTTTGGGGGAAAACATCTTTATTTCTCTAAATAGTCTCGATACACTTTTCCCAGTTTTGTTCAATAGCTTCGATACCCTGTTTATAGTGAGAACCATCGAGTTCTGCAAAATAGCCATTCAACTGCAAACTCCAACTCTTCATTGTTGGCAAATCTTTTACCACCAAGCCATTTCTTCAACTTTGGAAACAGAAAATAGTCAGAGGGAGCTAAGTCTGGCGAATAGCGTGCATGAGGAAGCAGTTCGAACTTTAACTCATTGATTTTGACCATGGCGATAATGGATGTGTGAACTGATGCATTGTCTTGATGAAACAGAACTTTCTTTTTTGCTAAATGCGACCGTTTTTGCTTTATTTCATCATTCAAACGCTGCAATAAGTTTGCATAATACTCGCCATTGATTCCTTTTCCTTTTTGAAGATAATCAATGAAAATTCCTTGCCTGCAGATGGAACTGTCTTCGCCTTTTTGGAGCCGATTCTCCCCTTTCAATCCACTGTTTTGACTGTTCCTTCGTCTCAGGTGTGAAGTGATGAACCCATGTTTCATCCATGGTCATGAATCGACACAAACACTCCTCACGACGCTGCTTTTGTTCCATTGTGAGTAAACGCGGCACCCATCTTGTGCACAGCTTTCTCATGTCTAAATTTTCAGTTAGTATGCGATGTACAGCACTTTTTGAAATGCCTATAATATCTGCTAGCTCGCGCACTTTCAGCTGAGGGTCATCCAATACCATTTTGTGGATTTTCTTCACAATTTCTGTCGTGGTCACCTCATTTGGTCGACCACTGCCATGTTCGTCTTGGCAGCTCGTACGGCCTCACTTAAACTCTGCCACCCAATATTTTACTGTTGTAAAGGAAGGAGCAGACTCCCCCAGAGTAGAATCTAGCTCAGCTTTATATTAGTTGGAATAAGACCTTTCAAATGAAAGTATTGTATTACATAACGGTGACCAATTTTACCCATTTTTACATATTCGCTGAGGAGTTCACTATTAATGGCTGCCAAACAATTACTAAGTAACGTAGCATCGTCAAACTTCAAAGTTAAGCTTTATAAGGGTGGTACTTTCTACCACAGTCATTTGTTTGAAACAACAACCACGTGTACTTCTGGGGCAGCCCTCGTATAAAGCCATCATTTGGTATTTAGTATTTATTAATAAACGTTCTACAAACTCTGTTTCTAGATGTAATATATTAACGTCATTATTGTATTAGTTTTGCAAAGAAAAAGAAAAAGCAAGGAAAATTCCCTCTCATTTATATGTAGAATAATGAATCATTTTTATTGCTACATCTAACACATCTGACCCACATAGTACATCCTACAGTTTGATGATGTAATGCGGAAAAAAACCCTGCACTTTCAGACACAGGAAAGAGTCTCCTACTCATGAAAAGTATAAACCATAGTGTGCTGAAGTGATGCAGTGGAGAAAGGATGCTATTGCAAGAAAACAGTTGTCACAGAATGCGCAGAGGATGGTATATTGGCTTATTTGTAGAGAAGCTGTCTGCTGTTCCCAAAGTCCAGGGTTTAGTTTCCGGCCGGGTTCAAGAAAATGTTCGTTGTTGAAGGTTACGAGGATGACGATGTGTGCTCAAGTGTTATTCTGATTAGTTTACAATCAGATTGTTTTATTAGGACCACCGCTGGGGAGATTAAAACCTTAATTCCTATATATTGCATTAGTATTCTTTTGTTTTATCTGGCATTGTTCGCTCTTTGATGAGTCGTACGATTAATTTCTTTCAGCTTGACATAATAGTCTGAAAAACAAGAGCCGTTATCTTAAATAACAACATTTATTTTTTTAATTTCACTTCCACGTTCTTCACATTCAGAATTTAAATCCTTCAGTCAAAGTATTCCCACATTCTCCACTATGTCCTTTCGTTATGTCTGTAGTACTAAAGAAAACGTTGTCTTTGTATAAACGTGTTCAGCAATGACGTAGTGCCACAGCTGCCTGCCATCTTTGTGCACCACAAATTAGTATGGGTACCAACAATACGATTAGAAGTAACATATTTTTGCTCCTTTTAAGATATGCACTTTTTTTCCCATCAAATTGACCAGACGTAAGATCAGTATTATGGAGTATGTAGCGTTTTCCCCCCGGTACTTCGTTGTGGGTATATTATCTGCGTCGTTATCGTCTCTGCATTGTTTTAGGTGTAGTTTTCAGGACTCGAGATCGCCGATGTCAGCTAGGAAGCACTTATAGTCGCATCTCAGGGTCAACTGTCGACGAATCGATCTGAAATCCCCTACTGTTATTGTCAGGGTAGGATTGCGGGAGTGGTGACACTAGGATATTATTCATCAAGAAAACACGTTTTCACTTCCTCACTAAGGCGCGTATTCCTGCCAGAAATACTACAAGATTCTTGTTTTTTCTACTCCGTGCGGTTCTTATATAAGAATATCTTCACCGTTTGGTCTGCTAATGTTTTGCTCTGGCTTTGTCACTGTTCTTTTGATTCCCGCCAACTTGAAGTAATCACTTGCGGTGTGTTAATTCATTTATTATCATGGGTAAATAACTTCAACGAACACTGTAACACGCTATATAATTATTCCGCACGCATTACTTATTAATACACCATAGAGCGGCACTTCGTGAATTTTGGAACTTATTATCTTTTCTTCTGACTCAACGTGATGCTTGTTTCCTTAACGGAGAATCATGGCAGACTGTCCGAAATCCACGCTCGCGTTCACATATAACAATCACTGCTCGCCTCCAAATTTTGTACATGTAACTATATCTTCCTATCTTTTCATTGACTCTAATACTTATCCTCTACGTTTATTGGTTCTCTGGTTGAAAATTCAAAGCATAACTGTAAGAAAAATCCGTTGCCTCATAGCGTCTGTTTACTCTTACAGCTTGCCTCATCCCCACGAAGTACAAAAGAAGCTTTGGAATTTTATGGCCCCACATTCGGAAAATATAATGGACGGTTTGAAACGAAGCTACTCTTATTTTGCCTAAATCTTGCTGTTTTTCGTAGGCAATTACGCCTTTATTTATTTGAACAATAGTATTGACTTAAAACATATTTACAACTTTAGAAGGGCTTTCGATTGATGCAGTTTTGAATCAGACTACTTTAAAATTATGGAAAATTACCAAATTGCATATTAATTAATCATTAATAATTTCTAAATTATAATTATTGCAGAGTTTCTTTTTGTGTATGCGTAATCAGGGGGAAATGTCGCTACAAGTATGATGACACGTACAAACATTACGCTCGTTGTTGTACTACCGAGTTTGTGGTAAAGGAGAAGCTGGGCCCAAGTACATGAATGGCGAAACAGCTGTTTTACATTTCAACGAAAAAAAATAGTATCGACGATTTTTGTTTTTGTTTTCGTTCTTTATTTAGTTTAAGAAATGCTTTAATTCATAAATGTCATCAGAAAGTGAAGTATGCAGCGGTTAAAATACAGATTATGACAGCGCATTGTATTGTTTTGTCGCAGACTGACAGCTTTAAATAATAAGCAAAAAATAACTTGGAGAATGAAGAGATACAGAAAGTTTGACTACAAGAAAGAAATGATATAACAAATTAAACTAAGGGAAATTTCAGTGCGAGTATGCTTGTAGAATTTAGGGAAAGGCTTCAAAATGACAAGGAGCTCAAGAGCAACTCTACAACCCTAAAATTAAATACAAAAAGTGTGTGTTATTGTTGGCAAGAAAACAGGTTAAAGTCTATTTTAATACTGAAACTAAAAACCTATAATCAAAAGACCACATTAAAAATATTCAAAATAAAATCCCAAAAATTGAAAAGTTGATCTTTAATTTTACTTTACCTACAACCACATAGTAGGTTGAGAAGGTATTGTATCCCACCCAAAATAATTTGATACCGAGATATCCCCGAGATTTTAGAAAGCGGTCCCTGTGTGTGTGTCTGAACAGCATAACTCAAAAACGATACGTCAGATAAACACCACACTTGGTACTTAGGTTCAGTACCTTCCAAAGATGCGATACGAACATATTCAAGTAAACCTACACCTACAACTACCCTTCTCATGGAACATTTTTCGAAAATTTTGATTTTTTAAAAAATGCCTCTAACGATTTTGATTAAAATATCATATATTAAAGATATTTACATGAAAAATTAAACGTATATGTTGAATTTTCTGGGAATAGCGTGAAGTTCGCTTCATTCGGAAGGAATTTTGTATAATCTTGTATAACTGGTAACGTTAAGAGATAGACTAAAACGAACCGTAAGAAATATACATCTCGTTAAAACACACAATTTACTTCAGATAAGCTTTTCTGTGGCATAAGGCGTTTCTGACATATCAGTTATTAAAGGCTCGAATTGTTCAATACTTATCATTCTTTTAGTATCACCGATTTTGAGTTGTTTCTCGCGATTGCATGGAAACAGTATGGAATTTTAAGGCCAGGATATAGCTCTTAAACATTTGACTATCGCTGTTCTCGTCGTCCTCCGTGATGTAGTGGTTACCAGGGTGGCCTCTAGTTCACGAGGTCGCGGGTTCAAACCCGGCGGAGGACGATGAATTTTTTTCGGGTGTAAAAATCCTTCGGAAGGGAAGTAAAGCCTGTGGTCTCGTGATGTAGATTTACGGCACGTAAAAGATCTCCAAGCCTGAGAAAGGCCTCTGAGCAAAATTACCAGTCTTTCATGCCAAATATAGAATGGGATACTAAGGACCATATAGTTAAAGAGCGTCCATAAATAAAAGAAAAACCCTATCCCATTTCTCTCTGCATTTATAACAAAATGTTTAATGTAGTAATTTCTGCAAAGGTTTATTTGGGTTAAAACGTAGTAGATAGAAAAATAAGCTTCAGAAAGAATAGTTTGTATACCCACTAATAAAGATAGAGGGTAGAGAATGTCATGTGAATGCATCACATCATATATATTTTTCACAAATGTCACAAGTAAACATCAATACCTATTCATAACGAAGGACATTTAGGCAGCCTAGTCTCAATTGTTTCAAGATTGAAATTCAATTAGCAACAGTTGTTATGATACTCACGTAGCATATTATTAAGCAATGACATGTTGATGCCGCGAACAATGGCCCAGCATCACTAAAGAGTTGTGTAATCGTTATATGAAACAATGACATGACATGTATTGTTACAGCATATGCAAACACAAACAGGGTGTGGCGACCTATCACTTTCCCTAACTCACTTTCCTTAGAGGTCCATCCCGGATCCCATGTGACCCCGTTCCTTGCACCCGGACTCCGCAGCAGGAACTGACTGCTACGACCACTCTCCGCGATTATTATACTCTCATTAATCTTGCCTACATAAAAAGAGAGTTCTTTAACTCTTCTTTTTTCCTTTCTTTTGTGCATCTGTTCGGAGAGGCTGCAAATATGGCTTGCGTTTCACTGGAAACTTCCCACCAACTAGGACCAGCTCCAGCATCTGCTTCCTAGGTCGTAACTTTGCCGAAACAAAAGGAGGACGAGCCAGCACATTATGGGGTACGCCGAAGAGTAATGTTCTCACCTGACGCATTAAATAAGTAAATAAATAAATATGTTATGGAAAAGTAACGGATACAAGATACTATAGTAGGGGTGAATCGGATCAGATTTAAAGTTGTGCCTTTATATACTAGAGGAAACTGTATTAAGCCGATGATGAGCCTTTTTTTAGCGTCCCACTCTATATTGGGCGTGAAAGACCGCTAACTTTGCTCAGAGGCCTCTTTATCAGGCTTGAGGTTCTTTTACGACCGTAAATCTACAACACGGGACCACCGACTTTACTTTCCTTCCTAAGGAAGCCATGCTAAGGATTTTTACACCCGAAAAAAACCCATCGCCCTCCGCCAGGTTTGAACCCGCGACCTCGGGAACTAGAGGCTAGCATGGTAACCACTACACCACGGAGGACGACATCTTAAGCCGATGTTACTATATCCTGATGTTTTATATGTTCTGCTTAACGCCAGTTGTCTACTGGTGGGAAGGGATAGAGATGTTATCCGTTAAACCATAGAGAGATCTCGACTGGTTTATGACCACTTTTCTTCTGTTTTTCATAGAACTGTAGAAACCCCCTCTGGAAAGAGAAGATATTCGGAAACAGCAGGCTTCCCTTGCAGGAGAGCGAATATTTCTTGAAGGCCGACCCACAGTTGAAATTATTTTGTTGTATTATTATTTGCCCCAAATTTAAATATTATATATTTATGTTTGCCTCGGCTGCGTCAGTATTTATATATTTTTAAGAGACATGAATGTCTTAGCAGGGAGTGGTACGACTGAAGAATGTAGGCTTATACAGATTATAAATTTACTTCACTCCTTTTATTAATGCTTGATACGATTTAAATAACACTTCACTGATATAGAGAGCTGTGAGATTTTTTTATTAATTACTTGCACTTTTTAACACGTAAACTATTTTTGTCTCACACTGAATGCGTATTAAATTTCTCGAGGACGTGTCTCGCGTCCGGTTAGGAACACTGTCTACAACCGAATACTGCATTTGTAAATTTTGCTATATTTCAGTTTCTGATTCGCTAATCCTACTCCAATAGAATACCTTCATTTAACTAAAGCTTTTTCTGGTTGCTGATTGGCTATTTATAAACTGTCTCAAAATTTACATTATTGTTGCTCCAATAATGACTAGTAGCTTTATTAAACTTTCCTACTCATTATTGCCTCAAGGTTAACTCTTTGTTACCTCATTGTTAGCCACTTTTAACCTATTATTCTCACAGCTCCTGCATTATTAAATTATGTAATATATTCACATAGCATTATTACACATGTATAGAATAATATAAACATATACAATGACTGTAATATACACATTTTATATCTTGTTACATACACATATTGCTTTAAGGCGGGCTGTTATTGAATTTAGATATATTATATAATTAGACTGAAATCATTTAAGTGTTAAAAATACTGCCTCAGAGTAGAGCGTGCGGCGAATTTCGGAAGACGGCCTGGACCGTCTTATTAGAGTGATAACTTTTACTAGTGGTTTTTTAATTCCTAAAGAAGCCCCTTCCTACATTTCCAAATCTATTTTAAAATTCTAACTTTTAATAAAATCAACTAAATCCGAGACGCTTGCTTTTACCTTATAAAAGTGCAAAAATTGTTTGTAAATGAAACATTCGATTCTTTGCACCCAAAGCAAAACACAATTGCTACAGTATGTTTTAGTGTTACACACAAAATATAACTCATTTATCTAAAGCATTTAACAAACACAAAACAAAGGTTTATTTTATTTAGCCATTTTATAATTCCTATAAAACAAAGTAAATTCTTTCATTTAACATTTAATAGGTACTATTAGTCTGTGTGTTAGGCTTGCATTGGTTACTTGAAACCTCTTAAATGAGCGCATCTGCGATTAGTATAAAACAAAAAAAATCTGATGTGTTACACTCACATGACTTTCTCTACTCTTGTACAAACTATTATTACAAAGGCTTATTCTCCATATGCTTCATGTTAATCGAGATATCGAGATGTCAAACTTACTGCTAATTTTCTTGTAGATGCAAGGGAAATATGGTAGGTTTTAAGCGATAGTCAAATATTTAAGTGCTGGTTGCTATGTGGCGCATTCCATTCTCTTTGCAAGTTCAGGACATAAAAAAAATCTGATGTGTTACACTCACATGACTTTCTCTACTCTTGTAATTTTACAAACGTTTATTCTCCATATGCTTCATGTTAATCGAGATATCGAGATGTCAATCTTATTGGTAATTTTCTTGTAGATGCAAGGGAAATATGGTAGCTTTTAAGCTATAGTCAAATATTTTAACGCTGGTTGCTATGTGGCGCATTCCATTCTCTTTGCATGTCCAGGACATAAAAAAAATCTGATGTGTTACAGTCACATGACTTTCTCTACTCTTGTACAATCTATTTTTACAAACGCCTATTCTCCATATGCTTCATGTTAATCGAGATATCGAGATGTCAATCTTATTGGTAATGTACATGTAGATGCAAGGGGAATATGCTAGATTTTAAGCGATAGTCAAATATTTTAACGTTGGTTGCTATGTGGCGCATTCCATTCTCTTTGCATGTCCAGGACATAAAAAAAAAATGAATAACGCATTTGAGAAAAAGTGTAAGTATTGGAAAATTTAAGGAAATAACAAGCAATATCTCGAAAACGGTTCACTCAACAAAAGAAATGTATATGACATAAGTTGTGTATTTTAACGCGATCTACATTTTTTGTGTAGTAAAATTTTGTCTATCTCTTATGGTTTACCAGTTATGCAAAAGTCGTTCACAATGAAGAATACTTTTGGAGACATTCCCAGAAAATTCGAGATATACATTTCATTTCTCATGACATTATCTTAAACATATGATATTTTCATCAAAATCGTTAGAGCCATTTTTGAGAAAATTAAAATTTTCGAAAAATGTTCCATGTAAAGGGTAGTCTTGGGTGGGGGGATTTTCTTGAAAACCTTCGTGTCGCATCTCTGGAAGATACTGAACCTAAATACCAAGTTTGGTGTTTATCCGACTGTTCGTTTTTGAGTTATGCTGTTCACAGACACACACACAGACACACAAACACACACACACAGACACACACACGGACATGTTTCCAAAAATGCTTTTTTTGGATTCAGGAGGTCTCAACACATGTATTTCCGGTGAAATCTCGGTATCGAATTTTTGGGTGGAATGCAATACTTCCCCTACTTACTATACGTAGTAGAGAAAGTAAAAATGAGTAACGAATTTGAGAAAAAGTATAAGTATTGGAAAATTTAAGGGAATAACAAGCAATATCTCGAAAACGGTTCACTCAACAAAAAAAATGTATATGACATAAATTGTGTATTGTAGCGCGATCTACATTTTTTGTGCAGTAAAATTTTGTCTATCTCTTATGGTTTACCAGTTATGCAAAAGTCGTTCAGAATGAAGAACACTTTTGGAGACATTCCCAGAAAATTCGAGATATACATGACATATGATATTTTAATCAAAATCGTTAGAGCCATTTTTGAGAAAATTAAAAGTTTCGAAAAATGTTCCAGGGTAGTCTGGGGTGGGGGGATTTTCTTGAAAACCTTCGTGTCGCATCTCTGGAAGATACTTAACCTAAATAACAAGTTTGGTGTTTATCCGACTGTTCGTTTCTGAGTTATGCTGTTCACAGACACACAGACACACACACGGACATGTTTCCAAAAATGTTTTTTTTTTTCGGATTCAGGGAGTCTCAAAACATGTATTTCCGGTGAAATCTCGGTATCGAATTTTTGGGTGGAATACAATACTTCCCCTACTTACTATACGTAGTAGAGAAAGTAATACTAAATTGTTGCAAAACTATAAATTTCAGGAAAAACTGAAGATGATAAAATAGTACCTTAAATGAGACTATGCTTAATGCAGTGCGCATTTCAATTCGGATACCGCAAAATGTACGTAAAACTTATCTGTTCTTTTTACTTTCTCTACTACGTATAGTAAGTAGGGGAAGTATTGCATTCCACCCAAAAATTCGATATCGAGATTTCACCGGAAATACATGTTTTGAGACCTCCTGAATCCAAAAAAAGCATTTTTGGAAACATGTCCGTGTGTGTGTCTGTGTGTCTGTGAACAGCATAACTCAAAAATGAACAGTCAGATAAGCACCAAACTTGGTATTTAGGTTCAGTATCTTCCAGAAATGCGACACGAAGGTTTTCAAGAAAATCCCCCCACCCCAGACTACCCTTTACATGGAACATTTTTCGAAAATTTTAATTTTCTCAAAAATGGCTCTAACGATTTTGATGAAAATATCATATGTTTAAGATAATGTCATGAGAAAGGAAATGTATATCTCGAATTTTCTGGGAATGTCTCCAAAAGTATTCTTCATTGTGAACGACTTTTGCATAACTGGTAAACCATAAGAGATAGACAAAATTTTACTACACGAAAAATGTAGATCGCGTTAAAATACACAACTTATGTCATATACATTTCTTTTGTTGAGTGAACCGTTTTCGAGATATTGCTTGTTATTTCCTTAAATTTTATACTTTTTCTCAAATTCGTTATTCATTTTTTTATGTCCTGAACATGCAAAGAGAATGGAATGCGCCTCATAGCAACCAGCGTTTAAATATTTGACTATCGCTTAAAAGCTACCATATTTCCCTTGCATCTACAAGAAAATTACCAATAAGATTGACATCTCGATATCTCGATTAACATGAAGCATATGGAGAATAGGCGTTTGTAAAATTAGATTGTACAAGAGTAGAGAAAGTCATGTGAGTGTAACACATTAGATTATTTTATGTAATTTCTCAATGGTTAGAACCTATTTAAAGCTTCATTTCTGTCTGTGGATAGGATCACCTCCAAAGTGGATGGCATCTATACCACCTCATGCAGCCGTTTTACGTTAACCACGATACACGTTTATCTAGAAATGTTTCTGAATTAGGTAACAAAGAAGTGACATGCAAGATATGAAAACAAGACTCGCAAAGGATGCACCAGACCTCCAAACCTTAGAAAACATGCTTACGATAATAAATTGTGCTTCAGAAAAACCCAGATGTGAATGATTCCCATTCAAACTCTACCGCTCACCATTATACACGCCCAAATGATCTATTTCTTGCCTAAGAAAAGAACTTTGATAAAATAAGCAATTGAAGAATCGATATAGCATTACTTAGAAGGAGTTCCACAAGAATTATATCTAAATTATAGCATATTTATTTTCGAGATAAAGCTTTTTTGCAGCTTCTGATGTTTTTACATTTAATTGTAATATGCACAAATTCTGAAGATATTCTATTAGAAAAACTCCTTAATAATGAGATTGATAGGGTAAACAGTAAAATGTTCATCGCTGCCGCCAGTATCATAAATATCGATTTAAAAGTCAAATACGAGACATGATTTTAAAGTAAGCACTGTTTTAATATTTTACCGCTGCAGTCGCGATTTTGATCATGCGTGATAACGTCCTCCATTCCTTAGGAAGCCAGACGCAGCTGTGAGCGATCGTCACTTTGTGTTTTCCTGTTGTTAGAGCGTCTCGAAATATTCAAAACAATCGAACGACCCGCCGACTGTGAAGTCAGATCAGTGACTTGTTTTCTGAATGCGAGAAATGTTACGCCAGCAAACATTCATCGCCAATTGTGTGAGGTTTATGGGGAAACAATAATGAGTGGTGCAATGGTGAGGAAGTGGATTATACAGATTAACGAAGGTCGTGAAAATATCACGGACGATTTGGTGCAAGTTGTAGAAGAATAACATTCGCGAGAACAGAATTTTCACCATACCGATGTTGTCTTAGCATTTTCCACAAATTTCAAGGTCAGCCCTCTACAACATTGTGACAGAACGCTTAGGATTTCGGAAATTATGCTCAAGATGAATGCACAAAAATCTTACTGATGAGCACTATAACAAGCGATCTGCCGCTGCATGACTTTTCTCGCGCGATATGCTGAGGAAGGCGATGATTTGCGACGCACGTCGTCACAGGTGATGAGACATGGGTGTCTCATATCACTCCTGAATCAAATCAACAGTCCATGGAATGGAGGCACACTCATCCCCCGTGGAGGAGAAATTCAAACAGACTATATTCACTCGCAAGATCATGTGCACGGTTTTCTGAGACAGACAAGGTGTTTTACTGGTTGAATTCTTGCCCAGGAATGCGACAATTAACAAAGACGTCTATTGTGAGACACTACTAAAGCTGAATCGTGCAATACAGAACTAAATGCGTGGAATGCCTTTACGTGATATCCTATTGGTTCATGACACTGCTCGGCCATACAGAGCCAAACAAGCTCAAGTTTTGGTTGGGAACAATTCGACCACCGTCCCTACAGTCCTGATTTGGCACAAAGCGATTTTCATCTGTTTCTTCTTATGAAGAAATTCCTTGCTGGAAAACATTTCAACGACGGTGATGTGAAACAAGAATTGGTTTTCTGTTATGACAAGTGCTTGAATAATGGCGGTGACTATGTGGAGGAGACGTGTAAGGTAATGAATGATACTAAATTATTTGAAAAATGCTGTTCTGTTATTTTTTTAAAAATTATGTGTACCTACTTACTTTAAAAACTAAATTAACTAGTTAGTTCATAGGGTAAACAGTAAAATATTCATCGCTGCCGCGTGTATCATAGACATCGATTTTAAAGGCAAATAACTATCTAGTTTCTTTAAAGCAGAATTTCCCAACTTGTCTCCGGAGAGCCTTAAGGGATCGTAGCCGCTCATGGAAAATAAATAAGCGGAATTTAACATTAAGAAACAAAAAGTAGAATGTGTCTATTTTACATTTGCCTTCCTGTTCCTCCTTCCTGGTAAGGATTAAGGAGCTCCATCATAGGGATTGATTTGAAGAAGGGCTCTGCGAGTCCAAAAGGTTGGAAACGTCTGCCTTAAGGTGACGTGGAGAATAACTACACATATTTACGAAATGTAAAAAATAGAGCAATGCCTAAAAATGTTCCAAATGATTGTTCAACTTATTTTAATTCCTTTACCTACAACTGCCTAAAATAAGTAATTCTTTTTAAAGTTATTATTAATTTTTAGATTGGCATTATACACAGAAGTGTGTGATGTGCAAAGACTACGATGTGAATTCCAGTCAACAGTGAAACACGAGAATATAATATTATAACTGGTCGTCACAAAGTAACACGCCAATGTCAATGTTTGAATACTTCGAGAACAATGCACAATACTATTTTAAATTTAACTTCTAATCTCTTGTGTATGGTTCTTGTTTGCGTTCCTATTTGTATTCAGCTAGCAGGGACTACCCTTAGCCCTCCTGAAGTACAGTGCCTTCGTTTTATGCCAAAACCACAACGGCCTTATATGCATATCGGCCGAGATGGGACGTCGTCCTCCGTGGTGTAGTGGTTACTATGCTAGCCTCTAGTTCCCGGGCTCAAACCCGACGGAGGACGATGGAACTTTTCGGGCGTAAAAATCCTTAGCACAGCGTCCTTCGGAAGGGAAGTAAAGCCGGTGGTCCCGTGTCGTAGATTTACAGCACGTAAAAGAACCTCAAGCTTGATAAAGAGGCATCTGAGCAAAATTACCGATCTTTCACGCCCAATATAAAATGGGACGTTAAGGACCGCTGCAGTTAAAGAGCGTCCATAGCTAAAACTCAATTCAGGCCGAGATGGCAGTGAACCCGGTATTATGCCACTGCGCAGAAGCAGTGCAGGACGTGTAAAGGGTATGTTTATCAGCTGTGAACTATCTCAGTCGTTGCTTTGTCTTCGTTTTTTTAAGTGTTTCGACAATACATGTGTTAGGTGTGACCTCCTTAGAAATGTTATTCCCTTATTAGCCCTCGGAAATGCCTGCCAACAAATTCACACTTGAACAGCGTTATTTTTTTAAATGTACGATACATACGTGAAAACTGGATATGTAGACAGGTGTGTAGACAATTTCAGCAGCAATTTCCTGGTTATCCAGTTCCGGGTAGAGACATTGTGAGATGTTTGATCAATAAATTTAGAACAACGGGATCGCTAAAAAATAAAGCTAAAAAATAAAGCTTATAGGAACATTCTCCACGCCAGAGACGAACTTAAGGACAACATAAAAGCAGAAATTATGAACATTACGCAAGAAGAATTTATTCGTGTGAATGGTAATTTCATCCGACGATATCAAGAATGTCTTCGCGAGATGGACTTCACTTTCAACAACGCTTATAACAAAGTTAGTACTCACTACATATTATATGTTACTAACACTCATGAGTAAGCAGCCCGGAAGTTAGGAACGGAAAACCCCGCAGTGTAGTAGACTGTGTGCAGAGCACGCATTCCGCGGCCTTGGTATAAAACGATGGCACTGTATATGTGTTCTGCTTTCTATATATCTTGTGAACGAAAGTTGTGTTAACTGTTTTATCGTGATTTCTACATGAGTTTGGATTCGTATACACCCTCTGCTTTCTACACAGATGTCTTTTGTCTACGCAGTTGTAGACAAAACAATGCATATTATAATATTACTTCAAATTTGACTACTCCTAGACCATAATTCCTAGCCCATCTCGGGGAATTATGGTAGTGCTATCTTTAATATCCTCGCGATACAAACACAATAATGTAATTTTGTATGTATAACAGCATACAAGAATCCAATAGAAAACTTGTAACTTTTCACACGTAAGTATGAAATTAACCGATGACTTGTAGAATCGCTAATTGTTCAACATACTTATTTGTTTATTCCGATCTCGCTATCATTAGGTAAAGTAAACGTGTATTATTTGTTTAGTAATAAAACAATTTTATATTGTTTGTTGAGAAGTGCTTAAAAGTGAATCTGTGATGGCGTACTCCGTTTTTAGTGATACCGCCATTAGTTTGTAATATTGTTAGATATTATCCCACGCAGAAGAAATGCCGAGTAGAAGTCATTAGCGACTTGAAAAATTATGGTTTTACTAGGACTTCAATGAGGAAGCAAATGACATATAATAAACATAAGGTCTTAAAAAGATTTACACCTCGCCATGTTCGTTTACGTCCTCGGAAAACGATAATATCGTATCAGCGTTCTCCTGCAGCCCAGTGTACGCTGGCTTCCATTTATGCCGCCACCGCAGCTTTGGGAGGCATTCTACTGGCCTTCACAGGCGACTATATATAGCAAGGAGAAGGTACGTGTATCTGTTTACCTTTTCGCGCATGCATTGGCATCCTGTTTTACGTGTACAATTCCAGATTATTGACATATGAATATGTAATGTTGAGCAATAGCTTTGCTCGCCATAACTTATAATAACTATGTTTACATATATAACTAAGTAAAATTCAGCTTTACTCATCTCCATTAAAAAATATTTCTAATGGCAACATAATGTATAACTGAAATATTTTATACTTTTTACTCTCAGAGAGGACACATTTACCAGACAGTACTGGAATCATGTGTCCAATCCAAATATACAACTAAATAAAACACTGTTTTGCACAATTTCTTCACGAAAAAGTATTTTTAATGACAATACAATGTAAAACTGAGCTAAATTTAGATACTTTTTACTCTCAAAGACTATTTACTAGACATTATATCAATAGTCTGTCCAATGCATTTTGTCCAATACCTGATTTAGCCGCCTAGGCACTGAATCACTTGTCGCCCCCTGGGAACACTGTCACGAAATGTGGGAACATTTGCGTTTATAGCCAGAGTTGTTACAGCACCTAAGTGGTTCAATGCTTAGGCGGTTAAACTAGGTATTGGACAGATTATTAAAATAATGTCTAGTAAATGTGTCCTCTTTGGGAGTAAAACGTATAATGTATTTTCCGTTTCATATTCTGTTGCTGCATTAAAATGGTTTTTTTTTCGTGAAGATATTGTTTAAAACGTGGTTTTATTTAGTTATATATTTAAACATGGTTATTATAAGTGATGACAAATAAAGATACTGCTTAAAGTTATATATTCATATGTGTATAATCTAGAACGTTGAACAGAGCGCCACTGCATGCGCGAAAAGGTTAAGAGATACACGCACCTCTCCCTTGCTATACATACTCGCCCGTGAAGGCCAGTAGAATGCCTCCCAAAGCCACGGTGACGACATAAATCTCGCAGACACAACTATTTTACGCAAGGAATCATCACCAGAATGTCAACATTGTCAACAATTCTTAATCATCAAGCACATACTCACAGAATGAGCACTTGAGGAAAACTGATGCGGTTCATTCACATGCCTTTCTCTATCCTCTATTGTTAGTTTTTATATAACTTCTACAAACCATTCTTGGGAAAGCTACTTTTCTGTATACTTCATATTAAGAGAGATTAACCTTTGGAGAAGTGGTTTCACTACAGTTTCGTTGTATATACAAGGGGGATATTCAGATGTTTAAAAACGTGTCGCTATAAGCTGGTCTCGAAATTCCATAGTCTTTCCATTACATCGACTGAATAGCGACAGCACTTTAAAAATTATTGAAAAACTCAAACCAATAAACAATAATGAATATCACGGATTGAAGTAAGTTGTGTGTTTTAAAGAGTTAAACATTTGATGTGTAGTAAGTATATGCCTATCTCTTATCGTATAACAGTCAAACAAAATTATTTCTGAATGGAAAAGTCTTCACAGTCTATTCCACAAAAATATAATATATCAGTTTTATTGGTCATGAAAATATCTTAAAATTGTTGAAGTAGTTTTTGAGAAAATAAAAAATATACAAACTACTTCTATGTAAAAGCTATCTTCGTGTCGCATCTTTAGAAGGTATTAAATTTAAATACCAAGTGTCTTCGTCTGCCTATTGTAAATACGTAGCAGAGAAAGTAAAAAACAAAGAGTGCAATATAACAGCTCATCTTCCAACACTATTCAGTATTCTGAAAATGATACAAGCTATCCTTAAACTTCTTCACTCTACATCATTCTATAACAAGCTGTGATTTTACAACAACCCTATAGAATTTATTATTAAAGTAATGTGTTATACAAATGTTTGCATTGTTCTCTAGTTTGCACATTACAAAAAATCTGATGTGTTACACTCACATGACTTTCTCTACTCTTGTACAAACTATTTTTACAAACGGTATTCTTCATCTCCTTCATGTTAGCAATCTCATTAATAATTTTCTTGTAGGTGCAAGGGGAATATACTAGGCTTTAAGCGATAGTCAAATCTTTTAAGATCTGGTTGCTATGTGGAGTATTCCATTCTCTTTGCATGTTGAAGTTGTTAGTATCTTTAAATTTATTTGCACCACGTATGGACGTCAATTTGAAGTAGGTAGTTGCTGCTACATATTGAAAGTCAGTTTGAAGAAGATGTATTAAAGGAGTTATATTTCAAATGTTGGGGAGCCGCACTTGTAGTAGTCGCAACAGCACGTATAGTAAACAGTTTCCGGTAGCCTTCGCCCCAAGTTTAAAAATATTAGCTTTGTAATTTGACTGTTTCTTTAGATATTATATTTATGTTTGCCTCGGCTGCGTCAGTATGATTTTAGAGACATGGATATCTTGGCAGGGCGTGATGCGACAAGAATGTAGGCTTACACAGATTGTAATTTAACTTCACTCCTTTTATTAATACTTGACACGATTTAAATAACACTTCACTGATATAGAGAGCTGTGAGATTCTTTTATTAATTACTTGTACTTTTTAACACGTAAAACTATTTTTCGTCTCACACGAATACATATTAAATCTCTCGTGGACGTACAAGCAACGCACCCAGTTATGAGCACTGTCTGCAGGCAACACGGCTGGTTATGAGCACTGTTTGGAGGCAACTGAATTGATTTCAACCGTATAAACTTGTAAATTTCTGTATTTCAAGTCTCTGATTGGCTAATCCTATTCCAATAGAATACCTTCATTTAACTAAATCTTTTTCTGGTTGTTGATTGGCTATTTTTAAACTGTCCCAAAATTTACATTATTGCTGCTATAATAATGACTAGTAGCTTTTAAACTTCCTTACTCATTATTGCCTCAAGGTTACCTCATTGTTAGCAACGTTTAACTTATTATTCTCACAGCTCCTACCTAATTAAATTACGTAATACATTCACATAACATTATTACACATGGATACAATAATATAAACATATACAATGACTGTAATATACACTCTTTATATCTTGTTACATACACATTGTTTTAAGACGGGCTGTTATTCAAATTTATATTTATATAATTTGATTAAAATTTTTAAGTGTTAAAAATACTGCCTCAATGTCCAGATCCTAAAAACCCGAATAACGAATTCCTATTTCAGAAAAAGTATAAGTATTGGAAAATTCAAACAAATAATAAGGAATATTTCCGAAATGGTTCACTCCACAAAAAAAGTATGTGACAAACTGCGTGTTTTATCGAGCTCTACATTTTTTGTGAAGAACAATTTTGCCTATCTCTTACGGTTTACCAGTTTGAAAAAGCCATTCAGAATGAAGAGGACTTTAGGGGGCATTATCAGAAAATTCAGGATACAGATTTCATTTGTTATGAAAGTATCTTAAATATATGATATTTTAATCAAAATCGTTAGAGCTATTTTTGAGAAAATAAAAGTTTTCGAAAAATGTCCCATGTAAAGGGTAGTCTGGGTTGGGGGAATTTTTCGAAAATCTCCGTGTCGTATCTTTGAAAGATACTGAACCTAAATACCAAGTTTTGTATATATCAGATTTTTCGTTTTTGAGTTATGCTGTTCACAAACACACACATGGATGGATTCAAGGGGCTCAAAACATGTATTTCCGGTGAAATCTTGGTATCGAATTTTTGGGTGAAATGCATTACTTCCTCTACTTACTATACATAGTAGATAAAGTAAAAAGTAATTGTATGTATTCGTTTCAGTGTATTGTAAAATAAATAATACGGTGCTTTAAAATTAGAAGGTTATAAAATGGTATTCTATTATGCATTAAGGAGCATTAAAGGGCTGCCATTACGCTCCATCATTTCATAGTCTTCTAAACCTGTATAATTATTATCGATAAACATCTTAAAATTTGCTCACAGTAAAGACTGTAACGTGCATAATTGCTTAATAACCTATATTCACAACACAGTAAAGAATAGACAGTGGATTTCCAATAGCCGGAAGTAAAATGCATTACAGATGATAATACTCTTATCGAAGTTCATTGATATCCAAGCAAAGACTTAGCCCCTGGAAAGACTCATACACCCAACTGTTTTATCTTGATTACTATAGCAATTTTTATAAACGGATATGCATTTCAACTATTTTTGAACAGGTAAGAGATTTATTTCGTGCACAAATTCATTTAACTAATGCATCTGCGTCTGCAAAAATAAATTGGTCACGTTTACCGTTAGTATAAGTATAAATAGAGAATTTGCCAACGAACTGAACAGATTCAGGGTCTAATTGGATTAAAGTATAGACCCAGCAATGTGTCTTCTCTGTGGAAGTTTGCAAAGCAATTTGAAGAAACCGGTTCCAGAAGATTAAGAGAAAAACACGTTCTAAAGCCATAGAAAGTTGCAATGTTTCACCAGAAGGGGCTGGAAATGCTGCAGCTTATCCTGCAAATTCATTGAAACATTAGCAGATGGTTACTGAAGACAAGTAGCGCAGGTATTTATTTTAAATGGTATGATTTTAACATTGAAGTAGTTATAACAGCTAGAAAAATTTACTGCAGAGTTTCAAATAATTCTAACGTTTTAACAACTCTGTAATTCGGTTTTAGAAGGACATGTGAAATGTCTTTATAAAAATAGTTACTTTTGCATACGTGGTCATCCGAGCGGGATGGCTTAGGCGGTTCCGTCTGCGGTCCTCATTCGAGAGATCGTGGGTTCGATTCCCGTGACCGACCTTCCTGACCCATAGGTTTTTTTCGGGTGTTTCCCCGGGCGAATTCTAGGAAGGATCAACACATCCTCCGAATTTCTTGTCCATCCAATTTCATTCCATTAATGATTCCCTTCATCCTTCACCCTTTGTCTGTTTTAGGATTGAAGTGTCAGCGATGGAGTTTCGGTGTAGCGTGGCAGGGCAAAAGGATGCTCTCCGTGAACCTTCTCCACCCCTCGTCTTCGGTTGGTTGCTGAAGTATAATGACCCCACGTACGGCGGAGTCCCGGTATGCCTGTCTGCCTGCCGGGACGTTTATATCTGGAAACGTTAGGAACAGCGTCATTACTGTGCCGTAGCCCGGTGTCTCCCTCCACCTCATCCTTTTCTTGTGGGGGCGTACGGCACAATGTCCGGACTCCCTGGATCAGTGCCGCATCCCCTCCACTCCTCATTCCTTTCCATACGTGGTCAAAAGTTTCTTCATTACTTTCTCTACCACATACCTATAGAAGTATTGTATACTATTAAAAGTGTGATACGAAGACTTCACTGGAAATACATTTTTTGAAGTCCCCTGCAACCAAAATATATATATATATATATATATATATATATATATATATATATTTTAGGCAGTTGGAACGGAAACCTTTAAACAAAAGATACACGAATTAAAAGTCGTACTTTATCACACTAGTGCGCTAACACTCCATTGTTACCGGCTTCGCTTTAAAGTGCAATCACATGGCAATTAGCCTTTGTACTTGTACATGTTTAATAAATGGAACTGGTTTGATTAGCTTTTACATTTCATTATGTCTTTTTACATGATTAATTTCTCATGGCGTTCGCATTATCTGTTGAGTTAATCCCTTTTCCTTGCGTTTACTGCCTTGTACTTTATTTGATCTGAATTGTTATTCTTTTAAGGCTGGTTCACAACCGCCCGAGAACGGTAACCAGAACGAAACGAGAACGGGAAGCAATACACTGTAGGATATTGGTTCACAACAGCCCGGTAACGAGAACGGGAATGCATATCGATCACGAAGTGAAAGTCGATTTTGCTCATTGGGATTTCATTTGTTTTCAACTGACCAATGATATTTTTTCACCTACTTCCAATTTAGACCACATAACGCGTGTGTCAAAATTCGATAGAGTAAACATTTTTCAGTTGACTCTATATTAAAAACTTGCCTAAGACCAGGCTAAGGTCTATTAAAAGTATAATTAATTTATATAATAACAACAAAAAATAATTAAAGAGCAAACATTATTTAAATGTATATCCATTATATTTCCGATCCCTCTAGTTGTGCCAAGCTTTCATTCCTTTATTTAATGGCATACATTAAGTTGTTTATTGTTCCTTTTTAATTTCCACTGTTTTTGCTGTTCTTTGTAACTTTTGCCATTGGTTTTTAGGTAATAGCCAGTTTTGAGTTGCATATAAACAAACGAGTACAAATGCCCCATTCACCAGAGGAACCAACGCTCATTGGATTTGCGGGTGTCGGGATGAGATTAGGAAGCACATTACTAATTTCTTCCAGTTTCATGTTTCCAGCTTGCGACTATAGAGGGCACTAGCGGCCGTTTCATGTCACGGCCGCCTAGAATAATCTCTAGATTGAAGAGTCTAATATGCACAATATGGATCTAATGTGCCGTGCCCGGGAACGAGAACGAGAAAGTTAACATTTAGGCGCCTCTTCTTTCCCGTTTCCGAGGCCCGGGAAGGCTTCCCGTCGATGTGCACGCTCCAATTTGAATACATGTATTTCAACTTTCTCGCTCTGATTACCGTTCTAGTTGGTTGTGAACCAGCCTTTATCGATGGCCTGAATAATCAATAAAATGGTGGCAGGTGCGAATATGGATGAAATTTAATTCCAAAACGCGGACGAAATTCTGGAAGCTGCCAAAAGGGCAATATTGGAATTACTATAAAAAAAACAGCATGATATAGCAAACAATCGCTTCATTGACTGGTATAGCGAATCAACGAAACGTCTACATTCTCGCTTCGTACATCTGCTATGTCGCTCTAGGCACCGTTTCTTAGTTGCGTATAAGCCTGGAATCAATACAGCATTATTGTTATTTTACAGATTATAGGGCTGTTTAAAACAGTGTATGTCGCACATGTTAAAAGTGATTTTATTTTGTTCCTAGGATTGCTATACTCGACCTACGGCCTCGTTTCGCTAACATTTCTACTCACGAAATAAAAACCTATGTTTAGCACTTGTTTCACAAATAACTATTTAGGAATAGTTTCCTCTGTGTGTGTGTGTGTGTGTGTGAACAGTGTAACTCAAAAATGAAATGTAGTATAAATACCAAACTTGGTATTTAAGTTCAGCATGTTCCAAAGATGTGACAAAGATTTTCAGGAAAATCCCTTGAAAGGGGACATATATATATATATATATATATATATATATATATATATATATATATATCAATATAAAACAGTAATTGTACATAATAATATAATTCACCAAGAAAGATGTTAGAATATTTAACAGCCAAGATATGTACAAAAACATATTGTAACTTAGATAAGCAATGGACGGGCGAGCTAGCTAATTCCAGGTAAAAGATAATTCTAGATAGAGCCCACCTTTCACCAAGCTAATAAGCAAGAAACTGGAAGCAATAACCAGAAATAGAAAGAGACAGATACAGAAAGGACAGAGAGATATTGAATCTGCTTCTGGACGCGTCTCTGAGACACGTATGTGAAAAGTTTTGGAGCAGAATATTTTCATACATATTAAGCAGGCCTCGGTTTTGGGTCACGGAATTAGCAGACTGCAGTTGGGAGCGCACGGGGTTGAGTTGATGTCCTAGCCGGGGGGTGGGGTAGCACTTCCAACCTACAGATAGTACCGTAGCGAAAGTCACTGTGGACATTCATATTGCTGCTTGGCCTTGGTTGATGCAGTGTCCTTTACGTACTCGAGATCCAGCGAGTAAAGAACTATAGTTTCATAGTATTTACACATTCATTGATATTTGTGTTAGTGTTAATTGCTCTTATACTCCACAGTACTTTGAAACATGACGAAGAATACGAGTACCAAGCGTTCCCTTCAGGATGCACTTATAGAGAAGCTTGGAAAGGAACATTTCCTCGTCAAAAGAAACAACACTGCATATTGCAAATGCTGCAAAAATACATCAGGACAGACAGATCTCGATTCTTTAAAAAACCCTGCAATAGCAAAATACACACGAAAATTATTAAATTACACAATCTACAGAGGCCTTCAACATCACAATCAAACACTGAAAATCAGAAAGAAATTTATCGAGATTTGTGTAGCATGTTGGTACATGCCAACATCCCTTTTAACAAGGTCGAAAATACATATTTTAAAGCGTTTCTATAAAAATATATGGGTAAAAATATTCCCTGAGAGTCGACCTTAAAACATTATATTCCATCTTACTATGAGGATACATTGAAACAGATAAGGGAAGTGGTGCAATACCAGAAAATTTGGGTTTCACTGGGCGAAACAACAGATTGCTGTGGTAGGTTCGTAGCAAATGTTTTGTGAGAGTTTTGCTGCCCGATTGTGCAGGTAAGAACATGTTAGTGACATCCAAGATGCTGGACAAAGTAAACCATAAGAGCATAGAAAATCTCTTCGAAAATTCAATTGTCTGTTGTATCCACATGGAATCAAACGACGAAATGTTTTATTGCTTGTTACTGATGCGGCATCGTACATGGCGAAGGAAGCAAAAGCTCTTCAGGTGCTATATCCTAAATTAATTAATATAACATGTATGACACACGCTCTTCATAGAGTGGCCGAACACGTAAGGGCTTATTTCAAAGATGTGACTGCTTCAAAAAAATGTTTTTTGAAAGCTCCTTCAAGGATACAAAGATTTAAAGCAATAACACCTAATATTCCCCTACCACCACAGCCTATTATTACGCGTTGGGGCAGTTGGTTGGAAGCAGCTACTTATTATGCCGAACTCTATCCCAAAGTCATAGTTTGATTTAGAGAAGTGTAGTGCAGTGGCTATTATAAAACCTCTGATTTCAGAACAATTAATGGAATCGCTCCTATACATTAAATAACATTTTGAAGATATATCTGGAACCATATCACATCTGCAGGCGTCAGATATAGAAATTCCTAGGGCTCTTAAGTTCATAATTGCATTGCTTCAAAAACTGAATGAGTTAATTGCAGTAATTGCAGGTGTGAACGCCAAATTCAAAAATGTCTTGGACAAAAACTCTGGTTTTGCAGATATGTGAGCCATTAAGGAGGTTTTATTGGATTCAAACAATGAATACAAATCCACGAAAATTTATTCGTGTGATATCCCGTCACGTCATGTGACGTAGAACGAGTTTTTCTAGCTATAAACTTATTTTAAGTGAAAATAGGAGACGTTATTCATTTGATACATTGCGAATGCACCTTGTAATTCGCTGCAATGACATGTAAAGAAGTGTATTGTATTCATTTGCATTATTTGGGTTATTACTTTATGTATTTATTTATTTAAAATATTATGCATATGGTGCAATGAAGTTGTGAAGAAATCTATTTTGTAATATGTATATTGATTGCATGGTTTTTTTCTGTCATGGAAAATGGCTATTTCAGAATGTTAAAACATGTACAATCGTGCACAACGGTTATGTTAGGCAATTAGTTTCCTTACTCGATACGCTCTGGAAAATGCGAACGTGTATTTTGTGCCCTACTGTGACTAGATGTTTACATGTTGAGGCAAGGGCTGCCTGCACGCGTTACCTGCCATTCCACTCGAACTAAACAACACAGTTTTGTGTGCTCATTTCATGCGTCTCGGAACCCTGAACCGAGGCCTGATAATAAGGTAACGCGGTCTGAGTACCAATTAGAAATGTCGTTACATTTTGAGGCGCGAAGATGAGCGTCACTAAGTTTGGCTATAAAAAGGAGAAGAAAGCCTCAGATTTTCACTCTCTTATAGAATCTCGTCGACACATAGTGATACTCTCTGAATGATGGATGCACATGTGTACATATGGGTGGGAAGCGTGTGCAGTTAGATTAGGCTCCTAATTTATTATTATGCTGAGAATTTTTACAATGGGAAAAGCTAGCCGCCCATAAGTATTTATTTGATAAAAACCACATCTTTAAGGGAAATGCAGTGTATTTTGATTTGCCTCACCTACGAAAACCCTGAGACCAGTGAAATTAGTTATATAGGTCATTTATTAGGAATGGAGAAATTAGCAGCCGCTGAGTAGACCAGACACTGCAGCAGAGGGCATCACCCAGAGGACCAACGATTTTACGCTATTCCCTCCCTCCCCCCTCCAAAATTGAAAATGTTACATCATTTCTTATTCCCTGCTCAAAATTGGCTATAACGATTTCCATTGTAGTACTCTATCTTTGCGTTTTCATTACTAATAAAACATGTCTTAAATGTTGTGTAAATATACTGTGAGGTTATCTTCATTATGAATGAATTTTGTATAAATGGAAAACCACAAGAGATAAAACAAAACTTGTCACACAAATAGGTTTTGTTAAAAGACACAATTTATATCAAGTAGTTTTTATGGCAATCGTTACCAAGATATTCATTTATTTCGTTTGAATTTTCTAGTATTTTATCATACATTTGTTTAAAATTACGAGGTCACCGTTCTTTTATTTCTCGTGATGTCGTGTAAGGAGGATGAAATTTCAAAGACAGTATACAGTGGCATTTTAAATATTTTACTACGAAATATTCATATATAATGGAATAATTTTTACAACCGTATATCTCGATTAACATGAAGCTTTTGTAAGAAGAAATTTGTAGACCAAATCTAAAAATAAACAATAGGATATAGAGAAAGTCATATGAAAGTAAAAATTAAATTAAATTGAGTTTCATTTATGGATTCTCTTTAACTGCTATGGTCCTAAGTGTCCCATACTATATTGGGCGTGAAAGACTGTAATTTTGCTCAAAGGCCTCTTTATCAAGTTTGAGGTTCTTTTACATGCCGTAAATCTACTTTACTTCCCTTCCAAAGGAAGCCACGCTAAGGTTTTTTACGCCCGGAAAAATCCATCGCCATCCGCCGGGTTTGAACCCACAACTTCGGAAATTAGAGGCTCATATGAAAGTAACTGCTGCTTTCAGAGGACCCGATGACAAAATTCCTGTTCTTGTATTTCGATTCAAAATACTGTGTCGATGTAAACAAGTTGGTAGCTGAGTGATCAAAGCGTCTATCTTTCATGAGGCATTTGACTCACGTCTGTGCGTTTGCAATGGTTTTATTTTCTTAAATAACATTGCAACATTGTTTCAGAGCATCAAGAGTAATGTTTAGTACGTTATAAAGGTAGACGTATTATCACTGAACTCTTGTGGCTTCACCTGCCTTTAAAATATATTACACATTTTAACTGAAAGAAGCAGTTTGTCTTCTTAAAACAAAACAAAGGAATCAAGCGAAAACAGAAGATAAGAAGTGGGTTAGTACCCTGTCTACTTACTGTTTAATTATGTTACATCAATTAATATAATTCCTGTTTTAGTAATATTAATTTATTGTTAGAGGACTGGTACTGCTTCACAACATATTTTTTTAACAAACCTATGAGATTCCCGAAAGACGAAAATAACATAATGTTAAACCAGTAGAAAAAAGTATAAGGTATATATAAATATATTTAAATTTCTTAAAGAAACTACCTCCAAAATCATATCTTTTGAGTAAAATCCAGCCAAAAATGGTATTCCACATAAAGCAAAATTTGATACCATAAAACAAGATGAAGTTATAGTTACTTTTAGTGGTAGCTTTTACGTTGTTACAATTTGAGAAAATGACGTATGGTACCCAGGCGCACGCTCTATGTTGTTAAAATACAGGTACTGTTTGAGACAGCGGATAGCCGCAGGCAGTAAACCGGTTAGTCGCGGCAAGGTCGGCTTCGTGCGGCCTCGCGAATTTCTTATCCCTCCTTTTCACTATCTCAAAAGACTCTAACAGGCAATATATAATGTTACGTAAAATAAAAATATCTATAATCTTCAGCAAATTGCGGTTGATTACGAACATGTACTTGTTTGATATCTCTTACGCTAGATTGATTAATATATGTGCAGTCTACCACTTAACAAGTGATCATACCAACCACTACAGCACCGAGGATCATGTTTGTGCTATTTTCTAGCACTCGAACAAATTAAAATCGAATTAGAAACGTAAACTTTGTATCATGGTTGTATTCCGAGTCCAACGAAAACAAGATTAAAATAAAAGAGAGCTTATGTATTTTTTTCTGTGGAGTTACAATAAATTCCTTTTGAATACGTTACGCTAACACTCCTGATAGGAGAGATTTTACTAACGAAGTGAGCCACAGTTTTGAATTTTCACTTACAATATGACTCTCCCAGCATGAGACAAATATATTATGACTGCCTCTGTGGTCTGGTGGTTAGAATGCTAGCTTCCAAATTCAGAGCTCCCGGATTCGATTCCCGGCTGTAGGATGGGATTATTCCCTGTCCTCTCTAGTATTTGGAAATGAGAGTGTAAATGTCGTTTAAATTTAATATTTACAAAGAAAATTCAACGTAAACAAACAAAATATGCACAATAGTAAATGAGTGAACACCATTACCGATCAGCAATTGTTCTGAAGGCAAAGGGATAAAGGATGTAAGGGATAAAGATAAATAGATAAGTGTAAACAAAGACGATGATTATTGGCAGAAAAACAATGAGTATACGCTTTCGAATTTGAAATGAGGTAGTGGATCAAGTGGGTGGCTTCAGATTTTTGGGATGTACCATAAGTAATACATAGCTAGAGTTAACAAAAGTCAAAACAAAGGGGAGCT
This sequence comes from Deroplatys truncata, assembly GCA_030765065.1. Classification (NCBI taxonomy): domain Eukaryota; kingdom Metazoa; phylum Arthropoda; class Insecta; order Mantodea; family Mantidae; genus Deroplatys; species Deroplatys truncata. The sequence goes on from CM060988.1 coordinate 139,151,350, forward strand.
TTAAGTAGAAAAAGAAGCAATTATTATTTTCACGTTTTGAAAAACAACCAAGAAAAAAATTAGAAGTGTTTCACGTATAGCTATATTGGGAAACTTTTGCATTGCAACGAAATAGGGAAAAATCTTATGTGATACATTAACATAACTTTCTCCGCCCTCTGTCGTTCATTAATGGATATACAAACTATTCTTACTAAAGCTAATTTTTCTATCTACTACGTTTTAATCCAAATAAGCCTTTGAATAAATAGCTACATTACACAATTCGTTAGTCGTTTCCATGGTCTAGTGCTACCATTCTTGAGGTCGCGGGTTCAAACCCAGCGGAGGGCGATGGATTTTTTCAGACGTAAAAATCCTTAGCGTGGCTTCCTTCGGAAGGGAAGTAAAGCCGGTGGTCCCGTGTCGTAGATTTACGGCACCTAAAAGAACTTCAACACTGGTAAAGAGGCCTCTGAGCAAGATTTTCGGTCTTTCACGCCCAATAGAGAATGAGACGCTAAGAGCCGTAGTAGTTAAAGAAGCGTGTAAAAATAAAACTCAATTTAATTTACATTTCATTACAGATACAACTCTTTGTATCAGCGATAGCAAAATATTAAAGAACTGGACGCTATATGCTGGCCTTAGAATTCTATAATGTTTCCATGCAATCGGGAGAAACAAGTGAATGTTGACAGGACTTTAGAATGATCAAGTAAAGAAAAATTGGAACCCTTAATGACGAATACCTCAGAAATGGCTTATGCCACAAAAAACTTTTTGAAATAAATTTTGTGTTTTAAAGAGATTTACATTCTTTGTGAGCACGTTTTCGTCTATCGCTTAACGTTTACAAGTTACACAAGTTTATACAAAATTCCTTTCGAATGAAGAGGACTTCACAGGCTATTCCCAGAAAATTCAGGATACACATTTTATTTGTCATCTAAATATCTTTATATGGTAATCATTTCAATTTAATCAAAATCATTAGAGCCATTTTTTAGAAAATCAAAATTTTCGAAAATTGTCCTATGTAAAGGTTAGTTGAGTGTGAGGATTTTTATGAAAATCGTGTCGTATGCTTGGAAGATACTGAACTTAAATACCAAGTTTATCCGACTTTTTGTTTTTGAGTTATGCTGTTTAGAGACACACAGAGCAGATACACACAGACGAACCTTTTTCTAAAAATGCTTTTTATGGATTCAAGGTACCTCAAAACATGTATTTCTGGTGAAGTCTCGGTATCGAATTTTTTGATGGACTGCAATACCTTATGTGCCTGCTATGTACGTGGTAGAGAAAGGAAGCATTTAATTCATGAATATGGAGAACAATGGAGCATGTGAAACGAATAGGCAAAATAGGTTTGTTTCAACAACTTTCTATTGTCTGTCTTTGGTATTGTAATCTCGCTCATTAAAGGAGTCTGACTGGCAGTATTTTCCAACAAACTAAGTGTGTGCGCGCACTGCAAACACGCGTTGCAGCGAACATTTCTCAACCAGTCAGAAACCTCAAAATTAGCTCCTACATACTACATATTTCTGGCCGTCGGCAACCGATGCGGAATCAAAGCATGCGCATTAACCGGCATTCGGATCCGTAGAACTGATCAGAAACTGCGTGTTGGACCAACCTAAAAGGTAGTGAAGTTCAGTTAAAGCAGCAGACGAAAGAAGAATGCTGAAAGTAGAGGAAAAAACTGCTGGCAGATTGGATAAGAAGTTACTACTTGCTAAGAGTTGCACCAGAAAGAACGGGGAATAAAAGAATAAAACAAGAAAGAAAAACAACCGGCGCAGAGGAATGTGGGGTAATAGACAAAATGTGCGTGGTTCAAGTGGAAAAATCTGATGAAGTTACGATTTTTATGTGAGAAAATCAGATATTAATAGATACAGGATGATAAAGAAAAAGTATCCATATTTTGAGAGGTGGCAGTATGGACCAAACAAGAAAAAGTCCGGCAAACATGGGCTCTAAAGAGCTATGAGCACTTATTCATCTTCACTGCTGCGAAACATCTCTTCTACTGCAAGCTTTTTCCTATTACGTATAACTTACAGAGTGCAGTAAACAAATGAGGATACATCACTCGGTTACTGTAAAACAGCAAGCTTCTAATGTAATCTGCTTGCTATTACATACGGCCTGCACTCTCACCACTCCAGGTTGGTCACGGACGCTCTGGCAGGCGTTGATGATGCCTTGCCGTAGTGTTTGTAAATCATTAATGGGGGTTGCAAACACCAAAGATTTAAAGATAAAACTGCAACGTAAAAGCATTTCACAGACTTATCAAATCGCAAATTGATTTCATTAGAACTAATAAGAATATGCGTTGCACTTACCCAGAACCGTGAATACTGTTTACAGTAACAAACGTAAGAGATATTTACAGCATGTTGTATTCATGGAGAATAAAAGAATAATTTGATTTCATTAGTTTACTGCCTGCTGTAGGTTGTACGTAGGAAATAGCAAAAATCCTGCAGTAGAAGAATGTTTCACAGTAGCGAAGATGAACAAAGTGCTCATAGTTCTTATGGTATGCATTTTAGAGCCAATGTTTATTGGACATTTTTTTTCTTGTTTTGATCCATACTACCATCCCTCAAAATATGGAATAAACTTTTTTTAGCCCCTGGTTTAGTATTTTTTTAACCACTCTTCTACAAGAACTATGAGTTGGACAAAATCTTACGACAAAAACACAGATCTCGTTAAAGCACACAGTTTATATAAAGTACAATTTTGCAGAGTTAATCATTTCCGAGATATTATTTGTTTGAAGTTTGGTATCTTTCCGATATTTCCTTTTTGAGTTATGCTGTTCACAGACAGACATGCTACTTGTTGATCTAAATAAACTTTCATTGCCCAATTATACATTTCGTTGTAGGTATAAGAAGGCTAAGTGATAGACGTTTTACAAAAAGCAGACCACTACGTGATGACTAAGGCTCGGAAATTTGGACCTTGTGTGTCTATGCGATCGGTACTCAATATATGTAAACAAACACCTCCTACCAACGAAGAGGTACTGTCACTGAATACACGATGTGTTAGCTTTGTTCATGTTATACCGGTAGCCCCCCCTCAGGGCACAGCGGATCCTAATTCCGAGTCTTAGTAATGACCAGACACAGGAACTCTTAAGCAGTTGGCTTCAAGCTAGCTACACTCAAACCATACAAAGAACGTAAACAGCAGAGGCCAAGGGTTACTAGTGGCAGGTAAAGCGCCGTCCTGTGAGTGATTTGCTGTCCGCAGATGCCGACTGTATAGGGAATGGGGATGGTTGGTTATCTACAACGTCACTGCTTTAACACCAGTAACAGTTCAACCTAATTTCCTTTCGTTCTGGCTTTAATGCTTGGAAATGACTAGTTATTTTGAAATTCCATTATCTTTGTATGACCACGAGAAAAAAACCGAATAGCTATTTACCACTTGAAAACATCTTATTGTTATTTCTGTTCTGCAATCCGTTGTTACAAAAGTTTTATTTTTCTATCTACTTCAGTTTATTCCAGATAAATATTTGCAGAATTAGTTTCACTATACATTTCGTTATAGGTACAAGCGGGATAGAAGAAACCGAATAGATAGGCAGGTGTGCAAGGGTAGTATATGCTACCCTTGAAATTTCATACTCTTTCCATGACATCACGAGAAACAAGTGAATAGCTACAGTACTTTAAAAAACGACAAGCATTGAAAAATTCAAACCGATAATAATGGATACTCTGAAACGGCTGATACCACAAAAGTTATTTGAAATAGTGTGCGTTTTAAAGAGAACTATATTTATGTAATACGTTTTTGTCTAAATCTTACGGTTTAGAGTTAAATTATAAAAGATTTCTTTCGATTGAAGCGGGCTTCAAGGGTTATTCCTAGAAAATTCAAGACATACATTTTATTATATAGTGTTTGAATCAAAATCATTAGAGCCATTCTTGAGAGAATCAAAAATTTCTAAAAACGTTCCATGTATGGGTTAGCATGTGATAGGTGAGATTTTCTTGACAATCTCCGTGTCATTTATTTAGAAGATATGGAGCTCAACTACCAAGAGTTTTAGTTACAGTTTTCACAGACACACATCAGGGGTTCTCAACAAATGTACTTCCGATAAAATCTCTATATCAAATTTTTAGATGAGTTGCAATATCTACTAGGTATTGATAGAGATAGTAAAAAAGAAAGAGGAAAATGTTTTGCAGCGAAGGATCTGCACTTGAGAAGAATATTGACTGATTGTATGATCTAAAGTCTTATGATTGCATTTTAACTCTCCTCACCGAAGTAAGGCATTCTCATCACGCCTGCCCTTCAGAGACATTTATTAACTCATAATTTCATAAACCTGATAAATTAGAAACCTGAAGAGAGAGAGAACAGGATGACTAAGACTGCAATCTCATAATGCGATAAACAGAATTAATGATATAGCAAGCAACGGGGGAAATGAAAGGACTAGAATCCATATATGCCGAAGCCTGTTGAAAGGGTTATATACGCTGCCACTAAAGAAAGCTTTACATTTTCTTTCTTACCAGTGTAATGTTTACGACCGAAATTTAGGACAAGGTCAGAATGTCCGTACAAATACAGAAATGACACTTTCTTAACAATTTCGCAATAACTTTTTACGACGGTACTATTTTGTGATCCACTTCCTATTCATGCTGTCACGAAAGTTGAATTTCCTGCATTCAGTGTTAGTAACCTAATCCATCTGTGTGTTTTGTCTATTTTACTGCACGTATGTGCATGAACTATATGAAATCCTCTAACTTATTATTGAAGACACGGAATATAATCATATTTGATAGTTGAAATCTTATCTTGATCTTTACTTCCTTTTTATGTGTTAATGTTTATTAAAAAACCAAATCACCATTTTGCCACCACGGTTAATCTTGGTGACCTTGCTATTGGAACCACCATGTGCAACAGCTGTTAGTAAATTATTGCTTTTATGTATTGTTAATTACTATTTCTATTAACATGTGTTAAGTGCATTGGAGAATACTGGACTTCGTCTCGTATTTTCAGACTGTTAATCGTTCTCCAATGATGCATTTAACGCGCTTGTATCTTGGTGACCTTGCTATTGGAACTACCATGTGCAACAGCTGTTATTAAATTATTGCTTTTATGTATGGTTAACTACTAATTTGAAAAAGTTTTTTTTTTAGGTGTTGTATTGTAGTTCGACTGTTGGGGAGCCGAACACTTGAAGTAGTTGCAACCGCACGTATGGTAAAAAGTTTCCGGTAGCCTTCGCTCCAAATTTACTTTCGGTGGCCTTTGCCCCAAGTTTAAGAATCAACTTTGTATTTTGAATGTTTCTTTAAATATTATATATTTATGTTTGCCTCGGCTGCGTCAGTATTAATTTGTAGAGACATGAATTTCTTAACAAGGTGTGGTGCGGCTGAAGACTGTAAGCTTACACAAATTATACTTTTTACTTCACTCCTTTTTATTAATCCTTGACATGATTAAATAACACTTCACTGATATATAGAGAGCTGTGAAATTATTTATTAATTACTTGCACTTTTTAACACGTAAACTTTATAATATTCTCGCCGTAATGAATTTTTGTCTCACACTGAATAAGTTTTAAACTTCTCGAGGACGCGCTTCGCGTCCGGTTAGGAACGCTGTCTGCTAGCAACTGACTTCTAAATTTGTACAATTTGCTCCATTTCAGTTTCTGATTGGCTAATCCTACTCCAATAAAATACTTTATTTAACTTAAGCTTTTTTCTGGTTGTTGATTGGCTATTTATAAACTGTCTAAAAAATTACATTATTGTTGCGCCAAGAATTACTAGTAGCATTATTAAACTTTCTAATTCATTATTGCCTCAAGGTTACCTCATTGTTAGCAACTTTTAACCTATTATTCTCACAGCTCCTACATTATTAAATTACGTAATACATTCACATAACATTATTAAACATGTACATAATAATATAAACATTATACAATGACTGTTACATACATGTTATATGTTATTTATACACATATTGCTTTAAGGCGGGCTGTTATTATATTTTATATTATATAATTAGACTGGTATCCTTTAAATCTTAAAAATACTGCCTCAATTTCTATTAACATGCGTTAAGTGCATTGCAGAATACTGGAAGTAGGAAAAGCTCGACTTCGTCTCGTATTTTCAAACTATTAATTGTTCTCCAATGATGCATTTACCGCACTTGTATCAGAATATACTATCGCTTCTCATCGAAATTATTTTATTTCGATAAAGTTTTGGAATCTATATTGAAGATATACATGCCGTTCATCATACGATAATACTCATATCTGATTTTCGAGCTCTTTTGTTTCCTGCGAGTTGGGTTCAGAAGGCTTTAGGATTAGGTTAAGCATAGAAATTTCTATCCTATATTTCTTTTTTGTGCAGTAATTCAGAAAAAGTAAAACATTCAAGCATGTCATTGTGTTACTTTTTCCTTGTGTATGTTCGTAAACATGTAGTATGTGAGAAGATAATTGTCTTTACGTTATTTGCCCCATGCTTTGGGCGTCAATTTGGAGTAGGTTGTATTGTTCATTGTAGTTCCACTGTTGGGGAGCCAAACTTGATGAAGTAACTGCCCCACGTATGATTCAAAGTTTGCGGTGGCCTTCGCCCCAACGTTTTAGAATCAACTTTGTATTTTTATGTTTCTTTAAATATTATATATATATATTTATGTTTACCTCGGCTGCGTCAGTATTAATTTGTAGAAACATGTATCTCTTAGCAGGGGATGATGCGGCTAAAGAATGTAGGCTTACAGAAATTATAATTTTTACTTTACTCCTTTTATTAATCCTTCACACGACTTAACACTTCACTGATATAGAGAGCTGTGAGATTATTTATTAATTACTTGCACTTTTTAACACGTAAACTTTATAATATTCTCGCCGTAATGAATTTTATATGTCTCATACTGAATGCGTACTTAGCGAACGAACTGCTCAGGTACGTTGCCTTTTAGCGACTTGCTTCTACCGCTTAAATTTGTAAATTTCTCTGTTTCAAGTCTCTGATTGTCTAATTTTACTCCAATAGAATACTTTTATTCAACTTAAGCTTTTTCTAGTTGTTGATTGGCTATTTATAAACTGTTTTAAATATTATATTATTGTTACAAGAATTACTAGTAGCATTATTAAACTTTCTAATTTATTGTTGTCTCAAGGTTACCGCATTGTTAGCAACTTTCAGCTTCTATTCTCACAGCTCCTACATTAATACATTACGTAATACTTTTACATAACATTATTATACGTGTACACAATAATATAAACATAATACAATGACTGTTACATACATTTTATATATTATATTATAGACATATTGCTTTAAGGTGGGCTGTTATTGAATATATATATTATATAATTAGACTGAAATCATACTGCCTCATATGTAACATAATTACAGAAATGTAAAGTTTAATTTTCTCCACTGTTTTTGATTTGGTAATAAGTTGGTTTCCGCATGGGGTGGAAGAATAATATATTGCGATACAAGTGCGGTAAGCGCATTATTATCCATATGGGTCATCGAGGTCGAGAAGGGATGTACTCGTGAACGGAGGGCGCGGTTCGAATAACGCTAGGACCTTTCTCCCTGGCTGAGATTCTTTCCGGGTTTTCCTCAGTCCTCATAATTAGCAAGTACGAGGGAGGTACTCTAAAATTAGGCCTGGAACGTTTCCTTTCCAAATTTCATTTCCCAGTTATTATTTCATTTCATAAGTATTATAAGTGCCCGCCGCCTATGGTGCCGTATGTAGGAAGAACCGGCGTCAAGCACTACTAGGTACCAAGCTCATCATTGAAGAACGAGGAAGATTTTCAAAATATGAAATGAAGTCGAGGTATTTATCTATTTCCGAGATTCTCCAATGTACTTGATGCATGTGTATACACATTATTTTTGACCATACTGAATAACAGAGATAGTAGTAAACGAAAATAAGAGTAATTACTAGTACCTGTTGATCATGGTGGTTCCAGTAGTAAGTGGCCAACATTAACCTTGGTGGTAATCGATCAACCACGCCTAGTTGTTGATCTGTCAGTAACTAGCAGCTCATACTTAGCTGCTGCATAAATTAAGTCGTGAGTAAATAGCAAATTAAAAGGAAGTAAAGACCTATGTAAAATTTAAATGGTAACACTCAGCTATCAAATATGATTATACTCCAAGTCTGCAATAATAAATATATCAAAGTTAAGAGGATTTAATAGAGTTCATGCACATACCTGCAGTAAAGTATGAAAAAGACAAGGTAGGTTAGGTTACCTGCACTGAATGCAGGAAATTCAAGTTTCAAACATAACAATATGAACGGGAAGTGGATAAAAATACTAGGTATTGTTGGAAAAAAATTAAAACATTCTATCAAATAGCTTTGCAAAATCTAGAAAACACTCTTAATGTTTAAATGCAGCTGATTTACTTTGAAAAGCTTTTCTGTACTCTGAGACTTCGCTTTGTCCATTTTTTTATTCTTATATATACCTACAGAATTCCGGGAATCCCATGTACAAGCCGCCGCTGATACATATCGGCATAGAGAAACACTTGTGCACAATCTGACAAGTCACACGAGACGTCAACATGGTACGTATACGCCAATAAATAAAACATGGAATGAGGGACACGTTCTGAAAGTGCCTCAAGACGTTTTCCCAGCATCATTCTTGCAGGTCAGCAAAGCCACGACAGCAATGGGAACGCGCTGCAGCTCCAACCTTTTCTGGTCAGGTCTCTTTCACGGTGCATCGCCACATTCCGAGGGTGATGCAGGTTACATGCTTTCACCGCTGATGAGAATGTGGGTGATTTGATGAGATGACTGGAAAAAGATCCATCTAAATAATTACTGAGCTGAAGAAAGCAATTGGCCAGCCGTATAAGGTGTTGTATTATCTACAGAAAGTTTTCCATTACGTAGTTTCTCCTTAATTGGCTTGCAGTGTGCAAGTGCCAGTGGAAATAGCGCATTTTTACTGTAGGATGACCAGTCGCAGCTTCATGCTGAGGTCATCTGTGAACATGTGTCCTAGTGGTTCACTTTATACCCATTACAAATTTACTTAGTGCGCTAAAGAGTTTATTAATTAAGGTACAGTAACGTAATGAAAACTTAAGGTTCGAATTCATAGTCGTTGCTTATATGAAAAGGAGATGCTTAAGCAATAAGTATTTCCTTCTGATAAGGAAACGCTTATTACCGTTTGGTATACATAGACGATACTTATATGCTCAGCGCTAAACCATTATTTATTTCCGAAGCACATGTGACAACATGGTTCAGCTGTTTCACAGCCACTCGGATGCGCGAAGGAATGCGTAAACGAACATGCAGGTCCCCACATAGCCAGCCGCCATTTTCATTTTCGTTGTTGTTTTGTTCAAAACAGCTGTTGATCACGTGATAGAAGTTTGCGAGTATTAAATGGTACATTTATTAACTAGTTAACTTTCGTTTAGAATCAAGTAGATTGTAAATTTAGTTAAGGATTTGTAGTAATAGTTATACAGTTACATTAGTTAGGTCGAAAACATGCCTAAAGGAAAACATTTTAACGAGCAGCAAAAAAACCAACTATAAGAGTTGGTGCTGAGATACAAAGACATCGTAGAATGCAGGCAATCGGACGCTGTGTGATGTACTGGCTTTACGTTGCAATTACTCGTGGACAGTTTTAAAACTAAAAACCTGACTTTCCAGCGTAAAGTGTTAGTAGCTAGAAGTATTTACAATATGCGCATGTGTATATGCATGCATGAAAACAAATCACAAATGCGATTACTACACCATCTAGCAGTAATCAGAAAAGCAAAAGCACCCAATAACTTACAATGATTGGTCTTAACAGCGGTTTTACACGCGAAATGGTAAACCTCTGTTCAAGATTTCGATAACCCAACGTATATTTGCGAATTAATGGTAAAGACGCGTGACCTGTTAAATAATCCATTACAGTGGTGCTAATTATGCAAAATAGGCAATTTGATCAGGAAAAGCGCTGCAGCTATGTACTTTATTTATTATCGAAATATTTCCACATTTTATCTTTTGGATTTTATTAAATGATTCTGAATAAGTGCAGCGGAATCTCCTTTTCTAGAGACTTCAGCACTTTGGACAACACATATGGGAAAACGTCTGAACAGAAAACATATGGATAGTGTTATAGCACTGAGATTCTATACATTATTTTTTTCAAGTAAGCCTGTCTCACGTTGCGACTTCATAACCTCTGTTAAGGTTACGTTGTTTAGCAGAGGCATTACAACAATTATTACAACAGCGGCTTTGGTAAACCGATATCGCTTCTTAAATTCAGTATCCCTGTGCATTTCAAGTGAATTTTGCAAATCATCCAAATTCATTTACGCAGTACAATTTCGTTGTGAAATTCTATATAGGTACTTCACGAAATTGCTATTATCGTTAACCTCCGCTGTAGGCAGTTGATGCAAGATGGCGTCGCCTCTCCTTATTGCATATAAGCGGAAGTCGAGCTTCCTTTTATGAATAAGCAGTTCCTTATTCACCTGAAAGACTAGCGTTTGTGTATTAAAAATCGTTGCTTAAGGACTTCCTTGAAATAAGCTACGACTATGAATTCGACACTAAAACTCATAACATCTGACTGAACATAAATGTTTCAAAGATCAATAAAGGTAGTGGTAATACCAGTTACAACACCTCAATTCATTTCACCAAGTGAACAAAACATATTTATGCTGAAGCTACCATTTAAGCATTAACAGAGAAGGGACATGGCCGTCACTTAACCGGCAAAGGAACTGCCCATTTCAAAAGTGTACCATTCGCCTTCGCTGCACTATGGAGGGTGCGACATTTCTTGTGACTGGTGACACTACTGATAAGCCCCGAGAGGCAGCCTCTTATTTTGAGACGAGTAGAGGTTCATTTGTGAGAATTAATCCTAGTTCACAATGGAGCGACAACATGGTTGACCAATATTCTGCATGAACGCGACAAAATCCGCGCAACAAAGTTTGAATTGGAGTTAACATTTATCGCGCGGTATGGCGACATCCACAGAACAGGAGAAGTATTCTTGTTAAGATGGCATCAACCTCCAGGGGAATGCATTGTTTTTCGGAAGAAATATTACATTACCCTGAGTTCTATGAATTGAGTCCAAATGCATACAAAAATACAACGAAAATATGTGTGATTTCGGACTAGCTTTGCGCGATAGTAACAAATTGTGTCGTCCCTTTGCAAACACTAGATTTTGAGGAGCAATATTGTGTCGCATGTCGCTCTGTCGCGTCACTAGGGTCGCTCCATTGTGAATTGGATATTAGTTGTCGTTACATTCCGAGAGGGCGGTGCAGCCAGATAATCCTGCCCTATAGTGTTTGGGAACAGATAAATGGAAATTTGGTGAACATCATGAAAAATCCATATTCAGGTTTAATCACCACCTATATCAGAAGGGGGGATTAATTTTATTCGAGTAGCCGTTTTTAAATAACTGCCACCAATGTTACTGTTCAAGTTTAGAATACAGTACACAAGAACCTATTTTATCCTACCCTCATCAATTCGATTGATTTTTGCTTACTTTTTTTCATCACGAAAATTTGAGCCCCTTGATAAATACATATGAATGCAAAGGGTTGTTATGTTGGCACCGCAGGCAGCTTAGATATTTCCGAAGGACGCACACTTCAAGCTAATAATACGTAGTGACACAGGGCAACAAAACTGAAGTTCATGAGATTATGTTTTATTAGTTTTCATGGAAGTTTTGATAACGGTCATAGACATTTCATCTGGACGGATTTAAATTCTTTTTTCTTCTTTTGCAATGATTCAAATTTAACTACCGCATATCAGAAATTATATTCATTTAAACGCAGTTTCCAGATTACCTCGGGTCCCATCTAGTCTGGATAAACGAGGTTCTTGTGTAATAGTTCTAAAAGTGAATATATAAATACTAAAGTTAACGTTTTTTATGTAAGAAAATCAGGTACTAATTATTTTTCTTGTTGCATTTAGATGCCGTGTTTAACATCTGAAGTCATATCGGCAGCTTTGCCTTTGGAACAATTGCTCATAGACACTGATGTTCACTCACTTTATTGTTAAAGAATTATGGAATAAGAGACCTCCCCCTAGAATTGTTTTCTAGTTACCTAAATGACCGATGCAGTATACAGAATTAGTCCACAAAACAGGGAAGTCTGTAAACAAAATAGAATCGAAAATAAAAACTGTAAAATACGTTGTACCTCAAGGATTAGGACCTTTGCTCTTCATTATATATGTTAACGATATCATCTGTCCACAAGATACAGTTGTAATAACTTATGCGGATGACACAACCTGCATATGCTGGAGCAAAACAGCAGATGCTTTAAATAAAAATCTAAATCATACTGCGAATACGCTAGTTAAATATATTGAATCCATGAATCTAAAATGTAACATGTTAAAAACTAAAGTAATGTGGTCCAGTATATAAAAAACAAATTACCCAAATACAGAAATAAAAATAAACAACAACTCTATTGAAGAAGTTAAATCATATACGTTTCTCGGAATAATAGTAGATAAGAAGTTATCATGGGCTAAACATGTAGATCATATATGTAATGCTGTCAGTAAATCTATATACTTACTTAGAGATTTTCAAAGTTACAAAGACATTAAGCTTTTGCAGACGATCCATTTTGGATGTATATACCCACATTTTAATTATGGGATTGAAATATGCGGTTCAACCGCAAAATATCACATGGACAGGTTGTTAATTCTACAAGAGAAGTGTGTCAGACTGATTTATAACCTAAAAATAAGAGAATCATGCAGAGAGACATTAAAAAATCAAAACACGTTCACGGTTTATTCTCTTTATGTGTATAGAACTATAGTATTCACAATTAACAGGCTTGTATTGATACGAAACAGTCAAATTCAAAATTACAGTAAAGAATCAATGATGACTACCACATATATAGTATTAGCAAGTGTGTCAGTGAAAAGGATTATTGGTGTCAGAGGGATCAAATTATATAATAGGTTACCTAATGAGATTAAAACTTTGACCGATACTTCAAAGTTTAAAAATACATTAAAAGAATATTTGTTAAGTAAATTTATATACAGCTTAAATGAATTGAAAATTATTTATGTAAAATGTAGTACCTGGTATACTTATTGGAGAAATGTATTACTTCTTTACTTGTACTTTTAAGAAATGATGTGTCCAAAATCAAATGTACAAATTGATAAACTTGATTAATAAATTATTATTATTATTATTGTTATTATTATTGTGTAATCTTTGGGAGTTTCTTTATTAAACGTTAAATTCACGCACATATTTGCTTTCTCACCCATATTTCCAGACGCTAGGAAGGATGGGGATAAATCCTGGCTAAAGAAAAATGTCCATCCCTCAGTCGGGAATCGAATCCGGGACCTCTGGATTTTTAAGATAGAATGCTAACTACCAAACCACAGAAGTAATATAATTGTGATATACCATTATACCAGATTTTGTCAAGTCTCCCTTTAATGTACGCCCACTACGAACCGAAGAAGTTACTTATAGTGCAGAACAGTTGTAGGAGATCGCAGCACTGTAAACCGAGCGAGAGGGCTCTGCCATCTATCAACAGATAAATGCAAGCAGGTATACTGGACGGCACCCTATGCCATCTGCCCGTCACTATAGAAACAGAGGTACAGTTGCTTAGCACTAAGGCCCCCTGCGGACGCGTGATGAAGCAAGATGGTATGGTACGGGGATGTAACCTAAAAGGCTAACTGTCCGCCGCACACCGAGACACGAAGTATCTGCTAACATATCCGTCGCGATGTTTACGTAGTTAAAGCGACGTAAAATAAAATAGAAGAAAAATTGTTGTGGCATTAAGTATTTCCGAGATATTATTTATCATTGATTCAAATTTTAAAAGATAAAATTGTCACACAAGCAAACAAAATGCCAATATGAATTGCCCAAAGTGGACCACACAAGAGATGACTGGTAAGCACTTGAAGGGAACAAGTTTGTGGACAAGTGTTGGCAATATGCCCGCCATAAAGTGACATTTCTGTGCACTAATACGCCGAAAGAGATCGTCAAAACATATATGTAATCGCAAACCCAATAAAGAAGAGTTTTTGGTGTTAAAAAAAATAAGTATAGAACTAACAAGCACAATCTCAATTAAGGCGTAAGAGTGTTTGTAAATTGTAATCGCAGTTTCTGAAGTATAATTCAAGGATTTGTGCTGGTATGCTTTATAAAACAAACAACATTTATCGTGTTTTTAGATCGTAGCATACAGAAAGCCATTAATGTTTCATGGATAATATCACCCTTCATGCAAGTATACACAAGAAAAATTAATTGCCAATTTAACTGTAGGCTATGAAAGGCGTAATTAGGAAAAGCCTGTGCAATTAAGGAGTCCTTACACCAAACGATAAAAAGCATAGGTTCTATCCACCTTGTGATGTTTGGAATGCCGAACAGAGGAGCGATTCCTTTCCATGTTCCTTAGGAGTTTTCAGAAGAGTTTTCTACACAACGAGGGAATTAAGTGACTTGTTGGAGTAAGAAAGGACTAAAAAGAACATGGAAAAAGATCGATTCTGTAAACAGCATACGACTTTCTCCATATACTTGTATTGTTATAGCTATTTTCAATTTATTCATACAAAAACTTATTTTTCCCGGAGTTATTCAAATAGAAAAAGCAGATTCCAATTTTACATCAAATAAATTGTGAAAGACTGAAACACATTCTGCATGTCACTGCAGAAAGGAAAGTTTAAGAGTTATGTTAGAAAATGTTGTTCACACTGCAGATATTTTATTGTTCATTTCTTGTATGTTGGTTACATGTTAAATAAAGAACCAGATGTTCCATAAGATGGCGAAACATGTGAGTTATTTTTATCATGTGAATTTAAAACAACCTATAACATTGGTCCTCCGAACCCAGATGCAATCCCCTTGCAACGGCATGAACTACCATTAAAAAGATAATAGATTTGCATAACAAATTGTGTTAGTAATTGTTAAGTACCAAATATAAAACGATTCGCCATTTGTAAACCCTACTACGGCGTATCATAGCATGCGTTAAACACATACCTGGTATCAGATAGGCACAAGAAAGATAACGTAATACAGATTGTGATAACACGCTTCTCACGTTCATTGCTATGCACGTCCGTACAAAATATGTAGCAAATTACAGCGATACATAATTCGCAAGCTAACAAAGCAATAAATTCCTTGCATTGTTGCAACCGCATAGCGCTAGATAACGCGGGAACACACTAGCGCTATCTACCGCCAAAATCTTGTTAGCAGATATCATTCCCCAAATTTTGATAGCAGCAGAATACATTAAATAGATACTAGAAACCCCTACCAAGTTATGATCAAATGAGGCAGAGATTCGGCAGTTGATAAATATATTTCCAGGCCCTTGAATCTCGTAGTGCTCAGCCTAGTATTCTGGATCTTCTCTTGTGTGAACTCTTCTTATCCAGACTTGACAAGAAATTAAGGCTGAAATTTGAAACCATTCATTCACAGGTGGATTCAAGCAAGAAATTGGCTTTTTTAAAAAATACTGCTGCCAGACCCTACAGCATTGCGGTTCAACTCAAGTTTCCCAGCAGAATCAGATTAAAAAACCTAAACAACGATCATCAGCTCAGCTTTCATACGTCACGGTAACAGAGCGATGCTGTATTTGTTCGCAAGAACACCAGCTGCACAAATATCCAGACTTCCTCAAACTATCTCCCGAAGAAAGGGCAAAAAGTGTAAGGGCTAACAAATATTGCAGTTCCTCTCACGCGTGGAATGCATGCAAGTCTAAAATGTCATGCAAAACATGCAATACCACCACACATTGCTTCATCGTAAACTTGAGCTGCCAATGTCAACGCAATCCAACAGTCATACAGCAACTGTTCAAAGCCATTGGAGGCCGATGATTATTATCAAGTGGCTGATCATTCTTTGAGGTGCAAATCAAGGACGCAGGTGCTTTTAAGTACAGCTCTGGTCAAAATTGAAAATTCCCATGGAAAATCACAACTTTTCGCGCCATACTTGACAGTGGTTCTCGGAGTAACTTGATCTCAGAACACGCCGTGCAGCAACTGAGACCGGACAAGAAAAAACCATCAGCAATCTCTTCGCAGGCATTCGGAAAGCTGTCATCCCGAGCTGATTCTTTGGTGAATATCAACGTCAGTTCTACAGTTAACCGTACTATAATTGTGTTCTCGTTATGTATCCATGACTTGGGAAGTACTTTGTGAATATTCCCAGCTGAGGATCTATCCAAAAAGTGTATTCTGCAGAATAGGATAGCCCGGACGAGTCCTTTTCTCAGGCACCATCATTTGTAGCAAAAAACCGTGCTTCAATTAATAGGTGTGCACTCTGAGGAAGGTAGAAAAGAGGATCTGCTAGAGTTAACCCACTCGGAATATTCGACTCTTCATAAGTAATATCTGAAGTGGGAACATTTCCAGTAATCTTCGGAAGAACTATACATTTCATGTTAAGATGACACCAGAACAGCGAGTATGTGAGAAATGCTTCAATAAAACTACTAAAAGAGATGAAACAGTACATTTCATTGTTGAACTACCTCCAGAATAAGTCTAGGAAGTTCATTGGACACTGCTACTCAACGGTTTCATTTGCTGGAGAGAAAACTGCAAGCAAATAAGAAGCTGCGTAAAGATTGTGTTCGGTTCATGAGGGAATATAAATCTCTTGCGCACCCGATTGAGCTGAAAACTGAATCTTCACTTCAAGGGGCAGAATACTTCATCCCTCATCATGCTGTTCATAAAGAATCAAGCAGCAAACCAATATAAGAATAGTTTTTGATGCCTCAGCTAAAATTGACAACGAGGTATTCTTAATGATATGTTGATGATTGGACCTACAGTACAAGAAGGTTTCTGTTCACTGATCACACAATTCCGACACAGAATAGCTTTCATTGCGGATTTTGCTCAGAGTCCTCTTTATCAGGCTTGAGGTTCTTTTACGTACCGTAAATCTACAACACGGGACCAACGGCTTTACTTCCCTTCCGAAGGGAGCCATGCTAAGGATTTTCACGCCCGAAACAATCCTTCGCCCTCCGCCGGGTTTGGGTCCGCGACCTCGGCCACGAGATGTCTTCAACAGCTTGCACAAGATGAGGAAGTGCACTTCCCTAAACCTGCATCCACTCAAAAACATGACTTTTACGTAGATGATTGTCTTTCAAATACGGACATCCTGGAGGAAGCTCTAGAGTAGCGAAAAAATTGCAAAACTTTCTCCAACGTGGTGGATTCAATTCGCGGAAATGGTGCATAAACAAATCAATACTTCTGGAATCAATCCCAGAAGGCTTGAGAGACGCAAACAATTCTCCAACCACAATGACTGATGTGCTACATATCTTAGCACTGAAATGGAACCCTTCTACAGATGAATTCCAAATCAACTGTTGTCTAGACTCACATCTCACTCAAATTGAAAACGAAATCCACACAAAACGAACTTGGGCTGATTAGACCCGTGGTTATTGTTTCCCAGATATCTCGGATATCTATAACGGATTTATCCAAAATGGCTTACACCATAAACAAAGTTATTTCAAATAAGTTGTGTGTTTTAACGTTATCTACATTTTTTTGTGTAGTACGTTTTCTCTATCGCTTAACGTTTACCAGCTATACAAGATTATAAAAAATTCCTTTGGAATGAAGAGGACTTGACGGGCTATTCCCAGAAAATTCGAGATATACATTTTATTTGTCCTGTAATTATCTATTCTGTAATTATAAAATAAATTTCGAAAAATGCTCCATGTAAAGGGTAATTTGGGATGGGGATTTCTTCCTTTAAAATCTTCGTGTCGCATCTTTGGAAGGTACTGAACTTAAATACCAAGTCTGGTATTTATGCGACTTTTTGTTTTTGAGTTATGTGTTCACAGACACACATACAAATATACATATGGATATTTTTCTAAAAATGCTTTTTTGGGTTCAGGGGGCCTCAAAACGTATATTTCCGATGAAATTTCGACGTAGAATTCTTGGTTGGAATGCAATATTTCCTCTCCTTATACGTTGTAGAGAAAGGAATAAACCTTCGTAGAATATTTGTATAGCCACGATAGAGAGCAGAGAAAGTCATGAGAATGTAACAACATTTTTGAGCGCCCACCTGTGTAGTGATTTATGGAATGCGTTTCCGATTTTCGCGTTTTTGTTTCATATAGAATTTTGAAATATGCTTATTCCTTCTAAACAAACCTGTACTGTCTGTGAATCACGCTGAATATTACTACAGATGTTTAATACACATTTTGTTGTAGGCAGAGAATGAAAATAAAAAGGACAATCAACTCTCGATATGCTAGCCACAATTTTTTCACGAGCTCACAAGACCGAAAACAACTACCACTTAATACCCTGATTAAAGGCCATGTACCGCCAAAGTTAAACTTGCTAAACTTTATGACCCATCATCTCAGAAATAAATAAGATATCAGAATTAAATGTTAGCTGAATGTAGATGGATGCTTTCTAAGTTCATTTATCTGATTTTGTAGAATATTGTTGTTTATTAGCTAAGATAGGATATATTTCCTAATAATACTAGTTTACATTACATTGTTATCAGCAATGAATTGCTTAAAAATAACCAGCCATCTCATTAACATCAAAATACACCCACAACAACAATAATTGAGGCTTTCCTCTTCATAAAATTTAATTTAGCTATGTTCAATACATTCTGAGAAAACTGGTATATCAGAAAATGTCATTCAGATACAAAGTTGTTCAAAAATAGGCGAAAAACAACTCGCAAACATTTGCAAGTAAAGAAATGACATGGCTTAGACACACGGTAGCTGTCATATTCATCAGTAGTACTGATTTTAGATAAAACTTTACCCTTAAAGATGAGCTAAAATTTAGCTCCCTATTCCGACCAATGATGCTGTTATCTTTTCTGCGAAGTGGTGCAAAAATCACAGCACAAAATGGTAGACGCAAAATATGCTGCTACAATGTTAAATACTCGTGAGTCATTTGGATTTCCAGGTGTCACTCCTTATTTAGTTGACTGCCAATTTGTTTTTCTCACGCTGCTGAGTGATGCGGCGCATGTTGCGTATTGGCGAATCGCAAGTGGAAGATCTTTTCGCTACCAGAATTTACACAGCTATTTCGCAAATGTTTAATACCATAAAAAGTTAGTTGCACACCAACTAGTATGTTATAAAGAGTTCTACACCTTTTCCGCTGTAGTACGTTGAGGCAGTATTTTTAACACTTAAATGATTTCAGTCTAATTATATAATATAAATTCAATATCAGCCCGCCTTGAAGCAATATGTGTATGTAATAATTTGTAAAATGTATGTAACAGTCATTGCATACGCTTATATTATTGTAAGCATGTTCAATAATGTTATGTGAATATATTATGTAATTTAATAATGTAGGAGCTGTGAGGATAATAAGTTAAAAGTTGCTAACAATGAGGTAACCTTGAGGCAATAATGAGTTTGATAGTTTAACAATACTACTTCTGGTTCTTGGAAGTAATAATGTAATTTTAGTAACAGTTTATAAAATAGCCAATCAACAACCAGAAAAAGCTTTAGTTAAATCAAGGTATTCTATTGGAGTAGGATTAGCCAATCAGAAACTGAAAAGGAGAAAAATTTACAAATTTAGAGTTTAGTTGCCTGCAGACAACGTTACTAACAAGACGCAAAAAGTGTCCTTAAGAAATATAATATGTATTTGTGTGAGACGAAAAATAAGTTTACGTGTTAAAAAGTGTAATTAATGAATAAAAAGAATCTCACAGCTCTCTATATCAGTGAAGTGTTATTTTAATTGTATCAAGCATTAATAAAAGGAGTGAAGTAAAATTATAATCTGTGTAAGCCTACATTCTTGTCGCATCACAACCCTGCTAAGAGAAACGTGCCTCGAACAATAATACTGACGCAGCCGAGGCAAACATAAATATTTAATACTTAAAGAAACAGTCAAATTACAAAGTTAATATTTTTAAACTTGGTGCAAAGACCACCTGAAAGTACATTTGGGGCGAAGGCTACCGGAAACTGTTTACTATACGTGCGGTTGCAACTACTACAAGTTCGACTCCCCAACAGTTGAAATATAATACAAATTCAGCAATTCCAAACTACTTCAAATTGACGCCCAAAGCGTGGTGCAAATAACGTAACAAACCACCTCTTCAACGTTCTGTAAATACTTTATAGCTTTCAGTTTATAGAAATGGAGAGGTCTTCATAAGCTAACAGAAAATGCAAGATAAACATTTTGATTGTAGCGATTGTTTGGTATGAGGATAATACTTCGAAAATCTTTATCTTAGTCTCCCCACATTTTAAATATGAAACTTCGTACTACCCAAATTTGAGTTATGGTGTTGTCTCTCTTCCTGTACACACAAACTCGCGTGCGTAATATTTTTCTAAAAATATGATGTTACATCCATTTAACTTTTTCTGTGAACTATCCTATATTTTTATATAACTTCTGTAAACTGGTTTTTCTATATACTTCAAGTTAATCGAGATAAACCTTGCAAGAATAGTTTCATTACACATTTTGTTGTGGGTATATGGATGATAGAGGTTATGTGCTGGCCTTGAAATTCCTTACTCTTTCCATGACATAGCGAGAAACAGCTGGATAGCGACAGCACTTTAAAAATAACACAATATTGCACAATGCAAAACAATAATAACGGATATCTCTATAATTGCTAATGTTCACAAAAATATATTTTTTAAAAAATTGTATATTATAAAGATATCTTCATTTTTGTAGCACTTCTTGTCCATCTCTTAAGATTTACCAGTTATACAAAATTGTATACAAACTCCCTTCTGAATGAAGAGGACCTCTTAGGCTATTTCCAGAAAATTCAAGATATGCGTTTTATTGTCATGTAAATGGTATTTTAATGAAAATAATTACAGCCATTTTTTTAAAAAATCAAAAAATTTCTAAAAATTTTCCTTGTTAAGAGTAGGTGGAGGGGCTTTCTTGAAAATGTTCCTGTCGCATTTTTCGAAGATACTGAACACAATTGCTAAGTTTGCAATTTATCCAGCGTTTCGTTTTCGAGTTATGTTGCTGAAACACATATAGACCTTTTTTTCAGGGGGCCTAAAAATATGTACTTTGGTATCGAAATAGTGGATGAAGGACAATACTAGGTACGTCGTTGAGAAAATACAAATACCATTTTTGATTCGGTGGACCTGAAGAGATGCATTTCCAAGGGAATGTCTATATTAAATGTTTGGATCGATTGCAATACTGCCTGTAGATCACATTTTGCTGCCCACGCAACAAAAACGACTAAAAAATGTTTAGGGAACATCGCCATTTACACCTTTATTATCGAACTAGGAAGCTGAAATGCTGTCAAACTGGTTTCTTTGGTGATGGCTTCATGGAATGTTTTTTTTATTGTTAATAGAAATGTATTCTACCTCTGAAGACTGTTAAGAAATTAATTAAGGAGTTACTTTTGTGCTTTATTTTTCAGTAACGTACTTCGACTCTATCAGGAGAGTACACATAAAGGCAGTATATTACATTTAGTACTTCTACGTGAATTGCTTATGATTGTTTGAGGGAAGATCATATGATTTAGTTTAGCGATGGGAAGATGCCACTATTTCTCGATACCAATATTCCATACTTGATACTCACTTTATAAAAAAATCTGATGTGTTACACTCACATGACCTTCTCTACTCTTGTTCAAACTATTTCTACAAACGGTTATTCTCCATCTACTTCATGTTAATCGAGATAAACATTTGCAGACTCTATCTTATTGCTAATTTTCTTGTAGATGTAAGGGGAATATATGTTTACAAGGGCAATATAGAAATACAGTAGCCTTTAAGCACATACATATCTCTTAATAGCTGGTTGCTAGGTGCAGCACCATTCCCTTTGCCACAGATTAATACTCTTTGCCTATCCAAGACAAAAAAAATGAATAACGAATTCCCATTTGAGAAAATAAGTATTGAAAAATTTAAGGGAATAACAAGCAATATCTCGAAAATGGTTCACTCAACAAAAAAATGTATATGACATAAATTGTGTATTTTAACGCGATCTACATTTTTTGTGTAGTAAACTTTTGTCTATCTCCTATGGTTTACCAGTTATGCAAAAGTAGTTCACAATGAAGAACACTTTTGGAGACATTCCCAGAAAATTCAAGATATACGTTTTATTTGTCATGAAAATATCTTAAACATGTGATATTTTAATCAAAATCGTTAGAGCCGTTTTTGAGAAAATTAAAATTTTCGAAAAATCTTCTATGTAAAGGGAAATCTGGGGTGGGGGGATTTTCTTGAAAACCTTCGTGTCGCATCCTTGGAAGATACTGAACCTAAATAGCAAGTTTGGTGTTTATCCGACTGTTCGTTTCTGAGTTATGCTGTTCACAGACAGACACACTCACAGACAGACACACACACGGACAGACACACACACGGACATGTTTCCAAAAATGCTTTTTTTGGATTCAGGGGGTCTCAAAACATGTATTTCCGGTGAAGTCTCGGTATCGAATTTTTGGGTGGAATACAATACTTCCCCTACTTACTATACGTACTAGAGAAAGTAAAAAACTCTATAGGCGATTACTTGTTTACTGAATTGTGTTCTTATTAGCAGTTTTCTGTGTATAAACGCTGTAACCAATTTTGAATTGTATGCTAATTTCGAAATTGTTCCTGTTTGAGACTCTTCAATTGGCAGAATCTTTTTTGTCTTGATAATGCCACAGGTTATATATATTGTTAGTCAACAATGATATCGATAACAACAATAAAACTAATAAAAACAATTAGTTCTTTGCTTCCTTTTTATGTGACTATGTTTCATGGTGAAAACTTTCTTTAGGACTTTCTATCCATATTATGGAAATTAGTTATTTGATATAACTGTAAGCTACGCTCGTGACTCGAGTCTGATTTGCGTAAACAAATCAACAGATGGTAGAACAGAACAAATATTTCTATGGGTTGTATTATTTCACTTAAGTTCTGATTTGTTTATGCCGAATTCATAGATTTTGGTCACCAGATTAAGTAAATGTTAAAGTGGCTATTCAGGAATGTAATTTAGTGCGACGGCTAAATCAGTTTCGTTCACAACTCAGTTAACGCTGTAAGTTACATGAGTGCCTCCACTCATTCCTCCATTGTTTCGCATGTTTCTTTTAGAGACAAGAGTCTATGGAATGTAGCATTGATTGACCCATAGGAAACGCAGTCAAGGTTTATCAGAACTATACTCCAGCAATTCTTTGGGGACTCGTGGGAGGCAATAACGTGAAGTCTCGACTCTTTCATTCCTTATCTAGCCTACAGTTAAGCGCAAAAACTTTCAATAATGTAAAAGTATCCAAGGTTTATCTCAAAGTATTAGACATACTTCAATATCACCGAGTATCGTGGTCCCACCCCTAATTTAGTTCCTAGCTGTGCCATGTTAAATTTAGACTGTTGTTTCTTCAAGTAGGTAAAATGTTAGGATAAAACTTCATGTGCAGCGTTCGATTATGGTACACAATTTGTTAAAAACAAACTTTTAATTGGTTCCCGTCCTCTTTAGCACACTTTTTGGTTAATACATTTTATTTTTATTACGTTCTGTGATTCAAAAATATGAAAGAACCAAGTGATTATTATTTTCATTTGTGCTGAAAATTTCAATTGTGCACTAAAAATAGTTTCTTAAAAAAAGGAGCTAGATGATATTCTAAATTTTTTAGAACGATTATATTTTCTAACTACTTCTTGTATATCTTGAAAGTGTTATAGTGGTGGGGGTGTGGTGCTGAAAGTAACCGATAAGACTACATCATCGTCGCCAATGTGTCGGAATGGATCATGCAGGAGTTCTTTTAAATGTCGGTAAATATAACAGCATAAGTCTGTCGTATTTAAACACACTTAAAAACTCAATGTTATGGGCAACTTGGTCAGAGAAAACCAGCGCTATAGAGAGCAGTAATACCAATGAGACTCATACAATTAAGGATAGTTATTCAACATCTTCATGAGTTAGAAGTTGGGGGGATCTCTAGTAACTGAGCACACCACCACATGTACTGTCAGTGACTCAGGAGATTGACTTTGTCCTTGAACTGCAAGCGTGTAGTGGACTGGGAGCGTCTTGCGCAAGATGTAGATAGTGCAACACCAACAGTTCAAAAATATTGTCAACAAGTGCAGTCTTACTGCAGGCAGTGTCAGAGGATGCTACAGTGTTAAAACGCGTTGTATCGCGAGTGTCAAATTAATATAATCCATTAGTGAAATGGCTAACTTTCGGAAAAAGGGAAAAACCATTCATAGCAAGGCTCGCGAAATAATAAACCATGTAAACGAGCAATGCAGAAAGGAAGCAGAGCAGAAACAACTAATTCTACCGATTTCGCGAGGGATGAGAGAACAGGCAATTAGTGCGGTGTGTCTGTGGGAACAATTAAGAATATAAGACAAGAAATTGCGAAGAGAACAGAAGGAAGCCCTTTACGCACTGCAGGCAAGACAAGACCTCCAAATCCAGAACGAAATATAAATATAGGCGATTTCGACATGTGCTCATTAAGCGGACAATAATGGACTTCTACGTCAATAAAAAGATAGTTCTGACATGCAGAAAGTTACTCCTGTAGTTAGAAGTAAGATACAATTTCCTTGGAGGGAGAGTTAAGGAGAGTTATTCGGAAATTGGGATTTAGATGGCGCAAGTGCCGAGGAAAGCGAACAATCTTAATCGAAAAGCCAAGAATTGTTGAATGGAGATGCAAATACTTGGCTGAGCTAGGGGAACACCGAAGTCAAGGCAGGGATATCGTTTAATAATTTAACATTCAAGAAATGTTGGCAAGCTGATGGGATCACAGGGGTGCTTACTGATGTTAATGCAGGAAACACTCATTGACCAAGAGAAAAGGTATTTAAGATTGACCGCATCCTTAATGCACATGGACACTCCACTCTGTATCTGCCGCCTTACAATTGCGATCTTAATCCCATTGAGGTTGCATGGGCGACAGTAAAGCACTTCATAAGAGAGCGCAACGTTAATGGGGAATTTTCGTTATTTCGTTTATTGAGTTTAACCAACGAAAGAATTTCTGCGGTACCTGCAGAACACTGGGTAGGATATCACCGGCATGTTAGAAAATTAGAAGATGGTTACTGTCCATGGATCGTGTGGTTTCTGATGTGATCGATCAGATTATTATTTCAAATGCAAACGACAGTTCTTCTGATGAGCAAGAAGGGATATCATCCGATGACTCGGACTCCGAATCATCTGCATCGATCTTGCATACCCTTTGGATTAATGAGGTTAGTAAAATAATATTCCACATGTATAGTGTCGTAAATATATTGTTTTACGTGTATACACGCGTTACAAGTTCACTTATTGAAATTATGATCATAATTGTTTTGTTTGATGCGGTAATAATGTAATATTGATGTTACTTCGCCTAATATTTGTTGTCGCGGAAAGAAAGGATAAGTACCTTTGGAACAGGGTGTAAACAATAAAGCGATAGGAAAGAATAACACTACCCTCTCTCAGGTTCGCTTACGTCAACCTCAAGGACAAAGCTAAACTCCTGAGTCACAGACAGTAGGTCATTTTTGCTTGAAATGTGACCCAGAAGGAAGGAATGAAGGGGAGACCCGAGGCTAGCTCTGCCTAAGCTACTCGCAACCCGGGGGTCCCGTGGTAATCGAGGCAGCTCCCAGGAAGGAAGAGGTCCTAGCAGTCCCGCCAAACGCCAAGGAGAAACTTTTCCAGAGCAGAGACTCCATCGTCCTGCCGCAACACACAAACCGCCGTCGCCTGGTTCTACAACCCTGAAAATAATGAGGCGAGACAGATGAAAGGAAATGATGGTGCCAGGAAACGGACAGAAAATTCAAAGTAGAATGGGAACCACCCCAGCATTCGCCTACCGACCCATGGTCAGAGTGACCAGCCCGACGAGAATGCGAACCTCACACGATATCACGGAACATCTTCAGAAACAACTTACGTTAGCACATAACACCCTTAACCTGTTCAAGTCACTGTAGGCTAAAGGAGTACTGTGATTTTGCTAGATGTGGAAACTCTTAATAATGTGGGTAAAATCAATATAATTTCACAGAAATGTTTATTGTTCAACAGTTTCAGTCAAAATGCAGATGTGAGGTTATTTTACCTATGTAATATTCATTTGAGCATTTATTTGTTAGGACGTTAAGACCAAAATTATATTACGTTATGTGGTTGTGTCATTAGCCTCACGTGTGGGGATGGAGTGATAGGTTTCCAATTTCCTGGAAATATGGACGTGAAAATAAGTTGCCTCTCACAGTTGCGGCAACATATTTATTCATCATACTTTTAAAATTGAGTTTTCACAGCTTGTACGCAGATTTTATTACTTTCTAATCGGTTAAAAGTCGCTATAGTAGAATTTATAAGCTTTAGTTTTATACATTATGCAGAATGATGTTCAGGGACCGTCCCAGAATGAAAATACATATTCCAAGTTGTACCTGAACAGTTTTGTATCTGTGATTAAAGGTACTAGATTGAACTGTTCGTAACTTCAGGCTTTAGAAATCATTCATTTAATGACTAATATCAGTATACCACCTTTGCTTTAACCTTTTATGGGCCAACAAGTAAATAACGATTAGCACTATAGGTTAAAACACAACAGAAAACAAACGCGACCCAAGCTCTCCGAGCAACAATTCAGCATCACTAACAAAGAAGTTCAATTATTGCTAAACAGTGGCCAACTATATTCATTGTCCATTAAAGATGGTACTTTTCACAGAACTTGTTAAAAGCATTTAACACAAATGTCTTCTTTCTATTTCCCTCGTTTATGTTTTCTACAGTGATTCTCAGCCGGAAGCCGGAAACAAACTGCAGCGCCTGCGCATAGCCTCTTAAACCCTCTGCTATAACGGTCCATGTAGTTATAGGTGAACCTGAACAAACACATTTAATTTCATAAATTTAACTGTTACAATAATGAGTTTTTTTTTTAATTTCTTTGCACGAGAATAACCATAAAATGTTACGATCTGAACCGAACTGTTTTTTATAGAGGGAGAGACGACTTGCTAAGCGGGAAAGGTTGTAATTTGTCCACCAGTAAATGAGATACTGTCTTGTCACGTGGTTTTGTTTACTTCTCCTTTCAGCTTATAGTGAAAAAAGGTATAGCATCACAGTGGAATACTGTAGGTTAGACTACTCTTCTGTTCTTGCTTGATACACCATATAAACACGACGTGCTGCAAAGTAAAAACCTCTACGTGCCAAAGCGCTCGGAGTGCAAGATATGTTCCTTATACAAAATAAGACCATAACTCAGAAAATAATAGATTTACGACCAATGTTTATAGGAGCTGTTTTTCTTCTTCTTTTTTTGTATACTACCTCCTCTGTAAACACTGGGACCTTTTGTTTCCGGACACCTGGTGTATATATGATCATTTACACTCCTGACATAATTGAACTGGGCTTTTGTACTCTGCTTGCTTCAAAAAGTTATTTTTCCCATCATAATTGAAATAGGCAATTCCTGTGCTTCGTGCTACCAAGTGGAAGCTATGCAATGCAGACTGGCAGTAGTTTAGAAATACCATTAAAAATACTACTAAACGGCTAAGTACCACCTGGCAATTTTTTTTCTAACATATCAAGAGCATTATTTGGGATTTCACAGCAGTTATAATTCATGCTGCAGACATCAGTGATCTTAAAATAAGTTTAATTCCAACTTGCGAGTACTGGAAATAGCATTAATAGACGTCCAGGAAATTCTAACTGCCTTAATTCAAATTCTCAAATAGCATAGTTTTGTATAAAATATATTAAAACACTGTTATAATAATTTATTTACCCTTTATTTGCTGTTCATTGTTTTGTTATACAGTGGTTACAATGCATTTTATGATTTACTACTCATTGTCTCATTGCGTTATTACTGGGTAATCATTTGAAACTCGCGATATAAACTTTAACAAAACTAACATGGGCTAAACATACATAAACTTTATATAGTGATGTCAGCAAATCAGTTTATTTATTAAAATTATGGAGTCATCTATCCGCACACGTTATATTGAAAGAATTATGGGGTGGTGCAGGAAAAACGCATATAAAAAGGTTATTTGTTCCGCCAAAAAAATGTTTGAAAATAATATATAATCTCATATAAAGAGAACACTGTGTGAAAATATTTATTCAGAACCAAATGCTAATTTTATACTCACTATATGTATACCGTGTAGTCCTATCCTACTGATAAATAGCAAAAAGTAATGAATTTCACTCCTGTAATACCAGAAGTAAAACCGACTACCATAAATCAATATGCTTAAAAAGTATCAGACAAAGACATTGTGATGGGATTTAAACTTTATAATAAATTACCAGCAGTATTAAAATCATTATCTGGAACAAAACATTTAAACGCCAACTGAAAACTTTCCTTATTCTCAAATGCTCATATGATCATTATAAATTGTAAAATTTTGTGTTTCCAATTTACTCTGTGATGATCAAAGCTGCTCAAAACGTTGTTTAAAACGACACGTAACTATAATGTTATTTTTCTTTGTATATTTGTTTTGTATCGACAAGGATCATTTGTACAGAATATACAACAAATAAATTGAATTTAATTGAATTAAACCTAAACAAATTTAAATGGAAAAAAATGTGTTGCATTCGTGCGAATTTCTCTACTCATTATTCTACCAACTGTTTTTACAAAATCTTGCTCCTCTATCTACTTCTTGTTAATCGAGATAAGCTTTCCTTAAATTTTTAGACATTTCATATTAGATATAAGGACACAGTAAATAAAACGATAGTCAGATTTTTAAAAAGCGTGTCACTGTGTATTAGCTTTGAAATTCTACACTCTTTTTATGACCACGAGAAAAATGAATAGCGACTTACCACTGGCAAAATGTATAAGTATCTGAAAATTCAAACTAATAATAAAGTATATCTCGAAAATGGTTAACGCTACAAAAAATGTATTTGACATAAAATGTGTCCTTTAAAGGAATATACATATTTTGCGTCATAAGACTTTGTTTATATCGTACTGTTTACCAGTTATACAAAGATTATTCAGAATGAAGAGGATTTCAAAGGCTATTCCCAGAAAATTCAAGATATACGTTTATTTGTCATGAAAATATCAAACATATAGTATTTTAATAAACCTCGTTTAATATTTGACCACATTTTTGACCTAATCAAAAATAACGAAGAATTTTCCATGTATAGGGTAGCTTGGAGTGGAAGGATTATCTTGAAAATCTTCACGTCGCATCCTTGGAAGATTTGGTATTTAAGTTTTTTAGTTATGTTTTCTAAAAAATGGTTTCTTTATTGGATTCAGGAAGTATCCAACATTGTAGTTGTTGCAGCCCCACGTATAGGGAGCCAAGCTTGCAGTAGTTTAATTGTTGTAGTTGTTGCACCACGTATGGTATACCAACTTGAAGCTGTTTTAGACTACACACGTAATGGATGCCAATTTTGCGGGAGATTGCTTCTAGGAGTGTTCGCCCCACGTACAATACAAACTTTTCGGTGAACTTCGTCCCACGTTTACTTTTCCGGTGGCCTTCGCCCACTCGTTTAAAAATCAACTTTGTATTTTAATGTTTATTTATTTATTTATTTATTATGTATGTATACCTCGGATGCTCAGTAGTATTTTTTTAGAGCACGTACCTCTTAGCAGGACTGGTACGGCTAAAGAACAAGGCTTACACAAATTATAATTGTATTGTACTTTTGTTTTATTAATCCTGCACACGAATAAATAACACTTCGCTGATATATCCTACTAAAGTGCTGTGAAATTATTGTTATTTGCACTTTTAACAGGTAAACTTTATATTATCCTCATCGCTATGAAATTTCATGTCTCACACTGAACCCGTACAAAATCTAAGTGACTGCTTGGGTATGCTATCTTGTAGCGTCTACCGCCTGATTTTGTATATTTCCTCTATTTCAAGTCTCTGATTGCCTAAGCCTACTCCAATAAAATACTTTTATTTAACTTCGGCTTTTCTAGTTTTTGATTGGCTATTTATAAACTTTTTTTTAAATATTACATTATTGTTCCAAGAATTATTAGTAGCCTTTATTAAACTTTCTAATTTATTATTGCCTCAAGGTTGCCTCATTATTAGCAACTTTCGGCTTTTACTTTGTAATTCTGTTTGCTACGGAAAGCAGCTTGCTTCTATTCTCACAGCTCCACATTGTTAAACTACGTAATACATTCACATAACATTATTATCTATGTACATAATAATATAAATCTAATACAATTACTGTAACATGCACTTTATATATTATATTATACACTAATTGCTTTAAGGCGGACTTATTATATTTTATATTATATAATTAGACATATCATTTAAATGTTAAAAATACTGCCTCAAGATGTATTTTCGATGAAATCCCCGTATGGAATTTTTGGATGGAATGCAACGCTTTCTCTGCTTGCTAAGGTAGGTAGCAGAGAAAGTAAAAATATGGGTATCTTTTCTTCTATCACACAAAAGTTTAATTTCATGTTGTGGCTCATGTCTTCGAGGGAGGTGTAGGCTTCAGCCGCATAGAAATTTTCCTTTCAAAGTTGATGCGTGATAAAAAGAAATAAACAAAGAAAAAACCATCAAGAGAATCGTGAAAGGAAGAATTTTAACCACAATTAGGATAGAGTTCAGGGTCGATCAATTTCTTTTGCGCGTTTTACTACTCGCTGCTACATTAATTCAGGAGAAAGTACAACATCTAGTCCAGTCACATAAATATGCTATGTGTATCTCTCTAGACATTCCCTGACAAGCAGTACAGACCACTAACCTAGAAGAAACACATCTCCGGATAACTACTCAGTATACAGGAATCCATGAATTCAAATTAAGTAATGGATGCTGAGTAAACTCCCACGTGTCATTTTCCAAAGTGAATGTAGTATTATTTATAAGCACAGAAACCGAGTCTGTACTTTTTTTTTTAAATGGAGTAAACCAACGGGACAACAGTCATGTTAAAATTTTATTGTGGTTTTAGGATTATTTTAATTTAAAATTCGTTTTATTATCCTTCCTTTAACAATTTTCGAGGATAAAACCAGGCCCATAGACATCATAAATATGGGAGAGGGAGAGACAATCTCTCACATATTTATATAATTCAAAACTCTGCGATATTGCTTTTTCTGAGTATTAAGGTCTTCTTCTTGAACTTACCAGAAACATCAAAAACATATCTCAATTGAATACAAAACAAAATCAAAATGCTTCGTGTAACAAACAGTTTAAAGCTTTTCAGGGGCTCAAAAAAGGCATTTTACTTTGAATGACTCATTCAAAAGATTATGACAAGAGATTGAAAGGTGCATAAATAAATAAATAAATAAATAAATAAATGGACCTGTACTTATGTATTCTGTAAATAAAATGTTTAAAACTGCATCCAAATCAATATCACTGGACTTTTGCACAGAAAAATCTGATGCGTGGAATTTGACTTCCTCTACTCTTTCTTCTACAAAATATTCTTACAAAACCTTACTCCTCTATCTACATCTTGTTAGTCGAGATAAACTTTCATTACACATTTTGTTGTAGGTATAAGAAGGATACAAGAGGCTAAAGCGTTAGTCAGATTTCCATGGCCATAAAAGAAAGGAAGAAGAAAAAATCTGTGTTACACTCACATGACTTTCTCTACTCTTGTAAAAACTATTTTTACAAACGCTTATTCTCCATCTACTTCATGTTAATCGAGATAAACATTTGCAGATTCTACCTTACTGCTAATTTTCTTATAGATGTAAGGGGAATATATAATTACAAGGGCAATATAGAAATACAGTAGCCTTTAAGCACATACATATCTCTTAATAGCTGGTTGCTAGGTGCAGCACTATTCCCTTTGCCACTCTTTGCATGTCCAAGACAAAAAAAATGAATAACGAATTCGCATTTGAGAAAATAAGTATTGAAAAATTTAAGGGAATAACAAGCAATATCTCGAAAATGGTTCACTCAACAAAAAAATGTATATGGCATAAATTGTGTATTTTAACGCTATCTACATTTTTATGTAGTAAATGTTTGTCTATCTCTTATGGTTTACCAGTTATGCAAAAGTCGTTCACAATGAAGAATACTTTTGGAGACATTCCCAGAAAATTCAAGATATACATTTTATTTGTCATGAAAATATCATAAACATATGATATTTTAATCAAAATCGTTAGAACCATTTGTGATAAAGAAAATTCACATGACCTTCTCTACTGTCTATTTTTATTAGTGGTTATATAGACTATTCTTACTAAAGGTTGTTTTCTATCTACTACATTTTAATCCAAATAAAATTTGAAAAAATACCCGCATTATACATTTCGTTACAAATACAAAGACAACAGCGAGAGCCAAAGTTTTAGGAACTGGACCCTATATGCGGGTCTTAAAATTTCATACTGTTTCCATGTTATCGCGAGAAACAACTGAAAACCGAAGGGACTTACTTATTTTAAGTAAATTGTGTATTTTAAAGAGATCTACATTTTTTGTGTGGTACGTTTTCGTTTATCGCTTAACTTTACAAGTTATACGAGATTATACAAAATTCCTTCTGAATGAAGACGACTTCCGAGGCTATTCCCAGAAAATTCAAGATATACGTTTTGTTTGTCAAGTAAATACCTTTACCGTATAGTATTTTAATAAAATCGTTAGTCATTTTTTAGAAAATCAAATTTTCGAAAAATGTTCCACGTAAAGGATAGTTGGGGTGGGGAGATTCTCTTTAAAATCTTCATGTCGCATCCTTGGAAGATACTAAACTCGAATACCAAGTTTGGTGTTTACCTGACTTTTCGTTTTGGGTTATGCTGTTCACAGACACACAGGCACACACACAGACATGTTTCCCAAAATTCTTTATTTGGATTCAGGGCGCCCCTCAAAACATGTATTTCCGATGAAATCTCGGTATCGAATTTTTGAGTGGAATGCAATACTTCCCCTACTTACTATACGTAAAAAACTTAAATTGAGTTTTATTCATGGACGCTCTTTAACTGCTATGGTCGTTAGCGTTCCATTCTATATTGGGCGTGAAAGGCCTATAATGTTGCTCAGAGGCCTCTTTATCAGGCTTGAGGTTCTTTTACGTGCCGTAAATCTACGACACGGGACCACCGGCGTTACTTCCCTTACGTCCGAAAAAAATCCATCGCCCTCCGCCGGGTTTGAACCCGCGACCTCGGGAACTAGAAGCTAGAGTAGTAGAGAAAGTAAAAAGAATAACGAAAATGTTTTCATCTAAACAATAGTTTGCGGTGGGAAATGTAGAAGTAGAGGGATGATGATGATGATGATGATATGCGGTTTAAGGGCGCTAAACTGCTATGGTCATCAGCGCCCTTACAGTGTATAAAAGATAAGGTCAAAATATAAAACAGGTAAAAGAACCGCATATTTAAAAACGGGACCCAAACCCGCGATGATCAAAAAGCTAAAACTAACAATATAACAATAACAAATAAAACAATAACAATAATAACAATAACAACAATAATAAAAACAATAATAACAATAACAACAATAATAAGAACAAGACAAAGATCTGAAAAAAACACACTAAAAGCATAGGCAGTAAAGGATTAAAACGTGTCAGGAACTGTAGAATGCGAGGGACATGAGCGCCATATGTCCACTGGGGATAAGAGTTCCCATAAAAAACCGACAGGATAAAAGTACGAAGCTAACAGACGCCCAACGCATTAAATGCGCAGATTAAAATCACTGTCATGAATAAAACGTAAAACACATTCCACAGCATGCGTGTCGTCTGCCAAAACGTTGGCTAGGCCAACAGGCAGACCCACACGAGCACGCAATGCAGCTAAAACCTGACACTCTGTTAAAATGTGACGCACCGTTAAGGGCACGTCACACTGCCCACAGAGTGGCGCGGGGTCACCACTCAGCAAATACTTATGACTAAAAATGCAATGTCCGATACGAAGGCGTGTTAAAATTACCTCTTCCCGACGAGAAGCACGGGAAGAGGTAGCCCAGACTAACGGGAGAGGCTTAACCTCCCGCAACTTGTTCCCCCGGAGGGCCGTCCACTCATCGCTCCAAAGCGAGAGGATGCGGCGACGTAAAACAATAAACAAATCTGACGAGGGAACAACAGAGGTAAAACGTCTGGGTGATAAAATCGCCGACTTGGCAGCGACATCGGCAGACTCATTACCTGAGATGCCCACATGACCTGGAATCCACAAGAAGGAGACGCTGATGCCAGAGACATCAAGCGAGTGGAGCAGGTCATGAATGCGCTGTACGAGCGGGTGGTAACTGTACAGCGAGCTAATACTTTGAAGAGCACTCAGGGAGTCGGAACAAATAAAACAGTGCCGTAAGTCGTGCCGCTGAATATATAAAAGAGACTGATAAATGCTAAAAAGTTCGGCGGTAAAAATCGAACATTGCTCTGGTAAACGAAAGGTAAAACTATTTCCACCACAAAAAAGGCACATCCTACTCCTGCATCAGTCTTAGATCCATCAGTAAAGATAAAAGGCAAGTCCCCGAATTGCGACTGAAGTTCTAAAAACGCTGATCTAAAGACTGAAGAAGGGGTCTCATTCTTCGGCATTGACGATAACCCAAGGTGACAGAGGGCCTCAGCGCGCGACCATGGAGGAAAACGCGTTTCCCCCCTTGGAAGGGCCGGCGCTGGCGTAACGTCCAAATGCCGAAGTAGCAGTCGAAATCGAACCCCTGGAGGGAGCAATGCAGAGGAGCTAACTAAATATTGCCGGTCAAGTGAATCCTCGAAAAATGCCGCGAAAGACGGGTGGTCAGGCAAGCTTGAGAGTCGACAGGCATAGCTGCACAAGAGCATCTCACGCCTGAAGGACAGCGGAGGCTCTGCAGCTTCAGCATAAAGACTGGGCACGGGGCTAGTTGGAAAGGCCCCTGTAGCGACTCTAAGACCACGATGATGAATGGGATTCAAACGACGTAACACAGATGGACGTGCCGACGAATAAACAAAACACCCGTAATCAAGTTTGGATCGGACCAAAGAGCGATAAAGGCGAAGAAGGACGGTCCGATCAGCTCCCCAGGATGTGCCACTTAAAACACGTAAAAGATTAAGAGAACGTTCACACTTTGCTTTTAAAAAGGAAACGTGCGAGGTCCAACACAACTTCCTATCAAAAATCAACCCCAAAAATTTCGCCTCGTCTGCAAACGGAAGTATCCCTGGCCCAAGATGGAGAGAGGGCGGAGGGAAATACTTCCGGCGCCAGAAGTTGATGCAGACGGATTTCTCGGCGGAGAAATTAAAGCCGTTGGCGTTACTCCAGGCGTAGAGACGGTCGATACAGCTCTGGAGACGGCGTTCGAGTAGACAGGTCCGCCGTGAACTGCAATAAATAGCGAAATCGTCAACAAAAAGGGACGATGAAATGCCAGGTGGAATACAATCAACAATGGGGTTGATAGCAATCGCAAAAAGTGTGACACTGAGTACAGAGCCCTGCGGTACTCCGTTCTCTTGAATAAAACGACGAGATAAAACCGAGCCCACACGTACACGAAAGACGCGGTCCGTCATAAACTCCCGAAGAAATATGGGAAGACGACCGCGGATATTCCAATCGTGAAGTGTACGTAAAATGCCGCCCCTCCAACAAGTGTCATAAGCTTTCTCCAGGTCAAAAAATACAGCCACGGTTTGACACTTCCTCAGAAATCCATTCATAATATGCGTCGACAAGGACACCAGATGGTCGACGGTAGAGCGATAGCGACGAAACCCGCACTGAGCGTTCGCTAGAAGTTTCTGAGACTCAAGCCACCATGTCAACCGCCCGTTGATCATGCGCTCCATCACCTTACAAATGCAACTGGTGAGGGAGATAGGGCGGTAGCTGGAAGGTAGTTGGCGATCCTTCCCAGGCTTAAGTATAGGGACAATGGTGGCTTCGCGCCAAACGGAAGGAAAAATGCCGTCTTGCCAAATACGGTTATAGACCTGTAAGAGAAATAGTTTACTGTCGGCTGAAAGGTTCTTTAACATCAGGACATGAATGCCGTCCGGCCCGGGAGCGGACTGCCGAGAGCAATGAAGAGCGTGCTCCAGCTCCCTCATTGTGAATAGTTCGTTATAGCATTCAGCATTAACAGACCGAAAAGTATATGATGCGGAATCCTGCCGGTCTTTAATAGAGCGAAAGCCGGCGGAATAATGGTCTGAACTGGAAACCGCCTCAAAGGCAGAACCCAGAGTGTTAGCGATGGCAGCCGGATCCACTATGGTGGCATTAGAAACCTGAAGGCCAGAAACAGTACAATGTGACACTTTACCTGAGAAGCGACGAAGTTTATCCCAAACAACGGATGAAGGCGTAAAACGATTAAAAGACTCGACAAAACGAGCCCAAGATGCCTTCTTGCTATCCTGAATAATGCGACGAGCCCTGGCGCGCGATTGTTTAAAAGTCACCAAATTATCAAGTGTAGGGTGGCGCCGAAACACCCTAAGTGCAGTCCTACGGGCACGAACGGCGTCCCGACAATCCTCGTTTTACCACGGAACAGGTGGCCGCCGAGGTTGGGAGGATGAACGGGGTATTGCACGTTCGGCGGCTGAGAAAATAATAGACGTAAGGTGCTGCACTAGTTGATTAATGTCGGAGAAGGGCTGGACGTCAAAATGCACGAGGCTGGAATACAAGCTCCAGTCGGCTTTTGCGAATATCCAGGTAGGTACTCTGGAATGCTGTACGTGGTGCGACAGAAGAGAAACGATGCAGGGGAAATGGTCGCTGGAGTAGGTGTCAGCGACGACGTTCCACTGAAGGCGACGTGCAAGCTGGATTGAGCAAAGGGCAAGGTCCAGGTGAGAGAAAGTACCAGAAGAATCAGAAATAAAAGTAGGTGCACCTGTATTGAGGATGGAAAGATTGAACTGATAAAAAATGTCGGAAAGAAGAGTTCCCCTCGCACAAGCCCTTGGCGAACCCCATAGTGGGTGATGGGCATTAAAATCTCCCAACAGAAGAAATGGTGTTGGGAGAGCGGACAGGAGAGCTCGAATGTCCGCGGGAGCGAGGGGAGACGATGGAGGTGAATATACAGAGCAAACAGAAAACAAAAAGCCGGGGAAGTGAAGGCGAACGGCAACAGCTTGCAAGTCGGATGTAAGTGTGACAGGTGTAAAATGAACGTCGTTACGCACTAAGAACATGACACCTCCATGAGCAGGAGTACCCTCCTCCGGTTCAAGGTCGTAGCGTACCGGAGTATATCCTCGGAGATCAAAAGGATCGTGAGGGCGAAGCTTAGTCTCCTGCAAACATACGACCATAGGCAAATGGGAACGCAATAAAAGTTGCAGTTCCGCCCTATGCGATCGTACACCACGTACATTCCAGGTCAGGATAGCCATTAAGAATAAGGGGATAAACTTTCTATTTAGAAGGGCGGCTTAAAATTACCTTTTGTTTAACCTTTGGGCTCGGGCTTTTGGTATGGAGTTGGTCAGACTCCATAGCTTCCTCGGAGGGAGGGCCCACGCGCTCAGTGCCAGAAACCGATTCAAGCGCTGTGAATCGGTTCTGGGTGGCGATGGGTGAAGGGTGCCGCTGAGCGCGGCTTGTCCCAGGACCATCCTGGGACAGCGACCTCCGAGGAGGAGAAGGTGAACTTTTGTTACCGCGCGCACGCGGAGGGTCTTTCAAAAAATCTTCCCTACGAAGTTTCTGCTTGGGCTTCTTTTCAACGGCTTGCGACTTCATTGACTTGGGACCAGGTTTATACGGCTTGGTAACTGTAGCCTTAATAGACGGCCGGATGGTAGTGGCGGTTAATCCAGTCAAGGTCCAGGTCTGAGTTTCGGCATCTACTCGTGGTACTGGCGAGGCAACAACAGAACTAAATGTGCCAGATCGCAGGAGTGAAGGTTGGCGCGCATGGAAACGCCTCCGGGCTTCAGCGAAGGAGAGTTTTTCCTTTACCCGGATCTCCTGGATCGCCTTCTCGTCCAAATACCGCGGACAGTCGGCAAACGAAGCAGAATGTGACCCTTTACAATTAACGCAGACGGGGGCTGTTGAACAGGTACCTTCGTGTGAGGGCTGGCTACATGTTGCACAGATGTTAACGGCACTCTTACAGGAGACTTGCGTATGCCCAAAACGTTGGCATTTAAAACAACGCAGAGGTCTAGGAATATAAGGCCTCACAGAAATCCGTTCGTACCCTGCGGAAATGCTCGTGGGCAGATCGACGCCATCAAATGTAATAAACAGGGTACGAGTGGGTACCAATACGCCGTCGCGTTTGGCCTGCACTCGATGCACTGCAGTGACCTTTTGATCAGATAGATATTCTACGAGATCCTCGTCCGATATACCATCGAGGCTATGGGTGGTAACGACGCCCCGACAGGAGTTCAATGTGCGATGCTTCTCAACACGGATGGGGTAACCGTGGAGAAGCGTAGCGCGCAACAAGGTCTTACTTTGCTGATCGGACTTAGTTTGTGCCAATAAGGAACCATTCCGTAGACGAGTGCATGATTGAACCGCACCAGCAATAGCATCTATTCCCTTCTGAATTATAAAAGGGTTCACCTTCTCGAAGTTTTGTCCTTCTTCTGTTCTCGAAATGACCAAGTAACAACCAGATGACGGCGGTGCTACTTCTGTTACAATAACTTTTCGGCGCTTGTTTGTATTAATGGAGGAAGGGTGCTCCATAGCGAGATAAATCCTCCACCATTGCAACCGTCTCCGACCTCGGGCTCTGACTTCTCGGGCGTTACCCCGGCTTGGGTGAGTGGCCTATCTATACAAGACTCACCCCAGGGTCACACCTCCCAGAACATAGACAGAGGGACCCAATCGCCGTCAGAAGTCAGCAGCTCATGCAATGGCCCCCCCGCGGGACTGCAGTTGAACAGCGGATACGAACAACAACCCTACATGACGACCCCGGGTGGTGGGGATGACGCCATTACCCACTCACCCAGCTGCGCACGCGGTGCGCGGGTATCCGTCAGGCTGTGTCCACGGAGGATTTAAATAAAAAGATAAAAGAAACTAAAACTGTGTGGGCGTTTCGCACGCAAGGTAGGCCGGCGGGGAAGAAAAAGAGAGATATGCGAATGTCGTGGTGCGAAATGGCCGGAAAGTGACAAGAGAAGAAAGAAACGATGGTGAGGTGCGGAATGAATGGAATGTAACGAACGCACGAGAGCCTACCTTGTGTCCACCGGTCACTTGAAGAACCCACCTCGACCGGATGGGGGTGAGGGGATGAATGTGGCGATGACTAGCTCGGGAACCCCCGGGTGCGCCAAAAACCCGTACTCACATAAGGTGAGCCCCTGAGGGAGAAGTAGAGGGAGAAGTTACTCAAGGGAGCGGGACACCTCGCCACTGCGACCACTAGTTATACTGTGACTACACTCCCCGGGAGGCAGGGTTGAAGTGAAGGAGCCGCAGGAGGTCTCAGGTTTGCGCTGGGAAATGTAAAAGTAGAGGGGGAAGTTACTCAAGGGAGCGGGACACCTCGCCACTGCGACCAACTAGATATCTGTAACTATACTCCCCAGGAGGCAGGGGTGAAGTGAAGGAGCCGCAGGAGCGCGCAGGTCTGCGGTGGGGATTGTAGAGGTAGAGGGAGCCAACTAGATATACTGTGACTACACTCCCTGAGGGCAGGGATGAAGTGAAGGAGCCGCAGGAGCTCGCAGGTTTGCGGTGGGGATTGTAGAGGTAGAGGGAGCCAACTAGATATACTGTGACTACACTCCCTGAGGGCAGGGGTGAAGTGAAGGAGCCGCAGGAGCTCGCAGGTTTGCGGTGGGGATTGTAGAGGTAGAGGGAGCCAACTAGATTAATGTGACTACACTCCCTGAGGGCAGGGGTGAAGTGAAGGAGCCGCAGGAGGTCGCAGGTTTGCGGTGGGGATTGTAGAGGTAGAGGGAGCCAACTAGATATACTGTGACTACACTCCCTGAGGGCAGGGATGAAGTGAAGGAGCCGCAGGAGCTCGCAGGTTTGCGGTGGGGATTGTAGAGGTAGAGGGAGCCAACTAGATATACTGTGACTACACTCCCTGAGGGCAGGGATGAAGTGAAGGAGCCGCAGGAGCTCGCAGGTTTGCGGTGGGGATTGTAGAGGTAGAGGGAGCCAACTAGATATACTGTGACTACACTCCCTGAGGGCAGGGATGAAGTGAAGGAGCCGCAGGAGCTCGCAGGTTTGCGGTGGGGATTGTAGAGGTAGAGGGAGCCAACTAGATATACTGTGACTACACTCCCTGAGGGCAGGGATGAAGTGAAGGAGCCGCAGGAGCTCGCAGGTTTGCGGTGGGGATTGTAGAGGTAGAGGGAGCCAACAAGATATACTGTGACTACACTCCCTGAGGGCAGGGATGAAGTGAAGGAGCCGCAGGAGCTCGCAGGTTTGCGGTGGGGATTGTAGAGGTAGAGGGAGCCAACTAGATATACTGTGACTACACTCCCTGAGGGCAGGGATGAAGTGAAGGAGCCGCAGGAGCTCGCAGGTTTGCGGTGGGGATTGTAGAGGTAGAGGGAGCCAACTAGATATACTGTGACTACACTCCCTGAGGGCAGGGATGAAGTGAAGGAGCCGCAGGAGCTCGCAGGTTTGCAGTGGGGATTGTAGAGGTAGAGGGAGCCAACTAGATATACTGTGACTACACTCCCTGAGGGCAGGGATGAAGTGAAGGAGCCGCAGGAGCTCGCAGGTTTGCGGTGGGGATTGTAGAGGTAGAGGGAGCCAACTAGATATACTGTGACTACACTCCCTGAGGGCAGGGATGAAGTGAAGGAGCCGCAGGAGGTCGCAGGTTTGCGGTGGGGATTGTAGAGGTAGAGGGAGCCGACTAGATATACTGTGACTACACTCCCTGAGGGCAGGGATGAAGTGAAGGAGCCGCAGGAGCTCGCAGGTTTGCGGTGGGGATTGTAGAGGTAGAGGGAGCCGACTAGATATACTGTGACTACACTCCCTGAGGGCAGGGATGAAGTGAAGGAGCCGCAGGAGCTCGCAGGTTTGCGGTGGGGATTGTAGAGGTAGAGGGAGCCAACTAGATATACTGTGACTACACTCCCTGAGGGCAGGGAGAAAGTGAAGGAGCCGCAGGAGCTCGCAGGTTTGCGGTGGGGGTTGTAGAGGTAGAGGGAGCCAACTAGATATACTGTGACTACACTCCCTGAGGGCAGGGATGAAGTGAAGGAGCCGCAGGAGCTCGTATGTTTGCGGTGGGGATTGTAGAGGTAGAGGGAGCCAACTAGATATACTGTGACTACACTCCCTGAGGGCAGGGATGAAGTGAAGGAGCCGCAGGAGCTCGCAGGTTTGCTGTGGGGATTGTAGAGGTAGAGGGAGCCAACTAGATATACTGTGACTACACTCCCTGAGGGCAGGGATGAAGTGAAGGAGCCTCAGGAGCTCGCAGGTTTGCGATGTGGATTGTAGAGGTAGAGGAAGCCAACTAGATATACTGTGACTGCACTTCCTGAGGGCAGGGATGAAGTGAAGGAGCCGCAGGAGCTCGCAGGTT
Source organism: Deroplatys truncata (assembly GCA_030765065.1). Lineage (NCBI taxonomy): Eukaryota > Metazoa > Arthropoda > Insecta > Mantodea > Mantidae > Deroplatys > Deroplatys truncata. Next base: position 139,193,232 of record CM060988.1, read on the forward strand.
TGCGGTGGGGATTGTAGAGGTAGAGGGAGCCAACTATATATACTGTAACTATACTCCCCAGGAGGCTGGGGTGAAGTGAAGGAGCCGCAGGAGCTCGCAGGTTTGCGGTGGGGAGGATTGTAGAGGTAGAGGGAGCCAACTAGATATACTGTGACTACACTCCCTGAGGGCAGGGATGAAATGAAGGAGCTGCAGGAGCTCGCAGGTTTGCGGTGGGGAGTGTAGAGGTAGAGGGAGCCAACTAGATATACTGTGACTACACTACCTGAGGGCAGGGATGAAGTGAAGGAGCCGCAGGAGGTCGCAGGTTTGCGGTGGGGATTGTAGAGGTAGAGGGAGCCAACTAGATATACTGTGACTACACTCCCTGAGGGCAGGGGTGAAGTGAAGGAGCCGCAGGAGCTCGCAGGTTTGCGGTGGGGATTGTAGAGGTAGAGGGAGCCAACTAGATATACTGTGACTACACTCCCTGAGGGCAGGGGTGAAGTGAAGGAGCCGCAGGAGCTCGCAGGTTTGCGGTGGGGATTGTAGAGGTAGAGGGAGCCAACTAGATATACTGTGACTACACTCCCTGAGGGCAGGGGTGAAGTGAAGGAGCCGCAGGAGCTCGCAGGATTGCGGTGGGGATTGTAGAGGTAGAGGGAGCCAACTAGATATACTGTGACTACACTCCCTGAGGGCAGGGGTGAAGTGAAGGAGCCGCAGGAGCTCGCAGGTTTGCGGTGGGGATTGTAGAGGTAGAGGGAGCCAACTAGATATACTGTGACTACACTCCCTGAGGGCTGGGGTGAAGTGAAGGAGCCGCAGGAGCTCGCAGGTTTGCGGTGGGGATTGTAGAGGTAGAGGGAGCCAACTAGATATACTGTGACTACACTCCCTGAGGGCAGGGGTGAAGTGAAGGAGCCGCAGGAGCTCGCAGGATTGCGGTGGGGATTGTAGAGGTAGAGGGAGCCAACTAGATATACTGTGACTACACTCCCTGAGGGCAGGGTTGAAGTGAAGGAGCCGCAGGAGGTCGCAGGTACACAGGCAGACAGGTCCACAGAGACGCACGGAAGTCCTATCATTTCCAGTTTGAAACACCCGCCTTCACCGGCAGGGGCGAAGAATCCCGCAAGAGGGCGACGAAGCGACCCAAGCAAGCAGGCCAACCCAACCTGACGTTTACGGGGAGAAACCTTGACAAAGCGCAGCAACCTATCCGAGAACAGCCGCACAGCGGAACCCGAAGACACTTCCCGAAACATTAAAAGGGAGAGAAATGAAATTACAGGAAATGAGGGAAAGGAAAAATCGCGGGATTGATACACCACCTCAGCATTCGCTTAGGCGACCAGAGGAAAACCACGAAAAAACCCCATGACCAGAACTGGGAATCGAATCCGGGACCTCTCGAATGCGGCCACAGAAGTTGCCGTTTGAGCCATCCCGCTCGGTCGGCGGGGAATGTTCTTGAAAATCTTCTTATTGCATCCTTGCTCAACTAAAGTACGAAGTTCCGTATTTAACCGACCTCTCGTTTTTGAGTCATGCTGTTTATAGACCAGACAGACAACATACACACATATGGAGCTTCGATACTTTTATTTCCTGTAGAAATCTTGGTATGGAATTTTTGGTTGAAATTCGATACTTCCTCCTGTTACTATAGCTAAGCAGCAGAAAAAGTCGAAGTATATAGCATTTCTCTTTAGAAATTTCCGATGATGGATAGCGTTTTGAAGATTAATAAGAAAGAAACTGAAATTAAATCCAAAAACATGTAATCAAAGAAATATAAAATAAATTCCGGACAACCTTAATACTATAGCTGTTTTTACACTTGTCCAAAAGGGGAATTACATGAAGATGAAAAAAATCTGTGTTACATTCACATAACTTTCTCTACCCTCTATCACTTATTAGTGAGTATACAAACTATGCTTACTAAAGCTTATTTTTATATCTGCTTAATTTTAATCCAAATAAACCTTTTCAAAAATAGCCACATTACACATTTGGTTATAAATATAAAGAGAACAGCGATAGTCAAATCTTTAAGAACTGGACGCTGTACGCTGGCCTAAAAATTTCATACTGTTTCCATGACATCGCCAGAAAAAAACTGAATGTTGACAGGACTTTAAAATAATGGCTGAGTATTGAACCATTAATAATGGATATCTCGGAAATGACTGATTTTTACTTTCTCTACTACGTATAGTAAGTAGGGGAAGTATTGTATTCTACCCAAAAATTCGATACCGAGATTTCACCGGAAATACATGTTTTGAGACCCCCTGAATCCAAAAAAGCATATGTCCGTGTGTGCGTCTGTGTGTCTGTGTGTGAACAGCATAACTCAGAAACGAACAGTCGGATAAACACCAAACTTGGTATTTAGGTTCAGTATCTTCCATGGATGCGACACGAAGGTTTTCAAGAAAATCCCCCCACCCCACAGTACCCTTTACATGGAAGATTTTTCGAAAATTTTAATTTTCTCAAAAATGGCTCTAACGATTTTGATTAAAATATCATATGTTTAAGATATTTTTATGACAACTAAAACGTATATCTTGAATTTCCTGGGAATGTCTCCAAAAGTATTCTTCATTGTGAACGACTTTTGCATAACTGGTAAACCATAAGAGATAGACAAAATTTTACTACACAAAAAGTGTAGATCGCGTTAAAATACACAATTTATGTCATATACATTTTTTTTTGTTGAGTGAACAATTTTCGAGATATTGCTTGTTATTCCCTTAAATTTTTCAATACTTATTTTCTCAAATGGGAATTCGTTATTCATTTTTGTTGTCTTGTATATGCAAAGAGTATTAATCTGTGGCAAAGGGAATGGTGCTGCACCTAGCAACCAGCTATTAAGAGATATGTATGTGCTTAAAGGCTACTGTATTTCTATATTGCCCTTGTAAATATATATTCCTCTTACATCTACAAGAAACTTAGCAATAAGATAGAGTCTGCAAAGGTTTATCTCGATTAACATGAAGTAGATGGAGAATAAGCGTTTGTAAAAATAGTTTGTACAAGAGTAGAGAAAGTCATGTGAGTGTAACACATCAGATTTTTTTTAGTTCCGTTTATATCCCGCTTTAACTACATTGGTCTTAACGGTGACCTTTCTTTTTAAACTTATTGCCTATTGGCAATGGTGTTAACTCGTATTCTCTTATCGTTGGGTTTCTTGCACTTTTTGGGCTTTAGTCATCAGACCATACACACATTCACACTTCCAGACTCTGGGGAGGATAGGGAATAATCTTGGCTAGAGAAAAATTCTCGTCCACCCAGCCCGGAATAGAGCCCGAGAGCTACCGACTGGGCTACGGAGCTAGCCACAAAAAAGTTGTTTGAAATAAACTTTGTGTTTTAAAGAGATTTAATTTCTTGTGTAGTGCGTTTTTGTCTATCGTTTACCAGTTATACAAGATTATACAAACCTTCCCATGCTCTTCCCCGGAAATTCAAGGTATATATTTTATTTGTCATGTAAATATATTTAATATATGGTATTTTAATCAAAATCGTTAGAGCCACCTTTTAGAAAATAAAAAATTTCGAAAATGTTTCATGTAAGGGGTAATTTGGGGTAATGGGATTTTCTTGAAAATCTTCGGGTCCCATCTTTGAAAGGTACTGAAATTAAATACCAAGTTTGGTGTTCATCAGACTTTCAATTTTTCAGTTATGTTGTTCATATACACACATGCACAGACCCTTTTCTAAAAACCCTTCACTGGACCTCAAAACATTTATTTCCGGTGAAATCTAGGTATTAAATTTTAGTGTGGAATGCAATACCTTCTTTATCTACTAGGTGTGTGGTAGGGAAATTAAAAAGGGACCATTATATTTAGTAAATTAGGAGACTTGTACATTAAATCAAGCACATATAAGTTTGATTAGTTAAACATTAGGAAGCGAAGAATATTCTGGAGGCCCTACCGCCCCCTTTGGATACAGGCTGGATAGACAAAGTTTATATCGGTTCAGATCTTCGTTTACGAGGTCTTCCAATATATATGTTTCCAGACGAATTAAAACCGAAAAAAAAATCTTTTGATCTTGTTTTTCTTCATTTTTATTTTGAGTGTTTTATTTTATTCCTGTACCGATGTATGCCAATGTAATTTTTGCCCATAGCCACATTTTCGGAAGGTCAATTGCAAATCTACAACAGATAAATATACTGATGATAAATCATATTAAATGTTGACTTTTTCATTATATTTAAGTTACTGTAAAATTCCGAAAAAGCTCCAACGATTTAATCGAGTCAACGTTATTCGATATTGCATTTTCAGCAAAATGTCGAAAAAATAAATATCCTCAAACATTATAGAATAAGCATTCCATTACCCTTTTTCACTTCTGGTCATTAAATGCTCAAACGCAATATTTAAATGGACTTGTGAGGGTGTGTGCAAATGACACGCAGCATTTTAAAACTTCATTTCTAATGGTGATGTTGTCTTACATTTTTGCCAGTTTAAAATATTCAAGATGCAATTTTTGTTAATTTCTTTTCCTTTCTTCAGATTTTCAGTTTACATTCTTTGAAGTTGAATGAACAGATTTAAAGAGCTTTTCTTTATATTAATTATAGCTTTGGATTTAGAATTTTAATAATTTAATATATGATTGAGATTTGGAAAATGAAACGTATTACATGATTTGTATTTTAACCCGAAAAGTTAATATTACACACAGTTTAATTTTTGATTGTACGTAACTATACTTGAGAAATTACGTGCAAAACTTTAAATTTTCAGATTTTCATCACATGGGGGAATTTGAGTATGATTTGATGCGATTTTTTTTAAAAAATATTATTTCCTTGTAAAGTTAGGTACAAATTAATTTTATATTATAATTAAAATAATGCAGAACAAAATATGTGAAAAAATTTCAGCTTCTGACGTAATTGTTTGAAATTTGTAGAATTGTCTATTTTATAAACAACAAAGTAAAAAAAAACCAATTGATGTTCATCGCTTAACTTGACTGCCTAAATCTGTCTGTAGTTGTCACTTTTAATTGGGCCCATGTCTAAACTTTGCTTGCTCTACAAAAACACTAACGGGTACACATGTACAACGTCAGTCAGAGAGAAACCGATGTTATACTATGTATAAACATTCTCTTGTTAGGCTTCCCTATCAAATCAGGTCTATTATCTCTGCTGCCACGCGGGTAATTCCAAGACGTGGCCGACTTATGCCCGATGATTGATGATCTATTGTAACTCTCTTCGTCGTACAAGTCGCTCATTTACCAGAGGCAAGAAGCGTTTGTAATCAAGCAATGAGCATTTTCAAATGGTGTTTGTGAAGCCTGCCAACAAAGCACCCCTTATACCGTTACATTCTCACTGCGTGGAGTGCACGTACATCCAAGCAGTGGCGGCTTGTGCGCTAAAAACAATCAGAAGTATTAAGTGAGAAATTCACAGAGTAATACAGGATGATAGCTCTGGGAAGGCATTAAGTAATAACAAAAATCTAATACGTTACATTCAGTGCCATTCTCTAGTCAATGTCGTTTATTTTATATATTTCTACAACCCCCTCCTACAGAACTCTATTTTTCTAACTACTTCATGTTAATTATGATAAACGTTTACATTTCGTTGTAGATACAAAGGAGATATACAGGTTGAAGCAATATTAAAACCTTTAAAAAGAATGTTACTATATGTTGAACTTGAAATTCCATACTCCTTCCATGACATCGCGATAAAACAACTACATGGTGACAGCACTTAAAAAATGACAAAAGTATTGAAGAATTAAACCAATAACAACGAATATCTCGGAAATGATGATGTCAACAGAAAACTTATTTGAAATAAATTGTGTTTTTTAAAGAGCTCTACATTTTTTATGAAGCAAGTTTTTATCTATCTCTTATGGTTTATACTCAATTACACAACATCCCTTTCGAATAAGGATAACTTCATAGAAGATTCAATATACATGTAAACATCTTAAATATGTGCTTATTTAATAAAAATTGATAGTCATTTTAAGAAAATAAGGTATAGCAGGCAATTTTCCATATGAAGAGTAGATTGAAAAATTAAATTGAGTTTTATTTATGGCCGCTCTTTAACTGCTGTGGTCCTTAGCGTCCCATTCTATATTGGGCCTGAAAGACCGGTCCTAATTTTGCATAGAGGCCTCTTTATCAAGCTTGAGGTTCTTTTACGTGCCGTAAATCTACGACACGGGACTACCGGCTTTACTTCCCTTCCGAAGGAAGTCAGGCTACGGATTTTTGCGCCCGAAAAAATTCATCGTCCTCCGCCGGATTAGAATCCGCGACCTCGGGAGCTAGAGGCTGTCACGATAACCACTACACTACGGAGGATGACAGAGTAGTTTGAGGTGGGGTGTATTTTCTTCAAAACCTTCGCGACATATCTTTGGAAAATGCTGAAATTAATTATCAAACTGGGCAATTATTGTCAGACATTTCATTTTTACACACATACGCACGCTTGAATCTGTTATCAAATTGTCTTTTTTTATTTATTCAGGGAACCTCAAAACATGTATTTCCGATGAACCCTCGTTATAAATTTTGGGTGGAAAGCAGTACTTCCTCTATCTAAATAAGTAGGTGGTAGAGAAAGTAAAAATATGATGAGAATATTCATATAACTTATTTCACCCAGGATAAATTTACATAAGTATATCCCGCTATATATTCATATAAAAAGCAATTGTTCTATCTTTGTTACGTAATTCACGGTGTATTTTTTTCCTAGAAATGATTTCAAATTAAATCATAAATGCTTAGTTACACGCAACACGGGGAGTTAGTATTCAAATGTTTAACCGAAAGAACCATCTTGCGATGGAAAGAAAGAAAGAAACAAACAAACAAACAAAAGAAAAATAAAACAGGAATCGCAAAATTTTAAGAAGCCCTTCAGATGATTTGGGCAAGTGTAATATATGCATTAATATCTAAAGTATAACCAAAATCGTTAAGAGCCATGTTGGGAAAATGAAAATATTCAAAATGTTTTATGTGACAAGGATAGATTGTTATAAGATAATTTTCTCGAAACTCTTTGCCTGGCATGCTGAAGTATTTTTTTGATTCAAGTACGAAACTTTTTATTTATCCGACTTTCAACTTTGGGTTATAGACAGAGAAAAAAAATACAAACGGATTTTCTTCAATAAATGCTGTTTTTGGGGGTTAATGGACTTCAAATGTGTATTCCGGTGAAATCTCAATATCGAGTTTTGGGGAAAAATGCATTACAACCTCTACCTATGATAAGTAGGCGAATGAAAAAGTAAAATAAATAATAATAATAATAATAATAATAATAATATGAGAATTAGTTCTATTATTTCTTAACTTGTAAATAAATTCTATAGAAATAGATTTTTGCATCACCATTGTTATTGCATCAGAAACAAGGCTACTTAGCAAGAGCTAAAAATAAACTAAATACGTATTGTGTTCGCCTTCTATAAGAAATCTCTAAGAAGCCGGAAAGTGGAATGACAGTGCTTCTTGAGAGCAGAATAGATATACGAATGCTTACATAATGCATAAACTAAATAATTTTACCGAACCTGCACTATACTCTACGGATTAATATATGGAATCAAACTAATATTCATTGCTGTAAATTATTATTCAGTGATGGTAATTAATTGTTCTTTCACACAAGCCATGTGTAAAACAAGGTTGGAAAGGAACCATACTGAAAAATTCAATGCCATAGCCGGAATTTGAACCACGCATCTTCGGGTTTCCGTCTGGTTGCTCAAAACTAACTAAGCTTCCATGCCAGTATGACATTTAATTCCCCAACTGACTCGCATTTTTCCCGGTAAACCACAAGGAGATCTCAAATTAATTTTGGGATGGTGTTATTCACTTATGTTTAAGTTTGTATATAATAACTTCTTCTTCGACGTATTACCGTCCTCTTTGAAGAACTTACACCCCCAAGGACTTACAAGCCAATGCTGTGGGTCAGTAGCCTGTCGAGGAGCAAGCAAACTTTTGGTTCATAGCATACCGTGGATGGTTATCAGCCCAATGCCTGTTATGGGATGAAAGAAAAAGTATGAAATGTAGTGATGAAAGGAGTGATAGGAAAATTCGCACATCTCCAAACCAGCATTCGTAGTAACGGAGGAAAACCGCAAATAAACCTTCGGCTAGATTGGTCGGCCCCAGGGTGTTAGAACCCGGGACATTCTGAATGCGAGTCGCACGCGTTACCGCGGCGCCACCTCTCTTGGTCTTGTACCAGATGGCCCATACAAGCCGTTCATCGTTGAAGTTAGTTTATACCGGATAGCGCGGATGCCAAAAGGTTTGCCTAAGGAGACAACTGTAAAGGAGACTCTATACCAACACAGAAACCTTGCTAAATAAAAGATGAATGCTTGAAAACAAACACTAACTGCTATGACTGGTCCCATAGCTCACTCGGTAGAACACCTACCTGTGTGAGAGGGGTCCCTGATTCGATTCTCGCCTGGGCTCGAGAAAGTTTTCTTTAATCAAATACTTTTCAAGGTATTCCCAGGATCTGGTGTTTGAATGTGACTGTGTGTGTGGTTTTTTTATTGGTTGTTTAATGATATGTTGATTCAGCTGCCGGCTGCTACAGTGGTTTAGCTATGAGATCTTTCAGCATATGCGAGGGCGTAGTGTAAAAGATAACGCTAGTTTAAAATGACTGAGAAATTTAATGTGATGTAATACATCAGCTATTGAAGCGAGTTGACGGCCGTTTGAAGATAAAGAAAGAAACTGATTATGAATCGTAGCACCTGAAACTATAATTGATTTACTATACCTGCGAACTTCTGCAGTATCAATTTTACGGTTTGAAATAACTGTTTACACAATAAAAGAGACTAGAAGCGTAAGTTTCCGTGATTCGTTAAAATGCTTACCGGCAAAACTCCTCGCGGTTATCACTAAGTAACCGAAAACCTAGCGTGGTCTTAGGCGCTATGAACTGCCGATCACCGTGAAAGATGTAAGCCTCTAAGGCTGTACACGAAAGAAAAGAAAGACGCTAATTTTAGCAGTACATGCTCTTTTATTGCTTAAGCTCTGCCTACATATCAATACCCTTACCAACGTCCCTACATATGCGACCCAATACTGAAAGGTGCGTCTGACACTGTTACTATGCGGATCCGCTCCAAAATCTAAGAATTTCGTTTACCTTACTCTTTTACAGAAGTCTGGCCTACGTGACTGTTTAAACGTACAGAACTTGACTCTAACTACATTCCAGGAACTTTTATACTTCACGCATTCGCTACTCATGACTTTTCTTAACACTCGCTAATGACCTTTTTCTTTGGACAAATCTTTCAACTCAATCTTATTATATTATACATTGATTTAACATATTGAAATTATCTATTGCAAGTATTTTCCTATCTTACTGTTATTTCTCTCTGTGATTATTTATACATCCCCGTGAATAATTGTGGCATCACACTTATGTATGCGAGAAACATAAAACTGCAAAGAACGGTATACAAGAACAGCTAACTTAATATATATCCATTTCACAAAATTTAACGTTTTGCGGAACCATCACTTGCATCAAATGGCCCCTCATCATGGGAGCTGTGAAGTCATTAAACTGCAGTTTTTACGCTCTGTAGATTCATTAAAACAAAAAACACTATAGACATGCTCAACTAAGGATTATTTCTTTATCTACTGCTTAACCAAGGCAAGCAGTAAAAAATTCAATACAGAATTTTCACTGAAAATACACGTTTTGAAATACCCTGAATAAAAAAATACTTTTATTTTCTCTACCGCGTACATAGTAGGTAGAGAAGGCACCCAAAAATGCGATACTGAGAATGAACGCGTTTCGAGGCCCCTGAATAAAAAAAAACATTTTTAGGAAAAGATCCGTGTGTGTGTGTGTGTGTGTGTGTGTGTGTGTGAGAGAGAGAGAGAGAGACTGTGCTTCTGATAACAGCATAACTCAAAAACGAAATATCGAATAAATACCAAACTAGGTATTTAAGTTTAGTACCGTCCAAAGATGCGAAGATTTTCAAGAAAATCCCCACCCCAAACTACCCTTTACATGGAATATTCTTCAAAATATTTTATTTTCTCAAAAATGCTCTAACGTTTTTTATTAAAATACCTTATATTAAAGATATTTACATGACAAGCAAAATTTATACCTTGCATTTTCTGTAATAACTTGAGAAGTCCTCTTTGCTGGAAGGAAATTTATATAATCTTGCATAAATGGTAAACATTAAAAGACAGCGAAAACGTCTACACTAAAAGTGTAGTTCTCTTTAAAACACACACCTTATTTCAAATAACTTTTTTTGTGGCACAGCCATTTGAGATACCCGTTATTAGTGGTTTGAATTGCTGAATATTTCAACATTCCCTTAAAGTCCTATCGATTTTCAGTTGTTTCTCGCGATCCAGTAATAAAACATTTGACTATCACCATTCCCTTTGTAAAGGGTGTCCCATAAAGAACACAATTTTTAAATTCCTCGCCTCTTTCAGTTTGTTAGTTTGCCGGACCTGAAATTTAAACGACTGTCATCTGTTTATATTGCGATTAATGATTGTGAATGTCAACTGTCATTTTGCGTATGGTTATCAGCTAAAATGGAGCGATACACGAAGGATCAAGGCATCCAGATTTTGAAAGTGCATTACAAGTACGGTGAATGCTATGCAGAGGCCGTTCCAAGACTTCGTGTAATTTTTGGTAGGCGAAATGCGCCTAATGTGTCAACAGTGCATAGACTGGTAAAGAAATTTGAAGATACAGGATCGATAGCAAACATCAAATCACCTGGACGTCCTCGTTCTTGTCGATCGGCAGAGAATGGCGCCCTAGTCAAACAGAGCGTTGCTACGAGACCAGTGAAGTCCATTCGCCGTTGTTCCCAGTCATTTCGAAAAGCAGTTTGCAGCGAATTTTAACAAAAGATCTGCATTTGCATCCTTTTGGGATCCAACTAACACAAGAGCTGAAGCTGATGGAGCTTTTGAAGCGTCGAGCATTTGCCGATTGGTTATACACCAAACAAGAATTCCATAGTGATTTCAAGAGAATAATCTTTAGTGACGAGGCACACTTCTAGCTTAATGGTTATATTAATAAGCAAAACTGCCGGATTTGGGCCACAGACAATCCTCGCATGGTCCGTGAGAAGTGTCTGTATCTAGAACGAGGCACTGTCTGGTGCGGATTGTGGGCTGGTGGACTAATTGACCCATATTTTTTTTTGAAGACGAGACTGTAAAATCAGTGACAGCGAATGGTGATCGTTATCGCCATATAATAACACAGTTTTAATCACCGCAATTGCAAGAATTGAATGTGGAAGACTTGTGGTTCCAAAACGGTGGGGCAACCTGCCACACTGCTGTTGAAACAACAAGGTTGCTGAGAGAAAGATTCCCTGCTCGTGTCATCTGTCGGAACGGTGATCAGAACTGGTCACCAGATCGTGATTTGACACCATGTGATTATTTTTTGTGGGGGTATGTAAAATCTTATGTCTCTGTGAACAATCCACGAACCATCCCCCAACTCAAGGCAGAAATTAGACGTGTCGTGGGTGACATTTAAGCGGAACTTTGCTCTACAGTTGTTGAAAATTTTGTCCACAGAGTGGATGTGTGCAGGCGAAGCTGTGGAGGACATTTGCCCGATATTTTGTTTCATTTTTAATCGCAGTCTTTGTGCTTCATATTGACATAATAATATTAGCAATTTTCAAATAAATTATGTGTTTTATTATTACATTAAAAATTGCGTTCTTTATGGGACACCCCATATATTTATAACGACATGCGTAATGCAGCTGTTTCCGGAAAGCTTTACCTCGAATAAAATGATATACCTTGGTAGGAAAATAAACTTTCGTAAGAATAGTTTGTATACCCACTAATAAACGATAGAAGGTAGAGAAAAGCCATGTGAATGTAACACATCAGCCGTATAGAGAAGGGTCCGCGTGTGAGTGTGTGCGTCTATGAACAGCATAACTCAAAAACGAAAAGTCGATTAAATACCAAACCTGGTATATAAGTTATAACTAATATGATTTTCCGGGCTGTTATGCCGTGGTCTGCTGAAGAAAGATTTCCCAGACGTTTCGTCCACAACTGCGGTGGACATCTTCAGTGGCGCGGACGAAGTCTTCTCGGTGAAGACTCTCATCAGACGCTGCGATACTTTCACCGAGAAGACTTCGTCCGCGCCACTGAAGATGTCCACCGCAGTTGTGGACGAAACGTCTGGGAAATCTTTCTTCAGCAGACCACGGCATAACAGCCCGGAAAATCATATTAGTTATAATTGTGACTCCGGCCGTGAAAACCTACGTTCTTACTGGTATATAAGTTCAGCAACTTCCAAGAATGCGACACGAAGATTTTCAAGCAGTTATATTAAGATATATTTAAGATATTTATATGAAAAGAAGTATAACTTGAATTTCCTGGGAATAGCCTGTGAAGTCCTCTTCATTAGAAAGGAATGTTGTGTAATCTTGTATAACTGGAAAACGTTAAACGATAGACGAAAACGCGCTAGCACAAAAAATTCTGATGTGTTACACTCACATGACTTTCTCTACTCTTGTAAAAACTATTTTTACAAACGCTTATTCTCCATATGCTTCATGTTAATTGAGATATCGAGATGTCAATCTTATTTCTAATTTTCTTGTAGATGCAAGGGGAATATGATAGGTTATAAGCGATAGTCAAATCTTTTAAGTGCTGGTTGCTATGTGGCGCATTCCATTCTCTTTGTATGCCCAGGACATAAAAAAAATGAATAACGAATTTGACACAAAGTATAAGCATTGGAAAATTTAAGGGAATAACAAGCAATATCTCGAAAATGGTTTACTCAACAAAAAAAATGTATATGACATAAGTTGTGTATTTTGTGTAGTAAAATTTTATCTATCTCTTATGGTTTACCAGTTATGTAAAAGTCGTTCACAATGAAGAATACTTTTGGAGACATTCCCAGAAAATTCGAGATATACATTTCATTTCTCATGAAAATGTCTTAAAAATATGACATTTTAATCAAAATCGTTAGAGCCATTTCTGTGAAAATTAAAATTTTCGAAAAATGTTCCATGTAAAGGGTAATCTGGGGTGGGGGATTTTCTTGAAAACCTTCGTGTCGCATCTCTGGAAAATACTGAACCTAAATACCAAGTTTGGTGTTTATCCGACTGTTCGTTTCTGAGTTATGCTGTTCACAGACACAGACAGACAGACAGACAGACATACACACGGACATGTTTCTAAAAATGCTTTTTTTTATTTAGGGGGTCTCAAAATACGTATTTCCGGTGAAATCTCAGTATCGGATTTTTGGGTGGAATACAATACTTTCCCTACTTACTATACGTGGTAGAGAAAGTAAAAATTAAATAATTATAATGTGATCTATTCAAATGGATTTCTCTGCTCCCTATCGTTTATTAGTGGGTATACAAATTATTCTTACTAAAGCTCATTTTCTATTACATTTTAATCCAAATAAACCTTTACAGAAATAGTTACACTACACATTTCGTTACAGATACAAAGGGAACAGTGATAGTCAAATGTTCAAAAGCTGGACGTTATATGCTGGCCTTAAAATTTCATACTGTTTCCATGCAACCGCGAGAAACAACTGAATGGTTACAGGACTTTAAGGGAATGACCAAGTAATGAATTCGAACCATTAATAAACGCACATCTCAGAAATGACTTATGCTACAAAAAAATTCTGATGTGTTACACTCACATGACTTTCTCTACTCTTGTACAAACTATTTTTACAAACGCTTATTCTCTATATGCTTCATGTTAATCGAGATGTTAATCTTATTGCTAATTTTCCTGTAGATGCAAGGGGAATTGGTAGGCTTTAAGCGATAGTCAAATCTTTTAAGAGCTGGTTGCTATGTGGCGCATTCCATTCTCTTTGCATGTCCAGGATATAAACAAATGAATAGCGAATTCCCATTTGAGAAGCAGTTTAAGTATTGGAAAATTTAAGGGAATAACAAGCAATATCTCGAAAATGGTTCACTCAATAAAAAAATGTACATGACATAAATTGTGTATTTTAACGCGATCTACATTTTTGTGCAGTAACATTTTGTCTATCTCTTATGGTTTACCAGTTATGCAAAAGTCGTTCACAATGAAGAATACTTTTGGAGACATTCCCAGAAAATTCAAGATATATATTTGCCATTAAGATGTCTTAAACATTCATTTATTCATTATCTGTTTACCCTCCTCTTATGTAGGACTTACACCCCCCAGGGCTTACAGGCGGGTGCCTGGAGTCAGAGACCCGTCAAGGAGCAGACACTCATGGATCAGACAGAACATCCAGGATGGGTGATCAGCCCAATGCCTGGTATGGGATGAAGGAAGTAGATGAAACGAAATGTGCGTGAAATGGATGAAAGGAAAGGTGATGATGGAGCAGTTGGTGGAATGAATGGTGGGGGAAACCGGAGAACCCGGAGAAAACCCGCCCAGATGCCGCTTCGTCCACCATAAATCCCACATGCAGGACCCTGGGATTGAACCCGGGCCGCCTCGGTCTAACCACTCGGCCACGGCGCCGCCTGTCTTAAACATATGATACTGTAATCAAAATCGTTAAGAGCCGAAAATAAACATTTTCGAAAAATGTTCCATGTAAAGGGTAATATGGGGTGGGGGATTTTCTTGAAAACCTTCGTGTCGCATCTCTGGAAGTTGCTGAACCTAAATACCAAGTTTGGTGTTTATCCCACTGTTCGTTTCTGAGCTGTGCTGTTCACAGACACACACACGGACATGTTTCCAAAAATGCGTTTTATGGATTCAGGGGGCCTCAAAACATATATTTCCGGTGAAATCTCGGTATCGAATTTTTTGGTGGAATACAATACTTCCCCTACTTACTACACGTAGTAGGGAAAGTAAAAAAGCCTTTGGAAATAAATTGTGTGTTTTAAAGAGATCTATACAAAATTCTTTCCGAATGAAGAGGACATAAAAGGCTATTTCCAGAAAATTCAAGATGTAAATTTTATTTTTCATGTAAACATCTTTAACACATGGTGTTTTAATCAAAATCGTTAGCCTTTTTTTTTGGAAAATCAAAAATTTCAAAAAATGTTCAATTAAATTTAAATTGAGTTTTATTTATGGACGCTCTTTAATTTCTGTGGTCCTCAGCGTCCCATGCTTTCTCATTGGGCGTGAAAGACCGGTAATTTTGCTCAGATGCCTCTTTATCAGGCTTGAGGTTCTTTTACGTGCCGTAAATCTACGACACGGGACCACCGGCTTTACTTCCCTTCCAACGGAAGCCATGTTAAGGATATTTACGCCCGAAAAAAATCCATCGCCCTCCACCGGGTTTGAATCCGCGACCTCGGGAACTAGAGGCTAGCATGGTAACCACTACACCACGGAGGACGACAAATGTTCCATGTAAAAGGGGGGGGGGATTTTCTTGAACATCTTCGTGTCGCATCTTGGGAGATACTGAACTTAAATTCCAAATTTGGAATTTGTCGGACTTTTGGTTTTTGAGTCATACAGTTCACAGACACACACATGGACATATTTTCCAAAATGCTCTATTTGGATTCGGGAGGCCTCAAAACATTTGTTTCCGGTAAAATCTCGGTGTCGAATTTTTTAATGGAATGCAATACCTTCTCTACCTACTGTGTAGGTATGTGGTAGAGAAAGTAAATATGTAGTACTCTTTAAAACACACAATTATTTCAAATAACTTTTTGGGGCATCAGTAATTCCGAGATATTCGTTATTAATAGTTTGAGTTGTTCAATTCTTTATCATTCTTTCAAACTCCTGTCGACATTCAGTTGTTTCCCGCGGCTGCTTGGAAAGAGTTAGCAAGTTTAAGCCCAGCATATAGCATCCAGTTCTTAAAATATTTGTCTATCGCTGTTCCCTTTGCATTTGTAACGAAATGTGTAACGTAGCTACTTCTGCAAAGGTTTGCCTCGATTAAAATGAAATGGATAGAAAAATAAGCCTCTGTAAGAGTAGCTTTTATACTCAAATAATAGTGGGTCAAGAAAGCCATGCGAATGTTTCATGAACCAGAAGTTTGTTATATCCAAATTAGCGAAAATTGCGATTACTCTGCATAACTGACCGCAATTATTTTTGTTCCTACTCTATAGTTTTGGAATTCAAATAACAATCTTAGATTAGTATTAAAGACTTGTTTTGTCATCTTCCCAAATATACTGACGTTAGAAAAATGTAATTTAGTATGGCAAACAACTTAAAAGTAACTAAATAAATAACCTCATCTCAGATTGTCAAAATTTGCAACTAAATGACATCTCCCCAAACACTTTGAGGTTAGTTGGTAAATACAATACAATGCTAAAAACATAATTAATTGTATGCATTTAAGGCACTATGTTTTGTATCTAACCCATTTTTATTAGCCAATTTTATTCTAAGCTCAGATGAGGTAAAAATGAAGCTTTACAATGTTTTGTTTAATCCTATTAATGGATTAATATTTGGTTATAATGTATATCAGTTATTGACAATGCTTGAGAAATGATGGAAATAATCAATCAAGGAAGGTTGGTACAACGTTAAACATTATTTATACATATAGACCCCTAAAAATTCTCTAGTTCTTGGAGAATTGCTACATGTACAGTGTTGACATTTTATACATAAAATCTCGAAGAAAATGTGTTAATTTATTCTGAATTTGGTTGAAATAGTTACAAAATTATAGGTATCAAAACTTGCAGTTTTAGGGTGAACTATTTTATGTATGAGGCTGGCATTTTGCATGTACGACTTTAAATTTCGTTAAAATTAATGCAATAATAAAGCGGAGTTTATATGTTGCGCCTCTTAAAACTCAAGTTTTAGAATTAATTCCCTAAAATATCCTTAATAATGCTTTACCAATGCTGCAGCATTATTTCTATCAATAACGGAATGAATCTAAAATTTAAAACTATGCGCACAATTATGGTCTTATTCTTTCTTACATAACGGGAAGAAGAACGTTATATTTAGATACGTAGGAGTCTATGGAAGAATAGCCCTGGAGTTTGAATTACAATAATTGTACAAACTGCATAAACACATGGAACTGGAAACAAAAAGACTTGTGCGCACTCACTCACGCTTGTTTAGTAGTTCAATTGTCCTCAAGGTTAGGTTTATTTACAGCATTCCTTTATTTATGGTTAGAGAGAGGAACTGTAATTTGTCAAAGAGGGCCGAAAACGTTCCAGTTTTACTTTATTAAAAATTTCCGTGCTTTACGAAATTGAGTGGTTAAAATGCTTAGCAGAAAAGCTATGAAAAAAGAATAAGCAAACCCTATAGCAAATGATGCTGCTACGTAAATAACAGCTGTGAAATAAAATCAGTACGAACAAAATCACCAGAACTACTATAGTGCAAGCAGAATTGGGTTAGCTTTTGATAACTACCAGGGAAAGCTCACAAGGGTGGCATTTCAGGAGGGTTAACATTACATTTAACTTCACAATGCATAGGTGAAACATTTAAATAATACATAATTCATTTGATGAATGACAATTACCACATTCTTCACAGGAAATGACTCCTGTACAAATGCATTTTGGGGTAACGTCTGTATGCATATTACTGTTTCAGTTTAAGTCAAATGGAAAATCAGCAGCACCGCAAGATAAATGTCACTTATTAATGCTATTTGATTCCTCGTGTTAAACACCTTCCTTCCAGAAGAAATTTTTAATTACTTACCTTAAGTGCAGGCAACATATCTCTTGGGAAAATACTTTTACAGTTACCATCGGTGTTTGAGTTTCTGGCTGAAATGCAGACAAGGTGTCATCCATGCTTGCGCTGCTTATCTGATACTTTTTACCACCATTCGAGGGCAGTGAAATACAAACAATCTATGTATGTGCACAGAGGATGTGTAAATAACATCAAAAATGTATAAACCTTCCCACTAGCCGACATTGACCGCTATCGCCTTTTGAAACAAGTGGAAACAAATGCCGGTCGAAATTATGAATTTCAATCTTTCTGCGCCAGAGAGTATCTGCGCAGACATACGATATTGGGGAGCCTATTTACTTTCCTGTTCCTCCCGTTTAAGTCCTTGAAGATGCAATAATGTTATTAATCTATTGAGGTAAAACGATGCCAGACTCCATCTTCGGCCCTCTCTCACACACACGCACACAGAGAATAATAATACTAATAATAATAATAATTCTGTTTTACTCTTTAATAAGTACACATTTTATCCACACTTGTATTTTTATTCTTTCTAGCACATTCATATACATAAGCAGAGGAAAAAAAATTTGATATCGAAATTTCAGCGCAAATACATGTTTAGAGGTCCTCAGAATGGATAAAAAGTTTTGAAAAGCCAAATGTTAATGCGTGTGTGTGTGTGTGTGTGTGTGTGTGTGTGTGTGTGTGCGTGTGTGTGTGTGTTTTTTAACAGTATAACTCAAAAACGAAAATTGGAATAAATAACAAACTTTGTACTTAAGTTCAGCTCTTTAAAGAACCCAAGATGAAAATTTTCAAGAAAACACCCACCCCAAACTATCTCCCTATTTTTAATTTCTCAAAAATGGTTCTAACGGCTTTATTAAAATACACCATGTTTTAGATATTTGCATGACCAATGTATAACTTTTTGGTAAACAATAAGGGATAGACAAAATGTTTACCTCATTAAAATACATAACTTAGTGAAATTCCAGCATATTCTTTACTATTGGTTTGCATTTTCCAAATACTTTATCACAAATTTTTTGTAGTGCAATATCATTACTTTTTTGTTTCTCCCAATATCTTGCAAAGAACTGGAATTAAAGCCAGTATATACCAGCCCGCTTCATAAAAATTTAACTATCACTTTACCCTCCTGTATTCTCCTGTATGTAGTTAAAAAACAATGTATAATGAAACCCTTTATCAAAAGTTTTAATTGAATGAACATGAAGCAGGTGCAAAAAATAAGCTTTGTAAGAATAGTTTTTAGAGAGGACATAAATGATGATAGGCAGAGAAAGTCATGTGAATATAAGGCAGAAGTTTTTAAAATACACAGGATTTTTTCATTACCTGTTCTCAGAAATTATGTATACTCTCCAAATTATTCCCTGGTTTGACAGCTTGGCAGTTACTGTCAGCAGTACAAGCTTCTACTCTCTTATTTTAACTTAAGCAATATGGCATTTCATTTTGTTTTAGCACAAACATAAAGAAATGCCAGCATTTTACTGATTTTATCACACGCATATCGTGGAGAAGTTTTGCATTTTGTACAAAAGTTCAGTCTTGAGATTTTACTGGAAATTCACATCAACTGAACAGAAAAAGCAAAAGAAGAAAGCATTTCTGGAAAAACTGAAATTTCAGATAAATATAAAATTCATATTTTCAATCTGTAAATCTTTTAAAGATACAGAGCAAGGATTCTTAGGAAATCCCCCCCCCCACCCCCCAAACAATCCTTTAAATGGATACATCTCTGTTGCTCTTTTATTTGCTCAAGAATTGTTGAAACAATTTTAATCTAAATACCATGGTTTGAAATATTACTGTGATAAATAAAATTTTACTTTTTCCATAAATAGTTGAAATCCTCTTCTTCTCAATAAATTTTGTATAAACCGGAAAGACATGTATATAAAATACAGATGTGGTCTAAACATTCTTGTTTGCCTAATTCTTAAAACTATGTTTATGTAACATAAATTGCTGATTATTAAAGTCAAAACATTATTAAATATGAGAAAATGTTATTAACCCTTAGTGGTTAGCATGTGTTGCTTTTGACCTGATAAGAATTTTGAATTTTTTAATATATTTTAGATAAATGTTTTGTAAAATTATTAAGCTGCAGTGCATCTTTGCTAAACTTTTACTAGTATTTCTATGACTGCTTTGTTTGCAGAAATGCTGACTTTTAGGAATTTCTTGATATAATAGCCTAGTTACATTAGTGTGATAATTTTTGCCTGGTCATTAAGGTTCTGATGAAAAATATAACACAAAACGTTTGAATATGATCCCTTCAATGGTATTCAATACAAAGCTAGTTTATTGCTGCTACTGCATTTATGTTGTCTAATAAAGTGGTTAAATATTAAAATAAGGCAACAATGAATATATTTCATTTAAAACATACTGACTAATGTAGGAATTTACCAGGTTTAATCTAATAATTTCACCACATCTAAAGACAAAAACTTACATTAGAAAAAAAAAAAGCAGAGCTCATTAAAAACACAATTTAAGTGAAATAGCTTTCTTTGTTGCATTAGGAATTTCCAAAAATATTTGTTGTGAAATGTTTAAATTTTTCCATGCTGAAATTTACTTTTGTGTGCCTTCATGTAATGTAGTTCAAAATAAGCAATTCTGTTACCTCCCCACATGTAAATTGATAAATAAAACTTGGCTTAAGCTATAACCAGATGAATGTTGTTTTTGTGTCATGCTAATAACGAAATCTGTTACCAATTTTACACAAATACACATTGTAATTTATCTGCTGATTTATAATGGAGAGAAAAATTAATGTGATTGTCATACATTATTTTGTATTACATAGTTGAAAAATCACTGATTAGGACAAAAAATTGAGAAAACTCATGATTAATTCTGCATTTTTAAAACCAGCTTTTCTTTAAAAGCTTTTTGGAAATATGGAAATATATTTTGTTTTCATCTTCATACTGTTTGTCTACCTTTAAATGTTTAAAAGAGTGACATACATATTGAATTCAATAGTGGTCATGTGTAGTAATTCTATATTTCTCATAATCATTCTTTCTGCTGTCCACAATCATTGTTATTATAATTAGAAATCTACTATGGCACAGTTTTAATAAGGTTGGCTGAAACTTGACATACATTTACATAATTGTGTACTAAAGATTTGCATTAACTTTTAAATAACTGTCAATAACATATTTGAAAGATGAATCTCAAAAGCCAAAATTTCATAATTTGTTTTGTATGAGATACGAGGGCAGTCCCAGAAGTACCTGACCTAATGTATAGATAATGGTTGTTGTAAATAAATGACTGTGGTAGAAAGTACCAACCTTATAAAGCTTAAGTTTGCAATTTCACGATGCCACATTGTTTAGTAATTGTTTGGCAGCCATTAATAGTGAACTCTCTCAGCGAATTTGTAAACATGAATAAAACTGGTCATCGTTATGTGATACAATACTTTCATTTGAAATGTCTTAGTTCAACTAATATTAAAGCTGAGCTAGATTCTACTCTGGGGGAGTCTGCTCCTTCGTTTACAACAGTAAAATATTGGGTGGCAGAGTTTAAGCAAGGCCATAGGAGCTGCCAAGATGAACATCGCAGTGGTCGATCAAATGAGGTGACCACGCCAGAAGTTGTGAGGAAAATCTACAAAATAGTATTAGATAACTGTCAACTGAAAGTGCGCAAGCTATCAGATATTGTAGGCATTTCAAAAAGTGCTATACATCACATACTGACTGAAAATTCAGACATGCGAAAGCTATGTGCAAAATGGATGCTGCGTTTACTCACAATGGAACAAAAGCAGCATCATGAGGATGTTTCAGTCGAGTGTTTGGCGATGTTTTGCTGCAATAAAGCCGAATTTTTGTGTCAATTCATAGCCATGGATGAAACATGGGTCCACCACTTCACACCTGAGATGAAGGAACAGTCAAAACAGTGGATTGAAAGGAGAGAATCGGTTCCAAAAAAGGTGAGACAGTTCCATTTGCAAACAAGGTCATGGCGTCAGTTTTTTGGAATTTGTGTGGAATAATTTTCATTGATTATCTTCAAAAAGGAAAAGCAATTAATGGCGAGTATTATGCAAACTTATTGCAGCGTTTGAATGATGAAATCAAGCAAAAACGGCAGCATTTACTGGAAAAGAAACTTTCGTTTCATCAAGACAATGCACCAGTTCACACATCCATTAGCGCCATGGCCAAAATCAATGAGTTAAAGTTCGAATTGCTTCCTATGCACCCTATTCATCAGATTTAGTGCTCTCTGATTATTTTCTATTTCCAAAGTTGAAGAAATAGCCTGGTGGTAAAATATTTTCCAACAATGAAGAGCTGGAGTCTGCAGTTGATGGCTATTATACAGAGCTTGATGGTTCTCAGTGTAAATACAGTATTGAAGCTGTTGAACACTGCTGGGAAAAGTGTATTGAACGGAAAGAAGATTATGTAGAGAAATAAAGATTTTTTTCCCAAAATTTTTGTGTTTTCTTCCCTCATATGTCATTAATTCTAAAAGAATAGCATTTATATCTGCCACCTGTAAAAACATGAAAATTAAAAAAACATTTTTACAGTAATTTTATAAAAAGAATTATATGAATTAGAAGTTGAATATGACTTTCCAAGCATTCTCACAATTAATTTATTTAGAAGCTTTTTAACAGTGAAGCCAAGGTTAATTACTTAAACATTTGTACTTGAATTTGGGACACATTTGCTTCACTTACTCATTTCAGAAGCCTTTGCTTCCATCTTCACCTGTAGATCGACTCCAGCTGCTCTACAGCTGAAGATGGAAGCAAAGGCTTCTGAAGTATGTCATGTGTAATACAAGCATAAGTAAAGCATATGTGTCCCAAATTTGACTCCAAATATTTTAAATAATTTTCACAGTTATTTATACTTTAATAAAAATAGTAATATGATACAGAAACTTGGTATGTTCATTACTTTCAAAAGTGTGGTAAAAATGTGAGACTTATTTTCTCTCAAATTTGTGGAACTTTTGAATTCCAGTGATTCCTCTTGTAAACACCAACTATTGTCAAATGTAAGATAAACAAAGATTATGAAGAAAGTAAAACGTTCTATGTACTTACTCTCATGCTGCCATTAGTTATGCATATTGCTTACTAAACTTCTATCCTAGATAACTGCACATCAACACTTTACAATAACCTGAGATACCTATTCCCTTCATTCTGACATTTTCTAGATGCAGCATATCATGGTTTCAAACCCGGCGAAGGGCAATGGGTTCTTTTGGGCGTAAAAATCCTTAGCATGGCTTCTTTTGGAAAAGAAGTAAAGCCGGTGGCACCATGTCATAGATTTACGGCATGTAAAAGAATCTCAAGCCTGATAAAGATACCTCTGAGCAATATTACCGATCTTTCATGCTCAACATAGAATGGAACCTAAGGAATATAAGCATACTTTTATCCAGGAGAAGTCACACACACTTTTTTGTATTTATGAATTATAATTTTATAGTTACAATTATTCATTCATTCATTATCTGTTTACCCTCCTCTTATGTAGGACTTACACCCCCCAGGACTTACAAGCAGGTGCCTGGGGTCAGAGGCCCGTCGAGGAGCAGACACTCATGGATCAGACAGAGCATCCAGGATGGGTGATCAACCCGATGCCTGGTATGGGATGAAGGAAGTAGATGAAACGAAATGTTGGTGAAATGGATGAAAGGAAAGGTGATGATGGAGCAGTTGGTGGAATGAATGGCGGAGGAAACCGGAGAACCCGGAGAAAACCCGCCCAGATGCCGCTTCGTCCACCACAAATCCCACATGCAGGTCCCTGGGCCTCGGTGGGAGGCGAGTGGTCTAACCACTCGGCCACGGCGCCGCCTAGTTACAATTAATGATAAACAATACCACTATTTCTTGATACTCAATACCGATACTGGTTTTTGAGCACTGATACTCGACACTCACTTTATAAAAAAAACTGTAAAGGTGATAGCTTGTTCACTGAATAATGCTCTTAATAATAGGTTTTTGTGTATAAACACATGTAACCAAATTTGTATTGATGCTAATTACAAAATTGTTCCTGTTTGACATTCTCTAATTGGTAAATACCTAGTAGGCCCAAGAAGATATTGCATTCCCCCAAAAGTTTTATACCGAGATTTCACCAGAAATACATGTTTTGAGGCCCCTGAATACAAAAGAGGCATTTTTAGGAAAAGGTCCATGTGTGTGTCTTTGAATAGCATAACTCAAAAATGAAAAATTGGATCAACACCAAACTTGACGTTTAAGTTCAGTACCTTTCAAAGATGAAACACAAAATACTTTCAAGAAAATCCCATCACCCCAAACTACCCTTTATATGGAACATTTTTTGAAATTTTTGATTTTCTAAAAGATGGCTCCAACAGTTTTGATTAAAATACCTTATATTAAAGATATTTACATGACAAATAAAATGCATATCTTGAATTTTCTGGGGATAGTCTTTGAGGTCCTCTTCATTTAGAAGGAATTTGTATAATCTTGTATAAGTGTAAACGTTAAGCGACAGACAAAAACGTTCTACAGAAGAGATGTAGATCTCTTTAGAACACACGATTTATTTCAAATAACTTTCTTTTAGGCATCAACTATTTCTGAGATATCCATTATTAATGGTTCAAATTGTTCAATACTTAGCCATTCTTTTAAAATCCTGTCAACATTTAGTTGTTGCCCATGATTCCATGGGAACAGTACAGAATTTTAAGGCCAGCTTATAGCATCCACTTCTTAAACATTTGACTATCGCTGTTCCCTTTGTATCTATAATGAAATGTGCAATGTAGCTATTTCTGCAAAAGTTTATTTGGATTAAAATGAAGTAGATAAGCTTAAATAAGACTAGTTTGTATACCCACTAATAAACAATAGAGGGTAGAGAAAGTAATGTGAATGTATACATCAGATCTTTTTAACTTAGTATGCCACAGGTTATATATCCCCTATTGTTAGTCAAGGCTAATAATAATAATAATAATAATAATAATAATAATAATAATAATAATAATAATAATAAATTTTCTGCTTTACTTTTTACGAGTATGTAACAATGTTTTGTGGTGAAGACTTTCTTTTAAATAATTTTCTATCCATATTGTGAAAATTAGTCGTATGGTATACTTGTAAGCTACACTCATGACCCAAATTTGACTTGTGTAAACACAAACTAACATATGAATAGAAAGAACAAATATATTCATGCACTGTATTATGTCATGTCTTAAGTTCTGATTTGTTTTTGCTGGATTCATAGATTTTGGTCACCAAAGAAGGTAAATGATATAACTGTGAGAGCCATGCTCTTACAGAAATGTTATTTAGTGCATCATTAAATCAGCTTTATTTACAACTCATTTAATGCTTCATGTTACATGAGTACCTCTACTTCTTCCATTGTTTTAAATGTTTTCATTTAGACAGAAGAGTCTATGGAACGTTGCATTCATTCACCCACAGGAAACACAGTCAAGGTCTATCAAGAACTACAGTCCAGCATCTCTTTGGGGACACATGCAAGGCAATAATGTGAAGTCTCAACTCCTTTCATTCCTTATCTAGCATAAAGTTAAATGCAACAACTTTCAATAATGCAAAACATAAAATTTAGAAGTATTGAAAGTTTATCTCCAAGTATTACAGATACTTTGATACCACTGAATATTGAGGTCCCATCCCTGGTTGCATTGCTTTCCTATTCATTTAGAACCCACCAGCTTGAGTGGTCAAGGTCATTATGGTATGGACTTGTGAATGGGATGTCCACGGTTTAAATCCCGCCAGGATTATCCTCCCTGATTTAGGCTGTTTATAGGCTTTTCTCAGTTCTTATAACTGGAAAATGCCAGGGAGGTATCCTAAACTAAGACCTGGAATGTTTCCTTCCCAAATTTTCTTTCTCAATTATTATTTCATTCCATGCATCATCAGTGACCAATATTTGTGGTGTCATATAATAGTAAGAATGAGCATTAAACACTAGAAAAATACATAAATTTAGTACCTGATGAACCTGTAGTTTTATTGCTGCTTGCAAGCATTATTCTCATATGCAATGTAAAATGGAAGACAGATAGGATGTTGCCTTCCAACTCTTGGTAATTTGTGTGGGAAGATGGACAACCATTGCTATGATTATGCAAATAATTGATATTTTTATTAAAAGAATTAGAATTTGATATGATTTCTTTGTGTTCAAGTAAATCTCGTATATTTTAATTTTGTTTATGGTAACACTGCTGTTCTAATTTGAATCTGCTGAATTAAGAAAACATAACCAAAATATGTCTAAAGTGTTCAATGAGCTTAATAATATGTTTTCAACTCCATAGAAAGAAAGACAGAGAGAAAGAAAGAAAGACAGGGAGAAAGAAAGAAAGACAGAGAGAAAGAAAGAAAGAAAGAAAGAAAGAGAGAGAGAGAGTGTGAGAGAGAGATGCGATATCATCCTAGCAGGATATATGAATGCCCTGTAAATTAGTTGCTGCAAAACAAACTATGACAGGAAGAAATTTTTAACTCTGGACAGTTTTATTTTTACTAGTAAATATGTAGGTAGTTTGATTACATTTGTGGATATTGACATAACATACATTGGATAACAAAACGGAACTGAATAAAACTTATTGATATCTACTTTTATTTTAATTTAAATGTAAAATGCAGGTGTAACATCACAATGTTACCAAGGTTTCACCAATTTTCACACATGCTGATTACTATTTATTTTATAAGGATTTAACTCATCCTTTACTACAGACTTAATAGCACTTCAGTCGGGATTTAAACCCAATTAAGTTTTGACACTAAACTCATGGGCAATGATGTTCAACATTTTAGCCATTTCAGTAGGAGTATGAGGGCATGAGGGGCTGTGATATGCAATCAGGTTTGAATAAAACTGTTTTTGGTTGAATATAAATCAGAACAAGTAAGTCCTTCTGAACAATTGTCATTATGTTTGAAGTAAAATACAGCATTGTAAGTTTGATAACCTAAAAATGTTTTTTGAGACGAAGGAGAAATATGATTTAAAAAGTTTCCACTGTTTTTACAGACAGTGTTGGAAGTTCAAAGATTGCAACTTAGTAATGATTACAGTTTTATTCTTATGATTAAAGTACAAGTAAATTATTTGTACTAAATGTAATGCTTATAAGTAAAAGTTAGTGCACAGATAGTAATTTCAGGTAATCCTGTTACTGTTATTTGATAAAATTCTGATACTGGTCATATGTAAACACAGATACATTGGCAAATAATAGAAGGTAGTTAATGTCATCCTAAACTGAGTTTCATTCAGATTCTTGCTCTCCTTTTGCACAAACACAATGAATGAAAGTACACTTTGGCAATGTCAAATCTTCGTTTCTTGTATTACATATTCTGACCCTCCTACTGGTAGTAATGGCCAATTTCAGTTCCAATTATAGTTATTGTATGATTTAGTTTTTGCTTCAGGATTCTCTATTTTATTGGAAAGCTTAAAAAAGAATAAAGAAGAAGGATCATAGGTAGACGTAGCTGTTCTGCTTTGTGATTCTATTTTGGTGTTTGAACAGTTACTTGGCATTAGTTAAACAACATTTTCAGCTATGCAAGCAAATAAGGAAGATCTACGACATGATAGTGTGGTAGTACAGTTTTATTTTGTACACATTACAAATGTAAATGAGTCAGGATGAACCATGGGCATCTTGATGAGGGAATGTCTGTCTTTACATAATACGTCACCCATTCAACCCTCAGATCAGATGACCATGGCTTTGGCAGTACCATTCACATCTCTTGCAGCTTGATGTTACACTGTTGTTACACAAATATTATCAAAAGCACAGTTTTCCACGGATGTTGTGGCACACACAAAAAAAAACTCTATGAATATAAAACACTGACTTTATCTACAGGATTTGTGTATTACTAAAGCTCTTCCAGAGGGAGTAAACATTTATGTACTCTTAGAAATTGAACTTCTAAAATTATCTACCTTTAATTTGCAATTATTTACATTCAATATACTGTTCCATTTATTTATATATACTATATATATATATGAATTAATAAATATGGTCACATTCAAAGTTTTGTTTGTTCCAGAATAGTGTGCTATAAACCATGTAAGGTTTCAAGTGATTGTAATACAACTTAAGAAAGGAATGAGATTAAGAAAGTTCTAATTGAATGTATTACTGAAGTCCAGAAATTCTGCACATTTCTGAATTATGCTTGCTTTGGTGTTCTTGTTCCACATGTGAGCAGCACCTAACTTTGTAGATGTCCATTAGGCAAAATATTCTAATTCTGTAGAGCTTGAAAAGTTACAGTTTGAAGACTTAAAGCAAACAAGACTGTAAGTACCATATTTGTGAAAATGTTGTTTTTACAGAAACAGTAATAATCTATATACCTACAATGTATGCTAGGATCAATGTTTAGATGCAATTGTTTATAGTGCTGCTAGGTGCTCAAAGTTGGCAAGATGTGTAAATTCCAAGATCATCAATGTGTATTATGATGTAAGTGCATTGTGCAAATCAATGCTGAGGTATGGAAAGGCTTCACAATAATAGTAACAATATTAATCAGTCAGTTTGTTACTTTTAAATAAAGGTTTAAAATATTATCTTTATTGGTATAAATTAAAGATTAAACATCTGTAAGCCTTATTATAATTATGTTAGTATCTTTGGTACTTAGATAATTTTTCTATTACTTTTCTATGCTTTGTACAGACTTAATTTTCAAAATTCAGTATTTCTTTTTGTTATGCATATTTCATGTAGACATTTATATTAACTGTTGCAATGTAAAAATGTTTTATGTATTGTTATATAAAAGAAACAAATTCTTTTCATATTTGCAATGGTAAACGGTCATTATCCTAGAATATATGAAAATGGCACTTATATTCTTATTTGCTTCATCTTCATATTTTACTGACAATTAGAATTATAAGCCTATTTGCCTTAAAACTTAACCAATGAAGAGGTGTACAAAATAATAGCACTGAAGTTTATATTTGATAGTTTTCTACAGTGCTCTTGATCTCATTCCTAAAATTAAATTAAGTTTCAAATTATCAGTTACACAATTAAGCGTCTGTTAATAGGACTGAGTCCATTTTTTAAATGATAGAAATGAACACAAACGCACAACACGATGAGTTTTACTCCGTTTCAGAGCGTTGTATGTTAAAATAAAGTTTTAATAATACATGATGAAAAAAGGGAACACTTTGTTATGTTCTCCATGGGATAGATGTAGTACACTGGGTTAGATTTCCTAGTACTATTTTCTTCTTATCAAAACGCTTCCTGGTGGTATCAGTTCTGCGTAAAGTTATACTTTGTTCTATGTACAAGCGCTAATTCCTTCAATCTTGTGTCATTGGGATAGAAAAGAGTAGGTTTAACATGTTGCTCCATCTGTCCCAAAATTAGATTTTTCTTGCTGGTGGTTTAAATGATTTTTCTTTCTTTGCTGTTTTTACAGGCCCCTCCCATTCTCTCTGCTTTGTACCGTGCAAACTGACTGGCACGCAAAAAGTAAAAATGAAAAAAGTACACTACATCTCAATGGCCATGAAAACACTGTGTCATCATTAAACACTATGCTGCTGTTCTTTGCTGAGGTGAAATTAAAACGTGCTTTATAGAGCTTCCTCTGTCCAATATCTAGATGGTTTTATTTCTATAACTTCAAGTAAAATGGTATTAGAAATACTATAGAGTAAATCATTAATCCAAAAAGTTTACAAAGTATGGCAAATCTAGAGCTTAACCACAGGTTACAACCTTTAAATAAATTTTAAAATAATTTTTAAAAATCATTAGGTTCATGATATTAAACATTTCGCATAATGGTATGATTAAAATATATATACATAAAGCATGTATGGAAACTATTCATCTAAGCCCAATGATGCTTGCTGTATTTTAATTTATTTTTTCTATCAGATGAATACTACTAAAATAAGCAGCAAAGAAAAAGGATTTACAATTAGAGTAGATTATGTCTTCAGAGGCTATGTCTACTTGATGAATAAATTTAGCCACTTCTGCTTGGCTCTTATAATTACTACCATATGGCTTTTTGGACTTACAAGAAATCAGACTGTGTCCTAAATAAGAACAAAATTTCAGATATGAAAGTAAAGAATGAAGGGTTATTAATAATTTAATGCAAAGGAATTGATAACTTTTGATTGCTTGCTCTTTTCTTGGAGCTCCACTGTTATTTGGTTTCTATTATAACTTTAACTTTATTCTTATTTAAACTTTACCTTTCCTTTCTAATTCAACATATGTCACATGTTCAGTGTCTGCATAGCCTCAATACTACTCTTAATTAAACAAATAGACCATTGGAGAGCTAATAATTGGTAATGCATAGGAGAAAATGGCATGGCCAAATATTTTATATTTTTTTAGATACATCCAAAAATTATCTGGTTCTCAGGAAACAAAGTTAAATAACTAAAAAGCTCTAATAACGCCACTTTGCCTTTCAGATGCAATAGACCTACCACCAAAAACCGCTTTATTAAACTCATAATTCGCAGTTAGAAATGGAGGTACATCTTTAGCTGATATTCTTTCGATACATCCTTCCCTCAAAAAGGAAGGCTGACCAAGCCAACAAGTTGGAGACAGAAGAAGCTTCTTAAGATTGATGTTCCAATTTCACGGTAGCAGAAGGAACAAACAGACACACAAGGACCATGAGATTATAATAAATAGCGCACTGAAGATGGAGATATTTACAAAATAAAACATGCCAATCTTGAAAAAGCAAGACCCAAGTCCGTCACCTTCTGCTGATGCTTCCCTCCGACCATCAAGAGGCGGCGCAGATGGTAGGGGTGGCATAGGGAGGGCAACGTGCTGAAGAGGCATGCCATCATCA
Organism: Deroplatys truncata; assembly: GCA_030765065.1. Taxonomy (NCBI): domain Eukaryota; kingdom Metazoa; phylum Arthropoda; class Insecta; order Mantodea; family Mantidae; genus Deroplatys; species Deroplatys truncata. Next base: position 139,224,028 of record CM060988.1, read on the forward strand.
CGGTAGTAGGAGGGGCCTGATAGTCAGTAGCACTTCTTGGTGCAGGCGCACTTGCGCACTATATCAACATCCTTGGTGTAGCGTGTACCATCATTGCAAATAAGACGCACCTTGCGTCGTTTGGTCTTACGCGCCCTGCAACAGGTTGAGCCACAGCTTCCCTCACACCTTGCCATCTTTACAGGCTTGCGTGATCGGCAACCATTCTCATTGTAGTATTCCCTTGTCTGCTCCTTGCGGCATGTTGGGCCTGTGGTGCGAACAACAGTAGCTGTGTCAGATACTGCAGCTGGTAACAAACAAACAATGTCTAATGGGAGCAACAGAACATGAGAAGAGTGTTAAAATCCTTACAAACCTTTTAGATCTTAACAATAGTACCTAAGCAACTTTTTGGATGTTTTTTGCATAAAAAGCATTACATATTTTCACCACCATCTACTCAGAGCTACAATATAAAGGATAAATTCAAACTTCACCGACAAACTTATTCAGGGATGTTTTCTGAGTATTTTGATATATGAAAACCATGGTCGCCAGTGGCTCATTACCGAGTAGTTTGATTGCTTTCATTTTGTTTAATTCAACTACTTTGTATCTGTTTACTTGGAATATGATTGTTTCTAAACACAACCTTTCACTGCTTTAGTAGAGCAAAGTAGAAAGTATTTTCAGCAAAGTTTGACACCAGGCTTGAACTCCTGCTCAGTTCTCTCTCAGCTCTACATGCTAGATTTTCATGGGCCTATCAACAGACATTCTGTGAATGTATTGGGCTGTTATCGTTAACGATTCTGTGAATGGGCCTTAAGTACTGCCCGACAGACTAAATAGAGTAGTCTAAAAACATTGCTTCAACATGCCCTCCCACATTTTCTGGTAGATGTGCCACTGATAATTTGCAGGCATATATGGTTTCAACATGATGGAGCACCAACACATTTTGCAGTTTATTGTGCTAAGAGTTTTTCAAATTTGATTGTCTACTGCACTTTGACCCTGGTCACTCATTCAGTAAACAATCACTACAGTTTATTTACATTTTACAATTTCTCGTCAATAAATTATCTTGCTTTTTTTTTCCATGTCCCATTTCCACTTGTTTTTCACTTTTCATTTATTGATTACTTAACCATCACACATTCACTATAGTTTTCCATTCAAAGTAAGATGCGCTACCTCTTACTTTTCTCTTTCCACATGTTAAGGAATACCTTAATAAATAGCTCAAGTATAGGGGGTCTTATTTCATGGCCAGAACGGTCATGAGATCTGACACCATGAACATTTTCTTCTGGAGTCATGTGAAGAGCCTAGTTTATGTGACTCTTGTCAAAACTAATATGGACCTGGTTGCTAGGATTGTGGCAGTCACTGATGGTGTGTGCCAATATTCTGCAATGCTAGAGCATTTGTGACAGTACCATGAAACATTGCTGTGAAGTTTGCCATGATTATGATGGTTGAGATTTTGAACAATTACTTTAAACAGTGTAATATGGGTTGTTTCATGTCATTTTTTGTAATGTTTGATTATCTATCCTTAAAAATAAATAATTTAAATTATCAGGGGATGATGAGTAGGGATTAATTAGTGGCAAACCGTAATGTAAGCATGCTCTACAGCAGTCAAAGGTTATGTTTTATTTGGAAACAATCATATTATGAGTAAACAGATGCAAAGATGGTTGAATTATTACAAAATGAAAACAATGAAATTAATTGGTAATTGTTTGGTAGCCACTGAGAACCATGTGTTCTTTTATTGAGACACTCGGAAAACATCCCTGAACAACTTGTGAAAGTTTGTCAGTGGAATTCAGATTCAGTCGGTATATTCATCTTTAAAGGGAAAATTAATATTTAAATTAAAGACCTACTAGGTTTTAAGTATGAAAGCCTACATTTCCTAAATTAGTAGGGTTTTTCCTATACTAATGTCATTTTTGTTTGAAAATTTTTCAGGTAAAGCATGGAAAATAAAGAGAACAATATTACAGCTTCCATACATAAAGGCAGTGGGCGTAGTTGTACCCAGTTTTCATGAAAGCTTACACTACAGATTATCACAAAATTATAATGGTATTATGCAACAGCCTGAAAAGGAAGGTAGAAAAACAAGAGAGCATGAAGGAAGAGATAACATAAAAATCTACTGAACTTATTGCATGTCAATGAAAACAGTGATGAATACATATATAAAATACTTTTAATAATCTATCAGAATACCACAATACAACTGATTACGAAAATAGAAGAAGAGAAAAGTATAACTGAAGTTAAAGTGATTGTGATCCATGTAGATACAAATTACATTAAGGAAATATTGTTGCAGAGGAGTTGCTGGGCAAAGTAGACAGTGTGTAGACTACAAAGCTGAAATTCATTTCTGTAAAAATTGTATTGTGATTGAATATGATAGGCTATAAAGGCTACACAAAACATATTGATAGTACTCTCCAGTGGGATTGTAATAGATTTAAGACTAAATTTTTTATGTTAAAAGTTCAAAGATGACACATGGTTAGGTAAAGAAAGGGATCACACTTGATGGACAAAGGAATCAGTGATGTCATTGAAACAAGCAGACAACAGTAAAACTAGATAACAGGTTAGCTAATGATTAGTGGGTGCCTACTAAATTAAATTGTGGAATCATAGAATAAGAGTGCTTTAAAATACGAGATGCATTATGAACAAAAACCTGCCACTTGAAATACAAAGCACTAAAATAATTTAATTTTCTGTCATGAAATTCCAAGTTCAACAAATTCTGAAGTGTTTCATCATAACCTATAATCTTTAACAAATAAAGTAGGTCAATGGGAAGTATTATTAAATAACTATAAAACCAAAGGATGCATTTGTTCTTTGTTTAATAGAGAAGTAAGGACTCTAAATACTCTATTGTCTTAAGCAATTTTACTTGCAATTGTTTGTTACTGATGATAGGATATATAAATATGCAAGAAGATAAACAACAGATGTACATGTAAATATGAGAAATACTGAAATGTAATAAGACAGCTTCAGCAATATGGCAATTGACAGCTTACTGTCATCAATTAAATCACTGTTCTGAATTTTGGAACATTTTACATTGCCCATGTGAGACAGCATTTTTTCTAGAAATTCATTGTTTTCTTAATTTTCATGAGTCCATTTTTCTTAAAGGGGAACGAAACACAAATATGTTTCTTCCTAAATGAAGGATATAACCAGTAAAATTCCATGGTAAGATTGCTTTCTTACTCTGACACATCATTATCGCTGCGCAAGCAAAGTAATAACCACCTTATACATCCTCAGAGCCAGCCGTGTGCTAGATGTAGTTTGGAAATCACAGGTCAGTCATTGCTGCATGTGCAGTAATATATTTCATAAATTGTTCTTGTTGCTATTTAACTTCAAGAGTAGTGTACTTTCTGGTGGTGTTTTGGTGATGGTGTTACTGAGTCAATTTAGTATTATACAAACAATGTAATGTTGTGAAAAATAAAATACCTCATTGTTGTGCATATGACTGTAATGTGAGAAGGGAAACATATAAGGAAACTCATTTTCATGTGTTTCCAAAGAGAGACAAATCTCCCAAAGGATATAGGATAAGGGTAGAATTTTGCCAAAGAAAAGATTACCTGGTCCCGGTGCTCGTTTATGTTCTTTCCTTAAGATGCAGATTATGAACAGACACAGTTATTAAAAAAGCAGCTTATGCCAGATGAAAGTTTCAGAGGTCCTTTATTAAAACCTGGAACTATTCCTACTATAAGGAGAAATGAAGACGATTTCCAAATATCAAGTTCTAGTAAGACAATTCATTCTTCACCATCTTCATCCAAGAGTAAATGACAAAGAACAAAACGATATGAGACTAGAAATTATAAAATCATAGTTTCTGAGCTATGTGATTGTGTTACTTGCAATAAGACTGACAATGAAGGCGATGATGATAAAAGTAGTGAAAGAGAATTCAGAATAGAAGGTAATGAAAAGACCAAGAATTCAGAAGCACAATGTGAACTAAGTACTGAAATAATGAGGAAATATATATTGTTTGAACCAGAAAATATCTACGAAATGAGTAGTGATGAGGAAGATCAGGATAAGCTGAATAAAAATTTCTATGAACCTGATACTTCAGATTCTGATACAAGTGATAAGGAGGAGGAGGAGGAGGAGGAGGAGGAGAAGATGATGATAATGATGATGATGATGATGATGATACTTTCACCACACATGGAAATGAACTACAGTGGAATATTTCATTGTTTGGACATCTCTGCTTTTATTTTTCAAGGTATGTGTTTTATGTAGAAATGAAGTCAAAATAATTTCTCATTACATTAAAGAGACAATGCTATGTGTTAAAACAGTGTGTTATTGTGGTAATACATTCACTTGGAACTCACAAAATTTATCAGGAAAGAAACTGGAAGGAAATGCTTTAATAGCAAGTTGTTTATTATTGTCTGGTACATTGTTTCAGCAATTTAAGTCCTTCTGCAAATCACTGGGTTTGGCAACGTTTACAAGGTGTACATTCGATAAAACCATTCAAAACATGGCAGCACCAATTGTTAGAGCATTTTGGGTTCAAAAAAGAAAAACGAACTTGAATTCATTAAAAGGTTGATATGGTTAGCAGGGGATGGCAGTATGACTCCCCAGGATTTTCAGCCAAGCATTTAGTCTGCTCTGTCATGGATTTAAATTCCTGCAGCATTATTGATTTTGAACTTGTTCAAAGAGGTGTGGTGAAAGGTGATTTGGAAAAGGCTGCTTGTGACAACACAATGACTAGGCTTAAAATAGGGAATGTGCAGAGTTGAAGTTTTTTCTCCAACAGACATAAAGGTGCAAGATACCTGTTAAAACCTCAGTGACCGGAAGTTGAACATGAATTTGATGTATGGCATTTGTCTAAAAGCCTAATGAACAAAATTAAAATGATAGAAAAAGAATACCCAGAGCTGATGGCATGGAAAGCCAGTATACATAATCATTTTATGATGGGCTGCACAAAACTGTAATAAGAACGGTACCATATTAATTGAAAAATTCACATCAATTCTTCATCATATAAAAAATGGACATAAATGGATAGAAAATGGTGAATGGAAATCTTGTGAACATGATGAACTGTTGGAATAAGACCAAAGAAATAAATTATGGATTAAAGGTGAATCAAATGCCTATCATGTTCTGAAGAAGATTATTTTGGATAGCACCTTCTTAAAAGATTTGGCTCATATTCGACATTGGCAGTCTTCATCTCAGATATGCTCTTAAAAGAATACATTTTTCAGATAATGACCTTCAACTTAGATCCATGATAACAGGGCTGTCCGAGAAGTACCCAACCTAACAAACAAAAAACAATTTTGGGAAGAAACATCTTTATTTCTCTACATAGTCTCCTTTCAGCTTGATACACTTTTCCCAGTGATGTTCAATAGCTTTGATACCCTGTTTATAGTGACAACCATCAAGTTCTGCAAAATAGCCATCAACTGCAAACTCCACCTCTGTAGGCAAATCTTTTACCACCAAGCCATTTCTTCAACTTTGGAAACAGAAAATAATCAGAGGGGGCTAAGTTAGGCAAATAGGGTGCATGAGGAAGCAATTCTAGCTTTAACTCATTGATTTTGGCCATGGCGATAATGGATGTGTAAACTGGTACATAGTCTTGACGAAACAGAACTTTCTTTTTTGCTAAATGTGGCCGTTTTTGCTTGATTTCATCATTCAAACATTGCAATAAGTTTGCATAATACTCGTCATTAATTGCTTTTCCTTTTTGAAGATAATCAATGAAAATTATCCCATGTGCATCCCAAAAAATACCTCGCCATGACCTTGCCTGCAGATGGAACTGTCTTCGCCTTCTTTGGAGCCCATTCTCCCCTTTCATTCCACTGCTTTGACTGTTCCTTTGTCTCAGGTGTGAAGTGATGGACCCATGTTTCATCCATGGTTATGAATCGATGCAAAAACTCTGCTTTATTGCAGCAAAAATCATCAAACACTCGACTGAAACATCCTTATAATTCTGTTTTTGTTCCATTGTGAGTAAACACAGCACCCATCTTGTGCACAGCTTTCTCATGTCTAAATTTTCAGTTAGTGTGTGATATACAGCACTTTTTGAAATGCCTAGAATGTCTGCTAGCTCACACACTTTCAGTCGACGGTCATCCAATACCATTTTGTGAATTTTCATTACAATTTCTGGCGTGGTCACCTCATTTGGTCAATCACTGCGCTGTTCATCATGGCAGCTCGTATGGTCTCACTTAAACTCTGCCACCCAATATTTTACTGTTGTAAACGAAGGAGCAAACTCCTCCAGAGTAGAATCTAAACTCAGCTTTAATATTAGTTGGATTAAGACCTTTCAAATGAAAGTATTGCCATATAACAATGGCCAGTTTTATCCATGTTTACAAATTTGCAGAGAGCGTTCACTATTAATGGCTGCCAAACAATTAATAAACAACGTAGCATCATCAAACTTATGCTTTATAAGGGTGGTACTTTCTACCATAGTCATTTGTTTGAAACAACTGCTATATATATATATACACGTCAGCTTGGGTACACTTCTGGGACTGCCCTCTTAGCAGCACTAGATCACAATTTCAATGTAAATAAACAAAAGACTGGTGTCAAATCTCAGTAGTCATCTGGGTGTTGGATTATGTAAAGTAAATATGAGGAATCCAACAAAGAATGGAAACTGCTGATAATGCATGAAATAAAAAAGTATATGCATGCACATTGGTGAATCCATTACTGGATGCAGCAATTGATCTGTCACTACTTAAGAATATAGCTCCCACGCTTTGACCTCCATTTGAGTGACTACAATTGAAGCACTTCTCACATTTTCAGTCAACATAAGAAGGTTCATTACAGACACGTTATACAATTTTAAATAATAATAATAATAATAATAATAATAATAATAATAATAATAATAATAATAATAATAATAGTTTAATTTAAAACTTACTGTTTTTAATAAGTTTGAAGTCTACATATACTTTGCTGGGTTCTGGAAAAGCATTTCTAATACTAAGCACTAAGCATGATGGTATACAACTGCTCTTCTGTGTCCAATAGCAGTGCATGAATTAATCCATGCTGTAAATTTTTTGTAGCAGGAATATCGCCAGGTCTTACTAGCAGGATTGTTGGCAGTGAGTAATTTCTTTTAGCTCAACTTTTTGTTTTTAATGCCAAGTTATGTCTCACAATATTCAAAACATCAAATCGCTCTTTTTTAGTTCAACTGATAAGGTCGGATACCATGTTCACTCAATTTTAAAGCAGATGTTGGACCACTGTTTATCACCTAGTAGGTATTAACTGTATTATGAAAAGTGATTGGGTAGCTTTAGCTCTACTCTTTGTTATTCAGAGAAGTTATGAAGTTCTAGTGAAAATAACATGTAAACTTGTTAGTCATTTAAAACACCTATGCTGCATGTGTCTTGTATGGGTGCAGTGTGCCTCTCATGACATTATGCTTCAACTCAACAACAGGATATAAGCCGATAACCATTCACCTTGGATAGTAAAACTGCATGCATTATTATTTATTCCTGATGACATATAAACTAATGTGGTGAATGATATATTCATTTTTGTGTTTTGTTCCCCTTTAAGTTTGGCTTTTGATAAGTAATAATGTTGCATTTGCTACCATGTATTAATTGCCTGGATTTATATGGAAAAACTAAGACAGCAGATTGCCGACATGAACTGTTACTTCTGCCACTTCTTTCACTTCTTTTTTTTGTGGGTAGTTTGTGTTGTGGCAAATTATAATTTTTTTGAAAATTGATGCAGTAATTTGTATCACAAATTATTTAAATGTAAAGAATGATTATAGTATGAATATGCATTTTTATGTGACATTGATTTGAGATATTTGTTGATTGTAATTATTGTTGGGAAGTAAGTTTATACTGCCTTACTGAAACTGACAATAATAGCGTGCAATAATGCAGCGAGGGGGTGAGCTGATCATTATTAGAGACGAGGAAGTTACGTAATGTTGGCGCGTTTTTCCTTTAGAATTTGCTGGAACATTATACCTAGAGCATATGTATTCATAATTTTCATTGGATATAAAAATAGACGCTAATGTTGGCGCGTTTTATTAACCAATAGCAGCTCTGTTATAATCTTTAGGCATATCAGGGTGTAGGAGTATAAAAAGGGCTAGATTAGAGGTAAAGTCATTCAGTCCTTCAGTTCGTCAAAAATATTTGTATGCTACACGTCGCCCTCAGTCCAGCAGAAATATTTGTAAAGTATACGTCGGCTATCGATTCGCAAGTTACGCGTAGCAGAGTTAGGAAAATTCTCAAGTGTTGTAAAGTTAATTATACAAAAGGTTGAAGTACGTGAATTAAAAGTGATCAGTAAGAAGTTGTTATAACAGTTTCAGTTTGGCGAGTGTCTAGATCAATGTGTAAATGTGATAGTGAATGTGTTCGACAATAAAAGTGTAAAATAAATTCTTTCATCAGTGTTATCTTTGGATAAAAGACTCCTTTCCGTTTATACAACCTGTATAAAGAGATGTGCTCAACCAAAAAGATCATAGCTAGCCGGAGGACAGTAAACAAAAATTAAATAAAATAACAGTCGCATTCTTTCAAACAAACACTAATACTACCGCAAATTGCTAACACCAGATGGAGCTACAAACCTAACAAAGAATCACATCACAAAATGGCTTCACCACGTGAAGTAAACACACATACACAAACATTATAAGTATACCGCCGCAAAATGGACGTATAAAGTGATTAAGATAGCTCTAGGTATGTTCCAATGAATGAAGTAATCAGAAAGTATGTTTTTAAAGACAAGGGCACTTTCATTTGTATATTTTAAAAGAAATTATTAACTATGCTTCCAGAAATAAGTAAAAGAATTTTTAGTTATTCAGTAAGTACTTTATCAATACACTCCATAAAAATGTTAGAATGCCTGCAACTAAATCACTAATGTTTGTATATTGTGATCTGCAGTAATATAAACTGTTCTCTTTAACATTTTCTGTTTGCAAAAGTAAAACTAGATATGTGTAATGAAACAGCGTATTTTTTTTTATAAGAAATAATACAATCATGATTCAATTTCATGCTCTATTGTGTCCTTTAAAATCTGAAAGTATCCTTTCTTTTGGCACTCTTGTCCCAGGAGTGTTCAGTGTAATGTTATTCTAAATTATTATGTTTTAAAGCGTTCATATATGCTACATAATAGATTTTCTAAAATCATGGAGTTCACTAGTGTTTGAAGATTGCATTTAAAGTTGGCAGAAATGCTGGGACAAGAACAGTGCATCCAATGGATAGTATTTTGAGAAACACCAATAAAATTATTAGGATAAGTAGCAGAAAGTTATCAGAAAAAGTTTATGATCATTCTTATTCAACAGCTTTCATAATTTATGCTGAATTCCTGAATATTAGGAGAAGAAGAAAAAGACTAAAAATAAATACTAGGGTCGTGGCACTCCCATACCTTGATCACAGTAACGTCCACTCCATCCAGGTCTGCATCGGCATGAATATTCTCCTGGTCGAGATCGTGGTACACACTTGCTTCCCCTTCTGCACTGATTGTTAGCACAATTATCATGTTCTGTAGCAGGTGCAGCAGCCACAGCAGCTGCTACTGCCACTGGAGGATCTACTTCTGCATCCTCCACTTCTTCCATCTGCTCTTCCTCATCTTGCAACAGTGAGCAACCTGGAGTAACCTTCTGTTGTCTTGCTGCATTGGTGAAGTCTACTGGTTTATGATTTACCCAGAGTTCTTTCAAACATCCTGCATTAGGGTACATAGAAACAAAATCACTGTATAGTAAGTATGTTTTCAACAAAAATGATACAAGGGTTCACAACAGTTGAGGCTCACTGATATAAAAATGTAACAATTTTCTTGTGTGAATAAAATACTGGTACTCCCAAAAGTAAGCTGTTTCACTTTTTTCCCTTATTTTATGTTAAGTACCAACAGTATGATGATCCAACTTTACTCAGAAAACAGACCAGAATAATCTTTCTAAACCCAATAGTAGGTACTGAATTAACTAGTTCTGACCTTTAAAGCTGGTAAGATTGCGTAGATGCCACTGAGTGAAAGCACCTTGTCCTGCTTCAGGTGGAACTCCACCAATAAAAAGTGGTGTTGTAAGATGAAGGTAATCTCGAGATCCTTCATTGATGATGCTACGTGCTAATCCCCGATCAACACGTAGTGTGAAATTCTTCTTTATTGCAATCAACTCTGCCATGTGATACTTTCCATCACTTACAGTCTCGAAGCTGAACAAAAACAAAAGGTAGATGAGATGTGATGCTATGCATTTCAAGTTTATGCATCTGTTTACAATTAACAAAAAATTTTAAAGGTTGTCTGTAAGTTTAAATGCTGCCTAGCACAGGAAAGCAAGATTAATTAACTTTTATTTTATATGTAGGTATTGTGCTGATTGGCTTGATGTTAAAAGGAAATAAGTAATCCATAAAAGCATTATTTAGCCATGATATTTAGAATCACGGACAAATAAGAAGCATAAATAAAACATGAGAAGTAGAAGAAATGAAAATTATCCTAGGAGAATTATACCACGCTTTCTTGTATTTGGTTTTTGCTTTTCATTTAACTGACAAGGAATACTCCATTTCTATGAAACGGATTTCACTCTCAGTTCCTTCTTCCTGTTAGGCCACTGAAGCCTCCCCCCCCCCAAAAAAAATTGTGAATCCCTAAAGAGGATGAGCTATAGTATTCAGAGCAAAAATATATAGTATTTTAGTATTTATTTATTATGCTAAGAGATTTACAATTTGATTATCTACTGAACTTTGGCCCTGGCCACTCATTCTGTAGACAATCACTACAGTTTATCTACATTTACAACTTCCTGTCAATAAATTAGCTTGCTTCAGTTTTTCATGTCCCATTTCCACTTGTTTTTCACTTGTCACTTATTGATTACTTTACCATCACACATTCACCATAGTTTTCCATTCAAAGTAAGATACACTACCTCTTACTTTTCTCTATCCACTATGCAAAGCCATTTATTTTTGACTTTACACAAAAACTGTCCAATGCTCCTAGCGTCCCTGTATATCATTTCGATTATAAGCGTATTTCTATCCCCCTTCAACCACTTCTTTTTAAAAAAAATTCTCTTCTCCAATTTTCTGTTCCTTGGTACCTAAATACTGTGTGTTCAATGTCTTCATTACCATCACATATTGGACATTGGTTTTGAGGAATATCCTGTCTTAACCCTCTTAGCCTCCATGCTCCGGTTCTTACCCATGCAATAGATTCTCTCTCTTCTTTATTTACTATGTCTATATATTTTTCCCTACTCCATGTATTTTGCATTGGCCTCTAACAAACCAATGAGCTCTTTTCGGCAATCTCATGGAACATGTTTTGTATTTCTATATCTTCCAGTCTTTTCCTTGCCTTTTTCCAAAAATTTTTCATCTTATTTTCTCTCCTTCTCCACATGTTTCCTAACCCATTTTTCTCCAAAATGTTCCGTAAATTACTTACCCATCCATTATTCATTAAACTATTCCCTACTACAGCCATTTTGGAACACTGAAGTTTTGAATAGTTGATGCATGGAAGGAACATTCAAATAGGTAGAACTGACAACATCAAAGGGAGTGAAAGGCATTGCTCTAGTAAGTGGCTCCACATGCCAAACAAAATCATGCTTGAAACTTTAACTCTCTAGGTATCATTTTGGGTCTAAATTGTTTGAATTTCTAAGAAGCAGACAACCTCTACAAGATATGCATGAATGGAGTTTCCTTATAAGTACCATAGGTGTTTTGCTCAACCTGTTTGGAAATTCACAAATAACTGTTTTTTTCCTTTCTTTTCTTTTTCTACCCACTATAATTTATTTTTATATAGCTTCTACAAACTATCCCTCTAACTTTATTCATCTGTCTACTTCGCATTTTTGAGATAAGCATTTGCATAGTTTTATTACATATTTTGTTACAGGTACAAAGGGAACAGTGATAGTCAAAATTTTAAAAACCGGTTACTATATTCTGGCCTTAAAATCCCATGATATCATGAGAATTAACTGACTAAATATAGCACTTTAAAAAAATGACAAAAATTCAAACCAATAATAACAGATATCTCATTCCAAGTAATAAAAATGGAAGTTACAGCTTATATACAGTCATATCAAGAAGCATCAAGACAAAATAAACATATAACAATCAAATTAAAAAGTTGTATATTATTGCAGATTATAATTTAAAATGACAGGGAAGCATAAGTTGTGGTTCAGAAGGAAAACCATGACATTTGAAAGGAAAAATAGGAATGGGAGCTACAGTGAAAAGGTGAAACACAGAAACAAAAGATAACTGTTAAGGAAGAAAAGAAGATCCACAATAATTCAAAACTATGCAACATTTGAGACAAATGAGGAACAATGCAAGTTTAGGAAGAGTGCCAGAAGCAAGAAGATTCCAGGGTGATATGAGTAGACCACTGATCAGACCAATAGTGGAAGAGATGCATTGGATAATCTGGGCCATTGTGAAATGAAACTGAAGATTTATTCCGCATAGCTGTAGGTTTTAGATAAGGAATATAGCAGATCAAGTGAATTATTCTCTGTGAGAGAAGCTTAAAGCAGGTAGGACTTATCTAGCCAATGAGGATTAATACCCCTTTGGCCTTAGGGACGATGATTTATCTCCTTGCAGAAAAGCAAAATAAACTAACTGAAACAAGTAAAGTGATGTAAAGCACGTAAGAGTCTCACAAAAGCAGTGGAAGTGATCATTTTAAAATGCCAAAAGGTAGAGGGATCTTAGAATCAGTCATATAATAAACTGTTTGAGAAAAGAACCACAATGAATGTTAAGCCAGCAAAGTAATTAATCATTGTTATAAAGATAATTTAAATATCTCATGCTCTAAAATCTATCAACTGAGAAAATTTTTAAAAAAATTTAAATGTTGACTCCAGTTTATAAATATGGCTTATAATTTCGATAAGTTAAGTAATATCTCTTCATCATCTCCTTCATGCCACACAGGAACTTCCAAAGTTTTTGAGATCCAGAGCTACATCTCTACTGGAATCCACAATATTTATTTATCAATTTATCTAGTCATTAGAATACTATTCAAGCAATAATAGGTATAGTCATTATCTTCTACAAAGTAGGTGTCACAGAGGTGTACCTATATAAAATTTTACATAGAAATCCTATATGTAAAATAAATGAAAAAGAAGAAGAAATATGTACAAAGAAAGGAAGTATGAGGCCAACAATACTCCTCTGCAATGATAATTAAGCACTATGCTTAGTCATAGACAACTTGATTACTTAAAATAAAATGGGAAGAATAACCTGAAAATACTCTAATAATTATCCTTGAATTCTTTTGAGGGAAAAAACGAAAACATTATATGTTATGAGAAAAAGAGAAACAAAATCTGTATTTACTAATTGACTGTAATTAAAAAAAAGGTCCAACTAACCTGTACATTGTTGAGACAGGATAGTTGCCAACATCATAGCTTACACGTATTCGTCCATTAAAGAGTTCTACAGCTAGATGTTCTGACTGGCCATCATAAAGCAACACTCCGTTTTCTTGTTCTGTAGCAAATACCATTGTAACATTTGCTGAGGGTTTTGTTCTCAGTGGTTCCAATTCCACAAATGAGTTGTTGTGTATAAAACTGAGACTTGTAAGGTACTCGCATCTCTTTCCTGCAACATAAATTTGTAAATTTACATTTGCATGGAAATGAAACTAGCTTGTTTTTGATAATTACAACAATGGAAAGCTCAAGTCTCATCCTATTGGTGTTTCTTCTCAATGAAGTTTTGAAAGGAAGCTGCAAAGGTGCAGATTGTGGAAGAAAATTGACAAATAATGTTTTTGTATTAAGTTCATTCTTAATTAAATAATGTAAATTAACCTTCTATTTAAAAACAACTAAATTGGAATATGCCTTCAAAATATATACAGTAGAGCCCCGGTAATTCAAGCTAATTGGGGCTGAGGCTACCATGAATTACAAAAAACTTGGATTATATGAAATGTCACTAATCAATGGGTAAATTATGAATAAATGTTTAATGAGCACAATAATGGTTAAAATAATAAATAAAAAACAATTTAGTTCATACCCGTGTTATGTATACACATATGGGCACACATTTCCAAGCTGCAAAAAATATAAGTTGCATTTTAAAGAAATTGTCCAAAGTCCTTTGTCTTAAAATAGAACCTTGTTTTTTACCAGCAATGTCGCACCATCTTCTAAGAAGCATGGTGTCAGTTGAAGTAGCTTCTACTTGCTGCTTGATATAATGCATTGCTACATCTAGCGCTGCCAACCCTTAGTTGAGTGATCACTGGTACAATTTCTTCGGGAAATTCCTTGTCATCACTGTCTTCAGCAGGCTCACTAACCATTTCAACAATTGCAAGATCGGTCACTTCAAACTGTTCATCATTGTTCATCCATTCTGAAACCTCACTCGCATTCACATTTTTCATCAGTTCTACCTATGGTAGATCATCTTTGTCTGTACTGTTGGTATCCATTTCATTCCGTAAAACCTGGTTCCAAGACTTTTTAGTGTCTCCGCCTTTATTTCAGACCATGAATTGGCTATCCAATAAACTACATCTTTTATCATAGTTTTTTTTTTTTTTTTTTTTAGAAATTCGTTGATGGTTCCTTCACCTTCTGTTGTTTTTAGAAGCATCTGAAGCAAATGACAATGATACTTTTTTTTCAAGCATTGTAAAATGCCTTGGTCCATAGGCTGTATTAAACTTGTCACATTAGGGGGTAAGAACAATGCGCGAATACCGTCACATTGTAATTCTTCCTCATCAGGGTGTGAACCAGTATTGACAAGCATTAAGATTGTTTTGGAAGGCAAGCACTTTTTCTTTAGGTATCTTTTGGTCTCTGGAACAAAATCTTCAAAAAACTACTTCTTAAAAATATTTTTGTCCATCCAAGAAGATTTTTGGTGGACATATATAACAGGCAGTGCAGAAACAGTGATTGTTTTTTAAATCTCTAAGCTTAGCAGACTTCCTATCACCAGTAGCTTCAGTTTATGGTCTCTACTTGCATGCGATGCACCAAGAACTGTAAACCTCTCTTTACCACACTTTTTGTAGCCTGACAGCCTTTTCCTCTTTTGAGGCTAGAATGTAAATGGAAGCATTTTATAATTTAGTCCTGTTTCATCACAATAATACAGCTGATGAGGAGTAATTTTGTATAATTTTTCTTAATTGCTCATAAAATTGTGTAACAGCTTGAGAATCTGCAGAAAGTTTTTCACCGCAAATTTCAAGCTGCCTTATGCCATATCACTTCTTCCACCTATCCAACCATCCTGAACTTGCAGTAAAATCGTCTTCACCTTCCTTTAACTCATTTCGAAAAATACAGTTTTTTCTTGCAGAATAGGCCCTGAAATTGGATTTGCTTTTTGTCTTTGTTAAAGAAACCAAATGAAGAAAGCTTCACTGTTTTTTTCATACTCAGATTTCTTCATTGACCTCCATTCAAATGACAAAATAGAACACTTGTTAGATGGAAATTTCTCAATTTTGTCTATGTTTCTACGCCAATCTCCAACTGTCATTTCACCAACTCCATACTCAGCAGCAAGCTTTTAAATGCTTCTCCTTTGTCTAATCTTTTCAAAGCCTCCAGTTTCACATTCAACAGCACAAATTTTCTGTTACTCCTGCCACTCATTGTAATGCATGAATTAAAACATTAGGAAACATGCAGTTACATACTATGCACATACATACAACACTTTAAAATTAACGTGACACGGGTGGGCTCACAACAGTACAGATGTTATTACACAACATGTACATACAGCAACAGTCAGCCTATGTTGTAAAATGTGCATTTGTACTTAAGTATATTTTAAAAACCACTTCGGTGAGTAGGGGCAACAATAGGGGTAACAATAAGGATGGTATGCACTGTACAACTGACTGTCATGGGGTCCCAATTAGTGAAGGGTCAACAAAGAAAGAGCACTCCTTGAAACCTAATGGTACCTGTCCATCTGTAATAGAAATTCTGAGCCCAAGGTTATTTCTGTGCATTATGAACAAAAACGCTAAGTGGGACAGTTTTACCTGTATTGACATGGAAAATTGAAAGAAAGTTCAAAATGTAACACATTCGGAAGTGTGTAAAATGTACATGCAGACAACGTATAAAAACAGGAGTTTACTCTATTTTTACTCTAGTAGCTCGAATTACACAGAACCTTGGAATACCAGGCCTCTACTGTACACTGCAAATGTATGTATTTAGCTTTAAATGTATGTATTGTGTGGCAGTAATCAAGAATATTGTGAGTAAACCCACATGATACAGCCAAGCCATCAATGAAGGATTTAAACATGAGAGATTTGA
This sequence comes from Deroplatys truncata, assembly GCA_030765065.1. Classification (NCBI taxonomy): domain Eukaryota; kingdom Metazoa; phylum Arthropoda; class Insecta; order Mantodea; family Mantidae; genus Deroplatys; species Deroplatys truncata. The sequence continues at coordinate 139,240,544 of CM060988.1, forward strand.
TAAAGCAAACTCATATGGTACAGTCAGTCAAGAATTGGAATAGGCTTTGACAGGTTGCTCTTCAAGAAAGTTTGCCTTCTGCATTCTAAATTCTGGAACATTACATTAATGTGTCTCCATAGCAACAGGACACTATAAAATGATGGCAGAAAATAAATTAAGTCATGTACAAGATAGTTGTGAGCAAGTTATGAATGATTTGTAAGTCAGAGCTGGAAAGCGAGGCTTATAATGCATTTCACACATAATAAATAAATTTTGTTATGAGTTAACTGATGGTTTTATTTGTCACAATACTTTGTATGCATTTTAATGATCTTCCGCATAAAAGCATTTAATGAAATATTTCAATTTGTAAGCATGAAATACTTTTAGAAAAGTAATATACAGTATGAACAAATATAATGAAATCTACATGAATTGGACCCTGAATAAATTTTTCAGAAAAGGATTTTGCTGCCTTCAAAAATCCTATACTTTATATATTTCCTGAATAAAACATACACTGTCCAATGCAGAAACAGAAATGATCCAGAAACACCTACTTTAAACAGAAATAATCCTTAAACTAGCATTATGAGTAGGTATTGAGTTTTGAATATGCTTTATTTTAAATGAAACTGCAAGTTTAAGTCACTGAGGTAATAAACAGGTTTTCTTTATAAACATATTAAAAGAGATGGTTAGATCAAAAATGACTGCTAGAGGCTGGTGGTCAGTTTTATTGCTCTGTAGATTAGAGCCACATGTTATGATATGATGTGACTTTATTCACCATTAAGCTTACAAAAGCAACAGGTTTAGTCAACTTCAATGTGATGCTTGTAATGGGAGAGCAAAGCAAAAGGCACATTTTGCATTTAACAGTATCACATAAAACTGCAATGCTATATTTAAGAAATAAGGTTGAACTAATCAAGTCAAAGAAACAAGAGAAACATACCATATAAGAACTACTGCTGACAGTTTAAAAGTCACAAAATTCTAATCTATGAAACTTTATAAAATAATAAATGCATTAATGAGTGAATGGTTTGGGCATAACAGTGGTGATATTGAAGGTATTAGTTTAGTGTTGTGAGGAATATGTTACTGGAATATTTTTATCATAAAGATAATAGCACACTGTATTATAAAATAGGCAGTAATGATGTGTATGACATTGAAATTGTCGTCCTCTGTGGTGTAGTGGTTGTCTCTAGTTCCTGAGGTCGCAGGTTCAAACCCAGCAGAGGGCGATGGATTTTTTCAGGCATAAAAATCCTTAGCATGACTTCCTTTGGAAGGGAAGTACAGCTGGTGGTCCCGTGTCATAGATTTACGGCATGTAAAAGAACCTCAAGCCTGATAAAGAGGCCTCTGAGCAAAATTACTGGTCTTTCATGCTCAATATTAGATTGGGATGCTAAGGACCACAGCAGTTAAAGAGCGTCCATAAATAAAACTCAATTTAATTTTTACATTGAAATTATTTTAGCCATGGAGGTTATTACTTTTAAAAATTCTTATGTATTACATTCACATGACTTTCTCTGTCCATTCTTTAGCAAACTAGTCTTACAAAAGCTTTATCTTCTATCAACTTCATGTTAAGCCAAAAAAAATATTCATAGAAATGATTTTATTGAATATTTCTTTGTAGCTATAATGGAAATAGGGGAATACAATAGGCTTAAGTGATAGTCAGATCTTTTAAAACTGGTCGCTATGTGATGGCTTTGAAATTCCATTCTCCTTGCATGACCAGAAGAAAGAAAAAAAATTGACTTCCCATTTGAGGAAAGTATGAGTATTTGAAATTGCAAACCAATAACAAGGAATATCTCTTTCAATTCTACAAAAACAAAATATTATACATTAATCAGATCTATGTTTTTTATGTAGTAAAATTTTGTCTATCACTTATGGTTTACCAGTTATGCAAAAGTTATTTAGAATCAAGAGGACTTCAGAGGCTATTCCCAGAAAATTCAAGATAAACATTTCATTTGTCATTAAAATATCTTAAGTATATTTTATTTTAATCTAAATCATCAAAGCTATTTTTGAGAAAATAAAAAATAATGAAAAATGTTCCATGCAAACAGTAATTTGGGGTGGGGAATTTTCTTTAAAGTTCTTTGTGTTAAATTCTTTGAAAATGTTGAACTTAAATACCAAGTTTGGTATTTAACCGACATTTTATTTTTGAGTTATGCTGTTCTCTCTCCCTCCCTCCCTCCCTCCCTCCCTCCCTCTCTCTCTCTCTCTCTCTCTCTCTCTCTCACACACATACACACACACACACACACACACACACACACACACACATGCATGCACATGCACACATGGTCTTTTTCTAAAAAAATGTTTATTTAGGAACCCCAAAACATGTATTTTCAATGAAATGCATATCACTGTAGTAGAGAAAGTAAAGAAAGTAAAAATAAGTATATAAATAAAAAGACGTTCAAAATATGGAGGACTGACCAAAGTGAAAAAACTCTGTGATTACACAATATTTGCCTTGAATGGGTTTCACTTTCTCTGTACTTTGATTAAGAATTGGCTCTTCAGAACCATAAATAATGCTACAATTCCTAAAATTTTTGAGTCTATGTTTCAATTCCATTATTGACTAAGCAATGTTTCCTTGAATTTTAATTTGAGATGTTAATACATGATTTATTATTATTGTTATTATTAATGCTATTATTATTTGGGAGAGGTTAAAGTTTAACGTCCTTTAACCTGGTAAGTCATGTCAGACGATGGATGAATGAATTGGGTAAAATGATGTTCAAATGAGTCCGGAGTTCATAGGGTTTACAGTTACTTGACATTTATCTTTACAGGATAAGGGAAAAACCTGGAAATAAACCTTATACAGGTAACTCACCCTAACTGAGATTTGAATTTGGGACCTCATGATTTATTGTTATGTTTTAATAGTATCCATTTTCAGGATTGCATGTTTGGAATTTACAGTGCATCATGCAAACAAAGAATAGAAATGTTACACCAAGCTAATAATCAAAACATAATCAACATGTTAAGGTATGTTAGATGTAAAATGGATTTTCTATCTCCAAGTTAAAGTTATTCATTATGTATGTTTCAAACAAATAAAGAAATTCAAATTAAATGGTAACACAAACCTGAATATCCTGGAGCACATTTACATATATAGTCATTGGAGCCCATAGGCTGAAAACAGATGCCATTTTTGCAGTCATGATGCTGACATGGAGAGGTCTGAGGGTATAACATTGCAACCATAGGTGCAATCTCGCAGAACTTGCCCGTAAAGTCCCCAGGACATTTACATGCATAGTCATTAACACCATCTACACATGTTGCTCCATTCTGTAAATAATAAAATAATGCATAGGCATATTATTTTCTGTTAGTTTCTCATATTACTTTTAGCAAGAGATGGTGATAGCAAATGTTTACAACATTACAATTAAAATATGAACTCTGATTTGACAGTGTCTTACAGTTCATAGGTTTGCTTCTTTTCTCGTCCCCTTCATTTTAGGAGCTTTAATTTTAGATACAATACTTGCTGTTGTTTATTAACTTTATTTTGTGTAAGACATTGGATTTATAGGTACTACCTCTAAATCTCACTACAATGAATTTACTCTTACAGTCAAATTTCCAAGGAGAGTATGGAATTATCCAAATTACATAACAATTGACTCTTCCATCCAGGATTTGAACTTCAGAGCTTTGGGTACAAAAGGCAGTATGCTAACAACTTGACTGCAGGAAGAGAAACATTTTGTAATTTGCCAGCAATCCATAAAGCTTGCAATTCTTTTGGTCAAAATTCATTGTAGAAATAGCCCAAAAATAGAAATACTATAAGTTCATAAAATATTTAGAATAAATTGCTTCAATCTGCTTCATTTCCAAATTTAATACATGCTTTTGGCTTAGTTTTTATCAGGCATAGTTTCAAGTGTTATTGATACTGCACTATTTATTTATAAGAAATTGAATGTATCATTACTTTAGACTAAAAACAACTACAGAAATATACAAGTTATGAATAACTTGAGCACAATAAACATCATCCAGTAGTTAAGCCAGAAACTATTGTTTGCAAAGATAATTATGTATGAAATAATAAGAAACTCTCCAGGGAGAGGGAGGAGGTTCAGTGTTCATACTACCAGCAAATTACTCTTGTAACTGAATATAAAAGTGGTGAAACAATATTTTAAAACTTGATCTCAAATGAATTGGCATTTTCCATGCTGTGTTACATGTGTAACATATATATATATATATATATATATATATATATATATATATATATATATATATATATATATATATATATATAATAGACTTTTTGTTATACTCTTTGAAGTAACATACAGTACTAGCCACAGACAAACTAATACAATAACTCATTAATGTAATAAGATACATATCTAATTCATAGCTTCTCAGTTAATAGTTTCTTTCTTTAATATTATGTTCTAAGTTTTACATGTTATATATTTTCTTTGCTAATATTGTACGTATAATAATTAAGAGGATGTTAAAAACACACATATTCATAATGTACACATGGTATAGGACAAGTATATAACATTATAACATATAGAATATGATATGAGAGGGAAAGGTCATCGTAGCTATACAACCAATAATAAAAATTACAAGAAATGCAGTAGCATCTATGCAAGCATGTAACGAACCTTGGATTCATAATTAAGACAATAGAAGTCTGTAAACATATATATGTAACAAACTGTTACTGGATGTTATTAGATAGTAGCACCAATCAGGTACATTGAAACATGCGTATAATTCAAATATGTACGCTAAGAAAACGGTTGAAGAGAATGCTAACAGAAGCTTGTCAGACTTTGAGCAGGGAAGGTAGTGTATAAGCTAAACAGATGCTAAAACTATGTATTTAAAGTCTAGCGGTTATACATATCTTAACATGACAAACACGATAGTGAATTGTGAATATTTACATGTGGTTTATCTAAAATACAAATAAAATAGTTAACAGAATACATGTGTGCAAAAATGTTTTAACATTCTCCATACCTAACTCTTGACAAGACACAAGTGCTCTCCGACACAAATACAGCAGCCGTGGCACAATTGTAAATTAATAATTACAACATACTAACACACACAAACACACAAAAATACAGATATAAATCATCAGATTCCAGTCTACGAGAACGGTGTGATACATCACAAGAGTACGGGGATAAAGATGACCTACAGGTACGAAATACAGCATCCATCATCTCCCAATGCTCCATCATCAACTTAGTGGGGTCCTACCAAGGAGGAACCGCTACATCTTTTATTACTACTATGGCATCACAGCCCAAGGTCGAGCCCTAGCCTCCTCCATCTTTCTCTGTCATTTGCCAATCTCCTCCAAGCCACAGTCCCTAATAATATCCCGGAGTCATATGTCACTGAGTCCATCCATCTACTCCTTGGTCTTTCAACTGGCCTCTTCTATAGATCTTCCCCTTCAACACCTCCTTTGGTATCCTATGTTCCTGCATTCAATATACATGGCCAGCCCATTCCAATCTTTTCAATTTAATATACATTACAATATCTAGACTTCTGTACAGTTCATGCAACTCATGATTGTACCTAATCCTCCATTGTGAAGTTTCTTGTACAGGCCCAAAATCCTTCTTAAAAGTTTCCTTTCAAACACACCCAATCTCTTTTCCATCTCCTTACACAGGGTCCACATTTCATATACTCTTTTATACTTCTTGTAAAATTTTAAATGATGAGAATCCTCAATATCCTCATATTATATTGTGATGCAGAGGCTGTGGCCCAAGGTTATTGGCAGGTCAGCACCGAGTGGTCGGAGTAAACCAGATAACCACTGCTTGCCTGCATAAACACTGGTTGTGCTATTGGCAGATAACTAGAACCATCCCCTTCTCCTCCAAAAAGTGTTTTGGAGGAGAAATAGTTTTAGAATCTTGTGGAAATATTCCAATGAATATATACGTGAGCACTCTCATGGCAGTCGAGTTGGGTTGTGAGTCAAGTGCGACAGAGATTTGTTGAGTCAGACAGTGAGCAAGTGAGTTAGCGAGTGTGTCTCTGGTGTGATATCAAGAGTGATTCTCCAAGCAAGTTGTGAGGTGCACTGAGTGCTATTGTATAGTGACAGGTTGTGGAGGTCTTGTGTTCAACTCCCAAATGAAGTGAAGCATCTGGCATGAAGAGACTACATCATGCAGGAAGTGATTGAGAACTGAACTAGTGCATCTGAGTGAAGTGACATTAGTGAAGTGAACTCCCAATGAAGTTGAACTAGATAAAAACTAAACAGTCACAGTGAGAACTAAGAGAAGTGACAGTTGAAAAACTGGATAAAGTCACAATATCCTAACTAGATAAAGCTTTTGGTAGAAATAAAACTAAAACACTTAAGCTACAGGATTTGTGTACAATTAGATAGATGCTTTATTGCAATAAACTACATTTTTTTTTAGAAAACTCTCTCTGTATGTGTGTGTGAGAGATGACGATAATATTTTGTTAGTATATCAGCATCACCAATGTGCTGGAATTTCATTCTACAGGAGTTCTTTTACATGCTAGTACATCTACTGACATGGAGCTGTCACTTTCAAGCACACTTAAAAACCATTGGTCTGGGCCAGGTTTGAACCTGCAACCTTATTATCAGAAGGCCAGTGCCTAACCAACTGAGCCATCCAGACTGATATTTGGAAGGAATAATAACTGTGCACCAGTAATTAACAACATCCAAATTCCAGGACTTCTTTTTGCAGATGACCTAGTGGTAGGATCTATTACAGTAAGTGGTTTAAAACAATCATTACAAGCAATTGATGTATATTGTAAAGAATGGAGGTTAAAAGTGAATCAAGAGAAAACACAGATTGTGGTTTTCAGAAAGGGGGGAAAATTAGGCAAATATGAAAAGTGGAAGGGAGAGAATAAAGATTACGGGTAGTGCGTGACTGTATCTATTAAGGAGTAAAAATAGATGGAGGTAATAAATGGGAGAAACAAAAGAAGTTTGCATTGGCAAAAGGTAAAGGAGCGATGGCAGCAATTAGAAGCTGCAAATATAAAGTACCTAATATAAATGTTAAATGGCTGGAAAAAGTTTATGAGATAGTTGTGGAGGCAAAAATGATGTATGGTATAGAAATATGGGGATTAGATGGAGGATGGGAATGTATAGATGTGGTGCACAGGATGTTTTGTAGAGAAATACTAGGGCTACCGAAGTCAATTGTAAGACAGGTAGCACAATTAGAGATGGGCAGGGTGCCAACTAAGGGGAAGATAATGGAAAGAGCTTTGAAATTTTGGTTCAGAATTTTAAATCTAGGAAAAAGTAATGTGTTAAGACAATGTATTGAATACCAAGAGAATAGCTTAATGAATGATGGTTGGGTAAGTAAATTATGGAATATTTTGGAGAAAAATGGGTTAGGAGATATATGGAGAAGGAGAGAAAATAACGTAAAACATTTTTGGAAAAAGGCAAGGAAAAGACTGGAAGATATAGAAATACAAATCATGTTCAGTGAGATTGCCGAAAAGAGCTCATTAGTTTATTATAGGTCAATGAAAAATACATGGGGTAGGGAAAAATATATAGACATAGTAAATAAAGAAGAGAGAGAATCTATTGCATGGTTAAGAACTGGAGCATGGAGGCTAAAAGGGCTAAGACAGGGTATTCCTCAGAACCAATGTCCGATATGTGGTGGTAATGAAGACATTGAACACATAGTATTTAAGTGCCAAGGAACAGAAAATTGGAGAAAAGAATTTTTTAATAAGAAGTGGTTGAAGGGGGATAGAAATACACTTATAATTGAAATGATATGCAAGGACGCTAGAAGCATTGGACAGTTTTTGTGTAAAGTAAAAAATAAATGGCTTTGGACAGTGGAAAGAGAAAAGTAAGCGGTAGTGCATCTTACTTTGAATGGAAAGCTATAGTGAATGTGTGATGGTTAAGTAATCAATAAATAAAAAGTGAAAAAAAAAGTGGAAATGGGACATGAAAAAAAAAAAAACTGAAAAAAAGAGCAAGATAATTTAGTGACAAGAATTTGTAAACTGTAAATAAACTGTAGTGATTGTCTACTGAATAAGTGACCAGGGTCAAAATGCAGTAGACAATCAAATTTGTAAAACTCTTAGCACAATAAAATACAATAAATAAATAAAAACAAAACACAAAAAAGACTATCAAAACGTAAAACACACTTTAAAGATAATCATCTATATCTTATTTCCCTTGATAATATTATGCATTAAAACAAAAACTTACTCCTCTAACTAGTAATTATTCTAATATTACTACCATTACAATTTGTAATACTTATTTAATATTTTCAACATCTTACTACGATAACCTACAGATTGTCTCTTTAAAAATGCCTTTTAATTTTCCAGACTTACTAATATCAATATTATCATTAATCAAAACAGTTGATCTCACCATGGAATATTCACTCCAAAGACTCGAAGCTTTAATACTTTTTGACTTCTCATAAAAATACACCAACAAAGAATCTTCATTTGCATCTGCTTCATTACCCAACATCAGTCCTTGAAGTTTGTATAACTACATAAAAAAACGGCTAATATTATCTTATAGTGTGCCCGTAGAAAATGCTTATAAAATCAAAAGGAAAGCGAATAAATTACCTTAAGAGTGAGCTTGGAACACGATGTGGTCTCGTCTATAGCTGGTGCCCACCTGCCCGCCCGTTTAAGGTACTTTAGTTATATAGGAAAATCGCGTCAGGAAGTAAACAAACGTAGCCATTTTACAAAAAATTACATGCAAATTGGGTACTGCCAACTTAAATAAAAATGTGAAATCGGCTAAAAATGCGATGCGCCGTTGTTACCGCTATTTGTTGTTGTTGTTCTGCGATTTTGTTGAAACGCAACGCGTGCAAATTAACAGTGCGTATTTAATATAAAGCAAAATGGTTTGCACGGGATGTGAGAATACTGTCTTTAGCATTCTAACTCAACACGTGCTATGCTTATATAAAAAAACTAACCTAAACCTAACCTTAACCTTTCGTGAATTCAGAAACATAAGCTTATATAAAAAAACTAACCTAAACCTAACCTTTCGTGAATTCAGAAACGTAAGCTTATATAAAAAAACTAACCTAAACCTAACCTTTCGTGAATTCAGAAACGTAAGCTTATATAAAAAAAAACTAACCTAAACCTAACCTTTCGAAAGCTTACATAAATAAAAAATCTAACGTAAGCGTAACCTTCCGTTAATTCATAAAGCACAGGTTGTCTAAGATCTCTGGGCTACACTCTGTGGTCGTTTCCGCATTCGCGGCATTAATTTTCGTTTTGGCGGCATTAATTTGTTATATGTTGGCAGCATAAACATATGACATACGTGACATGTGTTGAGCTAGTACATGGCATAGTGTGACATCTGTTGGACAATATAAAACATCATATTCATCGCCGTGGGGCACACTGTAAGATGATATTGTCCAAAAAAACTTTCCTTGACTTTTCTGGAAGTATACTAATAGTTGCATCTTGGACTGCTTTTAAAATTTTTGATGTACCATAAAAATCATTTTTACTTTAAATTCACACATGAAACTAGCATCCAAAATTACAGAATATAACAACAAAGTTTGTTGATTTATTGTGCCTTTCTTTTTTTTCTCAAAGCCCACATTACTCTTTCTTTAAACATATCATTTTCGCAATAAATAAATTTCATTAAATATACTAAATACACAACATATACTAAAATACTCTGAATGTAGATAAAATATTGTAGACAACATGTTACAAATTAGGTTTAGTAACTAGTCCTCTAAATAACTATTAGATCCCATACAACTGATAAATAGACTTGTTTAGAATGCTTTTCACTGTTATATGCCCTTTACTTGCTAATAATTAATCTTTTCCTTATTTAACTGTCCATGACTATCATAGTTGCAGTACTTGCATTTAACTCTAGTAAACAAGGATATAAGGAAAGCTTATAAAGAGTATAAGAATATAAAAACATATAAGAAAATATAACTTAAATAATTATTGTGATGTTTTACAATAATGTAGTTAATCAAATTAAAATGTATCCCACTCATATGGTTTTAAAATTAGAGAGAAAATTACCTGGCACATGTTATTCTGACAGTCATCAACATTTACTGTGCAGTTTTCTCCTGTAAACCCAGGAACACATTCACAGGTGTAATGTGTAAAATGGTCAACGCATCTAGCACCATTTCGACATGGATTGTACTCCTTTGTGCAGAATGGAATTTTTGTCTCACAGTATTCACCTGTAAACAAAGCAACTCTTTAGGATTCTACTGTACATTTATGTTCATTTTCACTCCAAAATTTCGTGGACAAATTTTCATGGATGAATTTGAAACAATTAAAAGATACAATGCAAGACAATATAACATAGAGTAATTTTAAGCTTTAACCCTTCAGACACCATGTCCATTGAAATGTAACTTTAAAATCAGCTTGCGCAAAACAGATAATAATTACAAGAAACTGCTGACTTTCAACTCTCTCTATTTTTACTGCTAGATATTTCTGTGGGTTCCTTAAGTTTGTTGATATTATTATAGTGTGAAATTAAACATAACTTGATCCCTGTTTTTTGTTTAAAATACAAAACACGTATTGTATCAGTGTTACAAAAGTCCTGTCAATATGCATGCATATAAATCATCATTTATTTTACATGGCCTACCTCATCATTTAGTACAAACTTAGAGGCACCTCAGTTAAAATTTAGGTAACCACTGATATTTTCATTTAGTTTAGTGTCCTTTAACTGGTTAGGTTGTAATGGGTGATGAATGAAATGATTGAAATGATGCTCAAATGAGCCCAGGGCCCACAGAGCTTAAAGTTATCCAAGATTCAAACTCGGGACCTCTTGAATTTGAGGCAGACATGCTATCCTCACACCACAGAGGTGGACTTCACTGGCCAGAAATGCTCAGTGCATTAGCCAAATGAGTTACAAACCTGAATCAAGTACCAATAGGTTCTAAGGGTCAAATATTACAATATGGAGTCCTCTTTCAAAAATTAATTTTAGTTAAAAAAAACCCACTTGTGTGTTACATTCACTTGAATTTATCTATACATTCTTCAACAAAGTTACTAAAGTTTATTCTTCTATCTACATCATGTTGATAATATTCATAGAAATAATTTTATTGCACATTTCTTTGTAGATATAATGGAAATAGGGGAACACAGTAGGCTTAAGTGATAGTCAAATCATTTAAGAACTGGTCACTACATAAAGGCTGAAATTCTGTTCTCTTTCAGTGACCAAGAGAAAAAAAATGATTACAAATTTGAAAATTCAACCACTAACTAGGAATATCTCAGAAATGTTAACTAAAAAAAAAAAAATATTTGACATAAATTGTGTGTTTTAATGAGATCTACATTTTTTGTGTAGTAAGATTTTGCCTATCTCTTACAGTTTACTAGTTATGCAAAAGTCACTTCGAAATGAAGAGGACTTCAGAAGCTCCCAGAAAATTCAAGATATACATTTCATTTATCATGAAAATATCTTAAACATATGATATTTTAGTCAAAATTGTTAGAGCCATTTTTGATAAAATCAAAATCTTCAAAATATTTTCCATGTAAAGGTAGTTTTGGGTGGGGGTTTTCTTGGAAATTGTTTTGCATCCTTGGAAGATGCTGAACTAAAGTACCAAGTTTGGTATTTTACGACTTTTCGTTTTGGAGTTATGCTGCTCACAGACATATGGACCTTCTTCTAAAAATGCTTTTTTTGGGCTCAGGGGGCTTCAAAAAATGTATTTCCATTTTAATCTTGACATCAAATTTTTTTGTAGAATACAATACTTCCCCTACTTATTATCCATAGTAGGGAAAGTAAAAGGAAAGAAAAAATCTGATGTATTGCACTCACTTGATTTTCTCTACTCACTCTTGTATAAACTATTCTTACAAATACTTATTCTTCATATTAATTGAGATAAACGTTTGCTGCAGAAATTGTCTTAGTGAATATTTTCTTATAGGTACAACAGGATTAGAGGAATACAAGGCTTTAAGCAATAGTCAAATCTTTTAAGAGTGGGTCACTATGTAATGGTTTTGAAATTCTATTCTCTTCATGGCCAAGAGAAAAAATATCAACAACTTCTCATTTGGAGAAAACTATAAGCACGTATTTGGAAATTCAAATCAATAACAAGGAAATCTCGGAATTGGTTAACTCCACAAAAAATTTTATTTAGCACAGTAACAAGATTTTGTCTATTTTGTCTATGGTTTACCAGTTATGCGAAAGTCATTCAGAATGAAGAGGACTTCAGAGGCTATTCCCAGAAAATTCAAGATATACATTTATTTACCATGAAAATATCTTGAACATATGGTACTTGAATCAAAATCATTAAAGCCATCTTTGAGAAAACCAAGATTTTGTTGACAATCTTTGTGTTGCATCCTTAAAGATGCTGAATTTAAATACCAAGTTTGGTATTTAACTAACTTCTTGTTTTTGAATTATGCTGTTCACAAACACAAACATACATGGGCCTTTTCCTAAAAATGCTTTTTTTTGGTTTCAGGGAGTCTCAAAACATTTATTACTGGTGAAATCTCAGTATCAAATGTTTGGGTGAAATACAATAGTTCCTCTTCTTAACTATGCAGAGCAGCATAATTAAAACCAAATTATTACTATGTTGGCAAAGTTATGTATTTATAATTTAAAAACAAACTGAATATGAAACTAAATCTTTTTCAGCATCTTAAAATGGAAAATGTTATTATAGTTTTATTTTTCTTGATGGCCAATGCTGTAGTTTCTTGCAATATTATCAAGGCTGTACATTTTTCATATTACCTTGTATCTTCCTTTTCACATTATGTAGTTAAAAAATTTGATATTTCAATGTCTTGTTTAATTTTTAGATTTTGCTTCTTTGCCATTGAAGTAAGATATAACAAGCATTAATTTCGATTATTCTGGAGTTTACAATGCTTATTAAAATGACAAGCTGAGCTTAGAGTTTGCTGTGTCAATATAATTTTAGTAAAGTTCAATTCTATATTTGCACAGATGTCTCAACATTTTCACTAAATTATCTATGGTAAAAGGTAATTGAGAGCAGTAGAAGCATGGACCCTATGTATTTCAAAGAACAAACAAAATCTGCAGACAAACTATGTTTGTAAATACATGCCTCAGTATAACAGAAAGACATATAAACATACCCATAAAGCCAAGAGTGCAGCGACATTCATATGCCTGTACAAGATCAACACAAGTGGCATTATTTTCACATTTGTTATTGGCACAGTCATCCACATTGGTCTCGCAACGATCACCAGTGAAGCCAGCAGGACAATGGCAACTACAAACATATCAAGTAATTATAGGTTACATTTCTTTCAACTAGCTTGGGAAAGAGCATGTTCAATGTTTTGTAAGTGACTTTGTTATGAAAATTTTACTAACTAAATTTAAATATAAATGATATAAAAATGTTAAAATTAGCTTATCATCATGCATCATTTACAAATTATGAACAGGCTTATTATTCACATATTTTCCATTTGAAATTAACTGCCATGGTTTTGCACAGTGTATTTGAGTGAAAAAGAAAATAAAGTGAATAGCAGCTGTAAAATGAAACACACATAAAATACCTGAAGCGTCCTTCTTCTAGCACCTTGCAAGTTCCAGCATTACGACATGGATTCCCATAGCACGCATCTATCATATACTGACAGTGTTGGCCATGATATCCTGGAGCACACTGACATCTGTATTGTCTCTCTGGCAATGGCTGGCATTCTCCTCCATTAGCACAAGGAAATGTGAAGCATGCATCACATTTAGCTAGAATTTCATAGCCGACTCGTCCTGTCATATGTAAAGGCATTAAAAACAAATTAGTATCTATAAACTTCAATATAAGCTGTTCCAAGCTTAGGGGCAACATTTAAAATATTATTATGAAGGTCATTTTGAGAGTGTTGACAATGGGCAACAGCTAGTTGTTACAAGCCAAAACAGTGTTCCTGTCTTTAGACTGAAGTTTGAACAGTAACATGTCCAAGAGTGACATACAAATAGTTTCAGCACTTTTGTGATTGTGTGCACAGACATTGCTGTTCAGATGCTAAGAGATACCACATATGCATGCTGAGAGAGAGAGATCATACTGATTGTTAGCCTGTAATTGGTGTGAATAATTCCTTAAGTGTGAAAGACTATGTAAAAAAATAAAAAGTGATCAGTTGACTCAGCCCCGCATCAGGTCTTGAGACTTCTACATATTAGAAACAGCTGTAACTGAATTCTGCTGATTACATACATTAAAGATGATATACTTCTCCTATGTGGGCGATGGATTTTTTTGGGCATAAAAATCCTTAGCATGGCTTTCTTCGGAAGAGAAGTGAAGCCAGGTGTCCTGTGTCATAGATTTACTGCACATTAAAGAACTTCAAGCCTGATAAAGAGGCCTCTGAGCAAAATTACTGGTCTTTCATGCCCAGTATAGAATGGGAAACTAAGGACAGCAGTTAAAGAGTGTCCATAAATAAAAAAAAATTCTCTTATGTGCAATTTACACTTGCTTATGGTGTATTTATTTGGGAATCTGGCAGAAAATAACCAATTTGTTTTTAGTTTATAAGAAAATTGTTAGGAAAATACATCTGAGCAAGACACATGTTATAAACGTGTTTCAAACAAAATAATATTCTTGCTTTGCCATGCTTGTATATATTAGAAACTGTATGCCTTATTAGAAACAGTATTCACTCATTACACACAAACAATGCTGTACACATAACATTAAAAAATGTTGACAAAGTTATGAAACTGTAACAAAATCTTATGGCAAATAAAGGCATACGTACATTCCTAAGGTGATGCTGACCACTCTGTAGTAATGACTTAAATAATGAGTTAATGTTTTTACTATTTAGAACTTTCAAGACCATGCACCTTTTTGTTTTTAATCATCTTTAATGGGAATTAAATCAAGATGTCTAAGAACAGTAGTATATATAGAAAAAAAAACTAAATAAGATTCTCATACAAATATGTTACAGTGTTGCAAGGCGGTAGAAACAATGCTCAAATTCAATATTTTTGTAACTAATGTGTGAATAATCAATATTAAATATCTAAACATGATATACTAAAAGAAAAGTTGAAATGTTTTGATATACAACATATGTGTATATATATATATAGAGTGTTACAAAAGTGATGGTAAAAATGTATAGAAATTGCTTATACCATTATTTGACAACTTTTACTTTTTTTAGGTTTTTGTGATTAACAATATGTTTGCTGGAATAGTAACAATCAAAGTGACAAAATAAAATTAGTGCATGCAATGTCACATACTATGTATCCAAGGACATGCCGTGCCAAGTCTCAGGATCAATAGATGCACAAACACCACCTGTGAGGTTCAAGCAAGCTGACCAAAGAATTGTTTATGAATATACCACTTTAAAATAAATTGTTAACCTATGTGCCGGTGAATGTTTGCAATTTCCTAGCTCCTATGCAATAGTCCCTTTTCACGGTAACTCATCCCTCTGAGTATGGATAAAAAACCCCAGTGGTGCAGTAGGATGTTAGGTAAAATGCCATTTTGAAAGGCAATATTGCTAGAGAAGAGAAATATTAACGCTCAAACACACATTATTGTGTAACATCACAAAAGTTAAAGATAATCTCAGTTGGTTACATATATGTAGCAAAGCAGATTATTAGTAGGTATTTTTCTCACAAGATGGTTATTAGATCCACAATTCACTTATGATCTCTTTCGGAGGAGATTGATATTCCGTAACAAATTGAGGTAACTAGTTCCCGATAAGTGATACCAATGTACATGCAGTGAATGATATCACCTAGATTTAATAACTGTCTCTGTTACTTTAGTAATTGTTAACAGTTACTCTCTTCATCAATGGGGTTCACCTCTACCTGAAAACGGTAACCAAAACAGGAACGAGAACAGGAAGCAATGCAGCATACAAGGTTTTGGCTCACAATAGCCTGGTAATAAGAACAGGAATGCATATCAATGAACATATCAATCACAAAATGGAAAGTCGATTTTGCACATTGGTATTTCAATGGTTTTTAACTGACCAATGATATTTTTGCTTTCTCTACTACGTATAGTAAGTAGGGGAAGTATTGTATTCCACCCAAAAATTCGATACCGAGATTTCACTGGAAATACATGTTTTGAGATCTCCTGAATCCAAAAAGAGCATTTTTGGAAACATGTCCGTGTGTGTCTGTGTGTCTGTCTGTGAACAGCATAACTCATAAACAAACTGTCGGATAAACACCAAACTTGGTATTTAGGCTCAGTATCTTCCAGCGATGCAACACGAAGGTTTTCAAGAAAATCTCCTCACCCCAGATTACCCTTTACATGGAAGATTTTTCGAAAATTTTTATTTTCTCAAAAATGGCTCTAACGATTTTGATTAAAATATCATATGTTTAAGATATTTTCATGACAAATAAAATATATATCTTGAATTTTCTGGGAATGTCTCCAAAAGTATTCTTCATTGTGAACGACTTTTGGTAAACTGGTAAAACGTAAGAGATAAACAAAATTTTACTACACAAAAGATGTAGATTGCATTAAAATACACAATTTATGTCATATACATTTTTGTTGTTGAATGAACCATTTTCGAGATATTGCTTGTTATTCCCTTAAATTTTTCAATACTTATTTTCTCAAATGGGAATTCGTTATTCATTTTTTTGTCTTGGACATGCAAAGAGTATTAATCTGTGGAAAAGGGAATAGTGCTGCACCTGGCAACCAGCTATTAAGAGATATGTATGTGCTTAAAGGCTACTGTATTTCGATACTGCCCTTGTAAATATATATTCCCCTTACATCTACAAGAAAATTAGCAATAAGATAGAGTCTGCAAATGTTTATCTCGATTAACATGAAGTAGATGGAGAATAAGCGTTTGTAAAAATAGTTTGTAAAAGAGTAGAGAAAGTCATGTGAGTGTAACACATCAGATTTTTTCACCTGCTTCCACTTCAGCCAACATAATGTGGGTTAGCCATGTCAAAATTCGATAGAGTAAACATTATCTAAATGCAGATCCATTACATTTCCGATTCCTCTAACTGCACCAAGCTTTCATCCCTGTATTTAATGACATAATCAAAGTTGTTTACTATTCTTTGTTAATTTCTACCAGATTTTGCTGTTCTTTGTAGGCTTTGCTATTATTTGAGGCAATAGGTAGTCTTGAGTTACATATAAACAAACTACAGATGGTCCTTTACTAGAAGAACCAATGCTGAATGGATTTGTGGGTATCAGGATCTGAGGTTAGGAGTGCATACACAAGAGTTTCTGTCAGTTTCATGTCACAGTCAACTAGAATAATCTCTACAGTAAAGAGTCTAATATGTGCAATGTGGATCTAATATGCTGTGCCTGGGAATGGGAACAAGAAATTTAAAACTTGAGGAAGTCTTCTTTCTCATTTCCAGGGCCCAGGAAAGCTTCTCATCAATTGTGAACATTCCCATTAAAATGCATGTATTTCAACTTTGTCATTCTCTTTCTGATTACCATTCTTGGTTGTTGTGAACCAGCCTTAGCCCTTTAGACTGACATGCATGAGGCTGACATAACTCTAACAAAACCCTCTCCTGTTATCTATCTACTGTCTTCATTACTTTGGTAACCTTTATTGGGTGATGAGTTTCGTTTATTACTTACTTTTGTAACTGTTAATGGGTAACTAACTACTGTCTGTCTCCATTTTCTTCTATAACCACTACATTATTTTCTGCCCATCCCTATGTAATGCTTTATAGTAGTAATTTGTATCACTTAAAGTGGCTACTTACAAGGTATATCTTTACATTCTATACAAAACAGCACTATTTGAAGAATAGTTTAAGTTATGCAGAGAATAACACACAATGCTTTGAAAACATGTAATCTGATCTCATTTTTTAACTTTATAGTTCTCCATTACCCAAAACTTTCAGAATGAACCTCATACTAGCCATCATTAAATTTTCTCCTATCACAAGTGATGAATACGATTATGCAAATTAAGAACAATTCAAGAGTGGCTAGTGACTGTTGTTCATCACAAATTCATGCAGCGTGAAAGTTATCTTTTTACTTAATCTTTGTAACTAGTGTTGTTATTTGACAGCAATATTTTTTTTTAAATTCTTTGCACGTACTTCTACCTTCAGATTTCACTAAGTGTTATTTTACACCACAAGTATTTTGTGATCAATTACTGCAGTGCTATTGTTACTTTTAGAGATAAAAATCAAAGTAGGGACCATTGCAGTACCACAACTTCAGCTTCAGCAATGAGAAGTTACTCAAGAACTCCATCCTATGGAGATGTGAAGTTCAAAAGTTTTACCAACTCTTAGATCAGCTTCTAAGTAGAACTATGAAAGAGATGTAGAGGATGTTATCTCATAAACCAAGCATGGCAGAATGATAATTAATTAAAAGTTCTTCCTTACAAGTTGTGTGTACGCTAAAGTTGGAAATGTGCAATCAGAATGAAAAGTTCAGTGTCATAGCTGGGATTTGAACCATGGATCATCAGCTTCCCATGCCATTGCTCTAACTGACTGAGCTACCATGAGAACATGTCAGCATGATTAAATTTCCCAATTGACTAGCTTTTTCCTGGTAAACCACTAGGCATTCTTGAATTTATTTTAAGATAACATACCCTAATGGCAACTTACAATTTGAGGTAAGTACTTTAAGTCCCACGTTACATAGTTAACTACTGTTAGGTCAATCAATGATAAGCCTTGCATAACCTAAAGTTGGAAAGGTAGAATCAGACTAAAAAAATCAATGCCATAGCCAGTATTTGAGAACGCCTTGTGACTTAATGAAAAAAATTGGAGTCAGTTGAGGAATTGAATGTTATGCCAGCATAACATTAATGGTTAGTGCATGGCATGGCATGGAAAGCCATAAAACCTGGCTATGTGATTGAATTTTTCATTCTGATTCAACCTTTCATTGTACGGATTTTGAAACAAAATAGTGAAAACTTTTGATTTTCTGGAATTACTTAAATTTTTGTTTGTGTGTATATTTACAATGTTTTGTTACTTCAATATGAGAACAAAAATGAAACTACAAGAAATAGACTGAAATAGCTAAACTCATAGAACAAATGAACAAATTATAATTTATATTACGTATTGAGTAAAAACATCTTTGTCTGGTAAGCATGTCAGTCTTGTAGTTCAATTTAACTGTCAAATGCTACATTTTATAAGACAATCTCTATTTTGCTGAGAATCTTATAAAAATCAATGAAAAAAACTAAAAACTAAACTGTGGCCATATCACCAGTTAAATTCCAAAAGCTCACAATTTCAACTCGGTGTTAACTGAAAACTTCAGTGGAGCTGAAACTGCTTGGCTATTGTTATGAATGTAGCACAAAACAGTGAGTATAAACAAACACATTCTAATTTGAGACATTAATCCATTTTTGAGATGATTCTCATGACCCCTGTCAGTGATTTGTGATTTTGAAAAACACAGATGCACATTTTTTTTAAGTGCATCAAGGGTTAGAGACTTTATGCTCTTGCAATACTTATTACTAAAGATAATTGGTATGAATGAGAATCCAAAAGATCCTCAAGGAAATTCTTAGTATGAAATGCTAAATGCAGAAGTGATAGAGAAATAACTAACCTTTGCATTGGAAGGCAGATGCTGGTGTTGTGAGAAGTAGCTTGTCACGCATATTATGGGGCTCTGCACAGCGAGCAATCCCTGGTTCCACATAGTCACGTTTTACCCAGTCCGCAAGCCATCGCAATGAACAGTCACAAAGGAAGGGGTTGGCACCAAGCGCTCTGTAACAATGTGTACAAATTGCTGTAAAAAATTACATTTACCTATAAAAGTTAAGAGTACTACAGCCTATTACTTAGCTTTATTTCAACAACTGTTACACTATAACAGGATTAAAATAATTGGCCTTTCAAGGTAATATATTTAATTACACAACAAACATGTTCATAATAATATTTGATAAAAAAAAGGGATATTATAAAGAAAGACAAGAAAGGATTAAAAATTTTCACGAAACTTACAAGTGTGTGATGGATTTTAGATCATCAAATGTACCTTCAGGAATCATTGAAATATCATTTCCATGAAGAGAGCTGAAAAAAGAACAAGTCAGACTACAGTTCTTAGAAAACTAATTCAGACAAAATAACCTTAGCTTTGATGAGAAAATATTAGGAACTGTAACAATAAAAATATATTATTTATAAATATAGTTCATTTCATTTCATTTCATTTATTATTCATCCATTAAAATATGTAAATGTCATAGGATATGTCAAATATAATGTACATTTATATCAGGTGAAAAGTTGCAATAATTACAGATTTAGAAATTCATCTATGGTATAAAAGCTGTGATCTTTTAAATTTTTGTTGTGAATCAATATTTTTTATGTATTCAGGTAACTTGTTATATATATGTAAGCCAGCATATCTGAAGCTGTTTTCATAGTGTTTAGTCCTGTGTGAATTTACAAATAGATTATGCTTAAGTGAGTGAATAAACTTAAGTGTGCTTTCATATAAACAAGTGTTTCATAAATGTAGATATTTGCCAAAGGTAAAATGCTTAATTGTTTAAAGTATGGTTTACAACTAATTGTAGTTGAGAGATCCGCCATAAATCTAATTATTTTCTTTTGTATTTTGAATACCTTCACACTATTTTCGGAATTTTCCCAGAAAATAATACCATACACTAGTAGGCTATGAACATATGCAAAGTATACTGTTCTAAGCATATTTACACTAGACGCATTTGACTCCCTCTAATAGGAAGCACATTTTACTCAGTTTTTTTTGACAATGTCTCTATGTGTGGTTCCCAACACAAATTTTCATCTACTCACCCAAGTTAGTACCCAACAGTTTGTATGTTTTTACATAGTGTGTTTGGCATTGTCCCAAAGCTAATCTTGGATATATTTGATTTTTATTTATCTTATTATGGAAGCACAGTACTGTTTTCTCTTTACTTTATACCAGCAAGTTTGCATTGAACCAGTTAAAAATGTATTTCAAACTTTTATCTATATGCGGATTTGGATCACTCTTGCCCTCCCCCTTTATAAAATACAAGTATCACAAGCAAAAAGTGTTACATTTACACCTGTCATTATTTACATTATCTGCCAAGTCATTTATATATAAGATAAATAAAAGAGGTCCGAGTACCGATTCTTAAGGTACCCCATATTTTATTGTACTACTACTTGAAAGCCAAGTTTTGACTTTGTCAGTTTCTCTATCAAAATTTTAAATTTCAACTGACTGTTTCCTGTTATCTAGATATGATTTAAACCACTTAATCTACTCTCCTCACACCATACATGGATAACCTCTCTAATGACAATGCATGATCAACTAAATCAAAGGCCTTTGTAAGGTCCAAGAAAATACCTATTCCTAGCTGTTTATTGTCTAGTGCACAGTATGCTTTTTCAATAAAATTTATCAGAGCAGAATTTGTGGACTTTTTTTTCTCTGAAACTATTTTGATTCTTGTTTATTCCTTTAAATCTATCCAGGAAGCTTACTATTCTTCTATACATTATTTGCTCAAATACTTTTGCAAAAGATGAAATTATTGATATTGGAATATAATTCCTTTGTTACCCGTTTTATAAATAGGTTTCACTTTTGCCTCTTTTAACCTCTCGGGGAATAGCTCATTTGCCAGTGAAAGATTTCTTTCCATTTATCAATAGTTTTTATATTTAGTCGCTACATTGCTCTCAAGAGGTGTAATATTTTGTGAGGCAAGGAGATTCATCAAAATAAGAAACAAATGTGTAGTGACTAATAGTGTGCTTTAACACACACATTCTGAGATATGAGTGTTTGCTCATAGGGGATAGTCAGTGTGATGCCCACTTAAAATAAGCATATCTTTTGTCTATCCTATAATACTACACATTGAATCAGACAATCACAGTTGCCATCCGTGGCTTAGAATACCAATATCATAGAGAATATGCTCAAGTAGAAAGACTAGTTTGGTGTGTTGTATTGTAATCCAGTAATACTCAACTGAAAACCAAGGAAGTTACCTACTTGATTTTATGGCCAATAATCCATAGATTGAAAATCTTGTGTCACATTCACATGACTTTCTCTACTCAATCTTCCACAAACTATTCCTACAAAAGCTTATCTTCTATATACTTCTTGTTGATACAGATAAACCCTCATTGCAGGCATAAGAAGAATACAATAAGCTAAAGCCATAGTCATATCTGTTCAAATGTCACTATGTGATGGCTTTGAAATTCTGTTGTCTTTGCATGAACATGAAAAAGAAAGAAAGAAAGAGAGAGAGAGAGAGAGAGAGAGAGAAATAAATAAAGAAAGAACGAATGAAGAATGAGGGAGAGAGGGAGGGAGGAAGAAAAAGAATAGTGATTTGCAACTGAGTAAAATATAAAGTGGCTGAAAATTCAAACCAATAACAAAGAATATCTCAGAAAAGGTTAAGGCCACAAAAAGGTTTATTTGTTATAAATTGTGTGCTTCAATTAGATGTAAATCCTTTTTTGTAGTACAGTCTTACAGTTTACAAATTAAACAATAGTGGTTCAGAATAAAGAGGAATTCAGAGGCTATTCCTAGAAAATTTAAGGCATACAATTTATTTGTCATGAAAATATCTTAAACATATGGTATTTTAATCAAAATCAATACAGCATTTTTTGAGAAAATAAAAATGTTTGCAAAATGTTCTATATAAAGGATAGTTTGTAAAAAGGACTTTTTTGGTTTAAGGGACCTCAAAGCATTTATTTCCAGTGAAATCTTGGTATAAAGATTTTGGGTGGAATACTTACTGTAATTACTTAGCAGATAAATAAAATTATGTCTTTGAAAAACACAAACCAATAACAAAGAGTGTCTTAGAAATTGTTAACACCACAAAGAAAAACGGAAATTGTTAACACTGCCCCCCCCCCCTAAAAAAAGTGTTCAACATAAATTGCATATTTTAAAGAGATCTACATTTTTGTATTAAGGTTTTGTGTATCTGTTATGGTTTACCAATTATACAAAAGTATTCAGAATGAGGAGGACTTTGCAGGCCATTCGCAGAAAATTCAAGATACACATTCTACTTGTGATGCAGATGTCTTAAATATATGGTATTTTAATCAAAACCCTTAGAGCCATGTTTAAGAAAATAAATAAATAATGATAACTTTTCCATGTAAAGGGTAGTTCAGGATGGGTGATTTTCTTTAAAATTGTCTCAATTTGCTGAGCAAAGTACCAAGTTTCCATTTTTGGGTTATACTTCTTTCTCTCTCTCTCTCTCTCTCTCTCTCTCTCTCTCTCTCTCTCTCTCTCTCCATCTCCCCACCCGCTCATATGTATTTGCCTTTATGAGTTTGGTCCAGTGAAATCTCCATATCAAATTTTTAGGTGGAATACAATGCTTCTGCTATTTACTACACATAAGTAGTAGGAAAGTAAAATTGAGGTCAAATCCTAAATTTCCATATGCAATGCCATTTAAACAACATGAGACTCCTGACAGTTCACTCAAAGTGGAGAAGTGGGAGAACTGCATTGCCATGCTGTATCAGAGCATCTGTCAACTGTTTAGCAGCGAGCCAAATAGCAAACATCTTGCAGGGATTTACTATTTAATAAGACCGATACAGTTAGAGGTAGGATCATAAACTAAATTGCAGCTTGTTCAGCGCATAAGGAAGCTTAAGACTCTGATATCTTTATTTTATTCCTAACATTTTGCATTTAAAATATGAAGCTTTATGTTTATAATACATTTGATGGCTTGCCACACTCAATTAATGCAGCAAGCATCTAAATGTTAGCTTACGAAATATGTAGGAAATAACCAACTTTCATAATCTATAATGGGGATTGATTTAGCTGAAATTATTTTATAGTTGCATGAATTACCACTACTACAATAATTAAATTGCTCATGTTCATGCAGTGATAGGGTGACTCCAAGAAATGAGTCAGTTAGCAGAAGAAGAGGAAGAAGATGAACCATTGATGTAGATAATCATTTTATGCACATGCTCATCTAAAATTACTACTTTTTTCCATTGTTCTTTGATAAGTCTCTTGCTCTGGGATACCAAAGCTGCCAATTGTCTGACATCACTTGCTCTATTGCTTTCATTGATAGCTCCTCATTTTTGATGGTGAACCTTTTATTGTTTTAGCTGTGTAACCTTGTATGTATTGTAATGCATATTGCAGGTGTTCCTTGTTTGTGTGGTGGCTGAAACATTGTAAGACAATATTACAATTTCTGCAATAACTGGCTTTTACATGGCACTAATCTTAATAATGAAAATAAAGGGAATACAAATGAATGCTAGTATGCAGTAGTAAACCACATGCTATAATGTAGTATAACATAGCAACACTTTACCTTTTGAAGTTCAGCTTGCAGGTAAAGGGAAAGGAGGGTGGTGGCACCTTACTGGCTAGAGCAACAGTGGAGGGGATTGCCATGGAAATATACCCCTCCATGAATTGTCAGAAGTCTCATGTTGTTTAAATTCTACCGTAGTACAGCATACAAGGCACTCATATCTTACAGCACATGTGTTGTATCTAGCATCCATGTTTATTATATATTTGTTTATTGTATTCACATATTATATCACCTTTCAAAACATTAGATATTTCATTTTTAACAGCATAGTTTTCAAAGTACAGTCCATTACTCGTTTTCCACTGAATTTCTACTTTCCCTACTACGTATAGTAAGTAGGTGAAGTATTGCATTCCACCCAAAAATTTGATACCTAGATTTCACCGGAAATAAATGTTTTGAGGCCTCCTGAATTCAAAAAAGTATTTTTGGAAACATGTCCGTGTGTGTGTCTGTGTGTGTGTCTGTGAACAGCATAATTCAGAAATGAATAGTCGGATAAACACCAAATTTGGTATTTAGGTTCAGTGTCTTCCAGAGATGCGACACAAAGGTTTTCAAGAAAATCCCCCCACACCAGATTACCCTTTACATGGAACATTTTTCAAAAATTTTAATTTTCTCAAAAATGGCTCTAACGATTTTGATTAAAATATCATATATTTAAGAAAATTTTATGACAAATAAAATGTATATCTTGAATTTTCTGGGAATGTCTCCAAAAGTGTTCTTCATTGTGAACAACGTTTGCATAACTGGTAAACCATAAAAGATAGACAAAATTTTACTACACAAAAAATGTAGATAGCGTTAAAATATACAATTTATGTCATATACATTTTTTTTTTTGTTGAGTGAACCATTTTCAAGATATTGCTTGTTATTCCCTTAAATTTTCCAATACTTATACTTTTTCTCAAATGGGAATTCGTTATTAATTTTTTTTTTTGTCCTGGTAATGCAAAGAGAATGAAATACTGCACATAGCAACCAGCTCTTAAAATATTTGACTATTCACTGTTTCTAGCTTCTTTTCATTACAATATCAACATTATTTGACTATTGTTTAAAACCTACCAATTCCCCTTGCATCTACAAGAAAATTAGCAATAAGATTAACATCTCAATATATCGATTAATATGGAGCATATGGAGAATAAGCATTTGTAAAAATAGTTTGTACAAGAGTAGAGAAAGTCATGTGAGTGTAACACATAAGATTTTTTATATAAAATATGCATACTGCAATTCATTCAAAGCTTTTTAATAAGTCAGCTTAGAAATTTTAACAATTTCTTTAAAAGTTAGTTCATAACTGATACCAATACTTTATTACAAACACTGTTGTTTATTTATTATGAATTCAACAATTTTAGTAAATCTTACAGGTCAACAGTGAAAATGAATAATTTTTTCCCTCTATTATGAACTTAGAGCATACAGTAGAACATTAATTATCTGAAACAAATGGGGACAGGGGTGTTCAGATAACTGATATTTCAAATAACCAATCATTTACAAAAACAAACTGTATCAGGTATCATAGAAGCAATATGAAACAAAGAAATACTAATATTAAGCACAAAATTATATATATACTGAGAGATCCAATGAACTACGAACCAGCTGCACAGTGTTTTTCCACTGGGTATGTGGACATATGTTTCCAGACCTGCTGCAATCAAGGTCACGCTACTGATGCTGACTTTCCTCTGCTCTGCACTATTCGTTGATCATGTAAGTTCAGTGTGAGTCGGTGTTGCTCAGTTGTTACAAGTCATTTATTATTGTGTCCCTGTGTTTAATCACAATTATGGCTCATGTATGTTTACTATTGTGCAGCATGTATTTATGTACGATTCATATGTGTTAATGCAGTCAACTTGTCAAATGCAAATACGATTTATAGAAAGATTCCTGGGCATATAGGTCCAGACTGTACAACAATCCATAATCTACATAATAAATTTCAGGACATAGATAGTGTTCAGTCTAAGAAACCTAACATATACAGCATAGGGTTCTTACTGAAGAATCATTTGAGCTGGAGACTTCCCCCAAAAAATTACTTAGGTGTCTTTCACAACACGCAGGCATTTTGCATGGCTCTGTGCAAAGAGCTACTAAATTGTTGGAGTTGAAACCATATAAAATAACCATAGCACACACTCCTCACCAAGTGATCCTGTGTGTGCCTGCACATTCTGTGAATGGAGTCTCAGTAGTGTATATAGTAGCGAACTAGGCTCATATTTAATATTTTTCTTGGATGAGTCCTGGATCCACCTTCATGGTTGTTTGTGTACACAAAATAACCATTATTGGAGTTCTGAGAAACCTAATATTATTCATGAAGTGCCCCTCTATGATGAAAAAATTGGTGTATGGTGCATCATGAGCAGAGAATGAATTATAAGGCCCATTTTTTTTGAGTCAATAGTTAATGCCCCCACATACATGAATACAATTTTGCTCCATTTTTTAGAGAATTAACATTAAATTAACAAAGGGAACATGCCTTTGTAATTTTTCAACAAGACTCTGCCACAGCCAATATTTCAATGAAAACGACAGAAGATGTGCTTGAGGAGGACAGAATCATTAGCAGAGGTGTGTGATCCCCTTGGTCCCCTGACCTAACCCCTATGATTTTTATATCTGTGGTAGATTAAAACATAAATACAAGACAAACTAACATACCCTGGAAGAATTAAACAAAAATATCCACCAGGAAATTGTCCGGCACAAAAGATGCTAATTTTGATGCATATACTCTTCTTTGCTTTTGGCATATTGCCAAATTTCACAAACAATGAATAGTTTCTTAAAGGGGTACCAAAAATGCATGGGCATCAGTGAGCAGTTTCAGCACCTCTTTCATAATGTTGGTAAGTAAAGCCTTTAAATAATGTTAGGGAAAATGTATGGTTGCATCAGTGCCACTCTATGATAGCCACAGCTGACAATGTGTGCCGCCATGTGAACTGGGAAAACACTGCACAGCTGGTTGTAGTTCACTTCCTGTATATATAGTATCAAACATATTACAAATAACACCGAGAACTGACTAGCCTAGTTGACAATTTCAAAATGGCCATTAAAGCAGACCTACAGTTTAGGAAAAGAAGTCCAATTTTGGGGGGACCACTAGAGCCGAGGTTTGGTTTTTGCTACTAAATCTTGCAAACGTTTTAAAGACAGAAATTGGGCACCAACACATTCTTCTTGCTGTTGTAACCACCTCATAGGCATCTCAAGACAATGAAAAGCTCCCTCACTGAATGGTCCTTTTTTTAGCACAGTCATTGTCACTAGGCTCTTCCTTGTCATTGCAAGGGTCTTGGTTGCCAACACTGGCGGTGATTTCATCGCCCATCAATACTTGATAGCCAGGATCATCAACATCACATTTGAGTCAGTCTTGAATGTATTCTGGTTGCATTCTTCAAATCCTGAAAATTCTTTAATCAGCCAGTTCTAATACAAATTGGCTGTTTAAATTTGCTGAATGGAACGTTTTCAATCAAATGTTTCAGTTGATTGGTATTTGGATAATCGATGCTCTATTGTAGTAACATGATATTGCAAGTTTGCAGATGTTGAGTAAAACTAAAGAATACTAAATCAGCAATTTTCCAAAAATAAAAAAGGATAAAACGAGTAGATATGTTTTAATTAATATTGATCCAGTTCTCATTAAATTGAATTTTATAAATGTATTATCCATAACATATTCTTTATACAATTAATAAACAGGTGCATAGTTTTACAAACTGATTATTAGCTATGAACTGGCACAAAAAAGTAGTCTGATGTGTTACATTGATATGGTTTTCTCTAGCCACTATTATTTATTTTTATATAGCTTCCATAAATCATTCTTACAAAAATTATTTTTTCTACACACTTCAAGTTAATTGAAATAAATATTTGTAGAAATAGGTTCAAGGGGAATACAGGAGTCTCAAGCAATTAATAAAATCTTTAAAAAGCAGGTTGCTTTGAAATTTCATACTGTTTTCATGACATCACAAGAAACAACTGAATAGTGACAGAATTTCAGAAAATGATAAAATATTGAAAAATTCAAACCAATAACAAATATATCATAAATGGATCACTTAAGTTATTTGAAATTTGAAATAAGTTGTAATATTAAAAAGATATATATACTTTGTGTAGTAAGTTTTTGTCTATCTTATGGTTTACCAATTGTATAAAATTTTAGAAAATACAATCCAAATAAACAGAACTTCACAGTTCTGCTTCACTTACCTAAAATTGTGATGACATGTTTCACAGACCATTATCTGAATTATCAGCTTCTTGTTTTGTGTTAGTCAAGCAGGAAGAGTGTTAAAACTGTCTCACCAGTATTAATTTTAAAAAGGTTTGCTGTATTTAGTTCCTACTTATAACCATGCATGTAGTTTGGTATTTTAATTTTTGAGTTTCTCCCCCTCTCTCTCCCTTACGCGTTCCACATGGACAATTTCATAAAAACACTTGTTTGTGGATTCAGAAGACCTCAAAGTATATAGTTATGGTGAAATCTTGATATTACATTTTTGGGTGTAGTAAAATACTTCCTCTACCTACTTTAATAGATGATAAGAAAGTAAAAGGCTATGAAGAAGGAGAGAATTTTTCTTTTAAAGGCTTATTGGACATAAATATATGGAAATCTTAATAGCAATACTTACATGATTCGAAGAGACTTCAGGCCAGCTAAAGCATTGAGCTGAATACATTGCAGCTTGTTGTAACTGATAATGCTAGAAAACAATGATAGAAAAAGATTAGTTAATTAATAAAGTAATTCAACTTTTATAGTTTACTAAAATACATATAAGCTCTTTCAAAACTAATTTCAAATTTCCATGTGAAGTAAATCTCGTAAATATAAAGAAAAGAATTAAAGCTAATATACTAAGAAACAATAAGCTTTAATTTTCTTCTTCTTCTATTTTTATTAGCATTACTTGATTGAATCAATAACTTTTTTACTAATACCAGCCCTTTATTAATTACAATTTTACTAATTATGATATATATGTAATATATATTCAAAACCTTTAATACTCATCAAACATATTTCATGTTTGGTTCCAAAATGAAGAGGACAGGGAGAACATTTTATTAATCATAAGCATTTTTAGATACATATTAGGGTGTAAGTTGTATTGCAATTTTAAGATGTTTAATTTTATCAGCATGGACAAGGGAGAGGTAATAAAAAACGGTTATTTATGCATTAAGAATCTTGTTAAGAGGATGATTTGGGAAAGGACCTTGAGAAACCTTTGTTAAAGCTAATAAAATGAGAAATACTGTGAA
Source organism: Deroplatys truncata (assembly GCA_030765065.1). Taxonomy (NCBI): domain Eukaryota; kingdom Metazoa; phylum Arthropoda; class Insecta; order Mantodea; family Mantidae; genus Deroplatys; species Deroplatys truncata. The sequence continues at coordinate 139,270,481 of CM060988.1, forward strand.
GGGTGTTAGTTTCCCCAACAGAAGTTGGAAAAGTGGCATGGGTGGATCTGCAAATCAGAGTCAAACACAAGTAACAGTAACCAATGACAGAAGATTACTGCATGGTGGGATACAATTTTAAATTTAAGCGTATATGATGCCAATCCAAAAAGATAGCATCATATTAAAGTAGTTGGCTGTGAGATGAGTTAAAAGTCACACTCATCTGTGTGGGTTGCCATGAGGTAGATTTCAATGTTACCTTTGTCCGTGCATGTAGTTTGAGGCAGTATTTTTAACACTTAAATGATTTTAGTCAAATTATATAATATGTAAATTCAATAACAGCCCGCCTTGAAGCAATATGTGTATGTAATAATTTGTAAAATGTATGTAACAGTCATTGCATATGCTTATATTATTGTATCCATGCGTAATAATGTTATGTGAATATATTACGTAATTTAATAATCTAGAAGCTGTGAGAATAATAAGTTAAACATTGCTAACAGTGAGGTAACAATGAGGCAACCTTGAGGCAATAATGATTTTGAGAGTTTAAATGTTATTTGTGATTTTTGGAAGCAATAATGTAATTTTAGTGACAGTTTAAAAAGCCAATCAACAACCAGAAAAAGCTTTAGTTAAATGCAGGTATTCTATTGGAGTTTGATTAGCCAATCAGAGACTTGAAATACAGAAATTTACAAGTTTAGACGGTTGAAATTTAGTCAGTTGCCTGCAGACAGTGTTTGTAACTGGATGCAAGATGCGTCCTCAAGAGATTTAATATGTATTCATGTGAGACGAAAAATAGTTTCACATGGTAAAAAGTATAATTAATTAAATAAAAGAATCTCACAGCTCTCAATATCAGTGAAGTGCTATTTAATTTGTGCCAAGGATTAATAAAAAGGAGTGAATTAAAACTTAAAAGCCTTGTAAGTCTACATTCTTCTCGCATCACACCCTGCCAAGACTTCCATGTCTCTAACAATAATACTGACACAGCCGAGGCAAACATAAATATTTAATACTTAAAGAAACAGTTTAATTACAAAGTTAATTATTTTTAAATTTGGGGCAAAGGTTACCGGAAACTGTTTACTACACATGCTGTTGCAACTACTACAAGTTCGGCTCCCCAACAGTTGAAATATGATACAACTCCTTCAATACAAACTACTTAAAATTGATGCCCAAAGCGTGGTGCAAATAACGCAAAGATACCATCTTCTTCAAGTTCGTAGTGTTTATTCTGTTTATTTAATGTTCATATTGCAACTACAAAATTATAAAGTACTTTCAGTAAGGCTGCAACTGATGTATTTATTTATATAATTTACTACCACTTCTTATCCCGCACCACCTGAATAAGAGATGTGCTTCACTGCAATATTGTTAATGCTAGCCGGCATATTGTTAATGACTTAAGAAAGATAAGGTATGAGAGGAGACTGCAACCCACTTCACTTCTTCAGCAGCAGAGGGCAGTGTCCAAAGAAGAAGTGTTTGGACATTGTATTATAATTAATAAGAAGTTGGTCTAAGGTGTAGCCATAATTAATTATTAACTCCCACAAAGGATACTGCTATATGGCTATCACAACCAGGGACAGCTGCAGTATATCAAGCGGGAGGATGCAAGCAGTTAGGAAGGGCAAACAGCTCAGGATACCAAATAATTTTGGCAAATAAAAGTGGTAGTGCTATTAGTAGTGGTAATCTACTATCCTCATTTAAATAAAGACTAGATTATGAAAAAAAGTTTGCATGAATGAATAAATGGTAGAAAATAATACCTATATAGTGAAAAAATTTAATTGAGTCTATATCATTTACTTGTGCATATTGTGTTTTTCATTAATATGATTGCTAAACTAAACAGTTTGCATGAATTTCAAATTCTAACTTTCTAGAATGAATTGTAAATTTATCTATGGCATTTTCTACATCAAGGAGGGGAGTAGACCTCTTCTGCATCTTGCCCGGTTCACCCTTGACTACAAGTTTTACAGGTTATAGTTACCAATACCATTGTAGATTTATTTATGTATTTGTTAACCTTAGTGTGGTATTCATAGTCATATTAAATAATAATTCAAGTCAAAGTCTAATATTGGATTGTTTCAGATCACCACCCTTAATAGGTGTCATACTTTATAGCCATTTATTTGATAAAGTAGAACTTCCTGCCATTCAGGATTATTTAGGTTGTACTTATTCTGATAGATAAACTTTATCAATCCAAATAGACCCTTGACTTATTTCTGTTATGGTCACCTCAGAGCTTATAAAGTGAAGATGATTTCAAGGTATTACTGGAGGAAATTTTTACAATATAAGGAACTCTTTATTCAACGTTCTTTATACAGTACCTAATGAAAGCATTTTCAGTATTGTAATGAAAATTAATTCCAAAGAGGTTCTTACTTAAACAAAAAAATCTGATGTGATACATTAACATGACATTCTCTACTCTCTATTATTTATCAGTATGTATACAAACTATTTGTACTAAAACTTACTTTTTTATCCACTATGTTTTAATCTAAATAACCCTTGGCAGAAATAGCTACATTGCACATTTCATCATAGATACAAGGAGAGCAACCATAGTAAAATTTTTAAGAAATGGACACTATATGCTGGCCTTAAAATTCCATACTGTTTCCATGCAATTGCGAGAAACAACTGAATCTTGACAGGACTTTAAGAGAATAACCAATACATGAACAATTTGAACCTTTAATAACAGATATCTCAGGAATGGCTTATGCCACAAGAAGACTTGATTGAAATGAATTGTGTGTTTTATAGAGATCTACATTTTTTGTGCAGTACATTTTTGTCTATTGTTTAATGTTTACCAGTTATAAGATTATACAAGATTCCTTCCGAATGAAGAGGACTTCATAGGCTATTCTCAGAAAATTAAAGGTATATATTTTACTTTAAAGTAAATATCTTTCATATACAGTATTTTAAACAAAATTGTTGGAGCCATTTTTAGAAAATCCAAAATTTCAAAAAATGTTCCATGTAAAGGGTGGTTTAGGGTGGGGGGATTTTTTTGAACATCTTCATGTTGCATCTTTGGAAAATACTGAATTTAAATACTAAGTTTGATATTTATCCAACATTTCGTTTTTGAGTTATGCTGTTTACAGGCACACAGATATATGGAACTTTTTAAAAAAATGCTTTATTTGGATTCAGGGGACTCAAAAATGTTTCCGGTGAAATTTTGATATCAAATTTTTTAGTGGAATGCAATAACTTCTCTGCCTGGTATGTATGTACTTGGTAGAGAAAGTCATAAGATTTAGGAAGCAAAAGTAGAACAAACTGTATAAAACTTAATCAATCTTGATTTCTTATAATCAGTGGTGCTCGTAGTGTATATTTTGGGTGTTCACAAAATTTTGGTCAGACAGCTCTGAAAATGTGAAATACTATCTCTGCATAATAGTTATGATAATGAACAAATTGATACAATTGCAGCCACTCCTAACAATAACATCTGTGACAATGATGATAATAAGAATAATGCACAACTTATCTGATGAAAGAAAGTTTTTTTAATGTTTGTTGTTGTGTACATAATTAAGTACACTGTGTTAGGACAAGAATGAAGTAATGTATAAATTGAATTGTGGTTGAGTTTATGGGTGGTATGGAGAAACCGGGAGAAGTTTCCGTGCTGGTGCACATTTACAACTTCTGCTACAGTGACTCTAAATTCTGCTGTAGTGTGCTGCCACCTAGTGGCATTGATGTACACTTATAGTTACAGTATGGAAACAGGGTGTGGAAAAAGTTTCACACACTATTGCATTTCTTCACATGTGCACGACCTGTATCTATTTAGTTTCATAAGGTAATTACATCATTCCAGTTGCGCATGCGCAGAAGCTCCTTAAAATGTGCACAGGTCAAGATGTGCTAGGGACTGTTGCCACATCTCATCGAGTTTAGAGCAGGGCGGTAGATTTAAATGCCATAGATTTTAAATTACCACATATAGGTTATGTTTAATAGCATTCAAAATCAAATAACCAATAAATCCATAAAGTGTTAAAAGTTAAGGTGTTCATGTGCTCTTATACAGCAGCTGCACTGCTTTTTGTTTGCTGAAATTTTAAATGTTTGGTTACATTCATGTTTCAAAAATAGCTCACTTAAGTGCAATAAATAAGACACTGCAACCTAAGGTTAATGATAATTTGTTCTTCCACACAAGCCACTAAATGTTCTCATTAGATTCAAATACCTTAAGATCAAGGTGATCTTAAATATTAGAAGTAAGATATTGTAACTCAAAGGCATTTTGTAGTGTTGCAAGTGCTTTTAAATGTGCTAATGGTGGTTAAATATAAAGCCTGGAATTCATGACCTAATTCTTTAATTACTGGGGTGGAAGCTGCTATAATATGCTGTACTCACATCCATTTGTATATGATGCAATTTTGAGAACCAGCCTATAACTACTTCTTCAAAACTCTTCCTTTCCACATAAACAAAAAGTTTGATTTGTTTACTATTAAATCCTTATTACTTCTTTGCAGCATAAATTATTTTGTCCTTACTCAGTTCAAATCTACAGATGCCATAATTATAGTGTGTTAAATTAAGTTACTCCATGTGCTACATAAAAAAATTGTAAATAACTGAAAGATGACTCCAAAATTCAATGTTTGCTCACAACAGTCTTGCAGTGTCTTTTGGCATAAATAAGAAATGCTTTAAGTGTTACAACTATAAATACAATAAATACTTATGTCTTAATTACTGAATACTTATAACTTTATTAGGTTGCTCTTACTGTATAAATAAATTTCTGACTATGAATACCAGCACAAGACCACTTAAAAATTCAAGACAGATTTTATTTTGTTCATAATCCATAATATCTTATCAGAGACCAAATTACTAGACACTTTCCAACAACATGGCCTCTAAAATATCTAGATTCAGTCTGGCCAACTTTTGGTTGAGGGGTTATTTTTAACAATGAATTTTCTTGGTGTACTCCTAGGAATGCTATGGCAATATAAATATGCCGGGTTATTCAAAAAGAAGGAGCAGACTTTAAATATGTATTTCTAATGAGCAACAATAGATGGCGACACATGCGATACATCACTGAATAGAGAAAATTTCAAAATTTTATTTTGTGTTCAAAATGAGCACCATATATGCGAGGACGACCACTGCTTTTCTGTTTGCATACGCAACCATGCTCTATGAATTTATTGTATCAATTGTAAATTTTTTGTGACGTTGTTGAACTTACAACAAAATGCATGCTGTAATGAAATAATGAATTCACTCTTTGCATACTGCCGCATACAAATTGACTTTTCCTGTGCCAGCACTATTTTCTCGTAAACAAACTCAGCAACACTATAGGCACTGAATGGAACTGATAGGTGGGGCTTAAAACTAAACTTTCCTCTATTAAATGATGTGTCGCTTGTGCTACTATCTACTGCCATTCATTAAAAATGAATATTTAAATTCTGTTCCTTCTTTTTGAATAACCCTGTATAAGAAAATGGAAATATTACAAGATATCATCTGGAAAATTCTCTGCATTATGCTTCAGAAATATAATATTATTTTTTAAGAGAAGACAGTAGATATTCCTATAGTTTTATAGAGAAATAAACATGTTGTTTATATTTTACTTATCTGAAATATCATAAAATAAATACCAGTTTAGAGTATAGTATGAAACAGCAATATTGCTTTTCTTGTATACGTCTCAATACTTACAGGGTTGAAAGTTTGGTGAGATTCACAAAGGTGAAATTTGATAAAATAGAAATCTGGTTGTTGCTCAGATCCCTGAAAAAAAAAAAAAAAGTGACGTGTGTTTAGAAGTACTACAGGATATTTTATGTAATATGCACTGGAAATTAAAGCAATGTACTTACAGTTTACATGCAAAATTTGAAATTTTAGTTACTCTAGCTTCAATTTCTATGTCAAAAGTTACTGGAACATGCTTCAGAGACTGTTGTCTCCATCATCAGCCTAGACTGTGCTACACTTCCTTCTGTGGCTTGCAGATGGCATTTCCTGGCTGGAAATATTATTATCATTTCCACATGGGACATTAATATTTAATAAATTGTGTTTCATTTTATGTATGAATAGTTTTTGCCAATAAGAGTTTCACTGGCTCTCGAAGGGCTTTTAAAAGTTTAGGTTTCTTTTTCAAATGATGATCTGTGGACCAAAAATGTTGTGCAACTGCTGATTTCCCAGTGGTTTTTATAAACAAACCCATCACATAATACGTCCAACAAGGAGATGTAATAAAATATTCTAACAAAATAAATTTAATAGGATATGTTCATATTAATGAATTAAGAAAAAGACTTAGTCAGATCTATTTTCGAATACTTATGCTACAACAGTCTGAAAGTATACACACAGGGTAACATATTTTTCAAAATTTCATTCACTTCTCCCCAATGGAGTAGGAGTTCTATGGGGAAACATATCAAAGCAAAAAACATATTTAAATTACAAAAAAGGTTAATTACAAGGTGTGTTTATAAAGTAAGTACCATTTTAATATTTTGCTGCTGCAGCGCTGCAGTTGCGATTTTGAGCATGTGTGATCACTTCCTCCATTCATTAAGGAAGCCAGACACAGCTGTGAATGATCACCACTTTGTGTTTTCCTGTTGTTAGAGTGTTTTATAACGTTCAAAACAATCAAACAAACCTCCGACTGTGAATGCAGATCAGAGATTTGTTTTTTGAATGTTGGAAATGTTACGCCAGCAAATATTCATTGCCAATTGTGTGAGGTTTATGGGGAAACAATAATGAGTGACAATGCTTGACCACACACAGCCAAACAGCCTCAAGATCTAATTGCATCATTTGGTTGAGAACAATTCAACCACCCTCCCTACAGTCCGGATTTGGCACCAAGCGATTTTAATCTGTTTCTTCATCTGAAGAAATTCCTTGGTAGAAAACATTTCAACAACAATAATGCTGTGAAACAAGAACTGCAGACTTGGCTTTCAACACAGGCGGCATCAGTCTTTGACATACAAACACTGGTTTCCCATTATGACAAGTGCCTGAATAATGGCAGTGACTATGTGGAGAAGTAGCTTAAGGTGTAAGGTAATGAATGATAATAAAGCATTTGAAAAATATGTAATGTTTTGTCATTTTTTAAAAAATTAGTGGTACTTTAAAAATGTGTCTTACAGAATCATACTTACCTTACATCACTAGCTGCAAACCATACTTTAGAGAGTTAAACATTTTGCCTCCACCTTGTATATATTTATATGAAGTTATTGTACAATGCGAATACACATAAAAATATTTGTTAGTAAGGAAAGAGCCAGGATAACACAGTGGTTTTGTTTCTGTTTCTTGTATCGAGGACCCGGAGTTCGATTCCCATCTCTGGGCTGGCAATTTTAAGTTAGCTCTATCCACGCCTTCACCTCTGACTTGCTCAGGTGAAGTATCCAACGTGGTTTGGAGTCCAGAGTAAAAGCTGTAGGTCCTCTCCTTCCAATGTCATCCTCATCATCTCCACCTATCAGAGGTAATGGACTCCGCCTGCTGGGTGCCTCCACCTCAGAAATGGGTTCAGTCATTGCTTGATTGGATAAGGTAACCCCTGAAGGTCATAGGCCATATATGGGGAGCATTAGAGATGACCATGACATTAGTTATTAATTCAGAGATTCATAATCATAATACAAAAGAGAAATCTAAGATACACACAACCCCCCATAACAGCAAATTGTTTGAGAATAGTTTTTACTATAATTGGTGTCAATCAAGAAGGTGATTGATAGTTACTAACCACATGGCGGAAAGCTTTAAATTAATGGGAGGGGATGGATACATCATAGTGGTCATCATAGAAACAATTAGAAGAACCAATTAGAACTAAGACATTTCCATAGCAAGTGTAGATGCCAAAACCTTATTGCCGATACTGTAACACATGATTAGCATGATGTACCTGGCGAGTGACCATTGCAGTAACTTAAATTGTATGTCTTATCTTCTGCTTTCACTGCAATTATAAACAGTGCTTCCTTTAGCGCAGCTTAATATATTTGCATCAGTTTAGATTGCCTGTGTTTTGACAAGTTATTTTGCAACATCTTATTTGTACGGTTATTTGCTTTGTGCTTATGTGTGTTTGAGTCATGTATCTTTGCGTGTGTTGTGAGCATTTGCAATTGGTTTAACAATATCCAAAAATAGTGACAAACACAGCTAAACCAAACAAAAAACTGAGCATACTTGGTAACCGAATTGGGAAATAATATGCTCTGTCAGAGAATCAGCAGCATTTTCCCGTTAGAGTAAGTATCAATATTTCACAGGTATGTCTCTCTTGTTAATGCAAAACTTTACACTGATATATTCTTGCATGTTCTCTCCTTTGCATACAGATTCATTATTTTATAATTGTCTTCAAATACGAATATAAATATTACCCGCCCTACAATGTAGATGCAACCCAGCCACCTTTGTACACATTTCTAATGCACTCTCCACGTGGCCGTGATAAGCAGTAACGTCGCCTCTCTCTCTCTGCAAAATGTCAATCCCTTTCTTCTTTGGAAGTGAATACACAAAGGCATTCATTTTTATAACACAATACCTTCTGAAATAAAAATGTAAAACCCTCTCAAAGTTTCAAGAAATACATACAAAACTTCTGAATGACAAATTGCTATTTATTTGTTTGATGAAATTTTGCATTCATAGACTAAATGAGGTACTATGTTTACTGTTATACCTTTGATTATGAAATATAAATACTTGTAGATAGTTTTTAAGAAATTTATTGATGTAACTTTTCCTATATTATAACTTTTGACATATCCAAAAACATATAAATGTTATTATGGATGAAATAAGCTGAATTGAAATGCCATCTGCAAGCCACAGGAAGAAGGACAGCAATGAGTCCAGCCTATGATGGAGACAAGTCCCTGAGACATGTTCTTTTAAGTTTTGGTGTAGAAAGTAAAACCAGAGTAATTAAAATTTCAATTTGTGAATGTAAATGTCAAAAAACTTCACTGTATTTTGCCAAAAGAGAAGAATTCAAAATGTACTTACAGTCTTGTGAGGGACTTTAGATGACTCAATCTCTCAGCATGAATGGTTTGAATCTCATTCACATCTAGATATCTGCAGAATAGAAAAAAGAAAGTGTGACATTCTTTGCTATTTTTTATTTGTATTTTAAATTTGACACATACTATTGTATTTACTCACAGTTCAGATGTTTCTGCAGGAATCCCTCTTGGAATTTCCCGTAGTTTTACTCGGCTACAGCGAACCACTGTACCAGTACATATGCACTTTGGTGGGCAATAATTATCTCCTAGGCATCCCTGATCATTTTCACCTGCATTAGACAAAAGGAATGATATTATTGTTTTTAGAAATAGGTTAGTGGAATAAAAAGAATATTATGTGTTACATTTATATGACTTCTTCTACCCTCTATCATTTGTTAGTGGGTGCACAAACTATTCTTACGAAAGCTTATTTTTCTATCTGCTTTATTTTAATCAAGATAAACCTCTGCAAAAATACCTACATTACACATTTCATTACAGATACAAAGGGAATAGTGATAGTCAAAAGTTTAGGAACTGGATGCCATATGTTGGCCTTAAAATTCCATATGCTTTGTATGACAGCATGAGAAACAACTGCATGTTGACAGGACTTTAAAAGAATGACAAAAGTATTATTCCAACATTAATAATAAATATATTGGAAATGGCTTATGCCACAAAAAGTTATTTGAGGTAAATTGCGTTTTGTTTATCACTTAATGTTCCAATTATACAAGATTATGCAACATTCCTTCCAAATGAAAAGGACTTCAAAGGTTATTCCCAGAAAATGTAAAATATACATGTTAAATGCCATAAAAATGGCTTAAATATATGGTATTTTAATCAACATCATTAGAGACATTTTAAAAATCAAAAGTTTTGAAAAATGTTTTATTTAAGGTTCGTTTGGGGTGGGGGGAATTTTTGAAATGTTTGTGTTACATCTTTGGAAGGTAGGAACTTAAATACCAAGTTTAATATTTATCTGACTTTTTGTTTTTGAGTTATGCTGTTTGTATACACATACATATGGACATTTTTCTAAAAATGCTTCTTTTTATTCTGGGGATCTCAAAACATTTATTTCTGGTGACATTTCAATAATGAATTTTTCGGTAAACATCAATATCTTATCTACCTACCTTGTACGTGCTGAGAAACTAAAACTTGTTTGTCAATAAACATGTGTAAAATAATCCTAGAATGTCATTTTCAAAGTGAGAGACTAACATAACCAAAGAATGAAACATTAGAAATTAAGGTTGTCAGTTCTCAAGTATTACATGAAACCAAATACAGTCTTGCATTTTGATTTTATTAGGGATATCAGTTCATTTCTCCCGTGTTTCCAAAAATAACATTAACAGTAACTTATAACACAAGTTATAAGTATAATAAGAGTGCAAAAATAAAAAATTATACATTTTCACATTTTTTACTAAATTTCACCAATGCATTGCTTAACAAGAGATTCACTGTATTAATATCCAATCATCAATTATTCACAGAAATTGTGTGGGGAGATGGAGATGTGAGCAGAAATCTCTATCTGTTACACCAGTGGCATGACATTACTTCATTAATACTTACTAGAGCACTTAAATTCATGATGAGGTAGTTCATGAACAGGAACATCCTTGACTCTTGGTGGTGAATGGCAACGTGGACTTCCACCACTAAGATCCCTTTTTCTTAACCACTCTGCAAACCATGCCAGGTGACAATTGCAATTGAAGGGGTTTGATAAGAGATTCCTGAAAGAAAGGCATTCATATAGCTAGGAAAATACCGAAACATAAGTGAAATAAGCTTTTCAAAATTACTAATTTGGTGCAAATTATATCTTACTGTTATCAACATTATGTCTTTTTTCATGGTTATTAGTTCTCTCCACTGAGGTTTAAATATTTATTATTTTTTTCTCTTTGCATGTAATGATTTTTCAGATGTAGGTGAAAATATCAATAATGCTAACAAGTGTTAAGCACTAAGTGTCATTTTGAATTTTTGAAACAAATTATTACATTTTAAATTTTATGCTTTCTTAGCATTATTTAGTTTTTTAATAATGTCCAAAGAGTCAAAATATGATAGTGTACATATATTCTGTCAACTGTGGCTAACTCTCCCACAACTGAACAGTTGTAGAGTGCATTTTAATAATTTTGAATTATGCTCAGCTCCTCTGCTATCTACAAGGTATACTTTTAAAGTAAGTACCATTTTAATATTTTGCCACTGCAGTTGCAATTTTGAGCATGCATGATCACTTCTTCTATTCATTAGGAAGACAGATGCAGCTGCAAGAGATTGTCCTTGTTTTCTCCTGTTGTTTGAAATGTTCAAAACAATCGAATGACATGCCGACTGTGATTCAGATCAGTGATTCATTTTTTGAGTGTGAGAAATGTTATGCCAGCAAACATTTATTGCCAATTGTGTGAGGTTTATGGGAGAAACAATAATGAATGACAATGTCCAGCCACACATAGCCAAACAAACTCAAGATCTGATTGCATCATTTGGTTGGGAACAATTCAACTACCCTCCCTACAGTCCAGATTTGGCACCAAGTGATTTTCATCTGTTTGTTCATCTGAAGAAATTCCTTGGTGGAAAACATTTCAACAATGGCGATGTTAAACAGAAGTGGGGACTTGGGTTCCATCACATGTGGCATCATTCTTTGATGAAGACATACAAAAGCTGGTTTCCCATTATGACAAGTGCCTGAATAGTGGTGGTAACTATGTGGAGATGTAGTGTAAGGCGTAACTGTAAGATAATGAATGACAATAAAGTATTTGGAAAATAATAACCTGTCATTTTTTAAAGCAATTATTGATACTTTCTTTAAAAACAAGCCTCATACTAAGTTTATTTATTATGATAAAATACATCAATCGCTAAGCCCAGAACTTGGGGCAGTTTCCCAGTTTATTGTATCAGAGCTGGCTCAAAGAACATCTCGGTGTTGACAACAATTTTGCAAAGTTTTGTGCGAGTTCACAGGGGGAGAAAGATATGGAAGCGACCTAACATTTTGTCCATGAAATGAAGCATATCATGAAATGCAAGGGTACTTAAACCACAGATTATGAAAGGAAAACTGAAGTAACCCACCACTTATGATCCTGTTCCAACTATAAAAAATATTTTTGATTCTAAAGGAAAAAAGAAAAAGCTGATCGAAGTTTTCCAATTTTCCCTCACAGCATTACAGTATATTGTATTCTTGATGTTAGTAGAAAAGCTGATTTTTTATATCTGACAACTATTTTTTCTCTCAATGCCAGCAAACATACTTGGTTCTAAGTTTTACAGGCCTTTAATGTAGCCACTAATGTTGCATACATATTTCCAGTGATGCAGAAATGTTGGATCCTATTGGCAATGCATAATCTGTTGATGGTGCAAATAAGAGTGGTCAGTTGCCTCCTGAATGTCTTCAACTGTTCAGAAGTGAATTTCACAAAGTGATTCCACACAAAGTGATATCTTAGGGATTAGATTGAAGTTGCAGGGACTTAAAGCTGGAGAGTATGGTGGATGGTAGAGCACTACCTAGCTCCAGCGATCTTCCCATCCACTTTCAGCTCACTTCCCATCTTTGCCACTTATTGTTGGGTAACAGACTGGGGCATGTGTGACACATTTTGTGTTCTTCTCTGAAGGCTCTTACCCAACTTGCTACCATTGGTTAAGGTAGTACAGCTTCATCCCAAGTTTCTTGCTGTGCTGTATACGATCTCTAACACATTGAATCTTTAACCAGCTTCTCTGTTCTTGCTTTGAAAAATTGCAACCGTATTCCATGACCTTTGCTCACAACTGCTTCACTAATTGTTGTCACTGTGAATAGGCAGTGAGGGGGCAGAGCAAGTTCATGTACTCTGAGGGAAGGGAGGTGTGTAAGCAACCTATGGTGTAAATGATATTGGCCTGGCTCCTTTGCATATTACTACAGCACAGGAAGAAAAGGAATAGTGATGGAAAGAGTTTTGAAATACTGGTAAAGGAATCTGAAATTAGATGATGGTGATGTAATTAAAACAAACATAAAGTACCATGCATTAGGGCACAATAATTGGGGGAAGAAATTGAAAGAAACTTTGGAAGACATTGGTATGGGGGATGTATGGCACAGAGGTGAAAATAATTCAATGGGTTTTTGGAAGAAAGTAAGGAAGAAATTAAAAGATATTAACAAACAAGAGACATGGATAAGTTTTGAGAATAAAAGTTCTTTGAAGTTGTACAAGATAATAAAGAAAGAATGGGGAAGGGAAAAGTATGTCAATAGTGTTAATAGTTGCGAGAAGCAAGGAAGAGAAGAATTTACATGCATGCGATCAGGGGTATTGTATACCAAAGGTTTTAGGAACAGTAACATGGAGGTATGTGTTATGTGAGAAGAATCAGAGGATATGCTCCATTGTTTGATGCAATGTAAAGAAACAAGTAAGTGGATGGAGGATATTTGGGATAAAAAAAATGGGATAATTTTGGAAAATATTACAGTGGCAATGAAAATGTTGACAGAGAATGGGAAAGAAGTAGGAGCATGGGTGAATAATTAGGAAGAGTAAGGAGTAAATGGATTAGAAAAGTAAAAAGAGGAAAAGATGGGAGGGAGTCAAATTAGGGCCTGAATGCACGCAGATGACCTGAGAGTCTCAACATGCTGGATCCGTAGGAAAGTGTGTCAGTCTTAATTACAAGAAATATATGTAATTGTTAATAATTAAACATTCTATTCTATTATATATTGCTACAGCACAGTTACCTCTACTACAAAATTAACCAATGTATTGTGTTTTGTTTCTATTTACTATAAAACTGATTTCACATTTTCCTGAACATTTTTTCTATGCTGTTTACCACCTTTTACTTCCACATTCTTAATAATTTAACTTTAGATTTCTCTAATTTTTTTTTTCATTGATTCATTTGTACAGCCCCTTTAACTTCTATGGTCCTACATATTGGGGGCTTTGAATTGTAAAACAATTTGTTTACTGCAGTTCTTTAATGTTAGATTTTAATCGTTTTTAACTACACACATTCACATTGATTCACACATGAACACTTTCAGACTCTGGAAGGTAGGGAGAGACTGTAATTGAAAAAAAATCCCCCCTCCCCAGGCAGCAATTGAGCTGGTACCTCTGGATTGAAAAGCCAGAATGCTGACCACTTGACCACAATGATAGTTTCTCTACATATTGTTGATATTCATTGCTGAGGTATACTATACTTACAAAGTATGAAGTGCTGTGAGGGAATCAAATGAGCCTGGCATCACGCAAGTTATTTGGTTATCATACAGAGATCTGTAAAGAAATTATTAATAAGTTAATAAACAAATGAACTCTACAGAAGCAGTAATACATATTGTAGCTCATCATTCTATTAATACTTACAAAGTCTTGATATTTGTTAATCCCACAAACATCTTGTTATGAACTTCTCTTATCTTGTTCTCTGACAGCAGCCTTAAAAAGAACAAAACAAAAAATATGAAGATAGAACTAAGAAAGAATTAGGTAAGTTGTTGTGTGGAGTGCAGCCCTTTGTTGACAGAAACTTGGTCATTGTAACAAAATGAAGAGGAATTATTGGAAATATATGAAACGTGAATATGCAGAAGAAAGAAGTATTTTAAATTGACAAACAAAATAAATGATAAAACTATTTTAGAAACACTGATAGAAGGAAAAATTATACTAAAATGAACCAGAAAGAAGAAACTAAATTGGCTGGACAATGGGTGAGAAGAAAGTACTTCCTACAAGATGCACTGGAAGGAATGGTAAATAGCAGAAAGATTTGTGGCTAACAAACATAACAGATAGACTCCAAAGATAGTATTAAGGTAATAGTCCATATACACTGATGATGAAGAACAAAGTGGAATACAGGGAAGACCTAAGGAGGTTGGGTTTGCAGTGGAGGGCATGCCCTTGGCAGAAAACTATCACTGAGTGGACAATCATGTTACATAGAAAGTATGCACTTCCTAATCCAGAGTTATGCATCCTAGAATGTAAGAACTTGATTGTGCTGTATTATACTACAGATCCTGGTTTAAATCACCATTGAGTCAAGACGTTTGACTAAGTTTTCTTTGGCGAGATTTTCTCTCAGTGCTCGAGAACATTAGCACACCTTTAGTGTACTAGGCCCATAAATGCCTTTCTATTAACATTTATTTTTATTTAATTTACATTATCTGATTTGATTTGCCTGCTTGAATTTAAATTAAAAGGTAAACAAAAACATGATCGCGATACCACGCATATTCAAATGCTGTGTTACATGAATCACTTATCTTTTGATTTGATCTTTACTTTCTCAACTACATACTTATGGTAAGTAGTGGAAGTATTATACCTATATTACCCAAAGATTTGATACAAGATTTCACCAGAAGTAGATGTTTTGAGGTCCCCTAAACACCAAAAAAGGCATTTTATAAAATGTTCCGCACATTGTGTTTGGGTGGGTGTGGGTGTGTGGGTGGGTGTGGGTGTGGGTGTGTGGGTGTGTGTGTGTGTGTGCGTGCGTGCGTGTGCGTGCGTGCGTGTGCGTGCGTGCGTGTGCGTGTGCGTGTGCGTGTGTGTGTGTGTGCGCATAACTCAAAAACAAAAAGGCTGATAAATAGCAAACTTCATATTTAAGTTCAGTATCTTCCAAAGATGCAAAATTAAGATTTACAAGAAAATCCCCCCCACCACAAACTACCCTTTACATAGACAATTTTTTATTATTTTTTATTATCTCAAAATTGACTCTAACAATTTTTATTAAAATACTGTATGTTTGAGATATTTTTATCATAAATAAAATGTATATATTATGGAAATGGCGTGTGAAGTCCTCTTATTCTGAATCAGTTTTGTTGATCTCGTTAAATGTTTTGTGGCATTAACCATTTCCAAGATATTCTTTATTTTCTCTCTCTCTCTCTCTCTCTCTCACACACACACACACACACACACATGCATGCGCACGCGTGCGCACACACACACATTCTCTCTCCCCAAAATTGTTTTTGTTTCAGGGGTCCTCAAAACATGTTTTACCAGTGAAATATTTGTTATTAAATTTCTGATTGGAATGCCGTACCTTTGTTTCTCTATTCCATTACTTTATCCTCTGATTCAAGTACAGTGGTAAACGTTTAGGGACTATCTCAAATACTGAGAATATCATAACTCAATGATTTACAATGTTGCAAGTGCTTTTAATTTATGAACTTGATATCCAACCACTATTAGGGTTAATTTGTTTTACCTTTAGAAGAAACATAAATATGTAGCATATTAACAAAGTGAAGAATAATAGATTACTTAATAATAATAATAATAATAATAATAATAATAATAATAATAATAATAATAATGATAACAACTTTATTATAATTTTTATTTAGCAGTTTTAACCTGTAATTACAATAGATTATGGCAGTCAAATGGTCATGTTTGTTGCATTCATTGCAAAATGTAATATATATGTACACTCATATGCATTAGGAATTGTTTTAACTTACAGCTCTGAGAGACGGCCACATCCTTCAAATGCACTCTCTTCAATGCCAGTTACCCTATTTCTTCTTAAATCTAACTTCTGAAGATTAGGCAGTCTTCCAAACAAACCATCAGATTTGATACGTCCAATTTCATTATCATTTAGCAATCTGTAACAGAAACATATATATGATTTAACGGCTTATTTCAAAAAGCTAACCATTTAAAAGAAAAAAATTGCTAGATACATAATCTTCAATACTGGAATTTTGAATTAAACCAAAACCAAATCTCTTTTAAAGTTGGGAGGGTGAATCACGCTTGAAAAATTCAATGCAACATTCAGAACTTGAACTATAGATCTTTGACTCCCTGTACTGATACTCTTGCTGCTTGAGCTAAGTTACCATGTTAAAGTAAGTACCTATACATGTACTAAACTTTCTCATCTGATTCAGTTGTCCTGATAAACCTTCAAAGCCATCTTGAATATTCAAGATATCATACATTAAAGGCTACCTGTGATGCCGCAAGAAGTTTCCCCCCCCCCTTCCTTTATAGTCAACCTCTTTTAAGCTTAATCTGTGTCTGATAATGGTTCTTTCACAGTAACTGTGTGAGGGCAGTAAGTTGGAAGGGTGAATCAGACTTGAAATATTCAAGTTAACTATAAAGCCTGGAAATTAAAAAGCATTTGCAACACTAGGTTGTCTTTGAGGTATGACATCTTGAATATTTGAGATGGCTTCGAAGGTTTACTGTGACAACCAAATCAGATGAGAAAATTTAATCCTCATGTAGGTGTCTTGCCATTGTATTTCAAGCAGTAGGAGCTTGGAATGTCGAAGATCTGTGATTCAAGCCCGATTATGGCATTAAATTTTTCAAGTTTGATTAACCCTTCCAACTTACTGCCTACACATGGTGAGTGTGAAAGTACTATTATTATCAGATACAAATTAACCTTAATAGTTTTACCATTTTAGGTAAATTTCTGAAATTATCATAGAAAGTATTTGAGTCCGCCATTCTGCTAAAATATTAAGTATTGAGTTTCATTGCATTTTGGTTTTAATAAACCTGAATTTACAGAAAATTAGAGATTATATGTGTATAATATATCCTAAAATCATTGCCTAGGAAATAATCTTATAACAGAAAAAAGTTTATAATCAAATAAATTGTAACATATACACTATGAGATCAAAAGTATCGAGGCATCCCCACAACATACGTTTTTCATCTTAGGTGCCTTGTGCTTCCACCTACTGCCTGGTACTCATTATCAACAACCTCAGTAGTCATTAGACATCGTGAAACAGCAGAATGGGATGCTCCGTGGAACTCACGGACTTAGAACGTGGTCAGGTGATTGGGTGTCACTTGTGTCAGAAGTCTGTGCATGAGATTTCCACACTCCTAAACATCCCTAGATCCACTGTTTCTGATGTGATAGTGAAATGGAAATGTGAAGGGACATATACAGCACAAAAGCGTACAGGCCGACCTCCTCTGTTGACTGACAGAGACCGCCGACATCTGAAGAGGGTCGTAAAGAGTAATAGGCAGACATCTATCCAGACTATCACACAGGAATTCCAAACTGCACCAGGATCCACTCCAAGTACTATGACAGGCGTGAGGTGAGAAACCTTGGTCGAGCGGCTGCTCATAAGCCACACATCATGCAGGAAAATGCCAAATGACGCCTTGCTTGGTGTAAGGAGCGTCAACATTACACGATTGAACAGTGGCAAAACGTTGTGTGGAGTGAAAAATCACGGTACACAATGTGGCAATCCAATGGCAGGGTGTGGGTATAGCAAATACCCGGTGAACGTCATCTGCCAGTGTGTGTGGTGCCAACAGTGAAATTCGGAGGTGGTGGTATTATGGTGTGGTCGTGTTTTTCCTGGAGGGGGTTTGAACCCCTTGTTGTTTTGCATGACACGATCACAGCGCAGACCTACATTGATATTTTAAGCACCTTCTTGCTTTCCACTGTTGAAGAGCAATTCGGGGATGGCTATTGCATCTTTTAACACGATCGAGCATCTGTTCATACTGCACGGGCTGTTGCGGAGTGGATACATGACAATAACATCCCTGTAATGGACTGGCCTGCACAAAGTCCTGACTTGAATCCTATAGAACACCTTTGAGATGTTTTGGAATGCCGACTTCGTGCCAGGCCTCACCGACCTACATCGATACCTCTATTCAGTTCCGCACTCCGTGAAGAATGGGCTGCCATTCCCCAAGAAACCTTCCAGCACCTGATTAAAAGTATGCCTGTGAGAGTGAATGCTATCATCAAGGCTAAGGGTGGGCCAACACCATATTGACTTCCAGCATTACCGATGGAGTGCACCATGAACTTGTACGTCATTTTCAGCCAGTTGTCCGAATACCTTTGATCACGTAGTGTAGAAGACTAGACAATGCTAGTGTGACAAAAAGTTTCAAATGATTTCATCAAGCCAAGGGGTAAGTAAATCTTATTGCAGCAACATTTTTCTTTTCTTTCTTGTTTTAGACCAAAAACATGTTCACAAACAAGGTTAAACCTGACGTAAAAATAATAACTGCATATTTTGTCCACATACAATTTTAAATGATGATGACTTATTCAAAAAGTGCTTATTGCGTTAATCAGCAGTGTAATAACCTGAGGTTTAGTATACAAATTTCCTTATTTGGCCATTGCTTGCTCTGCTAGTAATGTATTTTTCTCTACATATTGTAAACTCTTTGTATACAACAATAAAGCTGAGAGTGTATGTGTCCCTAAAGTTATGTACTTCTTTATGATTATATTTTGTATAAATTTTGACCTAAAAATAAATTTTGATATTAATGTTTCAGGTAGCAATTTGTAAATAAACAAGTGATGTTTAAAACTTTATTGTCTCATTAATTATTTTTATGTGACTTATTTTATGTAGCAAAAATATATGCAAAAAGCTGTATATCAATTAAACAAAATAAGCCAAAATTACAAAATAAAAATATCACCACATAAATGTAAAATATTGGCTTTCAGAGGACCTGAAACATCAAGAGCAAAAATAGCAATACAAGAGACAATATTAGAACAAATAAACTGTTTTAATTATTTAGGCTGTAAGGTCTCATACCTAAAAAAGATAACATAAATAACAAAATTAATAAATTCAACCAAATATGCAGCACCATCAAACAAAATTTAAACAATACTAAGAAAGAAACAAAAATAAAATTTTACAAAGTGATGGCTGTTTCAGTGT
This sequence comes from Deroplatys truncata, assembly GCA_030765065.1. Lineage (NCBI taxonomy): Eukaryota > Metazoa > Arthropoda > Insecta > Mantodea > Mantidae > Deroplatys > Deroplatys truncata. Next base: position 139,290,395 of record CM060988.1, read on the forward strand.
TAACGTATGGATCCGAATGTTGGACATTGACCAAACAAATAGAAAAAAAGATAGGAGCAGCAGAGATGCGCTTTTTAAGACATATATGATATACATTACATATCAAGATTACAAGATATACATTAAAAGAAAGAAAGGTGAAGACATACATAAGGAATTAAGAATTTTCAAATTACTAGAAAGATTTAAATAAAATCAAAACAACTGGAAACAACATATGGAGAGGATGGATGATAACCACTATACAAAGCTGGTTTTAAGATATACACCAAAAAGTCAAAGAAACATCAGCCGACCCAAAAGAAGATGGACAGAACAGTTTAAATGATGAGACTGGAACAAGCCAAAGGGCTTAAACCATAAAAGGTGATAATGATGATGATGATGATGATGATGATTTTATATGGCACCCAATTATTCTAGATACCAGTTCCTTTGAATGAGAAGCAGTTGGATGGATGGTATGTTCTAATACAAAACGAAAGAAGCATATGGCTATATACAAATTTATTCTAGGAAACTTACAGTTCAGTTGTATACATAGGAATGTCTTTTGGAATTTCCTTTAGGCCTCTTGCTGAGCAGTCTACCAGTGTTCCTTCACAAGAACACCCATTGGGACATGCACTGTCAATCAAACACTCTCCTGCAAGTCGAGTTCGAAATTCTTCTACACCTGTCAGCAAAGTTCAATATCTTTAATAAGCAGCATTAAAACCCACCTAAAATTCAATGACATATCCAAATGCGTTGATGTACTTACCATTATGCCGAAAGTTAACACTAAAAAATATACATACTGACTGTTTCCTCTTAATATGTTAACTATGCTAGGGCTGAAATTGAAAACAACTTATGAGAAACTCCAGTACAAGCAGATATAGCATAAATGTGAAGCTAATAAGATTCATGTAAGCTGCACTGTAAATATTAAGCATAAATACCATGAAAATAAGATAAAAATAAGTAAACAAATAAGTGCACTTTTTATAAGAAGCATTCGGAATTAGTATTGTATAGGTACATATTAATATTTCAGTGAAGCAATAGAGCTTTATAAAAAAACTTAAATAATAGTAGTACTCATATTTATTTCATGAATTACTTGCTTGGTATTATATCAATTTAACAGAGAAAGTTGAATTTCCTAAGAGCATTAATGGGTAACATCCTTGTAATTTTGAATTCAGATAATATGAATGGGGTAATGAATGACTGTCCAAGTATTAAACTTCACTCAAAATTTTCAGCTTTAGCATACCCTTTATTTATGAGGCTTGTTTTTAAAGTAAGTACCACTTTAATATTTTGCTGCTGCAGCACTGCAATCATGATTTCGAGCATGCATGATGGCTTCCTCCATTCATTAGGAAGCCAGACACAGATATGAGTGATCATCTTTTGTGTTTTACTGTTGTTAAAGCACTTCAAAACAGTTGAATGACCTACAGACTTTGAAGTCAGATCAGTGATTCATTTTTGAATGTGAGAAATGTTATGCCTACAAACATTCATTGCCAATTGTGTGAAGTTTTTGGGGAAACAATAATGAGTGACAATGCCTGGCCATACACAGCTAAACAAACTAAAAATCTTATCACATCATTTGGTTGGGAACAATTCAACCACCCTCCCTACAGTCACCACCAAGCAATTTTCATCTATTTCTTCATTTGAAGAAATTCCTTGGTGGAAAAAATTTCAACGACGATAATGTTGTGAAGCAAGAAGTACAGACTTGGCTTTCATCACAGACAGCATCATTCTTTGACGAAGGCACACAAAAACTGGTTTCCTGTTATGACAAGTGCCTGAATAATGGTGGTGACTATGTGGAGAAGTAGTGTAAGGTATAAGGTAATGAATGATGATAAAGCATTTGGAAATAATATTGTGTTATTTTTTAAAAAAATTATCGGTACTTACTTTAAAAACACACCTTGTATCACTGTAAGAGTACTTCTGCACATATAACATAACATTGTAAGAGAAGTGAGCCTAAAAAGTTGACTTAAAGGTCTATGCTTCTTTCGAAAAATAAAATTCATTACATGATCATTATCACACTGCAGAATATTACACAGGATGAACATTAAATGCCATATTTAAAGACCAGAGCATAAAAGACAGTTCAAAACCTGTATAACAAATTATAAACCAATACTCAATCATGCAAACTTTCCCAAATTCACGGGAGATGTTTGATTTCTATGGGTTACACTCTTACATGCTCTGGTGTAAGTTACATGCTCTGCTTACATGTACCTCCTGGTGTCCTCATTGAACATCATACACCTAGAAATTACTATTTTATCACTTTCATAAGGCTTGCTAGAATTACAGTACAATACCTGGGTTACACAACAGACTTAGAAATTCATCACCTATTTTATTACACAAATGAAAACATAGCATCACCAGCTTTTATTACATCACAGTTTGAGAGAGATACATATTATAACATCAGTCTGAAGTGTGATACTGCACAGAGAACCTACAGTACACATTTGAAGACAAAATTAATGTAAGTAGTTATTTGCCTACAATTCTGACATGTATTTACTGAAGCCAAGAATTCTGATCTTTCTAGGGACAAGCACTTGTTGTACACATTGCATTGTTCATGTTTTCTTGACATTTAACTTCATTTACTATAGCTATGGATCAAAGTCACCATTTGAATTTTGTGTATAATTGCCTTTTTCTCAATAATTAATCATAATTACATGATAATTCCAATATTCAATTTCATCACGACAATGTCCTCCTATCATGTCCTTGTTTTTGAAGATGGCTTTTGGTATTCACTCCCTGCATTATTTTGTACGGAGCCTTCTTTTGGATAAAAGGCTGGTCTAATGGGAATTTTCTTGTCACCAGGAAGCAAGTTGTTTGCAGGCAGAGGCAAATATTCATAACCCCTTAAATCCAAGCGTATAGATTTCTCATGCAAATTATAACTACACATCTTTGTCAAGAAGATGTTGGAAATGATGTCCTTGTGCTGCAACACATCTCTCTCACCTTTTAAAAAAAGTTTCATTAATATACATAAATGCTTAATGGTCATGTAAATAAAATTATGCTTCATCTGATAAAAACAAAAATTAAATGCAGGTCAGTAAAGTGATCACTAACATTATCCAGCACCAATAATTGCAGAAATTAACTCTACTCATATTATCACATGATTGCAATTCCTGAACTACAATTATCTTATAGTGTTTTAAAAGTTTAGTGGCATTCTAAACTGAGGTTTGCAAAATTCCTGATTCCTGTGCAAGCTTTTCTACAGATTTCTTTGAATTTCATATTAAGTTTTCTTTGATCTCACTGAGTTTCCCCTCTGTAAGAACATGGTGATTTACCTTTGGTTTTTATCAAGCATAGATCCCATTTTCTTAAATCTATTCACAATTATGAACCATTTCTTTGTGAGGTGCATGAACAGCAGAGAGTTTCTCTATAAATCACCATCTCACTTCTCTACAAGAGTATGTTGTCACATAGGAATCATACAAGAAGATTCTATGCGCTAAGGTATACAAACTTTTTTGCATTATAACAGCACTAACAATGAAATGTGGTCTCACAACATATTGACCTCTGTATAAAGACTTTGTGTCAACTAATAAGCTGGCACATAGTGAGAGGGGAAAGAGGAGGTGGAACAGAACACAGTGCAGGGCAAGCAATTCTCAGTAATATGGCCACATGTCAAAATGAAGGCTCTGTACAAGAATTACAAAACATATTTTCTTATATTCCATCAAGTTGCGCATGCCAATCATCATTTACTATTTTGCATTGCTCCTCCTCATGTATTGTTACAGGCTTGAATAGTGCTGCAATGAACAAGACTTAGGCAATGTGTTGTTTCATACTCTAATTTCTGGGACTTCTCAAGTGAAATGTCAAGAAGGAAAGGGTCGGTTTTCCCTAACTCTGTTGTTGATAATTTTGATACATTTGTGAGTAAAAGACATACTTTGTACTACATTCAGTATGTACCTTCAAACCAGTTGCACTTTGGGATGAATTTTCAAAGTTTTAATTGTTCCAGACTTAAAGGAAATGCATTACATACAACTAATCATACTTTGTTTATCTAGGAAAGTCTGTTCAAAACATCTACATAGTTACTTAACAAATGATAATAGTAGTACAAATATAACATAAAATTGAAACACATAAAGCTGATATTTTTAGACATTTGTCAGGTTCATTTATAAAATGAATTCCAGTCTTTACATGTTACATGTAAAGTTTGTCAGTAATGGCTTATACTACTAAAGCAACCTTCATGCTTGCCTATAGAAGCTAATAACCAAAGGCAAAAATACTGAAATTAGATGCATAATTGTGTTATTCCTTTTTTATTTAATGTGTGATCAGGCCTATGCAATTGTTTTGGAAAATTCTAGGATTTCATTATATATTTTCAGCATTTTATGAAAGACAATCTAAAGATAAAGAGTATGTATACATGAGTCATTCAATAATTAGTGGCAACAATGTTTGTATGTGGCGCTATCAGCGGTAAATGATGAAATCTGATAACAGCATCTGCTGTGTCTTATCTGTGAGTTTGAAGACAGTAATCTTATTTATAAGATATTTGTAGTAAGTTTAATTTGGTAAATACAAACAAAGATGCTTCATTAAAATTCTTCTTTGCAACAGGCAAGAATGCTCAACAATGCCATGCAGCATTACTGGAAGTTTGTGATAGAAAGACTTTACCATATTGTACTGTGGCTTGGTGGCATTTTGCAGAGGTAGTAAGATGTTTATAAAAAATGTGGAGCTGGCAGACCGCAATCAGCAAGTGATGTTGTGCATGTGAATGCTGTTAGAACACTGCTGGAAGAACACCATTGTTGGACTTGTATTGAACTAGCAAGGGAAGTTGGAATTGCTCCTGGTACGATTCTTCACATACTTAAGAAGTTAAAGATGAGGAAAATCTGCACTCAACAGGTTCCACACAATCTTGAAGAGGAAAAGATGTGGCAGAGAATGGAAACAGTGAGATTGTACTTAGAACACTATCGACATGAAGGCAAATGTTTCCTTTATGTATCATAACTTTAGGTGAAACCTAGGTTCGATGCTACCAACCAAAATTGAAGAAAGAATCAAGTGAGTGGCGGCACAATGATTCCTCATGGCCGAGAAAGTATCAGCAAGAACAGGATCCACTTAAAATCATGTTCATAGTTGCTTAAAATGTTGATGGTGTCCTTGTCACTCATTCAGTTCTTGTGGGAAATCGCGTGAATGGTGCATATTACAGTTACTTTCTGGAACACCATTTATGACCAGCTGTGCATTGTAAATGTCCAAATCTCTTGAATTCTCATCCTATTGTGCTACACGATGGTGCTCGCTCTCACATAGCTACTCCTGTGGTTAATTTATGTCGCAAATGGAACTGAGAAGTTCTGGAAATTCTCCATACTCCCCAGATATGAGCCCATGTTATTTTGACCTTTCTGCAAAAAGGAAGTTACTGCTTAGAGAAGTTCGCTTTAGAACCAGACAGGCAATTATAGCAGCAGTAGAGTAGTCTGTTCCAAGATTAGTACAAGATGCTGTGGATGACATCTGTCATCTCCCTGAAGTGTGGAGGTGGGTTATTCATATTGGAAGAGATTACTTCTGAGCACAGCAACAATGTGACTGTTCCAAAAATGTTTTCTTTCTTCTTAATTCAAATGTTGCCACTAGTTATTGAATGACCCATGTATTTTGGCGGGTGGTAAACTTTACTGCACCCAAAGAAATATCCTTTTCTTCAATACAGGTGTACTTATAGGCAGTATATGTAAGTGATTACGCCATTCAGAAAGTTTTCAAATATTATAAAGTCTTCGTATTAGGACAAAAACCAGTGAATAAACAAGTAAATGATTGAAAATTTATTTGGATCTTAAGAGTATTCCAGAAAATGTTAAACGTTTCGAAAAGCTATACCTATATATTTTTCTTTTGCGATAATGACATCTAAGCAAGCATTAAAAGCTCTGGGCAGGCATAATACTATGAAGCACTATAATCCAGTCCAATTCTTCAAATTCTGATGGCATATATGTTCCAGACATATTTGTGTTATTAAGTAGGGGACAGATTTCTCTGACAAGTTACATATTTTTCCTGGACATTATTTTGAATTTCAGACTGATTTAAACTCAATTTGAAACATTCTGATGAAGATAAAACTCTTTTTATTGGGCACATAAGTGCATATTTAGGCAGATTTTAGTTTTTTAGAATATTTAGAAAAGAACTGCATAACATGTTGTATAGATTTCATATGCATATTTAGTCATTTATTTTCACAAAAACCTTTACAATATTTTTGTATTATAATACTATATTTTGCACATTTTTCATATTTTGAAAACATATTTATTCAAATCATAGCAAGTTGGGGAAAGAAGTTGGCCTACTATAGGTTTTTTTTTAAGGACACCTTCAAAATACCTATATTTTTGCAGAAATTTTGTCTACAAGAGAGATGCATTTTTCAGTAGAATATGGGTTTTTTGGTAGCTGATAGGCTTTGTCTCTGTGAGAGAAAACATATGGTACAAAATAAATGCCAGGAGTGGCAGACAGTTTTCTGATAATTTATGAAATGCTTGTAAGATTCACCTCTTTCTTTAATGGTTAATCCTAAATGTTCTCAGTCTGTTTCCAACATGCCTAAAGGAAAGAGGTTAGTAAATGAAAATTAGATGACAAAATATTTGGTACAGTTGGATTATTTTATATTGTGAACTATATGAGGTAAAAGTTATGACTGAGGAGCTTTTCACAGTGCAGCAGCATTGTAATAAACAAAATATAAAAAATGTTTTAAAAAAAAATCTACAGTTGGGAGTAGACAACTCCGATTATTTTAAAATTCTACTGGTGCTTCACCTTCATTACACAACACTTCAGAATTTTTGAAAACTCCTGCAAGATGATGGTTTCCCCCAACATTCCATTGTAAAAGCTCAACAAACTAACTTAACACAATTTCTGGTCCCTAATGAGCCAATGTTGAGAAAAAGCTACCTAGTCAGGTAGTCAAAATAACAAATGACAAATTATGTGTGACTGTTAAAGTCATATTTTTAATTTTATTGGTCATATTTGTAAGTTTTTAAGTCATACATAAGTGCACACACACATATACTCTATTTTTCAGTCATAGAAATCTGCCCCTAATTATATTAAGCTGATATTTGATGTTTAGGAAACAATTTTTGATCTCATTTTCTTTAAAAATGAGAGCAATGTAAGAACTCTTAAATTTCAAAGTAATTTCAATGTTTAGTTGTCTGTTACTCCACTAACAGGAATTACAAGTTAATTTCTTTTTAGAAGCCAAAAAGGCTTCAGTTAAAAAGGAAAATACTAGATTTAGTGGCCATTGTGTAAGGCCGCAAATCTGATAGCCCAAACAGAAATCAATTAAATGAATTATCGACATAAGGATTTTCCCCAGGTTTTACTGTAACTGTGTTAACTCTGTAGCCATTTAGTAAATTTTATAAGAGGCTAAGCAAATAGCAACAAAAGCCTGACCCAAATTAAAATAAATGAACTAGATAAGATTAAAACCCATGACAGGTAAATGTATGCTTCTGAGCTCAAAGCTCAATTAATCTTCATTTCTTAGTCATTCATTGGACTTAAGTGGTTAGAAAGGACATTGAACTTAAAAAAAAAACAATGCAAATAAAATAAACAACATTATAAAGCATTTTCTACGTTTAAAGATACTTTGATATATTCTAAACCATAAATTAGAAAAGAAACATGCCAGATGCAAATTAGGTGGCTCTTAAATTGGTTATATAAAAAGAGGAAAGGAATGAGAATGAGATGGTATTACATTAGTGAAACAAATATAAATGGGTGACAACAATCAGAAGAAAGATGCATCTAACAACTTAACTATATTGAAGGTTATTTTGGAAAACATAGGACAACTAAAACAATATGTTGTTTGGAGAGGAGTATGCCTTGATAATTTGCATTAGTCTTTTAATCGACTGAGCCAATAGAGGTTAAGAATGAAAAAAAACAAAAACAAAAAAACATTGCATTTACAAGAATTGTCAATACTGTGCATGAGGTTTCTTAACTACAGAAGAAAAGAACATTTGTATGTTGAGAAAAGTGAAATTAAAGTAATATTCTTCAGCATTCTTATAACAATTTTTCTTTCACCACAAAAAGATATGGCTGATTAGGTATGCTTATATGCTTTTATACATCACAAATAGTTCCATCCACCAGCTAAAAGCTTCATCTTCACTTCAAGTTTCCCAGAAATATATACAATGATTCTGTATTTTAGAACTCTCATTGCCCATATATTTAGAGGTACTGTTAATGCTTAGCATAGAAGGGGCTCATTCATTATGAAGATTAAACATAAACAAAACAAGTGACACTACATATTTAAAGTAAAAATATAAAACAAATTTAGATTTAGGTGTGTATTAACATAAGCTTTTCAAAGCTGTGTTAAATGAACTCAAAGAAACGTCTATTTGAAAATACTTTTATGTATTTAATGACTGCAATTTTATTTAATTTGTTTTTTTTCTAATTATTTTTTCAAATGCTTTAAAGATTAACTATGCTAATTGGTAAGACTTTTATGACAGTGAATAATGAATTAACAACTGCATAATTGTCACCTCATTTACTATTTTGTTTGTGGATAAACAAAATTATCCTGAAAGATGTCTAGCTATTTAAATCATGGATCAAACTCGTGATTAGCAGAAATTACTCTATACCACAAGATTTAGAAAATGTGTTTAAACCTGAATCTCACATAAAATAGATTCAAGAAAAATAGTTCAGCTTAGATTATATTTAAATAGTGGACATGAAGAAATTCAACATTTTGTAAACAATAAACCTGCAAGAATATTTACAAATGTTAAGTATTTGTTAATCAGCTTGGTAATAAACTGTTGCAGAAATGTACCTGATGAAGGTATTTGATTTACTGTGATATTGAGAAGAGAAAAAAAAATTGAGAGTGACAAAGCCATTCTGATTAGAGATATATAACGTTTTTACAGCTTATGCATCTTTAGTTTTTAAAAAGCTTTATATACTTAAGGGTTGAATAGGGTTTATTGTCTCAACCGTGTCGTCGTACACAGTGAAGACCGTAGTTGAAGGTCAAAATCCAGCAGGCAGTTCAGTACACATGTTATTTGCATGGGTGTATGATGTGTTCCGAGTGACAGTCATGCCAGAACCAAAATCAACTCAGGAAAAAAAAAACCATTCAGATAGCCTAATTTTTCCAGAGGCACAATCTGATTGTGCATTGACATTACATAATTTCAAAGAACTAGGTGTGTGCATGCAATACATCAATCGCATTATCTTGATACCAATGACATGAAATACAATACAAGATCTGGATCCCAGTCCACTGCAACTAGTCAGAAAATGGTAGAGAAAACATGGAAACTGTTTTTAAAAGAACCAAATCTGTTTATGCGCCAAGCTGCTTTAAAGCTCAAAATATCACAAGGGTCTGTCATGAATAACAGGAAAAAAAGCTGGTATTCGCTCAGTAAAAAGACAAAAGGTGGCAAGAATGAGAAAAGAAGACCAGGAAAAGGCTAAAAATAATTTTAGAAAGCTATATAAAAAAGCAATACCTTCGGGGGGAAATTTTTTTACATCATTGATGGTGAGACTAAAGTGGAATGGGATGCCTCAGAGATGAATGCCAATGAGTATGTTTCTATAGTGCCTAATTCACAGATTCCTATTGAAGCTATAGTAAGGCCAAAAACAAAATTTCCAAAAAGCATGATGGTCTGGTAGACATTGTCACAAGATGGGAGACTTTCACCAGAGTTTGTGACTGATCATAACACGAACAGTGATATATACATCAATGAGTGCCTCAGGAAAATTCTTCTGAAGTCTGAATGTAACTCAGTCAATTTTATTCTGGCCCGACAAGGCATCATGTCATTATGCTAGATCTACAACCAAGTTTCTAGAGGACAACAATGTTCAATATGTTGCCAAGCTGGACAACCCTACTTCAGTACCCCAATGCAGACCTATAAGAGGTTCTGGGCAATGGTGAAGCAGCAGATGATTGCAAAGAAGCTACTCAATCAGAATATTACACAGTTCAAGCGAAGTTGGTTGCAAATTTCGAAGCAGTTGGCGGAAAAACATGGAAAAGCCTGTTTCAGAACTTCAAGAAAAAATTGGGATATGCAGCACAAGAAGACCCATGTACTGTTTGTTTGAAGAGATTCTAGTTAATTTATTTAATATGTATTTCATGAAATAAATTAGTTTGATTCTGAAATTGTTTTGTCTCTATTTCCTTTCTTTTTACTCTAGGACAATAAACCTATTCAACCCTTATTAGAAAACCTGTGCATTGATAATCTTTGTTTTGATGGTGTCAATAATAGTAACTAACATCTTAAACTTAACTGGGAAATAGAAATCTTTATCAAATATGTGTGTGATACTATCAGTTTTAGCTTGTTCTATTTTCAATATAACTTGAAACATATACAGAACACATTAAACATTTATAGTTCAAGCATTTAGTACTTTGACTCAGGTTATTAAAATGCTGATTTCCTGTGATTTCTTTAGGTATACCTAAACAGCAGATGTCATAATTTTGGGATTTAATTTCTCTACCATCTTTACCTTTTCATGTAAATTCTTATCAGAGGTTATAAATAATAATACCAATCATAACACATTTTTTAAAAGCTTTTGAATAGTCTATAGTAATGTACTGGAGAGGTTTAAAGTTCACTTAAACCCTGTTCCATAAACTCTGTCCCATATCTCTTAACTGTCATGTGCACTAGTCACCTCTCACTGCCTGCTGTGGAATAGGTTGTTGTGCAATACAAAGTAGTTCCTTATTTAACATGATCATTTATATTAATATATTCAAAGAGAATTGTCAAATGTACAGTTTCATAACTATATGAATCAAATACATTACACAGCAGAGTTAATACATCTAAAATGCATGTACATTTATATAAATAAATGGGTAGGAGGATCCTTCGGTTTAAACCTGGCTCTCAGGGCCATAAAAGCACATGTACCTATTATGACAGTATTTTTATTGCTTTTTATTGCCTAACCTTGGGTTGACAGGGCTTGTTTGTCATACATTCGAAGGTCTATGTTAGCCAATCAGGGGAAAGAAGAAGGAAAGGGAGTGCAGAAGAATATATGTGTGGGGCAAGGTTATAAGACACAGGGTTTAGGCATGCTGGGTTGTTGAGACTGATTTGATAAGAGTGTTCTCATAGTACAAAGTGAAGCCAAGGACGTTTGTTGACTTTGAAACAACTGATACTGCTCTACTATCCAAATTGAATGCATGTGATTTTATTCAAGTAATATTACACACAAAGATGTGTTCAGAATGATGTCTAGTTTCACCAACTAGCCTGGGTCTTTCAATTTTATCTAAGGTCTAAGCTTTTGCTTTCTGTTTTGTTAATCAGTTTTACACCTGCATGGCTGTTTTGTTTATGGGACTGGTGCGTTCTTAACGGTTAAAGATAGCTTTCCTTCCTGATTTCTCCAATGAGACGGGTAGTTTTATTGTTTACTATCAATGGTGAAACATCCTTATAGTCACAATGTTTTGTTATGCTTATCTTTTCATTATGAATGAGTTCTAAGGTTAACATGCTCGTTATATAAGTAGGAAGCTGGCGTTAGACTGGAAGCTACCGCGGGATCATTCCTGGGGAAGCTTCGCTTACCCTTACATTTGAATTTCTCATCCTTGAGAGCCTCTATTCTACGTCGTTGCATCCGTTTAGGAGAGTCGCATCTCGCTCCGGAGGTCTCGATGGGATGCCGGTGCAGATATTCGGCTAACCAGCGCAGATTGCAGTCGCAGATGAAGGGATTCTTGGCCAGGTGCCTGCAATTAGAACACCACATTGAAATTTAATTTCTTCATCAAAAGATAAAGAAGATTGACAGAGAAGGCTCATAGGAATTACTTAGGTTAGTGTTGAACGAGACGATCATAGTTCGTCAACGTATATAACGGACTCACGATTAACCAAATCCTGATTAACCGAGGGGATTTTTGGAAAATAATCATACATACTAGTCGACTACGACATGAGTGCACTTGGAGGAGAGCTCCACTGATTTTTGTTGACAGTGTGTAACGTCATCAAGGCTAGGATCAGAGGGAAGTGAAGTGCAAGGCGATAGGGGAATGTACAGTGAAAATAGTACTACACTTGCAGGCTCCAGCCTCGCCAGTAAATTCTACTTGGAACTCCGGATATTTTCTTTTCCTGACTGTCCTTCCGATGACCCGCCAACTTGTTCCGTAACGTTTAGTTCCTCTTCCCACCAAACGCACTCATATCGTGGTCGACTAGTACTTTTGTATCATTACGGTGCTGCGCGGTGTGTGTCAATGAAATTGAATGGTACCGTAGCTAATGAGTTTGGAAACTAGTAGATAGAAACGCGAATTGAAAATGAAGACGTCCTCGAGTGATGTAACCAAAGTCAACAAATGGAACTGAGTAACGACACTATTGGTGACATCCCGAAGAGGAGCACGGCAACGACGAGATCACCGAAAATATCACATTCTGATTGACTGAAACTGATCAAAGCTGCTGTAGCCTACACTGAACAGCAAGAAGAGTATTACCTATTTAGCTTGATCTACTTCTCTACAGCGTGGCATTACATCATGCGTCCAAGAGAGGCAAGAGGTTAGTCTAAAACTGACGGCACGTAAAAGAACCTCAAGCCTGATAAAGAGGCCTCTGAGCAAAATTACCGGTCTTTCACGCCCAATGTAGAAAGGTACACTAAGGACCACAGCAGTTAAAGAGCGTCCATAAATAAAACTTAACTTAATTTTTGTGTAGTTAAAATTGTTTTGTTGTTGTTTTATTGTAATTCTGTGTGGTGGGGCCCAGCAAAGAGGCTATAATCGGGTCTCAATTGAAGTATTAAACCTATTACAAATAAATAAAATAAACCAAGGGTGAATAGAAGAATTACTTTTATATGAATACAGCGTTATACAGGACTAGGAGCGGAGAGGGACTTAGTACCAGGACCTACAAAGATCTCTTGTGCCTAAGCTCCTGACTGGGCGCCCCGGGAGGGAGGGGTGAGAGGAGACAGAGGGCGACTGAACCAGGAAGCACGACAGGGCAGATGGCAGGGCCTTTACTTTTTCCAGATTGAAACTCCCCGGATGGCATTTGGTACAACCGGCTCCCCTCCCCCTGCAGGCTTATACATCCTACTACCCGGAACCCGGATACCGCCCCATCAGCGACATGTAGGTGATTATGTGAAGTTGTAATGGGTAAAGTCTTGTGAGTGTGGCACATTATATAGTTGTTTAATTTGTATAGCCCTCTCTAACTTGCATGGTCATGTCGTGGGCCTTGACCTGAGAAATAAGTGTTACACACTTTGTCTCTTGTGGATTTTCCATTTCCTGTTTGTTCCGATAAAGGTCGCTGAAATTCGCCATTACTCTACCGTCCGTAAGCAGAGAAGTTGGGTAAAAGCCGAAATTATTAACGTAAGTTGTGATTTCCCCCTTGCTGCTCGCTATTATGTGTCCTTTGCTCAGCCAGCTTTAAATAGTTGCGGTTAGGTGCAATTGTTACTTTCTCTATCATCTATCTGCAGTAGGTAAGAGGAAGTATATTCCACACCACAGTTCGATTTTACCGGATATACGTTTTGAGGCACCCTGCATAAACAAACGTTTTTAGAAACATCTGGTGAGTTACACTCACATGACTTTCTCTAATCTTGTAAAAACTGTTTTTATAAACGCTTATTCTCCATCTACTTCTTGTTAATAGAGATAAACATTTGCAGAAACTTAGGTACAAGGGGAATATGGTAGCTTTAAGCGATAGTCAAATTTTTTAAGAGCTGGTTGCTATGTGGAGCATTCCATTCTCTTTGCATATCCAGGACATAAAAAAACAAACAACGAATTCCCATTTGAGAAAATATATTATTAGAAAATTCAAACAAATAACAGGAATACCTCGGAAATGGTTCACTCAAAAAAAGTATATAACATAAATCGTGTGTTTTAATGAGCTCTACATTTTTTTTAAAGTTAAATTTTTAGTGCTTTAACTCACAAAGGTCTATTCGCGACTCTTATTACAGTTGTGCTTGAACATTAATACATTTCTAGGAATATACATACATAATATCATTTGATAATAAACAGATAATGCTTTTCTTATGTGAACAATACAATTAAAGAACAGTTACAATTATATTACAATTGTTTTAATTTTCATTATACAGTTGTATATTTTGTAAGAACATTATAATCTTTTATACATTGTTGAATCATTAAGACAGCTAATATTATTTGGGATGTTATATATTTTCCTAACGTTGGCATTCTGCAAATACATGGGAAACTGTCAATGGAGTTTTGAATGTTGAACACTGCGCCTGAGTTTCTTTGGTGATCAGATAGGAGCGTGTCATCTTGGTATGTCCAATTGTTAAGCGGGTAATGATAACTTGATGTTTCCTGTTTAAGTTTGTAAAAATAAACTTCTTGTTTGAAGATCCTATTACAGTAAGTAGCTTTTCTGTGTAGTAAAATTTTGTCTATCTCTTACGGTTTACCAGTTATGCAAAAGCCATTCAGAATAAAGAGGGCTTTTGGGAATATTCCCAGAAAATTCAAGATATACATTTTATTTGACATGAAAATATCTTAAATATATATTTTAATCAAAATCCTTAGGGTCATTTTTGAGAAAATCAAAGTTTTCGAAAAATGTTCCATGTAAAGGGTAGTCTGGGGGGATTTTCTTGAAAATCTTCGTGTCGCATCTTTGAATGATACTGAACCTAAATACCAAGTTTATTATTTATTCGATTTTTCGTTTTTGAGTTACGCTGTTCAGAAGCAGAGACACAGACGGACGTTTTTCTAAAAGTGCTTTTTGGTTTCAGGGGCCTCAAGACATATATTTCCGGTGAAATCTCGGTATCGAATTTTTGGGTGGAATGCAATACTTCCCCTACTTGCTATACGTAGTAGAGAAAGTAAAAAGGTCCGTGTATGGGTTTGTGCGTATGTATGTGAACAACATAACCCAGAAACGAAATCTCTGCCAAACACCAAATGTGGTATTTAGGTTCAGCATCTTTTAAAGATGCTACACGAAGATTTTCAAGAATATCCTCTACTACTAACTGTCCTTTACAAAGGAGATTTTTCAAAATTTTGGATTTTCTCAAAAGTGCCTCTAACGATTTTGATTAAACTATCATATATATTGGATATTTATATAACAAATAAAATACATAGTTGGAATTTACCGGGAGTAGCCTGTGAAGCCCTTTTCACTCTGAAGGAATTTTCTATAACTAGTAAACCTCAAGAGGTAGACAAATACGTATGCACTACACACAAAAAAATAGATCTCTTTAGAAGACACAATTTATTTCAAATTATTTTTGTAGCATCAACCTTTTCAGAGATATCCTTGTTATTGATTTGAATGGTTTAATACTTTGTTATTTTTTAAAGTTCTGTCGCTATTCAGTTGTTTCTTGTGATGTCATGGAATTTCTAGGCCAGCTTATGGTCACCTAGGTTTTTAAACATCTGACTATCGATTCAATTTTCTCTACACCCCTTGCACCTGCAACGAAATATGTAATGAAACTATTTCTGCAAAGTTTTACCTCGATTACAATAAAGCGGATGAAAAAATAAGTTTTTTGTAAGAATAGTTTGTAGAAGTTACATAAAGATAAACGATGGTGGGTAGAGAAAGTCATGTTAATATAATCTATTCTTTTCACGTAACCTAATAAAAGCTCTAAATGGAAAGAATAGATGAGAAAACTGTATTTATCATGTGCTACCGTTTCAGCTTATATCCTACATGCAGTCAACATTCGTGTTATAGTGTCAGAGAGAGAAATGAGAAGAATCTGCTGCTCGAGGGGTCCTGGGTTGGATTCGCGGCTGGGGTGGGAATTTTTCTCAAGCCAAGATTATTCCCTATCCTCCCCAGAATCTGGAAGTATGAATGAGAGTGTGAATGTGTGTATGATCTAATGAATAAAATCCAAAGTTTACCAGAAACCCAACGGCAAGCTAATACGAGTTAACACCATTACTTTTAGGCAATATGTAATATGTTCCAAAGGTAAAAGGCCGATAAGGCCATTGTAGTTAAAGGCGGGGTATAAATAGAAGAAAAAAATTAAATGCCAGAGGACCCATAGGACAACAGAAGTTGCAGCGTAAGAAAGCGGTTAAAGCACGTGATTTGTTTTAAATGTTTGGCTAACTTGGATCGTTGCCAACTTGAACACATGCGGCGTGTAAAATCAACACTTTATGTTTGTTACGACAGGTGCTCAGAAAACGTGAAAAAGCGAGGGAATGCTTAAAGATGAATTTTAAAGCGCGCATAATTTACGTTTTATGGCGGCAATTCATTTTGATTATTCTTCGGTGACTAATATACTTTATTTATTCAAGAGGTGTATCATAAAGGCAATGGAATGAAGTCTGTAAACAAGACTTATGACAGAATTCGTAGCCTGCTTTCTGGTGTCTTAAACCAATATGCAGGTAATGACAAAGTTTGGTATATGCATTAAATATCACTTGTGGTTTCTAAGTTACAGACTGCAAATCTGTATTATGGTTAATTCAATATAAATTAGATGAACTGTTTCAGAAACTTGATTTTTAAAATAGCAGGAAGAATATGTGGATGTTTTATTAACTAGATGATAGAATGCTTCTATTCCCAGACTGTTTAAGGGCGTTAGTAATGTTAAATTACGTTTTTTTTCCCTCCAAATTCTTAATGTTTATTATAAAATACTAATTTTCCTGTTTAATCAAAATACTCAAATTATAAGCAAAATAAAACTGGATTTGGGTGGTTTTTTTGTGTGCATGTATTTCGTGGCTAGGCATTTGGGTTACTTTATTAATTGTGGTTCTTTAATTTTCTGGTCCAAATTTCCCACCTGCAAGCATTTCTTGGGGCATTGACACCACGCGTTTTAAACTCCCCAAGTAAGTGACTTATTGACGTGAGCAAGGTGTTAATACTTAGTACAAAAATTTACAAAAGTGCAAATTTCTATCCTTTCGGCTTTTTAAATTAAAAAAATCTGATGTGTTACACTCACATGACTTTCTCTACTCTTGTACAAACTATTTTTACAAACGCTTATTCTCCATATGCTTCATGTTAATCGAGATGTTAATCTTATTGCTAATTTTATTGTAGATGCAAGGGGAATTGGTAGGCTTTAAGCGATAGTCAAATATTTTAAGAGCTGGTTGCTATGAGGAGTATTCAATTCTCTTTGCATGTCCAGGACAAAAAAAATGAATAACGAATTTCCATTTGAGAAAAAGTATAAGTATTGGAAAAATTAAGGGAATAACAAGCAATATTTCGAAAATAGTTCACTCAAAAAAAAAATGTATATGACATAAATTGTGTATTTTAATGCGATCTTCATTTTTTGTGTAGTAAAAGTTTGTCTATCTCTTATGGTTTACCAGTTATGCAAAAGTCGTTCACAATGAAGAATACTTTTGGAGGCATTCCCAGAAAATTCGAGATATACATTTCATTTGCAATAAAAATATCTTAAACATATGATATTTTAATCAAAATCGTTAGTCATTTTTGAGAAAATTAAAATTTTTGAAAAATGTTCCATGTAAAGGGTAATCTGGGGTGGGGGGATTTTCTTGAAAACCTTCGTGCCGCATCTCTGGAAGATACTGAACCTAAATACCAAGTTTGGTGTTTATCTGAACGTTCATTTCTGAGTTATGCTGTTCACAGACAGACAGACAGACAGACAGACACACACACACACACACGGGCATGTTTCCAAAAATGCTTTTTTTGGATTTAGGGGTCTCAAAACATATATTTCCGGTGAAATCTCGGTATGGAATTTTTGGGTGGAATACAATACTTCCTCTACTTACTGTACGTAGTAGAGAAATTAAACAAAACTCGTATTTAAGCTATGAAGTCTACTAGTATATAAAACTGAAGCTCACACAGCAGGTTATGTTATGAATTACAACTTTTAAAATGGCGCATTACACTTCCTCCGAGTTTTAAAACTGTTTTTAGGTATATATTGTTTTAATTTTAAACAAAAATTATTGAAAAACTTTAAATCACGATATTCAAAAGTGTGATTAAAAATAAAACAAATAAAAATAAACAATTTTGCAAAAACTTGAAGATATTAATTTATAAATAATAAAACATTTTAAAATGACCTTTTTCTGGTTGTAAATAATATTGTGTTAGAATATATTTTTACTTTCTGTACTACGTAAAGTAAATAGAAGTATTGCATTCCAACCAAAAATTCGATATCGAGTTTTTACCGGAAATACATGTTTTCAGGTGCCCTGAATCCAAATAAATCATTTTTGTAAACATCTCATTGTATGTGTGTCTGTCCGTCAGTCTGTTAACAGCATAATTCAAAAACGAAAAGTCGGATAAATACCAAACTTGGTACTTAAGTTTACTAGCTTCCAAGGATGCGACACAAAGATTTTAAAGAAAATTCCCCTACCTCAGACTATCCTTTACATGGAAACTTTTTCGAAAATTTTGATTTTCTCAAAAATAGCTCTAACAATTTTGATCAAAATATATGTTTAAGATTTCTCATCTCAAATGAAATGTATATCTTGAATTTTCTTGGAATGTCCCCAAAAGCCCTCTTCATTGTGTGTGACTTTCGCATTACTGGTAAACTGTAAGAGACAGACAAAATTTTACTATACAAAAAATGAAGATCTCGGTAAAACACACAATTTATGTTATATACATTTATTTGTGGAGTGAACCATTTCCGAGATATTCCTTGTTATTTGTTTGAATGTTCCAATACTTATATTTTTTCTCAAATGGGAATTCGTTATTCGTCTTTTTTATTATTTTTATTATGTCCTGGACATGTAAAGAGAATGAATGCTCTTAAAAGATTTGACTATGGCTTAAAGCCTACCAATTCCCCTTGCACCTATAAGAGAATTAGCAATAAGATTAACATCTCGATATCTCGATTAACATGAAGTAGATGGAGAATAAACGTTTGTAAAAATCGTTTGTACAAGAGTAGAGAAAGCCATGTGAGTGTAAGACATCATACTTTTTAGTTTTACAACTTATTCATTATCAACGTTTAATCAGATACCACTATTTTCAGTCAAGCAATTGTTATGGCTCAGATATAATGTATAACTTACTTCATCATACTTCATTTGAGAACGTACATACAAAAGCAAATAGCACACGCAGGCATACAATTTATCTGCAAATAATGTAGCTTTATACATCTAAAATCGGATAGCATCGTATCATTAACACCCAGTTGTAGATCCTCTACATACAGAACAGTAAGTTGGGCTGCCTAAAGAAGAAGAAGCTTTTAAAACTACATATCTGTTTACCTTCCTCTTTGCAAGTTTTATCTAGTTTTATCAAACTGTATAGCGTGCGTACTCTGAAGACATAGCCTAATAACAGAACAAAGATGGAAGTTGATTAAAGAATTCAACCATTGACGTCAAAGGGCAGATAACTCCAATAGGCAGTTGATTACTGCTGCTGCAGAAGCGCATTAGCACTGAGGATCAATCAAGATCCTGAGTAACCTTCTTGCCTATATTAGTGCTGCTTTAATCATGTACCTAACTCAAAATGCAAAACTCCCATTGAAATAATTCAACATTAATGTAAAAAAGCAAATTCGTCACACTCGCATGGCTTTTCTACTCATTACAGCCTCACTTAATCCTGTATATAGTACAGGCATTCATATAAAAAGTGATTCTTTGTATCACGTTAGGTTACACACACACACTATTTTTTTTAATAGAAATAATATAAAACTAAACAATATAGACTTAGTTGCATGCACAATCTGGAAAACAAAACAACTGTTCGCATATCGCAAGTCAGTATTTTTACTTTCTCTACTACGTATAGTAAGTAGGGGAAGTATTGCATTCCACTCTAAAATTCGATACCGAGATTTCACCGGAAATATATGTTTTGAGACCCCTGAATTCAAAAAAAGCATTTTTGGAAACATGTCCGTGTGTGTGTGTGTGTGTATGTTTGTGTGTCTGTCTGTTTACAGCATGATTCAGAAATGAACGTTCAGATAAACACCAAACTTGGTATTTAGGTTCAGTATCTTCCAGAGATGCGACACGAAGGTTTTCAAGAAAATCCCCCCACCCCAGATTAGCCTTTACATAGAACATTTTTCGAAAATTTTAATTTTCTCAAAAATGGCTCTAACGATTTTGATTAAAATATCATATTCTAAGATATTTTCATGACAAATGAAATGTATATCTCGAATTTTCTGGGAATATGTCCAAAAGTATTCTTCATTGTGAACGACGTTTGCATAAGTGGTAAACCATAACAGACAAACTTTTACTACACAAAAATGTAAATCGCGTTAAAATACACAATTTGTCATATACATTTTTTTTGTTGTTTAGAGAACCATTTTCGAGATATTGCTTGTTATTCGCTTAAATTTTCCAATAGTTATACTTTTTCTCAAATGGAAATTCGTTATTCATTTTTTTTGTCCTAGTAATGCAAAGAGAATTGAATACTCCACATAGCAACCATCTCTTAAAATATTTGACTATCGCTTAAAGCCTACCAATTCCCCTTTCATGTACAAGAAAATCAGCAATAAGATTAACATCTCGATATCTCGATTAACATGAAGCATATGGAGAATAAGCGTTTGTAAAAATAGTTTGTACAAGAGTAGAGAAAGTCATGTGAGTGTAACATATCAGATTTTTTGTTAATGGACACATGCGTGTAAAAAGAAGAATCGCGTAAGATATAGCATGGTAGTTCATAAAGATGTAAAAACGAACAATTTAAAACCTGCTGATGCTATAGAACAAGTCAGCATAATTTATACGTTTCAGTAAGCTATACATTTTTTTAGTAGTTAAGATTTTATATCTATTATAGTTTAATTCCCGTATAAAATGCATTCACACTAAAGAGGACTTCAAGACTATTAACAAAAATTAAGATACACATTTTATTAGTCATGAAAATATCTTAAACATATAGCATTTGATAAAAATAACTAGGAGCCAGTTTTTGAGAAAAATAGAAATAAAGAGGGTTTTACCACGTAAAAGGTAATTTGGATTGAGAGATTTTCGTACTTATCTTCGCCCTTAAGTGGTAACATCGTCTCTCAGAACATGGCGCTCTATGTTTCTGTGATATTGCCTATGCTGATTATGTCGCAACCTTGAACGCCGAGCTATGTGTCACAGAACGTTTGTGTTTGATGTGGGAACGTGGCTTTGTAGTTGTTGCTACCCATTGTTACAAATGTATCAGGAAGGTTTCGTAGACCGATGTTATTGTTAACGTAAGTATATTTTGCGTACCTCTGATTTCTTATTTGACAAAAAAGAAGTCGTCATTGTTTTCTAGTATATTACAAGTAATAAGGTCGCTCTCTTAGTAAATAATCACCATTAAGTGGCATATCTATGTTTTTTTTTTTCAGTTTGAATGAAAATAATGTGTCACGCCGAAGTTCAGCTGAAGGCTCACACAAGCTTCATACTTCTCTAATAAGTGTTTTTTGTTACTTAATTGTAAATTGTTGTTTAAAAACTGTTTTATTGTATTAAAACATGAAACATATAATTATATATAAGAAGTAAATTCAATACTGTAGTGAAAATGTGCAGATAAAATCAAATAAAAATTACAAGGTCTGAGAGACCGATGTTACCTATGACGTGACAAAATTTGTTACCACTTGAGGGTTAAACAGTATCTGACTCAAACACATCATGGATCATTTTCTAAAAGTGCAGTTTTTGCGTTCGTGGAGCCTCAAAGTGAGAATTACCACTGGAATTTTGTTACTGAATTTTTAGGGGAATACATTACACCCTCTGTCTAACACAGGTAAGGGGCAGAGAAATTAAAATTCTTCGTTGCAGAATCAATCATTGCATTACTGACAAGATAAAGGATGGTTACAGTATTACTATTTTCCATGCAAGTGGCTGAGTCTTAGGAAAATCCACAGAGAATAGAAATGCAAATGAATGGATATTTAAACAAGGAGATTCTGAATTGCATTATAGGAGAAAATCATTTAAAAAACTCGGGAAATTAACCTCAAACCTGAAGTTCAATAATATAAATAATACTCTGCAGTCAGAACGGTCTGTTTGTAGGAGGTTGGTTTAAAAACCTCGAGAGATTTGTACAAGTTGGAAGGCAGACCGGAGTATTTCAGATGTCATGGATAACGCATTATTGCCATTTGGCAGGAACGAAACATGGGGAAGGAGAGGTAGGACCAACTAAGAAGATTCATGGGTTACAGTGTCTGCCTCAACATTTTGGCTCTCTTAGCCTATTTGGATGTTCGCGATGTTCCACTGATATGCTATTTGTGTAGTTATTCATAGAGGTAGCAGGATGTCTTGATCTTTAAGCTCGACATTCTACTTATGTTTCTCAGAGTTCCAAGCATTGTTTACATCAGCTACATCTACCGGGGAATTCAGAAGGTAGTGTTCTCGAAATAAAACAAAACTTAAAACAACGAAGATGCAAAGCATTAGGGTTGCCAAATGTGCGGTTTTTTTGAGGAATAGTACAATGTAATATAGGTACCGTACGGAAACATCTTCCTTATTTTTGCTGTTTCAGTTAATAATGTGTCCTGCTTTCTTTGAAGATGGTGCAAGTAGCGCGACGAACGTCAATTGTCATGTTAACGAAAGTAGCTGGAAATATTTTTTTAAAGTTTTATTTAGGGTCGTTTTAACCTTCCTAGGTTATATCATGACCTTTCATGTACAGTTGTTTACATTATTGGATTACAGTATAACACTTTCACATTATGTATACATAACGGTTACAATTTGGTTAAATGTATTGATGGATATTAATTAATTTAAGAAAAATAATTACTTTCTGGATGAAAGTTGCATCATTGAGTGCTGCAGAAATATTTCTGGCCATACCAACCTGACTACCTTGATTTTCAAATTTTGGACCTGTTAGTATAATATGTACTACTGTTAATGCTGTTTTACATGTTTCACAAATTGGTGGAGAGCTTCTATTTAACAAATAACAGTGTGTCAGTTTAGTATGCCCAATTCGTAGTCGGGATATTACAATTTGGTTTCGTCGCTGTAGCTGTCTTATTGGATATTCTTGAGTTGAAGTTCCACGTACATCATGAGGTTTACTTGTTCATCCAGGTGGTTAGCCATTTTTTGAGTATTTTCTTCTTAAAGTGTGTGACTGCATCTTGGAGAGGTATTTTGATATCAGTATCTTGTGTTGGTAGTTTTGTAGCTTGTTTCGCTGCAGTATCGGCTCTTTCATTACCGGGTATGTTTTTATGAGATGGTATCCACATGAAATTAAGTGAATTTTCTAAGTTATAAAGGATGGTAACAAGATTGTGTATTTCGTTTACAATACTATTGGTAGACAACGTGTCTTGTATTGCGTTTAAGGCTGATAGAGAGTCACTGATAATTGTGTAAGAGTCACTATGTGCAGTTTCCAGAGCGAATTCTAGTGCCTTTTTAATAGCATACAATTCACAACTATATATAGAGAACAAGGACGGTAATTTGTATTGGAGGACGATATCTCCACATATCACAGAACATCCATTGCCTTTTTCAGTTTTAGAACCATCCGTAGAGATGCAGAATTTGGATGTGTATTTTTCTAGTTTTTTTTAAATAACTGCTGGTAGATTAGTTGTTTGGTATTTATCCGATTATACTTGCTTAATTCTATATCAATGGGTGGTATTTTCTTCTTCCAGGGTGGATGATCCGACTATAGTTGCCTTGAGGAGATATTAGGAATTGTGGTGTGCATTTCTTTAAGGTATCTGTTTATTCTGATTTGAAATGGCAATGAATATGACTGTTGTGTGGGGAAAGTATCACAAAGATTTGAGAAAATTAGTGGGTACATTCTAGATTTCGGTGTTGCTGCTATTTTGAGAGCGTAGGTAATGTTTAATTGTTTAATACGGCATTGTAATGGAGTTTTATTGGCTTCTATTAATATGCTATCTACAGGACTAGTGCGATAAGCATCTGTTGCAATCCGAATAGCTGAATTCTGTATTTTTATAATTGATGGCTTGGCAGTAGTATTGTTTATCAGCTTATCAAATGCAAATTATTGTGCGTGCTACTTCACTAATTATCGTGATCTTCAGAACTAAATCTTAACTAAAATTGAACTGACACGAATTTTTCTGTGGTTTGGTCTTTGCTTTTATTGTTGGTAGAATCCAGAAGTTCATTGAACTTGATAAAAATGAACTGTTGGCTTATTTCAGTTGCAATAAATCATGCAGAGAATTTTATGATAGTATTGCTTGCGATAATACTTTGATAAACACAGCTAGAAATGGCTAAAATTGATCAGTTTAAACCGATGCATAATTGGTAAATAATATATTCTGTAAAGTTTATTAATGCAAGTCTCTACGAGTAATAGTCTTTATTCTGGTTTCCAATAACAAAGCAAAAGCCGCTACTAGCTGCGATCAACTACTTTAGTCTCTACAGTACTGTACACTGTAACGATAAGTGTGTTCCTTGTTTTCAATTTGAGGATCTGGCAATCCTAAGTGCAGTTCTCAGATGTTCCGCGAGCAGCCTTGAAGGTTTCCAAGAATTTCCGATACCATTAATTTATTAATTTTAACTTCTATAACTATTACCTGTCTGACGAAAGAGTGTAGTTTTCAGGCTAGATCGCAAGTGTGCCATGGCTAGATTTAGCCAGGAGAGAGAACGTCAGAACAGTGCAGTCTGACCATCAAAACATCAACACAACATACGTAACGGGGATAGTAGACCTTTACGTTTCTCTTCTTTACAAAACTGTAACACATTGAATATCATTTTTGTGCTTTGTGAGGTATGACTTTGCGTGGCAGTGTTTGCATTTTGATTTGTTTGTGAGCCTGACCACTGTGGCTAATACACTCAACTGTGCCTGTGGTCGCGGGTTCAAGCTCAATGGAGAGCGGTGGATTTTTTCGGGCGTAAAACCTTTGGTATGCCTTTCTTCGGAAGGGAAGTAAAGTCGATGGTCCCGTGTCATAGATTTACGGATGTAAAAGAATCTCAAGCCTGATAAAGAGGCCTCTGAGCAAAATTACCGGTCTTTCACGCCCAATATAGAATGGGACGCTAAGGACCATAGCAGTTAAAGAGCGTCCATAAATAAAACTCAATTTAATTTGACTCAACTGCTCCATTTCCTTACTGCAGACCTCTGCATGCTACGCACCGGGAATGGTGACGTAATACGGCCTGTCTGTTAGTTTCTCCGTGAGCTTCCTCCCCTCTTCACTTATTCCTCATACAGATAGCATGTTATTTTTTTAAAGGTAGATGTGCCTTTTTGTATAAAACAGAAAATGCTTTTGTTTAAATAAACACTTAATTAAATAAATAAACCACTTTGACGAAGTTACAGATTCTTTACACGGTTTGAAATAGAATAACTTTAAGTTATTAGTCATTTTCTGACTGCATCAGTTATTCCCGCCACACCAATCTGGGTGAACTTTCGTCCGAATCAATTTTGTTTATGTGGTGATAAATTTGTAAGCATATTTAAAAATTGGTCCCTCTCTGTATATTAATTCGTGATTCTTCCATTGTTACTGAATGTATGCATTCTCTTACGTATGGGTGATTTTTCACCCATTGAAGCTGACTTTTATCCAAAACTCAAAAAGAAAAGTCGGACAAATAACCACAGTTTGTATTTAAGTTCAGCATCTCCAAAAAGTACTACACGAAGAATTTTTCAAGAAAATTTCCCGATCCCAAACTATCCTTTACATTAAGAATTTTTCGATAGTTTTGGTTTTAAAATGGTTCATATACTTAAGACATTTGCATGACTAATAAATTGCATATTTTGAATTCTGTGAATAACCTTGAAGTCCTGTTCAATCTGAACGAATGATGTGTAATTTCATATTATTGGTGTACCATAAGAGTTAGACAAAAGCATACCTGAAAAAATTAGATATATTCGTTGTTATTGGTGTGCATTTTCAAATACTTTATACTACTTTAAAGTGCTTGTATGTTATGGAAAGAGTATGGAATTTCAAAGCAAGCATTTAATGACCCACTTTTTAAAGGTTTGACTATCACTTCAGTCTTCTGCATTCCTCTTGTATGTACCTACAACAAAATATGAAATGAAATAATTTCAGCAAACGTTTATCCGATTTACCTGAAGTAGATAGAAAAATCAACTTCTGTAAGAATAATTTGCAGACGAGATATAAAAATAAACGATAATGGGTAGAGAGAGTAACGTGAATGTAACCCATAAGAATTATTTTTAATCAGGTTGCATCTAAATCTCCTTTTACCCACTAATATTCATTTATTGTTAAAGGACCGGTGCTGCTTCCTAACGTCCAGTTTTACAAACTAATGTTTATGAACTAAAGACTACTACTACTATGAGATTGTATGAGATTCCTCAATATTTTAGTTACATTTATTGGTAATTTTTACATTGTTTTAGTCTGAGAAAATACCGCAGCTCGTGCTGTGAGATGTTAAAAGAGAGGTAGCTCACCAGTAATCAAACGTAAAATAAAAACTGTAAAGCTATTCACCATCCCCTTTCAATTTATTCTGCGTTTTTAGCTTGAAATCGTTGTTGCCCCACTGTTGGAGAGCCAAACTTGCAGCAGTTGCTTTCCCACGTATGGGAGCCAAACTTGGAGGTGTTTAATTGTTGCTTTTGTTGCACCACGTATGGTATACCAACTTGAAGATGTTTTAGACCACGCACGTAATGGATGCCATTTTGCGGGAGATTGTTTCTTGAAGTGTTCGCCTCACGTACGGTACAAACATTCCCGTGGCCTTCGCCCCACGTTTACTTTTCTGGTGGCCTTCGCTTCACGTTTAAAATTTAACTTTTATTTTAATGTTTATTTAAATATCATATATGTATGCCTCTGCTGCGTCATTAGTAATTTGTAAAGCACGTATCTCTTAGCAGGACTGGTACGGCTAAAGAATGTAGGCTTACACAAATTATAATTGTATTGTACTTCGTTTATTAATCCTTCACACGATTAAATAACACTTCACTGATGATCCTACTGTAGAGCTGTGAGATTATTGCTATTTGCACTTTTAAACACGTAAACTTTATATTATTCTCACCGCAATAATTTTTTTGTTTCACACTGAACCTGTACCGAGCGAATTGCTTGGTTACGCTTTCTTATACCGTCTCCCACCTGAATCTGCAAATTTCCTCTATTTCAAGTCTTTGATTGGCTAAGCCAATTCCAATAGAATACTTTTATTTAACTCAAACTTTTCCTAGTTGTTAATTGGCTATTCATAAACTGTTTTAAATATTGCATTATTAATGTTCCAAGAATTATTAGTAGCCTTTATTAAACTTTCTAATTTATTATTGTCTCAAGGTTACCTCATTATTAGCAGCTTTTGGCTTCTACATTGTTATTCTTTTTGCTACGGAAAGCAGCTTGCTTCTATTCTCACAGCTCCTACATTGTTAAACTACATAATACATTCACATAACATTATTAAACTTGTACATAATAATATAAACATTAATACATGACTGTAACACACTTTATATATTATACACATATTGCTTTAAGCCGGGCTGTTATTATATTTTATATTATATAATTAGACGGATATCATTTAAGTATTAAAAATACTGCCTCAAGATTTTTCTTGTGTACCATTCATCTCCCTTTTTTTTACATCCACATTAATTTTGGGGTTATTGGCATTTTTGTTTCGGAAGAAAATCATGGACAGGCTGATGGAAATAAACAATTCAAATCAACTCCTCATTCTTGAGTGTTTCAGTGTTATTTCTGAGCCACTTTACTAGCATCCAGTAGCAGGTGTTAAAGTGAATTTAGAGGTTCTGCACATCTGTATTCCAAAACAGTCTTCGACTGAGAGCGCACACAATGAATAGGAAGCTGAAACTTGTGCTATTTTAATCTTGGTCCATATATTTTCTTGTCGGAGCAACTCCAGCACCCAATTTGCATCTCCTCCCCACCCCTCACGTCAAAATGTCAAACGCAGCACAACTCGTTACGATTGTGTCACAACGTGGTCCGGCATATACACTTTGTGCCTGACAGGGGCACCCTTCCCCATTGTGCGATCTGCCCATCGTGTCCTACGACGTGCTAAGGAACCAATAATGTAACAGACAGACCGGCAACTTGCCTGCAGAATGTCACTTAGAAATACAGTTAAAACTGATGACATGGTAAGCTTTCCTCCGTATCTGCATTGCGTCTATTGATGCAGATATAGCTTGAAAAGAATCGATTATTACTATTAGTAAGAAGAGGAAGCATTGTATTCTCCCCAAAAATTCGATATGAAGATTTCACTGGAAATACACGCTTTGAAGTCCCCTTAATCAAAGAACTTTTAGAAAAAGGTTTATGTGTCTGTGAACAACATAACTCAAAAACGAAAAGTTGATCAAGTATAAAAGTTGATATTTTTTAAGTTTAGCAACTTCCAAAGACGCGACACAAAGACTTTCAAGAAAATTCCTGACCCCCAACTACCCTTTACATGGAACATTTTTAGCCACGAGTTTCTTTAAATAATTTCAAACGATTAAAATACCACAGGTATAAGATATTCACATGACAAATAAAACGTGTATCTTAAATTTTCTGCGAATAGCCTGTGAAATCGTCTTGATTCTTAATGCCTTTTGTATAATTAAGACAGAGAGAGAGAGAGAGAGAGAGGGAGGGAGGGAGAGAGTGTCTTTCTACAGAAAAAACGTAGATCTTGATAAAAACACAATTTATGTCAACATTTTTTGTAAGCATTTCATGTGTATTCTTTGTTATTGGTTTGAATTTTCAAAAATCTTTTTCAAGTGGCAAGTCGCTATTCTTTTTTCCTCGTGGTCATGTAAAGAGCATGGAATTTCAGTCATTAATGTAGTGGTCCGCTTTTCAAAAATCTGACGATCGCTTTATCCTACTGTATTTTTCTTATATCTACAACGAAAAGTGTAAATGTGTAACGAGGGATTATCTCGATTAACTAGAAGTAGGCTGAAGAATAAGCTTTTGTAAGAATACTTTGCAGAAGAGTGAGTAAGAAAAGTCATGTGAATGCAATTCTATGTCTTTGTATAAACGGTAACAAATTACCTTTAATAAGTTTATTACTTCTACATAAAAAGAACCTAATCCGAAGTCCTATTCTCTAAGCTAAACACTAAACAGGCCAACCACTACGAGCCCAAAAAGGAGTTTGTGTGTAAGTTTTGAAACTATAACTTTTTGATCTATATAAATGACCTATCATTTTATATAAAGGATACTGCAAGTATCATTCTGTTTGCTGATGACACGAATGTTCTGGTGTCCAGTAAAAACTTTGAATGAGTGTGTCATTAAATTGAATTATGTTTTGAACTGTTTGTCACACTGGTTTAAAGCTAACAAATTATTTGTAAATCTAGACAAAACAAAAGTTGTTAAATTTATAACCAATCGATCACCACACACTCCAATAAAAATTGGGATTAATGACATGTTACTGGAACAAATAGACAACATTAAATTTCTGGGTCTCCAAGTAGACAGATATTTAGATTGTTAAGTTCACATTACGTATATCTTACCCAAACTCAGTTCTGCCTGTTAAGTTATCCGAGCACTGGTAAATGTCAGTTCTATAGATACACTTAAATTAGTATGCTATGCATATTTTAACTCTATCATGGAATATGGAATATTATTTTGGGGAAACTGAGTAGAAAGTAAACGAATATTCCTCATGCAAAAGAAGGTTATAAAAATCATTTCCAGTAGCCATAGCAGACACTCTTGCAAACATCTTTTTGGAAGACTGAAGATATTAACCCGACCTTGCATGTACATATTTTCAATCTTAAAATTCTTTGTATGCAGCCGAACCACATTTATAACAAACATGGAAAATCATGAGATAAACACTAGACAAAAGGGTAACATCCATCATCCCAGTGCAAAGCTTTCTTGCTTCCAGAAAGGTGTATATTATGAGACCATAAAAATATTTAATGATCTTAAGGGAAAAGTTGACAACTTCAATGTCTTTAAAACTGCTATTAAAGAGTACCTATGCTCAAAAGCATATTACTCTGTACAAGATTATCTGAATGACAAATTATCCTGATGATAATACATATTAATACATATTAATGACAATTGCCAATTACATTTTGTGGCTGCTCTAGAATTAATGAAGCTATTTAAATGTATGTATTTTAAGAACTGAGAGTAAATGCTATGCATTACAAATCAAATAGAACAAAATAATGAGACGAACAGAAGGTTCAAGCCTAGTGAAAGTTAAAATAACTGTTCTTGTCTATAAATATAATATTAGACTTATAACGGTAGGGAGGTACTTGATTTTGCACAAAATTAGATCTCCTTTGTTTCACTCTGTATGTCTTTATTTTATCTTAAATGTTCTGTATTCTGTGTAATATTTATGTTTAAATGTAATTTTTGTACGTTTATTTGACATGTTCTATGTTCACAAGCCCTTATGGCTGCTAGTGAACTCACAGAATGCAATCCAATCTAATCTATATAGCCCTTGCGTCAACAGCTGTCATAAGTTTGTTTGAAGCAACGAAGAATTTTCTAATCCCTAACACTCCCATGCTTCTCTGTCTGTATCACTCAAATATCACTTTTGAGTTTGTGCACCTACTTGTACGACTATCTCGAACCCGGAACATTTACTCAGTATCTATTCCTCGCCACCGAATGCACCTCTATTCATTTTTATAATCGAATTTCGTTTATACGAATTTGGCTATTTCTGTGTAACCCTCTTGAAAATTGTCTTTATACGGCAGCGAAAAGGTCAAGAAATGGTTTTATAAAATGTCGCCTGGTAGCCGAGATGTAAAACATCGCTTCAGGGAACAGATTTTATTTCTAAAACCCGATATGTAGTCAATGAATACATATTCACCTACGTTATCCTTTGGTATCAGAAGTCTTAAAGAAATTTCCCTGCAGCCATGGTCATTCTTGAAATTAGATGCTCATATGACGCTAGAAAACAGTGTTGAGGTGTACGGACGAAGAACCAAGCGAGGTGGCGCTGCGGTAACGTGTACGACTTGTATTCGGGAGGTCCGTGGTTCATCCTCGGGGACCGCCTACTTTCACCCATAGATTTTTCGTGGTTTCCCCGCGTCGGCAGACGAATGCTAGGGTGGTTCATCTTCTAACACGACTTTCCTGCTCCTCATTTCCTGTGCCTCTCAACTTCCTTGTCATCTTTTTCAGGGTTGTAGGACCAGGTGACAGTGTTCGGCGAGTTGCGGCTGGACGGTGGATGTGCGCTCTTCTTCCCTGGCGTCGGGCGGGGAACCCCCGGGGGTTAGGGGCTTCTGGGTGGGCCCGGGCAAAGTCGGTTGCGTTTCATCTGGAAGCGTTGGGGACCCCGTCCATGCTTGCGTCCATTGTCATCTGGATCTGGTCGTCCTTCGGGTCTTTCCCCTCTTTCCTCCCTCCCAGGGGTCACGGTAGAAGCCAAAAAGTAGTAAGTGTGTCAATATAGAACATAAAAATGTTTGTGGGCGTGGATTATTTTCTGTGTAATTTCACAAGTTACACTTTTTAAATTGTTACACAATTTCTGCATATTTCTTTTAGAATTTATTAGTTTTTACAAAAAATAGTTTAGTATTAATACATCATAAAGATTTGTGAAATTACACAGAAAACAGCCAATCACATCTAGTTAAATTATACAGAAAATAATTGGTGAGCGAAATAACTTAGCAAACTTAAAACAGTTGGAAATACACAGAAAATAATCCATGCGCACAAACGTTTTCCTGTTCTGTTGTATATTGACGCACTTACTATTCAAAAAGGGCCGTTGTGGCCTACTTGGGGTGCCTACCTACCCGATTTCGGGGGCCTCTTCGTTCCTTTACCTTTTTACAGACAAAGATACATTTAAAAAGTACGAAGACTGTGGTAACCAGAAGGAAAGCAAAGTATATACACATACGAACTGCAGATGAAGTAGTGGAGAAAGTGGAAGGTTTTATATATTTGGGGCATCTCATGCGTGATAACAGGGCCGTCTCCTGTAGTTCGATTGTTAGTAACAACTTGGGGATTTTACCCCGCTGGTACAGGGGACACTCAGCCTCATAAGCCCTTGGCGACCCATTGAGAAACTACTTGGAGATGTGGCGGATCGTACCAGGGGAGGGCGGTTTGCTGACAACAATCAACAAGCAAGTGCCGGCATTCCAGTTCCGCTCCTTTGCCCAGTCGCCATCCGAGCGGCTCTTCTCCGTGGAGTTTTTCATCAACATGCCAGTCTCGTTACTATACTAGGTCTATGATGTCCTGTGTGGATGGAGGCAGAGAATGCAGTGGCAGTGCGGCGACGAGGTATTCTGTTATTAAGAAGTCAAGAGGATAGCACTCCAAACGAAGCTGTTAATAGAAAATGAAGCATCCTCTGTGGGTCGTTGAAGAACCAAAACTTTAATAAACTATTTTATGTGTAGTGCGACACTATGGTGCAAAAATATGTACCTACCATATGATGCAGTAAAGAAAACGACTAGCATTTAAAATTGTGAAAGTATGGAGTTTGAAATGGATAGACAATAAAGCCGCTTTGAAAAGAGTGAGTGAAAAAAGAAAAGTGGAACAGAAATTGGCTGGGACTTTAGATGAGAAGAAACTGCTTGTTATGAAGTGTACTGGAAATAATAAGGAATCATGAGATTCAGTTGTGGCAAATAGTTCATTAGCCCAAGAGCAAAGCGGAAAGGTGGGAAGAATGAAGGGAAATGGGTTTGCAATGAAGGACCAACCCTTGAGCAGAAAACCATTTGAATCGAATGACTGAATACTACGTCGTAAAATGACAAAGGTGTCCAGCGAAGTGCACTTAGAACCATAAAACGGTAATTTTAGATAAGTTGCAATGGAAATTATTTGCAAAAACCTTTAATCACTGACGCATCAACAAAGGCTGCCCCAAACGATGCGTATCAAAGTAGTGCCTACTGTGTGTAATTCTAACATTCTCTTTGAGTGAGATCTAAATTTCTGTTGGCGCACGATTCTCATGCTGGCGCCACGCCCGCTAGAGTGGCCATGTGGATCTAATTTGTCGGCTTGCGGAGTGATTTCCTCCCGTTAACCTTCGGATTTATGACTACCGTTCTTTCTTAACCCCACTTTCTGCTGACTTGTCGAGTTTTATCGTTCAGCGAACACAACCGGTGCCTGTTTATCAGCCCGAAACTTTTCGGTTATAATTCGAATTTTATGCTTCAGGACTTTAATGTGACGGGGCGAAGAGATGGAACAACTTTCGGGAAAGATATGCAAACTCTTCTGTAAGCAAGCGAACAAATTTCCACTCAATTGGTAACCGATGGTTCAAGATGAATTCTGGGAGCGTTTGGAAAGCTGCGTAGGAAAAAGAAATTGCTTAATGTCTTGTGCTTTAATTTGTGGCAGTCGTAATATTAAATGAATCAGGAAGACAATATGGAAAGAATAGCGGAGATCAGAAAACATTTCATTGTGCATTTCACATCGTTGGTAACAGTTGATTGATGTTTTAAGTATACAGTGTTTGCGAGATCTTTCTGATATTTCTGCCTTCTAAGACTATATTTTGAAATACTTACAAGGTCTGGATGCTGCGTAGAGAGTCAAAGGTTCCATTCGCCAGTGACTGAATGTTGTTGTCATACAAAGACCTGCAACATAAAATTACATAAATAATGTATTTTATAATAAAAATGGAGTTGAATCATAAATAAAAGTACAGGAAAGTATATTTTTTGGCAGTTTTCCCAATCTTGTATGATTAACTGGTGTAAATAAATTTATGACCGGCTTCACCGACTTTTGTTGCATTCTAACGCCTCTTTAAATGGTTGAAGATTCATTAAGCAACATTTACGGCCGGTTTCACCAACCGATGTTAAAAATACCCTAACGTCTTGTTTGTTAACAAGGTGTTCAAATTTTAACATAAGGCTAAAACTTTTGCGTTTCATCAAGCTTTTACAGCAAATTGTTAACTAACATTTTGTTAACGTCAAAGACAACTACGAACGCTGCTTTCGAGAAGGCAGTGGTCGAAATACACCGTTTCTGAACGTACTCCGATGCACTTCTGTCTACGTATCGCTGCGCTCTCTGTGTCAGTAGCCAACAACTATTTACATTCATGGCAATTGCCATGTGATGTTCCCGATTGTTTGATGTTAGAATCACAATGTCAACTGAAATAAATTTTTCATCGTTTGAAACGCGTTAATTAGCATCTGGTTAATAAGTATAGACGTATTATCTAGTGCGAAAAAGCTGACGGTCTTACATTAAAGGATAAGATTGCAGCCTGGGACAAAATCCACGAGTAATTTAATTGGAATGAACGTGTTTCTCTTAAGTCCAGTAAGCAACTACGGCAATTTTATGCTAACATAAAGTGCAGCACCAGAAACGTTAGGTGTGAGGAGCGTTTAAGTCGGTTTAAAACTGGTGGTGGACACTGCATTGAAACTGAAGTGGACGAAAATGTGTTATCGCCGATTAATCAGGCAAACACGAAAAAAATACTGCTTGCTTCTTGAAGCAATTGCTTTGGAAACCTTCCGGATAAACCCACAAACGGTAGCTTTGAAATACCAACATTTTCACAAGTAAATTAAAAATGCTAATAGCATAAAATCCAAGTACCTAATTAACACTTGTAGCATAGGAGAAAGAGACATGCTTCTGTTGGTAGTATTCTAACCTCCCGTATTTCCAATAAAACCATGCTCATGACCCCTTGGACAGTTCTACATTGCTTTAAAAATTCCTCCTTTTGCAGGGTTTCAAATTTATTATGACGTACGACTACTCTTCTATTAGGAATGGCATTCAAATTAGCATCAACAGCTTGGTTTGCGGCAGCCGTTTTCCAACTTCTAACATTTGTTGAACTCCTTAACACAGTGGTACGGGGATGTTAACTTAACATCGACTTTAACACATTGTTAAAGTTAACATCGTTTGATATAACAGAATTTGTGTTAACTTCAGTGTTAAATCAGTTTAACATTGTGTTAAGCTTTAGCATCTGTTGGTGAAATCGGTCCTCAATGTTTCATCAAACATTGTTAACAAGTCACTTGTTAAACGTGTCGTTAATTTAAACACACATTTCATAAGGTTTATCGATGAGTTTACATAGAAAACAACAAGGCACATGTTTCGTCTAAAAGTCCTATATTTAGTAGGTATAAACTGAAAAAAGGCAGCACCATAACAATGTCACTTTATCTAAAACTTATTTGGAAAATCGGACTACCGTGAATCTCATTCAGGAGCTGCATTGTATGCAACGTGGAATGAATTATTTTAGAATAAAATCGAAGAAACCAGACAATGTCCCGCAGGTCTGTTCAGTAGATTTGAACTTTCGTGGTTCAAATGGCAGTCATCTGCCACGGGTTCAACTTTTGGCAGCACGCCAGTAACTTTTCTAGCTCAGAAGGTTTCTCAATATGCCCAGAACTTAGCGCTTGTCTGCTTCTGTGTTTTTGGATCATCAAATTAAGTAACTAGTCCTTGTCAGAACTTCCGCTAGGCAGATACCTGAGCCCAACAATTCATAGTCATTCTATGTGACATGCACAGTAAGCTCATAAATATAATATAAAGTTTTCTATGACAATTACATAAAAGCTGAAATTAAACATTTTTCTGGTGTTGCAGTCACACACCACATATTTTCTAGAAGGTATTCTATTTTGTTTATGCAGTTGGAAGGTTCATTAAAAACGCAGCTGTTTCTGTTACCGAGAAATAACTTCTGTGTACTGACTTGTGGGATTCAATTTCTCCCGGAATGTAGTCAGAAGCCAATTGCACTTGTTTTGCAGCTACTGTGTTATGAAAACTATAGATGTTATCTTCATCTCAAAGCAAACGTCTCGAAAAAAAGTCTTGAAGCTATAAAGGTGTGAGGTTAACGCGATCTATGTTTTGAGAATTAAACAAGAACAGCTGAAAGTCATATTCCTTTTCTTCTTTTTGTAATTCCATAAGCGTTTTTGAAAACTCCTCCAATTATCGTAACGGTATTGGACACTATTCTGATGACGATTCACAGAATGACAGTGTTTGAGGAAAACTAGTACAATCTTAAAAACTAATACCCCTGGAAGCTGGAGAAATATTGATAGATAAGGTATTAGAGAACTGCTGATTATATGGATATTGTGACGGTTATAATTTTATTTTAAAAGATTTTGATAAATATGATTTTATAAAGATGGAGATATTCGGGAACAAACTTTGTTTAAACTTTAGATTTCTTGCGAGTCATTTCCCGGAATTGAACTAAGCAGAGGTTAGGTGACACGCGGTTTAGGGTAAAAGATTACTTCATGTACGATACGTGAGAGATTTACGTAATTTCTGCTGACATATGCTTACGTCAGTTACTAGTAGGCACTAATCAGCATTTTATCGGGTATTTAAACTTAGAGATTTTTGACGGCGGATTCTCGAACAACCGCGTGCCTAACAGGAATCTTCACTGTCCCGTTTCTTAAATTTATATAGTGTTATTTTGCAATCTCGACGTAGGCGCTAGGCCCGACGAAGATAGACCGGCGGACCTCTTCTGCCACGCGGTAAATCCACCAGCTGTGGATCCTTTCTTTATGAAATTTAGTTTAGGTTATATTAGACAAATTAAAGGTTAGAAAGATTGGGAACAAGTTACATGTCACTCTTTCACCCCCCTTCCAGCTACCGCAACCTTTAACCTCTCGAGGCCATCCTGTGCTACGTTCTCTCATCCTTTACGCGACTTCTGGTGAAGGCGCTGATATCGTCGTCGCCGGCTTACGTCACAATATAAACGATATTCCAGCTAAAATTTACTTTAGCAGACACCTGCATGAAGCATCGCTTCAATTTCTTGGTACGTGGATTCTTTTATCCGAAACAAATCAGCTTCTGAATAAGAAAATTATCCGGTAGTCTCCTATCGGTTGAAGGTGGTGTTTCTCTGCTCAGGAAATTGTGTAGATTTAGGAGGTTTGTACAAGTAAGATTTTCTAGAAGTAACAGGATTGCTTGTAAAATCACAACTCATATAGCTAGAGAGAACCCTACAGTCTAATGACCACTCTGAACCACGACCCTTACACCTCTATTTGGTACGCAAAAGAATCGTTCCGGTGGTGTATGAAATCCGATTTCTGAACCGGTGCTTTCACTATGTAGCGAATTTATACAACTGTAGCGTCTCAAGCGTAATTGAAATTGAGTTTTATTTATGGACGTTCTTTTAACTGCTATGGTCCTTAGCGTCCCATTCTATATTGCGCGTGAAAGACCATAAATTTTGCTCAGAGTTCTCTATCAGGCTTGAGGTTCCTTTATGTGCTGTAAATCTACGACATGGGACCACCGGCTTTACTTCCCTTCCGAAGAAAGTCATGCTAAGGATTTTTACCCCCACAAAAAATCCATCGTCCTCCGCCGGGATTGAACCCGCGACCTCGGGAGCTAGAGGTAACCACTACACCATGGAGGACGACATATTCAAGCGTGAATGGCGGACTAAGGTATATCGGATAGGTTTCTGTGAGTGCATAAGTAAGTGTCTGAACGGAGCTGATTTTTTCGGATAGAAGAATCCACATACAAAGGAACTGAGGCGATGCTCCTTGCAGGTGTTTGCTGTAAGCTGTAGTATACATTTTAGTTGGCATGTAGTTTATATCCTGTATACTCACCACTGCTATATCAAAACGCTAGATGGGGTTTCTGAACTTAGGCTGCAAAATGTGAATAGCGTCAATAATGTGGATGCCCTAGAAAAAACTTTGATGAAATAATCAAAAGCAAACAATTACCCATCGCCAATATATTGTCATACCATTCAACAGAGATTCAATCACATTTGCCTGTCCTTCACCGCTAACACATCTTTCTCTATTCTCCGCTGCTTTGCTTTTCCTCATCTTTTGCGTGTATTAAGAAACATACATGAGATATCTGTATCTTAACGTCGTCTATCATTTGATATCGTGTTCCATCCAGAATTTTTTTCCATTCGTCATTCCTTTCATTATATCTCTTAGGAGTCAGTTTCTTTCCATCCGGTGTCGCAATCAGGTTAACTTATCTTCCAAATTACTTTCGGAATATTTATTACTTCGCCCTTTCTAAAATAGTTTCGTTAGTTATTTTTGTCTCTTTTCACGAGCTTCATTCTTCTCTATACCACATTCTAAGTGCTTCAAAGGCTCTTTTTTTCAACGCAAGTCAAAGTCCTGTACTATACAGTGCTACACTTCACACAAAAAATTTCCATTAAAAGCTTCTTTTGGCATTACTATCCTCTAACTTCTTGACAGCAGTTCATGCAATTATTTACGAGGGTAGTCCAGAAAGTCCCAAACGTTTTGGCCTATCGTGGCGATGAGTAGGGCTAGAGCCGCCATCTTGGGGTCAGAACGTTCCTACATTCAGTACGCATCCAGCTGGTAGCTTGAGGACTCTACCTTCCTTACTGTGCTCTCTGTGAGTTGTTAAAGGGTGCGCTGCAATAGAAAATCCCGCTACTTGTGAAGTGCTGTCTTGATTAGGTTTTTGTTGGCTAAAAAGAACAAACCAATTACAATTTCGTCAACTTTGTGATGTTTACGGACAGGGAATAATGAGTGAAAGCTGAGTGAGGCAATGGTGCCTTGATTTTACAAATGGTCGTATCAATGTTCACGACGAGGATCGCAGTGGTAGGCCTAGCCAGCCTTATGGCTGATGAACTGTCAATGCAAATCAATGAACAAAATTCGTGAAAATCGTCGTTTCACGATTACAGAACTTTCGGAACATTTTCCCCAAATTTCACGAAGCTTGGTGCATCAAATTGTGGTGGAGAAGCTTGGTTATCACAAATTTTGTGCTAGGTGGGTTCCGAAAATCCTGACAGAAGACCATAAAAAACAGAGACTGGCTGCAGCACTGACCTTCCTCCAAGATTTCAACAAATATGATAACGCTTTACTCGATCGTATCGTAACCGGGGACGGGACTTGGGTGAAGCATGTCAATTGTGAAACAAAACAGCAGTCGATGGAATGGGGACACACACATTCTCCCAAGAAACCAAGAAAGTGTTTGCAAACGCTGTCAGCAAGAAAGGTGTGTTTTGGGACTCTAAGGGAGTGCTTCTCGTTGAGTTTCTGGAACGTGGAACAACAATAACCTCAGAGAGGTATTGTGAAACACTAAGAAAGTTAAGGCGTGCCATACAAAATAAGCGTCGGGGAAAACTTAGCACCAAGGTGTTGTTTCTTCACGACAATGCACGCCCACACACTGTCAATCGTACCCGCACACTCTTGGATGGTCTTGGATGGGAGGTGTTTGACCATCCACCATACAGCCCGGATTTGGCGCCGAGCGACTACCACCTCTTCCCAGCGATGAAGTAATGGCTCGGTACACAACCTTTGATACTGACGCTGAACTGCATGCCGGTGTAAACCAATGGTTGAAGTCGCAGGCGGCAGATTTCTACAGAGAGGGTACTGAAAATCTTGTGCCACGGTATGGTAAATGCCTCAATTTGAATGGTGATTATGTAGAAAAATAGCTTAAGAGTGTACCTTTCAAATGTAGATAATAAACGTTGATATTTGCATTTTGTTAGTTGTTTATTTGAAAACGTCTGGGACTTTCTGGATTACCCTCGTATATTAGATTCAGAGCATCTACAGCTGTCCACTTGTTCTACTACCTCATGCGGAATTCACAAGTGCATGTTCTTTCTTTCTTTCTTTTTTCAATAACCAAAGTGTTCGTTTGAAATGTGTGTGCGTGTGTTCATCCGTACTTCTTACTCTTGCCATTTATCTCTAGTAGTACCCTGTGTAATTTAGGGTGGCTTTCTCTTCTAATAAAGTCATTACATCAACAATCTTATGCATTTTATTTTTCTTCCTCCTGCTCCTCACTTGTTCTGGAAATAATATGTCATCAAATTCTCCATGTAGATGCTGAACAGAATAGCTGATGAAGGAGATTCTCTACTGTGCCACTACCCATTTTGTGCAGGAAGTAGTTGCTTAGAAATAAGGGAAAATTACATATCCTGTATGTATGTATGT
This sequence comes from Deroplatys truncata, assembly GCA_030765065.1. Classification (NCBI taxonomy): domain Eukaryota; kingdom Metazoa; phylum Arthropoda; class Insecta; order Mantodea; family Mantidae; genus Deroplatys; species Deroplatys truncata. The sequence continues at coordinate 139,330,828 of CM060988.1, forward strand.
ATGTATGTATGTATGTATGTATGTATGTATGGTATGTTATGTATGTATGTGTATAGTGTCGCAGCCACAGTGAAACAGATTTGCTGTTCTATAGAGTAAAACAAACAGCTACATTTTTATGTTGTGTATAAGCCTCGCTTTTAATTTTCTGTAAGTGATGTTACATTATAAACGAATGAATGAGCCTAATTATTTAAATTTAAATATAGAGACACTGATTCTTAAAGTCGGGTGAAACAGACGACATGGGCTTTTATAATACACGGATAGTAAAGAAAACCAAAGGAAAACAAAAACTCACTGCAATAAAAGAGTAAGGTAAACATAGTTAACCATAGGATCCTAAATAAATACACAACACAGAACACGAAACTACGGTATTGGTGCGGTATTTGTACTGTTGTAGTACCTAAAGAAAATTAAAGAAAACAATAACATTGCCTTAATAATGACCTAAAATAACAAAAACTAAAGCCGAATATCACAGAATACATTTAGTTGCGTTCACATTCCTATCCCCTAATATTGGCCTTCTCAGACCTGAGCTTTGCTGCCTTAATGCAAACATTTACCTATCCACTCCTGATTCTTCCTACCTACCAGCTCAACATGCCCACAACATATTCTACTCTTCATGCTTTCGTGTTCCCACAGACCGCGAAGATTAACACCCCGAATTCTTCCTCCTCGCAAGACGTGCAGAATCTCATACTTTTTTCAATTATACGCCTTCATCCACCATTCGCCAAGTCAAATCCACGCGGGACCCTATTTTAAATTCAATTCAATTCAGTTTTATATATGGACGCTCTTTAACTACTATGGTCCTTAGCATCCCATTCCATATTGGGCGTGAAAGATCGGTAACTTTGCTCAGAGGCCTCTTTATCAGGCTTGAATCTACGACACGGGACCACTGGCTTTACTTCCCTTCCGAAGGAAGCCATGCTAAGGATTTTTACGCCCGAAAAAAATCCATCGCCCTCCGCCGGGAACCCGCGACCTTGGGAACTAGAGGCTAGCACGGTACCACTAGTCCACGGAGGATGACCAACCCTATTTTGATCTATTGCTCCTTACCCCACGCCGATTTTATTCCCGACTGTACTTCCAAAGAAATTTATTCCTTGCAAATGTTACAAAGAGAAATCAGCCGAACTTCAATTATTATTCAGTATAACAAGCAACAAATTTGTTTTAAATATGCGTAGTAATTGACCAAAATAAACTATTGTGTGTTTGGAAAAACAAAAATACGAAATTTAAAAAAAAGTATAATAACTGTGTACATAATGGAAATGCTTTTAGTAGTTTCAATTCTGCGTTCATATTTCTAATGTAAAACAAAAACAGCTAAAGAAAATAAATTTATTTTAGAAAAAGTGTCTATTATTTATTACTACCATTCTCGGCATTGAGAAATGCATTGGAAGTGTAATATACGACTTTTATCTGTAGTAAATACAAAATTAATATTAATATATGCATTTCTGAGATGCTGGTGTTACATAGATGTGAAGATAACTGGAGAACTTCTTTAAATTACCGGTCATTTTCTTTAACACTTCACTTACAAAGGAAAATCAAATACAAAATGTTGTTTCCTTTCATATTTCTTTTTCAATGTCCTCAGCATAGTGGCTTAATAGTCATGACTTTTCAAACTGAAAATTTGATCACAATCCATTTCTCATGTGTATATGACACACTCGTTAAAGGAGTTTTGAAATTCTAACCGAGTGCCAAAATGTACCACATTAGGACCTTGTGTAATACATATTAATCAATGCAAATATCCACAGAGGATACCAGATATGACATTATTTATGACATATCCTGCGCTGGCATCGCAAAGTAGCTTGTGTTACCGGTTCAAAGCAAACTACTAGAGCTGGTTAGCAGCGACATTATTTATGGTACTTAATTTCGACAAATATGCTGATAAATGACTGTTAAAACCTGAATGATCTATAGGTTTGGTAACTTACTCTCGAATGTAGGTACAATGCTTGATTTTTCCAAACGCTTTGTAATATAAGAGGGAGGGGATCTCATGCCAAATACAACAGCTAAAATTAAGAGGAGCAAAACCTATGATTTTGTCAAAGAGTGTGTAATATAAGAAGGAAGGGGACCCGATGCCGAATGCAGCTTAAACGGAAATATATAATTTTGCCAACGTGTTTGTAACACAAAAACAAAGACAACTTGTGCCGAATATAGCTCAGATTAAGGAAACGAAAACATCTGATTTTGTTGAAGAGATTTAACAAAAATCAAAGAGAATTTGGTGCCGAATATAGTTTAGATTAAGGGAACGAAAACATCTGATTTTGTTAAGAGATTATAACAAAAAAAAAAGAGAACTTGATGCCGAATATAGCTTAGATTAAGGCATAGGATGTAGGTGTTCATCGGAGCTGTAAGAAGTCGCAGGTCCGCAGGCAGACAGACCCACAGAAACGAGCGCAAGTCCGTAATACACTGCCGTTTGTGAAAATTGCAACACCAAGAAGGAAACGAATGAATTTAATACCACAGGTTAGGTACATGGCAAGTAACAAATGAAAAAAACATGACCTTTGAGCCCTAATAATCAGTATTTGGTGTGGCCTCCATGCGCTGCAATTAGAGGTGCTATACACCGTGGCATTGAATCAAAAAGGTTCTGAATAAGTTCCTGAGGGATTTCCCTCCACGCAGTTTGTATTCGAGCCCACAAATCCGTGACATTGGTTACTGGAGAACCGTGACGCACCAGGTGTCGACCAACCATATCCCAGACATGCTCGATGGGCGACATGTCAGGGGAACGTGCAGGCCAGGGAAGCAATGGTACCCGTCGCTCTTTGAAGAAGGTTTGTTCATTCCTCCTAATATGTGGTCGGGCATTGTCCTGTTGAAATGTGGCCTGTGGAGATGCCTGAAGCAGGGGGAGTACCTCAGGCTCTAAAACGACCGTTAGGTACCGGTTGCTGTTCTAAGTGCCCTCAATTCGTAGGAGGCAATATCGGTTGTTGTAACCAATGGCGCCCCAAACCATCACGCCTGGTGTTTGTCCGCTATATCGCTCAACAATGCAGCCCTCCAGGTTGCGCTCACCATGGTACTGTATGCGGCCACCACTGTAGGACACGATGAAGCGGGACTCGTCCGAAAAGACTACATTTTGCCACTTAGCAACCCGGTGACGGTGTTCACGTGCCCATTGCAGTCGGAGGAGCTTGTGATTTCTGGACAATGGAAGCCGACGTAATGGCATGCATGCAACCAGTCCAACCTGCAGCAGACGGCGACGAACCGTTGATGCAGACAAGTTCACATTTGTTGCAGTGCTCCAGCGTCCAGCCAACACTGTGGATGAAGCTGTATGGTCCGTTATGGCCATACGGACAAGATGACGGTCATCCTGTGCTGTAGTCATGTTCCGTGGTCCAGTACCCGCTCTTCGCTGCTACGACCTTCATCTATGCACTGCTTCCGCACACGTATCACTGTCGTAATAGCAGCCAAAATGTCACGGTATGACAAATCCGCTTCCTGGAGACCGATCATTCTGCCCCGTTGAACTCACTCACATGCCAATATGACTCCCTTTGACGTCGACGAGGCATACTGGGACTCACTTCAATGTTTCCAGCTTGTTTGACAGCTCTGCACTGACTACATTGGGCGCAACACTGGCCTTGTCGGACAGACACGAGAGGGCTCTGCTCGGTCTACATGTACCCCATCTCTCTGCAAACCTAATCACTTATTGCTTGTACGATCTTCTACACTTCCACCAAGTTTGGAGTTATTCGGGAAATTCTTTCTTGGTGTTGCAATTTTCACAAATGACAGTGTATTTCCAGTTTGAACATCCGCGCACCAGTACAGGCGAGGAATCCCGAGAGAGAGAGAGAGAGAGAGAGAGAGAGAGAGAGCGACGAAGCGACCCTAACGCACCTGGCGTTCATGGGGAGAAATATTTACAATGTGCAAGCAACTACGCCATCTGGCCGACACCGCTAGCACTGCAGGACACGAATATACACCCCAAACGTTAAAAGGAGAGATGAAATGAGAGGAAATGGGGAAAGGAGAAATCGTGGTGGAATACAATAACCCGGCATTCGCCTAAGCGACAAGGGAAAAAAACCCCGAAAAACCCCATGGTTAGAGTGGGCGGTCACCGGGAATCGGACTCACGAAGATGTTGCTACCTGAGCCATTGCGCTCGGTTAGCTCAGATTAAGGGAACGAAAACATTGATTGTGTCAAGCGTTTGTAAAATAAAAAAATCTGATGTGTTACACTCATATGACTTTCTCTACTCTTGTACCAACTATTTTTACAAACGCTTATTCTCCATCTACTTCATGTTGTTCGAGATAAACATTTGCAGACTCTATCTTATTGCTAATTTTCTTGTAGATGTAAGGGGAATATATATTTACAAGGGCAATATAGAAATACAGTAGCCTTTAAGCATAGACATATCTCTTAATAGCTGGTTGCTAGGTGCAGCACCATTCCCTTTCACACAGATTAATACTCTTTGCATATCCAAGACAAGAAAATGAATAACGAATTCCCATTTGAGAAAAGTATTGCAAAATTTAAGGGAATAACAAGCAATATCTCGAAAATGGTTCACTCAACAAAAATGTATATGATATAAATTGTGTATTTTAACGCGATCTACATTTTTTGGTAGTAAAATTTTGTCTATCTCTTATGGTTTACCAGTTATGCAAAAGTCGTTCACAATGAAGAATACTTTTGGAGACATTCCCAGAAAATTCAAGATATACATTTTATTTGTCATGAAAATATATTAAACATATGATATTTTATTCAAAATCGTTAGAGCCATTTTTGAGAAAATTTAAAATTTTCGAAAAATGTTCCATGTAAAGGGTAATCTGGGGTGGGGGGATTTTCTTGAAAACCTTTGTGTCGCATCTCTGGAAGATACTGAACCTAAATACCAAGTTTGGTGTTTATCCGACTGTTCGTTTCTGAGTTATGCTGTTCACAGACAGACACACACACAGGCAGACACACACACACACACACACACACACACACACACACAGACACAGATACACAAACACACACACGGACATGTTTCCAAAAATGCTTTTTTTGGATTCAGGGGGTCTCAAAACATGTATTTCCGGTGAAATCTCGGTATCGAATTTTTGGGTGGAATGCAATACTTCCCCTACTTACTATACGTAGTAGAGAAAGTAAAAAGGAGTTGAGTGGCGAATACAGCTCAAGTTAGGGGTATGAAAACATCTGATTTTGTCAATATTTGTAATACAACACCGAAGGGAACTTGTGGTCAAATACAGCTTAAATTAAGGAGAACTAAAGCATCTGATTTTTCAAAGAGTTTGTAAAACAACACAGAAGGGGAATACAAAGGCTAAGTGTCCGCCTTTCCATATGAGGGCGGCGGTTGGACTGGACGGCACCCTAATGCCATCTGCACGCCAGGAAGCAGAAGATCCAGTTACTATGCGCTAGAGTCTCTGTGGGCACGTCGAAGCGGGTGGTTACAGAGATGAGATCTAGAAGTTCAACTGTCCGCCTTTCTATATGAAGGCGGCAGTTAGACTGGACGGCACACTAATGTCACCTGCACGACACGAAGCAGAAGATCCAGTTGCTGTGCGCTAGGTTCTCTGTGACATGACGAGTGGTTAAAGGGATGAGACCTAGAAGGCTAACTATTCGCCTTTCTATATGAAGGCGGCAGTTAGACTGGACGGCACCCTAATGCCATCTGCAAGGCACGCAGCAGAAGATCCAGTTGTTGTGCACTAGGGTCTCTGTGTACACGTCGAAGGGATGGTTAAAGGAATGAGACCTAGAAGACTAACTGTCCGCCACACATCGATCTAAGAGCTACCACTAACAGATCCGTCGCGATATGATCCTGTAGTGACGTAAAATAGATATAATAACAACAATAATAATAACTTAAATTTTGAGGGACTAAAAGCGTGATTTTGTCAAAAAGTTTGGAATACAACACAGAGAATAAAAAAATAAAAGGTGTAGATGAGGTGCTATGGTCATATCTTGAATCAGACTTGGCTTCATCGTTCCGTATTTGAGTTAGGGTATCACGAAAAACGTATAAACGTTATTTTTTTCTACTGAGACACTAAAATGGTATCATTATTAATTCATCTGTGCTTGCAGTTGTAGAATCACTTCCTAATTGGATGACAGTTATACCTCTTCCACCTGGTGTATCTAAATTTATTATCCTTTTATTGAGGGTTTCGATAAGATGCACATTAGTGGCTCCATTTAGTGCTTGTCACAAACTCTCTTGACTTAAGTAAAACACATTAACATCACCAGTGTCGATTATACTGTTTTCATCGTCAGGAAAATCAATAACTGTTGTTAGGAAAAATCTGAGTGCGTCAAACATGATTGTATTTACATTCCCCTTGCACTAAATGTATTCACACATTAGGAATATTGTATCCATCGCCCATGTTCTTGGTCATAATGAGAAGGTTAATGGCAGAGCGACTCGTTTATATTTCACACTTCAGGGTGAAATAAAATTTTATGTTGTCGTGAAGCTTTTCATTACGCCGGGGAGATGTAATTAGTGATAAAGAAATGTTTTCCCAGCTGCTACGTCGTGTTTCATTAAAAGCGCCATTAAATTCACAGCGTGTATAAACATCTGAAGGCTATTTTGGGCAGACGTGAAGAAAAGCAAGAGGAGTGAATGGGATTTAATCAACCGTGCTGCCATCTCATTATTGGAAACACAAGCGTATGAAAAACTCGGTAGTTGTACACAAAAAGACAACATTTGCTGCTGGCTCTGGATTGAGGTTAGCCATTAAAATTAAAGCGAGACAGGGCCAGTTTTTACAGCTATTTTTATGATGCCTAAATTATCTTCTTTCTTAGCGAACACCAACACTTGATGCAAATACGATCTTCAGTTACTTCAAATGCTCGTGCAAATTGTAGAAGTATTATAATTTCAAAATTTACGTTCTCTTCTAATATTGCGAATGCTTACCTTTGTCATAAGTAACAATCTGGGACCAGCATGTTTTTTCCTTTTTTTTAATTTTAAAATTTGAGTTTTTGGTGATTCTTTTTTTTCAGATTATTTCTCTCGTTCAAAAGGTTCCACACAACTTGAATTTTCATCTAATTCCTCTGTAAATTTTCATGCATAGTTCGGAAGATCAAGCACCTGAAATTGTCAGAAACATTTTGGGTATCCTAATGATTTTTGAGCTATAGATTACACTAGTCTGCATTTTCAAACATTTTGTCAGATGGTTTCTTAAAAGTAGGTGTTCTTGAATCTAGTTTTTATGTTGATTCCAGAAACAACTTCCGTTTTTTTCTATCACGTCAGGTTTTTACACAAAATAAGTAATGTTTTGACAATTTTGCTAATGAGCGTAGAGTATGCAAATACCATTTCACACAAGTTAAATTTTTATTTAAGAAACATTTTAAGAATACTCTCAAGAAATCCCCTAATTTATTTCATGACTACATTTTAACAAAACAAGAAAACAAAGTGTTTCATTTAACTTTTTCAAACTTTCTCTTCTTTGACTTCCTTGCAGATCCTTGAAGATGACTGTCCCTCCTCAACATCCAACAGTAGTCGGCCATCATAGTTTCATTCCATCTCCCCTGGCACCTCCTCTCCATTTCCTTAATATCTTGGTGAAAACGTTCACCCTGCTCTTCACTATAAGGTCCCAGATTTTCTGGAAAGTAGTCGATATGTGAATGCAGAAAATGCACCTTTACACTCATGTTACAACCCATCTTCTTGAAATTTTCCAACATTGTTTCGACAATGGCCTTGTAATTAGGATCTTTGTTATTGCCTAAGAAGTTTTTAGTAATTAATCGGAAGGCGGTCCATGCTTCTATTTCTCTCTCATTCTTTCTTTGTCTTCTCAAAATCTTCATCCTTCATCAATTTCTTTATTTGAGGACCGACAAAAATTCCAGCCTTTAATTTGTCTTGTGTAATGAAGGGAAATGTCTTGGAAAGGTACTTGAAGCAGGGTCCATCCTGTGGTAGAGACCTTACAAATTGCTTCATCAAGCCCAATTTTATGTGTAGTGGCGGAAGCAATACCTTTATAGCTCTATATTTTTGAAGTGAAATTGTGAAATAACTGTACGTGATAAAAAAAAAAAACTAACAGCAGTTCTGAAATCAGCATAACAAAGTGAGTCAGAATCACTTATTAGTTTTCAGTCATCCGATATCGTGCAGACTAGTGTTATTAAAGCAGAAAGGAACTTTAAGAAAATATATGGTGATAGTATTTTAAAGCTTGTTTCTTTTGAAATGAAGTTAGTCCAAACAAGTTATATGAACGTTTATGCACTGTAATATGAAAATAAAATGTATATCTAGAAGAGCATTTATTTTAAAATTTTCATTTTTAAGGCAATTGGAATATGGTAGTAAATTTCGAATCAATTTCGAAATGCTATAGATTCAAAACTGAAGAAAAGAAAGAAGGTAATTTGAAAATCAAACTTGAAGTCATTCGGTGTATACGTACAAACTTATGATTAAAATGTCCACTAAATTCAGTGAACAGTGTTGAAATTAGATTTTCAGTGGTGTATTCCCTTAAGGAAACTATATTGTTGATAAACTAAAATAGTAAGCATCGCTATTTAGTGAGCGCTAAACCGCCCACAATTTTAGAGGGAAAGTAGTGATACTCGTCAGTGAGGAAACGAAATAAGGGTTAAAATACAATAATTTGTGGGAATTTTGCTAGGAATTTACAATAGAATATTCAATTTTCTTACAGTAATCTTGTTCTCAAATTAAATTGAGTTTTATTTATGGACGCTCTTTAACTACTGCGGTCCTTAGCGTCGCATTCTATACTGGACGTGAAAGACTGGTAATTTTGCTCACAGGTCTCTTTATCAGGCTTGAGGTTCTTTTAGGTGTCGTAAATCTACGACATGGCACGACCGGCTTTACTTCCCTTCCGGAGGAAGCCACGCTAACGAATTCTGCGACCGAAAAAATCTATCGCCCTCTGCCGGGTTTGAAGCCGCAAGGTTGGGAACTAGAGGCTAGCATGGTAACCACTACACCACGGAGGACGACAATCTTGTTCTCTAGAAATGTTTATGTAACCTGTTAAGTGGAAGTTGTGCCTTCATCCCCACTTTATAACTATTTACTCTCAGAGAAAAAGCGATTTAACCAATACAAGTTACTCCGTCCATCCCAAAAGCATAAAGCTTCTACTAGATCTATACCAATTATCTAGGAGGTTTCAAAAATTTTTACTCAACATTGCAGTTTGCTATTCATCCCCAAAGCCTCATGATTAGCAACTTATCTATCCCATGTATACAGTTTTAAACCAGCTAAAATAATACGGCAAATCGAAAATAGAACCCAAGGATAGGATACAGCCAATTAGAGGACAAGCTTATACTTTTGCAATTATGTAGCAAAGAAAAAATAAACTTATATATCAATTATGGCATGACCTATGCTTCGTACGTTTAATTTACATATACATAAACTTGTGCTATGTGACTAATAAAGTTATAACGCATAATAAATCATAAATCATCTTAAAAGACTATAACATGCAACCCAAGTTTCCATGGGAATAGAAATTTGCCCAGCATAAAGCTAAATTAGAGTTATTAAAAGAGAATGGTATTCAAAGTATCTAGTGGCTGATGGTATAACCACCAGTCGTTCAGCATTCCAAGGTGTCAGCACGAGTTTAAATCTTACATTAGCTTAAATCTCTTTCCGCCTTTTCTTGGGATGTTCCTGGATATTCCGCAAAAGTATTGTGTGAAAGTTAGAAATAAGTTATACAGCTGAAGACTTTTAGGCTTAGTAAAAAAGGTTTAAAACTAATGCTTCTTATGATCTCATGGATGCACTCGAGAAGGAATTACCATTATATAAATAAAAATCTGATGTGTTACGCTCACATAACTTTCTCTACTCCTGTACAAACTATTTTTACAAATGCTTATTCTCCATCTACTTCATGTTAATCGAGATAAACATTTGCAGACTCTATCTTATTGCTAATTTTCTTGTAGATGTAAGGGGAATAAATATTTACAAGGGCAATATAGAAATACAGTAGCCTTTAAGCACATACATATCTCTTAATAGCTGGTTGCTAGGTGCAGCACCATTCTCTTTGCCACAGATTAATACTCTTTGCATATCCAAGACAAAAAAATGAATAACGAATTCCCATTTGAGAAAATAAGTATTGAAAAATTTAAGGGAATAACAAGCAATATCCCCAAAATGGTTCCCTCAACAAAAAAATGTATATGACAAATTGTGTATTTTAACGCGATCTACATTTTTTGTGTAGTAAAATCTTGTCTATCTCTTATAGTTTACCAGTTATGCAAAAGTCGTTCACAATGAAGAATACTTTTGGAGACATTCCCAGAAAATTCAAGATTGATGCAGTAATTTGTATCACAAATTACTTAAATGTAAATAATGATTGTAATATGAATATGCATTTTTATGTGACATTGATGTGAGATGTTTGTTGATTGTAATTATTGTTGGGAAGTAATTTTATACTGCCTTACTGAAACTGACAATAATAGCGCGCAATAATGCAGCGAGGGGGTGAGCTGTTTATCATTATTGGGAACGAGGAAGTTACGTAATGTTGGCGCGTTTTTTTTCTTGAGAATCTTCTGGAACGTTTCCCTAGAGCATATGTATTCATAATTTTCATTGGATATAAAAATAGACTCTAATGTTGGCGCGTTTTATTAGCCAATTGCAGCTCAGTTATAATCTTTAGGCATATCTGGGTGAATGAGTATAAAAAGAGTAGGTTAGAGGTAGATCCCGTCAGTTCATCGAAAATCTCAATACATTACACGTCGTCTTCAGTCGGGCAGTTCATCAAAAATTCTTTGTATACTACACGTCGCATTCCCATCAGTTCGTCGAAAGTATTTGTACGGCACACTTCGGATATCAATTTGCAGGTTACGCGTAACAGAGTAATGAAATCTCAAGTGTTATAAAGTTAATTATACAAAAAGTTGAAGTACGCGAATTAAGAATTATCAGTAATGAAGTTATTATAACAGTTTCAGTTTGGCGAGTGTCAAGATCAATATGTAAATGTGATAGTGACTGTGTTTCGACAATAAAAGTGTATAATAAATTTCTTCATCAGTGTTATCTTTGGATAAAAGATTCCTTTCCGTTTACACAACCTGTATAAAGAGAAGTACTCGACCCAAGAAAAGATAATAGCTAGCCGGAGGACAGTAAACAAAAATTAAATCAAATAACAGTCGCATTCTTTCAAACAAACACTAATACTACCGCAAATTGCTAACACCAGATGGAGCGAACAAACCTAACAAATGAATCACGTCACAAGATGGCTTCAACGCGTGAAGTAAACACAAATACTCAAACATTATAAGTAATACCGTTACAAATTGGCTACCACAACGTGGGGCTACAATAATGTTGTTTCAAATTGGCGCCCAACGTGGGGCTCAGTGACCAGGAAAGGATCAGAATAACCAGGAAGGAGCAGAATTAACCAGGAAGAAGTGAGATGACCAGGAAGGGGCGAATGGAGAAGTGAACTGAACTACAAGACGCAGATTCCAGAAACAACAAAAGGGACGACAGACTACGCGGATGATTGGACATCGTAATTCCGAGATTAAAAGGCAACAGGGGAATTCAAATACGGAACACCAAAACGACGTAGATTCATCGTAATACAACGCAGAAGCGACATATAATCTAGGAGAGAGGGGCAGAAAGCTGGACATCAAAGCTACATCAGCAGATAGCATCAGAAAGGTTAGAAAAGTGTTATGTTAATTCTAAAAAAAAAGGGTAAAAAAATTTAAATGTACCTTAGGAGCGGTAGGATAAAGAAAACAATGTCCACTAATAATACAGAAGAAATAATTATGGAGGGGGATAGTGTAACAGTTAGCTGTAATTCAATACAGGTTACAGAAAATAGCTCAAACAATGTAGTATTGGAGGGAGGAAATGTTAGTGCAGGAAGTGAGAATAAAACAGCAGGAAATATTAATTCTGATACTAGTATGATTATGGAAATGTTGAGAAAATTTGGTAAAAAAATAGATCAAAACAGGGAAGATATGCAAAAGAATAATGAGAAATTAGAAAAGAAAATAGATCAAAACAGGGAAGATATGCAAAAGAGTCATAGGGAATTAAGGGAAGATATTGGTAAAAGCTTAGAACAAAACAGGGAAGAAATTGAAAAGAAATTCATGGAGCTAGATAGTAGTATGATGAGAATGAGAAATGAAAATCAGGAAATGATAGCAAATGAAATAGGTGAAGTTTCAAAGAAAATGTCAGATATGAGCAGGGAAATATGTAACAAAAAATGTGAGGTTAATAATAAAAGTGAACATGTTGATGTAGAATGTACAGAGCTAGATAGTAGAATGAGTATCATTTCAAGTGAGCTGAGAGAGATAAAAGAGGTTATGAATGTAGATGTGAATCAGGCGCAAGATAATTTCAGAGGGGAGATATCAGAAATACAGGAGTCAGTAATGCAAAGAAATAAATTGTACGAAGAAGTTAAAGTTTTGCCTGTAAATAATCAAAAGCTAACTTCTGAAATTAACAAGTACCAAGATGTTCAAAATGAAAACTCCAATCCAGTACAGATTATTACAGACTTGTCAGAGCATTCTCAGATTAAAAAGATAGCAGAAGAATTGAAAATGACAGTTGGTAAAAGATGTGTTGTTCAGGAAACTTTAGATTGTTTTCAAATGTTATCATGGGACGAAATTTCATATGAATACAAGAGGTTATTCATGAACAAATTTTTGAACGTTAGGATACAGCTACGAGTAATGTTTAGCCACACACAATTTGATCCAGGAGGGTGAATAGCAATTAGATGTAAAATAAATGCTGGATAGTTAAAGATGACTTGCAGAGAAATGTATTGGAACGTAAGAGGGTTAAATAAATATGTACGTCATGTGAAAGGAGAAATAAAATTTTGGACATAATTAAATTTTTTAAAAAGGAACATAACATTTTTTTGTAACTATAACAGTATTTGAAAATTAAGAGTGCAAAGATTGAAACTTAATATGATATTAAAGTAAAAGTACGTAAATACAATTCCAAGAGTATTGTTAAAATAAAATACAAAATAAATACCATCGCAAATTGATTGAGAAAACAGAAATAAATTCAGAACAAAAATAATTAAAAAAAATGGGGTAAAAATAATTTAAAACAAATATTTATGTAGCAAACAGAACATGTGAAACAGTGCCTAGATTTAACAGATGTAAATATATTTGTGTAGAGGGTGAATATTTTGGTAAATATGTGTAATAATTACAAAATTCTTAAATGCACAAATTTTTGTTAACCACTTAAGAAAGTAAGCAATTTTGTAACAGTAATTAAATAATTCATGGTACAGTATTGGCTATAAAAATAAAAATTGTGATGTCAGATTAATGTCTAAAAACATTAAACCAGAGCCAGTAAGTAGTGGCGAGATAAAAAAAAAAACATATGTCGTGTGTTAAATGCGTGTGATGTGTTAAGTGAAAGTGATAGCGTGTGTTCCAAGATTTAGGAGACTAAAAACCCAATTATAAAATTTCCAAACAAGTTGTAAATATTTATAATTATGTTTCTAGGGGGCATATGATGCAGTAATTTGTATCACAAATTACTTAAATGTAAATAATGATTGTAATATGAATATGCATTTTATGTGACATTGATGTGAGATGTTTGTTGATTGTAATTATTGTTGGGAAGTAAGTTTATACTGCCTTACTGAAACTGACAATAATAGCGCGCAATAATGCAGCGAGGGGGTGAGCTGTTTATCATTATTGGGAACGAGGAAGTTACGTAATGTTGGCGCGTTTTTTTTCTTGAGAATCTTCTGGAACGTTTCCCTAGAGCATATGTATTCATAATTTTCATTGGATATAAAAATAGACTCTAATGTTGGCGCGTTTTATTAGCCAATTGCAGCTCAGTTATAATCTTTAGGCATATCTGGGTGAATGAGTATAAAAAGAGTAGGTTAGAGGTAGATCCCGTCAGTTCATCGAAAATCTCAATACATTACACGTCGTCTTCAGTCGGGCAGTTCATCAAAAATTCTTTGTATACTACACGTCGCATTCCCATCAGTTCGTCGAAAGTATTTGTACGGCACACTTCGGATATCAATTTGCAGGTTACGCGTAACAGAGTAATGAAATCTCAAGTGTTATAAAGTTAATTATACAAAAAGTTGAAGTACGCGAATTAAGAATTATCAGTAATGAAGTTATTATAACAGTTTCAGTTTGGCGAGTGTCAAGATCAATATGTAAATGTGATAGTGACTGTGTTTCGACAATAAAAGTATATAATAAATTTCTTCATCAGTGTTATCTTTGGATAAAAGATTCCTTTCCGTTTACACAACCTGTATAAAGAGAAGTACTCGACCCAAGAAAAGATAATAGCTAGCCGGAGGACAGTAAACAAAAATTAAATCAAATAACAGTCGCATTCTTTCAAACAAACACTAATACTACCGCAAATTGCTAACACCAGATGGAGCGAACAAACCTAACAAATGAATCACGTCACAAGATGGCTTCAACGCGTGAAGTAAACACAAATACACAAACATTATAAGTAATACCGTTACAAATTGGCTACCACAACGTGGGGCTACAATAATGTTGTTTCAAGATATACATTTTATTTGTCATGAAAGTATCTTAAATATATGATATTTTAATCAAAATCGTTAGAGCCATTTTTGAGAAAATTAAAATTTTCGAAAAATGTTCCATATAAAGGGTAATCTGGGGTGGGGGGATTTTCTTGAAAACCTTCGTGTCGTATCTCTGAAAGATACTGAACCTAAATACCAAGTTTGGTGTTTATCCGACTGCTCGTTTCTGAGTTATGCTGTTCACAGACACACACACACACACACACACACAGACACACACGGACATGTTTCCAAAAATGCTTTTTTTGGATTCAGGTGGTCTCAAAACATGTATTTCCGGTGAAATCTCGGTATCGAATTTTTGGGTGGAATACAATACTTCCCCTATACGTAGTAGAGAAAGTAAAAATGATCCTGCACTATCTGATGCAATAATACTTATATGATCTGGAATAACCTCTTCAACCTAAGTGATAAATAATTAAAACTGAACAAATGCGCGGTAGCTTGGGAGTGCTAATCCATGAATTCAAAAGACAGCTTCGCTAAAACGTTTATTGCTTTTTGAGCTTTCTGAAACCGTTTGGAAAATGAACCATAGCTAATGCCGATTATGAACAAGAACGAAAAATAGTCACACGCAAGTTAGCTGCAGAGAAACACATGTGTTTAGCAAAGGGGGTGATGTTTTCAGATAAAAATATATTATATATGACATACATTATAGGGCATGATAGCCTCTAGTTCCCGAGGGTTCAAACCCTGTGGAGGGCGATGGATTTTTTCGAGCGTAAAAATCCTTAGAATGGCCTCCTTCGGAAGGGAAGTAAAGTCGGCGGTCCCGTGTCTTAGATTTACGGCACGTAAAAGAACCTCAAGCCTGATAAAGAGGCCCCTGAAGAAAATTGGCTTTTAAGATTTTGTCAAACGAATACATTTCTTAGTTTAGAAATAATTTTCGTTATTCTAAGTGTTTCGTGTTTTTCCGGGTGTTTCACGCTCATTATAGAATGGGAAGCTAAGGACCATAGTAGTTAAGGAGCGTCCATAAATAAAAAACTCAATTTCAATTTATATGACAGGGGCGAAATCTAGTATAATGGCGAAATGACTAAAAATGCCTTTGGAATTTAATTCATATTTTTCAATAAATTATACACGTTTTAATGTAATTTTATTTGCAGATGATCAGAGCTTATTTGGATTTAAGAAGATAACCTAGAACGGGCAGTGTTTAAATTGAATCAAATAACCAAGGAGTTTGATGTGAATATCTCAACATAGAAAATGAAGCTAATAGGTTTCTAGAGAAATATTACGTTAAGTACAGCAATTATAATGAAGAATAACAGTAATAATTCTAACTATGTTGACTGTGTTTCACCATATGACAGAGCAGCTGATGTGGACAGAAGGCTTTCTAAATTCCAACAGCTGGTGGGGACTTTTAAATGATATTTTTGCAACAGTCAGAAAGCAAAGTATTTTAAAACGTTTACTCGCTTTATTATAACTAATCCATGGATGTGAGGTGTGGTTATAACTGAAAAAAAATATAATAGAAGATGCTGGAATGAGGTTCTCAGACCACTAGGGAGCTATAGTCTACGCCATCATACACATACTTGTCACAACACTAGTACATGAATATATAAATAAATCACAAGTCCGGAATGGAACAAAGTAGTATTCCTGAAATAAGATAAACATAAGCCAAAAGGTAGAAAATATATTGGAAGGTACAATCAGATGAGTGAAAAATTCAATGCCATAGCTGGGATTTGAACCACGGATCTTCTGGTTTCCGTCCGCTTGCTCTAACCAAATGAGCTTCGATGACAACATGTCGGTACGACATTAAATTCCCCAACTGACTCGTATTTTTCCCGGTAAACCACAAGCAGATCTCAAATTATTTTGAGATGACATACCCCAATAGCGACTTACAATGGTGTAAGTACTTTAAGTCCAGGGCTTCATAGTTTAACCAGCTACTGAGTCAATCAATGTTAATTAATTGTTTTTCCACACAAGCCTTGTGTAGGACAAGGTTGCAAAGGTAGAAGCAGGCGACTGAAACATTCACTGCCATAGTCGGGATTTGAACCACGGATCTTCCGGTTTCCGTCCGGTTGCTCTAACCAACTGAGCTGACAAGAACTGGGGAATTTAATGTCGCACGGCGTATTGCCACGGTAGCTCCGTTGGTGAGAGCAACCGGACCGAAACTGGAAGATCCGTGGTTCAAATCCCGCCTATGGCATTGCATTTTTCAGTTATTTGATTCTACTTCTCCAACCTTGCCCTACACAAGGCTTGTGTGGAAAAACAATTAATTACGCAGAACATATCGATCTGAAAGCGATGGAGTTAAATTTTATTTTTAGATTACATATACATACAGTCAATCCTTATGACCTAAACATTACATTATTATTACTATTATTATTATTATCATTATTACTAACCTGCTAGTATAAGATTAATTCAGTAGAACTTATCTGATGCCGAGGAAGACGAACGCACACATTAAACTTTTTAAAGCTTTAAAGGAAACCTGGCTTAGTACTGATTGCAGAGATTAAGCATGGAAGACAGAGATAAAAGCGAACAAGCGGTCCTTTCGATGTAGTAGTAACATTTGCCTCGCAAGAACCTCTCAGATTTTAAAACCAGACCACTGAAAGAGGGAGAGAAAAAAGAGAGAGAAATGGGTATCTTCCGTGACATAGTCAACTCGCCGAAATCGGAGGCCATTAAGTCCTAAATCACAGAAGCATGAATGAAAAAGAAGGAATCAGAAAAAAAGGAGCGTAACTGCTTCTAGCATGTTCAGAACCAAAGTCGATGGGACCAAAAAGAAAGAAGAGATGCGAATGCTCTTGTGGTATATTTGAGTGGATGAAAACGAAATATAAGCGCAAATGTGACATCTGTGTGATGTTTGAGTGAATTATTTGGTTTCTCATTTACACCGGCTTATCAGTTTTATAGTAATCGAAGACACGTGCGTAAAACGGTCTAACCAGCAATATTTTAAAACTGAGGAAACAAATGAATTTAGTAAAAGTCTTTAAAATTCAAGGTTTTTTAATCAATCTGATACTTCACATTTAAATATATGGTGTTAAAATTTGTTTAATCTTTCCTCTATGATGCTCTAGTGCAGGGTTATCACTGGAAGGGACACGAGTTTAACCACCCCCCCTTTTTTTTCTTCGGTTTGCCTACAGTCCAAGGAGCTTCTATTTATTCTATTACCATTAAGTCCGAACACCATCAACACACCAACTTGGAGGGAGAAAGGAGAGGAATGACACCGAGGGCCGGTTTCACCAACAGATGCTAAATTTTAACACAATGTTAAATTGATTTAATACTGAAGTTAACACTAATTCTGTTTCATCAAACAATGTTAACTGTAACAATGTGTTAAAGTCGGTGTTAAGTTATCATCCCCATACCCCTATGTTAAGGCATTTAACAAATGTTAGAAGTTGGAAAATGGCTGCCACAAACCAAGATGTTGATGCAGGTTTACTTCAAATGACATTTTTGAAAGTCATTCCTAAAAGAAGAGTAGTTGTACGTCATAATAAATTAAGGAGGAATTTTTAAAGTAATAGAGACTCCAAGGGGTGATGATCATGGTTTATGGGAAATACGAGAGGTTAGAATACTACCAACAGAAACATGCCTTTTTCTCCTTTGCCAAGAGTTAATTAGGTACTTAGATTTTATGCTACTAACATTTTTCATTTACTTGTGATAATGTTGGTATTTTCAAAGCTACCGTTTGTGGGTTTATCCGGAAGGTTTCCAAAGCAATTGCTTCAAGAAGCAAACAGAATTTTTTCGGGTCTGCTGGATTAATCAGCGATAACACATTTTCGTCCACGTTAGTTTCAACGCGTGTCCACCACCAGTTTAAACCGTTTTAAACGCTCTTCGCACCTAACGTTTCTGGTGCTACACTTTATGTTAGCATAAAATTGCCGTAGTTGCTTACTGAACTTAAGAGAAACGCGTTCATTCCAATTAAATCACTCGTGGATTTTGTCCCAGGCTACAAACTTATCCATTAATGTAAGATCGTCAACTTTCGCAGTTGATAATACGTCTATAATTATTAACCAGATGTTAATTAACGCGTTTCAAACGGTGAAACATTTATTTGATATGGTGATTCTAACCTCAAATAATCGGGAACATCACACGGCCATTGCCATGAATGTAAATAGTTGTTGGCTACTGACACAGAGAGCGCGGCGATACGTAGACAAAAGTGCATCGGAGTACGCTCAGAAACAGTGTAGTTCGGCCACCGACTTCTCGAAAGCTAGCGTTTGCGGTTGTCTTTGACGTTAACAAAATGTTAGCTAACAATTTGCTGTAAAAGCTTGATGAAACGCAAAAGTTTTAACCTTATGTTAAACTTTGAACACCTTTTTAACAAACAAGATGTTAGAGTATTTTAACATCGGTTGGTGAAACCGGCCCTTGTTGCAATACGGCATGCAGAAGATGACTACAGGGCATAACAAAATGCTTCTCAGTCCTATTTATTAATGTCCTTATTTAGATTAAACAACAAACACACTACATACTCTCTAGAACAAGTGAAATGCTAAAGGGAGGGCAACTGTTTTACTAAGTTGGTAATGCTTATGTTTAGCTACACAATTGTGATAGGTCCTCCATTCTGCTACAACAACATAAGAGAAGTAGGTAATCCCTTATATAATGTATTACATTTTATTCTTTAAGTAGTCTTAATAAAATAATTCATGGTATTCCTTTATCCAAGAACATTCAACTTCACGTATATCTTACTACTCTGGGCCAATAAAACGAAGGAATCGTTGAATTTGAACCATTAATGGATTTCTATTGATACCAATTAGTGTTGCGGCAAGTCCTTCCCTGGCTTTTCACATTGCTAGAAGACGATCAAGTTGCAATGGCAGGCTGCAGCTCTGCCTATAGGCTGGATTTCGAAAAACATTTTTAGTATTGTAACATAAGGGATTATTATGCGTGACTATATTAATTCCGCTATTGGCACTATGAAGCGGAAATAGAAGCAGAAGTCCGTTAAGCAATGGATGTGTTTAGGAATTTCGGCTAGGGCAAGTATTTGGGCAAGTCATCGCGCACGAAGTCATGTGGCAGCTGTGGGGCAAATAAAAACAAACGGTTGACTGCCACTTAATGCGTGGCAGTCTGGATGTATGAAGACTAAGTTATAAATTAATTTTATCTTTAAGATTATTGTTTATATACTTTCAACTGGTTTCTTTTCGAATACCTATTTGATAAAGAAAATACACACGTGCAGGTCAATAGTAAGTAATGTAACTCTATAACTACAGTTAGTGAATATCAGAATACATGCACTATTTCAAAGGTACCTAGAATAATAAATAGAATGATTTAGTAACTTAATTAACACACTTCTGTTTTCAGTTTTTTCCATTCACCTCTCCCTAAGCAAGCATTTATTCACACCATCTAATATTTATACTTCATTAAGAAATATTTACTATGGCCCATAGCTTGCGTCTTTAGGGAAGTTCGTTACATTATGGTGGAGGCAGCTTACGTTACAGTATATACGTTGTTGAAATATACAGGATGGGAGGAAAGTTATTACATTCCTTCTAATATATACTTCATAGAAGTTATTATAAAGGAAAAAATATAATAGCATTTTGTTCTGGGGTCACTGTTTTTCCATATTAGATGGTTTATTCCACGAGAAAGTATGAAGATAATAGTTTGTAGCTTGTAACATGAGTCGAGTAACCGATTTATACGTAGTTTCGGCAGTAATTATGTTACGTCATACAGGGTTTTGAAATAATTAATCATTTTCCGAACACCGTTTTGTAGATGTAATGTGGTTGGAGACATAGACAACGATGCTAGGTCAAGTTAGATCAGTGTCCCGGACGTAAACAAAACAGCATACCTGAATTGGGAGGTGAGGGACTAGTGGTTTTGTTTTCCACACGACATTTAATCCAAACAAACACGACGAAAGGTTGGTATAATGTTTTGGCGAAATGACAAGTACAACTTGGTAGCTATTGGCCTACACTAATAGTATGTAAGTAATGCCTTCGCTATCCAATAGACATTTTGCGGTCGCTAACTGAAAAGCACACCATATTTATGTCACTAGAACTAGTGTCATTATTAGAGTAATATCATACTACGCATTGAAACTCACGGTTTAGTGATGGAAGGATCCATTAGTGGATAATCACCACGCGCCGTACAGAGAAAGTGAAACCTGTTTACACGCTGACCTATTTCTGGTTTTGAAAGTGAGAGTGCCACCCCCGCATCAGCTACCGGTCGGCTGCCACTACAACGTTGTCAGCGTGTGTGTTTTATGTTCTCGAAAAAGCTAAAATATCTCCATAGAAAATGGCCATAGAAAAAACGGAAAGGTACAAAATATGTTCCAAATAATGAGGTCTGTAACTAGTTTAAATTAATGTAATGATTTCCCTTCCACGCAGTGTTTAGTCTATTCTTTACGTTGTTTCAGTGGTGAAACCTACTGATTGAACATGTTTATATTCCGTAGACACGATAAATTGAAAACATCTAGTATGATATATTCATTCATGGTTTGAGAGCCAAAGTGTGTAGTTAGGACTCCTTTGAATATAATGAAGAAAATAGAGGATGAGCAAAAAGACTCAGAACCGCATGCGCGGTGTTTTTCCTGTCCGCGTTCTCGGCGCTCGTTGCCGTCTGCCGCAATCATAGAATTGCGCGGATGAAACCATACAACATTTTTAAAACTACTTTTAAAGGCTTTACTTACCAACTTTATGAAAGGAAATACTGAAACTGGCCACCTTCGTTGTCCATACATTTTTGCCACATCTTTCGGAAACCATCCATCATGGAATTTTTGGGGGGATTTTCCAAACGATGACCGATGTCGTCTAACGTTTCTTCGATAAGAACCGAACGCGTCTTTTAGATTTCTTAGCCTGAACACTTCCTGTGGTTTGAAATTTACTGTAAAGTTCATGGATTGTTGTACGGCCTGGAACGTTTACACCTGGAAATCTTTCTGCAAATCGTAATTTCACTTGGCGAGCCTACCGAGTTAACACATACGAATGATAAATAAACACAGGCTTTGCAGTAGAAAACATATACTGAGCCATAATATACTTTGTGACTAAGTACAGCACAAAATAATAAATAACTCGTAATAACTGAACTACATCACATCACCGTCAAGTCAAAACTGCACCTCACACTGGTAACCAAAACCACACAGCGTGACTTTGTTTATAGCAGCAGTGCGTTATTATGTTTTTATCATATTTCCACACGTCCAGTGGAAAAACACCGCGCAGCCGGTAATATTGTTCATAAAATACCCCTCCGGGGTAACTTAAAACACAAATCCTGGAAGAATTAAAACAAAATATCCGCCAGGAAATTTCTCAGCGTGAGCTACGGTGAGTGATGGATAGTTTCCTAAAGAGGTGCCAAAAATGTATGGACAACGACGGTGGCCAGTTTCAGCATCTCCTTTGTAAAGTTGGTAAGTAAAGTCTTTAAAAGTAGTTTTAAAAATTTTGTATGGTTTCATCCGCGCCTTTTCACGATAGCGGCAGATGGCAACGAGCGCCGAGGACGCCGACAGGAAAAACACTGCGCAGGCGGTTCGGAGTCTTTTGGCTCACTCTGTATAAATGCGTGTAAGTAAAATATGTAAGTTTTAATCATGTGCATATTAAAATAAAATACACAATAGTGCTCGTACGTTAACAATGCCAATAAGATGCATTATCCACACATATTTAAACCAATTTTGCGCGGCATTGCGATCTCAATAAGCTTTATTTAGCATGTTTATGATAGGATTTCAATGCAGCTCAACATCACCATTTACTGTAGAACTGCCATTTCGAAAATCCGGACTGAATTTCACCAAATGGGTTCAAGCGCAGTGTTACTATTGCTTCGCCAGCTGCCATTTAGATTGCATCTAAATCTTTCGGTTTAACGACAGCACAGTAAATTCTACAAGTTTATTGTTGGGATTTAGATGGCGCTTTAACAAGGTCAGCCAGCCTACGTCCAAAGATTGCAAGGAGATACGACGACAGAACTGATAGCCCAACCTCCTTTTCGTTAGACTGACTTGATGTCTTGATTTATACGTTCACTCCCCTTCTTTGTTTCTTTTAAAACTTGGTTGACGACATTTTTATTCCTGTTTCACTATAGCAAACGCGAAATTAAGGGAGCCTACACTGAACATGCGTAGACGTTCATTATTATAAGTTCAGAAAAGGAAATTCGTGTTTATTAACTGTCTAGGTTTTGTTCTACAAAATTAATTTGCTTTCAAACTGAAAACAGTGCAGAAGTTGGAACTTTACGCTTTAGTGGCTATCACACTTCTGAGTTCAATTCCGCGTTGGGGAGCGCGTTCCCAGACCCTTATTTATAATATATTCACGCATCTTGGGTCATTAGTATGATAATAGTTAACGTAATCTATTTTTACTTTCTCTACTACGTATATTAAGTAGGGGAAGTATTGTATTCCACCCAAAAATTCGATACCGAGATTTCACCGGAAATACATCCTTTCAGACCCCCCGAATCCAAAAAAAGCATGCTTGGAAACATGTCCGTGTGTGTGTCTGTGAACTGCATAACTCAGAAACGAACAGTCGGATAAACACCAAACTTGGTATTTAGGTTCAGTATCTTCCAGAGATGCGACACGAAGGTTTTCAAGAAAATTCCCCCATCCCAGATTACCCTTTACATGGAACATTTTTCGAAAATTTTAATTTTCTCAAAAATGGCCCAAACGATTTTGATTAAAATATCGTATGTTTGAGATATTTTCATGACAAATAAAATGTATATCTTGAATTTTCTGGGATTGTCTCCAAAAGTATTCTTCATTGTGAACGACTTTTGCATAACTGGTAAACCATAAGAGATAGACAACATTTTACAACACACAAAATGTAGATCGCGTTAAAATACACAATTTATGTCATATACATTTTTGTTGTTGAGTGAACCATTTTCGAGATATTGCTTGTTATTTCCTTAAATTTTTCAATAATTTTCTCAAATGGGAATTCGTTATTCATTTTTTGTCTTGGATATGCAAAGAGTATTAATCTGTGGGAAAGGGAATGGTGCTGCACCTAGCAACCAGCTATTAAGAGATATGTATGTGCTTAAAGGCTACTGTTTTTTCTATATTGCCCTTGTAAATATATTTTCCCCTTACATCTACAAGAAAATTAGCAATAAGATAGAGCCTGCAAATGTTTATCTCGATTAACATGAAGTAGATGGAGAATAAGCGTTTGTAAAAATAATTTGTACAAGAGTAGAGAAAGTCATGTTAGTGTAACACATCAGAATTTTTTTTAGGAAATTGAAATAACGACATGACTAACATTGGATTAATACATTTATAATACTAGTCTGCACGATATCGGATGACTGAAAACTAATAAATGATTCTGACTCAGTTTGTTATGCTGATTTCAGAACTGCTGTTAGTTTTTTTTCTATACGTACAGTTTTTTTCACAATTTCACTTCAAAAATATAGAGATATAAAGATATTGCTTCCACCACTACCTCATAAAATTGGGCTTGATGAAGCAATTTGTAAGGTCTCTACCACACGATGAACCCTGCTTCAAGTACCTTTCCAAGAAATTTCCCTTCATTACACAAGATAATTTAAAAGCTGGAATTTTTGTTGGTCCTCAAATAAAGAAATTGATGAAGGATGAAGATTTTGAGAAGACAATGAATGAGAGAGAAATAGAAGCATGGACCGCCTTCCGATCAGTTACTGAAAAATTCTTAGGCAATAACAAAGATCCTAATTACAAGGCCATTGTCGAAACAATGTTGGAAAATTTCAAGAAGATGGGTTGTAACATGAGTGTAAAGGTGCATTTTCTCCATTCGCATATCGACTACTTTCCAGAAAATCTGGGAAATTATAGTAAGAGCAGGGTGAACGTTTTCACCAAGATATTAAGGAAAATGAGAGGAGATACTAGGGGAGATGGAATGAAACTATGATGGCCGACTACTGTTGGATGTTGAGGAGGGACAGTCATCCTCAAGGATCTGCAAGGAAGTCAAAGAGGAGACAGTTTGAAAAAAAATAAATGAAACACTTTGGCTTCTTGTTTTGTTAAAATGTAGTCATGAAATAAATTAGGGGAGTTCTTGAGATTATTCTTAAAATTTTTCTTGAATAAAAACTTACCTTGTATGAAATGGTATTTGAATACTTTTTTACGCTCATTAGTAAAATTGTCAAAACATTACTTCTTATTTTTTTTAAAAACCTGACGTGATAGAAAAACAAAACGGAAGTTATTTCTGAAATCAGCATAAAAACGTGATTCAAGAACACCCCTTTTAAGAAATCATCTGACAAAAAGTTTGAAAATGCAGACTAGTGTAATAGATATACATTCTCTATTTATAGATGCATGCAATCGGTCTATGACCATAATTAGAGCTACTGGGTATAATCCCAATTCACCATTAATAATTAACGCATAACGGGGGATATCTAACTTGTAGGTGTTGGTTTCATTTATTTCCCCTAATTAAATTAGCCTCAATGTCAAAATTTAAAAAACTGCCCTCCAGGTCAATTGACCTATATATTAACCTTTTAAGGGCTGGTCGCTATATTATGGCTTTGAAATTTCGTTCTCCTTGCATGACTACGAGTAAAAACAAATAACTTCCCATTTGAGAAAAGGATAAATATTTGAAAATTCAAAGGCAGTAGCGTCAATTCTATGATCACATTAATAAAACCCATATCTACTTCGTTCATAACAGGAATTGCTCATATTTTATTAAATATGGAGATGGCTACTCAATACTAATTAAATTGAATAAGTTGTTTTGCATACAAGTACAATATTTTATTAATCAATGTCTGATCATTCGCACCTTCTAGGGAATGTACTATGAATCATTAGGCCCTTCTTTAAGATAAAAAAGCTATATTCTCTATATCTCAATTATTAAACACCAGATTTTTCAAAATATTCTTGGATTCAAAGTAACCGAACCTCTTGATCCAAAAACAAGTGGTAATATGTTTATTTCTTTCAATTCGGGATATATTAAGTTTAATGAATATTCAAGATCTTTGTATTTTTTATCTTTTCTACTAAGTCATTGTTTAACGAATCCTTGTCTTCATAGTAATAATTACATCCAGAATTTGTGCGGTATTATTTTCAATTTTAATTAAATCGGGCTTCAACAATTCGTTATTGCTTGTTCTGAACGAAATGTTCATGGTAGATAATGGATTGTTAATGTTTACTACCAAAAACTTCACGATACTAATTGTGATAGGATAATATACATTTCAGAACAGTACTTGTTTAATATACATCGTACTGGAGTTTCCTACATTATTAAGTTTTTGGCTAATAGTTTGAAAAGTATCTTGTTTCCTTTTTACTTTCTCTACTACGTATAGTAAGTAGGGGAAGTATTGCATTCCACCCAAAAATTCGATACCGAGATTTCACCGGAAATACATGTTTTGAGACCTCCTGAATCCAAAAAAAGCATTTTTGGAAACATGTCCGTGTGTGTGTGTGTGTGTGTGTGTGTCTGTGTGTGTGTGTGTGTCTGTGTGTGTGTGTGTGTGTCTGTGAACAGCATAACTCAAAAACGAACAGTCGGATAAACACCAAACTTGGTATTTAGGTTCAGTATCTTCCAGAGATGCGACACGAAGGTTTTCAACAAAATCCCCCCACCCCAGACTACCCTTTACATGGAACATTTTTCGAAAATTTTAATTTTCTCAAAAATGGCTCTAACGATTTTGATTAAAATATCATATGTTTAAGATAATGTCATGAGAAATGAAATGTATATCTCGAATTTTCTGGGAATGTCTCCAAAAGTATTCTTCATTGTGAACGACTTTTGCATAACTGGTAAACCATAAGAGATAGACAAAATTTTACTACACAAAAAATGTAGATCTCGTTAAAATACACAACTTATGTCATACACATTTCTTTTGTTGAGTGAACCGTTTTCGAGATATTGCTTGTTATTCCCTTAAATTTTCCAATACTTATACTTTTTCTCAAATTCGTTATTCATTTTTTTATGTCCTGGACTTGCAAAGAGAATGGAATGCGCCACATAGCAACCAGCGTTAAAATATTTGACCATCGCTTAAAAGCTACCATATTCCCCTTGCATCTACAAGAAAATTACCAATAAGATTGACATCTCGATATCTCGATTAACATAAAACATATGGAGAATAGGCGTTTGTAAAAATAGATTGTACAAGAGTAGAGAAAGTCATGTGAGTGTAACACATCAGATTTTTTTATGTCCTGGACATGCAAAGACAATGGAATTCGCCACATAGCAACCAGCGTTAAAATATTTGACTATCGCTTAAAAGCTACCATGTTTCCCTTTCATCTACAAGAAAATTACCAATAAGATTGATATCTCGATTAATATGAAGCATATGGAGAATAGGCGTTTGTAAAAATAGATTGTACAAGAGTAGAGAAAGTCATGTGAGTGTAACACATCAGATTTTTTGTGTTTGAATCGTTGCTTTTCATGTTCTGTAGCTAATGCCCAGAACTGGAATGGAAACGAGAACTAGAATGGGAAATTATTTAAAGCAACAATTTATCAAATGTGATCATGCACAGCTGAAGTAATAAAGAAAGTAATTAAACAACTATTTATGATACAAGTGTTAGACCGCCCTGAATATTATTTTATATTGTTATGTATATTTTTAGACAGTCCTGAATACTAAATTATAAAGCATCAAGCTGAAATCTGTGTAGAAATAATATTATGCATTCGGATATGTGTAATGGTGAGCTCTAGTTTGTTATTGTTGTTTGGCCTTCGTTGTTGTTTGACCTTAATAGCACCCGTGCTGACAGCACATTCTCACTGTAATTATTTTGTACCTTGCACTAATGAAGAAATCTGTTGTATGCAATACCGTACGTTTCTTCGACTTTTTACTTTCTCTACCACCTACACAATAAGTAGAGAAGGTATTGCGCTCCACTCAAAATTTCAGTATCGATATTTCACCGAAAATACATGTTTTGAGACCCCCTGAATCAAAAAACAATTTTAGGAAAGTGTCCGTGTGCGTGTGTATGTGTGTGTATGAAGAGCATAACCCAAAAACAAAAAGTCGGATAAATACCAAACTTGGTATTTAGGTTCAGCACCGTCCAAAGGTGCGGTACGAAAATTTTAAAGAAAATCTCCCCACCCCAAACTACCCTTTTACATGGAACATTTTGCAAAATTTTTGGTTTTATAAAAACTGACTAACAATTTTGATTAAAATACCATATATTAAAGACATTTACATGGAAATTAAAATAAAATAATAAACAAGCGATAGGTGAAAACGTAAAATGTAGGTCTCCTTAAAACACACAATTTGCTTAAAATAAATGTTTTGTGGTATAAGCCACCTCCGAGGTACCCGGTATTAATGGTTCGAATTGTTCACTGCTGTGTGATTATTTTAAAGTTAGGTCGATTTTCAGTTGTTTCTCGCGATGTTATGGAAAGAGTATGGAATTTTAAGGTCAGTTCTTAAACATTTGACTATCGCTATTCCCTTTGTATCTATAACGAAATGTGTAATGCAGCTATTTCCGGTAAGGTTTATCTTGATTAAAATGAAGTAGGGAAATAAACTTTCATAAGAAGGATTTGTATACCCACTAATAAGCGATAGAGGATAGAGAAAGGTATGTGAATGTAACACTCAGATTTCTCTCCGCTGCTTGCAGCATTTCTTCTGGTTCTGCCGATTCTATTTCCGAGTCATTCAAATCCGCCATTTCATTAATCGAAACAATATAATTTACATAGCAAGAAACAATGGTGGTAACAATGAAGTGTTGTAAAAGTTTTATTCATTGAGTGTCGTAATCTTCAATTTCTAGTATGAGTGGCTCGTGTTAAAACCTTTACTTTTAGTGCAGCTGTGTAAAATAATTATTGAGCGAGTATTCATGGCCTTAAATGCTCATTTTAACACTAAAGCAGCTAAGAGGCCAGGGAAGGCCGGTAGACCGTAGCGAGCTGCAGTGAAACCTCTGCGGCCTGTAATCTATCTTTAACCAGAAGTTCAGGTTGATGTATACGGACTAATTTAATAGTAGTGAAAAAGTGACATGCTACGTATATTAGACTTGTTGCACAATGCTTTCTTTACCAATAATATTCATAACTAGCAGAAAGGATTGTTCTGCTTGCATTATTGTGCTGCGGAGATTCTCTTTCACTATTTCTCCTCTTCCCCCCACCTCTCTCATTCTGTCTAAATATGCGTCTATCTCCTTCCCCTTTCTCTCACTATTCCTTCCTCGTTTGCCCTTTCCACTGTCTCACTTTCTTCGTCATTGCCCCGCCCCTTTCTCGTTTCTATGCAACATATATATTGCCATGTAATGTTTTCGAAACCGGTAGTGTGCTATGGGAATGAACAATTATGGAATATAAACCTACTCTGACAGAGGTTAACTTTATAAGCCGGAAATTAAAAGCACCGACAACATTGTAAGTCACCTTTGAGGTATGATATCTCAAGTATTCGAGATCGCCTTGAAGTTTTACTGGGGTGCTTGAATCAAATGCTTTAATGCATATACGGACACCTCGCCCTGGTAGTTCAAGCGACAAGAGGTATCGACAAGGTCGGCCGAAGATCCGCGTTTTCGAATCCCAGCCTTGGCATTGAATCTTTACAAGTCTGATTCAGCTATCGAAAGGAGTATTTTGGTTTTGAGAATGCCTGGTGCTCTTTAAATAGTTTTTTCACTGAATATGAATCAACGTATGCCTAAATACTAAACTGAACTGATTTTGGGCTATGAATACGACATTGGGTCAAAATTTCCCCTTAGAAGTATGCATAAGTTTAAAAAAAATCTTATGTATTACATTCACATGGCTTTCTCTACCGTCTACGATTTATTACTGGGTATACAAACTATTCTTACGAAAGTTTATTTTTCTATTTCATTTAATTGAGATAAATCTATACAGAAATAGCTACATTACACGTACTTTATAGATACGAAGGCTATTTTTTTTCAACCTCCGATGGGTCATAATTAAAAGAAAAGAGTACATAGCCAAATAAATTTATTACCAAATGTTAGGTACAAATGTGTTTACTTTTCAACATAATCGCCATTAAGGTTGAGGCATTTGTCATACATGTGGACAAGCTTTTCGATCCCCTCTGCACAGTATGTTGCCGCCAGTGAGTTAAGGTAGGTACGGACGTTGGTTTGAAGTTATCTAGCCACATTGGGTTTGAAGGACATCATCATTCTCGAACTTCCGCCCTGCCAGCCACGTTTTCAGTCCAGGGAAGAGGTGAAAATTACTCAGCGCCAAATCAGGGCTGTACGACGGATGGTCGAAGACATCCCATCGAAATTCCTGAAGAATTTGTTGGGTGACACGAGCACTGTGAGGGCGGGCATTGTCATGAATCAAGACAACCCCAGACGCCAGCTTGCCTCTTCGTTTGTTCTGTATGGCTCTCCGCAGTCGTCGTAATGTCTCTGCTTGAAGGAAACGAATCATGCTACGCAACTCACATTTGGCGGGAGAGTCAATCGTAGCGGCCATGTTTCCGTGCCAACCTAGACTCACAATGGCATGGTGAAGTTGGCTGTGGCTGAGGGTAGAGTGGGAGACATGCGCAGTTGCCCTCCACGCACAAACAGTTTCCACAGTTCGTGTGGTTGCGCTCCTGCGCGATCGGAGGTTGAAAAAAAATAGCCCTCGTACAAAGAGAATAGCAATAGTCAGGTGTTTAAGAATTGGACGGTGCATGCTGGTCTAAAAATTCCATACTCTTCCCATGCAATCATAAGAAACAACTAAATATCAACAGGACTATAAAAGAAAGACAAAGTATTGAACAATTCGAACTATTAATATCCGATATCTAGGAAAGAGCTTATGTCACAAAAGATTATTTGAAATACATTGTGTGTTTAAAAATGAACTACATTTTTTGTGTAGTGCGTTTATGGTATCTCTTAACGTTTACCAGCTATACAAGATACTATAACATTCACACAACACACACAAACTTTTTCTAAAAATTCTTTTTTTTATTCAGGGAAGGGAAACCTTACTATTCCGGTGAAATCTTGATATGCAATTTTTAGAATGCAATACCTTTTCTACCCATTATGTAGTGGTAGAGAAAGTAAAAATTAAGTGGCGGTTGATTCACTTGGGAAAGAAAACCCTTACTATTTATATGAAGGCAGAAGGCAATATCTTACATGATTGTGGTTTGATTGTCAGTCTAAATTAGAATTTTGCAACCTAAGAGGAAATTAGAAAGGGATCGATTAAGAATACATTCATTTAGGGTCAACATTTGTACGCCTTTTACCTGTTTTATAAAGGTGTAATTGCCAGAAAATGTTTTTGTATATGAAGATTGTTTAACATGCTTAATGTATTGCAAGTTTTATATGACAAAAAGAAATAGCATGTCTAAATTGTGAGGTACACTATGTGATCAAAAGTATCCGGATACCCCCACAAACATACGTTTTTCATCTTAGGTGCATTGTGCTGCCACATACTGCCTGGTACTCATCACCCGCGACCTCAGTAGTCATTAGACATCGTGAAACAGCAGAATGAGACGCTCCGTGGAACTCACGGACTTCGAACGTGGTCAGGTGATTGGGTGTCACTTGTGTCAGAAGTCTGTACGCGAGATTTCCACACTCCTAAACATCCCTAGGTCCGCTGTTTCTGATGCGATAGTGAAGTGGAGACGTGAAGGGACATGTACAGCACAAAAGTGTACAGGCCGACCTTGTCTGTTGACTGACAGAGACCGCCGACATTTGAAGAGGGTCGTAAACAGTAATAGGCAGACATCTATCTAGACCATCACACAGGAATTCCAAACTGCATCAGGATCCACTCCAAGTACTATGACAGTTAGGCGTGAGGTGAGAAACCTTGGATTCCATGGTCGAGCGGCTGCTCATAAGCCACACATGACGCAGGAAAATGCCAAACGACGGCTCACTTGTTGTAAGGAGCGTCAACATTACACGACTGAACAGTGGCAAAACGTTGTGTGGAGTGACGAATCTCGGTACACAATGCGGCAGGGTGTGGGTATGGCGAATGCCCGGTGAACGTCATCTGCCAGTGTGTGTAGTACCAACAGTGAAATTCGGAGGTGGTGGTGTTATGGTGTGGTCGTGTTTTTCCTGGAGGGGGCTTGCACCCCTTGTTGTTTTGCGTGGCACGATCACAACGCAGACCTACATTGATATTTTAAGCACCTTCTTGCTTCCCACAGTTGAAGAGCAATTCGGGGATGACGATTGCATCTTTCAACACGATCGAGCACCTTTTCATACTGCATGAGCTGTGGCGGAGTGTTATACAATAACATCCCTGTAATGGACTGGCCTGCACAGAATCCGGACTTGAATCCAATAGAACACCTTTGGGATGTTTTGGAACGTCGACTTCGTGCCAGGCCTCACCAACCTACATCGATACCTCTCCTCAGTTCCGCACTCCGTGAAGAATGGGTTGCCATTCCCCAAGAAACCTTCCAGCACCTGATTGAAAGTATGCCTGCGAGAGTGAACGCTGTCATCAATGCTAAGGGTGGGCCAACACCATATTGGCTTCCAACATTACCGATGGAGGGCGCCACGAACTTGTACGTCATTTTCAGCCAGGTGTCCGGATACTTTTTATCACGTAGTGTATATAATTATGTATAATATAAATACATTTTCGCGAATCGTAATAACCTTTGAACACCCATTGGGAGTTTACTGGTTTTGAACAGAAACATAGCGGGACCGTCAAGGGAGACAACAGGAATAGAATTACGGAGTAGGAAAGTGTGGGATAGGTATAGAAATAGAACAGACTCAGAGAGAAGACGGGAATATGGAAGTAATAATAAAGGGGGATTTCAACATTAGAATAGGTGAGGGGGATGTGAATATAGAATGAATATGTTGTTGGAAATGAATCATGGTCTAGACGGAAACAACTCAGACGAAGTAAAGACAAGTGAATGATAAGACAAGTGATAGATTTATTGAAATGAATGCTCTAGATATATTGAAAGGTAAATAAGTAGATGACATGGAGGGAGAGTTTACCTTTGTTAATATGAACGAGCAAGTGTTATTATGGTCGATCAGCACGGGGTAGACAATAAGTAACTTTAAGGTATTAAACTTGAATCTAATAGTTGCCACTTCCCGTTGGTAGTGGAGATTCAAAGACTATCAAAGGAAGTAAGTGAAGTGAGATGGGAATGGGAAAAGAACACTAAGCAGTATATTGATTTTAAATGAGGAACTGTTAGCGTAATGAAGCAAACTCAACACACACGATTATGTATAAGCTTGGGTATGATCGGCAATAGGAGCCAGCGCTCGACGCTGATCATGCTCAAATGAATTGTCATAGCTCAACACTCAATAAAGATAAAGTAACCTTTGAACTGCTAAAGCTTCGGATTCCGTTTTCAAACACTGCTTTCGTATAACCTTTGATAGTCTTCGCTTTAACCAGCAGAAAAAGAGAAATGTATTCGCCACAGTTTTACGTGAGCTTTGTCCCAGATACAGTCGACAAAAGCTCCTGAGAGAGTTTTCGAAAGGGGGAGCGGAAGTTTTACTACTGGAAGGGAATTGTCGCAGCGAGGGAGTCAGTCGTTAAGACTGCGAATTACCTGCAATTAGCTGTAGAAAAGCGTTCCAGCCATTTTAATTAACCCAGTGTGAGGTCCATTGTTTTAAACACCGCTCCGACATCACTTAATTAAGTTATGTGACGTGAGCCAAATCTCAATTCCGAACAGCTACTCCTCAACAAACAACCGAGCATAGAGCTCAAGCGAGCGCTTAAACGGGAGTCCTTAATGAAACATGGCCCCGTATTGTTTAGAACTTGCTATACCTGCTACATATTCAAGCGGTTTATAGCACATGAACACATTTCGGCAACTGCTATCAAGGGATCCGTATTAAGGATATGCAGATACCGTGCCGAGAGGGATTTTCACGTGCCATCAATTTTGTTTTAACAAATGGCAAACCAAGCAGTGTTCTACAGGGTGATTTATGAAGAACTGACACCTTTACTTCCATAATTATTCTGTTCGAAATTCACTCAATGCCCCAATTTTAGCACCAAATTAATCAGAATATTCTGGAGTTTCGATTGCCTGTCACTAGATGCGTAGATGTTCATGTTTTATTCGTAATTGTTAGTTTTATTGTCGGCAACTGTTTTTCAGATTTTGTTCTAGTCAACGTGAAAATGGAGTACACATTAAATGAACGACTCTTCCTTTTAAAGCAATACTGGATTACGAATTCAATTACAGCTACTCAAAGGACATACCAGAGAGAATTTGGTGTTCGGAATCCTCCCCAAAGAAACACAATATTGGGAGTGTAAACAAATTGGAAATACTGGATCTCTGGTGAGTGAAAAAGGCAAAACTCGTTCATGTAGGCTTCCTACGGTTGTTGTTGACGTAAGAGCACGACTGGATCAGTCACTCAAAAAACCATTAAGACGTTTGTCGCAGGAGACAGGGTACAGCTAGACAATGTATTAGAGAGCTGTGAAAGGTGCAGGCCTAAAGCCGTATATGAATACGGTTGTCCATCAGTTACAGCAAGGGTGGCGAAAATGCTTTTCTCCCTCGAGTCATCAAATATGCCACACGCATTACATCACTCAGCAACATCTGGAAAACAAATGAAGAGACAGCTAGAAAAGGAGTGGTGCCTACGAGTAGTCACACTGCCTCGCGAGTCCCATTTTCGCCACCACTGAGTTACAGGAACCAGATAAGGATAGACGACTGAATTA
Source organism: Deroplatys truncata (assembly GCA_030765065.1). NCBI lineage: Eukaryota > Metazoa > Arthropoda > Insecta > Mantodea > Mantidae > Deroplatys > Deroplatys truncata. The sequence continues at coordinate 139,365,611 of CM060988.1, forward strand.
TTGTCGTTGGTTTCAGGCGTTCATTGTGCAAAATCTTGTCATATTGTCCATCACATGGTTCACAGATGAAGCATGATTCCATTTATCCGGCTATGTGAACTCACACATACACACGGTTAAAATCGGAGTTTGGTGCGCAATATCCGCACAGAGAATAGCGGGACCAATTTTTTTTAAAACAATGTGAACACTGCAGAGTACCGACGGATTTTCATGGAGTTTACTAAGCAACTAGACGATGTAGAACTGAGTCAAGGATACTTTCAGCAGGACAGCGCTACATGCCATACATCAAATGAATCCATGGCACTAATTGCAAGCTTCTTTGACGACCGGATAATTTCCAAGTACCTGTGGTCACCGAGATCTACGGATTTGACATCACCGGACTTCTTTCTATAGGGTTACTTAAAAGACAGGGTTTATGCCACACGTCCCCAGACATTGGACGATCTGAAGCACAACATTACACAGGAGATTCAAGATATTGACAACAGAGTCCTCCAACGAGTGGCCAGTGACATGTAACGACGTGTTGAGTTGTGCCTTAAGCAGGATGGAGGACATTTTCAGCGTTTGCTATAGAGATAAATAATCTCCCAAAATTCCTTTGCATTTCACGTATAATTTGTCGCTAGCATAACTTATTTTGAAACAATTAAAAAAAGAAATATGTCAATTCTTCATAAATCATCCTGTAGTTCAGCTTTAGGAAATGAATAATCATTTCCTTGTCTGTTAAATACTTAATTCAAATTTTTAGACAGATACAGCTGGAGCAGTATTTTTTGTGCTTCTTCTGTCTATGAGCCAATCTTCGTCTCATTCTCCTTGTATAAAGTTTTCATTTCGACATGCTGTATTAGTAAGTTTTCACCATCTAGGAATATTACTTTGGGAAATTAATTCCAAATCTTTATTTTCCTTACTAGTTACTTATACCGAGCAGGATGGCTCAGGCGATTGCGTCTGTGGCCCGCATTCGGCAGATTCCGGGATCGATCCCCGGCGACCGCCCACACTGTCCCATGCGTTTCTCGTGGTTTCTCCGGGTCATCAGGCCATTGTTGGGGTGGTTCATTTTCTACCACGACACTCCTCTCTCTTATTTCCTATACTCATCATCTTCCTTGTCATCTGTTTCAGGGTTGTAGGACCAGGTGACTGTTCGGCGGGGTGCGGCTGGGCGGTGGCTTGCGCTCTGTAAAGATTTCTTTCTTTAGCGTGGGGCTCCGCTCTGGGGGGGCCCTGGTGGTTGGTAGCTTGTGGGTAGGGACCTGCGGCGTTAGATCGTTCTATCTGGAAACGTTAGGGATCCCGTCCATGCTTGCGCATTCGGCATCCGGATCCGGTCACCCTCCGGGTCTCTCCCCTCATCCCTCCCTCGTTGCAGCAAAACGGGCCATTACGGCCTACTTACGATGCTCTGCCCTGGTTCCGGCAACCCCTCCGTGATACGTATTGGTTACCTATAGTAAGTAGGGGAAGTATTGTATTCCACCCAAAATTTGGTACCGATATTTCACCAAAATACACGCTTTGAGACTCCCTGAATCCAAAGAAGGCACTTTTAGAAAAATATGATGTGATACATTCACATGACTTTCTGTACTCTCTCTCTCTCGTTTATTAGTAGGTATAGAAACTAGAATACAAACATATACAGAATCGTATATACTATAAGCATATAGCATACAAACTTCATTTTATTCCAAATAAAATTTTACAGAAATAGCTACTTTACACATTTCGTTACAGATACAAAGAGAATAGTAATAGTCAAATGTTTAAGAACTGGACGCTATACGCTGACCTTTAAATTCCATAGTTTCCATGCAATCGCGAGAAACAACTGAATGTTGACAGGACTTTAAAAGAATGAACAATTCGAACCATTAATAACGGATATCTGGTAAATGGCTTATGCCACAAAAAATTCGTTTGAAATAAGTTGTATGCTATAAACAGATCTACTTTTTGTATAGTACATTTTCGTCTATCGCCAGTTGTACAAGATTATATAAAATTCCTTCCGAATGAAGAGCACTTCATAGGCTAAACCCAAGAAATTCAAGATATACATTTTATTTGTCACGTAAATATCTTTAATATATGGTATTTTAATTAAATTGTTAGTGCCATTTCTTTTAAATAAAAAATTGCGAAAAATATACCATGTAAAGGGTAGTTAGGGCTTGGGGGAGTTTCTTAAAAATCTTCGTGCCGCATCTCTGGTGATGATCCAAATTTGTTTTTAAAGTTATGTTGTTCACAGACGCATACCAGATACACAGAACCTTTTTCTAAAAAGGCTTTTTTTGTATTCAGAGGTCCTCAAAACATGTATTACCGGTGAAATCTCGTTATCGAATTTTTGAGCGGAATGCAATACTTTTTCTACCTACTAGGTACGTGCTAGAAAAAGTAAAAAGGTCCGCGAGTGTCTGTAAACATTATAACTCAAAATAGAAAAGTTGGTTATTTACCAAACCTGGTATGTATTAAAGTTCAGCATCTTCCAAGGATGCGATGTGGAGATATTCAAGAAAATCACTTACCCCAAACTATCCTTTACATGCAATTGTTTTAAAAAATGTTGATTTTCTCAAAAATGGCTCCAACTATTTTGATTACAATATAATATGTTTAAGATATTTTAATGACAAATAAAATTATTATATTGAATTTTATGGGTTTAGCCTATGAATGACTTTTACGTAAATGGTAAACTGTAACATATAAACAAAATCTTACCACGCAAAGAGATGTAGATCGATGTAGATGTAGTAAAACACACAGTTTATGTCAAATACATTTTTTTGTGGAGTTAACCATTTCCAAGATATTCCTTGTAATTGGTTTCAGCTTTCAAATATTTAAACTGTTCTCAAATGGTAAATCGTTTGAGGCAGTATTTTTAACACTTGAATAATTTCAATTAAATTATATAATATGCAAATTCAATAACAGCCTGCCTTGAAGCAATATGTATGTAATAATTTGAAAAATGTATTAACAGTCATTGAAAATGCTTATATTATTGTAAACATGTTTAATAATGTTATGTGAATGCATTAAGTAATTTAATAATGAAAGAGCTGTGAGAATAATAAGTTTAACGTTGCTAACAATCAGGTAACAATGAGGTAACCTTGAGGCAATAATGAGTTTGAGAGTTTAAATGCTACTAGTCATGATTAGGGCAGCAATAGTGTAAATTTTGTGACAGTTTAAAATAGCCAATCAACAGCCAGAAAAAGCTTTAATTAAATGCAGGTATTCTATTGAACTAGGATTAGCCAACTAGAGACTTGAAATACAGAAGTTTAAGGGTTTGGACGGTTGAAATATATTCAGTTGCCTGCAGATCTTGGTAGTGACCGGATGGAAGATGTGTTCTCTAAAGAAGTATTACGTATTCATGTGAAACGAAAATTATGTTTACGCGTTAACAAAGTGCAAGTATTAAATAAAAGAATCTCACAGCTCTTAATATCGGTGTAGTGCTATTTAATTTGTGTCAAGGATTGATAAAAAGAAGTGAATTTAAACTTAAAATCTGTGTAAGCCTACATTCTTGTCGCACCACGCCCTGATTAAGACAAACGTGCCTCTAAAACAATACTGACGCAGCCGAGGCAAATATAAACATAAATACTATATATAGAAGCAGTTTAATAACAAAGTTAACAAATATTTTTTTAAACTTGGAGCGTAACAACAAAAATACATCATCTTCAAATCGGCTTCTCATACGTAACAGCATATTACGTAACAAACAATCTTCTTCAAATTAACGCCCAAAGCGTGGTGCAAACTTCAACAACAGTAACACTTTCTCAAATTGGTTTTCCAAGTGTGGAAATAAATAAATAAATAAACAACTCCATCAAAAATAAACTACGACAGTTGAAGAACAATACTACTTCACGCTATTCTTCATTTTTTTGTGCAAAGAGCAAGTAATTTCGAAGCCATCACATAACACACTTAAAACATCTGGCTATGGGTTTACCTCCTCTACTGTACATGTATCGTACAACGAAATGTGTAAATGTGAATTAAACGTTTGCTGGATTAACAGTCACACCGAAGAATTAGTTTTTGTAAGAATAATTTGTAGAAGAGTGAGTTGAGAAAGTAATGTGAGTACAACGAATAAGATTTTTACAGTTGTGTAGCAAACTTTAGTTATATTATTTACGCAAATGATCGAATATGTCAGATTAATGCCAAAAATGTACCAGTTTATGCAACACAACATCATTTCATTTTTTGAGAACGATGTCCAGCAAATGACCCCCATGCCAAACTAGGATTCATATCTGTAAACGACTTTTTTATTTGTTTAATTTATGTAAGCCCCTTTAACTTCAATGGTAGTATCGGGTGCTGTGACCTAAAGAACAACTGATGGTGTGGATGCGTTTACTCCCTGATCTATTAGGTTTCTTAACTTTGGTTTGTATTACTTTTTACCATGAAACAAATTTACAATCACTCCCACACTCATACTTCCAGACTCTGCTGAGAATATGGAGTGGTTTTAGTTAAAGGAAAATTTCCTTGCCCTAGACGGCACCTATAGGTTAAGAAGAAAGAACGCTAAGAACTCGATCACGGAGGCAATACAAACGACTTTTGTAACATTTCAACTGAAACAGTATTAATTTCTAGGCGTAATTAATACTCTTCTGCCTGAGAGTTTCACTGTTTTTTATCCGATTTTATAAAATTTTACCAATTATTATGCACCAATTATCTCTGCAAACTCCCAGGAATGAGCCGACCATTATGTCAGTCATTCAAAAATAAAACAACGCATCTGTATAATTACAAAAGCGATAGGGCCCGCCTTTGTAGTATAGGGGTAGTACGTCTGCCTCACATCTAACAGTTCGAATCTCAGTTAGGATGAATTAGCCGGATAATTTTTTCCCCCCCGAGGTTTTCTCTTATTCTGAAAAATGAATGTCAGGCAACTCTAAGCTCTATGGACCCCAGGCTCATCTGAGCATCATTTTACCCAGTTCATTCATCGTCCGATATGACCTAACTAGTTGAATAACGTTAAGCTTGAAAATAAAAACAATTACAAAAAATCTGATGTGTTACACTCACATGACTTTCTCTACTCTTGTACAATCTATTTTTACAAACGCCTATTCTCCATATGCTTCATATTAATCGAGATATCGAGATGTAAATCTTATTTGTAATTTTCTTGTAGATGCGAGGGGAATATGGTAGCTTTTAAGCGATAGTCAAATATTTTATCGCTGGTTGCTATGTGGCGCATTCCATTCTCTTTGCATGTCCAGGACATAAAAAAATGAATAACGAATTTGAGAAAAAGTATAAGTATTGGAAAATTTAAGGAAATAACAAGCAATATCTCGAAAACGGTTCACTCAACAAAAAAATGTATATGATATAAGTTGTGTATTTTAACGCGATCTACATTTTTTGTGTAGTAAAATTTTGTCTATCTCTTATGGTTTACCAGTTATGCAAAAGTCGTTCATAATGAAGAATACTTCTGGAGACATTCCCAGAAATTTCGAGATATACATTTCATTTCTCATGACATTATCTTAAACATATGATATTTTCATCAAAATCGTTAGAGCCATTTTTGAGAAAATTAAAATTTTCAAAAAATGTTCCATGTAAAGGGTAGTCTGGGGTGGGGGGATTTTCTTGAAAATCTTCGTGTCGCATCCCTGGAAGATACTGAACGTAAATACCAAGTTTGGTGTTTATCCGACTGTTAGTTTTTGAGTTATGCTGTTCACAGACACACACACACACACACACACGGACATGTTTCCAAAAATGCTTTTTTTGGATTCAGGAGGTCTCAAAACATGTATTTCCGGTGAAATCTCGGTATCGAATTTTTGGGTGGAATGCAATACTTCCCCTACTCACTATACGTAGTAGAGAAACTAAAAATGCTAGAGTACGATCAGAGATATGCCCATAACCAAAATGTATGTTGTACAGTCACCTCTAACATACACGGACGTTTTAAATCAATAGCATGAACCATGAACCACAATATTTAACAGGAGCTTTAAGCCGTGCTAAAAGGCTCTGACATACACGTAATTTTCGAGATGACAATAGAGTTCGTCTAGTATGAAACTATATTAGAATTTCAAATCGCCAAGCTTCAATGTTCAAAGTAGATGAGTGGTCATGAGAAATATTTCAAGTTAGGAAGTGACAGCCCGAGTTCGAATGTTACAAAATGCTGTAATTTTCTCCCCTTCCTTCTGTTTACTGCTTTGGGTTTGTAACTGAATATTTTTCCATAAAATATCATTTCTGAAAGTTACAAATAGATAATATCAATTGTTTAAAATCGATCGAAAATAATTAAGCCATTCCCATCGGTACAGCTGTGAAAGAAAAATTACAAGTACCTACTCCAGAGGAGTAGATACAATAGATTAATAATTAGATAATCATAATTAGTATTTCGATAACCTTTTGGGCTGAAGCGACAAAGCATCCAAATCAAACACCAGATTTGTATAATCAAACTTCGAGTTAAATTCAGTATTTTCAGAGCAATTATCCAGCATAGCGCCGACAACTTTGTTGATATTCTCTACTACTAAACCTTTGTACCATCATGCTTTTTAAGATTGATAGCAACTGTGCAACACCTAATAATTAGTGCTAGCTAGGCAGAAGAACGTTGAATGTTTTATACACGAAGCATAGTTACGGTGAAAGGAGTTTTTGTTGCTTTTAGTTTATAGTTGAGGTTATAAGGGGAGTTCCGTAGATAACAAATAGCTTGAGGCCAGCTGATTTACCTGGTATTCGTGACAGATTAAGACAATGTATTCGTAAAATCGCAAAAAATATGAAGCTTTCGATTTTTTGGGTTTTGATTTTTATTATCTTACAACTTGTATTTTCGTTCTACAGAATTGGTTTCTTAATAACAATTTTAAAACAAAAAATGGATATTTAATTGATTTTGTACCATTTAGGTGTACCGCAATAAACAAACATTTTTCTGAATTCTTTTTTTTTATATCATTTTTCAATGTTCAAAATGTTCCTTGGCCCAATTTATTAGCTTTACATTTTCAGGAGAGCTTCGGAATTATGAATTTAAAATTGTTGTGCATTATTTAAAAAAATACTAAATAGTTCAGCCGACATTAATTATTTTATACAACTCACATTCAACAGTTTAGCAATTCAATAAAATGTATAGAATTAAAATTAAGAATACTGCTCAGTAATTTCTTTATGTTTGTATACTAAACTAAATTTACAAATTTGGGAGCGATTTGATAAATCTAGGGTGCGAGGAGCATTTCAGTTTACTATACCAAAAATGATTAATTATGAATAAAAGCATTAAAACAACCGAGTGGAATGGCTCAGGTGGTAACGTCTGTGTCCCGCATTCCGGAGGTCCCGGGTTAGATTCCCGACCGCCTTCTCTGACACATGAGTTTTTTCGGTGTTTTCCCGGTTCGTCAGGCGAAAGTCGTCAGGTCGAATTTCTTATCCCTCCATTTGGTTCCATTAATCCTTTCACTCATCCTTCACACCGTTTGATCGTTTCAGGATTGGAAGTGTCGGCGATGGTGTTTCGGTGCAGCGTGGCAAGAAAGAAGGATGCTCTCCGTGAACTTTTGGTTGCCGGAGTATAAAAACCGCCCCTTGGAGGAGACTTGGACCCTCTGTATGGGGCGGGGTACCCGGTCTGCCTGTCCGATTACCGCGGCGTCTCAATTTGTAAAATATAGGGACCCTGCCATTTCTATGACATTATTCCTGGTTCCGGCCGTCCAGTGTCTTCTTTCACCTCATCTCTCCCTCCCGTAGGCGGCCCCTCGTGGGGCATCGGTATATTATCCTCCTTTCTGGATCGGTGCCGCCTCCCCTCTGCTTGACAATGCAATATCTTAACAACGGTTTGACATAGTTCGTTATTGTGTGCACCATATGTTTTATCTTCTGAATTAATGGTAAAAAAATCAAGGCAATCCGAACAATGCCTTAAGGATTAATAGTAAGGAGGTGTAAAGCAATATTAGGCAAATAAACTGAAACAAGCATAAAGAAAACTGGCACATTTTAAATAAAACTCTAGCCTCGCTTGAAAGAAAGAAGGCTCGTAATTCGTGTTGCTCGCGTAGATCTGGCGAGCTGGAATTGAACATGGCACAGCTGTTACTTTGCTTTAAGTTTCCTGTTAATTTAGCTCAAAGTAATCTCCTCGCACGTTGGACGGAATCGGTCGTAAAGAGCCCCACTCTTTCCCGGACAACCCCTGGAGGAGAGAGGGTGGCTTTCGGAATTTCTTGGGCAGCGTGAATTGAAATCCCGGAATTAGTTCGTGATCTGCCGGCAGTTTATTACAGTTGCCTAAGTGTCTTAACTCAGATAAAGCGAGAGACGGTAACAACTGCAAACGAGTCCAATAGGGACGGTAAATTTACTTTCAGGTTTCAATTTTATTTTATTTATTACTAAATACGATGCATTAAGTAGCGCAGAACCCTGTTGTTTACCACTGAAATGTTTGTTTTGAAGAAATTTCGTTTCTTCAACAAAATATTGTATCATATTTACAAATCAGTGAGCTGGAGCACGGTGTTCTGATTCCAGGCCACGGAATGCACCCATAAGGATGCGAATTTTAGGCTCCGGGTAAAGGACCGGTGCCCACTCAGCATAGTGAGGAAAGTAAGGAGCTGCGATAGGCAGTAGTCTGGCCTCGTGAGCCAACTTTCCGACTGGAGGATGCGTGATGCTGACCACATAACCTCCTGGTATCAATTGGAAGATCTCCCACCTCTCCTGTGCGCACGTGAGCGTGAGGCCGGCAGTCTGGTTGGCCTAGGCCCTTCGGGGGCTGTAGCGCAACAAGATTATTTCTTTATAAAACAGAAAAGTTCCCTCCATTTCGGGTATTGAATTCTCCAGTGTCAGTGAAATTTCCGCCAGAAATATGTGGATAGAGAAAAATAAATTAAATTAAATTGAGTTTTATTTATGGACGCTCTTTAACTACTATGGTTTTAGCGTCTCATCGTATATTGGGCGTGAAACACCAACAGTTTTGCTCAGAGGTCTCTTTATCAGGTTTGAGGTTCTTTTACATGCGTAAATCTACGATACGGGACCACCGGCTTTATTTCCCTTCCGAAGGAAGCCATGCTAAGAAATTTTACGCCCTAAAATTCCATTACCTACGCGGGTATGAACCTGCGCCTCGGGAACTAGATGCTAGCATGGTCCTGTGGATAAAAGACAACATTTCCAACATCTCTTATGATAAGGTATGTGCTTATTATCATTGTAATTATAATTGTAAACATGAGGACGTGAGACGATTGCGGGGATATTATAACTGTTTCGGCGGGAGTCGGAGCTGCGGCGGCCGGCGCGCGAGAAGCCGTGCGGTGACCACAGTGTGATGGAAAAGCAGTGCATATCTAGCAGAATATCACGTATCTTCTATTATCTTCGACTATTCCATTTATAAGCCGCGTGAAATAGCCCAAGGATTAAAATTAATAAAAATGTAATTCTTCTCAATATTCAAGATTGATTTTCATTTTCTATTGCAGATTCAATTTTTGGGTCCACGTTTTTTGTAGCAACCGGATTTCATGGACTTAACGTTATTATCGGAACTGCATTTTTATATTGACCAATAATGTTTAGCGATGCCTGAATTGACCAATCAGGATTGTTTATCTTATAACATGCTCGCAAAGATATGATTTTATTGGATAAAACGTCAGTTTATTGCTGAAACGTAGTAGTAACAGCGTGCAGTTATTAATAGTCTACGTCATCTAATTGTATTTTAATCAATGCACATTCAAATACTGTAAATTTCCAAATAAATTATGTTCTGAACAAAAAGTGTCTTTATTGTGTTCTGATTTTAGCTTATTTTGAGGTTCACTTTTTTCTTATTCCCACTGTTGGGCAGCAACGATTAGTATTCCGTAGCACATTCGATTTTTCATTCATAATGGCAGCTGACACAATGGTGATTTTAAACAACACAAGAAAGTAACTGTTAAATAATCTGTTACACTAGCCGGCAATGAGCTAATTTCCGTTTGAATTTTACCTACTCCTAAGCAATTTTATGCATGATGCCTTTTCCTGTGATTTTCGCCAAGTGTGCATTAAGTGATAAAGTCAATTATCAAAGTATTATGCAAAATTATCTACAAATGCACATTTCTCTCTCTCTCTCTTTCTCTCTTCTCGTTCTTTCTATGTTTACTTCTCTAATACGTACATTAAGGGGAAGTATTGCATTCCACCCAAAAATTAGATAGCGAGATTCCACTTGAAATACATGTTTTGAGACCCCCTGAATCCAAATAAAGCATTTTTGGAAACATGTCCGTGTGTGTGTCTATCTGTATGTGTGTGTGTCTGTGAATAGCATAACTCAAAAACGAAAAGTCGGATAAATACCAAACTTGGTATTTAGAATCAATATCTTTCAAACCTGTGACACGAAGATTTTCAACAAAATCCCCCTACACAAACTATCTTTTACATAGAAAATTTTTCGAGATTTTTTATTTTCAAACAAATTGCAAGATTTTTATTAAAATACCATATATGCCAGATATTTACATGATAAATAAAATGTATATGTTGAATTCTCTGGGAATATCCTAGAAAGTTTCCTTCATTCGGAAGGAATTTTTTATAATCTTGTACAACTTGTAAACCTTAAGCGATAGACAAAAACGTACTACACAAAAAAATGTATCTCTCTTTAAAACACACAATTTACTTAAAATAAGTCTTTTGTGTGGCATAAGCCGTTTCTGAGATATCCGCTATTAAAGGTTCGACTTGTTCAATGTTTGTTCTTTTAAAGTTCCATCGATTTTCAGTTGTTTCTTGCGATTACGGGGAAACAATGTAATTTAAGGCAGTGTTTAGCGTCCAGTTCTTAAAATTGACTATCGCTGTTCTCTTTGTATTTATGACGAAATATGAAATGTAGTTATTTTTGCAAAGGTTTATTTGGATTAAATGTAGTAGGTAGAAAAATAAGCTTTAGTAAGAATAGTTTGTATACCCACTAATAAAGTGTTGTGCATGTTTCACATAAGATTTTTATATTTAGTTTTACACCACTTAGAATTACAAAAGCATAAATTTACTTACAGCAAATTTAGACTGTGTAGATCTCGAAATGTATCCTTGCGTATGCACGATATCTCATTGGCATTCAGTAATCTGAAACATGAAATTGTTACACGTTATATAATATAATATTCCAATAATCTACATGCTTTTAATTATTATTAATGAGTAAAATATGACTATGGAATTAAATACTATTGTTTGTTTTATCTTTTTGGCGACGAGTCTAGCTGGCCCGTATGAATCTTTTTTGTAAACATATGCCTGTAAGCATGTGTTTACTCTGCATAATAAAACATTTTTCACTTTATGGCAATATATTGATCATGATATACATGAAGGGGATAGAAAAAAGAAAGTCTGTTCTAGTTTATTTGCAATCAGCATTTTTCACATTTTATATCAAATGTAAAACAAAAATTATTCAATTTGTTTTTTAAAATGTATCTGTAAGCATAAATTACGCATGTTATTAAATTAGAAGCTTAGATGAAAGCAGAGATGCCACTCTAGATTTATTATGTAATTCTGTGTCTTTTTCTTTTCTCTGCATTCGGTGTATACACCTAATGATTTATTTTCTGGAATGTGTAGGGAGCAATCCCTCTTAAAACAGCTAGACCAATGTGCGACGTGCGGTCAGCTTCCTCAGAGACCCAAGGATTATCTAAGTTCATCCTCAATTTGTAGAGGAAAAGTGGTACCAGTGTCCGCTGCTAGATCGTGACGTCTTGCGCGAGTTTGCTCTACAAATCGATGGACAGGGTTTTAGCAGGTACGAGAGTAAGTGAATAAATATCCGCACACTATTTTTAATTTTTTGTAGGTTGGCCGTATCGGTTTGTGCGCGCGCACGTCGACATGTTCCTTTGTCTCCGCTTGTGGAATGTTTGACTGTGTGAGTGTTGCATCGTTGCATAATAAGCATGGCTGCACCGCTCACAGTTTGCATCAAAGAAGAACAGCATGCGGTTATCCGTTTTACTCATCTGAAGGTGCAGGAGCTGAAATCCATAGAGGACTTTTCGCACAATATGAAGGCAATTTTACCTCGGCGAAATGTGTATGAATGGATTGAAAAATTCAAAAATGGTCGGACAACTGTAAAGGACGAGGAAAGAGCAAAATGAAATTGAGTTTTAGTTATGGACGCTCTTTAACTACTGTGGCCCTTAGCGTCCCGTTCTATATTGGGCATGAAAGATCGGAAATTTTGCTTAAATGCCTCTTTATCAGGCTTGAGATTCTTTTACGTGCCGTAAATCTACGACGCGGGACCATCGGCTTTACTTCCTTTACGAAGGAAGCCATGCTAAGGATTTTTACGCCCAAAACTCCATCTTCTCAGCCGGGTTTGAACCCGCGGTCTCGGGAAAAGGAAAGAGCAGGGCGCCCATCCATATCCACTAGTGACGCCAACAATGAGCAATTCCGTACCTTGATTCAGAGAACCGAAGATTGACTGCCGATAAAGCGGCAAACCATATCTTTCTTGTTCCACTTAAAAATGCGTTATGGGGCCGTAGATTCACCACAGACGAAGAAGTGAAGGAAAGGTGCATGCATGGTTTGCTGCTCAACCGAAAAGCTTGTTTTCTGAGGATATCAGAAAGCTTGTGCATTGGGATAATTGTAAGTACCTATTCTTGTTCTAATAAATTTAAAAAATTCTGTGCGGATACTTATTGACCTACCCTTGTACACCAGGAACAAAAATTAATACAAAGATGAAGCCAAAAGAATCACAGAGTTAAGGTTTTGTGCTAAGCGAAAACAAGTTTAATAGAACAATTATCAGTTATCATTGAAATTATACTTTTAACATTGAAATAGCTGCGTATATCAGAGAAATATATACTTACAACAGCTGTAGAGATGAAAGTCCGTGAAATATTCCTGCTGGAAGGTCTTTGATTTTATTTCCGTATAATACTCTGTAACAAAGCAGAATTTTAGGATTAATTGGTTATATTTTAACAGTATGCATTGCAGCTATGTATACTTAAGAGGTATCCTTTGAAAACTCTCACGTTCTTTGAGCTAAAAGAAAAATTTAATTAGAAAAATCTGATCTGTTACACTCACATGACTTTCTCTACTCTTGTAAAACTATTTTTACAAACTCTTATTCTCCATCTATTTCGTATTAATCGAGATAAACATTTGCAGAAACGATCTTTTGACATGTAAAGAGAATTACATTTTACACATAGTGACCAGTTCTAAAAATATTTGACTATCGCTTAAGGCGTACTATGTTCCCCTTGTTTTGTATTTGCAACGGCAATATAGAAATATAGTAGCCTTTAAGAATTGCCACATCTCTTAATAGCTGGTTGCTAGGTGCAGCGCCATTCTCTTTGCCACAGATTAATACTCTTTGCATATCCAAGACAAAAAATTAATAACGAATTCCCATTTGAGAAAATAAGTATTGAACAATTTAAGGGAATAACAAGCAATATCTCGAAAATGGTACACTCAACAAAAAAATGTATATGACATAAATTGTGTATTTTAACGCGATCTACATTTTTTGTGTAGTAAAAGTTTGTCTATCTCTTATGGTTTACCAATTATACAAAATTCGTTCACAATGAAGAATACTTTTGGAGAAATTCCCAGAAAATTCAAGATATACACTTCATTGGTCATGAAAATATCTTAAACATATGATATTTTAATCAAAATCGTTAGAGCCATTTTTGAGAAAATTAAAATTTTCGAAAAAATTCCATGTAAAGGGTAATCTGGGGTGGGGGTAATTTCTTGAAAACCTTCCTTTTGCATCTCTGGAAGATACTGAACCTAAATACCAAGTTTGGTGTTTATCCGACTGTTTGTTTGAGTTATGCTGTTCATAGACACACACACACACACACACACACACACAGGCCATATTTCCAAAGATGCTTTTTTTGGATTCAGGGGGTCTCAAAACATATATTTCCGGTGAAATCTCGGTATCGAATTTTTGGGTGGAATACAATACTTCCCCTACTTACTATACGTAGTAGAGAAAGTAAAAAGAATTGCAATTGAACAGTACAGGTTCCCTATCTGATACTACATGGCTTATTGGTATCTGGTACTCTTCTAATCAAGAGTTGTACGATGACGAAACGACAAGTTCAACTAGGCTGTTGGTGAATATTTTAATCTCAGTTGGATTCATAATACTTCAATTGCTTAAACCTAAATGGTTCTCATAATATTATCTACATTTCTGGAAAGAGCATATAAAGGCGAAATTATGTCAAGGTTCCAAACCCTGTTGTCATAAACAAAGTATCTGTCTCAAGTAAGATAAAATATAGTATTTTAAATAATCTAGCATTAAATTAAAACACATTCATTGCCTTAAATACAAGTATTCTATTTTAATTCAGCAGTATCTTTCCACTAAAACGTCTTTTAGGCAACGGGTTCAAAATTGTAAAAAAGCATGATATGCTTCCATATTCAACAAAACCTTTCTAACATTGCTTCTGGATTAACATATTCATAATACACCTCTACTGATACTGCAAAATAGTTAAGTGGTGTTTATAAGTAATTCTGAGCTTGTTTTCTCTGCCAAGCATATAGTAGGTAGAGAAAGAATCTTTCGCATTCCACCCAAAAATTTGATACTGAGATTTCACCGGAAATACATGTTTTAAGGCACACTGAATCCAAAAAAGCATTTATAGAAAAAGGTCCACGTGTGTATGTATGTGTGTCTGCATGTGTGTTTGAACAACATAACCAAAAAATACTATACTTGGTATTTAGGTTCAGTAACTTTCAAGAAAATCCACCCACCCTAAACTACCTTTCACTTGCAACAGTCTTCGAAATGTTTGGTTTTCTAAAAAATGGCTCTAATAATTTTGATTAAAATAACGTATATTAAACATATTTACATTACAAATAAAATGTATGCCTTGAATTTTCTGGAAATGGCCTGTAAAATCCATTTCATTTGGAAGATATTTTGTATAATCTTGTATAACTACTAAACGTTAAGCAATAGACGTAAATGCACTACACAAAAAAAAATTGACGTGTTGCACTCACATGACTTTCTTTATTTTTGTAAAAACTATTTTTGCAAACGTTTATTCTCCATCTACTTCATGTTAACCAAGGTAAACATTTGCAGAAACATATCTTATTGCTAATTTTCTTGTAGGTGCAGTATGGGTAGCTTTAAGCGATAGTCAAATCTGTTAAGAGCTGGCTGCTATGTGGAGCATTCCATTCTCTTTGCATGTCCAAAACACAAAACAACGAATAACGAATTCCCATTTGAGAAAAAGTATAAGTATTGCAAAATTCAAAAAAATAACAAGGAATATCTCGGAAATGGTTCACTCGACAAAAAGGTGGAGTATGTGACATAAATTGTCTGTTTTAACAAGATCTACATTTTTGTGTAATAAAATTTTGTCTATTTTTTAGGTTTACCAGTTATGCAATAGTCATTCGAAATGAAGGGGACTTTGGGGAAATTCCCAGAAAATTCAAGATATACATTTTATTTGCCATGAAAATATCTTAAAGA
The DNA here is from genome assembly GCA_030765065.1 of Deroplatys truncata. NCBI lineage: Eukaryota > Metazoa > Arthropoda > Insecta > Mantodea > Mantidae > Deroplatys > Deroplatys truncata. The sequence continues at coordinate 139,381,323 of CM060988.1, forward strand.
TATGATATTTTATTCAAAATCGGTCGAGTAATTTTTGAGAAAATAAAAATTTTCGAAAAATGTTCCATGTAAAGAATAGTCTGGGGTGGTGGATTTTCTGGAATATTTTCATGTCGCATCCTTGGAAGATAGTAAACTCAAATATCAAGTTCATATTTATCCGACTTTTCTGATTTGGGTTATGTTGTTCACAGACAGACACACACACGGACATGTTTCCAAAATTGCTTTATTTTGATTCAGGACAGCTCAAACATGTATTTCCGGTGAAATCTCGGTGTCGAATTTTTGGATGGAATACAATACTTCCCTTACTTGCTATACGTAGTAGAGAAAGTAAAAATGTAGATCTCTTTAAAATGGCAATTTATTTCAAATAACTTTTTTGTAGCATAGCCATTTCTGAGATATCCGTTAGTAATTGTTCATTACTGGCCATTCTCTTGAAGTCCTGTCGACATTCAGTTACTTGTCGCGATGTCATGGAAGCACTATGGAGTTTTAAGGCAGGCACATAGCGTCTAGTTCTCAAACATTTGACTGTCGCTGTTCTCTTTGTATCTATAACGAAATGTGTAATGTAGCTGTTTCTGTGAAGGTTTATTTGGATTAAAATGTAGCAGATAGAAAAAATAAGCTTTAGAAAGAATAGTTTGTACAGGATGAATCACCTAAAACTTGCACCGCAAATATTTCAGAAATGGAAGGTGTTACTAGAATCTTGCAACAAACGCCACTGACATTCTAATTTACCCTACCTTTATTCTGTTGATGTAACTAGGCATTGTTCCATTTAAAAAAATTCTATGTTTGCTCAAAAAATACACTTTCTCAGTATTATTAAAATCTGTTTATAGGCTAAATGTAAGAGCCCCCGACTACCAATCAATGCTGTGAAAACTGCACGTCAATAGCATTTTCAATTTCCGAAATATTTGCGGTGCAAGTTTTAGGTGGTTCACCCACTATTAAACTATAGAAGGTAGAAGGTCATGTGAAGCATGGCACTTTTTCTAAAAATATTTATGTTTTTTGGGTTAAGTGAGTCTCAAAACGTATTTCTGGTAAAATCTCTGTGTATACATTTTGGATGGAATACAACAGTTCCTCTACCTACTACAGGCAAGCGGTAGAGAAACTAAAATTAAGTTTTCTTTTAGCACAGAACATGCATTTTTCCTAAGGATTGAGAAGTTGGTGTAACCTTGTATGTACACATACATACAGGTGTGTTCAGAATGACGACCTAACCACTGAACCAGAGGGCGTTACGAACTTTCCCTCCCTTTAGAGCAGCTTAGCGGCCGATGTATGCTCTCTTCCGTTTTTGCATGTATGCATTTTAAACAGCAGCACTCAGGAAGGGTGCAGTATGCACAGGCGAGCGCCACTTTGAGGTGCAAATACCTCCCGAACTGGGGCAGCAATTCCGCTAATGCACCCCTCTGTATTGGGGATGAAACACAGAGTAAGGGAGAAAAGTAAAGCAATCAGTGGTGTGTACGAGTCAAGGTATATCTACAGGATGCAAGGAAAATGTTTCACCCTGTGGCCAAAGATACTGGAGATTAGAATGTGCTCGGACGTTTTCGCAAAGCATCGTGGCACTTCGGTATTCAGGTGGGAATTTCATAGATTAAGTCAAAACCCGTAAACAGATTTGCTTGTGTGGACGAAACAAATACCAATGTATGTAAGGATTTTCGAAAACGTCCACAGAATTTTACTAATGAAATCTTTTCTCCAGAGATCGGTGCCTGCTTACCTGGAAGTAAGGCACTAGTGGTGCGTGAAGGAATTAAGAAGATTTGGAGGAATAAAAAGGACGAAAAGAATCATCATGTGAACCTTGTGCTAGAAAGGCAGCAGGGATAAAAATGTTAAAAAGAAGTATCTTAAAATTACACTTGCTGGACATTTAAGAAAAAGGAAGAAAAGAAAAACATCTCAAAGAAATCCTTTTGGAAGGAAAACAATTTACAACATAATCTATAAATTACCTGTCAAAATTATTTAAAACTCATAGATGAATTTAAAACCTCATTATGGATTCTGAAAAACATAAGTTAGCTAAATAACATGATTGATTTGGTCAATTTGCATCTCTTCATTTTAAAGAAACAAAACAGAAGGAAAAGAAAGGGGAAAAAACCACTAAACAGACGACTATGTCACTATTTTAAAACCTTATAGTTTAAATAATTATTTTAATTTTTAAATTTAAGTTAAATAGATAGTAATTTACACTGAAATGCTGAAGTTCTGAAATGAAAACCTGATGTAATAATCCCATGTGGTCATATTCCAGTTCTCCTCTTCCTTTTCATTTTAAAAGCATGACTACAATCTCTATCGACACTCTCATTTGTTTTCATAACAACCTCCAAGGAAATACCTTGAACAAGTGTTTTCTAAACTCTGCTGTTTCTTATTTCGAAATTTTCCTATCCCCCATTTCACTATCATATGATTTCTACATTCTTTTTGTTATTGGTTGCTTACCTCAAGTTTCCCACTGAAAACTCGAATTCATGCAGCTTTCCGAGCACTGACCTTCCCTTCCTATGCACCTGTTTTTCGGGTGACCTAACGGTACACTAACAAAACGTATTCTGTACTCACTTGGCTATAATGGGGGAAAAACCAACCCCGTTTCCTGCCTGCTGCTGGAACTGTCTTTTCAACCCATATTCACCATTACAGTAATACTTGCTTCCCAGTCTTATTTAATAACACCATTTCTACTCTTATTAATATTTATTATCCTTATGGTTATGGTTTTATATTTAACTACGCAGAACGTACTATCTCAGGGTGGCGCACGAATAGTTGACACATTTAGTATTGTCACAACACTTTTATTTAAAAAATTTTCAAATTTTCAAATTTTACACACAGGTAGTATGGTCCATGGAAATGCATTTGATCACGTGTTCAATATGCGCTGCAACGTAATTTGTTTCAGAGAAATGCCGGTAGAGGTCGTGTTGTTGCAATATCGCCAGTCCCTTGTTTCGCGGTTAACGTCTCGCCATGGCCAAGCATGTTCAGCAGCGTGTTAAGGCAGTTCTCCTTTATGCTGAATTGAAAAGTGTCACAGCAACGCAGAGAAGATTTAGGGCAATATTCCACACGCGTTGGGCCGCATTAAGGAACACAATTCTCCGATTAACGAGAAAATTTGAGGAAGGCAGTTTGTTGGAAGGGAAACGACCTCGGGCACCGAGTGTTCGTTCTCCGGAAAACATCGCAGCGCTACGGGTCGCCATGCAACGAAGTCCAAAGTCAACCCCGGGCAGGAAGGCAAATGGGGATACCTCTCGTTCTGTACAAAGAATTTTACAGGATGATCTCAAGCCCTTCCCTTACAAAACGAATATGTTACAGAAGTGACTGAGCAGAACAAACAGAGAAGACTAGAGTATTCATTAAGGGCAGAATGAAAAGATGAAATAATGTTCAACACATGGTTCTCAGACGAAGCTTATTTTCACCTCCATGGAACAGCAAACAAACAAACAAAATGTTCGATTTTTGTGTAGAGAAAAACCGCAAAAGGTGTGGGTAATTTTATCCAGTCAGGGCCTAATCGCCCAGTATTTTTCAATGAAACTGTCAATGCTGACCGATACAAGTATATGTTGGAAAATGGCTATGTGCTGCATCTTCTTGCCACCAATCTTCCAATGAACACACAGTGGTTTATGCAAGATGGCGCAACACCTCATACGGCTAATGCTGTACTGGATTTTCTACAGGAAATATTTGTTACCCGCAGCGCCGTCATGTGGGATTCTTTTGGACTCCTTCAAATCCAGATTTAAACCCATGTGAGGTTTTTGTGGGGATATTTGAAAGAGAAGTTGTTCCCTTTGAGACCACGAATATTATGGAAATGTGTGCCCAGATAGTGCAATTGTGCAACGAGATAAATGAAGACTTGTGCCACAAAGTTGCAAGGAATGTGTGTACTCGCCTTCGCGAAGTTGTCCGCTGCAATAGAGCGCATATTGAACACGTGATGAAGTGAGATGCATTTCCATGGACTATACTATCTGTGTGTAAAATTGAAAATGTTCATTTCAGAACTAAAAGTGTTGTGACAATATTAGATGTATCAACTATTAGTGCGCCACCCTGTATATGCCCTCCCTTCCCCTAGGCAATGTGCATGTTGTGTGATGTTTCAAAACCGGTAGTAACATTGTTTTTCTGTTGTGTTAACAAAGATTAAAGCATATGCAAACTTGCGTTTGTTCCTTATGTTTGTAATGCAGCAGGAATTATACTTCCCATGGTAACAGATTTAGGCATAGAATAACAGTGAGGAAAAATTAAAATTACTGTTAAAACTTCGCAATGTAGAAGCATCATGGTTATAAATTTGCAGTATTTTGAATGTTTGATACTGTGCTCCTTTAGAACTCCCTCCTTTGGGGCAAATAATTATAATTATGTCCTACTCTCTAGGTCTCTAATGGTGCCTAAAGAATGTTATATACCAAGTTTTATAGACAACGATTCGCCCCCCTCCTCTCTCTCTCTCTCTCTCTCTCTCTCTTACACACACACAAACATATCACTTACACACACAGAAAAAAACTTTTAAAAGTGCTATTTGTACCTCAGCGTAGCCTATTATAGAGGTTAATATCAGCTATTCATCCAAAGAAAAGAAATAAAGAAAGAAGAAAAAAAGAAAAGGAAAAAAGCATACAATTTCCAGTTATTTTATATAAACTTTTCAGCAGTGCGGCAGTGTTTGGCCTATTGCCTTTATGTGAAAGGATGAAATGGACTACAAAGGGCGGCAGATAAGCTGGGACATAGCAGTAGGGTCCCTAACGTTTCCAGATGCAAAATATGACAGAGTGCCTCTTGCATGCCCGCACCCCCGTCTTGATTGATAGGTTCAGGTAGAAGGTTCCGATGCCAGGAGAGAAATATTTCTCCCCTCAAAGCACACGTCCGCGTACGCCGCACCGGTCTTATGGGGGCCGATCTGTGAATTTTCCAAATCTTAAGTGCTATACCGAGCCTTCTGAAATATTTATCACATCATAGTGTGTGTATAAACAAGAGGTTTTCAAAGTTTTACGTATATACGTTAAGCTGTTTCTCAATTATGCATTTTTAAACAAAAATTTAACCTATTTTATAAAAATGCTCCTTGCAATATATTTACATTACTTTTGAACAAAATTTCTAATTTATATTTCTTATTGAACTAAAAATAAGTTTTCTATGAAATAAACTTTTAAAATGCATTACATTGAAAAAAAAGACTTATAAGACATTGATGAGCATTGTAATACATGGGACTTACAACAATAACTACATAGCAAGTTTTAGTAAGCATTTATTGTTGAAACTGTTTTCAAAATTTCACTCAATAACTTCAAAAAATTGCATGATAAGGAGCATTTCAAATGCTGACAAATGTCTAAATATTACAAACGAGAAAAAAACATTTGAAAATCCGCACATAATATCCGACCTGAAACTTTGCTTATGTATTTTTCGTAACAAGGTATAAATGTTTACTTAAAGCTGTATAATTAAAAAAGCAATTAAAATATATGCACCAAAGTATGCAACAATATTCATGAGTATACATTTTTAATGTGAAAAATCTCAGGAAGTATGCAAATGCGCTGCTACGCCCTACAGTGTAGGAATTTTATGTAGGAAAAAAAACCCCATAAAATGCGCTAAAGAGCCAAACATTGAATATTTTACAATTTGTGCTGAATTTTCACCGAGGAAAGTAAAATGAAAGACAATAAGGGACGCGAAATGTCGTGGCAAGTAAGAATCCGTACCATCATTCTCCTAGCAAGAAGAGAAAATCACGAACAAAACGGTATTTTAGATGTCTTTGTATTGAGGATGTGGCAACGTATATTTTACCACAATGTAATTTCTGAGCTGTAATTGAAAGTCGCATGGTTTGCTTACGTTCAGCTGGTTACAAAATATATTCATTCCCTACACAATCAATGACAAACAAGATTTAATGCTCAATTACGGAGATTGATGGAATATAAACCAAGGTTATCTAACTCTGCTCATTTAATTGATTCGACTGAAAGCACAAAGCTATAGGGAGGACTTTTCTGCACCGTGTAGTGTAGATAATCCAATTTTTCTCGCTTTAAGGTAACCGAGTGGAGTAGTGCATTGCCGAGGAACATCAAGCCATGGAACGATACGCTTTTTACTTTCTCTACTACGTATAGTAAGTAGGGGAAGTATTGCATTCCACCCAAAAATTCGATACCGAGATTTCACCGGAAATACATGTTTTGAGACCCCCAGAATCCAAAAAAAGCATTTTTGGAAACATGTCCGTGTGTGTGTCTGTCTGTGTGTCTGTCTGTGTGTCTGTGAACAGCATAACTCAAAAACGAAGAGTCGGATAAACACCAAACTTGGTATTTAGGTTCAGTATCTTCCAGAGATGCGACACGAAGGTTTTCAAGAAAATCCCCCCACCCCAGACTACCCTTTACATGGAACATTTTTCGAAAATTTTAATTTTCTCAAAAACGGCTCTAACGATTTTGATTAAAATATCATATGTTTAAGATATTGTCATGATAATTAAAATGTATATCTCGAATTTTCTGGGAATGTCTCCAAAAGTATTCTTCATTATGAACGACTTTTTCATAACTGGTAAACCATAAGAGATAGACAAAATTTTACTACACAAAAATGTAGATCGCGTTAAAATACACAATTTATGTCATATACATTTCTTTTGTTGAGTGAACCGTTTGCGAGATATTGCTTGTTATTCCCTTAAATTTTCCAATACTTATACTTTTTCTCAAATTCGTTATTCATTTTTTTATGTCCTGGACATGCAAAGAGAATGGAATGCGCCACATAGCAACCAGCGTTAAAATATTTGACTATCGCTTAAAAGCTACCATATTCCCCTTGCATCTACAAGAAAATTATCAATAAGATTAACATCTCGATATCTCCATTAACATGAAGCATATGGAGAATAAGCGTTTGTAAAAATAGTTCGTACAAGAGTAGAGAAAGTCATGTGAGTGTAACACATCAGATTTTTTATTATATTCTATGAGTACAAAATCATATTCTGTGTTGATTGCTTTTGTCAGCGTTAGACATTTCGCAACTTCTTCGCAACACCTTTTCAATAGTTTTGTTTTCATTCATCTTCGGAACACCATTCTGTAATGTAGTATTTCGTTTTTAAAAGTATAAGCAGTGGTAGCCATAGTGCTCGGGTCGTAGGGTTATTTTTATTATTGTAATATCCAACCGTTGGCTACAGTGACAGATTTTACGACTGTAGGTTCAGTTTTCCCAATCCAAATTTCCAAAGAATTATTCCCAAGTACCGTTTTTCCCAAGAAACTATATTACCAACCCGTATTTTCTTCTCAGGGTTCCGTGGTATGCATCTGTTTGTGTACTGCAATTGTTTGTTATCGTTTCTATGCAAATATAGTTAAATGTAAATTTCAAGTGTTTGAGAAATTGTGTATTTAAAATATGCGAAATCATTAATTCAAGTGGTAGGGGAAAGCTTTTGCACATAAATGGATTTTTATACTACAAACATTCAAAAAGGAATGGGAAGATATATTGAAACTGTAGACGCAAGAAAGAGTGCCCGGTTGGAGGTATAACCAGAAGTAATGGAAGCAACATATTGCTATTAAAAGACCCAGAAGAATCTGAGCATCTACATGCGCCAAATTTGGAAGAATTACAAGCTTTGAAAATCGTTACAAATATGAAGGAGGTGGCCAGAGACCATCCAGAGATTCTGCCAGCTCGATTATTAAGAAAGGAATTAAAAGAGGTACCTTCAGGCGTTCTGCTGCTCTACCTGGTCGACAAAATCTTAGGAAAAGCGCCTTGGGGAGATACACTATGTGATCAAAAGTATCCGGACACCCCGCTAACATACGTTTTTCATCTTAGGTGCATTGTGCTGCCACCTACTGCCTGGTACTCATATCCGCTACCTCAGTAGTCATTAGACATCGTGAAACAGCAGAATGTGACGCTCAGCGGAACTCACGGGCTTCGAACGTGGTCAGGTGATTGGGTGTCACTTGTGTCAAAAGTCTGTACGCGAGATTTCCACACTCCTAAACATCCCTACGTCCACTGTTTCTGATGTGATAGTGAAGTGGAGACGTGAAGGGACATGTACAGCACAAAAGCGTACAAGCCGACCTCGTCTGTTGACTGACAGAGACCGCCGACATTTGAAGAGGGTCGTAAAGCGTAATGGACAGACATCTATCCAGACCATCCCACAGGAATTCCAAACTGCATCAGGATCGACTCTAAGTACCATGACAGTTAGCCGTGAGGTGAGAAACCTTGGATTCCATGGTCGAGCGGCTGCTCATAAGCCACACATCACGCAGGAAAATGCCAAACGACGCCTCGCTTGTTGTAAGGAGCGTCAACATTACACGATTGAACAATGGCAAAACTTGTGTGAAGTGACGAATCACGGTACACAATGTGGCAGGGTGTGGGTATGGCGAATGCCTGGTGAAGGTCATCTGCCAGTGTGTGTAGAGCCAACAGTGAAATTCGGAGGTGGTGGTGTTATGGTGTGGTCGTGTTTTTCCTGGAGGGGGCTTGCACCCCTTGTTGTTTTGCGTGGCACGATCACAACGCAGACCTACATTGATATTTTAAGCACCTTCTTGCTTCCCACTGTTGAAGAGCAATTCGGGGATGGCGATTGCATCTTTCAAAACGATCGAGCACCTGTTCATACTGCACGGGCTGTGGCGGAGTGGTTACACGACAATAACATCCCTGTAATGGACTGGCCTACACAGAGTCCTGACTTGAATGCTATAGAACACCTTTGGATGTTTTGGAACGCCGACTTCGTGCCAGGCCTCACCGACCTACATCGATACCTCTCCTCAGTTCCGCACTCCGTAAAGAATGGGCTGCCATTCCCCAAGAAACCTTCCAACACCTGATTGAAAGTATGCCTGCGAGAGTGAACGCTGTCATCAATGCTAAGGGTGGGCCAACACCATATTGACTTCCAACATTACCGATGGAGGGCTCCACGAACTTGTACGTCATTTTCAGCCAGGTGTCCGGATACTTTTGATCACGTAGTGTACCTCGTAACCGTCGCATAATGACTGAACTTGGTGAGATACCTGACCGCTACAGGTTAAACAACAGGTTGACAACTTTTTGATTTACGATTCCTTCGAATATAGACATAATCTTGCCTGTAGAAGAATGATAGTTTCTAGTACAAGAAATACCCGCAAATATTTTTGCAGCTATTCACTATTATCGCCTCTTTTACTCAGTCTCGGTTGGTATTTGCACTTTTGGAGAGTGAGCAGGAAACAGCACACAATAATTTTCAACTTGTTTTAGAAACAGCAAGAAATTTTGGCTTTGAAATAATATTGCTAGAAATAATAATCACAGATTTTGAATTCGCAATAATTAATGCCGTAAAAGATAATTTTGGTGAAGGAATTCGGGGTTGATTTTTTTCATCTAAATTAAAATATGTTTCGGCGCATGCAGTCTGAAGGATTACAGCAACGATATGCCAGTCCTGAAGACCGTAGCTTTAAGATGGCTTCACAAATGGTGTGCACTTACTTTTGTGCCAACGGTAACCGTGACATAAGTTTGATAATTGGTTTGAAGATGCTACTGAAGAATTTCAGCCGGTAGCCGAATCTATGAATTTAATTACATCAGAGGCAGATAGGCAAGAGCTCGTCGAAGAGCTATTGCAGCTCGATTTCCTCCACAGATGTAGAATCAGTATGAACCCGTACGACAGAAATCACCAGGAACGAACAACTTATCTGAGGGGTGGTATAACCGCCTTCGAGTAGTCGTCGGGTGCCAATATCCCAGCTTTTACATATTCGTAAATAAACTTCAGAAAGAACACTTCAAACCTGAATCCATGATTAACCATTAGAAATAGGTCAAAAACGTAAAAAACAAAAAAATCTGATGTGTTACACTCACATGACTTTCTCTACTCTTGAACAAACTATTTTTACAAACGCTTATTCTCCACATGCTTCATGTTAATCGAGATGTGAATCTTATTTGCTAATTTTCTTGTAGATGCAAGGGGAATTGGTAAGCTTTAAGCGATAGTCAAATATTTTAAGAGCTGGTTGCTATGTGAAGCATTCCATTCTCTCTGCGCGTCCAGGAATTCCCATTTCAGAAAAAGTATAAGTATTGGAAAATTTAAGGGAATAACAAGCAATATCTCGAAAATGGTTCACTCAACAAACAAAATGTATATGACATAAACTGTGTATTTTTACGCGATCTACATTTTTTGTGTAGTAAAATTTTGTCTATCTCTTATGGTTTACCCGTTATGCAAAAGTCGTTTACAATGAAGAATATTTTTGGAGACACTCCCAGAAAATTCAAGCTATACATTTTATTTGTCATGAAAGTATATTAAATATATGACATTTTAATGAAAATCGTTAGAGCCATTTCCGAGAAAATTAAAATTTTCTAAAAATTTTCCACGTAAAGGGTAATCTGAGGTGGGGGGGATTTTCTTGAAAACCTTCGTGTCGCATCTCTGGAAGATACTGAACCTAAATACCAAGTTTGGTGTTTTATCCGACTGTTCGTTTCTGAGTTATGCTGTTCACAGACACACACACACACATGTTTCTAAAAATGCTTTTTTTTACTTTCAGGGGGTCTCAAAACATGTATTTCCGGTGAAATCTCGGTATTGAATTTTTGGGTGGAATACAATACTTCCCCTACTTACTCTACATAGTAGAGAAAGTAAAAAATTGGGTGTAACTCAAGACCGATATGAGAAATGCATTTTTAATTAGGTTTCAAAATATGTACAATAGAAAGATAATAACGACATCGCGACATATCTCCGAACTATTGGCCACAATATTGTCTTGTAAATTGTGAATAATTTTGGGAAATATATTCTTTGGAAATATGTGCTTTTGGGAAATTGGTCCGTTGATAAAACTGTCATTAGGAATACTGTTTATTGGGAAACGCGGATTGAGAAAAGTGTCCCCAAAGGATTTTACTGTAGGCGTATAATAATGAATAGTATTTAACAATTATCTACTGCATAAGATCAGTATTGCGAATTCATTAAGAAATAATCGCCTTCAATTATAATACAAGGCGGCCAGGTTAGCACTGAATGTTTAGCTGCCTTCCCAACAAGAGAAAAGATTCAAAAGTTTCAGACAAATTAAATTAAGCTTATTTCTGAAGCCTAATACAATTTGTAAAACAAAATAAAGACAGCTTACGTTTGTTCTGTAACTCATTATTTTATAATTTTGTTTCAAAATGCTTAGGGAACGGTTGACATATGATGATTTTCTATCCATGTACATCACAAACTCAAATTAAACGCAATATTTAATTGAATTTATACTTTGATATAAAAGTATGCATTCTCAGTTACAAAAGTAGCTTACATAAGTAAATTTTTTTATACCGAAAATTTAATTCAGGTGTTATTACATGCTGTATAAGCAACCCACTCTTTTACACACATACACAAGCACGCAGCGCGGGAACATTTGAAGAAGTTTATTACGTAATGTTTAAAACTTGAAGATGTATGCTTACGTAATTGTATTTTACGTAATTTTAATTTAGTTGCATTTAAGGAGTTCTAGCAACACGCTTTGGGCGTCGGTTTGAATTTGTTGATGACGTAATAGTTACTGTTACTACGTAATATGCTGCTACGTATGAGAAGCTGATTTCAAGATGTGTTTTTGTTATTGCACTCCAAGTTTTACACTATAATATTTAACTTTGTTATTAACACTGCTTCTATAGATTATTTATGTTTGAATTTGCCTCGGCTGCGTTAGTCTTATTTGCAGAGTCACGTGTCTTAGGCAGGGGTGTAACAAGAATGTAGACAACACAGAATTTAACTTTTTTAAAATTCACTTCTTTTATTAATTCTTGCACATTTTTATAAAGAACTACACTTTTTAAGAACTGTTAGAATCTTCAATACTTTCACTTAGTGGTATACATATTTTACGATTCACTCGTAGAGAACACATCTTATATCTGTTCACTACCAAGGCTTGCCAGCGACTGAGCAGCTTTAAACAGTTAAACCTTAAGCTTCGTTATTTCAAGTCTCCAATTGGCTAATTCTAGTCCAATAGAATATCTGCATTTTACTTAAACTTTTTCTCTGCTATTGATTGGCTAATTTTAAACTGTTACTGAATTTACCTTATCTTTGATATAATCATGTCTGGTAACTTTTCAAACTCTTAAACTCATTATTGCTACAAGGTTACCTCATTATTACCTCATTGTTAGCAACTTAAAACTTATTATTCTCACGCTCTTGCATTATTAAAGTATGTAATGTATTCACATAACATTAATAAAACATGTTTACAATAAAAATAAGCATTTGCAATGACTGATACATACAACTCAAATAATTATTACATACTTATTGTTTCAAGGCGGGCAGTTATTGAGTTTACTTTTATATAAAATACAATTGAAATTATTCAGGTATTAAAATACTGGCTCAAGTTTAGTAAATTTTGTAAATTAAATATGAAAATAATTATGCAACATTTTGTGGTAGCTAACAGAGTACTTGATCGCTAGGCTACTATTGTTTTCTCCATTACTTATTCCACCCAAAAGTTCAATATGGAAATTTCACTGGAAATACACATTTTTGATGTCCCTTGAACTACCAAAAACATTTTTAGAGAAAACGTATGCATGATACAGAGGGGGGGGGGTAAAGAGAAATGAAAAGTCGGACGAATATGCAACTTCATATGTGCCTCCATATCTTTTAAGGTGGAACACAACACTCACGAAATTACCCGCCTAAAAATACATTTTAGATGGATAGTTTTTCATTATTTTTTTCAGAAACAGCTATATTTTCATTAAAATGTTGCATTTTTTAAATAATAATACGAACAACCAAATGTGTAATCTGAAGTGAAGTGCTTTTCGTTCTGAATGAATTTTGTATAGGTTTGTATAATTAGAAAACCTATTAGAGAAGGACAAAAACTCACTTCAGGAAAAATGTAGAGTTGGTTAAAACATACAATATGTAGAATAACTCTTTTCACAGCATTAGCTGTTTTCGAAACATTCCACTTTGCGCTTTAAATGTAGGTACATTCATCTGACGGAATCTGCTTGAAAGTTTAGAATTCTTCTTTCTTCTACTCGTTACTAGGATTTAATAGCTTTTTCCTCTATACTTTTGATGTAAATATTTCGCAAGCTTTACCACCAATAGCGTGATTCCAAATCATTTTTGCAAAAAATATATCGTGAAAACGTAACGTGGATATAGGAATCAGCAATAAAATATAAGGTGTATATGTAAATTTGTATCGATAGAGAAAGTTGTGTGAGTATAATACATGATATTTTCCTATAGGAAAAACAAAACACAAATGCTGTGTTATATTCTTCATCTGCTCAGTGTGAAAGCTTCCAAGAGAAAGGAATTCGTCTGACAGCTGAGAGCTGTTTCCACTTACTCTATAAAGTTAGTTTCCAATTCTGTCATTGGCGTATAGAGACACCCTAGCAGAGGTCATCCTCCGTGGTGTAGTGGTTACCATGCTAGCCTATAGTTCCCGTGGTCCGGGGTTCAAACCGGCGTAGGGCGAAGGATTTTTTTCGGGCGTAGCATGGCTTCCTTCGGAAGGGAAGTAAAGCCGGTGGTCCCGTGTTGTAGATTTACGGCACGTAAAAGAACCTCAAGCCTGATAGAGGTCTCTGAGCAAAATTACCGGTCTTTCACACCCAATATAGAATGCAAGGACCACAGCAGTTAAAGAGCGTTCATAAATAAAACTCAATTTAACCCTAGCAGGGTTTTCTGTAATCAGGTGAATTTCTAACGTCCCTGATTCTTTAGGCTAGGCGCACGTGATGGCAGGTGATTAACTCACTGCCTATACATAGTGCCATGAGAGAGAAGCAGAACGCTGCGGTCGTAAAATTGCTGACAGTTTGCTTAAGTTATGAGGTTATTTTAAGTGCAAATAAATATTAGCAAGGACAAACGGCTTTACTCACCTTCCGAAGGAAGGCCATGCTAAGACTTTTTACATCGTAAGAGAATTCATAGGGTTTGGACCCGCGACCTCTGAAACCGAGGTATGGTAACTGCGAAACCATGGAGGACGATATTGTGGCGTATTAATAATGTGAGGGGTTACATTATTGTTCTACATTGTCATTACCAGACACATTGTTGTTTGCGTCACTCTCAGCTGGTAGCTTTACTAGCCACGAGTAGTGGGGGAATAGCGTTTGTTTCAGTTAGGATTCCGTGAGAAACGGACCGCGCGTGTAAGCCGGGCTTTGGATCGGTGGACATCTCCTTCCAACTTCCATTTTTAATAATATAGGGACCCCAAACATTTGGAAAATAAATCTAGGAACGTGCGAGTAGATTTGTGTTATGGATTTTGTACAGTGAAAAACACACGCCTTCCTCTTAACCCCCACACCACGTTTTGGTCCTCCGCAACCAAGTAAGTATACGTCCCCTCAATGTGAGTGCTGGGTAATAGACATTAATTCAATTTTTCAGGTGAACTTTTAGGCCATCTACCTAGCATGTAACATTTTTGGTGAAGATCGCCATGTTTTGGTGTGTGAGTGGTGTATGTGAAGTAATATTTGTTGATTGTGTCCACGTGGCGTGAGAAATAAAGTGTTTCATTTTGAGGTGAGTTTGTGAGATGTGAATAAAAGTGGTGTGTGTTGTGCGTTTTTTTTTAAGATTTCAGTGATTTAAAATTTTGAGGGATTGTATGCTAATTCGAGAAGTATTTTTAACACTTAAATAATTTCAGTCTAATTATATAATATGTAAATTCAATAACAGCCCGCCTTGAAGCAATATGTGTATGTAATAATTTGTAAAATGCATGTAACAGTCATTGCATATGCTTATATAATTGTAAACATGTTCAATAATTTATATGAATGTATTACGTAATTTAATAATGTAGGAGGTGTGAGTATAATAAATTAAAAGTTGCTAACAATGAGGTAACAATGAGGTAACCTTGAGGCAATAATGAATTTAAGAATGTTTAATAATGCTACCAGTCATTATTGGAGCAACAATAATGTAAATTTTAGTGACAGTTTATAAAATAGCCAAACAACAACCAGAAAAGGCTTTTGGAGTAGGATTAGCCAATCAGAAACTGAAAAGGAGAAAATTTTACAAATTTAGAGTTTAGTTGGTTGCAGACAGCGTTACTAACCAGACGCAAAAAGTGTCCTCAAGAGATTTATTACGTATTCGTGTGAGACGAAAAATAGTTTACGTGTTAAAAAGTGCAAATAATTAAAAAAAGAATCTCACAGCTCTCTATATCAGTGAAGTGTTATTTAAATAGTATCAAGTATTAATAAAAGGAGCGAAGTAAAATTATAATCTGTGTAAGCCTACATTCTTAGTCACACCACAACCCTGCTAAGAGAAACGTGTCTCTAACAATAATACTGACGCAGCCGAGGCAAACAAATATATTTAAAGAAACAGTTAAATTACAAAGTTAATTTTTTTTAAACTTGGGGCAAAGGCCACCTGAAAGTACATTTGGGACGAAGGCTACCGGAAACTGTTTACTATACGTGCGGTTGCAACTACTACAAGTTCGGCTCCCCAACAGTGCAAATATAATACAACTCCTTCAATACAAACTACTTCAAATTGACACCCAAAGCGTGGTGCAAACTCCTACAACAAAATACGTACTTCAAATCGACTTTTCCATACGTGGGGCAAATAACAACAAAAATAAATACTTTCTCAAACTTTTGCAGTGTGTTTGGCTTCGTAACGTAACCGTTACGTAGTGGATCGGCGGACATCTGCTCCCACTTTCCATTCTTAATAATGTAGGACCCTCAAACGGTTGGGAAATAAATCTGGGAATGTGTGAGTAGATTTGTGTTATGGATTTTGTGCAGTGAAAACCCACGCCTTCCTCTTAACCTCCAAACCACATTTCGGTCCTCCGCAGCCAAGTAAGTATACGTCCCCTCAATGTGCGTGCTGGGTATTAGAAATTAATCCAATTTTTCATGTGAATTTTTAGGTCATCTCCCAACATGTAACAATATTCTGCAACGAAGCATTTATTACCTAACTCGAAACGATATGTATGTATTGTTTTATTATAAACATCGAACTTTTTATGTGGATTCTATTTATCTGAGAAATGATCATTGGTAAATGATTGTAGTTGTCATATCAAGCTTCCATTTTCGTTCTCAAATATTACATTGAACTATTCATTAAGAGCTGTTGGGAATAATGTGAAGATATAGAGTACCACCAGATGCATACTGCACTTATTGAAGTGTCATGCAGTAGTTTTCTATTCACCCTGTATACAGTTACAGCAATGGGAAAGGGAGCAGGATAAGGGCTATTGGAAAGAGAATAAGTAGCCCTACGAGAAGGGTGGGAGCAGAAGAATGTGTGTTGAAGTATATGGTACAGAATGGGAGGGGGGAAAACGAACCGAAACAAGAATAAATAAAAAAGAAAGGTTTGTGAAGAGAAGGGAAAACGACTCTGGTGTACGTAGAGTAGATGCTTGTTAAAATTACAGTTTGGAACGCACGCTGTTAGTTTACGCTGAAACGGCTAGGGCAGGCGTTTTAATGCTCTCCTGTATTTGCAGCAGTAGAGGTAAAAATGTGAATATGGGCGAAGTTCTGAAATAGCTGCAGTTATTGAAAAAGGAATGCCGCATACGTACGCATAAAAAAAGAATGCAAACGCGGGGAACAATGATAATTACAGCTGCGTATTTTAAAATTTTATTTCTAGCAAAGAATTTCCCAGAAACTGGGTTTCTGTGGAGTTAATTTAATTTTAAAACGCGTAATAAAGGTCGAAGGCGGCACTGGAACATGGTAAACATTTTCGCTGTTCGTTTGATTTGTTTCTGGCCACTTTTTAAAATAAAGATAACATTTTCTGAACCTTCATAATAATATCTCACGCAAAGAAGAGATTTAGGATAGTATGTCAACATTAAAAGCAACCAGAGATATAAACCTACACTCAGAACCATCTAACGGAGTAATTTATAACTAAGTGACTGTCAAGCTTACACTATGTCAAATTATGATGATGGATCATTAGTGCTAATCGAAAGTAAGATCTGAACAATCGATTTCGATGACATACTGGACAATATTGCGCGTCTGGCTGGAATGCGACGAAGATATGACAAAGACTAGTTACGAGGGCTGTCCCAGAAGTGCCCGACCTAACAAAGAAAACACAAAATACACTTTTCCCAGCGATGTTCAATAGCTTCGATACCTTGTTTATAGTGAGAACCGTCGAGTTCAGCAAATAGCCATGAATTGCAAACTCCACCTCTTCATTGTTGGCAAATCTTTTACCACCAAGCCATTTATTCAACTTTGGAAACAGAAAATAATCAGAGGGGCCTAAGTCTTGCGAATAGGTTGCATGAGGAAGCAATTCGAAGTTTAACTCATTGATTTTGGCCATGGCGATAATGGATGTGTGAACTGGTGCATTGTCTTGATGAAACAGAACTTTCTTTTTCGCTTAATGCGGCCGTTTTTGCTTGATTTCGTCATTCAAACGCTGCAATGAGTTTGTATAATACTCGCCATTTGCTTTTCGTTTTTAAAGATAAAAGATGAAAATTATCCCACGCGCATCCCAAAAAACTGACGTCATGATCTTGTCTGCAGATGGAACTGTCCTCGCCTTCTTTGGAGCCGATTCTCCCCTTTCAATGCACTCTTTTGACTGTTCCTTTGTATCAGGTGTGAAGTGCTGGACCCATGTTTCCTCCATGGTTATGAATTGACGCAAAAACTCGGCTTTATTGCAGCGAAACATCGCCAAACACTCGACTGAAGCATCTTCACGACGCTGCTTTTGTTCCATTGTTGGTAAACGCGGCACCCATCTTGTGCACAGCTTTCTCATGTCTAAATTTTCAGTCAGTATGCAATGTACAGTAGTTTTTGAAATGCTTACGATGTCTGCTAGCTCGCGCGCTTTCAGTCGATGGTCATCCAATACCATTCTGTGGATTTTCTTCACAATTTCTGGCGTGGTCACCTCATTTGATTGACCACTGCGATGTTCGTTTCGGCAGCTCGTACGCCTCGCTTAAACTCTGCCACTCAGTATTTTACTGTTGTAAACGAAGGAGCAGACTTCTCCAGAGTAGAATCTAGCTCAGCTTTAATATAGTTGGACTAAGACCTTTCAAATGAAAGTATTGTATCACATAACGATGACCAGTTTTATCCATGTTTTCAAATTTGTTGAGAGCGTTCACTATTAATGGCTGCCAAACAATTACTACACAACGTGGCATCGTCAAAACTTAAGCTTTATAAGGGTGGTACTTTCTACCATAGTCATTTGTTTGAAACAACAACCGCTATATATGCGTCAGCTCAGGTACTTCTGGGACTACCCTCGTAGATCCCCTCTTCGCTCACAATCACCTCTATCCTCGCTTCCTAGATAACAGCTCTATGGAGTTTAGTTTCACGTAGTATATTCCGCCATTCACTTATCCAGTTAATCTGTATTGAATTGATATCTAGCCTGTAGAATGTGATTTTTCGGGTTAGAAGTAGCGGAGGGGCGTCCAGTAATTGGAGCACAGCAACGCAGTAGGCTATAGTAGGCCCTTTGTGCTTCGAACGTGACCCCTGAGAGGTAGGGATGAAGGGGAGACCCGAAGGGCCATCAAGTACGCCAGAGTTGCTTGAGAGATGGGGAGAAAGAAGCATCGCCGCCTCGATGACAAGACGCCGGAAGGATCCTCCGCAACTGCCCCGGTAACCACCGAGGAATCGACTGCACCATCAACGACACAAGCCTGCTCTCCCTCTCCGCCACCGCTGAAATGCCGGCAGTTTCGCCGGCAGCAGCCGTCAAGGCCGCCACACCCCGCCGGTGTCCGGGCCGTCCTTCGCCACGGTCGCCGCTACGCCACATGCGCAACTGGAACCAGCACAACTCATCAGCATCACGCACTACTCAGTACACCGGACTCCGCCGACAACACAGTCTCCTCCACGAGGAGATTGCATCACACAGCACCTCCAGACGCAGTCATCATCACAGACGTCGATTGCACCATCGCCGCACATCGCTCATCCAACATGATGTAGCGTTGTGGTCTACGGGGTACCCCGGGATCTACCAACCCGATTCATACTCAGCGCCGCTCGACAGCACTGGCCTTCTGCCTTGAAGGCCAGCTGCATCACCTCGTCCAGGGGCATTACAACACTCGTCCGCCTGGTTATGGCTGATTCGGCCGACTGCGAAGCTGCCTTGAGGATGGGCCTGCCCTTATTAGGGCGGGTTTTCCGAATCGAGGTCAGCCGAGCAGGAAGTCATCAGCCCTGCCGCCGATGCTGCCAATTTGGACACGATGCTGACCACTGCACAGCTCCTCCACGATGCCACTACTGTGGCTCGAGCAACCTCACAGCTGACTGCAGACTGCACGATCTCCGCCGCCGACGAAGGTACTGTGCCACCTGTAATGGCCTCAGCCACTATACAGGTCAGGCACAGTGCCCTCTGTATCCACGCCGAACCAGAACTGCGCCACAGCCTCCATCAGCCGCACCAGCGCACTCTCAGGCTCTGCCCTCTACAGGGCAACCACCACAGCAGCCACCTCCATCCAGAGTTAACTCTACAGCGCCTTCAAACACTCACCAGGAACTACGCTCTGAGATCCCCAACTTAGACGGTCCGCTTGGCAATATGGCCGAGGACATTCGACGCATCACAGCTAACACTGAAGAACAAGCCGAAGCCCGTCTCCGCCGGAACAACCAACTGGAAGCCACACTACAAGACCTGCACACACTAGCAACTCGAAATACCGCCAAGCTGAATCAACTACACACGCTCCTCCAATCTCTGGAGAAGCGTGTAACAGAATTACATAACATCCTCAGCCACCAGACTTCCACCACCACAACACCGCAGCAGTCTTCGCCACCATGTAAAAACTCCGCAGACAACTCTCCAATGGATGCTACGCCGCTCTCTCCTCGGAGTGAACGGGCCCGTCGCAACCTGCGCTTCTTCGAGGACTACACTCGGCTTCACAAGGGCGAATACACACACAACGTACTTAATGAGGCACTTGCAAGATTCAGGAGCCAACAAACACCATCGACTTCACCAGAAAGAACTTCTTAGACCTCCAAGAATACAACCACCTACAAGAATGCTGCACGCTAAAGCGACATTAATCCATCATCACCTAAAATTCCTAACATCCTCACCTTGATTTCGCTGCGGGGGCAGACTGGGCCTTGGTCAAGTCTGCCTCCCGGCAATAACTCCTCACTCCCCTGGAGACCGCACTGCGGCCCAATTTCAACCTTCACCATGGAATGCGCGGGTGCTTTAGGCGGTACCGCAGCAAACCTTTTCCTTCCATCCGGTGGAGGAGTTTTTAGTGGGTATGCCATTAACTGGTGAGTCCCACACTCTCAGTCCCGACTCCCATCGGGACTGAGGTCAGTGATTAAATCTTTTTCTCCTCCACTCGAAAATAAAATACGCCAGAAAGAACACGGACCATAAGGATTCCAACACGACACCATCCAGCTAGCCCTCCTTAGCCGTCCGCAAGCTGGGGGACCCGGAAGTAGACGAGACACTCACAGGAAGGAAGGGGGGCCCAGCAATCCCACCAAGCGTCAGAGAGAAATCTTTCCATTACACAAATTCCACCGTCCTGCCGCAACACGCCAACCACCGTTACCTGGTCCTACAACCCTGAAAAAGATGAGGTGAAACAGAGAAAAGGGAAAACACTCCAGCATTCGCCTACCAACCCGGAGAAACCACGAGAAAACCTATGGTCAGAGTGGCCGGCCCGACGGGAATCGATCCCGGAACCTCCTGAATGCGACGTTACTGCGGAGTCGTCTCGCTCGCTGAATTATCGCGTAGATTTCCTGTCTCCTAGTGGGACCAATTGTTTTATGTTAGTCATTTTATAGATGATTCCCTTCTACATTTGTTAAGGCAGAAGTTGACATATATAATGAAGTATTTGTTACACATTCGAAAGTCTTCTTTGTCTGCAGTTTACAAATCCATGTACACCTTTTAATAAACACAGGAGCCGAGGCCCTTCTCTTATTGATTTTGCAAAGCATGTGATAATTATCATCATTAGGATTCAGCTTAAAACTTGCTTCTAACAATGT
The DNA here is from genome assembly GCA_030765065.1 of Deroplatys truncata. Lineage (NCBI taxonomy): Eukaryota > Metazoa > Arthropoda > Insecta > Mantodea > Mantidae > Deroplatys > Deroplatys truncata. Next base: position 139,402,659 of record CM060988.1, read on the forward strand.
GCACACTATTTTTTTAATAAAAATTAATGGTACATAGTCCCTAAATAAGGTACAAATACCCAGTAAACAACATTACAGGAAAGTACTACTTACAGTGAAGTGAGGGATTTGAGGCCCAGGAAAGCATCAGCTGCAATCTTTGTGATCTGGTTCTTGCTCAGGTCTCTGCAACAAAACACACCAGATTTATTGTTACATCACCTATGTTTGCAAAACTCTGCTGTAGGTTATGAGATAAAAATAGCCAACTGCTGTACTTTTTAAATACAGGAAAGAGCTGAAAAAGTGTGTGTGACTGCTCTTCAGAGTTTCTACTTGGCTTAGAATGCAATAAAATGCTAAAAGTACTCCATTTTTACTGATTATCCTTAATTTGGAAGAGATAAACATGCATCTCACCAGCTGCACAAATCTGTAAGTTTGGACGGTGTATAGTATTGATGGTGTGTATGAACGGGATACTCAAAGTTGAAGGGCAGGAAACTTTCTAGGAACATTCTTGGTTAGCAGATGTTTTAAGGAGTACTCGCTAAAATTGCTAGTTGTAAAAAAGAATAAACACGAGAAGTTTTAATTTGGTTAGCTTACTTTGCATTTTCCCTTTTTCTCGACATGGTGTTTATTGACCCACTTCACGTTTATGGTGGAAAGTTAAATTCCTGCATTCAGTGCTGGGAACTTAACTTAACCTACCTGGACTATTTTACTGTACGTATAATCATGAACTGTAGTGAACCCTTTAACATTTTATATTCTTATTATTGTAGATATGGAGTATAATCATATTTAATAGTTGAACTTTCCATTTAAATCTTACCTGGGTCTTTACTTCCTTTTCATTTGTTTATATTTGCTTGCGATTCAATTCATGCAGCAGTTAAGTATGAGCTGTAAGTTGTTGATTTTTTTAAAGGCGTGGGTGATCGATCGCCAGTTCACCAACAAGGTTAATATTGACCATGCTACCGGAACCAATGTTTAACAGCTGGCAGTTATTAATTTTATTTTCGCGTTAGTACAGCTTGTATTCACTATCGTCGAAAAAAAATAGTATGTGATACACTTTTAATTTCGAAAAAGATGGATCAAAGAATTTGCATTAAATTTTGCATGAAAACCGGAATAAAGTGTAGCACCACATTCGAAATGTTGACTGTGGCTTTTGACGAATCTACTATGAGTAAGACAAGAGTTTACGAGTGGTATAAACGTTTCAAAGAGGGTCGAGAAGACGTTGAAGATACGAGACCGCCCTGGACGCCCTAACACATCAATTACTGACGACAATGTGGAAGAATTAAAGAAAATAGTTCTGTGAAAATCGCCGAACCACCATCCTTTGGCTCATGTCAAGCAATTTTTTTCGGATGTTTTGGGCATGAAACGTGTAGCAGCAAAGCTTGTTCCGAAATTGTTGAATTTCGACCAAAAACAACGTCGCGTAGACATCGCTCAGGAATCGCTGAATGAAGTCGAAAACGATCCAGAACTTCTAAACAAGGTTATAACGTGACAAAACATGGGCATATGGGTATGACGTCGAAACTAAAGCCCTATTGTCCCAATGGAAGCTGCCTAAAGAGCCAAGACTGAAACAAATTCGACAAGTTTGATCACATGTGAACGTTCTTCCCATTGTTTTCCCCGATTACAATGGGATAGTGCATCAGGAGTTCCTGCCTTATGGCTGTACGGTCAATAAGGAATACTACCTGGAAGTGATGCGCCGTTTGCGTGAAGCAATCCGAAGAAAACGACCAGAATTGTTGCAAAACCACTCGTGGAATTTGCATCACGATAATGCACCTGCTCACACTTGAATGCTTGTTCGTGACTTTTTGGCAAAAAACAAATCCGTTATGTTGCCTCAGCCACCGTATTCGCCGGACGTGGCCCCCTGTGACTTCTTTCTATTCCCAAGACTGAAGAGAACCATGAAAGGACGACGTTTTGCCACCATTGATGAGATAAGAACAGAATCGCTGAAGGAGATGAACATCATAACCAAAAGTGAGTTCCAGAAGTGCTTCCAAGATTGGAAAAAGCGCTGGCACAGTGTGTTATATCTGAGGGGGATTACTTTGAAGGGGACAAAGTTGATGTTAGTAAAACAAAAATTTCCGTTACTTTTTGATCACACCTCGTACGTTGAATGCATCGTATTTTGAAGTCCTTTCTCTTCTCCAATGATACACCTACCATACTTTATGACGGTTTACTATAACAGCACATTTTACTCATGTTGGAAACTCAACATTGCTATTTGTGAGCTTATAAAGCTACTCAAAAGATTTGCTACCCCTGTGACCAAGAATATCTGAAATGAAGCAAGGTGACACCACAAACAAACACCAACTTTCCAACCGCTATCACGGCTCGTTCATGATGATAGTCCCTAAGGCTTTCATTAGAAAGCTGTCAGTATAATCATATCGGTATTATGCAGGCCAAAGGAAGGTATTTTTATAGGTCCACACGTAAAAGGCCGGTGTTAGATGAAAGTTCCCTATATAGGTTGAATGGTATTGAAAGCGAAAAGCGAACTGCTTTCAAAAGTGCGCTTCCTAAGAAATAATAGGGTGCCATTAAGTTACGTCTATTGAAAACACGCTGGAGAGATTCAAATCCCGAGATGCTAAACGAGGTTAAAATTACACTCTCTGAATTTTCGGTTGGATTTTTTTCGAGGAAATCTTAGTGCAATAAGCCATAGCGTGGTGAACGTTTCCAGCCTACAAGGTTTGCTGGAACTTAGCGCAATGGGAGAAAACATTGGATGCTACACAGTAATATTTCAGACTGCACAGCTTTGCCATAAAAATTAAAGGCGTTAGAAGCTTTTCCCTAAACGTGAATTGTTAATTGTGGCAACCTACTAATTGTTACGTAAATGGTTCTAGTATTTGACATAGAACTTGCTTTATTTCAACAATTTTCTGTATTAAATTCAACAACAATGCATTCACATTGCTACAAGTTCTATGAATGTTGCGGAAAAATGGTATGTAATAATTAAAAATCTGATGTTATCATTCAAATAAATTTCTATACTATCTATCATTTATTAGTGGGCACACAAATTACTCTTACAAAGGTTTATTTTCCTGTTTACTACATTTTAATCCAAATAAACCTTTGCGGAAATAGCTATGTTTCACATTTTGTTATAGATACAAAGGGAAATGTGATAGTCAATGTTTATGAACTTGACGCTTAATGCTGGCCTTAAAATTCCATACTGTTTCCATGCAATAGCGAGAAACAAGTGAATGTTGACAGGGTTTTAAAGAATAACCAAGCAGTAGACAATTCGAACCATTAATAACGGAGATTTCGGAAGTGGCTTATGCCACAAAAAAGTTAGTTTAAATAAATTGTGTTTTAAAGAGATCTACATTTTTTATGTAGTACGTTTTCGTCTGTCGCTTAACGTTTACCAGTTATACAAGATTGTACAAAATTACTTCAGAATGAAGAGGACTTTACAGGCTGTCCCCAGAAAATCCATTATGTGCATTTCATTTGTCATGTAAATATCTCTAATATTTTAATCAAAATCGTTAGCCACTTTTAGAAAATAAAAGTTTTAGAAAAATATTTCATGTAAAGGGTCGTTTGGGGTGGGGCGATTTTATTGTGAATCTTTGTGTCGCACCTTTGAAAGGTACTGAACCTAAATACCAATTTTGGTATTTATCCGACTTTTCACTTTTGAGTTATTCTGTTTTCTGTTCACAGGCATAGACGCACGCACGCACGCACACACACATACACACAGACCTTTTTTATAGATTTTTTTTGGATTCAGGAGCCTCAAAACATGCATTTACGTTGAAATCTCGGTATCGAAATTTTGGGTGGAATAAAATACCTTCTCTACCTACTGTGTACGTGGTAGAGAAAGAAAGAAATAAGCTTAGGTTGGGTTCAGCATTCTAAAAACTATAAAGGCTAGAAATATGTTTTTACTTTCACTAGTGCTTACTTATAACACATTACTTATTCATTATATATACTAATGCTTATTCTCAATAAATGGAGGAAATACTGGATTCCACCCAAAATTTACATATCGAGATTTCCCGGAAATATGTTTTGAGGCACCCTGAATAAAAAGAAAAGCATTTTTTTAGAAAAACGTCCGTGTGTGTTAGTGTCTGTGTGCGTGTTCAACATAACTCATAAATTAGTCAGATAAATGCCAAAGTTCGGTATATTCTAAAGATACGATACGAAGATTTTCAAGAAAATCCACCGTCCCAAGCTAACATTTACGTGGAGCACGTTTCTAAATTTTTTACTTTTTCAGAAAAATGGCCCTTCACGATTTTAAATCATTCATCATATATTTAAGATACTTGCATTAAATAAAATGTATAATTTGAATTTTCTGAGAATACCCTGTGAAGCCCTCTTCATTCAAAACCAATTTTGTATAACTTTGTTAAGTGGTAACCTTACGAATGACAAAAACGTACTTCATAAAAACGCGAACCCTTTAAAACACACAATTTCTTTCAAATAAATTGTCTATCGCATCAGCCATTTCCAAGATATTTGTTATTATTTGCTTGAAATTTTCAATACTTCGCAATGTCACGAAAAGAGTATAGATTTAAGGAAGAATATAGCGACCCGCTTTTAAGCACCTGACTGTCGATTCTATTTCCTATATCCTCTTTGTATCTACAAGGAAATGTGTAATGTATTTCAACAAACGTTTATCTGGATTAATATAAAGTAGGTAATAAATAAGCCTTCGTAAAAATAGTGTGTAGAAGTTAAATAAAAATAAATGATACTGGGAAGAGAAAGCCATGCAAATTTAACACATGAGATTAGTTAAAAGTAGTTTCTATAGCCATAAAATTTGTAGGTTTGTATTATCGAGCAAATAAATATATTTCTATGTGTCGTAAAGAAGCGAAACATTTATTATTCCATACTGAGAATAAATATGACAGAACTTTCTCCGTGACAAAACGGGAGAAAAGTACAAAAAAGGGAGGTTTCTAACATCATTGGAATGCCTAAAGTCTTTAAACACCTATTTTGAGTAATCAATAGGAAAAACTTGATTTAAGTCCAAAAATTTCAGTTTTAAAACAGCAAAAAAGAGAACGGCATGCATCAGTCCGATTCATTTCAACTTCATTTTGGCGTGACATAGATGACATCTATTTTTGTCAACATCTAATACTTCTCATAAAACTATGTCAGGTATCAACACTTTGACTACCCCTGTTTACTCAAGGCAGCCACCACAATCACGTTTTTTGAATTTAGTAACATTTATACTGCCACTGTGCCTCATATAATCATCCTGTGATGAACAAACAGTTGGGTCAGAGTTCAGTGAAACCTTATGAGGCCAGGTTATTTATTTTCCAACAAATAAGCAGCTGTCAGATACAAATATCATGCAGGTAATATGCACCCTCGAGAACACTATAATAACAATTTGACCAGCAGTAGTATTTAACTGCTGAGAACATGAAACTGACCTGAAATTTACAATGGGGTTACAATTTACACCGAGGGTAATTTACCTTTGTACAAGGCAAACAATTCTACGATTTGACAAGAGAAAGGCTACGGGAAATAGCCTCTTATTTATTTCCCCCTTTTTCCCCTTATACAACATTAAATTTCTTTACAGTCGGATAATTAGTCACAGGTAACCGAGCGGGATAGCTCAGGCGGTAACGTCTGTAGCCCGCATTTGGGAGGTTGTGGCTTCGATACCTGCGGTGAACTTTCTGATCCATGGGTATTTTTCTGGGGTTTCTCCCGGGACGCTAGGCGAATGCTGGGATAGTTTATTACATCCTCCAAATTTCCTGTCCCTCCATTTTACCAGCATTCTCATTTCATTTCATTCATCTGCTTGGTATGTTTCAGGGTTGAAAGTATTGGTTGTATGGCAAGAGGAAAGGATGCTCTAATTAATACTTGGACCCCGGAATGGGGACAGTCTCCGAGTCCCGGGTCCCCCAGAGGATGCGCAAGCCCGAAGGGAGGAAGGGAGCCGATTGCACCAGCTGCCATCAGAGTAGTTTCAATCTGTAAAAGGTAGGGACCCTGCCCTCTGCCCTGTCGTGCCTCCTATCACTTCACCTCTCCCTCCCGGGGGTACCCCGTCAGGGATTTCAGGCACAAAAATCTTGTAGATTGAGATTTCGAATACTGCCCACGCACTTTCCAATTTTTTGAACAAAGGATCAGTGGTAGTTAAAGTGCCTGCTTACGGTAGATATCTAACACATTAGAAGTATGTATAAAGCTTTTGTTGTGTAGCGTAATAACAAAACGTATAGTCGGAACTTATGCAATAATATCCTACAATACACTAGACATTTTGTTAATGTATTGGCTTCATGTGTTATTTTAGTTTTCTTATATACATAAAATTAAATGACAATAGTAAAAATGTATCTATAAAGATTGATTCTTTTTAGAGGAACAAAAATATAAAATAAACATTTCCATTTCAAAAGATTAAATTGACGTTCGAAATAGAATACAAACCCTACAAACTGCTTTCTCTTTTAATGCTAATTAACGTTTGTTTGGCTTTCTTTCGCCAGTGTTTCAATGTTACTTTCCATTTACCTAAGGTAGGGGTAGTATTGAATAAGATAGAAATGAGGTAGAGAAATTTCTCCAGAAATGCACGTTTGGAGGGTTCTTGAATTAAAAGAAGGCGTTTTTGTGTGTCTTATGTGTGTCTTTAATAGCTGCTTGTGCTAATAATAATAATAATAATAATAATAATAATAATAATGTGCAGTCATTGCTGATAACTAAAAAAAAATTGTCTGAGATATAAGCATTAATGTCTCCGTAACTGATTTTCACATAATCCGTAGATAGACCTAGTTTGAAAAAAATTTAGGTGGATATTTATTGTGATTAAAGTTTGCTTTTTATGTAGGTAACACATAGGATGCCTGTAAATCGGCAGGTTAACAAAGTATGTCTGACAGACGATGATTTTCATTTCTTAAAGTAGAGGGAATAATACATTCGACCCGAAAATTTTATATCTTGATTTCACAAGGAAATATGCGCATTGAGATCTCTGGACCCCATCCACCAAAGCATTTCTAGAAAATGCTGCATACCATGTGCCATGTTCCCATCCCCCTACAGGACATATGTTCAGACAGAGTGTCAACAGTGTTACACTCACGGATATTAATTTCTACGATTGACAAGGGAGGTGACTAATTCGAGTTACATCTGTCGTTGGTGGCTGCATGATGGTGTATCCTGTCACCTCTCCTCCTTCGAGCCGGACCATGGGCTGAAGACAAGAAGAGAAGAGCAGAGAGTCTTTCACCGGACACACGAAAAAGAACAATCCTGCAGGGTTAAGGCAAGCCTAGGGCCGCTATAACTATCGAGCGTCCAACTTGGTAAAAATTCTACTATCATCTGTTTGGTTTTAATTCAGAATTTCATATACGAGGTACGTCCAGAAAGTAAGTTCCGTTTCAATTTCTCTCCGCTGCAGCGTTGCGATCGCAGTTCCGCACGTGCGCGGTAGACGCTCTGTATCAAGGAGAAGAAACGTGCGCCATTTTAAGATCGCTGTCAGCCACGTACGCTTTGTTGTGCTTGTTTACAATGTCGGTGTTGATTGAAAAACCCGCCACTGGTGAAATCAGATCTGTGATTCGTTTTCTGAATGCTAGGCAAGTGAAACCAACTGAAATTTATCGGCAAATTTGCGAAGTTTACGGACAAAATGCGATGATGATTCAATGGTCAGAAGATGGATCCGACAGTTCAATGAAGGACGTAGTAAAGTGCACGATGAAGAACGAAGTGGGCGTCCATCTTTGGTTACAGAAGAACTGGTTCGCGCGATTGATGACAAGATCCAGGAAAACCGCAAGTTTATAATTAGTGTTCTCGCTATGGAATTTCCCCAAATCTCACGATCACTAATTCATGAAATTGTTACCAAAAAACTGAAATTTCTTAAACCAAAGATTCTTACTGAGCAACACAAAACAAACCGGATGGGTAGTGCACTTCAGTTTTTGACCCGTTATGATGAAGGCGAAGAATTTCTGACACAGATAGTCACAGGAGATGAAACTTGGGTTTCTTACGACACCCCTGAAAGTAAGCGGCAATCAATGGAATGGAGGTACACTTCATCCCCAGCAAAGGTTAAGCCGAAACAAATCTTGACACCTCGAAAAATGATGTGCACAGTGTTCTGGGACTGGAAAGGCATCTTACTCATTGATTTCTTACCGCGTGGTCAAACAATCAAAGCAGATGTTTATTGCGAGACACTTAGGAAATTGCGCCGCGCAATACAGAATAAGCGCCGAGGATTGCTGTCAAAGGGTGTTGTTTTTCTTCACGACAACGCACGACCACACACTGCAAATGTGACGCAAAACCTCCTACAGGGATTTGGCTGGGACGTGTTTGACCATCCTCCGTACAGCCCTGACCTCGCTCCTAGCGACTTTCATCTGTTCTTACATCTCAAGTCTTTCCTTGGAGGTCAACACTTCAACAATGACGAAGAGCTGAAAGAAAATGTTTCCAACTGGTTGAAGACACAGGCGGCAAACTTCTATGAAGAAGGTATACAAAAACTTGTGCCATGCTATGACAAATGCCTGCAAAATTTCGGCAGTTATGTGGAAAAGTAGTTTAAGAGTTGTAGAATTTTATGCAATAAATAATTTTTCTGTATCTGTACACAATTTAATTTTATTACCAAATGGAACTTACATTCTGGACGTACCTCGTATAAGACTGGACTCTTGTTTATCCTGGTTTTTCATAAATCGGAACAATCCTGCAGGGTTAAGGCAAGCCTAGGGACGCTGTAACTATCGAGCGTCCAACTTGGTAAAATTTCTACTATCATCTGTTTGGTTGTAATTCAGAATTTCATATATAAGACTGGGCTCTTGTTTATCCTGGTTTTTCATAAATCGAAACTTAAAAGGAGTTAGGTCTTTATAGTTTGTGTAAAAGAATTTGTAAAGAATTAACTGCTCGAAAGAAATAGTGCCATTCGCGTGAGGAAGAAGGAACATTGTAGTTCCTTAAGGGTTCTTATGCCTTTTGAGGATTCTATTCTCTTAATGTTTCTTTTATGCCAAAAGGGAATTAATAATGAAACAAAATAATATACCTTACGGTTTACCAGTTATGTAAAAGCCATCTATAGAGAAGAGCACTTTTGGGGACATCCCCAGAATATTCAAGATATACATTTTATGTGTAATGAAAATATCTTAAATATATTTTAATCAAACTCATTAGAGTAATTTTTGAGAAAATTAAAATGTTCGAAATATGTTCCATGTAAAGGGCAGTCTGGGGTGGGGGATTTTCTTGAAAATCTTCGTGTTGCATCCTTGAAAGATAGTAAACTCAAGTACCAAGTATCCGATTTTTCGTTTTTGAGTTATGCTGTTCAAAGACTGATAGACAGACACACACGGAAATGTTTCCAAAAATGCTTTATTTGAATTCAGGGCACCTCAAAACATGTATTTCCGGTGAAATCTCGGTTCGAATTTTTGGGTGGAACACTAATTCTGGAATTACTATACGTAGTAGGGAAAATGAAAACCTATATCTCAACAAACAACAGTTCTTGAGATTTTGTTTACTAGTAAGAAAGCATTAATAATTAATTTGTAAAAATTCAACATAATGTAATAAATTCGATATCAATTATTTTCATATCGAAAAATTGGAAAACAAAAAAACTGTAAAAATATGAGTCTCACCACAATAGCAATAAAAGAAGATTTGAAAAGAAGAATGCATTCATTTTTATTAAGTATAATTAGAGCCCTAGGAATAATTAACGTTCCCAAACGCTACAATATTTCCAAAACATGTTTAGATATTTCCAGTGTAGATTGAGGCAGTATTTTTAACACTTAAATGATAACAGTCTAATTATATAGTACAAAATATAATTACAGCCCGCCTTAAAGCAATATGTGTATAATATAATATATAAAGTATACATTACAGTTATTGTATTATTTTTATTTTATCATGCACATGTATAAAATGTTATGTGAATGTATTACGTAGTTTAACAATGTAGGAGCTGTGAGAATAGAAGCAAGCTGCTTTTCGTAGCAAACAAAATTACAAAGTAGAAGCCAAAAGATGCTAATAATAAGGTAACCTTGAGACAACAATAAATTAGAAAGATTAAAAAGGCTACTAATAGTTCTTGGAACAATAATAATGTAATATTTAAAACAGTTGATAAATGGTCACGTGGATGTGGAAAGAAAAGATAAGGTAAAAATAAAGTGTTCTATTGGAGTAGACTTGGCCAATCAAAAACTAGAAAAGCTAAAGTTAAATAAAGGTATTCTATTGGAGTAGGATTAGCCAATCAGGAACTAGAAATAGAGAAAATGTACAAATTCAAACGGTAGACGCTTGTAGATAGCGTACACAAGCAGTTCGGTTCGGTACGGGTTCAGTGACTGTATGTGAGACATGAAAATTCATTGCAGTGAGGATAATATATATATATATATATGTATATCTGTTAAAAGTGTAATTAACAATAATATCACAGCTCTATAGTAGGATACATAGTGAAGTGTTATTTAACCGTGTGAAGGATTGATAAAAAAAAGTCAAATACAATTATAATTTGTGTTAACTTTATTCTTTAGCTGTACCAGCCCTGTTAAGAGGTACTTGCTCCACAACATACTAATAACGCAGCCTAGGCATGAATAATAAATAAGTAAACATTAAAAATAGTTATTACAAATAAAATAAATACACGACACAGCTGCAACAGTTGATTAGTAAACGTGGGGCCAAGGCCACCGGAAAGTTTGTATCCAAGGCGTAGGGCGAAAACTCCTAGAAACATATATCCCGCAAGTTTGGCATCCATAACGTGGTGCAAGAAAAATACATCCGCAAGTTTGGCATCCCGAACGTGGGGCTTTAACACCGTCAAGTTTGGTATCCATACGTGGGTCCATAACTTGAACCTAACTGCTTAAGAATTCCTACTCCTGCTGATGAAGATGTTGATGGTGATGACTATACACTGCTGTTCATAGAAACTAAGGAATCATTCAGTTCAAAAGCTTCCTACTGACTCAACAAGGTAGAGAGTTATGCCGCCACTGCTAGACGTACCTTTCCCCTCACGCCCAACATCGGCCAGAAGCAATTATAATTTATAAGCAGTAAGCAGACTAAGGGAAGGTAATATTTCGATAGGGTAGCTGTCTACAACCCTTATGCTGCCGCCCACCCTCCACGTCTTGGGACTCCAAACCCTCCAGTCTCATTCCCTTTCCTGCCCATGGAGAAATTACGTCGGCGGCCTGTCACTTCGTATTTGTACCGCTAGAAGGGCGACGATCGTGGCAATGACGTATGTGCAGATTACACGTGAGTAGATCTTAGTTCAATATGATCAGGGACTGCAGATTTGCATGTTTTATTTAGTCTAACATGTTTAAAAGCCATGAGATATTAATAGCTTGGGGGAAAATTACGAACTCGCCGAGAAAGGGGTAAGAATACAGATTTTAATCGATTAACTATTTCGTTGTTCAGGGTTTGTCAGTTTTCAACTATCACTAATAAACATTGACATAGATATTGATCGAATACCCTACGTGATTAATTTTGATGTGAATTGAAGACTTCAAGGGAGAAGCAAGATAATAAAAAACAAATGTTTAACAGTAGGAGGATTTATGCAACAATTTTGTCGTTTTCCAACACAAACAAACTTTAATGGTTTATAAAACGTACCTTAATCTTAAGTAAAGTTAACCCCCAAAACTTCTTTAGCGTTTACAATATTCACAGTCATCTTTAAAACTCTGATTTATAATGTATTCAAGTTTTAATTGCTTTGATATGCGAAATTGTAAAGCCGTTGTTGCAACAACTGCATTTCTGGTCTTTCGGTTATTTCGTATTTTGTTTCATTACTACATTTATTTATTAAATTATTAATCATTAAATTACTTGATTTGTTACTTCATGCTTATTGTCGTTATACGTTTAAGTTAAAATGAAGAAGAATAATGTATACTACAATGAGACAGAACGATTTCAAAGGTAAGTAAACTAAACATTTTATTTCTATCGTAGGCTAGTTGTCACAACTGGAAGCGAATGCAGTATATTAAAATGCCATTTTAGGTATCAAAATTTATGAATTTTCTTTGAAAACTCAATTATCTGTTGCTTTTTGCTGCTGCTCGGTGAGAAATATGTTGTTGGTGTGGGTGTAGCTAGTCTCCCTGAGGTGCTTTGTCTCAGCTGTGGATTTGGATGGGGTGGACCCACGTTAATAAAGCGGTGAAACGGCATGCTGGGTGATGGTGACGATAATAATGATGATTATGATAATGGGATACGGTGCGAGATCTGTTTTGTCAACGTTTGAAACACATTACAGTACTCAACTTAAAAGCTATTTTACATATTTAACTTGAAAAAGGTTTTTCCAAGATTAGTTTTCCAAGCTAGTCTCCCTTTTCTTCGAGAATAATAAAAGTTATGTTAATGAAATTTTGATGGCTTCTGCATAATTTCGTGCAACAGAATTTGGTAGGGTCGCTCATTCTACTTTCTGAAGTCTATCTCCCATTAAATGATTTAAAAAAGTATTTTTGTAACCAGCAAAACTACATAAATTATGTATAAACTGAAACAGGAAATTCCAAAGCTAATATAGGCACAATAAAATTAAAAATAAGAATTAAATATATTTTTTACTCCGTTCGGAGTTGCTATGTCCGATTTTTTAGGGACGCCTTCCTGTAAATACTTATGCTATTCGAGTGAAAATAACCGTGACCGGAGGGTTTAGCAGCAATTTGTAACTTTCCCGAGATTTCCCGTATCGTGCTCCGTGGTGTTGTGGTTAACATGCTAGCCTCTAGTTCCCAAAGTTGCGGGTTCAAACCCGGCGGAGGGCGATGGATTTTTTCGGGCGTAAAAATCCTTAGCATGGCTTCCTTCGGAAGGAAAGTAAAGCCGGTGGTTCCGGTCATAGACTTACGGTACTGAAAGGAACCTCAAGCCTGATAAAGAGGCCTCTGAGCAAAATTACCGGTCTTTCACGCTAAGGACTATACAGTTAAAGAGTTTCTATGAAACTTTTTTTTTGATTTCACGATTCCTTTCTCCCCAAATTTTCTGAAAATGTTGTTACAAATTTTGGTGCATATTGATTAGTCAGTTTTTAAACTATACACTTTAATATTTAAGCTGTTTTATTAAAAATACACGTGCGATTTCAGGCGTGTATTTTCAGTTAATGAATTTTGCTTATAACATTTATTTTTTCAGCTGTCAGCGTAAAATTTGAAAATACTTTCCCCAATACATGCTATGTAGAGTACCATCACGCTCAACAAGGTTTGATAAGCATATCAGTTTTGGCAATATAAAACAGACAATTGAACAAAACTTTCGAAAATTTCAGGTGTAGGAAAACTTACAGATCAATGCCTTTAAGAGTCAGATTCTATAAAGCAAATGTTACAGTGATCATTCTGTAAAGAAATTCTTAGCTCCTGATTGCAGCAGTAAAAGAGGTTACTCCAAAAGTAATGCGACTAGTAAGAAAAGGTTTGATTATGGAAAGAGTTTTTAATACTCTTAGAGGATCTCAACTTAGGTCAAGAGTATTTATTAAAATACTGTTTAATGTATCAAGAATCATCCTTAGCCAAGGAATGGATAAGAAGTTAAAGAAATAATTTGGGGAACATGGCTTAGGGAATGTTTAGAGGAAAATAAAAACAAATTAAAGGGTTATAGGAGGAGGATATAGTTACAAAATTGCTACAAAAATTGTTTAGTAATTTAACAGAGAAGAGATCACTGGTATTTTAGGTTAAGCTACATACCAGATTAAAAAATTTCCCGGAATTTATTAATAGCACAGAAGGAAGTTACCTTAAGCAAATTACACAACATTTCCTTCAAAATAGTTTCCTTCTTCAGCGACACACTTCTGCCACCGCGTGTGAAGAGGCTTAAATTAAATTAAATTGAGTTTTATTTAAGGACGCTCTTCAACTACTATGGTCCTTAGCATCCCATTCTATATTGGGCGTGAAAGACCGGTAATTTTGCTCAGAGCCCTCTTTATCAGGCTTGAGGTTCTTTTACATGCCGTAAATCTACGACACGGGATCACTGGCTTTGCTTCCCTTCCGAAGGAAGTCATGCTAAGGATTTTTACGCCCGAAAAAATCCATCGGCCTCCACCGGGTTGTGAAGAGACTGGAAGCACTCCTGGAAGACATTTTCAAATACCTGTCGTAGTGCTCTTGTGGCATGTGCAATAATTTCTTCAGCGTCGAAAATGTCGCCCCTTCAGATGAGATTTCAGGGTTTTGTTTTGTTTCATTGCTGCTTTACAATAAGTTGCTTCTAGCATTCTCAGTGTCTCTGAGAGAGTTTTGTGTAACAGAACACAAAACTTTGAGCCTTGCGCTATTGCCGAAATTATGAAATGCGATAAACGAATATGCACAAGCAGTAAAAACTAGCTGCCACGCAAAGACAACAATCATTATGTGAGAATTCAAATGAAGTATTGTCATGGACCTTACTAACACCTAATAAAAATACCCTTTACTTTCGTATAAATTAAAGAGAAAATAATCCCGGAAACTTTTTGAATCTAGGGTTTTATCACGAGCAAGTACAAGAGTGTAGAAGTTGAAAGCTAAAATAAGTGGTTTTACTAGGGCGAGTGTCCATTGAGTGGAGGGCCAGAAAACATGGAACATATTATGTTTGAATGTAAAGAAACTGGGAACTGGAGGAATGAATTCATTAACCGCAAGCTTAGGCTGAAAAAAATAACAATGATAAAAGGATATTTACTAAAGAATGCAGAATGTGAGACAGTATTTATATAAAGTGAGGTACAAGTGGAAATGGATAGTAAAGAAAGGAGAAGAAAATTGAAAACCATTGTAATAAAAATAAATTTGGCATGCAAAGTGGATATTTGCTGAATGAATGGCCAGGGCCAAATTTCTGCAGACAATCTTTTATTACCTTCTCTACCACGTGTATTGCATTCCACCCAAAAGTTCAATACCGAGATTTCAACGAAAATACATGTTTTGTATGCCCTGAATCCAAAAAAGACGTTTTTAGAAAAAGGTCTGTGTGTGTGTTTTGTGTTGTGTATGTCTGCGATTCAGCATAACTCAAAAATCGAAAAGTAAAATAAACATCAAATTGGTATTTAGGTTCAGTACCTTCCAAAGATTTGACATGAATGTTTTTAAGAAAATCCCCCCAGCCAAAACTATCCTTTACATGGAACATTTTTCGAAAATTTACATTACAAATTAAATGTTTATCTTGAATTTTCTGGGGATAGCTTGTACAGTCCACAGAAATTTTGTATAAACTTTTTTTTTTTGCTGTATTTTTATTTTACGTCGCTTTACTCCTTGGTCATATCGTGACGGGCCCGTTGGTGAATAACTCTTAGAGCGGTATGTGATGGACAATTAGCTTTCTAGGTCTCATCCCTGTAACTCCGTCACGTGTCACAGGGACCCTAGGTAGCGAATCTCTGCTTCATGCCGTGCAGACGGCATTAGGGTGCCGTCCAGTCTAAACCGCCGCCCTCACACAGAAAGGCGGACAGTTAGCCCTCTAGGTCTCATCCCTGTAACCATCTGCTTCATTAGGGTGCCGTTTAGTCCAACCGCCCTCACACAGAAAGGCGGCCTTCTAGGTCTCATCCATAGAAATGCCGTCATGCTTCGTCACGTGCCCACAGAGACTCCCAGCGCAGGGCAGCCGGATCTTTTGCTGCGTGCCATGCAAATGGCGTTAGGGTGCGGTCCAGTCTAACTGCTTACATTGTCTGTTACTTATTTTTCAGTTTACTATTGTTTTAGACTTAAGGTGGAACTTTGGGTGGTGGTATTAAATATCCATTCCGGTATTTACCTTGGCGACTGAGGCAAACCACGAAAAAACCTCAGACAGACACGGGATTTTAACCCGGGACCTCCCGAATGCGGGCCACAGACTTTACTCCCTGAGCCATCCGCTCAGTTGTATAATGTTGTATAACTGGTAAACGTTAAGCGATAGAAGAAAACGTACCACACAAAAAATTTAGATTTCTTTAAAAACTACAATTTATTTCAAATATATTTTTGGTGGCAACAGCCATTTCCGAAATATCCGTTGGTAATGGTTTGAATGGTTCAGTACTTTGTCATTCTTTTCAAGTGCTTTCGAAATTCAGTTGTTTCTCACGATTGCACGCAAAGAGCATAGAATTATAAGGCCAGTATATGGCATCCGGTTCTTAAACATTTCACTATCGCTATTTCCTTTATATCTATATAATGAAATATGTAATGGAGCTATTTCCGGAAAGGTTTATCTCAATTAAAATGAACAAAAGACAGGAAAATAAACTTTTGAAAGAATAATTCGTATACCCACTAATAGCTAAGGGTAGAGAAAGTCGTGTGAATGTAGCGCATCAGATTTTTGTAACATTATTTATTTATAGAAGTAAATACAAATATAATATAAAGCAAGTAGCTATTAAGTAGGAGTTATATGGGGTGGAATAAGTCGAGATGAAAACTCTAGTTTAAGATTAAGCGTTACGTACTGCGATTATGAATGCGAGTACAGCTTTAGTATTCAGTTTAGACTGCTGTGAAGGCTTAAGCTGCCTGTATATAAAGAGGTGAATGGAACACAGTGAAAGAGATACTTACATACGACTCATCCTCTTGTAGGGCGCGAAGGCTTTGTGAGGCACCTCGGTGATGACGTTTTGCTCCAGGCGCCTGCAACAACAACAAGAATCAGCAGGTGTCATCTCCACGCAGCAACAATCCATTAACACTAAGAGGAAATTAAGTCTTAATGCCACCACCGACAGCGCTGTAATCAATTACCGGCCAAAAACAAGCAGAAAGCCGAGATACGGGTCAACAGAACAAAAACAATAAATGGGAAAGTAGGAATTCTAGAAGGTCGCCGTTTTAAAGCGGATAATTACGGGTCATCCCTCCCATGATGAAAGATATAACAACCACTCTGAACCGTAAACACATGTACCTTAATGACGTGCTTCAGTTGTTTGTATGAGAGTGGTAAACTTCGGTATAAGGGGCGGTGTTGTATACATGGACTGTATGATAAAGATCTCACGCGAGATTTGGAACCCTAATTTTACATTCCTTAACATGTAAATCGTTTCCTTTCAGTGGCGCACTGTTGCAAGATACACACAACATTCCGAACTAGGGAGCCATTTTGTGCCCTATCCTAGAGCTGAGAATCAGCACGTGATATTCAGCCATAACCATTGACAGTCTACAAAAATTTTAGCTCTCTAGATACAGAGTTAACATTATATACGAGGACGGATCGAAAAGTAACGCACAATAATTTTTTTACAAAAAAGTTTAATAGTTAAAAAACAACAAAAATCACAAATACTTTCCGACATAGTCACCAAGTTTCTCAACACATTTCTCCCATCGTATTACCAGTTTCAATATGCCCTGTGTATCGCGTTAGGCGGTTCAAGCTCATCATTCGCTGGCCCTTGTGGTTGTCTGTCAGGTTCTTAGTCACCCAGCGAGTACTAACTTAACGAAATTTCAACGTGTCATGAACAATATCGTACACTGCACAATAGGAAATGTTGAACTGTTGCGATAAGGTTCGCAGTGCACACGCCGGTCGTTCAAAATTGCCACCTCAATGCCCCCGACATTCTACGGGGTTGTAGCTGTTACCGGCCTCCCGGAGCGTGGCGAATCACTAAGGTTCACACGGCCCTTTAGGAAGAACGCACACCACCTGGAGACATTGTTACGGTCCGTACAATCATCCCTATACGCGCCACGCATGTTCCTGTGAATATCTCTCGGTTTATGCCCTTTGGCCCACAAATATCGAACCACACCTCTCTGCTCTTCACACGTGGACGACAGTAACATGCGCGCCATCTTTGTTGCGTAGTTCACCTTCTCTCGCTGTAGCTGCACATGAAACAAAAATACCCTCTATAGTGAAAACTTCAAACTATATATGTGTGAAATTGCAACACTCCGGCTGCAATACCAAGGCAAAAAAAAATATTGTGCACTACTTTTCGATCCGCCCTCGTACATAAGAAATTGAACCCATAATCTGTCTTCGTATATGGATCTGAAGCATTAACTATAAGAAAGAAGATACGGGCTGCCAAAATGAGATTGCTAATTTCAGTAAAGGGTGTACTCCTTTAGATAAAATCTCAAAGGAAAAAAAATTAGAAATTACATAAATGAATGGAGGAGACAACACGACGTTGTCGGCAGAATGCCACCAGAGAGATCCCAAGAAAAGTATTTTACTATACGCTTAAAGGAAGAAGACAGCCGCGAAGACCAAGGAAACGATCGTCAGAAATTTTTGAAGCCCAAACAGGCATTCTTGCCTAGTCTCTGAGGTAGAGAAGAAGAAGAAGAAGAAGAAGAAGGAGAAATTGAAATAATTTGTTGGAATCGTTAAAAATTAAAATTAGTTTATATTAAGAACCGCTTAGCCCTTTTTATTTTCGGTAAGTCGGATTTTCTAACCGATCGACATAGAATTTATAATGAGCGCTTAGAAACTTGATTTATCTATCTTGTCGGAATCGTAGCTACGTTGGCCGTAAACGCCACTGACCAGGCCATATACTAGGTTTGAATCCTCGCTGCGATGCTATCAAATCCGCGGTAAAGGGCAGAGTGGGTCCAAATTAAATAAACGATAATTGGCATAGGCAGATATTGACGGAACTTCGGTAACACTGTAGCGGAACCCATGTTGTGCATTGTTATTTTCATTTTCCTTTTAATTTAATTTAAGTTATGTTAATATTCAGCGTTAAACGTTTGCAACTTTCAGAAAAACCGCTGCACCTAGCAGTTGAAATTTTATATACAAAAAGTAGAAGAACCCTTGTTGGTAGATTTCATGTTTAGCTCAACACATAGAATGCGAAATTAAGAGCAGTGCATATATGGAAAGAGAGTGAGAGAGAGAGAAACCTCTATCGGTTATCGGAAATCTGAGTAAACAACGATAAGTACCGCTCGCCAGCGTAAACACCGGGTGCGCTATCGGCAGATAACCAGAACCTTTTCAGAACGTGTGTCGAAATGGTTCTAGAATGTTCGATGGAAGATTCCATTGCCTGTGAGCGTTCTCGCGAGTAGACGCAGCTGAGTGAGTTAGTGATCGAGTTAGCGAGTGCGAAAGCAGGTGCGCTTATATGAACGAGTTTGCGACGACTGCTGTAACGTACAGTGAGTGTTGCTGTTGAAAACGTTTTGTGTTCGACTCCCCAGCGAGTGAACCGGCCGGAAGAAGAGGCCACGTCTCGAAGAAGTGAAGTGACGGGAGAAATTGAATTAGTTCACATTAGTAAAGTGACACTGTAAACTAAGTGAATTCTCAGTAAAAGCTGAACAAGATCAACGTGACATCAAAAACAGAGAAAAGTGACAGTTAAAAAACTGGACGTTGTCACATTGTTTATTCAGATAGTAAATATGGATTTCTTTGTATCATTTTGACTCAGAACTATTCCTAGAATTCAAGTCTAGAATTCGAGTAGGGTATTGATAGATATCGGGTAGAAAACTTCTGCCTCCTAACAGCCTGTCAGCCTGTGTAGATTAGCGGCTTAGGTTTCATTGTGTAATAAAAATAGAGAAGGATACCATTCTTCCGTTACCTCTATTAAGAGCACCCTCAACTGAAAATGCTTTAACAGAAAATAATAATGGGAATGGAAAGGGTTAAGCGGCTCTTAATGTAACCTTCCCTTAATTTTGTAACGATTCTTCTGCACTTCAGATACTAGGCAAGAATGCCTGTTTCGGTTTCAAACTATCGTTTCCTAGGTCTTCCCGGCTGTCTTCTTCCTTTAGGCCTATAGTAAAATACTTTTCTTGGAAGTCCTCTGGTGGCTTTCCGCGACAACGTCATGCTGTCTCCATTTATTTCTGTAATTTATCATTTTTCCTTGAGATTTTATCTAAAGGAGTACAGTCCGGATTTCTCAGTTTTTTTTAAACTTAATTCTTATATCATAGCTTTATTTGTGCGTGTGAGGGGTGTTTAAAATTCAGCTATATATTTTTTAAAGTTTTCGAGACATTAATTTAACAAAAATAATTTCCCTGTTTTAAAATAACCCTCCTATGATGGATATTTTGAAAAATTAGAATTTTTAACATTAGGACTGAGTTTTAAAATTTCCTTCTTAAAAATAAGCATTATTTTCTATGCAATCGTTATAGTTTTCTAGAAAATATATATAATTCCCCCTTTAAATAAAAATAAAGCTGTAACCATGGAATTATTTTAGGTATAAAAAAACGCATCTTCAAATTTCTGTATTGATATTTCAAGAACTTATTATAATAATTTCAAACAAGTTGGGTAAACACTTTACTTTGCAGTTATGAAAATTACTACTGTCCATTCCAAACCAGAGTGCCTTTCACTGAAAACAAACTCTTTTTATTAGCCGCACAAAAGTAGTACGTAATCCCCGCCCCTAATGGCTGCTTGTTCGCCTCTCACGTGCTTATTGAACACTATTTACGTAAATCTATAAAAACGCGCTCTGCGTGAGAATCATAGTTCAAAATGCAACTTGAGGTAACAATCAATTTTATAAGCATACGGCAATGAACATTTTACTTACGTTGATCACAATCCTCGGGTAAAAGTGCAACTCCCAAATCCGAATCCTCCGAAGATGACTCAGCTGCCATATCGGAATCAGAACTACTCTCCAAA
Source organism: Deroplatys truncata (assembly GCA_030765065.1). Classification (NCBI taxonomy): domain Eukaryota; kingdom Metazoa; phylum Arthropoda; class Insecta; order Mantodea; family Mantidae; genus Deroplatys; species Deroplatys truncata. The sequence goes on from CM060988.1 coordinate 139,423,518, forward strand.
ATAATGACAAGCTTATCCACAATTCCGCAGCACTGTCGCACTTAAAACAAGTTCCCACATTTGATTCTTCTATTCTACATATGTTCTATTGTGTCTGTTTATATTCCGTGCTCACTTTGGTTACACTTCTCACTGAAACGCTTGTAAAATCCGATATTAGTTTCATAATATGCAATAATGCAAGTGTCGGGTATTTTTCTAATAGTGAGTTGAATATATGAAGTATTGTTTGTTTTTAGCCACTTTTTAATTGTTTCCCGCTTTTGCGTTTGATCAATTTATTCGCACTACAAGCCCCTTCCTCTACCATGTGAGCTCAAATGCCAACTGACTAAATCACAAGATTTGACCTGAGCTGAGCATATGTGTGCTAGCGTATTATGAATGACTGTTCGCTTATCATATTTCCTGTGTTAGGCAGAGTGTTTATTCGGTACTCAGATAGCACCTCTGGGAATTCATTGCTGCATGTCTTGTATATGTAAGAGAGTGGCAGTCATGCATACGGTTGGTATTAACAAGCAAGATGGTCTCGGCGTTAGCGCAATAGCAGACAAAAATCATATTTTCTAATCTCTTAACAGCTAGTATATATCCATTACCCTTAACAATGAGTTCTTATGATAACCGCAATAAAATGTGCAGTTCTATACCTTTCCTGCCCTAATATTTCATAATACAATACATGTATTAAGGAACTATTTACATTGGCGTAAGAGTGTGTTCTTGGGTTTGTGATAAGCAGAAGCACATGCTTCTGTTTACATCAGAGGGAACTCGTGTTTGGAATGGACAGTAGAGACAAAGTTTGTTCGAAAAGCAGAATTAAGCTGTAAACTGCCCTTCAACTTAAAGCGCCGAAATGCATTTAAATGTGAAGTAGGCAGAAAATAAAAATAAATTATGAATCCACAAGGCTTAGAAGTTCTTTATAAGGGGAAAAAGCGAGGGATGTCAAATTTTAGTAGAGAATTCCTTTAATATAGCAAACAAAAATTTGTGATATTTTAGAACTCGAATGACACTAAAACATAGGCAATAAATACAGAATGCTATACACAGGCTACTTTGAAACACGTCATAATTTGTCTAACTACAAGCAAAATATGTTGGAATAAATATATTTTATAGATTCAAAGCTTAATGTTATGTAATAACGTATGCATATTCCGGTTCAGTAGTGTTTTGAACAGCTAAATTTACATTAAAATGCCTATATATTATATTTCTCTTGCCGTTGTTGAGAATGTGTTCAGGTAAACATACAACTCAGAACAACAACACAGCTCTAGAATGGCTACATTAATCCAAATGGTTGAGTGACAAATGCAGGGATGTTTTTTTTTTTGTTTCTGGCGACAAGGTTTTTAAATCTTCAAACACAGAATTACATATATTTGGCTTCAAAGGGCAGTGCTTGTTTGTTGGCAGGGCTGTTACTACTTTGTTTTGTAGGGCAGAGAAACTATAAGCAAAGAGGCTCAGAGGCAGTCATAATGAAAAATGTACTTTATTAACTTCCACGAGACTATAGAGTCCTAATGAGGGCTATATTATACTACAAAAAGAGCCGCGTGCCATATAACTTTGTTGTAACTATTAGTAATTACATTTTCGCCTCTCAATTAAAATCTAAAGTTTTGAAAAGCCAGTGCAAATGAAAACGTATTTGAAACAAAGAGAGATTACAAAGGATGTTTTCAAAACTTATTCTTTTGTTTCTCACGGAGAGAAACATTTTACCTACCCTTTCAAATATTAATTATTTTATTAAATTCAGAATACTCTCCAAAGTGTACGACAACATAGGTGATTCAGACTAAGAGATTGCGTGTGTAAATGACAATGAATTCTCAAAGTTTTAATAAAGCTTCAGTTTATTTCATCAGAGGTTAAAATCTGCCAGAAAATAGTACACATACGATCTGTAATGCTTAACAATGATTCCAGGAAAATGTTTCCAAATTGCGTAGGGTTTCTTTTGCGTAAAAGTTCTGAACTGCTTTGCACAAGCGAGAAATCTATTCAACACCTTTTGCTTTGAGTTTAAAACAAAGTAACAACGTGGAACCGCTAATCTAAATATTTTTAAGCAACCCCTAACGTGTTTTAAAAACTTTACTTACAACTCTGTGGTAGCTTCCGGAAGATGATCTGGAACATTCGCAAGAGCCTTTTCTTGACAGTCCACGATCCCTTCCGAGCACCGACATGGGTGTGGACATTGTGGTTCACTTACACATTCGCCACTAGGCCGTTCTACTAGACCTGAAAACATAAATCAGATTATTATGTTACAGTTCCAGCAACTTCTACAAAATGTTAATAAATTCAACCCACACAATCACATTTGAAAATAACATGAGTATGAAAAAAGTTTCAGTAAACACACATCCGCAAATGAGCCATTTGCAAGACAGTTGCGAATGTATGGTCACCATGACTAAATTGTTTGTACATATTGTACTCTTTTCTCCTTAAGCAGTGCAGCCAATCCGAAGTTTGCCTATGTGTTTCCAAAACTGAATGCTGCCGAGAGGTGGAGTTGCAATTAAGCCATGTATGTTGCACAGGATGAACGTAACAGTCTGAAAAGCAATAGCAGGCACGCTGCCGAGAGGTGCAGTCGTAATTAAACCATATATATTGCACAGGATGAATGTAACAGTCTGAAAGGCAATAGCAGGCACGCTGCCGAGAGGTGGAGTCGTAATTAAACCATATATATTGCACAGGATGAACGTAACAGTCTGAAAAGCAATAGCAGGCACGCTGCCGAGAGATGGAGTCGTAATTAAACCATATATATTGCACAGGATGAATGTAACAGTTTGAAAGGCAATAGCAGGCACGCTGCCGAGAGGTGGAGTCGTAATTAAACCATATATATTGCACAGGATGAATGTAACAGTTTGAAAGGCAATAGCAGGCACGCTGCCGAGAGGTGGAGTCGTAATTAAACCATATATATTGCACAGGATGAATGTAACAGTTTGAAAGGCAATAGCAGCACGCTGCCGAGAGGTGGAGTCGTAATTAAACCATATATATTGCACAGGATGAATGTAACAGTTTGAAAGGCAATAGCAGCACGCTGCCGAGAGGTGGAGTCGTAATTAAACCATATATATTGAACAGGATGAATGTAACAGTTTGAAAGGCAATAGCAGGCACGCTGCCGAGAGGTGGAGTCGTAATTAAACCATATATATTGCACAGGATGAATGTAACAGTTTGAAAGGCAATAGCAGCACGCTGCCGAGAGGTGGAGTCGTAATTAAACCATATATATTGCACAGGATGAATGTAACAGTTTGAAAGGCAATAGCAGCACGCTGCCGAGAGGTGGAGTCGTAATTAAACCATATATATTGCACAGGATGAATGTAACAGTTTGAAAGGCAATAGCAGGCACGCTGCCGAGAGGTGGAGTCGTAATTAAACCATATATGTTGCACAGAATGAATGTAACAGTTTGAAAGGCAATAGCAGCACGCTGCCGAGAGGTGGAGTCGTAATTAAACCATATATATTGCACAGGATGAATGTAACAGTTTGAAAGGCAATAGCAGGCACGCTGCCGAGAGGTGGAGTCGTAATTAAACCATATATGTTGCACAGAATGAATGTAACAGTTTGAAAGGCAATAGCAGCACGCTGCCGAGAGGTGGAGTCGTAATTAAACCATATATGTTGCACAGAATGAATGTAACAGTCTGAAAAGCAATAGCAGGCACGCTGCCGAGAGATGGAGTCGTAATTAAACCATATATGTTGCACAGAATGAATGTGACATCTGAAAAGCAATAGCAGGCACGCTGCCGAGAGGTGGAGTCGTAATTAAACCATATATGTTGCACAGGATGAATGTAACTGGCAGTCTGAAAGATAATAGTATGCATGCCACCTTTCTAATAAATGAGTTGTGCTGTATTATACTTCAAACGGAATAATATTACAAAACGAAGAGTATATGGATGTGTATATGTAGATGCTCGTAACCATACATTCGCAACGTTATCGTATATATTCGATAGTTTCATCCTGCAGATTTTGGAAGACAAATCTTTGATGAAATACTATTCACCATTGATTTCATATTTGCATTTCCTGAGTCACTTGATGAGAAAAAAATTTAAGAACTTATCTAGCCTAATTTACAATAAAACGACTGGTCATTGCTTGAGATCTTATTAAATTTATAATTTACTACGAACTGTTTGGAAATTTTTTGATTAAAAGCTAACCTATCAAATATTAAGACTTAAAATGCTAGGTTTGATAAAAAGGATAAGATAGAGCATTTTATTCACGTATCTCACCCCAACCAAGATTCGAACTCGGGAGTTTTAGAATGCAGACTTGTAGTTAGGAATATACCATTTTATAACTGCCTGTAAGGAGAATAGCGCAATCCATTGGAGCCTACGTCATTGAAGATTTTTCTAGATGTGTATCTATTAATGCAAGCTTGTTTGAGGAGTTTCCATTTTAACTTTTTCAGAAGTTTCTGCGACTGTGCACTACAGCTTGGGAACCATTTCTAACGTATTAAGGTAAAAAGTCAGAAATTAAACTTCCCTAAGCTTTAGTTAAATGATAAAGGTGCGTGAAGTAAAAGAAACCTTTATTGCTGCGCCGATACTTAATTTTTTGACATATCACCAAAGGCATTCAACAATTTATCATAACATCCACTACTAAAATTTAAAGCCATGCCTAAATTTATTTTACGAACTTAATTTTTTATCAATCCTTGTAGACGAAAATACCTTTGCGTGTTTAAGGGAACAAGGTATTCTGAACATATGGAAATTACACCTTAATTGTGTTAAATTACCACTGCTCTTAACGTTCTCAATGGTTTTTTCTGAACTTTTTCTAATTATTCTATACATCATGACAATTATTTGAAGTGGTTAATTGCTTATGTAGTTGACCCCGTAAAAATTATTTCATTCAGCAGAAAAATATCATGTGAATTCATGTACCTTTTTCTCTGATACTACTTGCAATATAAAATCACAATTTTCCATGCTTGTTTTTAGTATAATCAGCTGTCTTCCGAATCTCAGTAATTTAGTTATGTGTATCAGTTCATTAGAAATTTAAAAAAAAATTAAAATGTGGAAAATTGGCAATCTTGTTGCTTTCTTAATATCACTAATATATATTATAAAATTATGATTGTGGTTCAGAAAGTTTAACTATATGTTGTATACATGTACTCAAAATTTCAGCTCTCTACCTCTCATACTTTCTGAGAAAAAGATACACAGGTATCCAAAAATGTTGTTTTGAGAAAACTGAATTTAAAGTTTGAACATTAAAATTCTGACGCACTTCAGTTACATTTCAGGGTCATAATCATCTGCGTGTTCATTCCTGGATTGCTTCAGCTTTTCTGATTGCCTTCTCTTGGTCCTGGCCTCTTTTGTTAATCGCTGAACTGCTCGCCAGGCATGATATAACCGTTCATTGTTGAAAGTTACAAAAATGTTCTAAAAAGGGGCGCTGCATGACAACTTTAAAGGAATGCAGACTAGCATTTAAATGTCTTAAAAACCTCTTAACCCCCAAAAAGTATATGTTTTCCGAAAATGGAAATAACAGAGATTAGTGTATAAAACAAAAATGTGATTTTTTACCATTTCAGAGTACCTTGTCTCCTTAAGTTAGTTTGTGTGAGCAGTATCCACGCACCAAAGAAACTTTATATCTTCATAAAACTTAGAAATTTTGACTCTAAGAAATTGCTGTTTGTTGTTCCAGAAGATTTATTGAATATTTTTATTTTGTGTTTCTAATATCACATAATAATTCATAGTACTGAAAACTTGTCAAGTGTTCTGGTAAGAAGTTTACAGAATAGGGAATATTCTGCAAGAGCTAAAATAAACCAACTTACATGGTTTCAGCACACCAATTTGTGGGTTACCATACCTGAACATTTGAACTCCTGCTCGTGCAGGTCAGCCACGTTCTGACCCTTGAGTTGGTTTGGAGAGAAGCACCTGGTGTAGAGACCCAGACGTGGATTTTGCCGGAGCCACCGTGCCAGCCAAGACAAATGACAGTCGCATATCAGCAGGTTGTCAGAAAGGCGTAACGTCCTCATCCTAAACATTCCCTCGAATACATCCTTTCCCAGCGATGTCAGATTATTGTTGTTAAGCGTCCTGTAACAAGAGAGAGAAAGGAGAGAGGTTATATTAGCCAGCACTCAAATACTGCGTTTGTTTCTGTATGTATTCGAACTACCGATTCCAAAAGATGGCACCAGCTTTACCACCTCTAGTTGTTGAGATCTAACATAAAGACAATTTTTTCTGGGTAGGCTGTAGAGGCTAAGTTACCGCCATTGTACAGTATTAACAGTCATAACACTTAATTACAGTTGCATCAAACTTTTACCAATAGCTGATTATAAAATTTCAAACTAACCTTAAAGTTCCCTTTTGGACCAGATCGATTTCTAACAGCAAACATATCCATATTCATCGATAAGAATTCTGGACATCTAAAACACATTTTTGGGCTTACTTTTTGAATGGCTAATGTGCAAAGATTAGAGAAACGTTCGTTCTTCATAGAATTTCTAACATGTTTTTGGGTACTCACATTCCCTTCGCAGCAAGATAACTGTTAACTTTGTGGCGAAATCAAAATTGGCTCGTGTTTTTATTTAAATGTATTTATTTACTCTATTTTATTTTACGTCGCTTTAACTCCCGAGTCATTATCTGTTGGTGGATAACTCTTAGAACGATATGTGACGGACAGTTAGCCTTCTAGGTCTCATCCCTGTAACTACTCGCTCCGTCACGTGCCACAGGGACCCTAGCACATAGCTACCAAATCTTCTGCTTCGTGCCGTGCAGACGACATTAGGGTGCTGTCCAGTCCAGCCGCCGCTCCCATATAAAGGCGGACAGTTAGTATTCTAGGTTTCATCCCTGTAACCACATGCTTCATGCCGTGCAGGTGGCATTAGCCGTCCAGTCTAACTACCGCCCTCACACAGAAAGCGGACAGTTAGCCTTCTAGGTCTCATCCCTGGAAATGCGATCTTGCTTCGTCACGTGCCTACAGAGATCCCCAGCGCATGGCTTCGTGGCGTTAGGGTGCCGTCCAGTCTAACTGTTTACATTGTCTGTAGATAGATGGCATAGCTATTTCCACTTGTTTTTCATTTTACTATTGTTTTTTAGACTTAGGGTGGACTTGGGTCATGGTATTAAATATCCAAACTAGTAATTATCTTGGCGACTGAGGAAAACCACGAAAAAACCTCAGACAGATTGGGATTTGAACCCGGGACCACCCGAATGCGGGCCACGGACTTTACCGTCTGAATTGGTTTATTTAATATGGATATTTTATTTATTTATTATGCTTGATGTCTCAACACTGAAATCTACAACTCGTCTGGAATCACTTGGAAATTACTGTGCTTGAAAAACATGTTTTGCTGCACCGACTTTTGGTACCAGATTCTTAAGCACTGCAATAGCAACATGAAGATAATTCTCACAGATTCACGTCATGAAGAAAAGTGCACCCAACCACTTTCGAGTTTCATGAAGTCCGAAGCCTGCAGAAATTGACCAAAAATGAAATTCAGGTAGCGGGCTAGACTTGCCTCGATAGAACCTTGTATTATCCCTCCTCCAAACCACAAACTGAAGTGAACATGTGCATGGTTGATGAAGTGAGAAGCCTTCGTTTTGAAATGTGGCAGTTTGAAATTAATAGGGAAATAGGAGCAGGCACACATTGCACTGCCGTGAATGTATAGATTAAAAGTATATTAATTATGACTAAGCATAGAAGATGATAAAATAAAATTTACTTTGAACCGACTCAAACTTACAGTCTAAAAGGACGCTACGCTCCTGAATAGAAACAGCATTATCACGTTTCACTGTCATTGTCAAAAATCTGAATTCAGTTTAATATTGTTTTTCTCCAAGCAGTATGGTAGAAACATTAAAAACCTGATGTGTTACACTCACATGACTTTCTCTACACTTGTACAAACTATTTTTACAAACGTTTATTCTTCATATGCTTCATGTTAATCGAGATATCCAGATGTTAATCTTATAGCTAATTTTCTTGTAGATGCAAGGGGAATTGGTAGGCTTTAAGTGATAGTCAAATATTTTAAGAGCTGATTGCCATGTGGAGTATTCCATTCTCTTTGCATGTCCAGGACATAAAGAGAATGAATAACGTATTCCCATTTGACAAAAAGTATAAGTATTGGAAAATTTAAGGGAATAGCAAGCAATATCTCGAAAATGTTCACTCAATAAAAAAAATGTATATGACATAAATTGTGTATTTTAACGCGATTTACATTTTTGTGTAGTAAAATGTTGTCTATCTCTTATGGTTTACCAGTTATGCAAAAGTCGTTCACAATGAAGAATACTTTTGGAGACATTCCCAGAAAATTCAAGATATACACTTTATTTGTCATGAAAGTATCTTAAATATATGATATTTTAATCAAAATTGTTAGAGCCATTTCTGAGAAAGTTAAAATTTTCGAAAAATGTTCCATTTAAAGGGTAATTTGGGGTGAGGGATTTTGTTGAAAACCTTCGTGTCGTATCTCTGGAAGATGCTGAACCTAAATACCAAGTTTGGTGTTTATCCGACTGTTCGTTTCTGAGTTATGCTGTTCACAGACAGACACACACACGGACATGTTTCTAAAAAAAATTTTTATTTATTCAGGGGGTCTCAAAACATGTATTTCCGGTGAATTCTCGGTATCGAATTTTTGGGTGGAATACAATACTTCCCCTACTTACTATATGAAGTAGAGAAAGTAAAAATAGAGAAAACAAAACAGTACATTAAAGCTACTATTTTAGTTACTGCAAGGTAGGTCTTTCATAATAAGAACAAATGAAAACCACGTAGATGATATAATTGTTGAGAAAGGTAGGTATTTTGTATGCTTTGGGAAGATAGAAAAATTTCTCTTCACATTTTATCGTAACTTCTGGTAACACATGCCCTATTTATGCAAAACCTTAAACCTTCTTTTCCCATCAGGATTAGGCTTATACAGGGTGAACCATTTAAGTTGAGAATGTACAATATCTCCAAAACTAAGTGTTGTAGAAAGAAATGTCTTGAATAAAAGCCTGCATATTATTATGGACATTTTAGGGTCAATTTAGTTTTTTTTTTTAAATCGGAAGCTACCTTTTTTATGTTGTTTTCTCACTCCTCATAGAAAACTAAACAACAGTTGTATAAAACACTTTGCAATTGTACTTACATCAATGTAAATAACAACGCAAATTCTGAATGACTGTGTACGAAGAGCGCAATAAATGGTTGGATCCCCATGGATGGTCATTTGAGGCCAAGTTACGTTTTGTAATTGGGAACCAACATTTTTTTTTGTTTCATTATTCCTCATCACAAAATACACAGTTTTTTATAAACAATTTTCTAATGAGAAAACAACATACAAAATGTAGGCTCCGACTAAAAAAAAACTGATGTATTGCCTCACATGACTTTCTCTACTCTTATACAAACTATTTTTACAAACGCTTATTCTCCATCTACTTCATGCTAAACGAAGCATCGAGATGTTAATCTTATTGCTAATTTTCTTGTAGGTGCAAGGGGAATACGGTAGGCTTTAAGCGATACTCAAATCTTTTAAGAGCTGGTTGCTATGTGGAGCATTCCATTATGTTTGCATGTCCAGGACCAAAAAATGAATAACGAATTCCCATTTGAGAAAAGTGTAAGTATTGGAAAATTCAAAAAAATAACAAGGAATATCTCGGAAATGATTCACTCGCCAAAAAATGTATATGACATAAATTGTGTATTTTAACGGGATCTACATTTTTTGTGTAGAAAAATGTCTATCTCTTCGATTTACAGTTATGAAAAGCCATTCAGTAAGAAGAGGACTTTTGGGGACATTCCCAGAAAATTCAAGATATACATTTTATTTGTCATGAAAATATCTTAAATATATGACATTTTATTCAAAATCGTCAGTCATTTTGAAAAAATCAAAATTTTCGAAAAAGTTCCGTGTAAAGGGTAGTCTAGGGTGGGATATTTTCTTGAAAATCTTCGTGTCGCATCTTTGAGAGATACTGAACCTTAATACCAAGTTTGGTATTTATCCGACTTTTCGTTTTTGAGTTATGCTGTTCACAGACACTCATCCACACAGACCTTTTCCTAAAAATCATTTTATTTTTATTCAAGAGGCCTCAAAATATGTATTTTCGGCGAAATATCGGTATCGAATTTTTGGGTGGAATGCAATACTTCTCCTACTTACTATACGTAGTAGAGAAAGTAAAAATTAAATTGGCCCTAAAATGATCATCATAACTTCCTCTGAATAAACCACGACCCAATGACATTTACTTTTCCCCAATAATATCAAACAACTTTTATTAAAGACATTTCTTTCTACAACGCTTAGTTTTGGAAATATTGCACAGTCTCAATTTAAATGGTCCACCCTGTATATGAAAGAAACGAGCCGCTACTAGGTCTTGCACCTATATAACCCGCAGATTAAAATATTACCTAAAAATTTCTCTTTCTGCCATAAAGTTGGCTCTTATTTGGTTGCGTTCCTTGAAAATATTTATTGGTTCCTGTACATTATCGGAATTGAATATCAACTTTCCCATAATTGCAAATAAGGCCCGGAAAGCTTAAGAAACATCTGAAAGCTCACGATGATACCGAAATGTTTCGGTGTAGTATACGTTAGCGGAGGTTGCAATTGACTGTGTGGATTAGCGCGACGAAAATCTTTCTGCACGTGTACTCACATTCAAATGTTATTTGATGCTACAGTTCCATGCTAAGAGCACATAACTTTTACTGTTCTGAAAACTATAACTATGAAAGCAACAGCCTTAAAAGGGCCTAACATAAAATGTACTATCTAACATTAAAAACTAAGATATTTTAAATCCGCCAGGATTTTAATTTTTGACAGATCTTTCAATAATCAGTATTTAAATTATGACTGGTGAAGAAGGTATTGTTCTTCAACTTGTTTATTTATTTATTTCCACAGTTGGAAAACCAATTTGAGAAAGTGTTGTTGAAGTTTGCACCATCTATGGACGTTAGTTTTGAAGATGATTGTTTGTTACGTAATATGCTGCTACGTATGTAACACCGATTTGAAGATGTATTTTTGTTTTTACACTCCAAGTTTAAAAAATTATTAAACTTTGTTATTAAGATGCTTCTATAGATATTATTTATGTTTATGTTTGCCTCGGCTGCGTCAGTCTTACTTTAGAGACATGTTTCTCTTAATCAGGGCGTGGGGTGACAAGAATGTAGGCTTACACAGATTTTAAGTTTAAATTCACTTCCTTTTATTAATCCTTAACACAAATTAAATAACACTACACTGATATTAGGAGCTGTGAGATTCTTTAATTTAAAACTTGCCTTTTGTTAATGCGTATACTTAATTTTCGTTTCACGCGAATACGTAATATTTCTTTAGAGAACATATCTTCCATCCAGTCACTACCTAGGTCTGCAGGCAACTGAACATATTTCAACCGTTCAAACCCTTAAGCTTCTGTATTTCAACTCTCTGATTGGCTAATCCTAGTCCAATAGAACACCTGCATTTAATTAAAGCTTTTTCTGCCTGTTGATTGGCTATTTTTTTAAACTGTCACAAAATTTACGTTATTACTGCCCTAATCATGACTAGTAGGATTCAAACTCTCAAACTCATTATTGCCTCAAGGTTACCTCATTGTTTGCAACTTTAAACTTATTATTCTCACAGCTCTTACACTGTTAAACTACGTAATGTATTCACATGACATTATTTAACATATTTGCAATAATATAAGCATATGCAATGGCTGTTACATACATTTTTTTACAAATTATTACATACATATTACTTCAAGGTGGGCTGTTATTGAATTTACATATTATATAATTTAATTGAAATTATTCAAGTATTAAAAATACTGTATGTCAAAGGTACTGAACCGTTTTTTTCAGGCATGTAGCTCTTCTTTTAAATACATCAATAACTCAAAAGTATTAAAATAAAACCCATTCAAATTTAGGATGTTAATATCAATGAGAAGAGGTTACTGTACAGAACAAATTGGACCTACAGCTCAAAAATGTGAAAAATAACAATGTTCACATGACCCTCTTTATTCAAATGACACAATCTATTATGCATGGTATATCAAACATCGTGTTTGATATACCATGCATAATAGATTGTGTCATTTGCCATGCTTGATTTCAATTCCTGTCAAGAATTGAAATGTCTGTTTAATGTTTTCGTATGACGTGAAGTTAAAACAGTGATTTTGAATATAGGCGTGTCTCTTGTTTGTCTACCGCTGCCCTAATTTTATAGCTCCGCTATTTTATTTTTGGATGCTTTTAGAGTAGATCCACGTGTTAGGTATTTGTGTACATTACATAAAGCTTTATGAAATTGGCTTGGGAACTGGTGTAGTCCCAGAGATGTTTCTTTTTTTCATTTTTTCTTTTTTTTACTTTCCCTGGATCAATCCAGCGTGTGTTTTGTCCCTTTAAAACCAATTGTGGAGGATTCCTCTAAATACGTAAATGAGCTACAAAGCGGGTGACAAATTCGGTTTATGAGACATCATCAGGTTTCTTAAATTAAAACGAATTATAGAGGGATGATTCATCTCGTATAACGATGTCAGGATGATTTTATTTTCCGTTGTCAAACTAAAGTGACTACATTTCCTTCACCACCATGTTCTTCTTTTCCAGGGGTCTTTTAATACTTAAAACTTTGAATACTAAATTAATGTTGCATTTAGGGTATAGGGTATACAATGGAGAGGGACGCCTCGCGCATTGAGGAGATCTGCGTGAGATGTATTGCAACTACACCCCCCATGAGGAGGAAGCGATGAAATGAACGACAGGAGGCCACAGGCCGCAGGCAGACAGGATACAGGGAGGCGCGGAAGTCCCTAACAGTTCCTGTTTCGAAGACCGGTTCCACTACTAGAGCTGTCCAGAGAGGGCGATGAAAGCCCTGTCCAACCAGGTAACCCTTTAATGTCCATGAGAGTACTGTTTTCTTGTAGCATGCATCCGCGCCATTTGTCCGGCACATGCCACAAAACCCAGAAGCGCACCTGAAACATGAGAAGGAAACGGAATGAAAAGGAAACGAGGGAAGGAAATCGTTGTGGGTGAAAAATCTCGACAGCATTCGCCTTCCGACCAGGAAAAACCACGAAAAACCCAAAGACAGTGGACGGCCGACGGGAATAAGACTCAGGACCTCCCAAATGTGAGACTGGCGGGTTACCGCGGAGCCAATTCGCTTGGTGATGTTGTATCTTTCTTTTTTCCTTCTTTCTTTCTTACTTTTTTGGGGGGACCTTCGGTCAAGTCTTTAGCCATCAGGATATCATATTTGAGCTTGCTTTGATGATTAATTAACACTCTTAACATGGCAGGTCATATTGGGCGATGAATGAACGAAATGATGCTCAAATGGGATCAGGGTCCTTAGAGCCTAGAGTTACCCACATTCTCAGGATAAGGGAAGGCGCTGAAAAAACCTTATCCAGATAACTCACCCTAACCGAGATTCGTACCCAGGATCTCTTGAATCTGAGGTAGACACAACCCCCCCCCACTATAGAGATGGGCCATTTAAGTCTTATTGTTTATTGAATGCAACGAAGCAGAACAAAAGCAATTTCGCATCTGAACTTAATATTTCACACTGGATGCAAAATTAATGTTGCATTTAAGTGTTATTGTTCATAGAATGTAATAAAGCAGAACAAAAACAATTTCGCATCTAAAGTTTGCATTGTAAAATTGCTAGCACCTACCAAAGCGCCCCTGAGGCACGTATATTCATCTCTTCCTCCTCTTTTCCATGTCGGAAGGTTAAAAAAAGGCTTCCGCGGGTGTCAGAAAGATTCATGCATGGCATGAAATTTATTTATGGTCCTTAACTCGACAGAGGAAAGACACTGACATATACACAGTCGTTTTTACATTGCCAGGTTTCGTTTCCACCCGTCCGGAAAACAACGTCAGAGAGTGATAGTTTACGTTACGTTCACAATGTCTGTGACATGGAAATGGGACGGTAATGGGCCGGCAAAGATCTCGGTTTGGACGACTGTGTTTGACGCTACGTGGACAACGCAGAATTTGCTCTAGCAGACATGGTCAAGCGAAGTGGCTCACTTCACGTCCAAACAGGGGATGATTTATCGCCGTGGGGGTTAGGGGGAGCGTTGTCCACTCTCATATTTTTCAAGCGCGATCGACTTACCAATTAATTTGAGACCCTGGGCTAACACAATGCCACTTGATACACGCACTTGACTACGGTAGTTTGTTTTACTGTCACTATATTGGACGTATCGAATGGTCAGCTATCAGTTTCAACTTGTTGAAAATCACGGTTACCGCTTGCGCTAACGTACCGCTATTTAACTTTTTGCACTTTTTGTTCTTCTCTAAAAGGTTTTCCTGTATTATGGCTTTTTAAATTTATTTTTAAAATTCTGCATTTGCTGTGTGTACACTAACATTCATAAAAAGCGGCCCATTTCTCTAGATCGCAATAATGTTCCTCCCTCCGCAAGGTTTGCACCTTCAAGCAACCAACCTTTGTCTCCACCCAGCATGTAACACTTCTCTATATGGTAAAGGTACGTATCACGTCCCCGGAACCGAAAGTAAGCCATAACGGCCCTTTTTGCTTCCAAAGTGGCCACTGGGAGGAAAGGATGGGAAAGAGACTCCAAGGGCGATCAGATCCAGATGACGGGGAAAGCGCGCACGGGGCCCTTAACGTTTCCAGATAGAACGCATATAACGCCAGTGCCTGCCCACAAGCCACCAACCTCCAGGGTCTCCCGGAGCGGAGCCCAACGCTGAGGCGAGACCTAACTGAGCGGTACCGCAACGACCAGGGAAGAAATCTTTACACAGCGCAAGCCACCGTCCACCACAACCCGCCGAAAACCGTCGCCTGGTCTTCTAACCTTGAAACAGATGACAAGGATAATAATAGGTACAGAAAATCAGAGAGAGGAGAGTCGTGGTAGAAGATGAACCACCCCAGCATTCATCTGTCGACCTGGGGAAGCCACAAAAACCCCATGGGGTAGAGTGGGCAGTCGCCGAAGATCGATCCCGGGACCTCCCGAATGCGGGTCACAAACGTTGCGCCTGAGCCATCCCGCTCATTATTTATATGGTTGGCCTAAAAAAACATTCCAGAGACACAAAAGCGAATCAGTGAACGCTGTTATAATCAATGTGAAATGAAGGGCTGGTTTGGATACCGCCTCTGTGAAAGAGTTTCGCTACGAGTGGTACACAGTGTAGGGCTGGACCATTCGGCCTTCTAGAGGAAGGCCAGAGCATTATTTGCGTATGTCGTTAAACTGAACGACAGCTACGCGATTTATATGAGAGCTTTCAATAACGACATGGAGAGGAAGACAAAAAGTTATTCGTGTATTACTATGTTATTATTAAATTATTGTTATTATTATTATTATTATTATTACATTACTAGCACTACGTGCTCCTTGCTTCACACAATCACGAAACATGCGCTGCAATTTTGCATACTACACATATCTGTGCTCAGTATTGAATTCTTCTTCACTTCAAGGATTAGTCTATCAGCGTGTTTTGTATCTTTCGTAGTCTACCCATTTCTCTCTCCTTCTCCCTCCCTCTCTAATACGTGTAGGATGTAAGATAAGTTTATCGGAGAGGAACATCTCGCCACTGCGACCAGCTTGATCTATTGTGGCTACACCCACGGGAGGCAAGGATGAGGTGAAGGAGTCATAGGAGGTCTCAGGTCCGCAGGGAGAGAGGCACATAGAGACGCTCAGAAGTCCCTAATGTTTCCAGTTTGAACTTCCGCGCCAGTAGAGTCGAAGAATCCCGAGAGAGGGCGACGAAGCGACCCAGACGGGTGGAAAAACGCACCCTGGCGTTCACGGGGAGAAATCTTTGTAATGCGCAAGCAACTACGCCATCTGTCCGACATCTGAAACGTAAAAGTAGGAGGTGAAATGAGAGGAAATGGGAGAAAGGAGAAATCGTGGTACAATACACCACCCCGGTATTCGCTTAGGCGACCAGAGAAAACCACGAAAAACCCATGGTCAGAGTGGGCGGTCACCGGGAATCGAGCCCGGGACCTCCCGAATGTGGTCCACAGACGTTGTTACCTGAGCCATCCTGCTCGGTCTCTAATAGTTGTATATCCTAACGCTATTTTTAATTTTCCTACTACTTATCTGTACTAACTAACATATTCCATTCAACATTTTGACACCGAGATTTCACCGTTTTGAGGTTCCTTGAATAAAAAAAGACAAACTTTAGGAAAAGGTTCGCGTGTCTGTCTCTCTGTGAACAGCATAACTCAAAAACAAAAATTCGGGTAAATACGAAATTTTGTATTTAAGTTCAACAATTTCCAACGATGCGACACGAAGGTTTTCAAGAAAATCCTGTCCATCCCAATCTACCCTTAAAATGGAAAATTTTTGGTTATTTTTTATTTTGTCATAAATGGCACTAAAATTTTGATTAAGATACCTATTTCATAACATTTTCAAGAAAAACGTATATCTTGAATTTTATCTGAATAGCCTGCGAAGTTCTCTTCATTCTGATTGACTTTCGTATACTTGGTAAATCGCAAGAGACAGACAAAATCAAACTACAGAAAAAATGTAAATCTCATTAAAGGACAGTTTATGTCAAATAATTTTATTTGTGACGTTCACCATTTTTGATATATTCATTGTTTTTGGTTTCTCAAGTTCAAAATCGTAATTCGGTTTTTTCTCGTTCTCATGAGAGGAGAACAGAACCATAACATAGCGACCCGCTCTTGAAACATTTGACTATCGCTTAAGCTTATTGTGTTCCTCTAATATCCTTGTACCTTGACGCAGAATTTAAATTAGAGAAAGCAACATATGTATTAAATGAGTTTAAGCCATATTAGAATTGCAAATCAAAGAGATGGACAATTCTTGATGCGTATATCATTGTTACGAATACATTGTATAAAAATATATGTTAAGATAGTTGGAAAACGCTATACAGCAATTTTAAGTCCTTGGAAACAATGCTTATATTCAAAATTGTATCGTGTAAAACGAACAAAAGAAAATTGAATAACATAAAAAGAGAAAACTAACTATTGCATTCGCAATATTTTAAACATAATAGGAAATGAAAAATGTCAATAGAAGAGAAAACTAAAATAGAAATATGCTAAAAATGAGTTTGTGTTGTAAATATATTATTTATATCAAAATGTGATTTGTTTAACGTAAAGAATTTGTATATCAGTTATAATACATACTGTTACACGTAGCAACCAAGTTAGAAAGTAAACAACGTTAATTTCTTTTATTACCTTAAGAAAATTTTGCTGAGAAGCAGACATCTTGAGCAAGTCTCAAAGAAAAGTATTTATACAGTAACCATATTGAATTGTTTTATAATACGAAACGCATATTATACAAAAAGAAATGCTCTATAAAGCTTTTTGAAATACCAAGAATGCGCTAACAAAAAAGGAAACTGGAGTAAATGAAACTGAAATACCAAGGTAAATATTGTTCTACATTATATTGTTCAATTGCCTGATAGAAAAGAAATCATTTTTCAGTTAATATCATTATTATTGCTACTATTGACTTGAATTGCCTTAACTTTCCTAAACACGTAATAGAATCCTTGAAGACAATAAGCTGCTCATGACTGAGCTAAAGTACCTTAAAATCGCTTAAAATACACCGAAAAAGCTAGCAAATTAGCTTTCACAAAATTCTAGTAGTGAAACGCACGCTAACACAGTTCAACAATTACTGAGGGAGATTATATTCCGCCAAGAATCACTTCTGTCACCCCAGGCAGACACGATAATACCATCTGAATTATTGGAGCGGTAGCTTCAAATCAGGCATTTACAAGCTACAGTGTACGGAACAACGGGGAGCTTCAAGATCGAGATCCAGAGCAGGAGCAGAGACCTGAACCCCGGACCTCCTAAACGCTGTATCAACCTACAAGGAAATATTTAATAACACAATTTCTGCAATTATTTATATCGATTAAGAGGACGTAGATAGAATAGATTTTGTAACAATAGTTTGTTGAAAATAGAATAGAGAAAATCACGTGAGTCTAATGAATCAGATTTTTTTTTCTAATTGGTACACCGCAAGAGATACACAAAATTTTATTATACAAAAATGTAGATCTCACTAATGGACGGAATTTATGTAAAATAAAATTTGTTGTGGTGTTAACCAGTTTCTAGGTATTCTTTTTTATTGATTTGAATTTTCATATACATGTACTTTATTCAAGTGTTAAGTGGTGTTTTTTTCCCTCGTAGTCATAAGAAGAGCATGGAATTTCACAACTTTTATATAGCGAATCGCTTTATAGAAATCTGATTATCCTTTAGCCACTTGTTATACCAACAACGAATGTGTAAATGTGTAGTAAACGTTTATCTCGATTATCAAGAAATAGAGAAAAGAACAAGGTTTTTAAAGAATAGTTTATAAATGAGTAAGTTACGTGAATGCAACGCATCAGGTTTATTTTGGGGGGAGATTCTTCCTTTTTACAGTTCGCTAGACCTAGTCTCTGTGATTAATATGAGCACTGATAGTTTGCTTATTGCGGATTACCAGTCCTCAGAATAGTTAATTCGGATGTTAGGGTCAGGGTTGCCAGACGTCCCGGACAGTTCATATCCTGGACGATAATTGTCCTGTATTTTTGAATATTTTGAAACTTGAAAAAAAAATATGTTAATGTTTTCACCATTGGAGCTGTTTAAACGTATACTATATTATTTCTTTATACCTCAAAAAGTAATTCTCGGTGTTATAACAGTTGGCAGTGTTGGTACTGACCCATTTACAATTAGTTCATTGTATTCAAATTTGGTGATTTTTGGAGGTTGGCTAGCCTGGCAGATATGCCGCCTAATACGTAATTAACAATTGTTCTGTCGGTTACCTTTCCCTCTGATTGATATACGTCAACAATGAAGGGTGTTTGATAGAAGCTTGTGAAATGAAATCGAACACGTGGTTATTCTGTTGGAAAACAGGGAAGTAAATTAATGGAAATTAATTGGAATGCAAATGGATAGGAATTTAAAACGCAAAGGTGATAATGTTAAAACAAGATAAAAAGCTGTGTGTTTTTCGTAAGGTTTGGGAAAACTAACTGAATTTAGCAATTATTAGTATGCAATGGCGACGATAATTATTTTGTAAATATTGCCGTAGTGTTTCTCAGTTTCACTGGGGAGGGGAACGAAATGCGCATTTGTCCCTTATTTCGATTTCATATATCTGACAGTCCTGGTTAGATCTGCCAACTTAAGGCAACTGGAAATGACAAAATGTAAATCATAATTATTTATATTCAAAATGTTAGCTTTAAAATTGGGCATTACGCTTAATATGATACCTAGTCTACAATTTAGTTTAAAACATTTTAAAGTAGCGCTCTAGAAAAACATAATCAGGAAAATTTGATACATACAGAATTTCCATATTGTGTTGCTAAATGTGTATAGGCCCGAACATGTTTGATTTTCTAAATTAATTTCAGCTTTTAGCTTTCCAAAATCAGTTTCCTTTTTTGATCTGTTCGACTTTTCAAAACATTTAAATTTGCGCCTATAGCATCAGTGTAATTTTTATACTTTTAAAATGGTTTTAGCAGAATAGAAGCAGCTTAACAATGAAAAAATTCCCAATAAATCTTGGTAAGAGGTACCGCGCTGTTTATTACAAATATCACTTTATGCTTATAAGAATGACATTGAAATGTAAAGATGCGTTATTGTATAATTAAAAATAGTTCCTGAATAGGTGCCCAATTTAATAATTTTGTGACATGTTCTAGGTGCTTAAAACGTCACATTTTCATACCTAAAATTCCTTCTAGCTTAAGTAATCTTTCATTTTCCAATTCTAACTTTCAGATTTTCGATCCGAGTGTTTCGTTTTATCGATGCAAGTGAATGCACCAAAATAATGTTTAGTTTTATCGCTCTAGATGGTAACTGCAATGGATGGGAAGTTTGTCAGTGCTTAGACCACGCTGTTAATTTAAGAGAAATTAAACAATGACGGGAAAATATATTCTTCTACTTCACTTCAAGAATTAGGCACTTCATCTGTTTAGGCCTTGCATTCTTCACTTTACCCTTATGTTTTTAAGAGTCCGGTCTCTTTTTCCTGAAGGTTTATATACGATAATTATTAAAAGGGTATCCTTTGTTCACTCATGCGGTTCATGTACTATTTCCTGTTATGTTTATTTTCTTCAATTTTATCATATATTAATAAATATTACGTTCTTCTCTAATTGTTTAATTTTTTATTAACTCTAAGTCTAGTGCATCCTTTAGTTCTCCGCAAAAATCGCATTTCCGCTGACTGGATTTAACTGTTGTCCTTTCTTTTATTATATATGATTCGCTGCCATACATGAACACCATGGTCTTGTAGAACTGTAACTTTAATTCTTTTATTGTTCTATTTTGTAGAGTACTTGTTATGGTTCCACATATTTATTGAACTTTATGTATCTTTATTTTATATATCTTTCTTGACATCCAAATTTACATTACAACCCAGAAATTAAAATTTGGACTTGTTCCAGGATATTATTTCCAATACATATTTTTGTTCTCACTGGGTATTTTCCTTGGTGTGCCATTACTTTTGTCATTTTATGCAAATATTTATTAACGAGTTAATAAAATTTATAAACAGAGCACTGTAGATTTTCTTCGCTATTTTGCAATATTACATCATCTGCGTATAGCGTTATGTTTAAATATCAATTCTTATTCAATTGTATTTCTGGATGTACTTCTTTTTTCCATGTTTTATAGAATCATATATATATATATAGAATAAAGTGGGTGAAAGGCTGCATCCTTGTCGTACTTCTTGTTTTGTTATTACTGCTTCCAATTTGGATATGCCTAAGTTTATAATAACTCTAGAATTTGCGATATACTTATAATTACCTCTAAAATGTGTCAGGGATATCCCTGTTTGTTCATTATTTTGCATAAAACAGTTATTTATAAAATTGAACACCTTTTCAAAGTCATTAAAAACCACATGATTTTCTAAACTGACTTCTCGTATTTTTTTCAAAAATTTGTTTAATACTAAAAACATTATCGCTGCATAAACGTCCGTTTCTAAAGCCAGTTGATTATTCTTCTAAAGTGCCATCTGTTATAGGTTTTAAACGGAAATTATATACCAATTTCTAGGTTAAATTCTCCATATTATAACAAGTTAGTGACATTAGGCCTGTTCTTTTATATTATCATTTATAATGTTAGTAATAATAACAATAATAAAAATGAAAACGATTTTAGAAAAAAGTAAAAGCAATCATAGTTACAATATTATAGGATAAATTTGAATACGTTTTGGTTTTATATTATATGTTCCCTTTAGAGTAAAGGTTAAGATTTTTCATTTGTAAAACTATACATTATAAATGTTTTAATGAAGATGTAAAGCACAAGAACAAATTACATCCGAAGATAAACTGGCCAGTTCCCTCAGAAAAAAAAAACAAAAAACTATGTGAATGCAACAAGAACAAATAACTTAGTATTGGCTGTGTTCTAGAATTAATTCCGTAATATAATATTGTCCTCTTCTTGGAAGTTCCTCAAATATCAGCCACTGCTTGGAAGCTGCTTTCAGGGAGAACGCCTTGGAATCAAGGCTCAGAAATTAATAAGGAATGAAGGCAAATTATCAACCCACCGTGCCATTACAATGTTAGAAAAAACATCAGTTATCGCCTTATATATTCTTATTGGATCACGTGGTAGAAAAATCAACGATTTTATAAACGGAGGAACAGACTATATAAACTCAATAAAAATGTGCAGGCTACTATTGCACACTAGTGGAACAACAAGTTGCAATATAAAACATACGTTAGTACCACTGACCGTAACAGAAGCACCATTTATTGTACGGTGCCTTCGTTTTATGCCAAGGCCGCGGGTCGCGGAAATGCGTGCTCCGCACACAGTCTACTGCACTGCGGGTTTTCCGTTCCGTAACTCCCGCGTTACTTACTCACGAGTGTTAATGAATGAGTACTAACCTTGTTGTAAGTGTTATTGAAAGTGGTGTCCATCTGCGCGAAGACATTCTTAACATCGTCGGATGAAATTACGAACCATTCATACGCATAGGTTCTTCTTGCGTAATGTTCATAATTTCTGCTTTTATATTGTCTTTAAATTCGTCTATAGTGCGGGGATTGTTCCTATAAACTTTATTTTTTAGCATTTAGCAATCCCTTGTTCTAATTTTATTGATCAAACATCTCACTGTGTCTCTACCCGGAACGGGATAACCAGAAAATTGCTGCTGAAGTTGACTACATGAAAATACGCTGTTCAAGCGTGAATTTGTTTTAGGCATTTCCGTGGACTAATAAGATAATATAATTCTTAAGGAAATCACACAACACACGTATTGTCAAAACACTTCACAACGCGATGACAAAGCAACGAGTGGGACAGCTCACAGTTCATAAACATAACCTTGACACGTCCTGCGTCGCTTCTCCGCTGTGACGTAATACCGAGGTCACTGCCGTCTCGGCCAATACGCATATAAGGCGGTTATGGCCTTGGCATAAAACGAAGGCACTGTAAATGGCTTCAATTTTTCCGTCTTTACATTTTGTACGAGTATATAACACATAATAAAAGACACAGTGGCTGTTTTAGTAACTATATGTGTGGTGTTAATGGTACGTAATTTCTTTAAAATCTAATATCATTTCTCATTAGTTTTCGTGGTATAAGAGTTTTCGCTGTACTTCGTATTTCGTAGTTTTTAATTTGTGTAACTATCTTCAAGCCGCCGGTGAAGAAATGGGCATACTGTTAAATTGCACACCAGCAGTGTAGCATGCGTATTCTCTGCTTAATGCCTTAAAACTTCTCTCATTCTGTGTTACTATCTCGGGCTGATTTTGAAAATAGAAGCTTTACATTACTTTTTATCAGAGTATTACTGTGCTTTGTATCTTTATTAGAATTTGTATATTCGTTATTCTGTAATTTAGTGCTTGGTCAGATTAATATATAAAAGATACGCCAGCAAGAACACAGTGTTATTAATAGGGAAAATCTACATTTTGCCTGCTTTTCTGCCCTTTGTAAGACAAACTATCTGTGCATCTAAACTTTCTCTTTCTTTCTGAAATGCACTGTGAGATCGGATAGTTAATTCGTGTTCATTTATTCGCATTGAGACGTGTTCATAATAACTTCTGACTTCATGGATTGCATTTCAATTGTATTGGCAGCAATTTACTTAAACCAAGCGTGAGTTTTGTGAATTACATTTCATTTCTGCAAGAGCAATTCGGTAAATGAAAATAACGACATATTTGAATTAAAATACTGAAAGCAATTAAAACCGTTAGGATTCGCGGCTAATAAACTTTATTCGTTTTAATGAAAACGGAATATACCATATGGCGTCGCATTGCGAATTGCTGAATCGGAGAGTATGTTCATTTCAATTTCTGACAGAAAAGAATGTTTATCAAGGGAATTTAACCATTGATATCGTTCTGTATGTTAGGGACAAATGGCCAGCTACATAGTGGCTTAATCCGGTTAGTTCACACACACACACACACACACAGCTGCACCAACTGGGGACCTCTATAGCCTGACCAAGCATCAACCATCAACCAACTGGTGATTCATCTTATCCCTTAACCTAGGGTGATATTATGAAAACGTTTTGAACTAAGGACATTAAAATAAATCTACATACAGTGTTCGAAATTCCTGTTATAGATTTCTAGGGATTGCAGAGGAGACTGGGAAATAGCTACTACTACCACACTGAATACACAGGCTTGCTCAAATAATACACTTGCCAGATCCCTTTTAGTGAACTTTCTTGTTGTTTCACGGGGACCCCCCTGCTGAAGGACGATGTTGCTATTGGCTAAAGACTACAAAGCAGTAGACATTTTACTGCTGGAAGAACTGTGTATTTGCGGCCAATTAACTACAACACTCGATGAGCATGTGCACTGAAAGCAACATGTCATATTACTGGCTAATTTTCAGAGAATATTGCAGAAGAAGTATTGCATTCCATTCAAAACTTTGACGTTGAAATTTCATCTGAAACATACGTCGAGGCTCCCTGAATCCTCTCTCCACAAGTACTTCTAGAAAAAGGTTCCAGTGAGTGGGCGAGTGAGTGAGTGTATATGTGTGTGTGTGTGTGTGTGTGTGTGTGTGTGTGTGAACGCATATCTCAAAAACGACATGTCGGATAAATACCAAATTGGATTTAAGTTCAGCATCTTCCAAATCTGTGACAAGAAGATTTTCAACAAAATCTCCCTACCCCAAACTACCCTTTACATGGTAGAGTAATCGTTATTTTTGTTTTTCTCGAACATGTTTCTAACAATTTTGATTAAAATACGACATACTTATGATATTTACATGACAAATAAAATGCTTATCTTGAATTTTATAGGAATAGCCTGTGAAGTCTATTCATTCGGAAAGCATTTTGAATGATTTTGTACAATTCATAAACCATCAAAGACGAACAAAAACATACTACACAGAAAACGTAGATCTCTTTAATACACAGAAAATGTTTCAAATATTTTTTCTGTGCCATCAGCCATTTCCGAAATATCCGTTGTTATTGTTTTAAATTGTTCATCACTCTGTCATTTTGATGTGCTGTTATGCTTCAGTTGTTTCTCGAGATCTCATGAAAGAGTATGAAATCTCAAGGGGAGCGTAACCCACTTTTAAATATTTGACTAACGCTTCGGTTTCCTGCATTACCTTTACCTTTAACGAAACATGTACGAAAGTATTTCTGCAAACGTTTATTTTTATTAATATGAAGTAACCGAGCGGGATGGGTCAGGCGGCGACATCTGTGGCCCGCATTCGGGAGGTCCCTGGTTCGATCCCCGGCGACCGCTCACTCTGACCCAAGTTTTTTTCGGGGGGTTTCTCGGGTCCCCAGGCGAATGCTGTTTCTTTCAACCCCCCAAATTTCCTGTTCCTCCATTTCGTTCTATTCATCATTTCATCCATCCTTCACCGTATTGATCTGTTTTAGGATCGAAGTGTCGGTCATGGTGTTTCGGTGCAGCGTGGCAGGGGAAAAGCATGCGCTCTTTGAACTCTCTCTGTCCCTCGTCTTTCCGCTGGCTGCCTGTATCCGAACCCCTTGAGGGAGTTGGATTCCCTCTGTGTGGGGCGGGGTACCCGGTCTGCTTGTTCGTCTACCGGGGTGTCTACTTCTTGACTTAGGGACCCTGTCATTGCTGTACCTTCACTCCAGGTTCCTGCCGCTCTGTGTCTCCTCTCGCCTCCTTCCTTCCGGGGACGCTCCCTCGTGGGGCGTAGATACAATATCCACTCTGAATCCTTGCCGAGTCCCCTCCGTTAAGGAGGATAAGAATATGAAGTGTATAGAGAAACAAGCTTTTTTAAGAATACTTTGTAGAAGTTATATAAATATAATGGGTAGAGAAAGTCATATGTATGCTCAGGTTTTCTACTTTCTCTAGCACATACCTATAATAGGCAGAGTAAATATCCTATTTCACCCAGCAAATGTGACATGAAATTTCACAGGAAATCCTGAATCCAAAAGCACTTTTAGAAAGAGTGAGTGTACGGACACCTCGTACCTCGATCCACTGCGTATCTTTTATGCTTGCAACTCTCAGAAGGAGCGGATAAGGTGAAGGAACTTCAGGAAGTTATAGGCCGCAGTAAGGTCGGTCGACATAGACGCACAGAGGTCCCTAACATTCAAGTTTGATAACCCGGACACACCAGCGGGTTGCTCAGAGAGGCTTCCCTCTGGTGGAACCGGATAGAACTCGATCCACCGGAGGCGGATCAGAGAAGGCTGCCATCTGGCAGACCGAGAAGAACTTTCCAACGAGCAAGCATCTGCGTCATTCGTCCGACACCGACGGACACTGCACAGCCCCTAAGCCCATCTGAAACATGAAACGGAAAGCGAAATGATAGAAAATGAGGAAAAGGAAATTCTTGGTAGAAAAGAAACCACTCCAGCATTCTCCTTACCAACTAGGGAAAGCCACGAAAATCCCATAGTCAGAGTGGCCGGTCCCAGGAATCGAACACAAGGCCTTCCGAAGGCAAGCCTCACACGTTACCGCGCAGGCACCTCGCTCGGTTGCAACTGGATTAGGTATTCATGTAGCCAAGCGCATGGCCTTCTGGTTTCCATACTGTGTAGCTATAAAGAAATAAGCATATTCTCCTAGTAAGCAGATTTCCCTGTTCCACTCTAAGTAAAGGAAACGCTAGTTTGACAGGAAAGAATGAAGTTCAATCATCTGGGTGCTGGGTCATAGTGGCATAGAGGAAAATGAAAAAGCTGATGTACTTGCAAGACAAGGAGCAGCTTCATAATTTATTGGGCCAGAGCCAGCTCTAAGAACATCTCGATGTTTAGTGAGAGAGGCTATTAAGAACTGGTCCAAAGTAGATCATAAAACCTGGCTTAAGACTCTAGGAAACAAACATGGTGAACTATTTATTAGAAAATCACGTAATAAAAGATTTGAAAGCTTACATAAATGTAACAGACTTCAGCTGAGAACAATTGCTGCATTACTCACAGGGCATGATCCTGTGAAAAAGCATCTAAACACGATGGGAGTGTTTCAGGGTAACTAGATTACAGATTGTGCAAGAAAGAAGCTCAAACAGCCCAGCACATGGCTTTGGCTCATAGGAGATATATTGATTTTGGGGAAATATTTCTAAAGGCAGAAGAATTTGAAAGCATATCTGTTATGAGACTAAATCCCTTGGTAAAGGGGGCAGGCATAATGAGTTGGCTTTAAAACGATACAGTTAATACAGTAAGCTAAAGGCTGAAGTGCGTCTGGAACAATGACGAAAATACAGGATGTATCTTTATTGGTGCTACATATTTGGGGGACGTGTTCCTGACATCAAAACAGTAAAAAAAAATTCAGATGTACATGGGTCTGAAAATCAACCGTTTCGTTGTTATAGCTCAATGACGCTGTATTCCATGAGTGAACAGACGGATATGCACTACACGTATGGCCGTGCAGACGGCAATGCAGCACGAGCACGTGAACTTTATGCAGAAAGGTACCCTGACAGACAGTTACCGTGTGCAAGAACATTCGCACGAATTCACCAATGCTTGAGAGAGAGGTTTTTCGTGCTGTGGATACAGACCCATCACAAAGCACCAGACGTATGGCTATAAGGGAAAGAGTTAGTCATATGACTATCCGGAGAATTCTGCATGAAAATCCTCTGTACCCGTATCACCTTTAACGTGTGCAAGGATTAAATGAAGAAGACGTTTCTGTCAACGCATGTTATAGCAGTGCGCCGTGTTCATCAATTTCCTAGCCTGTATCTTATTCACGGATGAGGCTGGTTTTACTCGCGACGTCATCTTCAATGTTCATAACGCTCATAACTGGGCATTTGACAATCCTAATGAAGTACGACAGGACAACCATCAACAGAGGTTCTCTCTCAACGTTTGGTTTGGAATCATTCATGATCACCCTATTGGTCCCTACCTCTTCTCTCCACGTCTGAATGGATAAACCTATCTCCAGTTTCTCAGAAATGAGTTGCTCACTTAACTGATGATGTACCTCTGAACAACATCCAACGAATGTGGTTTTTACACGATGGTGCTCCAGCTCATTTCAGTATGATATTTCGGAAGTTTTTGAATGATCGATTTCCGCAAAGATGGATGGGTCGAGGGGGGCCCATTGCATGGCCTGCTCGATCGCCTGATTTGAATCCAATGGATTTCTTCGTCTGGGGACATTTGAAATCCTTTGTTTATGCGAATCCTGTACCTGATGTTGACATTTTGAGAGGACGTATCCAAACTGGATTTGACCAAATACGAAACACACCAGGAATTTTCAACAGAGTACGCCAGAGCATGGAACGCAGGCTTATTTTGCATGCATCGAAGCAAGAGGAAGCCACTTCGAGCAATTTTTATAACTTTCAATTTTGTGTTGTAACTCTGAAATAAATCATTTTTAGACCCATGTTCATATGAACTTTTTTTACTGTTTTGATGTCAGGAACACGTCTTCCAAATATATGACACCAATAAAGATACAGCCTGTATGTATCGAACCAGACAAGACAAGAAAAGAAAACGCTAAAACTTCAATTTTTCTGGTAATAGCACTTGCATTTTGGAAGTAAGACCTTATTGCTACAAGTTTAAGGTGTATAATATTCCACATTCTCTACCATTGGAAAATTGCGTTTACTATTACGGTCGAGTTTGTATGACAGGTGTAACTGCTGTGTGTATGTTCTGAGTGACTAGAACAAAGTGCTATGTTCGACTATGCATAATTTTCACCTGGAGCTGTAATCCTGGCTTGCAGTTAATCCTGCTTTCAGCCGCTGGTAATGTATATAAAAGTGAGACCATAAAAGCATTATCACACGCTAAAGCTTTTGCTGTTGGCAAATACTCATATCAGTGAAGCTTACAGCACCAATTCAGCAAGCTCCCTCCCTCTCTCTCACTGCCGGTGCTTTCCAGTCATTTTATTGCTTGGACAACGAAGGTGATGAATGGAACGAATCGCAATGTAGCTGGAGTAGTTGACATTATTACCCACCATTCGTCTTTTCATAATGACGATTTTCTCAACAAATAAAAATAAACAAAAAAGGAAAGAAACACCTGCTAACTTGTCGCTTGGAAGGTGTAATAAAATTCTAACGTTTATGACATCAGTGAGAAATTTAAAAACTAATGCTCTCGGTAGATTAACTAGTATAATATACTAATTTTCAGAACCATAAGTAACCTAAAAGCAGAACTGACACAGTGCACACGGCTAAAAGCTTTAGATTGTGCGATAATCTGCAATCTGACAAACTTTGATTTCAAGTCCAATCACATGGCGGTTACGCTTTGTATTTGCACATTTGGACTGATTAGATTTTAATTTTCATTATGTCTTTTTAAATGATTAATTTCTCATGGCGTTCGCATTATCTGTTCCCAAAACAAATCGTCATACTTCAATTTATCGCATTTCGTTGTAGAGTTAACCTACAGAGGTGTGAAAATTATTAGAGTAAAACATTTTTAATATATCACTTATTTAAGTGCATATGATTTTAACATACTGGCACCCTTTGTGTATTATAATGGTTGCAATGTCTTTAAGTTGTTATTCTGTATATTATAAGATTTAAACAGTGGTAAATAAGGTTGGTCACACTGCAAAACTAAATCAGGTGTTCTTTCCAATATCTTTGTGTGTAACTATAGTATAGGTTTTGATGATTTTATGCAACAGATCCTTAATGGGGTAAGTTTTAAGAATAAATAGCAATTTTAGAGTATATTAATTCAGATTATTTACTTATATGTGCTCTGTTATATCATAAATATTTACAATGTGTGCTGTCTTGCAGATTTTTGAGGTTATGGGCAGAACTTTTGCATTGCAAAGTGTTTATTGCAGCAGACACTTTTAACACAGCAAGATATAGCTAAACAACTGCAAATATTCACAAAACTCTGTATGTCGTATAGAACAAGCTTTGAAAAATGGACAACAGTACACCTCAGCTCGACAAGGAAAATGTGGACATAAGAACAAATGGAGCCCAAGAACACAGCGTAAGTTGGTCTAGTTTGCTAAAGAAAATAGGAGAGCTACCAATAAAGAACTGAGAAAGTCTATGGAGAGCTATGGAGCAGATATATGTGCTATCACAGTTCACAGAACGTTATTGCTATAGGTATTCCAGCACGTCGCCTAAGAAGAAAAGCAAAGCTGTCATCTGCAATGGCCAAAAAGAGGTTGGCATGGGCTCATAGGGTCAAAAACATGTCTGTAATGGACTGAAGTAAGGTAAACAGTTTATTTATAATTATGTATAAGTACTGCTTATTAATATACGAGGACAGTCCCAGAAGTACCCGACCTGACGTATATATAGCGGTTGTTGTTTTAAACAAATGACTATAGTAGAAAGTACCACCCTTATAAGGCTTAAGTTTGAGGCAATGTTTAATAATCCAAGAAAAATCCAGTGTTGGGATGAACTGGATTCAAGGAATAAGGAGAATTTTACAGGAAATAGGAATGGGTAACTTATAAAAGGAGAGAGAGAGGAGTTAGTTAAAGGTTTTTGGAAAGAAGTGAGGAGCAGAGTGGAAGATATAGAGAAACAGGAATCATTTCAAAGTCTGAAAGGAAAGAAACGTTTGGAACTATATAGACAATTAAAGGTGGACTGGGGAAGGGAGAAGTACGTGGATGTAGGTAATAGGTTAGTGAGAGAAGGGTGGGTCTAGTCTAGATTAGGTGCACATAGGCTAAGGGGAGATAGGAAGGGAGCGAATTTGAATAGGTGTCCTCTGTGGAGAGGCAGATAATGATTTGCATTATATAATTGAATGTGAAGAAACTAAGTTGTGGAGATATCAGTTTTTACCTAAAGAATGGGAGAATGTTAACAAAGAAGTATTAAAAGTTAGGATAATGAAAATACAAAAGAAGAGGTATACAGAAAGAATAGGAGAATATATTGGGAGAGTAAGAGAAAAATGGTTGAGAAAAATAAAGCAATATGAATTTTTTATGACCCACCATGCATAAATAACCACGGTATTAAAATGCATGATGGACTAAAGAAAGAAAATAGCAACTCAAAGTAATGTATTAAAAATTGTAAGATCTTTGTATAGCATTATGGAAATAAATACATACATACAAAATTTACAGGATGCCATGGCTAGTATTGCATATATTGGAGAATATGTCAGTCGTCAGTTGTTAATACACAATCACAAAATGGAAGCTACAAAGTTTGAGATTAGAGTCCTTCTAAAGCACTACTGGAAAAAAGATTATAAAGCTGCTGGTATGGCTCGAAAAAATATGCAAGGTGGAAGGAGAAGGTTTCGTTAATGAGCATGTAGCACAACGATGGTTCCAACGTTTCAACACTGCAGAAGAAAACACTAAAGATTTACCATGTTCTGAAAGACCTAATCTATGGGATATTGAGAATATATGCAGTTTTGGAAGAGAATCCGCAAAAAAGTACTTCCGAAGCTGTCAGAAGAACATGGTCCATCAAAAGATACCATACATCGCCAGATTAAGAAACTTGGAAAATTAAACAGAAGTTGTAGATCTGTACCTCATGAATTGGCACCTCAACAAGCTCAGTGTAGAGTGAATATCTTCGTTAGCTTATCGGTAATCCCATGGATGATAGATTTAGAAGAATTGTCATATGAGACGAAAATTGGCTCTATTGCTGTAACCCTAACGCCTCGAAACAGTGGCTCAGTCCTCGTCAAAGGGCCAGTCATCGTTAAAAAATAATATTGTGTGTCTGGTGGAATTTTGAAGGAGTCATTCACTGGGAGTTTGTTCCAAACGGGCATGCAATCAATGCGAATGTTTATTCTCAACAATAGGAACGAGTTCATGAAATTTTGAGACGGAGATACCCAGCATTCGTTAACCGAAATAAGAGTTCTCTTGCAGCAGGACAATGCAACACCCTATACTGCACGAACAACCATGACAAAAATTCAGGAATTGGAAGGAGTTGAGCTGCTACCACACCCCTGATCTTGCGCCTTCAGGTTACCATCTGTTTCGATCCATGTCTCATTTCTTGCGTGAAGGAGGTGTCACCGAATTCTTGCATCAAAAACCAGAAACTGGTACCGTCGCGGGATAATAAACCTCGCTGAACGATGGCTAAAGACCATAGAATCTGATGGCCTCTACTTTGAATAGTAGCTTAATTTCTTGTCAGAAAACGTTCCAAATAAAGTTTTACTTAAACATTAACGTTACTTGTGAGACACCATCTATAAATACAGTCTGAAAGCTTGACTATCTTTTTTTGTTTACCTTGGGAAACAGTATAACCATAAGGAAGATTAAAGATATTATGTTTTAATTCATAATACGTTACTAACGTTTTAGAAAGTGCAGTTTTATTATCAGTTTTGTGAGAAACTTATAGAGGGGATGAGAGGAAGAAGAGAAAAGGGAAGAGGAAAAAGAAGTAGAATATGAAAACATCATACTGAGAGACAGAGAGGCCGAGAAAGTACAGTTATATTTGCATTTCTATACTATTATTATTGTCATTATAATATTCCGCTAAAGAGCATCTTTCTTTTTTGCTTCTCTCTATCTGTACCTTTTCTTTGTGTGCTTACATCTTTTATATCATATCTGTTATAACTGATTTAAAAATTAATAATAACATTTTTTTTGAAAGCAGTATAAATGTTAAAATATGATTGATTAACCACTGCCAGAAAGTTCAATAAAGTTAAGGATGAGATGAAGCAATGGTATGAAGCACAGAAAAAGTTTATTTTGTAACAAATATTACATATTGCTTATGTAATTAAAATGTTTTCAAACTTCATTGCAAGGTATCATCTATTCCTGAAGTATTTTGGGAAGAGATAAGATAACCTGAACCTTTTAACCGAAGATTATATCAGAAAATAAAAGAGCAATGAAGTCGGTGATCTTAAGCGCTAAAATGATACATTCATTTTAAAGGAGGAAAACCCTAAAACGCAAACTAGTCATGTAGTTTGTCCTGAAACGGGTTCGAACTAGGACTAGCAGCAAGACAGGAAAGAATATTATGACTTAAATGTTCAGAATTACACGATTTACTACTGTAACCGGAAAGAAGCAAAACCGAATGAATCAAATGTTTTGTATAGCTGAATAATTTTTTACTCCTTAAATACTCATAATGTAGTAATGTAAACAGTACTTGGATTCTGCTGATATGCCTTTTTTAATTATTGCATAATAGCATTACTAACTTGTACATAGATCCTATTCATGTGTCCTATATTATCAATACACATATTTATTAGGTAATTTTACTTTCTCTACTACGTATAGTAAGTAGGGGAAGTATTGTATTCCACCCAAAAATTCGATACCGAGATTTCACCGGAAATACATGTTTTGAGACCCCCTGAATCCAAAAAAAAAAACATTTTTATAAACATGTCCGTGTGTGTGTCTGTGTGCCTGTGAACAGCATAACTCAGAAACAAACAGTCGGATAAACACCAAACTTAGGTTCAGTATCTTCCAGAGATGCGACACGAAGGTTTTCAAGAAAATACCTCCACCCCAGACTACCCTTTACATGGAACATTTTTCGAAAATTTTAATTTTCACAAAAATGGCTCTAACGATTTTAATTAAAATATCATATGTTTAAGATATTTTCATGACAAATGAAATGTATATCTCGAATTTTCTGGGAATGTCTCCAAAAGTATTCTTCATTGTGAACGACTTTTACATAACTGGTAAACCATAAGAGATAGACAAAATTTTACTGCACAAAAATTATAGATCGTGTTAAAATATACAATTTATGTCATACACATTTTTTTATTGAGTGAACCATTTTCGAGATATTGCTTGTTATTCCCTTAAATTTTCCAAATTCGTTGTTCATTTTTTTATGTCCTAGACATGCAAAGACAATGGAATGCTCCACATACCAACCAGCGCTTAAAAGATTTGACTATCGCTTAAAACCTACCAAATTCCCTTTGCATCTCAAGAAAATTAGCAATAAGATTGACATCTGCATATCTCGAATAACATGAAGAATATGGAGAATAAGCGTTTGTAAAAATAGTTTGTACAAGAGTAGAGAAAGTCATGTGAGTGTAACACATCAGATTTTTTTGTTAATGTTGTTCCATTTTCTATTTAGGGCATTTTCTTATCGATTTAGCGCATTGTTTTGTACTTTCTTGCCTTTGGTCTTTATTTGGTCATTTTAATGCATTTACATTGAGTATACAAAATGTTTATGTTAATAACATTTTACACCAGGATATTATCAAGCGTTAACAATTTCACTATTTAACTGAGAAGTAAAGGTAGCTTTGTATATCTTTTACTCGCATTTATACGTATGCTGGAAAGGGCTGTTTGTGGATGGAAGGGTGTCTATTATCAAGTGAGTGCTATGAATTCGTATCCCAAACTAGCGATGAGACAGGTCAGTTTTCCCCTTTTCGCGTTAAAAAGTCCATATAGTAGGTTGCAATTGTCCTTATCATTATGTGAAATCCTCTTCGTTCACTACGAATTGTGTATAATTTGAGAACTCAAAAGAGTTAATGCTACAATTTTGTAAGACCTGCTTCAAAAACAATTTTCTTAATTTTATTTTCAGATTCTTCAAACAAGAACATAGAGCGCACATATATTTTTAATTAATTTTTTAACTTATCCCATAACTATTCCTACACTTACTTTTTCTATATACCATTATAACCATGGCAGAAATAAATTTAAAACTTTGTACACGAATCTTAATAAATTAAATGAATCTCAGGTACTTTTTTGTAGTTATTATGTAATTTTTAAAATGTTTAGTCATTTTATAGGCATTTTTTAAACATTTTAGGTCACTAAAATCTGGGCTCTGGTTGTAAATAATATACCTTTCAGAAAATTTATGTTTATAAACTCTTCTTGCTTTTTTTTTTAAATAGTAATGAGATATTTAGAGTTTTTTATTGTTCTAAATTACAGTTTCCTCTTTGATACAAATATTTTACTGTGTATAGAGCCTGCTATTGTGGGAATTGTACTTATTATACACGGTGTAAGCTATAGATATCACAGTTTTAATCAGGGAGAGGTATAGATGAGTGCATTGTAAACGTTTATAAGTATTTTGTTTTTATTTTTCATAGATGTTATTTTTATTTTGGGGGAGGAAAAGCTCTTGGGAAAGAGGAGACCTTTTGTAGACGCGCTATTTCTATTCAGGTAAGTGAGAATTCACATTGAGTTTCCAAAATAAATTACAATTCAATTTATAACTCAAACTCTCATTATTCTTACATCAATAATTCTAATTATATCCTCTTTATTAACTCTATAGTATTATATACGAATCATATATACAACATTAACAATTACAAATTCAGAAATTGTTTCAGTTATCTCAATTTACCCAAGACACAGATTCCAAAAATAACTACAACAGAAGTTGCATGAGATTCCGAAAGCGCTGGATATATTTTACAGAAGTGTATTAACTTTCGTTAGTGGTATTTAGGTTTCAGTTAGTTCTTTCTGGATTTTCTACGAATTAATGAAAGGTACTAAAACTGAAACACTTGATTAAGCTTGGAGGAAGGAATGAAGGATAATAATAATTATTTTAGCTTATTTAATTATACGCACTTAAAGTATACACAACATAATTAGTTTTTAATAGTCAGATGATAAAGAAAGTCAACAGCCCAAGTTTACGTGCTTATCTATGCATTAAACTAAAATAAACTAAAGGCTAAATTGGTTTCTTTTTTCACAATTTATAGCGTTACAGTAAATCAATAACAATTATTTTATTTAAACGTTTAATAGAAGAGACTAACGACTATACTTTCTTGCTTTTGTTTGAACCTACAATAAAAGAAAACGACAATGACGCGTCTTGAAATTACTACAGTTGACTTCCGCAAGGATTGGACAAATACTGCTCGGTCATGGAGGAACAGGAGTTCAGTGCCAGGTTGCGACTATTAACTCTAGCAAAAATTACGACATATACAATACAAACATAAATTACGGCGAAAACTAGGCACTTAAGAAAGAAAGTCAAGATAAAAGATAGTGTAGACCAGCTGTTGTCATTTATTTCAATAAGACTTGCTTTAATCGCTTCATGAAAAATGCACATAATTTTTTTTCTTGCAAAGAAAGAGCTCAAAGACTAAAATGGTATTATAATTTTTTACAAATCTCTACACTAAAATCACCTTCAATAGGATGGTATCCGTAGTGTTTATAACAAGTCCCATTGCAATCGATAACGTACATACCTATATACGACATCCATAAAAAAACTCCATTTTTTTTTTGGCTTCTAGATGACCCATTACAGTCATAAACACTTATTTATCCAAAACCAACAGAAACTACTTTGTTATAGCTTAATTACGGGTATTCATAGTTTCTGTTTTCGTAACCTGGAATCCAGAAAAGACCCCTAAAATGTAAGAAACTTGATGGGAGAGGAAATAGGATCTGCCCTCGGATCATTTAGGTGGCTAGAAGGATGTTAACAGAAAACATTTGAATTATTATACTCATATAATCATGATGATTGTGTCACACAGACAACAAATCAAGAATTGGTTCCAGAGCCAATGGGCAGTAGAAGTTATCTTGGCTACGAGTCGCCAAGCCCTTGCGTCTTCCGGACCTATCTATCCTGCATCATTTATCTCTTTCCAGATCTTAGCGGTTGATAAATTTCCTCCCCCAACGATCTTCTCTCCCTCGTGATAGATGGTGTTCAAAATAAAATAGTGAGGGCAAAAAAAGAACCAGAGACGGAAACTTTTAACCTCGCTGGTTGCTTCAACGGCCACGACTTTGAATACCGAGCTCTGCCTCGCAGCATCTGAAGCAAATCCAAGTTGGGTTTGATGCAGTAAGGGCTGGGTTCTTATTTCAAATGTTATGGGAGTAGCAACGACCAGATTCTGTGTGGAGCCTAAATTATGATAATAATATAATAAGAGACGTAACTATAGTTCACAGTGGTCCAGGAGCAATCAGAACCTAACGGAAGTTTTACCTACCACCCAAAACCTACAGAGAAAATAATAACAGTTGATAAATGCCCTTTAAAGGCGCGTTCGCCACTGCGGAATAGCTATTATTATGTCGATCGGATGGTCTGTGTATGCGATTGTCCATGCATGAAATAATTTACCAGCCCTCGTATACACAAAATGAAATGCATACATTATAAATCAGGTTCAACAAAACATAACAGAACTTTTGCGCTTCTTTTACAAAATACCCATCAATGCTCTGAATAACAATGAATGAATATTTTTATATTACTTTCTCTTTTGTCAAACTCAACTCTTGAAATCGACTCACAGAAGCTCGTCAAAATACATTAAAATTGCCACGGTCGTTCGGAAAGATAATTCCTCTGAAAATCAGAGTTTTAAAGTGAAAATTTAATTTAAGCAAAGACAAATGTTATATTACTCCAGATCCATTTCCATTAGATTACTGGAGATTTATTTTGCAACTTCCCTTTATTGCAATTGATTTGATTACAGAGAGGATTCAAATTTATACTCGAATCTTTCAGATGCCCTCCTTTGCGGATAATCTTGGAATGATTTAAAGGAATTTAAAGTGAATCCTAGCTTTTCTCAGTTATAAAACTTACATCTCAAGGGGATGGAACGGAAGGGAAGGGATTTATATCATCTGAGAAGAAAGAAGAGGGACAAAGAAAGTGGAAATATTTTCTAAAGTTGGCAAAGAGGGTTTGGCTTCACTTTATGAAGTATGCCTGGACTTAGCCAACATTTCAAAGGTAGAACAATGGGGTTTAAAGGCACGGTGGAAATTCTTCCGTCCCACTGGAGTTTCTCGTAAAGTATCTGGAGAAAGGTTTAAGATCACCGATCTCAATCAAAAGGTTAGATGTGCTTCACTCCATTGTAATCAAAACATCAGAAGATGAATATTCCTACAATCTAAGCGAAAGAAAAAGCGTATACATAATAAAACTGTAATCAAAATGTTTCCGTAATTTTATATGTTGGATAGCTGGTATTAATGGGCATAATGATGATGAAAACAAATAACAGCATTTTTAAACTTTGCTTCTATTTTTCTCCCTTAAATAGACCAGTTATCGTTCAAGTTCTGGCAGACCAGTTGGGAGCTTGCCTACTCAGTACATAAGCATGATGGGAGCAACTAAAAGAGGAGCAAAGAGGAAAATGTTGACGCCATTCATACCCTCCTTCAGCGCAGCAGTGGTTCTGTCGGGTAGTTTTCATTTACCAAGAAGGATAGTACGTCAAAGTTAGGTTAACAACACCAACTA
Organism: Deroplatys truncata; assembly: GCA_030765065.1. NCBI lineage: Eukaryota > Metazoa > Arthropoda > Insecta > Mantodea > Mantidae > Deroplatys > Deroplatys truncata. The sequence continues at coordinate 139,461,682 of CM060988.1, forward strand.
GGTTCTACCCTGCTTGGGAGGAAACATATTTTATTACAGCACAAGATAATGGTGTAAAATGTTTAATTTTTAATCAGATGTTAAAACCATGCAAAAAAGTTTAGTCTACAGCGCCATTATACACCTTGTATGCGAATCAATATGAAAAATACTAAGGGGAAGAAATGTCATCTTTATTGGAACAACTAAAATGTACAGCGTTTGTGGATGTAGGCAAGTGCAGTACATTTTATACTGTAATTCATTGTTATTGCTGAATTTGTTCATGCTGGTCAGGCTCATAACTGTTTATTTTGCCTTTGAACATACCAATTATCCTGCGTTTATTAAATAATTTACTATTCATTGCTTGTATAATCCTCCTAGGACCCAATCCACAAATGAATCATATTTTGCCATATTACACATAGCTAATTGTATTATTTGATAATGATGACAATAAGCAATCATACTTACAAGCAATATACTTACATAATACAATTTTATTATAACCATTTAAATCAATTTGTGTCGCAAAGTTGCTCCGGGGCAGTTACAGGAAACGCCACTGAGTTTACAAACCGGCCTGTTGCTCAGATTTCCTTGTGGCAGACACTAATGGGAGCGGAGCAGGTTAGAGCTACATGCTGATGATGCCTGTTTTAGACCATAACATCCGGAGCTCAGAGTGGATGAGTGAAAGGAAGTTAAATGAATGTTCAAACGAGCATGGGGTCCATAAAGCTGAAAGTTACATAACATTTGCTTCTCAGGATAAAGAAAACCCCAGAATTGCTTTAGGAGAGATCTTTTCCCGTGACTGCTATGAAGTATCTGTAGGCTTGTCCTTCACAACGGTCTCTAGCGACCGGTGAGAGTACTCCGTTACGCAAATAACCACTTACGCTGCGAAAACGCGTTAGGAGGGTAGAGTAGGTAGAAGAAAAATATGAAATAAAATCGCTAATAGTATAAAGCCGTGATATTCTAAAGCTATTACATCCTTTCTCTTTTTTTCTTTCTGTTTGTTGCGTTTGAACTTATTTGTAGGACGTTTTACCTTGCTGTTTATAGATTGGATGAACAAGTAAAATTAATGTGTTATTCCCTTAGTTGAACATGCACACATTACAAGGACTGTGAATCACAGTTAATATCAAGTCATGAGCGGCAATCTCCTTTCAAATGATAATCCAGTAGTCATCGGGTTATAACGCAGTGTAAAATGTTTAAAAGTGGTTTTAAGTCACTTTTCAGAGAAATAAAGGATATAACATTAAACGTGATTAGTTGGATTATCAAACTGGTTTTCCTCATTCCTTTTCACTAAAACCCTTAGTTAAATTTAGTTGGGTAACAGTTGCACTATTTTCCTTATATTTATTTTCATATTTATTGTTTAAATTCTACATACAAAACCTTATTTTACCTACTTCCTGTTACTAATAAATATTCGCAAGAAATACTTTCAAACAGTTAATACCCCGGTTGGTCTGCTGGAACTGCTAAAAAGGAAACCGTAATAATGTTATTCCATGATGTCACGAACCCTTTACTTGAGCTAATGAGAAACAAATGAGGTAAGCATTAACAGTTGATCTGCAACCCTACTTCCCTCCACTGCGACAATGGTACTCCAGAGTATGTTAATATGAGTATGATAGTTATGATCATCCTAGTTAACTGATAGGGAAATATAGACACACACACTAGCACTCAATCTTCAAAAAAGTGATCGGTTTGTCGTGGGATAATTTTGTGATAAGTTCCTAATGCATACATATTGTAGCTGAAAGCTTCTCTATTAATTTAAATATAAAATACAATTTTAAGTCTTTACTTAAAATAACTCAAAGTAAACTCTCAGCATCTGCTTTTAGTTTACGTACTAGCTCGGAATTAGTTCTTCCAAATGTGAAGTGGCTACCTTTCTTTGTTGCAGGGAAATTAACATGTACTATTTTTTTATTGCCCCATTTATACCCTTCTATAGTCATATCGGCGGCCTTTTACTTTTGAAATATATAGGGTTATTCAAAAAGAAGGAACAGACTTTAAATATTTATTTCTAATGAACGACAATAGATGGCGACACATGCGATATATCACTGAATAGAGAAAAGTTCAACATTTTATTTTGTGTTCAAAATGAGCAACATTTGTTATGCGAGGACGGCCAGTGATTTTTCGTTTGCATACGCAACCATCTTCTACAAATTTATTGTATCAATTTTAAATTTTTTATGACGAGGCCGCTCGCTGTTGAACTTACAACGAAATGCACGATGCAATGAAACAATGGATTCACTCTTTGCATAGTGCAGCACACAAAACGACTTTTTCTGTGGCGTCGCCATTTTCTCGTAAACAAACAGCGCCGCTGTAGGCATTGGAATAGAAGCAATAGGTGGGGCTTAAACTTTGAACTTCCCTCTATTCAATAATGTGTTGCATGTGTCGCTATATCGTTCATTAGAAACTGTTCCTTCTTTTTGAATAACCCTGTATTGCCTATCGGTAATGTTGTTGCCTCGTATAACGTTGTCATTGGATTTTTTACTTTTAATTGGGTTTAATACGTTACATAACACATTCATAGCCCCAGACTATGGGGAGAACAGAGAATAATCTTGGATAGAGATAAATTCTCACCCACCAGCCAGGAATCGAATCCGAGACACCTCAAACTCAGGCAGATTTCTACCGATTGAGCTACGAGGCTAGCTAGTGCTTTGTTTTAGAACCAGTAACGTTTCTTTCGTTCGGACAATGGAAAAATGGAACAGTATAATACTCACAAAACCTCTAGATCCTTCATCCCCCGTAGCGCTGATTCATCGATGCATGTCAGCCGATTATTGTCCAGTTGTCTGCAAAATATAATACAAATATTTTTAATTTATAAACAGCGATACACAAATACATAATTTCAAAATGGGTATCCACATGTACACATGACTTGCTCTAAGCAGAAATTTTACCAAGGCAGAAAAAAGTCTACAAGAGTTTAAAATCAACAGTCATTTCGACAAAGGCTGTATAAACGATAACAGTGCAAGTTTTTTTAATGCGGTTACGGTGTACGCAAGAAACACCACTCCGTTTTGTATGTTCAAGAAAACTCTAAATGCAACCTGAAATGAGATACGGTATAAGATTACTCTGCCTATAATTACGTTCTCTACCATCTACCTGTAGTAGGTAAGAGGAGGTATTGTATTCGACCCAAAAAGTCGATGTCGAGATTTTACCGAAAATACATGTTTTGGGGCCCCCTGATTTCATAAAAAGCATTTCATATCAGAAAAAGGTCTGTGAGTCTGTGTATGTGTGCGTTTGTAAATAACATAACCAAAATAAATGCCAAACTTGGTAATTAAGTTCGGTGTCCTTCAAAAATGTGACACGATACCTCAATTTACGTTAACATTGACTAACGATTTTGATAAAAATACCATAAATTAATATACCTATCCTTATTTTTTGGGAAAAAGCAGTGAAGTTATCTTCATTCGGAAGGAAGTTTGTACAATTTTGTATAAATGGCAAATTGTAAGAGATAGATAGAAGCTTACCATACAAAAAGTCTGATGTGTTGCACTCACATGTCTTTCTCTACTCTTGTAAAACTATTTTTACAAACGCTTATTCTACATCTACTTCTGTTAATCGAGATAAACATTTGCAGAAACTTATTATATTGCTAATTTTCTTGTAGGTGCAAGGGGAATATGGTACGCTTTAAGTGATAGTCAAATCTTCTAAGAGCTGGTTGAGATGTGAAACATTCCATTCTCTTTGTATGTCCAGGACATATATGTATATAAACGAATTTCCATTTGAGAAGTATTGGAAAATTCAAACAAATAACAAGGAATATTTCGGAAATGGTTCACTCGACAAAAAAAATACATAAATTGTTTGTTTTAATGAGATTTATATTTTATATTTTTAAGCAGTAAAATATTGTCTATCTCTTAGGGTTTTACCAGTTAAATGCGAAAGTCATTCAGAATGAAGAGGATTTTTGGGAACATTCCCAGAAAATTCAGGATATGCATCTCATTTGCCATGAACATATTTTAAACATAAGATATTTTATTAAAAATCGCTAGAGCCATTTTTGAAAAATATAAGTTTTCGAAAAATGTTCCATTTAAAGGGTAGTCTGGGGGGATTTTCTTGACAATCTTCGTGTCGCATCCTACTCAAATACCAAGTTTGGTATTCATCCAACTTTTCGTTTTTGAGTTATGCTGTTCACAGACAGACAGACACAAGGAAATGTTTCAAAAATGCTTTATTTGAATTCAGGGTACCTCAAACATGCATTTCCGGTGAAATCTCGGTATGGAAATTTTGGGTGCATTGCAATACTTCCCCTACTTACTATACGCAGTAGTAGAAAAAGTAAAAATGTAGATCTCTTTAAAACACACAAGTTATTTCAAATACGTTTTTTGTGACACTGACCATTTCTGAGATATACATTTCTATACCTTTGAATTCAATATTTTGTCATTTTTTAAAGTGCTGACATTATTCAGTTATTTCTCGTAATGTCACAGAAAGAGTACGGAATTTCATTACCAGCGTATAGCAGCCATTTCTAAAATATTAGACTATCGTGTGTACTGTATACTCTTTGTGCCTACAACGAAATGTGTAATTAACCTAGAGGAGATAGAAAAATAAAACTTTTGTAACAACAGATAGCAAAACAAATATAAAAATAAACGATAGTGAATAGAGAAACCAAGCGAATGCAATACATAAGATTTGTTAAAATGTTGTTATACCATTGTATTTTAGATGCGGATATTTACATACACCATGTACAGTCAAGTGCAAAAAAGTGCCGATGCCTTTGGTTGCTTTTAGTGTTTTCCATTCTTGAATGTTAGCAGAATCTCCTCATCATTTTGTTCCGCACCTGCCTTAGGTGAGATTAAAATATCATATGTTTAAGATATATATCTCGAATTTTCTGGGAATGTCTCCAAAAGTATTCTTCTTTGTGAACGACTTTTGCATAACTGGTAAACCATAAGAGATAGACAAAATTTTACTACACAAAAAATGTAGATCGCGTTAAAATACACAATTTATGCTATATACATTTTTTATTGTTGAGTGAACCGTTTTCGAGATATTACTTGTTATTCCTTTAAATTTTCCAATACTTTTTCTCAAATAGAAATTCGTTATTAATTTTTTTATGTCCTGGACATACAAAGAAAATGGAATGCGCCACATAGCAACCAGCTCTTAAAAGGTTTGACTATTGCTTAAATACTACCATATTCCCCTTGCATCTACAAGAAAATTAACAATAAGATTAACATCTCGATTAACATGAAGCATATGGAGAATACGCGTTTGTAAAAATAGTTTGTACAAGAGTAACACATCAGATTTTGTTTTGATTTGTTTTGTTTTTTTGTTGCACCCGACTGTACACATATAGCCAAATATTTCATTCATAAACATACATATGAAAAGAAAATAACAAAACTCCATTTTGACCTAGTGAACTAACCTTAACGTAAACTACACAATTTAAAAGGAAACGCCGCATATAAAAGTACTTTGCTGTAATTAAATTAAGCAATAAACAGATATTATCGCACATTATTATGTTTGTAGTTTTTTATAGAAATTTTATTAAATTTGGAGATATATTAAAGGCAGAAGTAACAGTAAGGTAAGAAGACAGGAAAATGCTGTGACCGCGGCATGGAGTTACCTACGAACCGCCTGTGTGAGCCCCGGTGTTGGCAATCAGCGATATTTCTACCTTTTTTCGCAGTCCACACGGTGTACATTGTGCCTCCGACATATTTTGGCGTACTGATAATTTGGGGATTCCATTGTCATTATCAAACATATTGTTATTTTCGTCTCTCAGTCAGTTTCGGCCGCAGACACTCCTTCCTCCTGGGCACTGATCACGCCAGCCGGAAGACACTTTGTTGTTGACTGGGATGACGTCACACCTGGCGGGTAGTTTTGCTAGACACGAATGGTGGGGATATAGTGTTTTTCTTACTGAGTATTCCGGGAGGAGCGGATCGCGTGTGCAAGCCGGCCGTTGGATCGGTGAACATCTCCCCTCACCTTTCATTTTTAATAATGTAGAAAACCAAAGGGTTAAGAAATACGTCTAGGAATGTGTAAGTAGATTTGTGTTATGGATTTTGCACACAGTGAAACCCACGCCTTCCTCTTAAACTTCACACCACGTTTCGGTCCTCCGCAGCCAAGTGAGAATACGTCCCCTCAATTTAATTTAATTCTTCATTTGAATTTTTAGTCCTCTACCCAACATGTAGAATATGTAAAGTGTGGCATATACACAGTGTAAATACCGTCACAACATAATAAAATGCGTCACAGTAACATTTTCCTTCCCAGTTTCTCAGACTTAGGACTGATTACGAAATTATATAGGCATGGTTCAAAATGGTTCAAAAGGTATGGTTACCAACCTAATCACTTTGTCACTTATAAAATGGTTCAAAATGTTACTCTCATTTCTTTCTCATAAGCATTTTGTTTTCGTATAACGTCTTCTTAATAAAATCGAAGCGAGTTATTTGATTGTTTATGTACTAATGGCTCCACTTGCATAAGCAAGAATACTTGTAATTTATCTTAGTTGCTCTCCTTTGATGCAGTAATTTGTATCACAAGCTACTTAAATGTAAATAATGATTGTAATATGGATATGCATTTTTATGTGACATTGATTTGAGATGTTTATTGATTGTAATTATTGTTGAGAAGTAAGTTTATACTGCCTTACTGAAACTGACAATAATAGCGTGCAATAATGCAGCGAGGGGGTGAGCTGTTTATCATTATTGGAAACGAGGAAGTTACGTAATATTGTCGCGTTTTTCTTTTAGAATATTCTGGAACATTTCCCTAGAGCATATGTATTCATAATTTTCATTGGATATAAAAATAGACGCTAATGTTGGCGCGTTTTATTAGCCAATGGCAGCTCAGTTATAATCTTTAGGCATATCTGGGTTAAGGAGTATTAAAAGAGTAGGTTAGAGGAAGACCCCATCAGTTCATCAAAATTCTTTGTATACTACACGTCGCATTCCCGTCAGTTCGTCGAAAGTATTTGCACGGCACACTTCGTATATCAATTTGCAGGTTACGCGTAACAGAGTTATGAAAAATCTCAAGTGGGATAAAGTTAATTATACAAAAAGTTGAAGTACGCGAATTAAGAAATATCAGTAATGAAGTTATTATAACAGTTTCAGTTTGGCGAGTGTCTAGATCAATGTATAAATGTGATAGTTAACGTGTTCGGCAATAAAAGTGTAAAACAAATTTCTTCATCAGTGTTATCTTTGGATAAAAGATTCCTTTCCGTTTACACAACCTGTATATAGAGAAGTGTTTGACCAAAAGGATAATAGCTAGCCGGAGGACAAAGAACCAAAATTAAATAAAATAACAGTAGCATTTTTTTAAACAAAAAAACTAATACTGTCGCAAATTGCTAACACCAGATGGAGCTAACAAACCTAACAAATGAATCACGTCACAAGATGGCTTCAACGCGTGAAGTAAACACAAATACACAAACATTATAAGTAATACACTCGCAAATTGGCACCACAACGTGGGGCTATAATAATGTTCAACAAACTTAAATAAACAACATTAACATTAAACCACTCGCAAATTGGCTACCACAACATGGGGCTACAATAATAATAAATAAAAAATATAAGAATTACACTCGCAAATTGGCGCCCAGAACGTGGGGCAGAGTGACCAGGAAAGGAGTGAAATAACCAGGAAAGGGAGAAGGAATCAGGACGTGGAGCGAATGGAGCACTGAAATGAACTACAAGACGCAGATTCCAGAAACAACTGTAGGAACGACAGACTACGCGGATGATTGGACATCGTAATTCCGAGATTAAAAGGCAACAGGGGAATTAAAATACAAAACACCAAAACGACGTAGATTCATCGTAATACAACGCAGAAGCGACATATAATCTAGGAGAGAGGGGCAGGAAGCTGGACATCAAAGCAACAGCAACAGACAGCATCACAAAGGTTAGAATATTGTAAATTTTTTTTATCCTAAAAAAAATTGTGAGAAATTAAATGTTTTTAAGAAGCGGTAGGATAAAGAAAACTATGTCCACTAATAATACAGAAGAAACAATGATGGAAAGGGATAATGTAACAGTTAGCTGTAATTCAATACAGGGTACAGAAAATAGCTTAAACAATGTAGTAGTTGAGGGAGGAAATGTTAGTGCAGGAAGTGAGAATAAAACAGCAGGAAATGTTAATATTGATGCTGGTATGATGATGGAAATGATGGAAATGCTGAGAAATATGAATGATAATATGCAAAAGAATTTTGAGAGATTAGAAAAGAAATTAGATCAAATGAGTGAAGATATTGGTAGGAGTAATGAGATATTAGAGCAAAAAGTAGATCAAAGCAGGGAAGAAATTGAAAAGAAAGTTACGAAACTAGATAGTAGTATGCCAAAAATGAGTGATGAAAAGGAAATAATAGCAAGTGAGATAGGAGAAGTTTCAAAGAAAATGTCAGATATGAGCAGGGAAATAGGTAACAAAAAAAGTGAGGTTAATACTAAAAGTGAACATGTTGATGTAGAATGTACAGAGTTAGGAAGTAGAATGAGTAGCATTTCAAGTGAGATAAGAGAGATGAAAGAGGTTATGAATGTAGATGTGAATCAGGCGCAAGTTAATTTCAGAGGGAAGATATCAGAAATACAGAAGGAGTCAGTAATGCAAAGAAATAAATTGTACGAAGTAGTTAAAGTTTTGCCTGTAAATAATCAAAAGCTAACTTCTGAAATTAACAAGTACCAAGATGTTCAAAATGAAAACTCCAATCCAGTACAGCTTATGACAGATTTGTCAGAGTACTCTCAGATTAAAAAGATAGCAGATGAATTGAAAATGAAAGTTGTTAAAAGATGTGTAATTCAGAAAACTTTAGATTGTTTTCAAATGTTATCAGGGAACGAAATATCATATGAATCCTTTCAGAGGTTATCCATGAACAAATTTTTGAAGGTTAGGATACAGCTACGAGTAATGTTTAGCCACACACAATTTGATCCAGGAGGGTAAATAGCAATGAGATGTAAAGTAAATGCTGGATAGTTAAAGATGACTTGCAGAGAAATGTATTGGAACGTAAGAGGGTTAAATAAATATGTACGTCATGTGAAAAGAGAAATAAATTTTGGACATAATTAAATTTTTTTTAAAAGGAAAATAACATTTTCTTTGTAACTATAACAGTATTTGAAAATTAAGAATGTAAAGATTGAAACTTAATATGATATTAAAGTAAAAGTAGGTAAATACAATTCCAAGAGTATTGTTAAAATAAAGTACAAAATAACAAAAATGGGGTAAAAATAATTGAAACAAATACTTATGTAGCAAACAGAAAATGTGGAACAGTACTTAGATTTAAGAGATTTAAATATATGTAGAGGATGAATATTTTTGGTAAATATGTTTAATAATTACAAAAATTCTTAAATGTATAAATTGTTGTCAACAATATAAGAAAGTAAACAATTTTGTAACAGTACTTAAATAATTCAGGGTACAGTATTTGCTATAAAAAAAACAAAAATTTGAAATGTCAGATTAAAGTCTAAACACATTAAACCAGAGCCAGTAAATAGTGGCGAGATTAAGACAGAACATATGTCGTGTGTTAAATACGTGTGAAGTGATAAGTGAAATTGATAGCGTGTGTTCCAAGATTTAGGAGACTAAAAACCCAATTATAAAATTTCCAAACAAGTTTAAATATTTATAATTATGTTTCTAGTGGGGCATATGATGCAGTAATTTGTATCACAAATTACTTAAATGTAAATAATGATTGTAATATGAATATGCATTTTTATGTGACATTGATTTGAGATGTTTATTGATTGTAATTATTGTTGAAAAGAAGTTTATACCGCCTTACTGAAACTGTCAATAATAGCGTGCAATAATGCAGCGAGGGGGTGAGCTGTTTATCATTATTGGAAACGAGGAAGTTACGTAATGTTGGCGCGTTTAGAATCTTCTGGAACATTTCCCTAGAGCATATGTATTCATAATTTTCATTGGATATTAAAATAGACGCTAATGTTGGCGCGTTTTATTAGCCAATTGCAGTTGAGTTATAATCTTTAGGCATATCTGGGTGAAGGAGTATAAAAAGAGTAGGTTAGAGGTAAAGACCCCGTCAGTTCATCAAAAATCTTTATACACTACACGTCGCCTTCAGTCGGTCAGTTCATCAAAATTATTTGTATACTACACGTCGCATTCCCGTCAGTTCGTCGAAAGTATTTGTACCGCACACTTCGGATATCAATTTGCAGGTTACGCGTAACAGAGTTATGAAAAATCTCAAGTGTGATAAAGTTAATTATACAAAAAGTTGAAGTACGCGAATTAAGAAATATCAGTAATGAAGTTATTATAACAGTTTCAGTTTGGCGAGTGTCAAGATCAATGTGTAAATGTGATAGTTAACGTGTTTGACAATAAAAGTGTAAAACAAATTTCTTCATCAGTGTTATCTTTGGATAAAAGATTCCTTTCCGTTTACACAACCTGTATATAGAGAAGTGCTTGACCCAAAAGGATAATAGCTAGCCGGAGGACAAAGAACCAAAATTAAATTAAATAACAGTAGCATTTTTTAAACAAAAAAAAACTAATACTGCCGCAAATTGCTAACACCAGATGGAGCTAGCAAACCTAACAAATGAATCACGTCACAAGATGGCTTCAACGCGTGAAGTAAACACAAATCCACAAACATTATAAGTATTACCATCGCAAATTGGCTTACCACAACGTGGGGCTACACAATAATGTTAAATAAATAACATTAATAATACCACTACAAATTGACTCCCAACGTAGGGCTCGATAAACAACAATATATACAAATTAAATAATATTACAAGTAAAACACTCTCAAAACGGAGCGGCAGAGATATAGTTGTCAAATACTTAGTGGGCTTGTGTTCTTATCTGTTTCGCTATAGAAACATTGTTACCTAGCTGCGAGCCCGGAAATAATATCGAACTGAAGCAGCTCCATGCTTATACTTAACTCGTACCAACCTATAGACATATTCAACTCCGGTACTGCCTGATTTTGTTTATCGTATATATTCTCCTAGGCAACCTACAGACCTCCGTGTTGTTGTTTACAACTTTTTGTTCCGCACTCTATATATCTTATTTTTATTCGATTTAAAAGTGGGGTTAACTGTGGCGCACAGTACATACACTCTTGAGCTCACACCGGTACGTTTTACCTGCTCGGCTGGGCGCGGCTAGTGACCGACCTTTCAGTACAATAGCCGTGTAACAAACTCATTATGCGCCATTTCCCCGCAGTTTGGATAATTACTGCTCCAGAAGATTCTTTTCGGCAGGTTCTAGTAGCTTCCCCTTCGAGAACTCCCGCTTTCTATATAGAAGCTGTAGTTAAGGAGTTCAGTTTAGTTGAGACAGTTACGAAGTTGACGATTTTGGACACTTGAAAGTGGACAGTGACGAGTACAGTTCAGTTTTGAGCTGTTATTCGACGGATCAGTTGTGTTCCGTTGTGAGTGTGTGGCAACAATGATTCAAGTGTAACGTGTTGTGTTACGCTGAGTACCTAAAGTGTGTGTGAAATAAAGTGTGCTTAGGCAACTGGTGTTCTCATTTGTTACAACAGTGATCGGTTAGGCAGAGCAATCAACCGTGTTCAGTAAAGGATAAAGGAAGGAAACTAAGCACATGGAAATGTTTTCGGATTTTATTTTAGAACGCATATGTCTGTTCCTAAAATACAAATAAGTTCAAAAATAACGACCAGTATTTTCCACAGCTGAATGTAATAACGTTCACCATTGGATACTCTAAGCGTATCTACTAAGTAATGAATGTTATCACTTTGCTTAATTAAAATAAGATAGTCAGCGTCGATTAAATATATTGTAAGATCTCCTTCCCTTATGCACTTTGTCCACCCCTTTGTACTACTCTGCCAACGTACAATATAATCAATTCTTCCGTTTGTATCTCTCTCGTTTTACCACTAGAGCCCACTATTCTAACTGGGTGTACCCCTATGGGCCTCCCTGACATGATATTCACATGTTTGTTTCACATTTTTCCATATTTGTGTGTAATAATTCTCATACAGATTACAGCTAAAAATGTTTTACTTTCCATAAGTTAGGGACAAGTTATTAGGATAGCGTGGACTTAATTTATTTTTGCTATTATTGTTCGTAACGACACCTGCTTTATAATATTAGCCATTTTATATTGTGTTTCCTTAACTTCCTTTGACTTCATTTTATAATATTGTATGCATTTTAGTTTACAGATGTTGACCAAATATCTTAGTTATTACTCTAGTTTACACTGTAGTATTTATGGCACCCATACCGATAGTGATAGAGCGGAAGGGAAGGCCCAAATAACCTTCCTTCCACCATATTAAATAAAGAAATTACGCTTCCTGTATTATTAAAATTGACTCCCTTGATCGTATTCTTTTTATGAAATTATGTAGCTGTTTGATAACTGCATCTCACCTAAAGGTACTCATATGCATTTTAACTAAAATGTTACGCGTTAAAGAAGAAGAATATGTATTTATTTTAAATAATTACTGCAATAAAACAAACGCAGTATAAATTTGGTAGATCTACTTGCTAAAAGAGGTAGTAAAAGAGCTCGGTTTTCTGTTGCTTTATACCGACTCAGCTTTTTGAAATGTCTTGGATGACAACGCAATTTGAAGTAGCCAAACAAGTTTGTTAGGTTATTATTAGAGCGTTAAGCATTTATGCAGCAATTACATGAACACGCATGATCTGTAATGTTGTTAATTAAGACTAATTTACAGGCAGAACTTTTCAAGTTGATCAAGTTGTGTGTTGCTCAAAAGCAAATAACTGCCTGCACACGATGTTCTGCTATTAGTTTGAATGTGGTTATTTATTTATTTATTTATTTATTATCATCATCATCATTATCTATAGAGTTTGCCATTTACGACGACCGAGGAAAACCTGTAAAATATTCTGTCAGAGAGGACGGTCGTGGCGGATTTGAAGCATGGTATTGAGTTCACGTACCCGTGCCTTATTTTTACTTAATTTCAAAATGGAATGCTTTTCCATGATGATGCAAGACCCCATATCGGCATTGCGATGAGGTGTCCATTGAACGATTATGGTTGTGAAGCACTTCCTCACCCAGCCTACAGTCCAGAAATGAGTCCCCCTGACTTGTGCGTCAGTGTTTTACAATTTTAAATGACCTGAATACAGAAGGGACCCAAAGTATCCAAGAGTTAAAATTCAGAAAAGGATTAGCAACAATTATCACAATTTTGGGAGGCAGTCGTTAAAATCTAAAACGATTATTTTGGATAATGTTCATTTAAATGCTTAAAAACATAAAATTAATAGCAATTAAGTAACTGTGTGCATTATTTTTGGTATTACTTTTCTATAAAATGAGTTATTTTATTCTTAGCGTATTATCAAATTGAATCATTTATTATAAATAAGCACGTAATCTTCTAATATGATGCTGTAATTATTGACAGGAAGATATAAATAATTAAATAAAGGAATAATGGTAAGATAAAGAAATAATTGCAATAAATACTTCCTGTATATAAAATCAATGTAGAAAGCGTGAGATTTGTCCGGAGAAAAAGGTCATTAGCGGGTCAGTATTGAGCAAAGTCATTAATAACAGCCGAGTAACGAACGCGTTAACATAATTTTCCTGGAATGCAGTTAGGATTAGGTTCCGTGCGTTTGTACAGTCAGGTAGACAGAAATTTTATAAATTAGAAAGAGAATGAAATTCTGAGATTCGAGGAGGTACCCCATAATAACAAGGTAAGAGACGCATACGTAGGATTTTTAAGATCGGACCGCGCGGGAAGGTACGTTGGTGGGATAGTTCTAAAGTAGGTGAAGCTTAAGTTAATAAAGAGCCAGTATTGCTAAGATTAGCGTCTTTCTTTCTTTCTTTTCTTTCGTGTACAACCTTAAGGGCTTACCTTCTTTTACGTTAATCGGCAGTTCGTAGCGTCTAAGACCGCATTGGGTTATCAGTTACTTATGCCGCAAACATTTTAGCGAATAACGTAAACTTACGCTTATTTCAAACTATAAAATAGATACTGCAGAAGTTAGCAGGTTATAGTTTCGAGTGTTACAATTCATGATCAGTTTCATTCTTTATCATCAAACGGTCGGCAGCTCGCTTCAATAGCTCAAGTGTTAGATCACATTAAATTTCTCACTCAGTTTAAACTGGTGTTATCCTTTTACACTATGCCCACGCCTACTTTGAGAGAAAGGTCTCATAGCCAACCACTGTAGCAGCCGGCATTAGAACCATCAGACGACATCAAAAGGTGACACCGTGTACGGCTTCAAATACTAGTTGTCCTTTCCATATAACCTTTACAGATGATGGAAAAGAGCAAAAATAGCGATCATAGATGTGAGATAAATTTTGATCCAGAATAGCTATTATGCACACTTATAAAACGAAGCGTTATAGAGCTATCTCTGAAGGTCTCAAAATCCCTTTTGTAGATTAAACTTTGTTAGCATTGTGTCCTTATAAAGCAGCTACAACGAAAAACGTTATAGCAGTTCAAAATACTCTCCCAGTGTGGGAATTGATGTCTGTTCCTCTCCAACAAACATAAATAAATATGAGGCTGCAAATTTTCTTTCCAATAATTCCCGTTCAGTGTGAGTGACATACTTTACGTAACTCCACAAGTGAAGTAATCGATATTGAGTAGATTAATCCGATCAATAACCACAAAATAAAACCTCATTTTTCCACACACCTCTTATTAAATTACACTGCTTGAGAAGTTTGACTAAAATTTGAATATAAATGTTCAGTACTTTAAAATGTAATACTTTCAAATATGTAATTCTAGTTTAGTGCATTTACTGAAATATTTTAAACGCAACACATATTTCTGTGGTTTGAAGGCGTATACCAGGTGGTGGATTAAGGTCGGTTGGAGAGCAAACACAGGCTTGTTGAGCAGGAGGAAGCACGGAGGGTTTCCTATGTAGAAGGGGTAATATTTTTGAGACTGACACATTTGAGAGAAAATCACCTAAAGAAACCTTCACGTCTTTGTATTCGGCAGCCATTTAGCATGGTCTTCTGGTGAATTTCTAACTCAATTTCCAAGGCAGATTGTCTCCCTGGAATGTTTAGGAAAGTAGAGTTTTTAGATCATCTGAAATATGGTCGGAAAATATATAATTTTCTGTTATTATACGTTTTGCTACTCCGTGTCCTAGACCAAAGAAGAAAGAAAAAAATTAATTTATTAGAACTTCTATAATTGTGTAACAATTTACTTGTCTTTAAATTACGCAAATTTAATTTAAAATGGTTTTTTAAAGGAGAAAAGTTTCAAGCGCCAATTAAACCATATATATTTTCTGAGCTAGGAACAACTGCAGAATTTATTTTCATCATAAACGTAAAGTATCAAATATGACTATTTTACATCTCCTGGCCCTGGTGTCATAATTGGCAAACATCTATCCTGGAATCTGAGGCAGTATTTTTAACACTTAAATGATATCAGTCTAATTATATAATATAAAATATAATAACAGTTCGCCTTAAAGTAATATGTGTATAATATAAAGAGTATGTAACAGTCATTGTATTATGTTTATTTTATTATGTACATGTATAATAATGTTATGTGAATGTATTACGTAGTTTAACAATGTAGGAGCTGTGAGAGCTGCTTCTATAAGCAAGCTGCTTTCCGTAGCAAACAGAATTACAAAGTAAAAGCTCAAAGTTGCTAACAATGAGGTAACCTTGAGACAACAATAAATTAGAAAGTTTAATAATGCTACTAATAATTCTTGGAACAATAATGCAATACAACAGTTTATAAATAGCCAATCAACACCTAGTAAAGCTTTAAGTTAAATGAAAGTATTCTATTGGAGTAGGCTTAGCAGTCAGAGACTTGAAATAGAGGAAAGTGCAAATTCAGACGGTAGACAGGTTCAATGTGAGGTTTTAGGTTTTATGTGAGACATAAAAATTTATTCCAGTGAGAATAATATAAAGTTTACGTGTTTAAAAGTGCAAATAACAATAATCTCACAGCTCTATAGTAGGATATATCAGTGAACTGTTAGTTATTCGTGTGAAGGATTAATTAATAAACAAAGTACAATACAATTATATTTGTGTAGGCCTTGTTCTTTAGCCATACAAGCCCTGCTAAGAGACAGGTGTTGTAAAAATTACTACTGACACAGCCGCGGCATACATATATAATATTTAAATAAACATTAAAATACAAAGTTGATTCTTTAAACATTGGGGCGAAAAGTAAACGTGGGGCGAAGGCCACCGGAAACTTTGTACCGTACGTGGGGCGAACACGCCAAGAAACAATCTCCCGCAAGTTGGCATCCATTACGTGCGTGGTCTAAAAACAGCTTCAAGTTGGTATACCATACGTGGGACAATAACGACTGCAAGTTTGGTTCTTCAACAGTGGGGTTACAATAAATGTACTATAAATCCACACATTCATTATATATGTAATAAGTTATCCTACATGGTATTTATTTTGGCAAACTTAAAAATGGCAGTGCCAAAAGATTTTGTTCGTATGGCTGATTTTTCATTTTTTCAAAGTATCTTAAGATATGGTCTAGTATTATGGGACAGTAGTTCACGCATAATGGAGGTACAAAAAATTCAAAAAAAGATAATAAGAATCCTGACAAACTCAAAGAGAATAGAACACTGTGAACCATTGTTCAAGGCGCTAGAAATTCCTACAGTTGTGAATTTATATATTTATGATGTCTTGGTGCACGTAAAAGAAAATCTGCATACCTACGATATAAGAAATGATATAATACACATAATACACATAGTAGGAATAGGGTAGATATGCCGTACCATAGACTAAAGAAGACCTCAAAGCATCACAAAGTAATAGGCATAACATTTTTCAATTTACTTCACCCAAAAATAGCGAATGCGAATATTCTAGTTTTCAAAGATAAAGTGTACAAATAGCTAATAAAACATCCTTTGTACAGTGTTCAGGAATTTGAGACAGCAAGTAAAAGTGAAATGTAAAATTGTATTCTTTATAATGCAACAAATACTGTATAGATTTTATGCTATTCTTTTATCTGACGAAACCTATTATAACTATTGTAATTACTAAATGGTAAATAAAATATTATTATGTAAGGTATTAGTTATCTTTCAGTAATAACTAATAAAAATCACTTTAAATATTTGTGTTAGACTTCAAACAAAATATACAATTAGCGGACTATGAACATAAAGTTCCAATATTTGCTTCATGTGAGAAGGTTAATTATCTTTTACTATGCTTAAAACATATTTAGTCATAATACGTCTTTCATAGAATACTAAGGTGCATTAAATCCTCAGAACTTAAGCATTCTTCTGTCAAACCTCTCGTTAAAAGAAAAGAATACTTAACTGGGAGATTTGCAATATTAAACGGTTTGTTAAGCAATATGCGAACAAAGTGCCTCAAACCAAAATTCTAATGATCAAATTAGAAAGAAATCTACTGCCAAAAGGAATGAGAATCAAGAAAACGGGGAGTCGTGGCTAACGTATCATGCGCAATTTTTTTTAATCCCGTGGCATCATTACTTTGGCCGGAGAAGCCTCTGAACCAAAACGCTTCGCTGCTTTTTAGAGGGAGAATTACAGAAGCAACTCCTTTTGCTTTCGATTCCTTTAAGGTAAAGGATAAAAAAATATTTTAAATGCCCTGTCAAGCGAAAATACAAATTCTGCGGTATGCAGAAGACGCGGGGGAAAAGAAATCAATATCTCATGTTGAGGAAGAGTAGAAAGGGGAAAATCTGGCATGTAGAGATTTTCTGAATATAAAAAAAAAGTCCCTTCGAGTCTTTTAGAGAGACAGACTTCATTTTATGGCGCCAACAGAACTCTGAACTTCATTCAATATTTCTCCACGTTAATAAAAAACTGCCCTACTCCTTCGCCTTCTTTTAAGGCAAAGTAGAGCTATGGGAGAGGGGGGGGTTAAATTATACTCTCTCTTCTTACTTGGTCTCTTTATCGTCTTAGGAGTGGGAGTTGAGAGCAAAAATCTTCAGAATGAGCAATACTGAGTGTAATTCTGGCACCTGCTCCGAACTTTAAAGGGCGAGACTATTTTCTTCCCTTCTCACACCCCTGCAACACTTTTACGCATAAATTAACGCTTGATGAAGTGAAAAATTACTCTGCCGAATGCAGCGATATCCCCACTTGCCCCTGCTTCCAATCCATTCTCCAATTTTACATCAAAGCTATAGGAAAATAATTTCTCTTGGAGGAAACGAGAAAACTCTTAAAATATGTTCACTCCTGAAGGTATTTAAATTAGATTGAATCTTAGAAACTGTACCAAAATGAAGCTCGATACTTGAGAATATCTAAAGATAAAACACAACTTGTCCCATTTGCCGAAATTTTGACTTTTCTTGTAACAAAGATTAGAAACACTATATTTGTGCAGTTGTAATATTGCAAAATTTTCCTCCAGGTACTTTCCTCCTTCAGAATTAGCGACACCAGTAGTTTTAGCAGTGTATAACGCCCGTTCTTACTATATATGACATCACAGGCGGTACACACTGCTGCTATATGCGATGAAAGAAAAGGAGATTTGGGAAGGTAATGTTCCAGTTCTAAGTTTAAGCTACGTCCTCGGCATTTGCCAGCTATGAAGACTGAGAAAAAACTGGAAAAAACGCAGTCGGGGAGGACGGACCTGGCGGGACTGGAGCGCGGACCTACAGTTTACGAGTCCGTGCCTTAATGACCTCGGCTACCCATATCGGTATCCAGTAAAAAGAAAAGCTACGACAAATGGAGGGGCTCCCACAAGCGAGGCAGAGCATTGCAAACAGGCCGCAACAGCCCTTTTTTACTTCTACCGTGACACCTTGGAGGGAGGGATGAGGGAAGAAACTAGAAGGGTGACCAGTTCCGGTCCCCAACGTTTCCAGATCGAAAGCCACTCGGGCCCACCCACAAGCTTCCAGACTCTTGGTGGTTCCTCCCTGGTGGGTCTCATACAAAGCGCACACCCACCGCTCTGCCGCAACCCGCCAACACTGTCGTAGTCCTACAATTCTGAAACAGATGACAATGAAGGTGATGGGTACAGAAGACGAGGGGCAGGAAAGTCGTGGTAGACCGATACGGGTAAACCACGAAAAGCCATGCATTAATGTGTGCTGAGATAAAGTATAGAAAAATGTATTGGCTCATAGGAAGATATTCTGAACTTAATATACAAAATAAATTGCTCTTGTATAAGCAGATATTAAAACCTGTACGGATGTATGGGTTGCAGATCTGGGGCTGCACCAAGAAATCAAATATTAAAATTATAAAACTTTTCCAAAATAAAGTGCTACGTGGTATTGTTAATGCACCATGGTACATCAGGAATGACAACATCCATAGAGACTTAAAAATGGATACTGTTAGTGAAGAAATAAGAACCATGGCAGTGAAGCATGAAAAACGACTTCACTACCTTCAAACCCTCTTGCGCTTCAGCTATTGGATACCAGTGCAGTACTAAGAAGATTAAAAAGGACAAAACCTGAAGACTTGGTGCAGTGATGTGTGTTATTGCGTGAAAAATGCAATTATTAGCAGAATATATTCATTGGAATACATTACTGCCAAACAGTGACACAATTATGATAGTGAAGCTACTAGATAAGTTCTTATACTTAGTTGTAGTATGAAATTTAAATAAATAAAAAAAGTTAATGTGTGCGGCCGTTGGGGATCGAACTCAGAGCCTCCCGAATGCCAGTGACACATTATCACGGAGCCATCTCGCACGGTATCGTACCCAGTAGTCAGAGATTTACACTGTTGGATAATGTTAATAGGTATATGACAAGTCATGTGTTTTTCTAAAGTTTATGAAGTATTGGACCTTTATATTAGTTATAGTCTATGTGTCTTGCATGTAAAACCCTGCTAGACATTTTCATTAATATTACAAATTTTCGGTCTTTTTTTTTCAGAATCGTCACTGAAGATTCATAAATCTGAAGATAGACTGGAATTATTTCAAGATTACGTGGATTAACATAGAAAGTGCAACAAAATTTTGAACATAAATACAGCAGTCATCACTGACTAGAATCAGTGTTCGATTTCTAATCGGATAGATTCAAAATGTGATGCAGAGTGCTCGATGAGATACCGGTTTCTAAGAATGGTATAGATTTCAACCGTCAAGTGAAGACCAAATCTAAGTATACCTACCAACTATAGTAACATGGTGATTTGGTAATCAAAACTGCTTTTTGGAGAGATATGCAATTTTGACTTAAGAATACGCATACGTTCAGGTGTCACATTATTTGGAGCACGAAGGTTGTGCAACCCGGCTGGTCACTCCATGATCTTCTAAAGCTGATGGTAATTGTGGATCATATCCGTTGTTTTACAGTTGTAGTATATAGTGCAAAGTGAGCGGAAAGTCCCTTTACGCTGGCTTAACCCGGTTCTATGAAGCAAAGAAGGAAGGAAGTGTGTAATACGAATACGAATTAGCGAATGTGTAATCGATTATCGATAAGGCCGGTAGATCTGATACCGGAAGCAATACGCAACAATACTCGCTCAAAATGGCTGGTAAAGTTTTGGCCGATACAAGTTTTTTTAGTGTGGAAGAGCGTTTGGTGGCTTCTGTGTGGGTCCTCGAACGCCGAAACACTGGACAGGTAATGCAGGATATCCGGAAAACTTCCGTGGTGCGTTTTGGCAAAGCACCATCGTCACGTCCAACGTTATTGCAGTGGGAGAAAAATACTTTTGCCCCGGGAAGTGCTCTCGATGCGCAACGCAGTGGACGACCGAGCACTCGAGTTGAAACTTCTGCTGCTGTGGAAGCATCAATTATTTGAAAATGATCGAAGAGTGGTTACTTCCAGAATTGGCGACACGAGGAATTTCCGACACCATCTTCTTTCAGCATGACGGGACACCAGGACATTTTGCTGTCCGCGTTCGCCAGCGCCTGGACGAAATTTTTCTAAATCGCTGGATTGGACGTGGCTCAGAACAATCTGCGGCTTCATTACCTTGACCTCCAAGAAGTCCTGACCTCAACACGCTTGATAATGTATTGTGAAAGAAGATGTGAGAAAACGCCGATACGTAAACGATTAGCAACTGAAAAACACGGTTTGTGCGGCGTTTCAAACTATCACTCCTAATCTGCTGTTGCAGATGAACAATCGGACACGGAGGAGCATGAAATTAACGCCAGACGTTTGGGACCAATAAGAGGTAAGCTGTATATAACTATATAGTTTCAAAGGTAGCGTAAAAGGACATTACGCTCACCTGTACAATATAGTACGAGGGTGAGTCAATAAATAAGTCGCAAACGTCAGTTTACTGAATAACATATTTAAATTCCGCGAGTGTATGTTGCCAGGAGATAGCAGCATATGTATGCTTGTAGTACCGAGTGCACGGCATCACGTAGGCACCTGGTCAGTCAGTGGCAGCCAGAATAAGATGGTGGGTATGTTGCAAGAGTGTACACGAGAGGAAAAGTGTGCGGTTGTGCATTTTTTGTGGGCAAAAGAACTGTCCACAGAAGAAGTACATCGCGAAATGCTTCCCGTGCATGGTGAGAACTGTTTATCACGGAAAGCTGTGTTCAGTTGGATGCAGAAGTTTAACACGGAAATGACAAGCATCATCCTGCGGAGGTGCAACCGAAACCTCAGTGCAACGTGTGGAACAAATCATTCGTAATGACAGGCGTGTGGCCATAGATTACAGCGCGTGCTTAGGTTGCTCACACGGAATTGCTTAAAAGATCATCGATGAGCTGCTGAATCTTCGCAAAGTTTATGCACGGTAGGAAACATCCGACATTCTCCCCTCCCCAAAAACAAAGTTCAAGACAATTTCATCAGCCTTCAAGCTTTTGCTCACCGTGTTTTGGGACATGCAAGGCGCCAGGATGCTTCTGATCTCTGATGCTACTCTTTCCCGTGTTAAACTTCTGAATCCAATTGAAAACAGCTTTCCGTCATATAAAGTTCTCACAATAAACGGGACGCATTTCGCGATTCATTTCCTTGTGGACAATCCTTTTGCACACAAAAGACGCATATCTGCACACTATTCTTCTCGTGTACACTCCTGCAACGCATCCTCCATTTCTTCTGGCTGCCACTGGCTGACCAGCTGCCTAAGTGACGTCGTGCATCCGCTACGACAAGGTTTCATATGCTGGCAAAGTACACACGCGGAATTTAAATGATATTATATGATAAACTGACGTTTGTAACTTATTTATTGACCCACTCTCATACACTAACGCAGATGGTAGAGGAAGTAAAGTGAAGAAGGTCTAAAGTCAGCGAAGGAAAGAACACTTCAAGCCTCAACATTGGAAAGGCAGAATTAGACTGAACAATTCATTGCCATAGCCGGGATTTGAACCACACAGGTTCATCTTTCCGTGCTGTTGCTCTAACCAACTGAGCTTCCATGGCAACATGTCGGTCATTCCCCAACTGACTCGGATTTTTCCAGTAAACCATAAGGTAATCTCAAATCCATTTTGAGACGGCATACACCAACCCACACTTACATTCTGGTAAACACTCTTAAGTCCCGGGCTTCATAGTTAACACTATTAGATCAATCAATGAAGATAATTAATTGCTCGTTAAGTTACTTAAAGCTGTACGTTAGCGCGCAAAAAAGAACCCATAGAGAAAGAGGCGGTTTAAGGTGGTAATGAAGCATATAGCTTCATACCCTCTTCAAGCATCATCCTTCTATTTCCGCTTTGCATAATTCTAGCTAATTAATGGACAAGCTGCCTATGTCGTCCTAAAAGACGGGGAATAATACTGCCAATGAGCTATTATTCTTGCATGCTAAGCAATTTTAAGTTGATAACCATGATAATATTTATAAGGGTGAAATTAATTTATTTAACAATGCCTTTTGACTACCAGGATCGTATATGTCATCATTACGTAACAATAATAATATTAATAATAATAATAATAGTTTGCATAATAATGCATTATTACAATGATTATTGACATTGTTAAAATGACATCTAAATGCTTGTGTACCAAATAGTTGAGACTGCAAAATGCATCAGGTAATACCGTTTTCCACAAATCGGATTCATTTCTTCGAGATATGCTACTTATTTCATCATTCTACATTCCTATTTGATGCGGCAGTGACCTTAGACTTCATTTTCACGTCTACTTCTGTATAATTTTTTTGACAAATACTGTGGTTGTGCACTTTAACACAACAGGTTAACTCATTTCTCAACCATTCCTTCCTTTGCAGGCCGAATCTCCAGCCCATCCCTAGTGATTTGCATCACTCAGAGCAGAAGTCATTAAGCAAAAGCATTGCTAATTGGTTTCTTTTACTTCTTGGAATTTTTTCAAGACAGTCATAGAGAGAAGTGATAAGTACTGGACGGAGTTTTAGGAGTGGGGAGGGACATGATTGCTCTCACTTTTTGTTTTGGACATGAGAGTACGTATAGTCGAGTGCAGGAAATCGTACCGATATAATGCGTAGTGGTTTATCTTGGTAAGGGAATACTAAACTGCCTCTGCCACGCCCTGCCCCACTAGCACTCCACTTAATATTTGTCTTATTCCCCCCTTTTGCTTCACTTCTGAAACCAACTTGTGTTAATAGGTTAATGTTTGAATGCCAGACTTTTGACATCAAACCAATACGAGACTGGGGCTGGTGTAGACCATCGTTGCGAAGCATATCTTCCTGCCACTCGCGTGAAATATTTCCGTACTCTGCCCGTTTCGCCGCTCACCTAGGCCTGACATTTGTTCATGGACTAATGGGTGTGTGTCGGACTTAATTCAAACCAATAAAGCGGCTCATCCAGGGCTGGTGTGGAACACAGATGATAGAAGATTATGTCAATATTAAATAAAGAAGAACGCTATAGGAAACCAGAGGCATCAACACGTTTTCATGTTTTCTCTACGCTAGTAGTTGGGCTACAAATTCACTGGACGCGGAGTGCGACAATTCTGAATCCTAAAAGCTTGTCTTTAACACAGCCTACAGTGGTTTAATACCAGCGGGGTCGTGAGGAGAGACCAGGAACCATTTGAACTAGGGTTCTGTTGCAACCATCGAAAGTAGCGGGGATAACGGTGCTTTCCGAGTAACAAACAGTCAATGAACTTAGCACAATTAGAACCATTCCAACAATTTTACGCTGAACTTGTCGACATCTTTGTACTGTAAGATATTAACAGAAAACATAGAATTGTGAATATCGTTTTCTGCTTGCTATGATTAATACTCATTCACCCTAACAATATCAGCGGCTATACTTAAGACGAAAATTCCGATAATTTGTTTCCCAGAAAGAAACTGCCCAAAGCACCCAGCGGGATGGCTCAGGCAGCAACGTCTGTGGCCCGTATTCGGGAGATCCCAGGTTCGATCCCCGGCGACTGGCCACTCTGACCCCTGGGTTTTATCGGGTGTTTCCCCGGGTCGTCAGGCGAATGCTGGGGTGGTTTCTTTTATCCCCGAGTCCCTCCATTCCTTCTATTAATCATTCCATTCATTCTTTACCCCAGTTGGTCTCTTTCAGAGTTGGAAGTGTCAGCGATGGTGTTTCGGTGCAGCGTATCAGGGAAAAAGGATGCCTTATGTGCACTTTCTCCGTCCTTCGGCCTTCGGCTGGTTGTCGGAGTTTAAGGACCACCTCCCTCTGGGGGCGTAGGACCCTGTGCAGTTCGGGGTGTTCGGCTGTCCGACTGCTGGAGCCTGTTATTGCTATGCCCTCACCCCTGGTTCCGGCCGCCCGGAGTCTCCCTTCACCTCCCCTCCCTCTCTGAGGCGACCCCTCGATACACTATCCGGATTCACTGGATCGGTGCCGAATCCCCTCTTCTTCCCAATCCAATCCAACTGTCCAAAGCAGAATAAATCGTGAGGCTGATAACGACGTTTTCAGTAAATTCTTAACGAGGTATTCAGCATGAATGTTGAAAAGAGAAACGTTGATGGATTCTTCCTGAGTATATGTCCTGATTCATACCACCACTGTCAGTATAAATAAATGTAGTACATTTCTAATGTTATAAATTAATAAAAACACTTGGAGGCGTCAAGAAAAAGTGAACAACGACCTTGCAGAGTGGACCATGGCTAGCCGAAAGAAGCTGTAAACGCACTTCACACAAAAACCTCAGAACTCTGTCTCAAGCTGTCCAAATACTTCGATCAACAGCTTTTCTATTAGCTAGCGTGCATGAATCCTCTCAGGGGAGCTTTCTGACAAAGAAAGTACTGTGTCGCTTGTTCATAAGTTTGAGCTAACGCAGATTACAGCAAATATTAAGCTGTAAATATACGAAGAGCAAAGTTTGTTATTGTGTGCGACATGCCAGCTGTTCTGCTTCCAAATGCCTAAGTGGATTACCACCCTTGCTTAGTGAGCCATGATGCAGCTGTTACAAAGTTGCTACATTCATTTCTACGTGAGGCGACGCGACGCCAGCGCCCTGAGATGATTATAATGAGGCCAAAAGTTTCTTGTTAGCGCGGAAGAATATCGAACTATTAGGTGTTAGTAAGAGAATTAAGGCAAGTAGATACTTCTTAATAAACACCATCTAATATAATTACTAATTAAAGAGCTTGAAAGCATAGATTACTTCATTTGTGTTACTTCCCATCGATATCTAAATGACATTACATGCACAGTTTTGACTCTCCGTATCACTACAAAAATAAAAGGGTGATTCAATGAAAATACTGAACTTGCATGCAACATTACTTCTTCAGGATTGTAATAAACCATAGTCATGTAATTATTCTATTGTAGCTTTTTATTCCTCATAATGTATACATTTTGCATTACCATCTTATATTACTTTTCAAGTTTGACAAAGCTTGCAAATTGTTTGTGTTTTAGACTTTTAAATTACCTGACCCTGAGCCTAAAAGTTTAAATACTTATTAGATTTAGTATTTATTTATAAATATAACATGTATTTACCAATTAAACACCAAACTTTGTTAAGAAGTTCATGACATCTTATAAGTGGGGGAGGTATTGCGTATTATTAATTTTATTGTCATTACCAGACACACTCTTGTGCTGTATTGTTGCTACCAGAGTAGCATTATTGTGTCTCTTTAGTTATATTTCGGCTTAATGGTCTTTTCTTTTGGTGCGGACTACTCCAACGATCTGTTTGAAACTGTCTGGTATGACGTCAACCCTGTCTGGCTTCGGCTAGACACAGTTGGTGAGTGTACGATAGCGTCACTCCAGTGAAAGTGGTCGTTGCAGCCAGACGTGTGTGGCCGGTCTACGGTTTTGTGAATAAATTCGAGATATGTGAAGGTAATGTATGTTATGTAATTTTTCAGTGTAATATAGAACCCGCCTTCCCCTTAAATCTACACACCAACAAAAGTCCCGGACTTTTGCTGTAAGCGAGTTCCGCCCCCCCCCCATGTGCGTGTTGGGGTGATCTAAATTAAATCATTTTCTGGTAACCTTTTGGCCTTCACCCCAACATGTAACAATATGAACACAAGAATAGTTTTCAAGGAAGCACCTGATATGGTGAAATCAACTGTCAGCAACAATATCTAAACACAAATGCGAAAATTAATAATTTAGAAGTATAAAAAAGAATAAAACATTTATCTGAATGTATCAAACATACTTCAACACCACTGAGTATCGAGGCATCGGCGGTATCCTGGGCTCATCCCCAGAATAGACCGTTCACACCTTATGCACATTTAATTCTCCTTTCCAAACTTCTATGCATATCAATATGTAGAGGGCGATATCTTACATGTCTCACATTTTCCTTGCAGTTTCTATTCCTCCCCTCACTCTTCCATCAATACACATGCATGTAAAGGCGGGGAGGGGGGCGTTGTGTAGGCAGCGTAACTGTTGAATCTATTCCCAAAACCGTCTGCAAGTGACAAGCAGGAAGCTTATTCACGTCACTGGCAGGAGGCATGTGCCCTCACAATAAACCTAATCGAGCAAGTCACGTGACAGATGGACGCTTTATTATAAATACTCACAAGTTCTTTAGCGCTGGGATTCCTCTTAACGTTTTCCTTCCGATCATCTCCAACTGGTTGTGGCTGATGTCTCTGTAACAAAAAGAAACTGGATTCAGTTGAACATTCGTTATTAATTTTGGATGGCTGCACGAGCGCTATTCAGCTTAATGTGGCATGGCACATACAGTCCTTATACAAGGGAATAGAAACCGGATTCTATTCAGAGCATTCGAGACAAAACATAAATACTAATCAGGAAATTTAAGGGATTTCATTCCTGTCAGGTTGGTGCTGCTGTAACCGAGATTACCCTTTCATTCATTATTCTTATTCTTCTGGAATGTCAACAAGAAAAGAAAAGGAATTTGTTTCTCAATTACCCCACTAGAACGCCGCATAAAATTTATTAAACCTCGTAGTGTACACCAAACTATTTTTAATTCCTTTTTAAGGTGAAATAATATTTAGTTCACTTGCATTTAAAATTAAACACTTTCTGCAATTCTTGTTGGTAAAATTGAAAAATTCAATAACTCGTGTTTTTCCAATATACGAATTAAAATCTACCAAACGCAGCAATTTTTATATTGGGTTTTTAAGTTTAA
The DNA here is from genome assembly GCA_030765065.1 of Deroplatys truncata. Classification (NCBI taxonomy): domain Eukaryota; kingdom Metazoa; phylum Arthropoda; class Insecta; order Mantodea; family Mantidae; genus Deroplatys; species Deroplatys truncata. The sequence continues at coordinate 139,489,536 of CM060988.1, forward strand.
AATTGAATTTCAGGACAGATATAATAAACTTTGGTCGAATAAGCATTACTATAAGCATATGAAATTAATTTTAAACAAAACAAAATAATATCTCAAAAATTACTTAATGTAATTCCTATATATTTTTAAGTCCATTAATTGCAGTTACTCTAAAGAAAATTGTAGACTTTTAATTTGTTCAGAAATGTCTATATCTTCTATAAACTTCTTGTATAACCTTTCGTTACAAATACAAATATTACTCCGCAGACTATTCAAAACTAGGATTTCTTGGAAACTTAAGCATTCAATCATTTCTTAGATTTACAATAATGAATATAAGTCTGCCACCTAGAGCAAACATACTCAGTTACACAGAGATAATATTTATAAAAAGTCAGTTTAGCTAGTATTTTCTCAGATTTAGCACAGTAATACTGATTTCATATGACCAAATTCCTCACCGGAGATGTCCAAAGAGAAAAAAATCACTATCCGTTTCCAATTTTACACGACAGAGAGCAGAAGAAGCGTCTAATGAAACATTTCTTGGGGTTAGAGGAGAGGAAGAGCCGTTTAGTTGGTCTTAGCTGAAGATGGGAGAAACATAGCTCCCGAAAGCACTCCTTGTTAACATCTAGCGCCTATGTGATGGGAATTAACATATAACGACTCAAGTTTAAATTATAATATTGTATCTCTTATTTGAGCTCTTACTTTTCTTTTAACATATATCTGCAATATGTAAGGTTGTACACAAATGGATACAAGATGTACACCCTTCTTCAATAGAACTAAAACTTATTTACTGACTTAACAAAATGTCATCGTTTCTATTTACTCCCTGATGCTAATTTTCATGCAGCTAATAGTGAGTATTTCTCTTATTACATAAGTGTCCTAACACCACACCTGCCCTTTCCCTAATACCGCTTTCTCATATAACAGCTGCACGGAACTGAGCTTCGGATAGTAAGTACATGTTAGTATGTTCAATTAAACATAAATGCCTACAGTACGTAATAGAACAAACCTTGTTACTCTTTTCTATATATTATATGATACTCTGAAAGGAAACATTAAACAGCTTATATTAGAAGATAATAATATCGGTACCATTTTCCAAGTGATTATTTCTCGAAGGATATTAATTTAGAGTTTATTAGACTACATATGAGGGCTGTTCCAGAAGTACACGACCAAACAAAGAAAACACAAAAATTTTGGGGAAAAACATCTCTCTCTACATGGTATCCTTTCAGCTCGATACACTTTTCCCAGCGATGTTCAATAGCTTCGATACCCTGTTTATAGTGGGAACCATCGAGTTCTGCAAAATAGCCATAAACTGCAAACTCCCCTCTTCATTGTTGGCAAATCTTTCACCACCAAGCTATTTCTTGAACTTTGGAAACAGAATATAATCAGAGGGGCCTAAGTCTGGCGAATAGGGTGCATGAGGAAGCAATTCGAACTTTAACTCTTTGATTTTGGCCATGGCAATAATGGATGTGTGAACTGGTGCATTGTCTTGATGAAACAAACTTTTATTTTTCGCTAAATGAAACCGTTTTTGCTTGATTTCATCATTCAAATGCAGCAACAAGTTTGCATAATACTTGCCATTGATTGCTTTTGCTTTTCCAAGATAATCAGTGAAAATTATCCCACGGCCCCACGCGCATCCCAAAAACCTGACGCCATGACCTTGCCTGTAGATGGAACTGTCTTCGCCTTCTTTGGAGCCGATTCTCCCCTTTCAATCCACTGTTTTGACTGTTCCTTGTCTCAGCTCAAACACTCGACTGAAACATCCTCACGACGCTGCTTTTCTTCCACTGTGGATAAACGCGGCACCCATCTTGCGCACAGCTTTCTCATGTCTAAATTTTCAGTTAGTGTGCGATGTACAGCACTTTTTGAAATGCCTACGATGTCTGCTAGCTCGCGCACTTTCAGTCGACGGTCATCCAATAGCATTTTGTGGATTTTCTTCACAATTTTAGCGTGGTCACCTCATTTGATTGACCACTGCGATGTTCGTTTTGGCAGCTCGTACGGCCTCGCTTAAACTCTGCGACCCAATATGTTACTGCTGTAAACGAAGGAGCAGGCTCCCCCAGAGTAGAATCCAGCTCAGCTTTAATATTAGTGGACTAAGACCTTTCAAATGAAAGTATTGTATCACTAACGATGACCAGTTTTATCCGTGTTTACAAATTTGTTGAGAGCGTTCAATATTGATGGCTGCCAAACAATTACTAAACAATGTAGCATTGTCAAACTTCAAACTTAAGCTTTATAAGGATGGTATTTTCTATCACAGTCATTTGTTTGAAACAACAACCGCTATACATTCGTCAGGTCTGGTACTTCTGGGACTGCCATCGTACCTTATTTTAAATGTTCGGCTTAAAGGGTAGATCTGTACTAATATTTACATTCTGCAAATTCACAGCATAGAGAATAAAATTAAACGATGCTTAACCACTTATATCATTGTCGAAATGGCTACTTATTTGTTTTTAGATATTTTAGCCTACTCTCCACTTTGAATCGGATTATATTGATGTTCAAAGAGACCCAAGCCATCACCTACACAAAGGGAGCACGAGCTGAAAATGCTTGGGGCAGACAACCACACAAAGCAGGCCAATTGAGCCTTGGGGAAGGTAGGCTCTCAATCAGAACCACCTCGCTTTGGTGTCCGCCTTTTTGTGGGAATCACAGGCCCGAATAACAAACGAACAACCAAATCCCTTCTAATTGCTAAAATGTCGACATTTATTTGTGCTTCACGATTAAACGTCAATGTTTACGCATTGCTTTTTGTTTTGTTTTAATTCTTTCGCACAGTGCAATTAATTAATATTAAATTGGGATGAAGGAGAAATACTAGTTTCCGAATCCTATTTGTTATTTGCTAATTGCTTAACATAACATCCGCCGCCGCCTCCAACAACAATTGCAACAATAATAATAATAATAATAATAATAATTTGAGCTACATTCGATTTTTTTCGAAAATAATGAGATAATATCTCTAAAGCCCAACATTGTGGAGCTTTTTGGATAATAACACTAAACATAAAATATTTAGAGGTTCTCCATATAAATTACTCTTAATTTTGTACTAGATTTGACCAAACTTGAAATTAATTTACAGTTTTTTTAAAAGTTTTATATAATTATTCCAATTGACGTTCACTTAAAATTACAATACTAGATATCTTAATTTTAATTATGCCAAAATTTTTGTTTTGAATTCTTATATGTAAAATTTCATACCAATATTTGCAAGCATTCACTTCAAAATCTTTAGAAAATTCCTACCTACTGCAGTTCCTGTAAAGATCTTAAATTTTTAGAGACTATGTCTATAAAAGTCCTTTAATCTTTTATTAATTTCAACCAAATCTGACATCTCTAGACATATGCATCTAAAATAATGTATTAACAATCTATTCTTGAACAAGTAGAGAATACTCACATTGTGACCTTTCTTTTCTCTATTATTCAATCCTACCTTTTTGCAGTTTTAAGAACATTTTATTCTAGAGAAGAAATTAATAATGTCAATACATGTAAATCATCCTTATCTTAATGATATAAAACTTAAAATTTTAATTATTTATTCTAATTAATTTAGACTTTTTGATTGGAAATCAAATGTGTTTAATTTTTATACCCAAAATAGATTGGAGCTGCTGCCTAAGGAGAAATGAACCAATTCTTGATAAAATATACTCACTGTTGAGGAGATATCAAAGTGCGAATTCAACTTTATACAAAGGTGAATCAATTCTTGTTGTGAGTAACATTTTTAACCCAGTTTAGGTACATAACACCATAATTGCGATTTATTAACTTTGGTCATTATGTTAGGACAGTTGAACAAAATGACACGCCGATATTAATTTTGAGCGATGTTGTCACAGATGTTTTCAAAAGCAGTCAAGCCGTACGCATTAGTCTTCATCTCTTAACAAGTTCTGCCATAATGCTTTGCTTTCAGGTAATAAATATTACTCCTTCGCCGCCGCAAAAGAAGGGATAATAAATTTAATTTCTCCCTCCCCCAGAGGAGTAAAAGTAAAAATTTCCTTCGCCACGTGCACTCCCAAACAACATATAAAACTGAGGCAGTCGCCCGTCCTAGCAATTATGTTTGGTTGGCGTTGTGGGTACAGTGTTGGTCGAAAATGATTGTTTGGCTGCTCGGCCCTAGTAAACGATGGGATGGCACATTAAAAAAACCTTACGGTTACTGGAAAAAAATGTAGATGCAACTACAAATTTGAGATGAGATATAGGGCAAATTGACAGCTTGGACTGTACTATGAGAAGCAAAATGAGATGTTTTCAAAAACAAAATAGTAATGACAATGAAGGTTTTTAATAGAACGATAAAAATTGTCTGCGGAACCTTGAAGAAAGAACAGAAATAGGCCAGTGCTCTGCTTTGTATGGACTGTGGTATAGTATAAAGAGGAAATTTTGACCTTATGACGAAGCCAGAAAAATTATTGAAAACATTTAAAGCTTGTATAAAGAGAAGAATGGAGCTTGTAAACAGGAGAGACGAAAAAATAAAAAGGCGTTTTAGAGAGAGCTGGTATAGGAAGATGAGTGTTGAAACTTCTAGAAGCGGAAAGGAAATTGGTTGGTACTTGGACAAGAAGAGATTATTTCCTAAGGATGACCTGAGAGGAATAGTGAATGGAAAAGGGACTCGGGCAGAAAAAGATACCTGATGAAAGTCGAGATGGTTTCATATGCGGAAACGAAGAGCAAAACAGAGAAGAATGGAGGAGTCTGGATTCGGAGTGAAAGATTTGGCCTTGGGAAAGTACTAGCTTTTAAAATAATTATCTCAGTTATTAGCATAGACAACAACGGAAAGCAAAATTTAAAAACAGAATCAATTAATTTTGGGAGTTTTTAACATATATATGGACGCAGAAATTTTTGAATGGCAAGCTAAGATAAAGGATAGTTTTAAAATTAATTCCATTCGTTTTAAACACAGTATTATTTGCAGACGACGAAGTTGTCGCTGAAAACAAAAACATGTTACAGATCGCCACTTTCCTTTTAGACAAAGTAATGACAGCTTACAACCTCGAGATATCAGCTGAAAAAACAAAGACTATGGCTTTCTTAGGAAAAAAATAAGTATAATTTTATTGAAAGATCAAATAAAGAATAAGTACAAAGTTTTAATTGTTTAGGGTGTGAAATAGCTTATAATTATGACAAAGAGCTCAAAAATAAAATCCATATTTTTCAATGTATTGTGGAACAATAAAACGGAATTTAAAAAGCAACATAAGAAAATAAATGATGCTAAAAGTTTATAAAATTGACATACGGTGCAGAGAATTGGGCTCTAAAACGATCTGATAGAAGAATGAAAGAGACAACGGAAATGAAAGTTTTGAAATACGTGGCTGGATATAACCTTCACGATCACATAACAAATGACACCATACGAGAGTAGATGGATCTTTATAATTTAAACAGTAAAATAGCAGATATTAAAAACAACTGGAAAGCACACATTGAAAGACTCTTACAAAATTTATAACATTTACAAAAGCACTATACACTACAAACCACGGGGAGTGCGAGATCTCGGACGACCCCGACGTAGAGGCAAAATAGCTTCTGAGTCGGAATAGGCTACAGGGCCTACCTTGAGGTAAATGATGATGAAAATAATTATCTATACATCATAAATGTAATGGTTTTGGACGCGCTGTGTTGAAAATGTTTCTAAAATGTTCATCTGCCTTTTGGAATACATTGGACCGTTCTTTCTAATTTGCTATACGAAACTCTTAGTGTCTTCACTTACCAAAAAATGCTCTGTAGAACTTAAAAAACGTCTAACAAGGAGGTAAAAATACAGTAACTTTCTTTTATACGTACGTACCAGAATCGCGGTTGAACATTCAAATTACAATAGTCCTGCATCTCTTACGTCATTTTGGATGCATCCTGAGGGACTTTCAAGGTGTTTCAGTCCCTATATCTAGGCATCCTCTTATAAACCAACTCATTGCAAAATAAATAAGATGCGACTGCAAGAAGCTTTTAATTTGGGAAGTGGAATCCTTACTGCTACGTAGTTCCATATAAACATAGGTTAAAAAGAGAAAACAATTTTTTTTTGACATCTCGTCCATTTCCAAGGAGATCGCGGTCAGTGATGTTCATTAATTTAGGCAACTGAGAACACATAGGCAACATGTTTAGAGATATAACTAGTTACAATGCGAGGTCAGTTTGAAAACCAGCTTTGATCGAAAGTTTCGACGGCACTATTGCGGTTAAAGATGTTCACTGCAAGAGAGCATTTCGGGTTGTAGAGAGATACGGTGCGGTGGTATTTATGTTATATTTATTTAACATTTTTGTAGCCCCACGTTGTGGTTGCCAATTTAAAGTGGTTTCAATGTTATTGTATGTGTATGTGATTACTCAACGTGGTGAAGCCATTTTGTGACGTAATTCTTTGTTAGGTTTGTAGCTCCATCTGGTGTTAGCAATTTGCGGTAGTATTAGTGTTTGTTTGAAAGAATGCTACTGTTATTTTATTTAATTTTTGGTTTACTGTCCTCCGGCTAGCTATGATCTTTTCGGTCGAGCACTTCTCTTTATACAGGTTGTGTAAACGGAAAGGAATCTTTTATCCAAAGATAACACTGATGAAGGAATTTGTTTTACACTTTTTATTGTCGAACACATTCACTATCACAATTTACACATTGATCTTGACACCCTTCAAACTGAAACTGTTATAACAACTTATTTACTGATCATTCTTAATTCGCGTACTTCAACTTTTTGTATAATTAACTTTACAACACTTGAGAATTTTCCTAACTCTGCTACGCGTAACTTGTGAATCGATAGCCGACGTGTAATATTTCTACTGGACTGAAGGCGAAGTGTATCATACAAATATTTTCGACAAACTGACGGACACTACCTCTCATACACCCCGATATGCCTAAAGATTATAACTGAGCTGCAATTGGCTAATAAAACGCGCCAACATTAGCGTCTATTTTAATATCCAATAAAAATTATGAATACATATGCTCTAGAGAAATGTTCCAGAAGATTCTAAAGGAAAACGCGCCAGCATTACGTAACTTCCTCGTTTCCAATAATGATAAACAGCTCACCCCCTCGCTGCATTATTGCACGCTATTATTGTCAGTTTCAGTAAGGCAGTATAGACCCACTTCTCAACAATAATTACAATCAACAAACATCTCAAATCAATGTCACATAAAAATGCATATTCATACTATAATCATTCTTTACATTTAAATAATTTGTGATACAAATTACTGCATCAACGGCACAGCATCGCTGTTTGCTTGAAAACGGATGGATGGTTGTACAAAGCACATTTTCATTTATGCTTTGCATATATTCCAAATTTTATGACCGCTAAACTCCAAAATTATATAATTCCTGTGAGTTATAAGCTTTTTAAGTGTGTTTAACGCCCATTCTTACTTTACACGGCACCACAGTTGATAGACACTGATGATACTTTAAATAAAATGATAATTGGGAAGTAAACGTTCCAAGCTTAAAGTTAATGTACCTCCCCGGCATTTGCCAGTTAGGGGAGCTGAGGAAAACTTAAAAAACTCCTTAATCAGGGAGGACATCCTAGCGGGACCTCCCGTTAACGAGTCTATGCCTAATTATATTATAATCACTCAGAGTCCGAGCAGAGTTGGCACTAAATTCTGAAGTTAAGCACTTGATACGACACACATTCTCAATCTGTAAGAGAGCATATTTTGGCTAAATGCTGGTCAGTGGTTTGAACGAAGTTTATCTATAAACGTATTCAGGATTAAAGGTTATTTAATCATCAGCCTAATAAGAAACATATATGGTTTAAGGTTTAACCACACAAAGCACATATGTTGCTTTGCGTTCATTGATGGATAGGACAAGATGAAGAAAAATCCAAAGACACTACTGTACAGGACGCATTCTTTATGTCCGCGTGTCGCCATTGTCTGGTGGAGGGGATCTCTCCTTCAGTTGATTCCCGGCAGGGGGCGTGGTACCCTAGCGTAACGGGGTAGCAGCCATTGTACGCTACACGTTTCACCCATATACCGCTGTTTTCCGGTCCTTAGGCTCACTGGCATGCGTCCTGAATAATAACAATCTTCACAGACTAAACGGTATTTACGTAAACAAAATAAAGTTATACATTTTTTGAGATACACTCTCTTAATACTTATTCCTAAGGAATGTATTTCCAAAACATCTGATGTGTAGCATACACATGACTTTCTCTATTCAAACTTCTACAAACTTTCCTCAAAGGGTGTATTATTGTATCTACTTGTTGTTAATCAAGATAAACTTTCAATAAGATAAACTTACATTCACAGTCACATATTTATAAAGCAGATCGCCATGTAATGACTGAAATTCTATGCTCTGTGCACGACCATGACAAAAAACAATTAGCGGCTTACCACTTCAACTATTATAAGTATTTGAAAATTCAAACCAATAACAAAGAATATTTCGGAAATGGCTAACGCCAAAATACTTTTTATTTCACATAAATGGTGTCTTTAATTATATTCACCCTTTTTTATCTCTTAGAATTTACTAGTTATACAAGTGTCATTCAGAATAAAGAGAGCTTCACACGCTAATCCCAGAAAATTCAAGATAAACATTTTATTTGTCATGCAAATGTCTTAAACATATGGTATTTAATAAAAATCGTCAGAGCCATTTTTGAGAAAATAAAAAGTAAAAAAAATCCATGTAAAGGATAGTTAGAGGCGGGAGAATTTTGTTAAAAACATTTCATGTCGTATCCTTGAAACTGAAATTGGGTTTAATTTATGGACGCTCTTTAACTACTGTGGTCCTTAGCGTCCCATTCAATATTGGGCGTGAAAGACTGGTAATTTTGTTCAGAGGCCTCTTTATCAGACTTGAGGTTCTTTTACGTGGCGTAATCTACGACACGGGACCACCGACTTTACTTCCCTTCCGAAGGAAGCCATGCTAAGGATTTTTTACGCCTGGAAAAATCCATCACCCTCCGCCGGGTTTGAGCCCGCGACCTCGGAAATTAGAGGCTAACACCCTTGGAAGACGCTGAACTTAAATACCAAGTTTGCGTTTCACCGACTTTGGTTTTTGAGTCATGTTGTTTTCACAAGCGCGCGCTTTTTCTAATTATTTTGGATTCAGGAAGCCTCAAAACGTGAATTTCCGGTGAAATTTCGGTATCGAATTTTTGGGTGGAATACAATACTTCCTCTACTTACTATAGGTAATCAGTAGATAAAGTAAACACCGTATATAACATATATCTGTGCATATTACTGTCCCATAATGATTCTACGAGCATTAAAATAAAGTATTTTTACTTTCCCTACAACTGAGGCAGTGTTTTTAACACTTAAATGATTTCAGTTAAATTATATAATATAAAATATAATAACATCCCGCCTTAAAGCAATATGTGTATAATATAATATATAAAATGCATGTAACAGTCATTGTATTAATGTTTATATTATTATGTACATATTCAATAATGTTATGTGAATGTATTACGTAATTTAATAATGTAGGAGCTGTGAGTATAATAGGTTAAAAGTTGCTAACAATGAGGTAACAATGAGGTAGCCTTGAGGCAATAATGAATTAGAAGGTTTAATAATGCTACTAGTAATTCTTGGAAACAGTAATGTAATTTTTGAGACAGTTTATAAAATAGCCAATCAACAACCAGAAAGAAGCTTAAGTTAAATGAAAGTATTCTATTGGAGTAGGATTAGCCAACCAGAAACTGAAATAGGGCAAATTGTACAAATTCAGAAGTCAGTTGCTAGCACACAACGTTCCTAACCGGACGCGAGACGCGTCCTCGAGAAGTTTAATACGTATTCAGTGTGAGACGAAAATAGTTTACGTGTTAAAAAGTGCAAGTAATGAATAAAAGAATCTCACAGCTCTCTATATCAGTGAAGTGTTATTTTAATCGTTTAAAGAATTAATAAATGGAGTGAAGTACAAATTATAATCTGTGTAAGCCTACATTCTTCAGCCGACCACGCCTTGTTAAGATATTCATGTCTCTTATACAGCTCCATCATCAAATTGGCGCCCAAAGCGTGGTGCAAACAACGTAAAGACAGTACACCTCCTCACAACTTAACACTGGAAGACTCACAAACTCGATAAACAAAATTTAATTGGAAATACATATTTACTGTGTACAAGAAGGAATGCGTGCACATGTATCATCTCAGGAACAAAGTATCACATAAACACCAAAGTTCAGTCTTAAACAAGGCATCTTGCAAGATTTAAGGACAACGTTTTCAAGAAATTTTTCCACGTCAGTTTTTTTGTTGTTGTTATTTCTCTCATAAATGACATTACAACTTTAAATCAAAGGGATTTGGTGTGTCGGCAAGACAAAGCCCATATCTTGAATTTTCTGAAAATAATAATTTGTCCTCTTTAATTTGAACACAACCCTCAGAATGTAATCGGGTTATTATTTTTACATGTGTGAATATGTGTACGTGTGTGAGTGGGTGTACTTTATAAAATTCCCCTTAAAAACCGTATTCCAAAATCCGATCGTAAAACGAAGTGGAATAATCACACAATAATTAATATCTACAACTATTTCATATGTAATTACTGTCTCAAATATTCCAAAACAGTTTTAAATAGTTACCAACCAACTTGTACCAACTAGAGGGTGGCTACAAACCTTTATAGCTTTAGTTGTATCAAATCCCAATAAAATATTTGACATATGAGTAGTATGTCTCTTGCCATTTATAACTGTAACAATGACAATGATAACAATTATTATATTATTACATTACATTAGAATGTTATGGCGGCGTGGACACCACAACAGGTTTTCTGCGTTTTTTGGACTCGTTGAAACAAAATATGTGAAGCGTGTAGAACGAAGTTTTCACCGTGAATTTAACCTTGGCCGTCACGGCGATGTCCCCTCTTATATAAGCATTACGAAATGGGACAGACAGTTTTCGTGTTTGCACACTACGTTTAATTTTGGCGAGTCTCTTTCGACCTCATAAACCTATGATGATTTTTGCCACCCCAGATGCGACAATTCTGCCTGCTAACTTCCCCATTCACATGAAAATTTGCTTCATCAGAGAGGCACACTTTATCCAGGAAAGCACTGTCTTCTTCAATTTTATCCAAAACGTCTGCGGAGTACGTCTTCCGTTTGTTTTTGTTCTGGGGATAGATTCGGTGGCGTAACTGAGTCTTGTAGGCCCGTAGACGTAAACTTTTGTGGTCTACATCATGAACCATAGACCGAGAAATGACAAGTTCTACACTGGTATGTCGAATTGATTTCTTCGGACTTCTTATGAAGGCCGTGAAAATCCTTTCTATATTTTCGCAGACACATTCCGTTTGCTGAGCTTTCCACGTGTAGACAAAAACCTACCAGTTTCTCGTAACTTTGTCCCATTTCATAATGTTTACATAGAAAGGACGTCGTCGTGACGGCCAAGGTTAAATTCACGGCGAAAATTTCGTTGTACACGCTTCACATATTTTATTTCAGCCGGTCCAAGAACACAGAAAATCTTCTGTTGAGTTGTTCTGTTCGCCATCTTTACACATTCTAATCTTGTCTAATAATGCGATCATTGTTGTCATTATCATTGTTGCAGTCATAAATAGCACGAGACCTACTAACTATAATCGAGGGGCGTCCAATAAGCCTGAATCCCTATTTTATAAAAAACATTACACACAATTGGTTATGTTGAATTAATTTTATTTATATTGTACAATCCATCTCTTACTTTTCGTAGTCAACATGTTTTTCCAAGCATTTTTGGGGACGTGACACAAGTTTCTCCAAGCCAGTGTTATACCAGGTCGGGTCCTGTGCTCGCAACCAGCTGTTCGCTGATTTGAATTCATCATCGGTGTTAAAAGTGCTTACCTTTGAGTTGGAGGAACATGTGAAAATCACCTGTGGCAAGCTCCGGTGAATACGGAGGATACGAGAAAACATCCAAGTTGAATCTTAGCCCAGGCGGAGCTCAGAAGATTCAACTGGGAAGTTTTTTCGCATCCTCCATATTCACCAAATCTTTTCCCAAGTGATTTTCACATGTTACCTTAACTCAAAGGTCATCATTTAGGTAAGCACTTTAACACCGTAACAAAGATCAATCAGAAGTGAACAGCTGGTTACGAGCACAGGACCTGACTTGGTACAACACTAGCTTGGAAAAACTTGTGTCGTCACGTCCCCCAAAATGCTTGGAAAACATGTTGACCACGTAGAAAAGTAACAGAAGGATTGTAGAATTTAAATAAAATTAATTCAAAATGATCAATTGTGTGTAATGTTTATTATAAAGTAGGGAATCTTACTTATTGGACGACCGTCGTATATACATTGTTTCATCTGGATCTGATACAACTAAAGTTATAAAAGTTTGTAATGTTAAAGTATAGACCGGACACCCTGTATTCGAGAAGTTTGTTGTAAGTGCAACGACACCTTTAGAATGCAGTTTCAGTACTTCCAGCGAGAGTTTGTTGACAATAATTTAAAGTTTGTATTATGAGGATTACCTCCTTCTGATGCTATTTACAGGCACAAAGCGGTTTTGTTTTACATGCGGATTGTCGAACAGCCTGGTTCTCTGGGAGAGGCTTGAGCTCCTCCAAGCAAAATACACGAGCCTTCTACCGCAACTGTTTTCAAAATAAACTAGCCGGGTTTACCGAAACGAGGACCGCGAATTCCTTCACATGTTGCGTGGCGAAGAAAGAAACCTGCTTCAGATTAATAGTTGCCCTCAGAGAAGTTTATTTTAAATAATATTCTGTTTCCTCCTAGCAGTAACAACTTAACACAAACTCACATCTTCTGAATGTCAACCTTTCAAGCTATTTTAAGCCAAACTTTCTCATTTCTAAGAAATTTAAGTGGAATGGGGGGTTGTGTTTTCCAAACTTCACAGTTGTTTCAAAATATACTTGGGAATGGGTATTCAGCTTTACTCGAAATCGAATTTACCTTTACATGTTGTTAATGACAATGTTGTTTAAATGTTTTGAGCATGAAACACAATTTCTGTGAATTTAAGGTAATTCAAATACTAATTATATTAATCTCGAGTTAGACAAGATCTGCACAGCACCCTTACACTGGGCAAAGGTTGACACCCTCACTATACAAACAGCAGGCAACTTGCATACAATGTAATTGAAAGTCACATAAAGAGATACATAAACAAATATGCTTGGTTTACGAGGGCAGTCCCACGAAGTACCCAACCTGACGTATTGATAGCGGTTGTTGTTTCAAACAAATGACTGTGGTAGAAAGTACCAACCTTATAAAGTTAAGTTTGAAGTTTGACAATGCTACATTTTTATTAATTGTTTGGCAGTCATCAATAGTGAACGCTCTCAGAAAATTTGTAAACATGAATAAAACTGGTCATCATTATGTGATACAATACTTCCATTTGAAAGGTCTTAGTCCAACTAATATTAAAGCTGAGCTAGATTCTCTCTGGGGGAGTCTGATCCTTCATTTACACAACAGTAAAATATTAAGTAGCAGAGTTTAAGCGAGGCCGTACGAGTTGCCAATACGAACATCGCAGTGGTCGACTAAATGAGGTGACCACGCCAGAAATTGTGAAGAAAATCCACAAAATGGTATTGGATGACCGTCGCCTGAAAGTGCGCGAGAATCAGCTCCAAAGAAGACAAAGACAGCTCTATCTGCTGGCAAGGTCATGGCCTCATGGTTTTTTTTGGGATGCGCGTGGGATACTCTTCAAAAAGGTAAAACAATCAATAGTGAGTATTATGCGAACCTATTGCAGCATTTGAATGATGAAATCAAGCAAAAACGGCCGCATTTAGCGAAAAAGATGGTTTTGTTTCATCAAGACAATGCACAAGTTCACACATCCATTATCGCCATGGCCAAAATCAATGAGTTAAAGCTCGAATGCTTCCTCATGCACCCTATTCGCCAGATTTAGCCCCCTCTGATTATTTTCTGTTTCCAAAGTTGAAGAAATGGCTTGATGGTAAAAGATTTGCCGACAATGAAGAGGTGGAGTTTGCAGTTGATGGCTATTTTGCAGAATTCGACGGTTCTCAGTATAAACAGGGTATCGAAGCTATTGAACATCGCTGGGAAAAGTGTGTCGAGCTGAAAGGAGACTATGTAGGGAAATAAAGATGTTTTTCCCAAAATTTTTGTGTTTTCTTTTGTTAGTTCGGGTACTTCTGGGACAGCCCTCGCACCTGCATTACAACAGGTGCTTAAAATGGCTATTCTATTGCAAATACGTTCATTGCGTAATTCCCCCAGTCATTCTTCAGTCAATACGGCGTTGAAGGTGGTTAAAAAACTCTCCTGTACGAGATTATGGATAGTTCTCTCTAGATAGATTCCTCTCTAGGAATTGTAACGTCTGAGGAACGGATATAAATCAGCAACATGCGGCTCTCTTACAGTAAAAATACCTTCGTCTGTAAGTCTGCAATTACCACTCTTGTAACTTGTTTACTCCTTTCCGTATCTAATCAGCATTAGTTATAAATATTCCACAAATAGAAAGCAACTAGATTAAGCTTAAGAAATGATAGCTGGGATCTCGAAGTAAGGATCTCAGCAAGGATTCCATGTGATTGAGTGGTTTAGCACTCCAAAAATGGTGAAAGACCGACGATTCAAACCACGAAAACTCTTTTCTACTTTCTCTACCACGTACCTAGTAGGTAGAGAAGGTATTGCATTCCACCTAAAAATTCGATACAGACATTTCACTGAAAATACATGTTTTGAGGTCCCCAGAATGCAAAGAAGCCATTTTTAGAACAAGGTCGGTATGCGTGTGGGGAGAGTGTGTGCAAAATAATTAAAAAACGAAGTCGGATAGACACCAAACTTTGTATTTAAGTTTATGAGAAATAAAACGTATATCTTGAATTTTATGGGAATGGCCTTTGAAGTCCTCTTTATTCGGAAGGAATTTTTGTACATTCTTGTATAGCTTGTAAGTGATAGACACAAAAGAAGTTATTTAAATAAATTGTGTTTTAAAGATATCTACATTTTTTGTGTACTCGTTTTCGCCTATCGCTTAAGGTTTTCCAAAATTTATACAGTATTATACAGTTTTTCCGAATGAATAGAATTCGCAGGCTATTTCCAGAAAACCCACGATATACATTTTATTTGTAATGTAAATATATTTAATATATGGTATTTGAATCAAAATCGTTACAGCTTTTTTAGAAAATAAAAGTTTCGAAAAATGTAAAGGGTAGCTTGCGAAGGGAAATATTCTTGAAAATGTTCGTGTCGCACCTTTGGAAGGTACTTATCCTAAATACCAAGTTTAATATTTATCGTGATGTTCGTTTCTCAGTTTAGCGGTTCACCCACAACAAACATTTTTCTAAAAATGTTTGTTTTTATTCAGGGGGCCACAAACATGTATTTTCGGCGAAATGTTGGTATCGAATGGGTGGAATGCAAAACCTCTGCCCCGTTGGGGCATCGAGTTAACAGAGACAGCAGAAATGAAAAACTGCAGAGTTTACAGAAATAAAAACATACAATATTTTAAACAGAAAGAAGCTGAATTTTGATTAACAATGACAGCATAAATACTGATGAATTTTAAATGTACAGTTATTGAAAACAAAAATCCAACGTCTAAAAATTATACGACTTGCTATTGTAACTCGACCATCTTCTGGAAATGTTTATAAAATAAAACCTAAGGAATGATAAATGCAAAGTGATAAATTGATAGTGGTAGGCAAACACTTTTTACTTTCTGTATCACATACGTGATATCGAGATTTTACCGGAAATGCATGTTTTTGAGGCACTGAATCCAAAAATGGTTTTTAAAGAATGGTCCATGTGTGTGTGTGTGTGTGTGTGTGTGTGTTCGTAAATAGCACAACCGAAAAACGAAAACTCGAATAAATACCAAACTTGTATTTAATTTCAGCATCTTCCATTGGCTTTCAGAGGACCCGAAATATTAAGAGCAAAACTAGGAATACAGGAGGCAATATTAGAACAAATAAACTGTTTTAATTATTTAGGCTGTAACGTCTCATACTTAAAAAATGATGACATAATAAATAAAATTAACAAATTCAACCATCAAACGAAATTTGAAAAATACCAAGAAAGAGACAAAAATAAAATTTTACAAAGCGATGGCTGTTCCAGTGTTAACGTATGGATCCGAATGTTGGACAATGACCAAACAAATGGAAAGAAGATAGAAACAGCAGAGATGTGCTATTTAAGACATGTAGCAGGATATACATTAAAAGACAGAAAGAAAAGTGAAGACATGCCTAAAGAATTAAGAACTTTCAAATTACTAGAAAGAATTAAAGAAAATCAAAACAACTTGAAACAATATGTGGAGAGGATGGATGATAACCGCCATACGAAGTTGGTTTTAAGATATACACCAAAAGACCAAAGAAACATCGATAGACCTAAAAGAAGATGGATGGAACAGTTTAAATGATGAGACTGGAATAAGCCAAAGGGCTTAAACCATGAAAGATGATGATGGTCTTCCAAGATGTGACACGAAGATTTTCAGAATACTCCCCATCCCAAACTTGAAATCTTTGATTTTCTCAAAATGGCTCTAACGGTTTTGATTAAAATAGAATGCATATCTTGAATTTTCTGGGACTAACCTGCGAATTCCTCTTCATTCGGAAGGAATTATGTATACGTTTGTGTAAGTAGTAAACATAAAGAGGTATACAAAAATGCACTACACACTAACTGCAAATCTTTTTAAAACACAGATTGTATTTCAAATAGCTTTTTTCTCTAACATCACCATTTTCGAGATATCCGTTATTACTGATTTTGGATTTTTTAATAATTCTGTCACTTTTAAAATGCTGTCGCTATTAAATTTTTTCTTATGATATCATGGAAACAGTGGAATTTGAGGCCAGCATACAACTGGCTGTCGACTCGGTTTCCTTTGTCACCCTTGCCCCTACAACGCAAAGTGTAATGCAACTTTTTCTGTAAAGGTTCATCTCGAATAACGTGAAGTAGTTAAAAAAACAAGCTTTTGTAACATTAGTGTGTAGAAACAATGTATATAAAAATAATGATAGTGGGTAGAAAACGTCATGTGAATGTAACGTATGATACTTTTTTAAATTTAACTTTTCTTTTGGTTTTATCATTGGAAAGTAGTAGAGCACAGCAAAGTTATTTTTAGAGTAATACAGTTGTCACTATTAATCAAACACCAATGACCGCTACATTACACTTCACAATTCATATGTTCAGGTTCTGCTTGGTCCATCTTGAGGCAGTATTTTTAACACTTAAATGATTTTAGTGAAATTATATAATATGTAAATTCAATAACAGCACGCCTTGAAGCAATATGTGTATGTAATAATTTGTAAAATGTGTGTAACAGTCATTGCATATGCTTATATTGTTGTAAACATGTTCAATAATGTTATGTGAATGCATTACGTAATTTAATAATGTAGGAGCTGTGAGAATAATAAGTTAAACGTTGCTAACAATGAGGTAACAATGAGTAACCTGGAGGCAATAATGAGTTTGAGAGTTTAAATGTTACTTGTGATTCCTGGAAGCAATAATGTAATTTTGTGACAGTTTAAAAATAGCCAATCAACAACCAGAAAAAGCATTAGTTAAATGAAGGTAATCTATTGGACTAGGATTAGCCAATCAGAGGCTTGAAATAGAGAAATTTACAAGTTTAGACGGTTGAAATCTAGTCAGTTGCCTCCAAACAGTGCTCATAACCAGATGTGTTGCCTGCAGACAGTGATTGTAACCGGATGCGTGATGTGTCCTCGAGAAATTAATTACGTATTCGTGTGAGACGAAAATAGTATACGTATTAAAAAGTGAAAGTATTTAATAAAAATGTGTAATTAATTCATTCATTAATTAATTAATGAATGAATTAATTAAAGAATCTCAAAGCTCTCTATATCAGTCAAGTGTTATTTAAATCGTATCAAGCATTAATAAAAGGAGTGAAGTAAAATTATAATCTGTGTAAGCCTACATTCTTAGTCAAACCACAACCCTGCCAATATATCCATGTCTCTAAACTAAATACTGACGCAGCCGAGGCAAACACAAATATAATATCTAAAGATACAGTCAAATTACAAAGTTAATATTTTTTTAAACTTAGGGCAAAGGTCAGCTAAAAATACATTTGGGGAGAAGGCTACCGGAAACTGTTTACTATACGTGCGGTTGCAACTATTACAAGTTCGGCTCCCCAACAGTTGCAATATAATACAACTCCTACCTCAAATCGGCTTTTCATACGTAGCAGCAAACAACGCAAAGAACAATTCTACTTCAAATTGGCGTCCATACGTGGAGATAAGATATATTATCTTCTTCAATCTTGGTACAGCATAAATACTGAGCCAACATCGAAAACGTGTAAGTTTACAGATGACATTCTACTTCGTATCACTCACAGAGATGGGGACAAAGTAAAAAGTTGCTTCACAGCGACAGCGTATGGAGTCAGGTTGAATTCCTTACTACAGCTACAGGATGGGGCATGGTAAGAAAACTTCACAGCCTTTAATTTATTCAGGTTGACAGAGCGGAAGACGGGAATGGATCTGAAGAAACAAACATCTTGACGTGTGACACAAAGAGAGATGTGGGAAACACCGCGGCATGATCCTAAAGTCTCAACACACAAGACAGGGTAAAAATGAAGCCGTCAAACACACGTACTTCGGGCGATTAAAATCCAGAATGTTAGTTAACATCAGTGATCCCGCTTCTAGGAAAATTATATTTTACGAGAAGGGAGGAGGATTCAGAGCTTTAATGAAGGATTTTGCTCAACTAAAACAAGAGAATCTTATACAGGGGTTACTAAGCTACGGAAACATTTATTTCCTACCGAAATCCAAGCCCTAGCCAGAATTTTGTAACAAGGACCCTAGTAGTATATAGCAATTTAAGAGCAACATTGAAGAACTACTCTGTATTCACTCTTAGGTTGATCCGCGGCAAAACAAAGCCACGTGGTCAGTGCACCGTGGTGCAACACGGTAGCAATACGCGCAGGAAAGTAGTCCCATGCTAATAATCTGTATTTTAGAATGAATTGATCCTTAAATAGTTTAATATTCATACAAATACCTAAGGTTTTACTTAACACTGATTTATACCGTAAAACAGAGCTACAAGTCCCATGATGCAATTCGTATGGACACTTGACATCTGGGGAGGCGCAGAATATTGTTTACACCCAGTAGTTGTGTTTAGTATCATGGAGGACGGTGAATTTGCTCTTGTGTTTTCGTCGAATTACGTAAAGCATTAGCCGCGCAAACCATTGACTAGAGGTGAAAAAACAATAGTATTGAATCTTTGTTATAAGTTATGTGAGAAATATCCAACACTTTCCGCGAAGGAAATAGTGAAATTAACTTCTGAGTTCATCGGTGTTTCGAGTACAAGTATAAACAGTGCTTGTACAGAAAAATCTGAAATGGGAAAAGTGGTTACACCCGGGAAAAAAAGAAGAAGAAAGAAAGTATATGAAATTATTGATGCAAGAATGTAGTGATTTTGAGAAGAATGCAATTCGCGTAACAGTGCACAATTTCTTTTGTAAAATGAGCCGCCAACAGTTAATGAAGTGCCGCTTCCAGAGAGCGAATAAATTAAGTTATCGCATACCTGTTACTTTATTTTCCGCTCATTTATTTTAGAACTAACTATTATTATATGTGCAAACGTTTATTTTGTTGCAACTATCAATCTTATCACCTTTAACCGTTAACAGAATACGCTACTCACAGTTTCAGTTGTCGAAATAAGGACTCTGGCCACATGGTCTGAAAATGTGACAGTATTTCTAGTACGAATGGCAGAAGGATACGTTATAGCGGTGCACTGGTCACCTGGGGTTTGTTTTGACGCGTATCAACCTTGAAAATGCGAGACGAAGTCGAGATTACCCTATGTGTAGTCGACTGCACGTAAATGAGCCCATGCTTCTGGATTCCTTTAGTGCTTTTCTTTATTTAATGTTGGCAGAAACTCCTTATCATCACTAGCCCTTGGTGAGCCAAGTATTGAATTCAAGTTTGACACTCACGCTTATAAACAAAGATCAGGCCTAAACTGTATTCACTCTCAAGTTGATCCGCTCCAAAACAAACCCCGGACATCTGTGTACGGGATGTCATCGATGTATTGCTGCTGAGGGATATTTTCAACATTAGATTCTTTGATGCAGCTTATCCAATCAGCTTGTAGAAGAGAAGAGAGAAGACAACAGAGTTCCCAACCTTCGCTACAGATGACAGTAATTTCAGCACAAATGGGTAACAACTATTCCCAACAGAGGACAGCAATTACATCTTTGAATTCAAATCCTGGGATCAGGGGAAAGGAGCTGAACTCAGTCGGTCTTCAGCTGAGGATGGAACAGCATGTTGTTCCGAAAGCGCTTCATAGCAAGAACATCTAAGCGCATATGTGATGTGAGTAAAAACGAACCGACTTAACTTATTTTATAGTTTTCAACATTGCTTATAACACAGGTTAGTGCATTATTATTATTATTATTATTATTATTATTATTATTATTATTTTGTTTTCATTAATCTTCAGTAAACATTTTACTGCTCGACGATTCGGTGACTTCTTCTCGCGTAGCTTACTGTGTTCTGCTGGTCATTCGGTGGCCTCTCCGCCGGCCACTAGTTGTATTAACACCTCTGTAGAATCAGACAGAAAAATAAATACCATAGCCTGCATTAAATTATCATTAATATACCTAATAGTGATTAACCATGAAGATTGAAACTTAAAGTACTTACGAGATTGTAAGTCACCATTGGGGTGTGTTATTTCAAAAATGAATTTGAGAACGCCTTGTGGTTTACCGAAAAATGTAAATCAGCTGGGGAATTTAGTGTCGCACCGGTTTGTTGCTATAGTATCTGAGTTGGTTAGAGCAGCAGTAAGGTGAACCAAATATCCGTGGTTCAAATCCATGCTATGGTAATGAATCTTTCAGTCCGATTCTACCTTTCGAATCTGCTCTTAGCTTTACTAACTAAACATACAATGCTATTACAACAATGAATGTATCTATTCAATATTATAATTGCTTAATAGAAACGCAAAGCGTGTTATCATAATCATAAAGGTTCCAGCAGATACCAACTAAACACCGCAAGGCAGACGGTTATTCAGCGCTGCTGCCAATATTTGACATTTAAACGTCATTTTACGTCAGATAATTTTGTATTTTCATATAATTAATGGATGTTGTCATAAAACATTAAGTTTCATAGAATATGCTTAGATCTAAAGCAGCTTCCTAAACTCAACAAAAACAAAGATGAAACACAGAAGCTCTGTGCCAACCCTGTTCAAACTACCCCGAACTCGCCCCTCGCGTACGCCTCTGCTGCTGGTCGACTCAGGGCCAGAAAATCAGCACAGAGTATCTTGTGTTTTCTAGAAATTCTGCAGGAAAGGGTATTTATGCAAAAGTTGCTTAGAAAGTAGCCCTAGCATGATTTATAAATGACCAGAATGAACTTCAGCTATAAACCTGGATATTTTTAAAAGAAATTCAGCAAATTAAAACAAAAATAAGAAATTCTTCTTCAGAAACGAATTAACCACTCTACGCAGTGGTTTATGATACATAGAAAAGTATTTGTTATAAAATAAACATTATCAGTAACTCACAGGGATTAACAAAGCATGAAAACATCTGTGGTTGTTAGATGGAAGTGACTGATTTTCATGATGGTTCCTGCCTCAGATTCAATGGGATTGAACCTGGGACGTAAGGCTGCATGATTTAGTAGAGTAACTCCTTGCGAAATGTTGAGGAATTTATAAAAATTAAAGACGAAGTATGTAATTAAGTACTTTCAAGACAGCTACTACGTATAGTAAGAAGGGGAAGCATTGCATTCCACCCAAAAATTCCATAACGAAATTTCACTGGAAATACATGTTTTGAGGCTGAATCCAAATAAAGCATTTTTGAAAATATGTCCATGTGTGTGTATGTGTGTCTGTCTGTAAACAGCATAACTCAAAAACGAAAATTCGAGTAAGTACCACACTTGGTATTTAATTTCAGTATCTTCCAAGAGTGCGACACGAAGAATTTCAAGAAAATGCCCCATCCCTAACTAATGTTTACATGGAACATTTTTGGAAAATTTTGATTTTATAAAAACTGAATATTTTGATTAAAATATCATATATTAAAGACATTTTCGTAACAAATAAAATATACAGCTGTAATTTTCATAGCCTTTGAAGTCCTTTTCATTCGGAAGGAATCTTATATAATCTTGGATAACTACTAAACGTTAAGCGAGAAGAAAACGTACTACACAAAAAATGCGGATCTCTTTAAAACACACAACGTATCTCCAGTGGTTTTTTTGTGGCATAAGCCATTTCTGATATATTCCTTATTAATGGTTCGAATTGTTCATTTCTTGGTCATTCTTTAAGGTCCTTTCAACATTCAGTTGTTTCTCGTGATTACGTGCAAACATTGTGGAATTTTAAGGCCAGCGTATAGCGTCCAGCTCTTAAACATTTGATTATCACTATTCTCTCTGTATCTGTAACGAAATATGTAATGTAGCTATTTCTGCAAAGGTTTATTTGGATAAAATGTAGTAGATAGAAAAATAAGCTTTAGTAAGAATAGTTTGTATACCCAGTAATAAAGACAGAGGACAGAGAAATCCATATGAATGTATCGCGTCAGAAATTTTTTATTCGGCTGTTTGAGGTACATATTATTTTACCATAGTGTTTCAGCAACCTAGTAGTTTTTAAAATATAATGCTGTATCTGATTACTTTAAGTTTATAAGTAAATCACAAATGTTCACTGATGCTTGTCCCAAAGTATTAATTCATAGATAATGCTTAAACGAACTTTGGTGGAGTTTGAAATCTATCACTAATCTGAAATTTTATTTTTGGAATATGAAAATAAATGTAAATACTCTACTTTTAAAATATGCTGTCATATCTTTATATTTCTGAACTTTAAATTACGTTTACGGGCGATTAACTAATTATATCTCTAGATGTTCTATCTTTTTTTCTCTGAATAGTTTCATTTCTTTTCTTTCAGGTTTAAAATGTTCCATATGATACTATTTAAATACGTTTCTTTAAAATTATTTCCGTGTTTTATAACAACATAATCAAATAAAACATAACGTGAATTTCTGGAACGATAATGGACTTCGTTATACTAAGCCTCCACAGCAAAATTCTTCATTAAAGAATGCACGCTATTTGTGAATATTTCGAAAAACTACGTCACAGAAACAATTAAACGTTTCGCAATATAGATACATGCACTAATGATAATATCACATGCTCTGTTTATAAAATTTACAACTTTTGGTATGATTTAATAAAGTGTATAATTAGTTACTTATATTAAGAACTTGAAACCAACTGAAATATGGGAGTGAAATTCTGCAGTGAAGTCACTTTGAGATATTCGTTATTAATGGTTCGAAGTGTTCATTTCTTGGTCATTCTGTAAAGTCCTTTCAACTTTCAGTTGTTTCTCGCGACTGCATGGAAACAGTATGGAATTTTATGATTACTGTGTATATACTTAAAGACTGACTCAATACCTTCAAAATTGTAGTAAAAGTAAATTTATCAAGAAGGATTTTTAATAAGCTTCAAATTTGGGACACCGTTGCCACATTTTAACACAAATTTAGCATAAAAATTATGCAACTGGCTGACAGCCAAACTGTTTAAAATTAGCATCGCCCTGCTACTGATGACGAAACAAGTGACGAAATTTCATAAAGTCTTTCTCTCAAAAATGTGTTTGTAAACGATTAATATTATACTTTATTATACTCTTTTAAAGCACAGCGTCACTTCTGGCATGGGAATAAAAGAAACTTAGACACAAGAATCAACAGAGCACGGGTAGGATTTGTGTCTGTGCCAGAGCTGTTAACTCGGAAAGACATGCACCATAAGGCAAGCACGTGCTTTATCGCAATAGTGAGCAATTCAGTGCGCCTCATCTATTCCATATCTTTATACCCCATAATACACACGGGAGTCTGAGAGCAGGGAAGCATGTGCCTTTACCATTTCCTGGAACATGCGTTATAGGCGTTATCACATCCTGAGGGTTGGTTCTTTTCATCTGAAGAAGCCTTCTTAAAATCTGGGCCAGAGTCAGACACTTACCAAAAAAGAAAAAAAAAACTGTGTGGTGGATTCCTTTGAAGTTGCAGATTATCCTAATTGAAATTTTATTACACAGCCTGGTCTGGATAACGCATTAGAGAGGAACTTAAAGATGCAACTATTTATAATTTCGTTTTATTTTGGTAACGTTTCCTTTGTGTATTTATATTTAAAGTCTTTCGATATTTTTGAAAGGCTGCTTGAATTTCTTTCAAGTTCATTGAATCAAATATATATAAATAATTCAAATCAGAACCAAAAAATCTGATGTGTTACACTCAAATGACTTTCTCTACTCTTGTACAAACTATTTTGGCAAACGCTTATTCTCCATATGCTTCATGCTAATTGAGATATCGAGATGTCAATCTTATTGCTAATTCATGTAGGTGCAAGGGGAATATGGTAGGTTATAAGCAATAGTCAAATCTTTTAAGCGCTGGTTGCTATGTGGCGCATTCCATTCTCTTTGCATGTCCAGGACATAAAAAAATCTGATGTGTTACACTCACATGACTTTCTCTGCTCCTGTACAATCTATTTTTACAAACGCCTATTCTCCATATGCTTCATGTTAATCGAGATATCGAGATGTCAATCTTATTGGTAATTTTCTTGTGGATGCAAGGGGAATATGGTAGGTTATAAGCGATAGTCAAATATTTTAACGCTGGTTGCTATGTGGCGCATTTCATTCTCTTTGCATGTCCAGGACATAAAAAAATGAATAACGAATTTGAGAAAAAGTATAAGTATTGAAATATTTAAGGAAATAACAAGCAATATCTCGAAAACGGTTCACTCCACAAAAGAAATGTATATGACATAAGTTGTGTATTTTAACGCGATCTACATTTTTTGTGTAGTAAAATTCTGTCTATCTCTTACGGTTTACCAGTTATGCAAAAGTCGTTCACACTGAAGAATACTTTTGGAGACATTCCCAGAAAATGCGAGATATACATTTCATTTCTCATGACATTATCTTAAACATATCATATTTTCATCAAACTCGTTAGAGTCATTTTTGAGAAAATTAAAATTTTCGAAAAATGTTCCATGTAAAGGGTAGTCTGGGGTGGGGGGATTTTCTTGAAAACCTTCGTGTCGCATCTCTGGAAGATACTGAACCTAAATACCAAGTTTGGCGTTTATCCGACTGTTCGTTTTTGAGTTATGCTGTTCACAGACACACACACAGACACACACACACACAGACACACACACAGACACACACACACACAGACACACACACGGACATGTTTTCAAAAATGCTTTTTTTGGATTCAGTGGGTGTCAAAACATATGTTTCCGGTGAAATCTCGGTATCGAATTTTTGGGTGGAATGCAATACTTCCCCTACTTACTATACGTAGTAGAGAAAGTAAAAAATGAATAAAGAATTTAAGAAAAAGTATAAATATTAGAACATTTAAGGGAATAACAAGCAATATCTCGAAAATGGTTCACTCAACAACAAAAAATGCATATGACATAAATTGTGTATTTTAACGCGATCTACATTTTTTGTGTAGTAACATTTTATCTATCTCTTATGGTTTACCAGTTATGCAAAAGTCGTTCACAATGAAGAATACTTTTGGAGACATTCCCAGAAAATTCAAGATATACATTTCATTTGTCATGAAAATATCTTAAACCTATGACATTTTAATCAAAATCGTTAGAGCCATTTTGAGAAAATTAAACTTTTCGAAACATGTTCCATGTAAAGGGAATCTGGGGTGGGGGGATTTTCTTGAAAACCTTCATGTCGCATCTCTGGAAGATACTAAATCTAAATACCAAGTTTGGTGTTTATCCGACTGTTCGTTTCTGAATTTTGCTGTTCACAGACACACACACAGACAGACAGACAGACAGACAGACACACACAGACATGTTTCTAAAAATGCTTTTTTTGGATTCAGGGGGTCTCAAAACATGTATTTCCGGTGAAATCTCAGTATCGGATTTTTGGGTGGAATACAATACTTCCCCTACTTACTATACGTAGTAGAGAAAATAAAAATTACACATATCAATATACTCATAAATAAAATTATTGAATATTTACCCAAAAAATTCAATGCAACCCCCCCACTACCATATTCAACATTAAATCCTGAAACTAACACTGATTCTCACAGATTCAATGTTATTAAAGAATGGTAAATTGTTATTAAAATGTGCACTGAGCGATTCTGCAAAATAAAGTTCAGGAATATGTAGGTAGAGTGCAATTTTTTCGATCTGACCCTGTAGAAACGAAACGATGAGAAGGTTGGAGAGGGGAGGAGAGATAAGGCCGGTAGTGTTCTCCTAGCGCGATGACACAAGAATACCTAAGGTACGTATAAAAAATACAATAATATCTGACTTGAGGTTCTGTTACGTCCCGTTGGTTATATGTATGCCATATATACATTAATGTAAATTATAATGTAAAATAATATTAATAATCAAAATACTGGTTATAGAAATAGAAGTTAAAGCATAAGTTTTATGTATGTGCAAGTGTAGCTGGAGCTGTGGAACCCTTGTTAAAAGCCGACAAACATAACTTTGTGTTAGAATTAGGGCCCAGGCAAAATGGACTTGTACGGGAAAGTCATAAAAGCCAGACATTGAGTCTTTGTGAAATAGAAAAGGCGACAAGCGAACACAACATATTTTTGTAGAGAGGTCACAAACGTCGAACAATAGCCGGGTAAGTATTCTGGAAGGTTCCAAGCTGAACGAAGACAGACAATGAAATTTTAAGGAAGAATATGTTTAAAATCTTTAAGTGTAGAAATGTTAGTTGTAGCGTTCCCATCAGGCAGGGCGGTTGAGTATAAAGTGCTGCGATGTGAATAACATACACGTAAGCTCTCAGAAGCAGGTGTTATTAGTTACTTCTTATAATGTAGTAGGAACATTGAAATGTTATCAATTTAAAAGTCCATAGAAACGTGTGATAAATACTACAATTATTTCTAGAGCAAGTATAAAATACTTGATTGCTCAGCGACCGCAAGTTTTGGCGCACGAACGTCGTAGGGCTCGACCGTTCTACAGCTCCAACTAACTTAAGAACTGTGTAGATTATTACTAAGACAGTAAATGCGTGTGCCATTAAAGCATAGTGTTCTTCATTAGCTTAATCCATTGTTAGAGTTGTTACTTTTTACCTTCCTTCCCGTATCACACCCTGCAAAGTTAAACAAGCTCTACCAAAAACCCAAATAACAGCAGCCGTGGCAAGAAATAAAAATAACACTTTAAGAGTAACAACTAAAACACAAGTGAATTATCAGTATCACCATAGTTCATATATTAATATATCGGACATACTGCGAGTTATGCTCCCCCACCACGAGCATACCGCACCGTAAATTTACGACATGGGACCAACGGTTTTACTTCCTTTCCGAAGGAAGCCATGCTAAGGATTTTACTACCAAAAAGAATTCATCGCTCTCCTCCGGGTTTGAACCCGCGACCTCGGGAACTAGAGGTTGGCATGGTACCACTAAACCACAGAGGAAGACTTTACGTATCGGCTGCTCTCCTACAACTAAACCAAAAATCCCTTCCCGGGAGATAATGGGCTCATCCAGCTACTATGCATCCAGCTGAGTAGGCTAGGAGGAAACAAATCGTACCGTAATACCAACAAGGCAGAGAGAAAACGAGTCATTTCTTGAAACGCGAATCGTTTTGTACTTTTTTTCTTAGCAGCAAAATGCAGTGGTGTATTCGAATCATACTGAAGATTAAATAAATTATTTTGTGTTATTTACTTTTTACAACTATTTAAAATATCTGGTTTAAATGCAATGTATATGTTTCAACAGAGCAGACATATTTATTTTATACATTAAAAAGATAACTCTGCAATCGTTTTTAAACTGGCGTCCCTTTGTCGATCCCATAACCTATGGACGTCTCTGATAAGTTACAATTTGGGGAAGGGACACTCGTGAAAATAAGTGGCCCACAATTACCTTGTCGTATTATACTTACAACTTATTTAATTATTAATTTCTTCATATTAAAACATGGTTATATCAGCCCATTCATAATATAGTGTTAAAAAGTAAAAAGAAATAGTTTATATGTAAAATTAATACTAAAAAAAACCCTATAATTAATTGCTCAAATTCGCTTAAGTATTTCTTCGTGTTGAACGGAACAAAGATAAACGCAATCGCTAGCTGCAATAAATGCATCTGCTAATAATTTCTTACAGGTTGAGCATATCCTAGTGTGCGTGACAAATAGCGCTGTTTTCTGTATCACCAACACTAGATATTTTATTCTGCTGTAAGATCGTATTCAGCTCGATGCTTAAGAAGAGTAAATCAGCTTTGAGATATCTTTTTACTTTCTCTACTACGTATAGTCAGTAGGGGAAGTATTGTATTCCACCCAAAAATTCGATACCGAGATTTCACCGGAAATACATGTTTTGAGACCCCTGAATCCAAAAAAAGCATTTTTGGAAACATGTTCGAGTGTGTTTGTGTGTGTGTGTGTGTGTGTGTGTCTGTCTGTGAACAGCATAACTCAGAAACGAACAGTCAGATAAACACCAAACTTGGTATTTAGGTTCAGTATCTTCCGAAGATGCGACACGAAGGTTTTCAAGAAAATCCCCCCACCCCAGATTACCCTTTACATGGAAGATTTTTCGAAAATTTTATTTTTCTCAAAAATGGCTCTAACGATTTTGATTAAAATATCATATATTTAACATACTTTCATGACAAATAAAATGTATATCTTGAATTTTCTGGGAATGTCTCCAAAACTATTCTTCATTTTGAACGACTTTTGCATAACTGGTAAACCATAAGAGATAGACAAAATGTTACTACACAAAAAATGTAGATCGCGGTAAGTACACAATTTATTTCATATACATTTTTTGTTGTTGCGTGAACCATTTTCGAGATATTGCTTGTTAATCCCTTAAATTTTTCAATACTTATTTTCCCAAATGGGAATTCGTCATGCATTTTTTTTGTATTGGATATGCAAAGAGTATTAATCTGTGGCAAAGGGAATGGTGCTGCACCTAGCAACCAGCTATTAAGAGATATGTATGTGATTAAAGGCTACTGTTTTTCAATATTGCCCTTGTAAATATATATTCCCCTTACATCTACAAGAAAAGTAGCAATAAGATAGAGTCTGCAAATGTTTATCTCGATTAACATGAAGTATATGGAGAATAAGCGTTTGCAAAAATAGTTTGTACAAGAGTAGAGAAAGTCATGTGAGTGTAACACATCAGATGTTTTGTATATCTTTCTGTCTTGGAATTAATTGTTCTTCCACACAAGCCGAATGTTGGGCAACTGGTTGTTTGTTTGCTCTAACCACTGAGCTACCATGGCAATATGCCGGTACGAAATTAAATTCTCCAACTGATTCACATTTTTCCCGGTAAACCACAAGCAATCGGACGGAGACCGGGAGATCCGTGGTTCAAATCCTTATAGTTTACCGGAAAAATGCGAATCAGTTGGAGAATTTAATGTCGTGCCGGCATGTCGCCATGGTAGCTCATTGGTTAGGTCAACCGGACGGAGACGGGAGATCCGTGGTTCAAATTCCGGCTATGGCATTGAATTTTTCATTCGTCTGATTTTACCTTTCCAATCTTCCTGTTTTGTTACACTGTACCTGGTATAGATCTGCCTTATTAAATATGGACTCTAGTTCCATTAGAGTGGCATCTATGTACAATAACATAAAATTCTTTTATGTGTTATACAATAAGAATGTGTCGTCCTCCGTGAACTAGTGGTACCGTGCTAGCCTCTAGTTCCCAAGGTCGCGGGTTCAAACCCGGCGGAGGGCGATAGACTTTTTCGGGCGTAAAAATCTTTAGCATGGTGCCTTCGGAAGGAAGTAAAGCCGGTGTTCCCGTGTCGTAGATTTACGGCACGTAAAAGAACCTCAAGCCTGATAAAGAGGCCTCTGAACAAAATTACCGGTCTTTCACGCCCAGTATAGAATGGGACGCTAAGTACCACAGCAAGTACAGAGCGTCCATAAATAAAACTAAATTTAATTTAATTTCAATAACAATATGAATAACCGAAGCCTCTGGGGGGCCCTGCATCTCTGTAACACAACTTTTGCCT
The DNA here is from genome assembly GCA_030765065.1 of Deroplatys truncata. Taxonomy (NCBI): domain Eukaryota; kingdom Metazoa; phylum Arthropoda; class Insecta; order Mantodea; family Mantidae; genus Deroplatys; species Deroplatys truncata. The sequence goes on from CM060988.1 coordinate 139,520,042, forward strand.
TGGGTATTGAAAGAGAACTCAGATTATAATCAACAGCTTTCTTTTTCGCTTTCTTGAAGCTTTCGTCAAATGCCCGTCATCGCGTTGGGTAAAAATATGACGCTAAATAACAATATTGGGAGGTGGACGCGACACCTGCATCCTCATTCCCCCTCCCTATCAGTCACCCAAGCTATATCCATTACTGCCACATAGAACAAGGAGCAGCAGAAGGTTACGTTGCATTTGAGAGGAAGGGCTCTCAAGAGTAGTTTTTTCTAATTCCTGATACATGTGTATGGAATCTCGGGTGTGAATGTGAGCAGACTAAAGTGTGTGATGAAGTCATTTATGTATACAGAAATTTAATCTGCAATCAAGCGTAATATGGCAACAAAGTCGCAAAGTTCACGAGCTAGACTATACAAAAAGGTATGATGCATAAAGTGTGGAATACTGTAGTGATCGAAAAGCGGGAAAAAGAAAGAAGAAAAAGATACAGCAAGGTAAAACGTTTATTGTTGAAACAAAAAGTACTCCACAGTTTGCCTGGCTTCACAAATTACGTGAATTATACACTTTTGGAAAAAAAATTAGCCTCTAGAGCTGCCAGAGGGTGTTTAATTGTGAAGCTTCATTAACAGAATGCTACACGTCAGCTGCATTTCGAGCACCAGAAATATTTGCCGTTAATATTTTCTGGTCTGCAATTGAAAATGCCGTTGCTAGGTGGATGTATGTTTCATGAAAACCACAAAACAATTTATAGCCTCAACCGAAACACGCTGGAAAGAGTTATGAGCAACAGATGGGAACCGAAGTCTATGAAACTAATGATGGTTTTGTTGTAACCGTAATAAAATAAACATAAACAAATAGCAGATATTAAATAAACTCCATGCGAGGTCACCCATACATCTCTTACGGTTACATAAATAATTGCAAAACGAATGCGCAACCAAACAATGTCAGGTTGCAAACACATAAACGTTTATTATGTACTATTGTGTAATTTAGAATACAAATGGATTGCCCAAGGGAATAATTCATATTTATTTTACATGAAAACAAGAAAATTAAAATAATTATAGCAAAAATAATTACGTTTATGTGCACGATTTTAGTCTGTCACCTAATTTTACTGCACATTTATTGAGGTAATATGTATGTGCATATAATCGTGACAGTTATTTGGGCCGTTAGCTATACATTAGCTTATGTACAGAAGTTGATTTATTCCCTTTTATCTTGAGGCTATCTATCCTAAACTGCTCGTCATGTGATTTTCTAATTCACATAATATTTTTTTTATATTTTAAAAGTGCTGTATTAGGCACTTCTATGAGATACTTGTTGTTTTACCCGGCATTGCACAGATGTATTCTGTAAGTAAGGGGTTGAAAATAAGGAGAGGGATGATTTATAAAATTTTCACTCGTATCTAAGATTAAGCGTCCAAGGTTTTCTCCATGTTGCAAATGTGTTGTAGGGGAACATACGCCCGACAAGGCAAACAATGTAAGATAACTTGTATCATAAAATGTAGACATATGTAAGAAACATGTAATTAACCAGGAATCGAGCTAACAGCAGGGTTAAAAGTCCTCTAACACACTTACGCTAACGAACACAGAATTAGGCAGAATTGCGTCGAAAGGTCCGAAGAGAGACAAGGACAGAGATAGGGGACAATTCTTGGAAAGTAAGGGAGTGTGTTAAGAAGTCAGCAATTAGAAAGAGAAACAGAGTTGTGAGTGAGACAAGGATAGTGGGTTTTACCAAAGTAATCAGACAGAAGCTTTACTTCTAAAAGTGAACGATTTTTTTTCTCGTAGCACGCCAAGTAAATAACAAACCGAAATAAAGATTAGATAAAAAAGTGCGAAAGTTTGCGTCATAGCAACAAAATATAAAACGAAGATTTGTTCCAGATTTCAAAACTCTTTCATATTCTCTCATGTGAGCTATTTGGCAACAGGTGCTGTAAGTCGTGTGCGTGTGGGTGGAGGAGATAGCGTGTGATATAGAGAACCAGGTCCACTGCAATATTCAATGTAGCGGGAAGATATATAATACAGCTTGTAGATTACTTCATCATTATTAAAGGGAACAGTTACTAGCCGCTTCGATAATTTGTTGTGTTAGAATAAATCAAATCCTTAAATGAATTCAGTTAATTAATTGTTTTCACCCACAATATCCTGAGATACAGATAACTAGAAATAAGAATTTTTCACAGTTCACGACTGGTAGCCGAGGCAGAGAACTTCTGAGAACTACAACCTCGAACTCATCATCAAAAGTAAGATAAAATTTAGTTTTATTTATGGACGCTCTTTAACTACTATAGTTCTTAGCGTCCCATTCTACATTGGGCGTGAAAGACCGGTAATTATGCTCAGAGGCCTCTTTATCAAGCTTGAGGTTCTTTTACGTGCCGTAAATCTACGACACGGGACCATCGGCTTTACTTCCCTTCCGAAGGAAGCCATGCTAAGGATTTTTACGCCCGAAAAAATCCACCGCCCTCCGCCGGATTTGAACCCGCAACCTCGGGAACTAGAGAGTAATCACTACACCACGGAGGACGACACTCGTCATCGAGGTAAGATATCACGTATATACGTGGAAGCGCTACACCCCGTCCACTACAGTGTACATAAGGAGGGGTATTTTTGGAGTTGTAAGGTTCCCTAAAATGTTTATTAGCTCCTATACCTCAAGAGTACAAATTGTGCCTTTATAGGCCAATTATAAGGGATATAATAGGGATTGAAAATAAAGGTTAATTCATCTTTTTAAAATTGTCGGTATGCTATGGTTGAAAATAAGAGTTGGGTGGGTTTTGGAAGATGTGGGGCAAACTTTGGCTTTTTCCAGTTCTATTGAATAATGTTACAATATTTAATACCAGATGGTTTAAACAGTGCATATCAAGTTTTAGAAAATAGAAGGGATAACCTATAATTTTTATTTAGTCCTTTAGTATACGTATGCCAAGTTTAGTTTAGATAGGGCAAAGAGTGTACCAGAGTAGCGAGAAGTTTTAAAAGTTATCGGGTAGCGCATAATTTTTTCCGGATTCTAAACCACAAATAAACCAAATTTTGTCAGATTTATACCAATAGCACATTTTGATAAAGTTCAGCGAAAGCAGAGGGAAATTAGGTGATATGAACACCCCTTTGGATCGAAAGTCATATTCAACGAAAGAAATTGCAAGTGAGCGACATGAATACCTATGAAAACACGTCAGCTTTAATTTCTTTGGAAATATTTTATAGCATCTATCCGTCCGGAAGAACTCTGCTTTTCAGGGGTAAAAGGATCATCAGAATTGGCTTAATAGTTTCCGAGATTACAACCCCCCAACACACATCTTCTCTCTTTATAACATTAGTATATTTTTTAAATTTGAATTTTCCTTTTAGTATTCCCTGTCTTGTCTGTGCTTCTGAGAATTTAAACCGAAAGGATTTACCGGGACAGGTACGAACGCCTTATTCCATAATAAACAAAATGCAATGTTTAATACCTAATTACAATTACGTGCATGCAACACATCGTTTTTACTTTCACCCTGATAAATCGTAAGGATCATAAGCAGCATGATGCTTAGAATCACAAGGAAGTGTTTATAAACAATCCCGAATGAAGATCATGAATAAAAACAATAATATTTGGTTTTAATTGTTTTTTATTTCTACAGTTGAAAACCCGTCAGAGGAGCACACAAACATCACCAGCTTTAGGTATTTATTTTGTACTGCTGACATGTCTTTGCTTACTCTACTATAAGTAGTAAGTAGAAGTATTGTTCCAACCAGAAATTCGATGTCGAAATTTCATGGCTAGCACACGTTCCCTGAACTCCCCCTAAAACTTTTTTAAAAAATAGATCCGTGTGTGGCCGTCCGTTTTAGAAAGATATCCGATAAACTTCAAACTCGGTATTTAAGTTCAGTATCTTACAAGGATGCGAACAAAGCTTTAAAAATACACCCAAAATTACCCTTTACATGAAACATTTTTCGAGATATTGTTACATGCTGGGTAGAGGCCTAAAGGTTCACATGAAAAATTAAATTAATTTTTAGTAGGCAGCACGTACATGTAGGAAACGTATGCTCACTTGGCTGCGGAGGTTAAGAGAAAGGCGTGGGTTTTCACTATACACAATCCATAACACAAATCTACTCACACATTCCTAGATTTATTTCCCAACCGTTTGGGGTTCCTAAATATGAAAGGTGAGGGGAGATATCCACTGATCCAAAGGCCGGCTTGCACGCGCGATCCGCTTGTATCGTAATACTCAGCAAGAAAGACGCTATATCCTCACCAATCGTGACTAGCAAAAACTCCCAGCCAGTAGTGACGTCATCCCAGACGAGAACGACAATATGTCTGCTAATGACAATGAAAAGGACGATATGTCTGGTAATGACAATGAAACCCCCAATTTATTAATACGCCACAATATTCTTTGTTATTGGTTTGAATTTTCAAATGCACATACTTTTTTCAAGTGTTAAAATCGCTATTCGGTTTTTCCTGTGGCCATACTATGAGTAAGGAATTTCAAAGCAATCAGATAGGGATCCACTTCTTTTTTAAATCGACTATTGCTTTACTACTATATTATTCTTATACTGTGGCATGTGCACAGATTATATTAATGGTAATACGCCCTCTGGTTACCGAGTCGAAGGGTGGCAGTTTATCTGAGAGTAGGGGCGATTCAGGAGAAGCAGTGTGTCATTGGGGGGGGATATGGCGTTACTGACGCTAAGCTTAGCGTGGGTTTCCTTAGCATTCTGTGACTAGTGTCCGCGTGAGTTAGACGGATAACTGCGACATGGCGTCCTCGCCCGGCAGACACATGGGGTAAACACTTATTATAATAAATCTACCAGTTATCCTTTCTTATCAACTTTTAGTTATGGTAGCATAGAATCCTTGCCTCTCCCTTCAGCCAGGAATTATGTTAGTGTAAGAATATTTTGTGATATAACTTAGCTGCGTCCCTTGTCGATGCCTCGAGTTTAAAGTTCTTTGTTTGTTCAATGATCCCTCTCTAAGCGAGTTACTCTCCTCTGAAGTTAATTACTAAATATATGAGGTATACGACAAATTGGTAGAGGCGCCGAGTAATTTAGTTTGATTTGTTTTGAGATTTTAAGTGCAAAATTTTTTCTTCCCTCCAAATTTAACGGTTTGTGCTCCACGTGGTCGTGAAAAATGTAAAGTTCTTTCTGGCTAAAGGGTAAGGATTTTTATGCTTTAATTTGTGATTCTCTTCTTCTAAATTTTGTTTCCATCATTTCTGAAAGTCTGGTTTAGAAATTTCAATTTTGAGCTCATTTTTGCATTTTTTTTCCATTGTCTGCCGGCGTGACGCTAAAACTTCTACTCCATTTTCCCCTTGTTTTGGCTTCATTTCTTTTTACATTATATCACTGTGTTCCGTTCTTCGTGCTGGTTATTTTAAAAAAAAAATGTTTTTGTGAAAGTTGAGTTGTGAAACGAGCGAGATAGTTGTAGTTTCAAAATGTGCTCGTCACGTGTTGACTATCTGTTTGCAAATCTTGTTTTCTGTGCTTATTAGCAGAGGTTTGGAAACGTATAACTTTATATTCCAGTGATTGTGATTTCTAGCTATTTACTGCACTTTTCTGGGTCATTTTTCGTGTAACTTTTATGTACGCACGTGTGTTGTGTAATTCCCGCGTGGTCGTGCATTTCAGCAATAATTTTTAGCTTGTGAAACCAGTCTTCCTCAGCACGTGTTTTGGCGCGTTTATTTGCGTGTGCATATCAGATTATATACATTTGATTTAAGAAAAAAAAAGAGAAGTTTTGTGTGCTAGTATAAATTACAAGTCTGTATTCTGCTCCTTTTGAGAATCTTAGCGGTGTGACGTGGTTTTTTTAACTTCCAGTTCGAGGTTTCTCACTGAACCTATCATTTTGTTTTCTTCCATGTGTTCATTCTGATTAAAAATCTTGGTATTGTGTCCAAGTGGCTTGTGTAGACGTGTGTTGGTATACTTTTCTGATATTTCGCCGCGGGCGCTTAATTGTATTCTTTCTGCAACTGTTTTATTTGGCTATGTTCTGATCTTGCTACTTACATTCATGTGATGCTATAAGTGTTTAGTTTGATGTAATCTGTATTGCTTTGTCATACTGTTTGTTTATTGGTTGCGTTATCTTTTGTGCTGCAATCATGCCTAAGCGACGTACTGCACAGAAAGTTGATATAGCAATTGCTCCAGTTAGCGAGCACAGTGAAGTAGAATCTATGTCCAGTGTTGGTACGCCTGTTGTTGCTCAGTTATCGGCGATGTCTAATCCGCCCGGCATGGCCGGTGCAAAACAATCAGCTGTCTGCCGCCCGGTCATTGACCCCTCTCATGTGGAGAATTCCAGCGAGTTGTCGGCGTATGAGTTACTTTAGAATTTTGAAATGTTCGCTACTACTGCTAATGGCCGCTCTGAGAAAATCATGATGATGATAATTTTGCTTTACCGTTGCCAAGTTTGGTTTATTTAATTCCGCAATGCATATTTTTAGGGGAAAATCTTTCGCAGTTACTCATGTAAGTAAAAGTTTCAGGAGCTATCAACCTTGCCAGTATCTGCACCTAATTAGGTTTGATGTGCTTTTAATATGGACCAGTACGATGTGGATGTTGATGAACCAGCTGTACGTGTGTTACCAGATTTTGGAAAATTGCACGGGAATTTTGTGGTAAAAAGAATAAGAAAAAAAAATCACCTGTAAGTATGTAAACATTGTGAGTGCTAAAGTTTGGATGAATGAAACAGTTTTACGACTCACACAGGTATGCTAAATTTTTATTGTTTCACTGACTGATGCTTAATTAAGCTTTACTTTCCAGGAATAGTGTGATATGGATGTCTCTGCTAAATTAAAAGTGTATTATTATTTTGGGTGTAATTTAAATTTTGAATTATGTTTTGGGAACTGCAAATCATTTGTTTGTTGTATTATGCTGCAGGAATGTGTTTCAGGTGTACTATATGCTTAATTGAGCTTTCATTTTCAGGAATGTTATGTGACAATATTGTTTTGAGTAATGATGTGATGTTGTTTTGTTGCATTCGATTTGATTTGATATGATTTGACTTGACTCGATTTGATTTTGGGTTTCATAATGATGCTGTGATTTTTATTTGCAGAAAATTGTTGCATGAATAGTGTGTATTTGAGATTATGTGATATATGTGAGATTTGTCTCGGTGGGAGTGCCAAAGTGTTACCCCGATGGCGTAGTGTGAGGTTATGTGAGAAATAAGAGTTGAGATGTGCCTCGGTGGAAGTGCCAAAGAGTAACCCCGACGGTGTTAATGAGATGAGAAGAGACGAGATGATGTCAGCTTCGGTGGAAGTGCCACAGTGTAACCCCGACAGTTGTTGTCTGATTTCAGAGATTTTGCTTATTGGTGTTGCTGTAACGTGCCCAGTATAGCGTGTGTGATGAATTCACACGAGAGATTAAATGGATGGAAGTGAATGTAATGAAAATAATTTTTTTTTCTCTGTTTATGCAACAAGTTTATTACCATCTTAGATAGCAAATGTTAATACCACCTGTTTTCCAGCTTAATTTTCATTTGGAGGATGTAGATGCAACATTATAATGTCATGTTATTTGTGTAATTCCTGCAATTTTAATGTGATTTCTTGAAGGTTATGCCTATGTTAGATGTTTTGAATTTGCAGCATGCTAAATGAGACACGTAAGTGCAGATGTTTTGTTTTGAAGAGAAAATTGAAAGATGATGATGCTTGAAGTAATGATCGAGATTGCACTATTACTGCTGATGATGTTGATGATGATCATAATGAGATGAGAACGATAGTGATGTGGACGAGAAGTTGTATTGGTGATAAGAGTAGGACAATAGTAGTTGAAAGCATGTCACGTGGCGTAGTTTAGAGATGTATTGTGGATGTAGTTTGTAGTGATGCATACACTAGTTTGGGTAGATAGTTAAGTCAGTGTTGTGTGTAATTTGGCCATGGTCAGTGTGAATGAGTTCATTTCCTTGTCATGTGTGATTGTCTTGTAAGTGCACTTACTTTCTTTTGTTAGTGATACCAGCTGGTTATTGAGATGTAATATTGGGATCCCAAAACAAGGTTATGTTTCATTTCTGTCATGTTCATGTATTTTGAGTCTGTTTTACTGTTATTTGGATTGTGGAGCATTGTAAGTTACACTTTGGATGGCAACTCTGTAAAATTTAGTTCTTATGCCAATTTGTACTAATCTTCTTTTCTCTTTCTTTGCCCCATGTCAAAAGCATTTTTAGTGTAAACTTTTTAACCTTTAGAGTCTTTAATTGTACATGACATACCATTCTTTTATGTGTGATTGTTTGTGGGAGCACCCTGTTTATTGTGTGGTGGTTTTGTTTTAGTATTTCGCTGTGGCGGAGAGCGAGACAATTCAACAGCACCCCCAGGGCACACCAGAAGTCAAGAAACACCACGGGGAAGCTGTCGGGCAGCCACTACACTGCCGTGGCATAAGGAGCCACCATGTCGGGGGGCAGTCCAAGCCAGCGACTGCCCACCCTGTTGTCATCACCAGAGACCTGCGGTGATAATTCTACACCAGGACAAATCGTCGTTGTGGGCACTGTCTAAACCCACCCACAAACAGTTACGGCAGACCATCACCATTTTGCGCAGTGTAGTGTGCCTGTGAACTAAGGCAGCGTGGTGTGTGCGTGTGCGGGATGCTAAAGATAAGTGCATTAACAATACTAGTCAACAGCACTTACGTCTCTCGTCTCTCCACATCACCCAGCACCATTGTTTCGTCGGCTGGGTGCTTACCACACACATGTCTATTGTTATATTTTACTTCATCACACATTTGTATGTCATTTTTGGTATGTCTTTGTTTTGTTTTTTCATGTTTATTGTATTTATTTTCTTTCTGTCGACGAGGACGTCGACTTCGGTGGCCAGGGGGAGATGTGGCATGTGCACAGATTATATTAATGGTAATACGCCCTCTGGTTACCGAGTCGAAGGGTGGCAGTTTATCTGAGAGTAGGGGCGATTCAGGAGAAGCAGTGTGTCATTGGGGGGGATATGGCGTTACTGACGCTAAGCTTAGCGTGGGTTTCCTTAGCATTCTGTGACTAGTGTCCGCGTGAGTTAGACGGATAACTGCGACATGGCGTCCTCGCCCGGCAGACACATGGGGTAAGCACTTATTATAATAAATCTACCAGTTATCCTTTCTTTTCAACTTTTAATTATGGTAGCATAGAATCCTTGCCTCTCCCTTCAGCCAGGAATTATGTTAGTGTAAGAATATTTTGTGATATAACTTAGCTGCGTCCCTTGTCGATGCCTCGAGTTTAAAGTTCTTTGTTTGTTCAACGATCCCTCTCATAAGCGAGTTACTCTCCTCTGAAGTTAATTACTAAATATATGAGGTATACGACAATACTTACAACGAAATGTGTAAGTATTTAACTAAAGGTTATCTCGATTAATAGGAAGTATATACAGGAAAGCGAAAGTGAGGCCTTTTGGGGGATGAGCCACATAAGATACAAAATAGTTAAAAACAATCAAACAATAGAACAGGTAAATAATTTTAACTACTTAGGATACAATGTGCCATACGCAGAAAGAAGACATAAATACAAAAATAGATACATTTAATAGGATTTGTGGAACAATAAGCCGAAAGTTGAAGTATAAAACTCTAAAGAACACACAAAGTGACATAGGCTGTAAACACTAAGCAAAGTGCATTTTATACTCAGTACCTAACCATGCTAACTTTTAAAGTAGTAGACATTTTGTACTTACTGTATATTTTTAGCACCATAATCTGAAACATTGTGCACTTTATATATGTATTTTATATGCAAAAATGCTTTATTGTACATATTCAATATTTTATAAATGTATGTCTTAAAATTCTGCATATAAGCAAAGGCTTAAGCATTGAAGAGAAGAAATTTTCTATTCAGTAGACGTGAAAATTTTTAATGCAATAGAAATTTGATGCTTGCTGTTTTAGCATCATAACAAGTTTTACACTTTATGTGTGCAAAAAACAATAAGTTTACTGTACATAATTGACAATTTTGTAAAATCCTGACACTTCTTGCATGCAAGAAGGATGTAATGCCTTGTGCAGTGACACAGACAGTAAAAGCTAAGTTTTATTTAATTCAATACAATAGAAATATAATAGCTTTTGACATGTTCTATGTTCAAGGCCTTTTGGCCATCAAAGAACCTAGAGAACGCCTCCTAATATCTAATCTAACCTAACAACTTAAGATTTATAAATAGATGGCTATGCCTGTTTAGACATATGCTTGTGAAAATTGGGCATTGAAGGATCGGAGAAAAGGAGGGTTGAAGCGAAGAGAGGAGATTCTTGCGTTGCGTAGCAGAAGTGACTCTTATGGATAAACAAAGAAGTGAACAAATTAGGAAGGATTTAAATGTATTTAATATTTTAGATATAAAAGGTTAATTATAGATTAATTGGTATGAACTTTAATAGGTTGCCATCCGTTTTAATTAACTTAAACCCAAAAGTTTCAGGGACATAGGAAGACCCATAGCCAGTAGAAAGATCAAGTCCCGTGATTGAAATCAGGCCTGGTAGCCTAATCCATGAAACAGAAGAACAAGACCTTTCATAAGAATAGTTTGTAGAAGAGTAAGAATAGAACATCACGTGAATGCAATAATCAAATTCTTAAATACCTGAAACACGCATACGAGTGTTCTTGTTTCTCAAAGTGACGAAACTGTAAAAATGTCTATATGGCCATAATAAAGACATACATACTATGCATGAAGTTGCCTCGCCTTGTTATATCTAGTCGATTTTCAATCTAAACCTTATGTAAACGCAACCAGCTCAAGATTTCCCCTTTGTATAACGCAACCACACTGTACAGCTGCAGCAGTGAAGTTGCCTATGCACATGGAGTGTATAAATGTGCAATATATGTATTTGCAGCACACTCTATTTAATTCTTTTGCTTCATTAGGTATTAAGAAAATCAATAAGGCGGAACCGAATTCTACACTACACGTTTATTAGACTGTTGAAGTTTACGTTATAAAAGCAAATGAAACAGCGAAAGTATAAGCAAGCTATATCAGCACAAATGGTATATATCATACGTGAAGTATATTAAATCCAGAAATAGTCTTTTAGTGCCGTTGTGCAATTCGTTCCATTTATTCAAATAATAGGAATTCTCACAACGGTTACGCACAAAATTCACCGCGAAACATGACAAAATAAATTCTTATTTGATTATGGCGTAGTTCTTACACAACGAAAACCTATTCACAATTATCTTAAAACATTGGGTTTCAAAATTAAGATTTTTTTAGTTTATTACACAGAATATATTTAATTAAATCAGTTTTTATATACCCCCTAAAGTAAGCAAGCGTACATACTATGCTAACATTTCTGCAGCATTTATTCTATTGATAGAAGTTCTGCAGTTAAAGATATTATCTTAAAAGACATAGATTATCGAGGATCAGCTTTGAAATATAAATAAATTTGCAAAATTTCATTAATTTCGTACAAATATCTCAAACATATGCTATTATAATGAAAATCGTTAAGGCATATTTGAGGACATAAAAAGTAAGCGGATATTTCTCAAGTAAAGAGGAATTTAGGCTGGAGGGAATTTATTTTTTTTTTTAAACTTTTGACTGTATTCTTACCAGTGTGTGATTCAAATATAAAATTAGCAGTCTTTTATTTTAGAAATGCATATATTTTTTACAGACACATGCACCAGTTTCCAAAAGTGATTATTTGTATTGAGTGGACCTAAAGACTTCTATTTCTGGTGAAGTCTAAATATATAATTTTTACCAGTGGTAGAACAAGTGAAACACACTGTAAAAGCAGACTATAAAATGTAAAGTAATTAATGCAGTTAACAATCGTAATAATGCTTCTTGAAAGCTTATCCATTTGAAGAGATGGAGAATAAAGAACATTAATATCTCAATATCGCTTGCAACTTCAAAAAATAAACAAAAAAGGGAGAAACACGTAGAAGAAGAATAAAGTGAAGCTTTTACTGCCAGCATGGCCTTCGACGGTAAATTATCAGAACTTGCCAATTAGAAAGCAAAATGTTTTTATTCAAGTATCCGCAGCCTTGAAACATCCACTGTTGTAATACGTCAGTGTTTTACACGCATAAAATATAGCAATAACTGAACGTTATATTGCTCCGGAAAGACGCATATTTGCTTAAAACATTCTCTTAGTTGCGTTCGCCACTATGGCGTTGATAAGATGCCAGTAACTGATATTATTGTACAACTCTTAAGCATATAGACATGCAATATGTACTTAATACATAATAATCGCATTTCTAGAATAAAATAATAGCACGGTCAATCCATTAGAAACAAACGTCCAACTCCTTAAAGCTAACAGCAATTTTTAAATTTTCTTTTACTCAAAGATTACCAATAAGACCATAGGAGTTTAAAAGCGATTATCTAAATAAACAATTCCTTTTACTTTCCTAACCCTTATCTATGGTAGCCAGAGGAGATACTATGTCTCACACAAAAATTCTATAAAGAGATTTCTCGGAAACACATGCCTTTAAATTCTCTGAAAGCTCCAAAAATGCAGTAATAAAATTGCAAATGTATGTGTACAAACATAACACAAGAAGCAGAAGCTGGATGAATACCAAAATTTATAAATCAGCAATGTCACGCAAGAATGCAATGCAAATATTTTTACGTAATTTCCTAATCAAAATATTTTATATGGAAATAACTTAGCGAGTTTTTATTTTCTCAAAAGTGGCTCCAACAGCTTTTTAACCGAGCGTGATGGTTCAGGCGGTAAAGTCTGTGGTCCGCTTTCGTGAGGTCCCGGGTTCAAATCCTGTGGGCCGACCAACCTCATTGTTTTTTGTTTTGTTTTTTCGCTGTTTCCCTCAGCCCGGTATATACCAGGTTGGATATTTAATAACACGACCCAAAGTACCACCTTAGATCTAAAACAATAGTAAAAGTGAAAAATAGATTGTAATAACGAATATTATCCACAGATAATGAAAGCAGTAGACTGAACGGCACCGTAGTACCGGCACGTGCAGAAGCAGAGTTATAGTTGCTATGCACTAAGGTCTGTGTGAAAACGTGTCGAAGCTGTCATCTGCCCGTCACAGAAGCAGAGGTAAAGTTGCTATGCACATGCCTCTGTGGGCACGTAACGAAGTTAAGATAGTATAATACAGGGATAAGATCTAGAAGCTAACTGTCCGTCACACACCGAGCCACGAGGTATCTTCTAACAGATCCGCATAGTTAAAGTGCCATAAAACAGAAAAACAATTTAATTAAAATAGGATATATTTGAGATATTAAAAATAAAATATATATCTTCACTTTTCTGTAATTAGGATCCGTTAAAATGCAATATACTCGTATGTCTGAATGAAAATGTAGCAAGAACGTTATCCTAGATGTTCGTTATTAGTTTGAATTGTCCAATATCTTAAACAATATGCTTTGAAATGCTGCACCACCAGAATGGCTATTTCCCATATTCAAATAGCAGTGGAAAATGAAACTTTTAGTTGAAAAAACTATTCTGCATTCTTGAAGAAAGCGTTTTGTTAAGTACGCGTGTAGGTGGAAACTTTAGCAACAATAAAATGAGGAAATATTTAAAATACGAATAACTAAGGAAATGAATAGATAAAGTAAGTAATGAGCTGTTTTATAAAGAGTGGAGGAAGAAACGCAGTGCTGAAGGTGAACAAGATGCGGTATAGAAGATACAAGATGAGACAACGAATACAGAGGTGGAAGTAAAGCGAGAAAAGAAAGAAGAATGAAGGAGAATGCGTTTGCAAAGAAGCAGTTATTCAAAGGAGAAAACTATGATTGACATGATTCAGATATTGTATTTCTTTTCTCAATAGTTTTGCTTCCTTACATTGCGTTTTTCACTATGCAAGTTTTTTCCTAATTAATATAATTTTAATTCCTACATCTCTCCCAATTAGAGAGTTCACATTGAACGCAGGAAGCGGAACCTGGAATGTCGCCATATATAAAGAACACATGTGTTAAGATGGAAAGCCGTGCGTGTAACGGAGCGGATAAAAGAAAGGAAGGGGGAGGAGAAGATAATCCCCATGGATGTACAAAGTTTTTACATTGTGAGTTGTGGAGGCTTCCTTTCACATGTAATGTATGAGTTAGCTCGGTTGGGGTCTGCGTTCCTAATTCACGTAATCACAAAGAATTAGTTGTGAGGGAAATTCCAGCATTATGTCTTTATTTATCTCTCCCGAAGGTAAAAAAGTCACAGATCCACAATTTATGTAAAGACATACCAGAAATGTTTACTGTAATGCTTCTCATATTTCAGTTCTATTATAAGTAGTATGTATTTATTTTCAGGTACAACAAATTTACAACGGCACTAAATTTATACTTAAGATATACACCCATCAAGAATGTATTCGTCTGCACTTTAAAAACACTAGCAGCCAAATTAATGGAGTGAAATTGAACTAGATAAAATAAGTGAACACTGGCAATAAAAACAGTGATGAGTGACAGTTAAAATAAAGTTGGGTTAAAAGCTAAGGGGAAAACTTGATGAACGTCCAGGTTAGCGAAATGTAGAATGTGTAGTGTGAGAAGATATTCAGGGGGTGTAAATTAGAGCTTGAATGGTATTCATTAAATACAAAGCAAGGCAGCACTTTATAATAAAAATAAACAGAGTTGTATTCTCACAGTGATATCAATGCTTATTGCTGCATAGAAGCAAACATAACTAAATGATAAATAAATAAAGCAGCATGTTTTCCCTCCACTTCAAACTATAATTGGTTAATATACCTTTACTAACATATTGCTGATCATAGGAATACACCAGGATTATAGACCAAATTAGAACCTAATTTTATTGCAATAATATGTAGGTCATATTCGGTAAACCATATACATATTTATCTCTAGTTTCTAAACCTGATCAGTCAATTATAACAATAGACTAATTTGCATTTAGTAAACGAATATCATCATCCGCGGATGTTTTACGGGGAGTGCTCACTTTCTGACGAGTATGTAGACCGTCTTCCCAACTTTCCTGGAACATTTTTATTCAGTAATTTACTATAAATGCACTTTTAAGCACTGTCGTTGCAATTCTGTAACAGTGCGACCAGCGTTCCACATACGATACGTCCACGAGTAATTTCGCTAGTATAAGGCTTGTCTGAGATAATAAACATGTTTTTGTTTCAATAACACCAGAAAAAGCAAAGGCATCAACCTCCCCTGTTTTTCCCCTTAATGCTGTGTTATAAGCCACCACGCTCTGGGATAGGTGAGGTAAAGGACACGCCTCAAAAGACCTCAGACAACGATACAAAATCCGCCGAAGATTTTCTTTGGTGTTCTGTGTACATAGGGCAGAATTAAGCATCTACATGTCATTCTCGGTCACACGAGAGAGACATTTAGGCAGCGTATGAGGTAGTATTGTGAGTAGTAGTGCTACATCTAGCAAATGCAATTTCCAGCACCGAAAGTGGGGTAAGGCGCCAAGGTGACGGCTCAAGGGCGAGTCTTGATCTGAAATAATAGCAGGATGGGAGTAGTGAAGTCCACAGATGTCCCTGAGATGCATGGTCGGCTGCATCCTTCCAGTGACTTCGTCTCTCATATGATTGATCTGTAATTGTTTGCTTTCCAAGGTCTTTCCCTTAAGCGCACTGATGCAGCGAAAGTTTGCCTTGTAAGAATGCAAGTCACGTCCCATATCTTTCGTTTTTTTCAGGCAGTACAATAAAAATGTCTAATTATGTCGATCTGTGCTGATGAACTTCCAGAATGTCAAAGGAATAATTACTGGAAAACTTAGAGTGAACAGCAACCGAAATATGTTTCTATACCGGAAATAATAAGGATGGGACTTTTTATGGCATGCCTGTCTTAAGATGGATTTCAGAATTGCTTGAAAAACTGCAGATATTTCGCGTGTATCGTTTACGAACATACAATGTATCAATTCATATTATGACGCGGTTGAAGAAACCAGAGCACAAGTTTCATCCCTAAATAGGTCCTACTTAGAATCATGGATGAAAAAATCTCGATAGAAGATCCACTAACAATGTAGAGAAGTATTACGCACTGCCAAACAATAACAACACTGTCAAAAACACCCCGTTGAAGAAAAGCCCAACTGTTCTTTACCTATTGGCTTAAATGTAATTGGAAACTCAGAAAAAACCGGATATTTCAGATTCAAGGAAAAGCAATAGCCTGCTGTACTAGTAGAGTGTCGATCACAAAGAGTAACCCTTGATTCTGTGCACGTAGTGTCTCCACATCTTGTTAAAAAAACGCATCAGTCTATGGAGTAGTGGAATGTAGTACTATCGAGCCTATTAACATACAATTTACAGGTGAGTATAACAGACAGCTCAAGAAGTTACTCTCCACATTTATTAGAAAAAGGCTTCCCTTTCCTTTTCATTTATGATCTACAGATTTGATCATCTTTACCTTCTTAAGTTTTGTTTCAATGAACAACGTTTATATTCCAGTTTTCCATCGCAAATGATAGATTCATTTAAAGTACTTAAAATCAGGAAAGATGTATTCCATTTCACTTAATAATAAATAATTTAGTTTTTATTTGTTACTGCTATGGTTCTTAGTGCCCCTTTTATATGAGCGTGAAAGACCGGAAAGTTTGCTCACAGGCCACTTTTATCAGGTTTGAGGTTCTTTTACGTGCCGTAAATCTACAACACCGGACCAGCGGCTTTACTTCCCTTCCGAAGGAAGCCATGCTAAAGATTTTTACGCCCGAAAAAATCCATCGCCGGGTTTGAAGAGGCTACCATGGTACCACTAGACCACGGAGGACGACATTATATTACTTGCTTCAGATATGAAAATAAGCATTGTTGTATACTGCAAAGAAAAACCATACTACAAAATATGAAAAAAGTGTATTTCACAGTTAAGGGTACACCGAGATTGAGTATCGGCGGGAGTTTCGGAGTTGCATGGTAGGGAAAAGGATGCTCTGTGTAAACCGGAATGGCGGTGGTCTCAGATTCCCGGGCACCTCAGGGGATACGTAAGCCCGCATTGGGCGAGGGTAGCCGGTTGCAACAGCTGCCATCCGGGGAGTTTCAATCTGTTAAATGTAGGGACCCTGCCCTCTGCTAATCCCCCTCTGCAGTTAGTCCTAGTCTTAATTGTAAGTATGTGCTAAAGAAAGAGGAAATACATTTCCTAGGAAATTAAAGCAATCTTAGAGGTCAGTATTGTAATATAGCATTATATTCATTGTACAGATGGTTAGTGGCAATATAATTGGAAGCTGCTAAGTCTCTATAGCTCTAACTTAACCAGTTGCCTTATCACTAATTGGATCTAACTGAAACTTGAACCGCATGAGCTTAATTGGACATTTCAGAAGCAGACTACAGCTTCCATCACTGTCGAGTATTTGCGCATCATCCCCGTCTCTTATAATGTGAGGCGCATTCAAGTTTGACTGCAAAGTTTCCAATTTCGAAATGTAAGGAAATTTGTAAAATACCATACAAACGACGCCTGTCCAATTAATCGCATGTTGGTGACAAACAACGGGCGCCGTTGTCTCAAATTTAAAGAGAGGATTGGACAATTTGCAGGCTGTTCACCCATAGCAGCAGAATAAACTGCCACTTTGTTGTCGGGTGTCGAATTTCCACAGTAGCGCGCCACGCGAGTAATTTAGGAACTGTCTGTTTTCCCCCGGAATGTCTCCCAATCATACGCTTCGACGCTCCCCTTTCTTCCTTACTTCCTTCCTTCATTTCTTGCTTCCCTATTTGTGTGGCGACTAATCGAAGATTTATCTTCTGGAGGGTGGGAGAAACTTTATTTGATGCCTTGCAGCCAAGTGTAAGGTACATATTACTTCTTATTTCACAGCCCTAACTTCCCAGACACACCATCTAATAACAATCAAATGCTCTGCAGAAGTGTTAACGAACATCTAAAGGACTTCACTATTTTATGGAGAAGTCAAAACAATATCTGAAATTCAAGAAAACTTAGTCCAAGGCATTCATGACTACGACACCTGTGCAAGCCGAAATTTATAAGACGTTTCGTAAAACGTCGAGGGATGGCGCTATGAGCAAGTAGTGCTCAGCTGTTTCTACAGATTACAATCAAAACAATCCTGTTATCAAATAACACGAGGTAAAATATGTATTTGCTTGTGCCTTCGTTACGAAATTTTGCACAGAATGCGGCCGAAAGTCAAACTCTTACTTTATAAAAAAGGTGCATTTCTGACTCAGTATACACAATTAAAAATTTAGGAAACAAATTGACTTATTCTACTAATCCGTGCACAATCATTCCTTGTTATGATAATATTAAGCAATATTTTACGAGATATTAACCGTGTCAATGTCTCTTATAACTCGTGTTATCGGAAATAAATACATAATTAATAACCATGCAGTATTTTTGGCCAAAGTACAGATCCCTCAATGCAGGCCCAGCTTCCATAGTCATACTCATACTTTATGGAAACAAGGTGCATTTTTGACTCAGTATATAGAATTAAAAATGTATGAAACAAATTGACTTACTGTACTAATCCGTGCACAATAATTCCTTATAATATTAAGCAATATTTTACGAGGTACTAACCGTGTCATTGTCTCTTATAACTCATGTTATCGGAAATAAATTAATAAATAATTAATAACCAAGCAGTATTTTTGCCCAAACAACACATCGCTCAATGCAGGCCCAGCTTTCATAGCGTAACCCCTTTTTCGCTATCTTCTTCATCTGCATGTGAACCATTTATCTTAATACCTTTCTAATCCGCTGATACATTTCCTACACCGTTCTTTGTTCTCATTCACCATTACTTCCAGTGAAGTAGGCACATTATCCTTCAATGTCAAAGAAAATCTATTTTCCCCTTCCTAGTCAATATGAGCGTTACTGTTTCTTCGTTAAATCGTTCTACAGTACCTAGAGTACCCCCATAAGGGGGGTTACGACCCCTTCAGCTGCCGTGATAGGGGCGTTGCGGACTCTGAGCAGTCGCGGTACTTCTGGCGTTACTAGAAGTATGCCGGGCCAAACGTCCGAGCCCCATCCGTATGGTGTCATTTGGGGGTTGGACTCGGCGGGGCAGTGGTTCCCTATACACATGGGAGATTGGGTATATCTGTGCGGGATTCCGTACAGGTGGGTTGGTGAGACGCCTCAAGGTCTTCCGATACCGCCCTGGATAGCCGGTAGACAGTATGCTAGATTGCTGTCGGCCCTACCGAGGTTATCGGTAGTCATTTCTATGGGGGACGCGCATAAGTGAAGTACACTATGTGATCAAAAGTATCCGGACACCCCAAAAGCATACGTTTTTCATCTTAGGTGCATTGTGCTGCCACCTACTGCCTGGTACTCATTATCCGCGACCTCAGTAGTCATTAGGCATCGTGAAACAGCAGAATGGGACGCTCCGTGGAACTCACGGACTTCGAATGTGGTCAGATGATTGGGTGTCACTTGTGTCAGAAGTCTGTACGCGAGATTTCCACACTCCTAAACATCCCTAGGTCCACGGTTTCTGATGTGATAGTGAAGTGGAAACGTGAAGGGACATGTACAGCACAAAAGCGTACAGACCGATCTCGTCTGTTGACTGACAGAGACCGCCAACATTTGAAGAGGGTCGTAAAGAGTAATAGGCAGACATCTATCCAGACCATCATACAGGAATTCCAAACTGCATCAGGATCCAGTCCAATCACTATGACAGTTAGGCGTGAGGGAGAAACCTTGCATTCCATGGTTGAGCGGCTGCTCGTAAGCCACACATCACGCAGGAAAATGCCAAACGAGTTCACCTCGCTTGGTGTAAGGAGCGTCAACATTATACGATTGAACAGTGGCAATACGTTGTGTGGACTGACGAATCACGGTACACAATGTGGTGATCCGATGGCAGGGTGTGGGTATAGCGAATGCCCGGTGAACGTCATCTGCCAGCGTGTGTAGTGCCAATAGTGAAATTCGGAGGTGGTGGTGTTATGGTGTGGTCGTGTTCTTCCTGGAAGGGGCTTGCACCCCTTGGTGCTTTGCATGGCACGATCACAGCGCAGACCTACATTGATATTTTAAGCACTTTCTTGCTTCCCACTGTTGAAGAGCAATTCGGGGATGGCGATTGCATCTTTGAACACGATTGAGCACCTGTTCATACTGCACGCTGTCATCAAGGCTATGGGTGGGCCAACACCATATTGACTTCCAGCATTACCGATGGAGGGCGCCACGAACTTGTACGTCATTTTCAGCCCGGCGTCCGGATACTTTTGATCACGTAGTGTATCTACTTCCATCCTAGCGTAAGCGGTTGTTCTTTTTAGACTCCAGGTATTGGTCTCATGGGAAACTCCACGGGGAGGAGACGGCTCGGCTGACGCCTTCCTCTGGATTTAGGAGGGGAGCATGGGCTATGTTTCTTGCTCTGGTAGACCTTCGCTTTACACACAGTACGTAGAGTACACCAACCGACAGACTGGCCAACTCGAATTAGGTAAGAGGCACTGCACTTTCTGGTGATAAGGGACTGCTAACAGAAGGGGAAAGATTCCTAAGGAACTTGCTGATGGAGCAAGCATGGGGTGAAAATAACTGCAAAAAAGATGAAGCTAAGGTATATGGAGAAGAAAAAAGAAGATATTACCTATAAATTCGACATGAGGTAGTGGAGGTAGGTGAGGTAGTAACATAAATAGTAGCACGAGCCTGGATTTAAGAAGTCAGGAGGATGGTAGCCTTAACTAAGGAAACAACATTTAATAGCCAAATACATTTAATGAAGTGCATTTTGGAAATAAATATACTAAATTGTTAAAGTTGCAACCAATGAGGTAATATGATTGAGGGCATTTGAAATGTGTACAGCAGAAGAATGGAACATGTGTGCAAAGGAATAATAATGCGAAAACAAATCAGGAACAGGCAGAGACATCATTTAGAATATTGAACGAAATTAAATAAGAGATACTTATTCTTCTTCTTCAACGGATTATCCTCTTCTTTGTAGGACTTAGACGTTTCAAGGACTTACAAGCCAATGCCTTGGGTCAGTAGCCTGTCAAGGGGCAATCAAACTCTGGATCATAGCATATCCAAGATGGGTGATCAGCCCAATGCCTGATATGGTGTTGAAGAAGAAGGAAATGAAGTGTAGTGATGAAAGGGATGATATGAAAATTTGCGGATCAAATTATCCAACTCAGCGAAAAACCTTCGGTCAGATTGGTGTGCCCCGAATGCGGGCCACAGATGTGATCGCCCGAGCCATCCCACTCGGTACTAAGAGATGCACTGGAGGGAATTACAAATGAATAAAGAAGCATAGTAGAATAAAATAAATAAATAAATAAATAATGAAGTTAAATAGGTTGATTATATGCGCAAGTAAAGAGAAAAGCGGACGAGGAAAAATAATGGAGATTATATGTGTAGCAGCAAAGGACTGTCCTTATTGATTGGTTGATTGAGTGGCTGATTCTTCAATTATTCAGAGGTCAGTATTGAAATATTTTAGATAATAAACCCAAGTGCTGAAATTAAAGTTTTTATTTTTAATTTGCTGCTTCGTTTAGCAGAGAACTCACTTAAAGAACGTTACTTACGTAATTACCAGTATTCTGTAAGCAAGTTTTTAAAAGCAATGCCTTACAGAGCTACAAAACCAACTTGATAAATGAAATTCAATAAATCAAGCTCTGCAGGCAATTCAGCATGACAGAGGCAATTACTGAAGTTGCGGCTTCAGCCGCCGGAGATTTTTTTTAGGAGTCTTGACGATGTTTTGTGGCAATTCCACATGAGGCGCATGCAAATCACTCCAACTAAATTAACTACGAAAACAGAATCATACGATTTAATGCTTTCTTCTCTACCCCGTTCGCTTTCTTTATTATGTTCTCCTTGAATGTTTCTTCTTCCCCCCTCCTGTTAACTGTGGCGGCCAAATGAATGGCGTTAGCCTAAGAGAAGTGGCTTTGAATTAGAAGAAACGGAAATATTTCAGTGAAGTGCACGGCCCCCTAACAACTATTAATTTCAAAGAAGCACAACAAGAAAATACATCAGGCAGCGTACAGTTTTGTTTCTTATGTTATATACACAAAACGCTTTTACTTCTTTACTTCAATCGAGGGTTTGTGTTCGCTTTCGATAGCTTCTGTGGAGAATAAGCTTTCATTATCAAGTGCTTAAGGGTATTCGGTACCAAAATTGTTAATTTTTACAAATTTAGCTGAAATTTTTTTCATAGATTTGTTCAACATAATTACAGAAAAAAATTAATTTTCATGATTCTATGAATCAACCAACTTTCCAAGAAAATTATTTTCAAAGAATAAAAATAGAGCTTCGTGTAAAAAAGATTTTAAACTTTATAAATTGCATCTTCTACTTTGAATATAATTCTTTATAATCTAAGATTTCTTCTGGTAACATTAAAAGTTATCCTGAAAAAATATTAAGTATATAACACTTCAAACTTTATGAAAATCAAATCATGCATTAAATTAACAAAAACCTGAATCCAAAATTACGCTTAATATAAAAAATAATTTTTACAGCTCTTCATCCATATTCAAAGACAACATGCCAAAATCCCATCAAAACGAGGAACGTTTTAAAGCAGCAAAAGTGTAAGAAAAGCAAATTACAACAAAATCAAAATTTAAAATGTTACGCACCATTTGCACACATTTAAACTCATCCATTTAAACGTCACAATTTGGGCATTTAAATGGTTAGAAGTGTAAAACTGCAATCAAATCCTGATTATACAGTTTTTAAGATTTATTTTTCTCCACGAAAGTTCTTAATAAATTATTCTTTACAGATTGTTTTCGAAATTACTCTATCGATACCTTTAAGGTAATGCATCTGTGAAATTAATATTTTTACGTAGATTTAGAATTTTAATAAATGCTGGTTTCGGTGAATAAGTCATGATCTGACTCATTATTTATTTTAGGCTTCTAAGAGAAATATAAGCAATCCGACTTCTTGGAGTTTTTAAGAAACGCGTATTTGCTCCATAAAATTATCAATATCAATATAGTCACTTTCTCCGCCATTCAAACTAAGTGACATATAATATATTTCACTAGACCTTTTTTAATTTACATGAAAAACAGAATTCAGTAATTTCAGCACTACATTGCCATAGGCCACGAAACCTAGAAGCCCACCCGAAAGACGAGAAGGAAACAGAATGAACTGGAAATGCTGGGAAGAAAATCGTGTAAACGAGAAACTACCATAGCATTCACCTACCGACCAGGGAAAACCTCGAAAAGCCCAAGGTAAGAACGGGCGGTCGACGAAAATCGACCCCGAGACCTCCCAAATGCGAGTCTCTCACATTACCCTGGAGCCATCTTGCTCGATTAGAGTTATTAAATCAACTCAATAAGTTTCACTCCACACTTAAACTCCCGTAGGCAATAAAGGATATATTATCGCTTAACTAGGACAGAATTTCAAACAGCTGCAAATTAAAAAGTCCATATTTAAGCAAGTTATGAGGTTTTAATCTGTTTTATAATTTTTACACTGAGGGCTTTCACAAAAATTAAATAGCCTCACGGTATTGAAACTAAGGAGAGTTTTTCAAGCCAGAGTAAAAATAAATTAAGTTCAACAACAATTTTATTAATTAACATGCATCGCCATTATGATTTCAGTTCACGGCTATAAAAATAAACCAATTTTTTCAGAAAAAAAAGAAGGCGAGTCAATTTTCCAATAGCTATGTACGCTCCCAAGCGACGATACATTGGTTGTATTTTTGTTTTATCCAAAATGGCAGCAGCGGTACATAGCTTTGCTTTTATTGGTGAACACGGTACTGCCGAAGGGGATGAAAGGGTGAGCTAGTCCCCGATCCTCCAGGGGTTTAAACATTTGCTAACTGCGAGAGTACAACCGGTAACCTCATCCGTTGCACCGGAAAGGAATTTTATAAACGTAAAATTAAAATATCAGTCACAGATCCACTCCCTGGAATTCATTCACAGTGGATGCTGATGGAATATAAAATGAAGAGTAGCGTTTCATTGAGCGATTAACAACCGAAAATAGTAACCGCAAATAGTGTTTACTCGGGCAGAGCCAATGCTCAACAGATAGCGATCTATAAAAACGCTGTATTTTATGGAGCTTTTGGTCAGGACTATATAATATTATTTGAGGCAGTATTTTTAACACTTAAATGATCTCAGTCAAATTATATAATATAAAATATAATAACAGCCCGCTTTAAAGCAATATGTGTATAATATAACATATAAAATGCATGTAACAGTCATTGTATTAATTTTTATATTATTATGTACATGTTCAATAATTTTATGCGAATGTATTACGTAATTTAATAATGTAGGAGCTGTGAGAATAATAGGTTAAAAGTTGCTAACAATTAGGTAACCTTGAGGCAATAATGAGTAAGAAAGTTTAATAATGCTACTAGTCATTATTGGAGCAAAAATAATGTAAATTTTGAGACAGTTTATAAATAGCCAATCAGAAAATGAAATAGGGCAAATTGTATAAATTAAGATGTCAGTTGCTAGCAAACAGCGTTCCTAACCGAACGCGAGATGCGTTCTCGAGAAGTATAATGCGCATTCTGTGTGAGACAAAAATAGTTTACGTGTGAAAAAATGCAAGTAATTAATAAAAGAATCTCACAGCTCTCTATATCAGTGAAGTGTTATATAAATTGTGTCAAGGATTAATAAACGTAGTGAAGTAAAAATTATAATCTGTGTAAGCCTACATTCTCAGTCGCACCACTCCCTGCTAAGACATTCATATCTCTAAAAATAAATACTGACGCAGCCGAGGCAAACATAAAGAAACAGTCAAAATTACAAAGTTAATATTTTTTAAACTTGGGGCAAAGGCCACCGGAAAGTACATTTGGGGCGAAGGCAACCGGAAACTTTTTACCATACGTGCGGTTGCTACTATTTTAAGTTCGGCTCCCCAACAGTCGAAATATAATACATCTTCTTCAAACTGACTTTCCATACGTAGCAGCAACAAACCTTGTTCATATTTTTAGACTGAGTCACCTAAAGTAGACTTTTAACATAGTGAACACGAACAAAAACCTTTACACTATCGCACTAGTACGATAACATTTTTATACCATACATTGTGACTAACTTTGGTTTCAAGCCCAATCACATGGCAATTACCCTTTGTATTTTCACATGTTTAATAATTCGACTATGTTTGATTAGGTTTTACTTTAGATTAATCGTTTTACATGATTAATTTCTCTTCATAACACAAATCGTTATACTTTAATTTATCGCAATTCTTTTTGGAGTTAACCTTGTCAGCCTTGTGCTTTCTTTGATTTAAAACGGTATCCTTTTATCTAGTATTAAATGACAGCAATTACAAATTTAGAAGAAACTGAAATGGAAGAGCCAGGTGAAATTAGAGAAGCAGCAGAAAGAATAACACCAGAACTGCTTACCCCAAAAGGCAATATGATATAGCATTTAATCATTCCGTTGGCTTGTATAAGACAAAGATGTTGAAAGAAAATTTCACTGAAAATGAGTGCTAGCGAACCAACAAAACATCAATACATCTGACATCTCGCTGCACACGACCTTTTAACGTCATTTCCCTTATTTCAAGGATATCGCTATTCACATGATCTTGTTTTAAACGTAATTTGTCTGAGCTTCAGGAATCAAAATAGTATTATTTTATTGACATTTTGCAAATATGAGCGCTGTCTAAAAATAATATATGCCAAATGTGTTAAAAGTGTTTCATTTTGCACGTAGAATTTGCAAACATTCGAAACATTCCTACTCCTCGTAAAATAAAACCCTACGTTTAACACTTTTATCATAATCTAACACTTGTTTGCATATAATTAATATATCTTTACTTTCTGTATCACGTACTTAGTAGGTGAAGAAGGTATTGCATTCCACTCAGAAATTTGATACCGAGATTTCACAGGAAAATAGATGTTTTGATGTACCCTAAATAAAAACAAAAAAGCTTTAGAAAAAGGTCCTTGTGTGTGTGTGTGTTTGTGAATAGCATAAGTTGAAAACTCTGATAAATACCAAACTTGGTATTTAAGTTCATTATTTTCAAGAAAATGGCGCAGCCGTGGCCGAGTGTTTAGACCGCTCGCCTCCCACCGAGGCGGCCCGGGTTCAATCCCAGGGACCTGCATGTGGGATTTGTGGTGGGCGTCTGGGCGGGTTTTCTCCGAGTTCTCCGGTTTCCCCCGCCATTCATTCCACCAACTGCTCCATCATCACCTTTCCTTTCATCCATTTCACCAACATTTCGTTTCATCTACTTCCTTCATCCCATACCAGGCATCGGGCTGATCACCCATCCTGGATGCTCTGTCTGAGCCATGAGTGTCTGCTCCTTGACGGGCCTCTGACCCAGGCACTCGCCTGTAAGTCCTAGGGGGTGTAAGTCCTACATAAGAGGAGGGTAAACAGGTAATGAATGAATGAATGAATGAATGAATATTTGCAAGAAAATCTCCCTGAATTTACATGAAACATTTTGGGGAACTTTTTGATTTTTCCAAAAATGGCTCTAACGATTTTGATTAAAATGTTAAGATATTTGTATGACAAATAAAATGTTTCTCCTGGATTTTCTTGGAGCAGTCTGTGCTGTTCTCTTCGTTTGGAAGGATTTTTGTATACTTTGTCATAACGGTAAACGTTAAGAGACAGACGAAAACGTACTTCACAAAAAAATATGGATGTCTTTAACACACGCCATTTAATTCAAGTACATTTTTTGTGGCGTCAGCCACTTCCGAAATATCCGTTAATAATGGTTTGAATTTTTCAAAAGTGTTGTCGTCATTCAGTTGTTTTTTACGATTTAATGAAAAGACTAGAATTTTAAGGCTAGGATATAGCGTTCCACTATTAAACATCCGACTATCGATCGGTTTCGAAATAAAGGATAGTGGATAGAGAAAGCCATGTGAATGTAACACAGATGTATTAATTCACACGATTTAAAAGCAATTAACTAAACAGTATGTGATATATTAGCAGTGTCTAAAGAAAGAACTTATCAATAAGCAGAGTAAATCAACTTAACCTATATCTACATTTTTATTAAGGCTACCTGCATTTTTGTTTTTGTGTAGTGTAAATTTTAACGTTCTCCATGCTTCGATTAATTGCCACTCATTTACCGAAAGTTATGAATTTTAAATTTTTTTCGAAACCAGATTCACACTTAGAGCGTTGTTATCGAGAATTCTGAGTATTAGTATCATTAGTTGTATACGGAAAATTGATCTGCGTAAAGTAAAAAGCAGGTTTCAAGTTTCCAGGCAACCGAGACTGTAGACTGAGAGATTTACTTTATTTGGTGAGGAATGAGCGTGAAGAAAACATTCTCTCTACAAGTAATTTACAAGTGAAAACATCTCCAAGCTTGGAAACAAAATAGCCCCATTAAGGTGCAAGATAAACACGCGCGCGTTAAATATTTAAGGCTACGTGGGCAGGTTCTAACACTCCTCGACTCTAAATCAGCTGTTACTCCTTGTCTCAACAGCTTCTTGGTAAACGGTGCATTTCCACTTAAGGGAAAACAGCATTTTAATAGCTTGATACGAGTTTTATTAAATTTTAGATAAAACTTACTAGCAGCTGTTTTTATCTGGGGCTGTTTTGAGCAAGTTCTTCTTTAAGTACAGCAAAAGCATTTCCTTATGAGCCCCTAGCAATCAAATTTCCATAATACCTCCAAACATCATAAGCGCTGATGATTTAACCACCATTATGTTGTATCAATGTTGCCCACGTATAGTAAAGAAGCAAGGAAGCGTGATATTTCTTTCTTTGGCGAAAATAAACGTTATCAGTTGAAGCAGTACGTTCTGAGCAGCTAAATGTAAAATTATAACCACAGGGAAAATAAACATTAATAACAGTAGGAATAGTATTATTAAATAAGACTGGGAGGTGAGCATTACATATAAAAATGTGAATATGGGTAGAAAAGACAGTGCCAGCAGCAGGCCGGAAACGGGGTTGGTTTTTCCCTCAATTGTTGTTAGCGTACCGTTAGGTCGCCTGAAAGGCAGATGTATGAAAAAATGTCAGTGCTCTTAAAGCCCAGGCATCCAATAAGCACGAAGTTAGAAATCATGTGATAGTGAAATGGGGAGATAGGACATTTGAATTAAAGAAACAGGAGAGATGAGAAAACACTTCTTCATTGCATTTCCTTGGAGGTTCTTAAATGTGCCGGTGGATTGGAGCGATGGTATGAAGTACAGCAGTAAAGAAATGCACGTGTGTGTGTGTGTGTGTGTGTGTGTGTGTGTGTGTGTGTGTGTGTGGCGAGGTAATTTCAGGAGTCAAATTTTAAAACGGTGACGGGAAATAAACGGGCAGGAGAATCAATCAGTCGTATTAACCACCAACCCTGGATCTAAGATCCATGCAAACCCTTGAAGTAGCATCGAACCCGGACCATTCCTGCAAATCCCGTGCCACCAAATTGGCGCCCAGCACCCTACAGGGTGCCGCCGCACAGTCTTTTCGATTCGGTACAGAATACTGAGTGTTGCTAATTCCCAGCGAACTGGGTTTAACGGATACAAATTCTCGTAATTACATATGTAATTGCAATGTAAAATAAGCATGAGCCTTACATTGCATGTGCTGGAAATACCCTGTTAAACCCACATATTTTTGGTGTCTCACAGTACCGACACGGGTAGCCGAAGTCGTTAAGACACGGACTCGTGAACGGGAGGTCCGCGAATCAAATCTCACCAGGGCGTCCTCCTTGAGTGAGGGTTTCCAGGTTTTTCTCAGTCCTCATAAGTGGCAAATGCCGGGAGGGGGTAAACTTAGGCCTCGAACGTTTCCTTCCCAAAATTCCTTTCCCAAGTATACCTAATTTAATTCCATGTGTCATCAGTGTGCACCACCTGTGGTGACGTATACAGTAAGCACGGGCATTAAGCACCACTAAAATAAAAACAGACATCATTTCATCTTCCGAAATTGAATCCATAACTTGCCTGACATTTTCTTTCAGTTCTTCTAGGTTTTGTTTTCTTTGTTAAAAATTTGACTTCTTATTCGTCAGAACCTATAACTCTTACCGAGCGAAGTGGCGCCGCGGTAACGTGTGCGACTAGCATTTGCGAAGTCCGGGGTTCTACTCCCGGTGGCGGCCCATGAGTTTTTCGTAGATTTCCCTGGCTGACCTAAGCGAGGCCGGAGTGATGCATTCTGCCGGGATTTCCTCTCTCCCCCATTTCCTCTCATTTAATTTCCCTTTCATGTTTCAGGTTGACTCCGGAGCTGTGGTTCGGTCGATGTCGGGCAGATAGCGCAGAGGCTTGCGTTGGAACTTCTTCTCTGTCCCGCTATAGGGAAGCCTGTCGAGCCTCCACTGCTGCGTCATGTTTCCCCGGTCCCATTAGAGGACGTCTCCGCGCGAACCTGCGTGTCCGGTGGTCAAGCCTGTAACTGTTAGTGAACTCTGCGCGTCTCTGTCGATTTGCGACGGCTGCTATACAACGTAAATGTCACATGCGGTTCCATCACCTCATCCCTTCCTCCCGGGGTGTGTGCACAAAAGATCCATTTGGGGTCGAGGCCTTCCGTATCCTACAACTCTGAATTTATTGTTAGGATGAGGGGGGTGAGGATTACGCTACGGAGGGTCCCCCCGCTACAAGGATCTTTTATGCATACATCCCCGGGAGGAACGGATGAGATGAAGGACTGGTATGTACTGAAGGACTGGCCGACGCAGGCGACAGAGACGCGCAGAGATCCTTGACCATCCAGTCGGAGAGCGCTCAAGGCAGCACTCCCAAGCCACCAGAGTATGGCTCACAGGTTCCCCTCCAACGGAGACTGGGGAAAGATCGACCCAGCAGCGGAGATTCGAGCGGCCTCCAGCGGACGGGGCCGAGAACAGGTTCCAGCACGCAAGCTATCTGCGCCATCTGTCCACAGTCGTCCGACATACAGCCCCGGAGCTCACCTGTAACGTGAAAGAGGAAGATGAAATGAGAGTGAATGAGGGAAGAGTCAATGAGCCTTCTCAGTATTCGCCTAATGACCCGAAAAAAACCCGTGCGTCAGGAAGGTCGGCCGCGGGAATTGAAACCACGACCTCGCGAATGCGAACTACAGACACAAGCGCCTGAGCCATCCCTCTCGGGTAAATTTATTGGTAAATTTTAGCATAATATTTATGTGACACATTTGCACCTGAAAATTGTAAGCCTTAAGTTTCACTGTAATCATGCACACATTTTTCGTGTTACTGTAACATGTAGAGGAATTACAGAATCACAGCGAAGCATTAACGACGTATGTAAGCAGTAATAACTCCATTAAGTAACGCTTTATTACACGGCGATTGTACAAACGGCTAGGAAACAGTTGTAGTAAAGTACGGAGCGGTGCGAAGGTTTAAATGTGATTTTCTCTTTGCTGTTTTTGTTTGTACAGAATTGATATTCAACAACACAATTATAGCATTTTCAAATTGTCTGGCATCAGAGCAACAAGCATACTAACTCGTCCATGCCATGACTTGAACCTAAAATCTTTACTACTCTGTGTATTAAGAGAATATTATTGTTTAAAACATTGCTGCTGCGTGGATTAGGTAAGTTATCTGTTCCTTCATCATCAGTTTTGAATGTCATCGTTAAAAATTCATTTTATGTGCTCGTACCGTCGTTAGTATATTCCACCTGCTTTTTGCTTAATTTAAAATAAAATCACAGCATTTAATGAGATTCCTAAAGAAAAAGATAAGCTCCAGCGATAACGTCTGTGGCCCGCATTTGGGAGTTAGTGGGTTTAACTCCCGTGGCCGACCTTTCTGATTTATGTTTTTCTCAGAGGTTTCCCGGGTCGCCAGGCGAATGCTGGGAAGAATCATTACATCCCCCATTTCCTGTCCCTCCATTTCACCTCCATTCTCATTTCACTTCACTCTCATCTGTTTGGTCTCTTTCAGGGTTGCAAGTGTCGCCGGGAGGTCTCGGTGTGTGCATGGCAGGGGAAAAGGATGCTCTGAGTAAACCTTCGTTCCTGTACTGCGAGCGGTCTCTGGGTCCCGGACCACCCCCCAGGGGATATGTAAGCCCATTAAGGGGAGGGGAGTCACGCACCAGCCACCACTGTTCAAATCTGTAAATGGTAGAGACCCTGCCCTCTTCCTGTCGCGCCTTCTGTCTCCTATCACCTCATCGCTCCCTCCTACGGGCGTCCCGTCAGGTGCCTAGATACAAAAGATCTGATATATCAGAAAACCAAATCTCTTATGGGTAGATTAAACAGAAAAAATTGGTAGAATATGCATTTTTAGTTTTTGTGCAGTATTATTAATTGCATTTCTTATTTTATATGTATGTTATCATTGTAGACAC
Source organism: Deroplatys truncata (assembly GCA_030765065.1). Classification (NCBI taxonomy): domain Eukaryota; kingdom Metazoa; phylum Arthropoda; class Insecta; order Mantodea; family Mantidae; genus Deroplatys; species Deroplatys truncata. The sequence continues at coordinate 139,551,637 of CM060988.1, forward strand.
AATATTTATATTTTATATACATTTACAAAAACGTACTGCACTACCATTTTATACCCTACATTCTACGCTACTTAGAAAAAATCCTAAGGATTTTGGAATAGAGAAGTAAGTTTTAGTGTATATTTTAAGGGAAGTTTTGCTCTGCAGTGGTAGCACTGCAAAATATGTAGCCTGCTTATGTCCAAATCATGTGTTTTTTCCTGGAAAATATAATGAGCTTCTTTTCACCATTTTATTTGAACAGATGTGAATGACGTTTTCTGATATAAGTGATCCATTTTCTCAGAAACTATTGAAGATACTTAGATTAAATTTTAGTGTAACGAAAACAATAGCTTAGTGCTATTGTGGTTCTCCTTTGATGTTAATACGATGTTTAGTTAATTTTAAAAAATTAATTAATGATAAAAGTTGAATCAAATTTTATAATTAAGAAAACATATACTGTATTCCTTAATACACGACATTATTGTATAAAGTAGGTTAGTAAACCTAGAGAGCATAAATCTGCATCTTGTAAGAAATCTAGTCTGATATCTTAAACCCTTTCTGAAATAATGTGTGATGAATTAAGTAAATTTAGCATTAACACTTTTAATCTCTCCTTAATAAAAATGTGAAACATTTTAAATAGAAAATCCTCAGGTCAAGGACTATCTTAATTTTTATTCCACTGCAGTAATCTTTATCAGAGCTTCCTTTCCTGCAACTTCACTTCATCGGAAATTACATCCGCGGCGAAATAAATCGCAAAATATGTCTTTACAAGCAAGTTGTTTGACGCAAAAGCAGCTTTTCATCCGCCATGTCTGACAAGATCTCGGACAGCCGGTTCAATTTTGAGAAATGAATGACATTCGCGTGCGGCTTTGAACTGTGTTTCCAATTATGGACTCGCGTCCGCTCTCAGTAAACCGTTAATGGATAAACGTTACTTAACAAAACACAAGCGTTCATTCATTATCTTGGAGGGCACAGGCGTTTCCCGCTGCGTATGTATAATCACAGCATGGTTATTCCCTTTATGTAAATGGCAACGGGACAACATGTAATCAACTACAGTAAGGACGAGATATCAATGTGGAGATAAACTTAAGAGCGGCACTTCAAATTATGGCATCGAGAAAACTTTCAGGTACTTGTTCTAGAAATGTAGGGTGGTTTTCGATTGTTTTATAGTGAAGAAGGACGACACAGATGGAGTAGGAAATGAAGAAAAATGAAAACAAAAAAGTGAAGATTCTTACTGGAAGAAAAAATCTGATCCGATGCATTCACATGACCTTCTCTATTCATTCTTACACAAGCTATTCTTAAAACTCTGATGTGATACATTCACATGACTTTCTCTACCCTGTATCGGCAATATATTCTTACTAAAGTTTATTTTTATATCTACTGCATTTTAATCGAAATTAATCTCTGCAGAAATAGCAACATTACACATTTCGTTATAAATACAAACAGAGCAGTGATACTCAAATGTTTAAACACAGGATGCTATATGCTGGCCTTAAAATTCCATACTGTTTCCATGCAATCGCAAGAAACAACTGAATGTTGACAGGATTTTAATGTATTGACAAAGTAGTGAACAATTAGAACCATTAATAAAGGATATCTTAGAAATGGCTTATTCTACAAAAAGTTATTTCAAATAAATTGTGTGTTTTAAGGAGATCTACATTTGTAGTACCTTTTCGTCTATCGCTTAACGTTATACAAGATTGTACAAAATTCCTTCCGAATGAAGAGAACTCATACGCTATTCACAGAAAATTCAAGATAAACATTTTATTTTTCATGTAAATATGTTTAATATATGATATTTTAAATCCAAATCGTTAGAGCTATATTTTAGAAAATAACAGTTTTCGAAAAATGTTCCATGTAACGGGTAGTTTGGGGTAGAGCATTTTCTTGAAAATCTTGGTGTTGCATCCTTGGAAGATACTGAACTTAAATACCAAGTTAGTTACTTATAAATTGCATGCATTTTGCATGACCACGAGAGAAAAACTAATAGGATTTAACACTTGAAGATATACAAGTATTTGAAAATTCAAACTTAACAAAGAATGTCTCGGAAATTTTCATCGATTGAACATTTTTATTTGGCATAAATATTTGTGTCTTGTGTAGTAAGTTTTTGTACACCTCTTACAGTTATACAAAAGTATTCATCAGGAAGAGGCTTCCCAAGCTATTTTAAAAAAAATCTGATGTGTTGTACTAACATGACTTTCTCTACTCTTGAACAAAGTATTATTACAAACGCTTATTCTTCACCTACTTTATGTAAATCGAGATGTTAATCTTATTGCTAATTTTCTTGTAGATGCAAGGGGAATATGGTAGGCTTTTAGCGATAGAGCTGGTTGCTATGTGGAGCATTCCATTCTCGTTCCATGTCCAGGATATAAAACAAGAGATGGACAAAATGTTACTACATAAAAAATGTAGATGTGTTAAAACACGCAATATATGTCATAAACAGTTTTTTTGTAAAGTGAACCATTTTCGAGATATTACTTGTTATTTCTTTGAATTTTCCAATATATTACAATTTTTCTCAACTGAGATTTCATTGTTCTTTTTTATGTTCTTGACATGCAAAGAGAATTACATTTTACACATAGCGACCAGTTCTAAAAATACTTGACTATCCCTTAAGGCGTACTATGTTCCACTTATTTTGTATTTGAGAGGCCAATATAGAAATGCCGTAGCCTTTAAGCATATATATATATATATATATATATATATATATATATCTCTTAATAGCCGGTTGCTATGTGCAGCACCATTCTCTTTGCTACAGATTAATACTCTTTGCATATCCAAGACAAAAAATAATGAATAACGAATTCCCATTTGAGAAAAAGTATAAATATTGGAAAATTTAAGGGAATAACAAGCAATATCTCGAAAATGGTTCACAAAAAAAATGTATATGACATAAATTGTGTATTTTAACGCAATCTACAGTTTTTGTACACTAAAATCTTGTCTCTCTCTTATGGTTTACCAGTTATGCAATAGTCGTTCACAATGAAGAATACTTTTGGAGACATTCCCAGAAAATTCGAGATATACAATTCATTTGCCATACAAAGTCTTAAACTTATGGTATCCTATTCAATATCCTTAGTCATTTTTGGGAAAATTAAAATTTTTTAAATATGTTCCATGTAAAGGGTAATCTTGGGTGGGGAGATTTTCTTGAAAACCTTCGTGTCGCATCTCTGGAAGATACTGAACCGAAATACCAAGTTTGGTGTTTATCCGACTGTTCGTTTCTGAGTTATGCTGTTCACAGACACACACACGGACATGTTTGTAAAAATCTGATGTGTTACACTCACATGACTTTCTCTACTCTTGTACAAACTATTTTTACAAACGCTTAATCTCCATATGCTTCATGTTAATCGAGATATCGAGATGTCAATCTTATTGATAATTTTCATGTAGATGCAAGGGGAATATGGTAAGTTTTAAGCGATAGTCAAATATTTTAACGCTGGTTGCTATGTAGCGCATTCCATTCTCTTTGCATGTCCAGGACATAAAAAAATGAATAACGAACTTGAGAAAAAGTACAAGTATTGGAAAATTTAAGGTAATAACAAGCAATATCTCGCAAACGGTTCACTCAACAAAAGAAATGTATATGACATAAATTGTGTATTTTAACGCGATCTACATTTTTCGTGTAGTAAACTTTTGTCTATCTCTTATGGTTTACCAGTTATGAAAAAGTCGTTCATAATGAAGAACACTTTTGGAGACATTGCCAGAAAATTCGAGATATACATTTTATTTGTCATGACAATATCTTAAACATATGATAGTTTAATCAAAATCGTTAGAGCCGTTTTTGAGAAAATTAAAATTTTCGAAAAATGTTCCATGTAAAGGGTAGTCTGGGGTGGGGGGATTTTCTTGAAAACCTTCGTGTCGAATCTCTGGAAGATACTGAACCTAAATACCAAGTTTGGTGTTTATCCCACTGTTCGTTTCTGAGTTATGCTGTTCACAGACACACAGACACACACACGGACATGTTTCCAAAAATGCTCTTTTTGGATTCAGGGGGTCTCAAAACATATATTTCCGGTGAAATCTCGGTATCGAATTTTTGGGTGGAATACAATACTTCCCCTACTTACTATACGTAGTAGAGAAAGTAAAAATGCTTTATATCCATTCAGTGCACCTCAAAACAGGTATTTTCTGTGAAATCTCGGTATCGAATTTTTGGGTGGAATGCAATACTACCCCTACTTACTATACGTAGTAGAGAAAGTAAAAATTAAAGATAAGATTCGACAGGAGTATAATATTGTATAATTAGTAAATGTTAAGCGATAGACGAAAACGTACTAACACAAAAAATGTACATCTCTTTAAAACACACAAAACAAGTTATTTCAAATAAGTTGTTTGTGGTATCAGCCGTTTCCGTGATATTCGTTTTTAATGGTTCGATTTGTTCAATACTTTCTTAGTCATTCTTTTTAAGTCCCATCAGTTATTTCTCGCGATTGCATGGAAACAGTATGGAATATTAAGGCCAGTATATAGGGTCCAGTTCTTAAACTTTGAATATCACTACTCTCTTTGTATCCTAACGAAATGTGTAATGTAGCTATTTCTGCAGAGGTTTATATGGATTCAAATCAAGTAGAAAGAAAAATAAACTTTCGTAAGAATAATTTGTATGCCCAGTAACCAACTACAGAGGGTAAAGAAAGTAATATGAATGTGACACATCACATTTTATCGTACTCGTATGCAGAAATAGGTGAGTGTGTGTGTTTTCTTTTATTTATGGACGCTCCTTAACTGCTGTGGTCCTTAGCGTTCCATTCTATATTGGGCGTGAAAGACCGGAAATTTTGCTCAGAGGCCTCTTTATCAGGCTTGAGGTTATTTTACGTGCCGTAAATCTACGACACGGGACCACCGGCTTTGCTTCCCTTCCGATGGAAGCCATGCTAAGAATTTTTACGCCCAAAAAAATCCATCGCCCTCCTCCGGGTTTGAACCCACCTCCTTGGGAACTATAAGCTAGCACGGTACCACTAGTCCACGGAGGACGGTGAACAGTATGACTCAAAACGAAATGTCGGATAAACGTCAAACAGTAATTCAATTCAGCGGTATCGAAGGATGCGGCAGGAAGATTTTCAAGAATTATCTCCTACGACGAGGTACCCTTTAAACAGAAAAGTAATATTTCCACCAAAAATTTTCTAGCAATTTTGCTTAAGGGATATATATCTTTGATAGCTTCACGTTTATTAAAATAATTAATCAGGATTTTAAGATGATACAGAAATCATAATTTTTAAAAAAAGTAAAATACTGTGACGCATCCAAGGTGCCATTATCTAGCGTCACTTAAAGGATGGGGGAAGATAGCACAGGATCGCTTTCCCAGCGTTACTGGTTATGGTAGCAAGGGTGGTAAGTGAGTGCCCCTAATGACACATGTAATTCCTGTTCATAACCTTTTCTAAACTTTAATTTGCATATTAATTGTTCTTTCACACAAGCCGTGTGTTGGACAGGGTTGGAAAGGTAGAATCAGATGACTGAAAAATTCAATTACATAGCCGGGACTTTAACCACGGATCTCCCGGTCTTCGTCCGGTTGCTCTAACCACTGAGCTACCATGGCAACATGCCGGCACGCCATTACATTCTCCAGCTGACTCGCATTTTTCCCGGTAAACCACAAGGAGCTCTGAAATTGTATTGAGATGTCGTACCCCAATGGCGCCTTACATTCTTTGTAAGTACTTAAGTCCCGGGCTTTTAGTTTCAACCACTATTAGGTCAAATTACTTCATTTGCATAATTTAATTTAAACTACATATCCAAAAATAAAAAAAAACAAAAGAAAGAATTAGACACATTGTGAATTTACCTGAGCGGCAGAGGTCCGGCAGTCCATCGTCATCAGCCTAGCTCCTACGTCGCGATTGTAAATTAAAATGTGAACTTTCCGAATTAACCGGCAGAGATTCCTGCTAGGCACGTGGTTGGTGAAGAAGAGACTGTGAAAAACCCGCAAGTTAAATACCCACTGAATATTGCATCGTTCCCATACTAATAGCTGTCTGTCAGCTGAATTCACCTAATTTCCACAGGTATAGACAAAAGGTGAACTTCTCCTCTAAACCGTATGCTACCCGATCATCAACATCAGGGAAATGACTAGCAAGAAATCTACAGACAATATCCTGTAGTTGCTTAAACACGTCTGTCCTGAACATCTCAAACTGTATAAACTTATATTTATAAAAAATCTGTTATAATAAAATTACAACTGTCACAATGGTACACATTATTTAAATACTAATACAGAAAACTGGTACATACACTACGTGATCAAAAGTATCCGGATACCTGGCTGAAAATGACGTGTAAGTTTGTGGCGCCCTCCATCGGTAATGCTGGAAGTCAATATGGTGTTGGCCCACCCTTAGCCTTGATGACAGCGTTGTCTCTCGCAGGCTAACTGGTGCTGGAAGGTTTCTTGGGAAATGGCAGCCCATTCTTCACGGAGTGCGGAACTGAGGAGATGTATCGATGTTGGTCGGTGAGGCCTGGCACGAAGTCGGCGTTCCAAAACATCCCAAAGGTGTTCTATAGGATTCAAGTCAGAACTCTATGCAGGCCAGTCCATTACAGGAACCACTCCGCCACACCTCGTGCAGTATGAACAGGTGCTCGATCGTGTTGAAAGATGCAATCGCCATCCCCGAATTGCTCTTCAACAGTGGGAAGCAAGAAGGTGCTTAAAATATCAATGTAGGTCTGCGCTGAGATCGTGCCACGCAAAACAACAAGGGGTGCAAGCCCCCTCCAGGAAAAACACGACCACACCATACCACCATCTCCGAATTCCACTGTTGGCACTACACACGCTGGCAGATGACGTTCACCGGGCATTCGCCATACCCACACCCTGTCATCGGATCGCCACATTGTGTACCGTGATTCGTCACTCCACACAACGTTTTGCCACTGTTCAATCGTGTAATGTTGACGCTCCTTACACCAAGCGAGGCGTTGTTTGGCATTTTCCTGCGTGATGTGTGGCTTATGAGCAGCCGCTCGACCATGGAATCCAAGGTTTCTCACCTCACGCCTAACTGCCATAGTACTTGGAGTAAATCCTGATGCAGTTTGGAATTCCTGTGTGATGGTCTGGATAGATGTCTGTCTATTAATCGTTACGGACCTCTTCAAATGTCGGCGGTCTCTGTCAGTCAACACACGAGGTCGGCCCGTACGCGTTTGTGCTGTACATGTCCCTTCACGTTTCCACTTCACTATCACATCAGAAACAGTGGACCTAGGAATGTTTAGGAGTGTGGAAATCTCGCGTACAGACTTCTGACATAAGTGACACTCAATCACCTGACCACGTTCGAAGTCCGTGAGTTTCACGGAGCGTCCCATTCTGCTGTTTCACGATGTCTAATGACTACTGAGGTCGCGGATAATGAGTACCAGGCAGTATGTGGCAGCACAATGCACCTAAGATGAAAAACGTATGTTTGTGGGGTGTCCGGATACTTTTGATCACATAATGTATGCATTTTTCTACTCTTCTGATTGTTTCAGAAACAAATTTAACATTTTTAAACATAATTTTTGTAGCAATTTATTCTCAGTGGTCGAATTAACTAGGTCATACCTTGAGCAATTTCAAAGCGTAGCAAAAACCATGTGCCAGTTTTTTTTTTGAGTTCATTCTCTTTGAGGTTTTGCTGAAAATTTTAATATTGGTTACAGATTACGTCATATGGAACATTTTAATACACAAAAGTGTAAGAAAAACTAATGTCGAGTAAAAGGCATTAGAAGCAAATACCGGCCACAGACCTTGTGCTCATGCTCATTTAAATGGTAAAGTGTTGAAGCCTTAAAGATCTCCGAGGGTAAAAGTCAAAGTATTTAATTAAAGCTAAAGGTTAAAAGTGTTTTTTGAGCATAAAAACTAGGTTTTAAATGTTTTGAAAGTTTGAACCAAATTTCAGCTTATGTACCCTTAAAAATGATAGATTTGACACATTGACATGAGCAATTAAATGTTTGAATGTGTATATTGAATTTTCTATGAATAACCTATAAAGTTCTCTTATTTTGACTAATTTTTCTATACTTTTGTTTAACTAGGAAAAGTTAGAGGTAGACAAGAGCACACTTAGGTAAGTTAAGAGATCATTGAAATAAACAATCTATATGAAAATTTATTCTTAGATTCTGCCATTTTCTAAGTAATCCCAAGAACATTATCTGACGGAAAATACTGAGAAGTTTACAATTATTCCTTTTTAATTTCTGTTTTACTTATTTATAGTAAGTAGAGGAAGTATTACATTTCACCCCAAAATTTATACCCATGTTTCACCGAAATACACTTTTGAGGCTCCCTAAATGAAAAACTTATTTTTTAAAAATTCTGTGTGTGTTTAAATATAATGTCGTTTAAATACCAAACTTCGTATTTACTCTCAGTGTCTTCCAAGTATGTGACAGTTCCCTAACTCCACTTATATAAAACAATTTTTCGTTATTTTCTCAAAAATGGCTCTTAACGATTTTGATTAAAATACCACATATTTAAGATATATTTATGGGAAATAAAATGCATACCTTGAACTTTCTGCGATAGTCTGTGAAGCCCTCTTCATTCTGAATACCTTATGTATAACTGGTAAACCGTAAGAGATAGACAGAATCTTACTCTACAAAAAGTGCACACCTCGTTAAAGCACATAATTTATAAAAAGTATTTCGTAGTTTTAGCCACTTCCGAATATTCTTTGTTATTAGTTTGAATTTTTATATACTTCTGTTTAAGCCGTAAGTCATCATTCGTTTGTTTCTCATGGCCATGCAAAGAGCATGGGATTTCAAAGCTATCCGCTTTTTAGAAATCTGAATATCTCTTTAGCCTACAACATGCTTTAACGAAATTTGTAATTAACATTTATCTCGATTATCAACAAGTAGATAAAAGAATACGCTTGTATAAGCGTTTAGTAGAAGAGTGAGTGCAGAAAATCATGTGAATGCAACACATGCAGTTTTATTTTATTTTCCTTTGCAACAGCTTGTTTCTATGACTTCTGAATTTATTCCTCTGTGTTTTTGGTTAAACATTGAATACTGTTACTGCATGCTACTGAACACGTGTTGGATTCGAAAAACTTTCTGGGAATAAATATCCCAATGTGAACAGAAGAGTTGCATTTCATTGAGTATTGTAAAATATATGTGTGTATGTGAATATGTAATGGGTAGAGAAAGTAAGAGATTGTACACTTGCGATTTGTTCTGGATGTAAATTTCACTTGTATTGTGCCTTGTACTACCAGTCTTCGTTATTTGTGGAGACAAACAGCAAAACGAAAAACTGGACCGCCATAACGTTAACGGGAACCGCGTTCTTCCTGGGAAACTGATCAGATGGTCTGTTAATAATGAAGAAAGGTGGCTAAGTGTTGGTTTATGTCCCAAACAGCGTAACATCAAAGAGCCTCAAGACTATAATTTGGAATTAACGTCAGCCTGTAATAGTCGACGCTGCTATAGTCGCAGCTATTAATTGCAGTCACGGCCAAGGATATTCAATTACAAGGCCACCAAACGCCGCCTTACTGCTCCTATTTTACGGAAATTAATGCTCCTTTCTAGTCCATTAAAGGACCGCGCCACCAGGAACTCCTTGTTTCGGTTTCAATCTTACTATTTTATTTTTCACATCATCTTTTTTTTCTTTCTTCTCTTTACATTCTAAAGAATCACTATGCTTCTTATTCTTGTTTTCTCTAAATACTTAGGCTGTCTCTCCAGCTATTTTTATTTTGTTTTATTACACCTTTCATTCTGATTCTTTAATTAATTTGGTTCTTACACATGTGCGCTTCATTTTGTCCTAGTTCTATTTTTTATTATTCATTCTTTCAGACGAATCTTTGTTACGTCATTCTATCTTTCTTTTATTATCAATATGTACACTCGGCCAATTTAAAACAGAGACGGTGCTCTAATGGGGTACTTCCGTGAGCGCTCGGGACAGCCATACTTTGTTCATGAGACTACGTATATTCTTATAGTAGCTATAATGGGGAACCCAACTATAACCGCAATGTCTTACGAGAAAATAATTCATACAGACAGATGTTTCAGAGTGTTTCAGCACTGAATATTTGTAAACAGAGCACACTTTATTGATTTGCAGTTCTAAAATGGATTATGACTAAAGATCTTTACAATGCCGCATTTACTACAGTATCCTTCGCCCAATGGCAGAGAGTTAGCTTACTGTTCCTGAGGTTACAAGTTCAAATCTCAGTGGAGGTACTCAACGTTTTCCCCGTTTCAGTTTAAATACATTAAGAGCTAAGAGCTTTTATTCATTTTTATGTATGTGGCGTATATTTAGTAGTCCGTCATACCGTAGAAGGCATCGTTATTATTCTTCTTTCTCTTTTTACCCTCTCCGTTAGAAGGAACCCCTCAGGGCTTAACAAGCGGGTGCCTGAGGTCAGACGCCTACCAGATAGCAGGCGCCTAATTGGATCTGAAAGAACAGCCAGGATGTGTGATCAGTCCGAAGCCTGGTGTGAGAGCGAGGAAGGAGAAGGTGTGAAATGATGGTGAAATGGATGAAAGGAAGGGTGACGATGGAGCAGTTTGTGGAATAAAGGAATGGTGGGGGGGGAACCGGAGCGCCCAGACGCCGCTTTGTCCAGCACAAATCCCACATACGGTTCCCTGGGATCGAGCCCGGGACATTTTGACGAGAAGCGAGCGATCTAACCACTCGGCTACAGCGCCACCTAGAAGGAAAGATCAGTCTGGAGATTTCAGTGAATTTAATTTTATAACCACACATTTCACCATTATTGTACAATAATTATATGTGTAAGTAAAATGAAGTAACACAAGCAATGTTATTTAATTACATTACAGTAACACCAGTTGTAAAAAATAAAAGATAACAATCCACTATCTCGAGTGGAGTAGTCGTCCGTGCTAGCCTCTAGTTCCCAAGGTCGCGGGTTCAAACCCGGCGGAGGGCGATGGATTTTTTCGGGCGTAAAAATCCTTAGCATGGCTTGCTTCGGAAGGGAAGTAAAGCCGGTGGTCCCGTGTTGTAGATTTACGGCACGTAAAAGAACCTCAAGCCTGGTAAAGAGGCCTCTGAGCAAAATTACCGGTCTTTCACACCCAATATGGAATGGGACGCTAAGAACCATAGTAGTTAAAGAGTGTCCATAAATAAAACTCCATTTATTTTCGAGTGGAGTAGGCAAGAACTTGAACTTGAGTAGTTCAACCATTACTCCATGCAAGCAGGTATGGAGGTCGCCTAAACCAGGCCTTGTGGCTTGTATTATAGAGTTAGTCAAAGCGGCACACAGTAGTTGACGGTTATGCGAACCGCGCGCTCACTCGAAGGAAATGAAAAAAATTACCTGCTCAAGAGTCTGGCCACTTTTGTTTAACCGAGTGTACTTTATCACGTTACATTAAATATAGTATTGGATTAAAGCATTCCATATGAGATTTCTTCGGATATACACGATATAAGGTTCCTTTAATTCAAAAGGGCATATTTTAGAGAAAGTCCGTGTATGCGTATTCAAAACCTATGTAAGCTACGTATCTTCTGCGAATGCCACACAAATTACTTCACTAATGCGAAGGAACATTTAATAGCTGATTATAAACTAGTTAACGAGAAACCCCGATATTAATACTTATATATATACACACACACACACACACACACACAGGATGTATCTTTATTAGTGTCTATACTTGGGGGACGTGTTCTTGACATCAAAACAGTAGAACAGAAGAACTATATATATATATTAGCAATCAATTAAACGTGGGTAATAATTCTAGTCGCGATAATGCCAACAAATTCTTCATCCGAATTCACCCTCCCATCCTTGGGGTAAACTTGACCAATGTGCAAATAGAATTATCGGATATATCTAAATTAACCCTGTAGTGTGGTTAAATGAGAGCATGGAATTAAAAATACTTGCAGTATTACAAGTCGCCCTTTAGATAGGTTTGGAAACAGGAAGTAATTGAGATTTTCCTGAAGGTTCATAGGGAAGTATGAATCAGATGAGAGAAGTTTAGTACGCGTTCGGGGTCTCGTTACATGCAGCTGTAGTGAATCTGTATTGAAAGCTGAAGATCAGTAGTTCGAGTCACGTCCATGACAATGTATTTTTTTCTTAAAATCATTTTGAACTTTCTAGTAAGTGCTTATGAAATGGAAATTGATAAAACCAATCATGTGACTATGTATGTATTATTTATGTAATGAAAACGAAGCATTTTTAGAAAAAGGTCTACCCTTTTTGGTCTGTGAACAGCATAACTCAAAAATTAAAATTCAGATAAACACCACATTTCATTTCTAAGGCAGATATCGTGTATACATACCACGCAAAGGTTTTGAATACAGTCCTTCTAGAAAACAAATTACACAGAAACGTTTTCTGGTTTTTATTCCCCTATAATGATTGATTAAAATATCTATATTTGAGATAATATTGTAGCAAATGAAATAAACATATTGAATTCTCTATTAATATCCTGTGGTGTTCTCTGCGCTCTTATTCAATTTTGCATAGCTGGGACACCACGGGGAAAGATAAAAGCTTAGCTTTAACAACATGCAAAATCCATTAAATATATATAACTTGTGCCACATAACCTTTTTCGTAGTAATGAGCATTTTCGAAATATTTGCTCTTCGTCGTTTGAATATTTCAGTATTTTAAGTGTCGTTCTTTCCTGCATTTTGCACTGTATAGAGTATGCAGTATTAAGGCAGGCATATAAACATGGTAGAATATCGTGTCAGCCTCCAACATGCTCTTGTGTACCTGGTACAAGCTGCGCATTGAAATTATTTCCATCAACATTTATGATTAGCAGAAACAGATAAAAACAAAAATTTATATCAATAACACTAGTCTGCATTTTCAAACGTTTTGTCAGATGGTTTCTTAAAAGTAGGTGTTCTTGAATTTATTTTTATGCTGATTCCAGAAAAACTTCCGTTTTCTTCTATCACGTCAGGTTTTTACACAAAATAAGTAATGTTTTGACAATTTTACTAATGAGCGTAGAAAAGTATTCAAATACCATTTCACAAAAGGTAAGTTTTTATTCGTGAAACATTTTAAGAATACTCTCAAGTAATTTATTTCACGACTACATTGTAACAAAAGAAGAAGCCAAAGTATTTCATTTAATTTTTTTCAAACTTTCTCTTCTTTGACTTCCTTGCAGATCCTTGAAGATGACTGTTCCTCCTCAACATCCAACAGTAGTCGGCCATCATAGTTTCATTCCATCTCCCCTGGTACCACCTCCCCATTTCCTTAATATCTTGGTGGAAACGTTCACCCTCCTCTTCGCTATAATGTCCCAGATTTTCTGTAAAGTAGTCGATATGTGAATGTAGAAAATGCACCTTTACACTCATGTCACAACCCATCTTCTTGAAATTTTCCAACATTGTTTCGACAATGGCCTTGTAATTAGATCTTTGTTATTGCCTACGAAGTTTTCAGTAACTGAAAAATTATAAATTATAATTTATAAAATAAAACTGAAATAAAAGTTAGGCAGGAAAATTGTGTGAGTGTAGCACATCAGATATTTATAATTCCTAATATGTTTTCTTAATATATAGTAACACATACTTTTTAAATTGCTATAAATACTTGTATTTATTATTTCTCCTTGTAGTAAACATTGTCTTCAGCTCTCCTTGTTAAAATAATTGCTATATTTGTTCGCAGTTCTATTACACTCCTTTTTAAGCACCTTATAAAACTCATTTCATTTTTTCTGCAGCCTTAGTTTACGCTCGGGTAAACCTTTTTACATGTTTATTCATTCTCATGTCCATTTTTTGCTTTTCTCTCTTTATTTTCCTAGAAGATAACTTCTAGAATAGCGCAGCGTTATGCTTGAAATGCAGAGAAAGAATTAAAGAGAGAATACAAAGGAGTTCCAATTGAAACTGTTGGAAAGAAAAGATAAGAAGAAAAGAAAAGAGGCATTAAGTTTTTAAGCAGAGAATATCCAAGCTAGCAGTAAGAAAGAATGCTCATACTATTTTATTCTAACTGGAAAGATTAACGATAAGCGCCTTACGGCTTTATTATGTTCAGGAGGTATATGCCACCTAGCTGCTTTTTGCTGCTTCGTGTGAAGCACATGAAAGAGTATGGGAGGCATAGATCAAAATGTGTTCGTTATGTGTAGTTATTTACACTACCGTGCATTAAAGGTGGCACATTCTCATAGATCGTCAAAGTGTTTTTCTCTTCGTAAGATTCCCACCTTCAGGTAACCAACTTATGACTCCACTCAGCCGGTATCAGTTCTCTATTTGACTGGCCTGAAAAACAATACAGGTAAATAAGAACTAACCAACGAACTATGTTTATGGTCTATGTAAAATGAAGGGGTGGTTAGAGTACCACCTCTTTCAAAGAGTTTCGCTACACAAGGAAAGACTAAACCAAATAATTCGGCCTTCTAGAGGAGGGTATGAAGAAATTTTTGCATGTGTGGTTAATTTGAACGACAGCTACGACATTTACACATAATCTTATTTATTTTCATCAGCGACAAGGAGACGAAGGTTAAATTCTTGCCGCTTCTAAACGACAATAAGAAAACCGGCGTTAAGAAAGCGGAAGTGTAGCATGAAAATATAAGCTTTAAGTTATAATGTTACCCTTCGAAGGATAATCATGAATGTATATACAGGGTTATTTAAAAAGAAGGAACAGACTTTAAATATTTATTTCTAATGAACGACAATAGATAGCGACACATACGACACATCATTGAATAGCGGAAAGTTCAAAGTTTTAAGACCCACCTATTAGTTTCATTCAGTGCTTACAGCGGCGTTGTGTTTGTTTACGAGAAAATGGCGACACCACAGGAATAGCGGTTTTATGCAGAGAGTGAATCCATTGATTCATTGCAGCGTGTATTTCGTTGTAACTGCAACAACAAGCTGCCTCGTTATAAAAAATGTACAATTGATACAATAAATTCGTAGGAGATGGTTGCGTATGCAAACGGAAAAGCACTGGTCCTCCTCGCATAACAAATGGTGCTCACTTTGAACACATAAAATAAAATTTTGAATTTTTCTCTATTCAGTAATGTATCGCATATGTCGCCATGTATTGTCGTTCATTAGAAGTAACTATTTAAAGTCTGTTCCTTCTTTTTGAATAAGCCTGTGTGTATATATAAATATTCTGATATACCGATATTAGGTGTATTTATTGTAATGATGCTGTTATGTTTACTATATTGCAATAAAAGTTCTAAAGGGCTATATGATTCGAATACTCAATTGAACTTAGGATACTTAGTTATGGTATATTATGGGCAAATATAGCCATTAAGTTACGAAACTCTCTTATGGGGTAACTATCATTTAGCTAGAAAACAGTTTATATTGCATAAAGAAGTTGTTATAAGAGGGAGTATTCCTAAATCTCAATTCATGCCTTATTTGCCGAACTGGGCTTTACCATCAATGATGAACTCTGTAGCCTGGTTTATGGAAGAACTATATAAAATTAGACACGAGTAGCCGAGATTGTTAAGGCACGTACTCGGATCGGGAGGTCTGAGGTTCAAATCCCACCATGATCGTACTCTCTGACCGAATTTTTCTCCAGTTTTTCCTCAGTCCTCATAATCGGTAAATGCTGCGGAGATACCCTAAACTTAAGACTGGCAAGTTTTATTCCAAAATTTCCTTTCTCAATTATCATTTATAATATTACATATAATGAAACTGCGGTAAGACAATGAACGTGTAATCATCATGTGCGTGAATTAGAGCATTGGATAAAAAAGTGTTCAGTAGAAGGTAGAAAAACATATTAACCCAATGCAGTATCTGTATTTTACAAGACATAAACGTTGTTTGTTGATGAAGAAAAGCAGTTAGGAAATTGAGTCAACAATTACATATATATATTCGAATTTACGTTTCAAAAGACAGAATCCTATCCCAGGAACTAAAGGCACTAAAACCTGAAAATGTTTCTACCAAGATAGACAACTACGATCCAGGTTTATGATAGCACACATAACATGTTAGCCAAGACCACAAAGAAACAACTCCACTGCATATAGTGAACAAATGTAGTTCCAAATACGAATAATTTCTAGAGGCACAGTATTCTAAATTGTAAGAACACATGAGAGAAAAACAGAGGAATGAATACAAGGAGGAATAACAAACAGAAAAAAATTAACGTAATATGAAATAAAGGAGGGATTTAAAAAAAATCTGATGTGTTACACTCACATGACTTTCTCTACTCTTGTACAATCTATTTTTATAAACGCCTATTCTCCATATGCTTCATGTTAATCGAGATATCGAGATGTCAATCTTATTGGTAATTTTCTTGTAGATGCAAGGGGAATATGGTAGGTTATAAGCGATAGTCAAATATTTTAACGCTGGTTGCTATGTGGCGCATTTCATTCTCTTTGCATGTCCAGGACATAAAAGAAATGAATAACGAATTTGAGAAAAAGTATAAGTATTGAAAAGTTTAAGGAAATAACAAGCAATATCTCGAAAACGGTTCACTCAACAAAAGAAATGTATATGACATAAGTTGTGTATTTTAACGCGATCTACATTTTTTGTGTAGTAAAATTCTGTCTATCTCTTACGGTTTACCAGTTATGCAAAAGTCGTTCACAATGAAGAATACTTTTGGAGACATTCCCAGAAAATTCGAGATATACATTTCATTTCTCATGACATTATCTTAAACATATGATATTTTCATCAAAATCGTTAGAGCCATTTTTGAGAAAATTAAAATTTTCGAAAAATGTTCCATGTAAAGGGTAGTCTGGGGTGGGGGGATTTTCTTGAAAACCTTCGTGTCGCATCTCTGGAAGATACTGAACCTAAATACCAAGTTTGGTGTTTATCCGACTGTTCGTTTTTGAGTTATGCTGTTCACAGACACACACACACAGACACACACACACACACACACACACACACACACACACAGACACACACACGGACATGTTTCCAAAAATGCTTTTTTTGGATTCAGTGGGTCTCAAAACATGTATTTCCGGTGAAATCTCGGTATCGAATTTTTGGGTGGAATGCAATACTTCCCCTACTTACTATACGTAGTAGAGAAAGTAATAATTAGAAAATAAATGCAGATAAAAAAGTAATATTTTTATGTACAATGAGAGAAAACAGTGATATAAATAACGAAAACTAAACAAATATATGGCTAACGCGTTTGGGTTTAGTGCTTCCTGGCTTGGGGAACTGAGTTAGTCCCACTTCGGACAAGATGTTCGTGTGCATATACACCCCCTCAAGAAAGTATTCGTCTGCATTTTAAAACATTCTAGCAGTCAAATTAACGAGGGGAAAAATATAATTCTTTTTTGGACATAAAGATCAAATGGCGGTTTTTCAGACAGTTCATTTTCTCAGTTTTACAAATTTTTGAAAAATATGTCAAAATTGCAACACTTGTACGTAGTTTTTTTCAAAATTATCTTACATGTTCATATGTAGCTACAACTGTATCTGCATTGAAACCATTTCGGAAAACATTCATCGTTACCAACGTGAAGCAGTTAGAAATATATAATTCAGAATAAATGTGAATATAAATTATATTGTTAAAGATAGTAGTACATCGGATTTTTTACAGTACATTCAATCTCAACAGCTATCCCAGTTGCTCTTATCCCGTGAGTACAAAATCTCGGGTGTTACACTTACGAGGCGTGCTTTTAAAGTAACTAGCGTGTTAATATTTTCCCGCTGCAGCGCTGCAGTCGCGATTATGAGCATGCGTGATCACTTCCTCCATCCATTAAGAAGCCAGACGCACCTGTAAGCGATCGTCACTTTGTGTTTTCCTTTTGTTAGAGCGTTTCGAATGTTCAAAACCAGTAACGACCTGACGAATGTGAAGTCGGATCAGTGATTCGTCTCTTCAATGCGGGAAATGTTACGTCAGTAAATATTCATCGCCATTGTGTGAGGTTTATGGAGAAACAATAATACTCGGTCACACACAGCTAAATAAATTCAAGATGTGATCACATCATTTGGTTGGGAACAATTCGACCACCCTTCCTACAGTCCGGATTTGGCACAAAGCGATTTTCATCTAAATAAATTCCTTGGTAGAAAACATTTCATCGTCGATGATGATGTGAAACAAGAAGTGCAGAGTAGCTTTCATCACAGGCGGCATCATTCTTTGTCAAAGGCATACAAAAACTGGTTTGGCGTTACAAGTGCCTGGATAATGACAGTGACTATGTAGAGAAGTAATGTGAAGTATAACATAATGAATGATAACGTATTTGGAAAATAATGTTCTGTTATGTTTTAAAAAATTATCGGTACTTACTTTAAAAATCTGATGTGTTACACTCACATGACTTTCTCTGCTGTTGTACAAACTATTTTTACAAACGTTTATTCTCCATATGCTTCATGTTAATCGAGATGTTAATCTTATTGCTAATTTTCTTTCATATGCAAGGGGAATTGATAGGCTTTAAACGATAGTCAAATCTTTTAAGCGCTGGTTGCTATGTGGAGTATTCCGTTCTCTTTGAATTACCAGTACAAAAAAAATGAATAACGAATTTGAGAAAAAGTATAAGTATTGGAAAATTTAAGGGAATAACAAGCAATATCTCCAAAATGGTTCACTCAACAAAAAACATGTATACGACATAAATTGTGTATCTTAACGCGATCTACATTTTTTGTGTAGTAAAAGTTTGTCTATCTTTTATGGTTTACCAGTTATGCAAAAGTCGTTCACAATGAAGAATACTTTTGGAAACATACCCAGAAAAGTCAAAATTTACATTTCACTTGTCATGAAAATATCTTAAACATATGATATTTTAATAAAAATCGTTAGAGCCACTTTTTAGAAAATTAAAATTTTCGAAAAATGTTTCATGTAAAGGGTAATCTGGGGTGGGGGATTTTCTTGAAAACCTTCGTGTCGCATCTCTGGAAGATACTGAACCTAAATGCCAAGTTTGGTGTTTATCTGACTGTTCGTTTCTGAGTTATGTTGTTCACAGACACACACACACACACACACACACACAAACACACGCACACGGACATGTTTCCAAAAATGCCTTTTTTGGATTCAGGGGATCTCAAAACATATATTTCCGGTGAAATCTCGGTATCAAATTTTTGGGTGGAATACAATACTTCCCCTACTTACTATACGTAGTAGAGAAAGTAAAAATACACCTCATATGTATTTGGTATTTGCTACCATCTAATTACCTCTAAAAATTCAAGGCTGTCAGAATTTTCGTGCTTGCGATACTGCGTACATGCGAAGTGAATTGCATTTCGCAAATATTCACAACTGTCACGTTTGTAGTTGTATTTAGGCACCATGAAAGTTGAGTTCTAATGGTCTTTGACTATAGCCGCATGAGGGCAACCACAGGCTAATGGAAGGAGCGACAGGCACGCACACAGACGATTTCTACCTAGATGTCACAAAGCAAGCAAATACGATAAAAGTTGCCGAGTTTGACAAAGCGCTGACATTGGTTTGTTAATTTTGGCACTAACATTATAGATGTTAAATATGAGTTTTGGCAAGGAGTCGTTTGGCTCACAGCCAATTGGGCGGTTAGCTTTGGTTCAGATGCCGTGCTGATAGTCTTTGATCTGTCTCATAATGCTGCCCTAAATGAGTAGGAAAGCCTTGTCTTTCCAAACTGTCGTCGTGTGTTTTTCATCTTATCTTAAAGCAGATCATGATGAAGGAACTCTTCGCCTACTTTAACACATTCAAACTTGCGTGCTGGTATTTGATGATAGCAATGTTTTAAAATGCCCTCGCGAACGTTCAGAACTATACGATGCTGCAAAATATAAGTACCTTTTATTAGATTTCAAAGTATAATACTTTTATGTATCATTCATTTTAAACTGAAATCTGGTACCAGTTTGAAAGCACGGATATAAGCAGTTTCACTGCAACGGGGCGGATTTATCTTCATTGCACAATAACCATTTCATATTATGCACTTACAATCTAAATTACATAATTATGTACAAACCAATAGCTAACCATTTCCCCCAATTCTATAAGTACCACATCTTGTAAGAAGTGTTTAGTATGTAACGAATGGGGTAAAATTTGAACAACTACTCATTATTGCAACTATTGTCTTTTTAAAATGAAATTAAAACAATTAAAAAACTAAAGTTTCGGCATTTAAAGGTACTCACTCGGTCCGGTCTAAAATAATTATAGAAAATATAACCGTAGAACAAGTGTCAATATTTATTTTTCTAGGATGCGAAATAACATATGGGTCTGAAATAGACATTAATAAAAACTTAAATAAATTTAATTACATAACGGGAACTATAAAGAGAACACTAAAAAATAAAATTAGAAAAGATTCAATAATAAAAGTGTATAAAGCAATGGCCATCCCCACAGTAACTTATGGGTCTGAAACATGGACAGTGACAACAGAAAATAAAAGAAGAATACAGACAGCTGAAATGAAATTTCTCAGACTTATAGCAGGATACACAAGAGTGAAAAACCAAACAACGAAATAAGGCAAAGGTTAAAAATAGAAGAATTAAATAAAGTAATAATAGAATATAGAACTAACTGGAAACAACATTTAGAAAGAATGTCATTAAATAGGATACCCCGAGCAACATTAACTACAGACCCCAAGGATACAAAAACCCAGGACGACCCAGAGACGCAACAAGATTTTGGAGCCGGAAAAGGTCTGAATGGTCTAAAACCGTGAAGTAGAAGAAGAAGGAAATGAAATTACTGTGACTGTATTGAGGCTGACAAATACTGTCACAGCAATTGAAACTTCCTTTAGTCTTTTACTTAAACATATATAATCCCTTTTCCTCAGAAATTACTACCCTATATTACCTATGTGAGGGAGAACCGACTGATTGTAATGGGCGGGTCAGTTGGGACTGAAGAATAAATAAAACATAAAATTATTTAAATGTTAATACAAATTTCAGCACTGGGAAACACTTTCTTCCATGAGTTCCGTTATTCACGTTACTTTTTATACCTAACAATGATTTCAAATCTAGCTAGAGTACTTTGTTACATAAAATATATAACAAATATTGAAGCTCTGGTAACAAACTCTTGCGAATGAAACAAAAATAGAACATTTTCAACCAGATGACGTACTTGGGAAAGTGCAAGCATGTGACATGAAATATTTCGAAAACCCCTAACGCTACGAAAATATTTAGCACAAATTACAAATTCTAATGAGTTCTATATTTATTCTGCAGTAATGTTTTACCTATCTCTTATGATTTCCTATTTACAGCTGGCGATAAACCTGAGGAGGACTTCACACACTATTACCAGAAAATTTAAGATGCGCATTTTTAGTATTCAAAACATTTTAAACACGTTTAACAACTTGGGGTGGATAACAAATAAACGATTATATATGCTATGTAAAAATAATAAACTCTATGTAAAGGGTAGCTTAGAGTAAATAAGTAGAAATCAACGTGTCTCAAATTCGGAAGATGTTGGACTTACTCGTAAATACCCAGTGTGGTAATTATTCGACTTTTTGTTTTTGAGTTATACTGTTCATACACACATGTTTTTCTAAATAAACGCTTTGAGTTCATTGGACCTCAAAACGTGTATTTCTAGTGAAATATCAATATAGAATTATTATTGGATAGAATACAATACTCCCTCTGTTTAACATAGGTAAACGATAGAGAAAGCTAAAACATACAAGACCATCAGCAAACATGGTGATTTAAAATACTGGTCTTATACTGTATAATTGTAATGATCGAACTGTTACATTAATGATTGTGTAAATATAACAATACAAATAATTTCTGTGAGAATCAGTTTGATGTATAACTGTCCTTTTGACCATGTAACTCATTTTCTATTTGAAAGCATTTCTGTCGTTTTCTCCGCATGAGTCAACGCACTATTGGGAGCAAACATAGAGATGACCTTCAGAGGAATCAAGGGCGTAACCTCAACCATAGCGGTCCAAACGAGGCCAATTATAAAAGTAGAAAGATGGACACCGACATAAATTAATATTGTGTAAGTGCAACTGTCGGGCCAGTGCGTTTAACGTCCACCTAATTGCAATGATTACGTCCTGAATTAATTAATGCGACCAACGTGGCAACAAATTTATGTTTTGTTTGTACGAAGGGAGGGGAAGATACGTCGATATTTCTCCGGCCCACCATTAGAAACAATTTGAAAGTTGCTGGCCAGGGTATATTTTTCTTGTTAAAAATTATAAAGCGCGGCAGGAGGTCCGAACGAAATTTAGCCCGGCTACAAAAAGCTCGTGTGTTACTAGATGTGTGAAGGAAACGCGAGAGCATCGAGCGGTTGTAATACATTTAACCCTTTCCTCCCGTCACTATACGTAATTGGGAGCGCACATACACCCAGCATCCTTCTATCTACAGGTTTCTTCACACAAAATGCATCTATTCCTTTGAGCGTTATACATATATTTTGTTCCTTTTTCTTTCTGAACGCACCCTACTGAGTGACTCGCTCGCAGCGCTATTATCGCCACTAATGAGATTCCTTCAGCGAGAAACAGAAAGTTCAGGCCATCAGAAAGCAGAACTTGGTCTCGTTTTCGCTCGCTTAATGAGGAAACATAAAGCGTTTGCCTCCGAAAACTGCTTTACTTTGTAACTGAAAGCCACTTCTTCTACGTTTGAAATTAAATTTTAAATTATGGATGGTCCTATAAATATGGCAACGTTGATGGCATGATTATAAGCAAAAAGAAAGACGCAAGTCATCCTAAAGCAATGGAACGTTTACACAAACAGTATGCACTAACCAAGAAAGAAAGAAAAAGTAAAATTCATTCTCAGTGTGAAAGAAAACTTGTTTTACAAAATTAAATTAAAATATAAAGAGAACTCTTTAACTTTCTCTATCACCTACCTATTTGGTGGAGGAATATCTCTCAATGTAATATCGAGAGTTCACCAGAAGTAGGGGAACTACTTTTGAGGTCCACTAAACGCTCCCAAAAATACAATATTACAAAAAGATTGCGTGCGAGTGTATCTATGAACTTATAAAGATAAGTCGGATAAATACTAAATTACATACTTGAGACAAACACGTGAAGACGCATTCAGCCAAAGACTTGAACATTCCTCCATCCCAAACTATTCTTTAAATGGAAAAAAAAATCTTTTTTTGTTTTTTCTCAAAAATGGCTCCAACATTGAAGCATAAAATGTTTGACATATTAATTAGAAATGAATTGTTAGGGCATAAATTATACAACGGAAGGGGACACCTCGCGCATTGCCACCTACGGAGGTCTATTGGGGGCTACCACCCAGGAAGAAGGGGTGAAGTAAAGCAACCACGGGAGGCTACAGGCCGCAGGCGGACAGATCACAAATACGCGCGGAAGTGCCTATCAGTTCGAGGCTCGTAACCTGTCCCTCTCCTGGAGCTGCCCAAAGAGCCACCCTCAACCAGACAGCCCTCTAGTGTCTACGGTGAATACTCTTTCCTTTGAGAAACGAAAGTGTATTTTTCCATCTGCCCAGCACCGCCATATACCTCGTAATCTAAAAGGGCAGCTGAAACATGAGAAGGAAATGATGGAAGGGATAGATAGATGAGAAATCAACCCAACATTCGTCTACCGCAGGGAAAACCTAAGGTAGATAGATAGATAAGGTATCTTTATTGGTTTCAAATTGTTGAAGTTATTACACAAGTATTTAGTGCATGGGTCATTGACCATAAATGCATATTTAAGATACAATAGGGTGACAAAATAAACAACAGAAAAACAAAACAAAAGGAACAAGAAAAAGGAAAATAGATATAAATTACCTTTGTCTAACTGAACAAATTTGACCTAGCTTCGCGCAATTTAGCCAAGAAATTACCCATGTTTTGCCAGTTCCTCTGGTCAGCCAGTAGATCCCAACATGCCAATCTCTTTCTTGAGGGACTTAAAGAATTTTTCTTTGAGTTTAATCGTTCGCTGGTTCTCTCACTGTGCACATTCCGCCAAAATATGTACCCATTCCTCATCCAAATCACAGAATGGGCAGATTCTCCTGCCAGAATCGTCAGTCATTTTCTGTGCCCTCCAGCTCCTCAGTCTAAATCATGCCATTCCTGATCTTTCCTCTTCTTAAGTTAGGTATATATGCCTCTCTACCCCAGTTCAATTTTATTTAATTTGCTAGACTTACAGAGGGTTTAATTTTACAATCCGATTCTATTTCATGTTGGTTGATGTCTCTTAGTCTTCTTTTGACACCTTTCCATATGTTTTGGTCATTTGTTTCAGCTCTTTGTCATACTGACCCCATTTCTATTCTCCTCAAACCCCTTTCCAAATCAGCTGCCCAAAACTTAGGAAACAGGTTTTCTCGCTGGTATTTATAACATTTGGATCGTAGTGTGGAGTTTTCTTTGCATCAGCCCCAGCCAGTACTTCAAACCTAAGGTAAGAGTGGGTGGTTGACGAGAATCGAAATCGAGACCTCCCGAATGCGAGCTCCACACGTTACCGCGTTTATCTTAAATTGTCTATGAATAAGCTATGCAGTCTTCTGCATGCTGATTGAACTTTTTGACATCATCAGAGATAGTCAAAAACTTACTGCAGGAAAAATGTAGAGCTAATTAAAATGCACAATGTTTCAACTTTACCGTAGCATTAGCGCTTTTCGAAATATTCCCTTATGTATGTTTACGCTTTGCCAAGTATGTCATCTGACTCACATATTTCTAAGTTTGCGATTCTTATTACTTTCTCTACCACGTACCTATAGGTACAGAAGGTGCTGCATTCCGCCCTAAATTTCGATACTGACTTTCACCGGAAATACATGTTTTGAGACTCCCTGAATAAAAAAAGGGATTTTTAGAAAAAGGTTCGTGTGTGTGTGTCTGTGTATGTATGTGTGCGCGCGCGTCTGTGCCTAGGAAAATCATTAATCAAAAACGAAAAGTCAGATAACAACAAACGTGGTATTTAAATTCAGTACTTTCCAAAGATTGGAAACCAAGATTTTTCAAGAAAATCCCCTTAGCTCAAACTACAGTTTACCTGAAACATTTTTCGAAACTTTTTATTCCCTAAAAAGGCTGTAACAATTTTGATTAAAATACCACATATTAAAGATGTTTACAGGATAAATAAAACGTATCTTGAATTTTCTGGGAATAGCCCTTGAAGTCCTCTTCATTCGGAAGGAATGTTGTATAACTAGTAAGCGTTAAGCGAAACATTAGACGAAAACGTACTACATAAGAAATGCAGATCTCTTTAAAACACAGAATTTGTTTCAAATAACTTTTTTTTGTTTCATGAGGCATTTCCGAGATATCCGTTATTAATGGTTCGAATTGTTCAATAATTAGCCATTCTTTTAAAGTTCTGTCAACATTCACTTGTTTCTCGCTATTGCATGGAAACAGTATGAAATTTTAAGGCCAGTGTATAGCGTCCAGTTTTTAAATATTTGACTGTCGCTGTTTCCTTTGTATGTATAAGAAAATATGTAATGTAGCTATTTCTGCAACATTTTATTTGGATTAAAATGAAATATGTATAAAAATAAGTTTTAGTAAGATTAGCTTGTATACCCACTAATAAACGATAGAGGGTAGAGAGAGTCATGTGAATGTATTACATCATAATTTTTTTTCTATCCATCGAAGAGCTCGTTAAGGCGGCTGAAATACACACATGTTTTAAATTATTCCTAGGTAAGAATATATAGCGTAACGTGTATAGAAACATTAGGATTTATATGAACATCATAATATGTAACAGAAAATGTTTGATTTGTATGAAAGTGCTCATCAGTTTCCCTCGAATCCCTTCCTTCCTTCATGATCATCGTCTATGGTTCGGTTCGATTTATAGCGGCATCTCAGCAAGTGTGAGATGTTTAATAGCGTTTGGTAATTGGAACAAGGAAATTTGAGAAGGAAACGTTCCAGGCGTAAGTTTAGGTACCTCTCCGGCATTTGACAGTTCTGAGGACTGAGGAAAACCTGGAAAAGAACCCCAGTTAGGGAGGACGGTCGTGGCTGAGCCTGCCGTTCACGAGTTCATGCCTGCACGACCTTGGCCACTCGTGTCTGCATCTGAGGTTTAAGGTACCAGAAGTATCTGTGCTTATTGCTTTATCCGTGTTTAAATGGTTTTACACAATTATTAAATGTCTAATTTAAAACTAACCGTGGGACTTAAGCTCTGCTAGATGCTGACATGGCTGCTATTAATTTTCTGCGAATGTAAGGTGGGAAAAACAGGACGTGTACTTCGCAACGCACACAAAGAAAACGAAATGGAATCATGTCAACATGCAAACGAGACAACACAAGTATGCGTCTGAAATCGTACGATCGCGCGGAATTCAGCGCAGCGCGAAGAATGATTGCGCGGTTGATTAGCTCCACGCGGTCGGTGGTTACCTACGCGTAATGTGTAAGTGAAAAGTTCAAGGTAAGCTATGGTGAAATTGTATTTTCTTAGTTGTTAAATTTTATTGCTAAAATTTCACCAAATAGTAGGAAACTAATGTCACATTATTATGTGCAGCTTTTCATACTTAATAATACAAACATACCTAATTAGTTTTATAAATATAGAATGTTTCACCTGTCAAAATATACTAAATTTTAAAAAATTTTGGACCAGTAAAACAGAGTATGTATTTAAAACATGTGCAAATTCACAATATCTCCTTAATTTATTTGTGTAATTTTTTTGTGCTGGTCCAAAGGTTTTAAGATATTTTCATACGCTTTCACGTTTCATTTAATAATGCAGCTTTTGAACACAGGTGAAGCACCCCATTCGAAAAGCAATTTGGGTACCAAAAGGCCTAGAGGAGCGTTTCCTTTTGAAATTTAATATTACAAGCACCAACACCATTATGTGGACACATAGAAGCGTTACGTAATATCCCATCATAAGGGTAAATTAAAAAAAAAAAGTGGCGCACACAATTGCTTATGAGGATTCTAACCTCGAACTAACTCGTGCAGCTGTATGTAGCACTGCTACGACGCTTCCGCTTACTCCCTTCCGCGTCTCCCATTGCTCTGCATTATAACACATACTTGGGAGCTCTACAATAGAGATATAAGTAACGGGCAATATAAATCTGATATTCTTCAGATAATAAATGAATAACAGGTACAAATTACTATGGAAGATGTATAGCAACAACATGCACAATAGATCTATAAAACACTGCATCATTCCCGAAATTGTTGTTCAAATTATTAGATAATTACATCACCAGGATTTTAATTGCTCTTTGTCCAATATTCTTTTGTTTCGTTACAGCAACAATAAGCTCCGAATACTGGATCGTATTTTATCTCCAGTTATTAGGCCTTGACTTTGCATCACGGAACTTGCCACCAGACTGGAACCCACATTTAAATCTTGTGGACCGCTTCTTTTGGAGCCAGGTTTAATTATGAGAAGCCTGGGCAAATAAATGATAGCTGGATACCGCTTTCTCCGTGATAGATAACGAATGCAGTAGGTAATTGGCTGAGTTGATGTTGATTATTTTAGCATATTATACTTTTGTTTTCTGTTTTCTTTTGATCAAAGCTACTTAATTTAACATAAATTATGTGCATCGGAAATATCTTCAATATAATTTTATTTCTAGTTGTAGTTTTGCATATACCAAAAGAATTTAAAAGCCTATTGAGACGAAAATATTAAAAGGAGTAAACATGTGAATTCTATATACTATAATAATATGAATTGAATGTGAGAATTTTAGTTATTCTGTGTTCCTGATTATTGCGCTAATTACACCAGAATACCTTTCAACAAGCTGGAGATGGAATTATTCTACAATTTAGCTCCTGGTCCCGATAATCAACGACTTCTTGATAACATAACGCTTCTTGCTGTTAATCTAACGCTTCCGGTCAGTGTTGCCAACGCAAATTTAGTTGCCAGTTTCAATGTTAAAATTAGCATGGAAACATATCTCCGCATATAACTTCTTTCACCAAACTATCGAGATAGTAAAACAATTAATTAATAATATCATTCGAGAATCCAAAGTCTACAAGAGAATGTTCATCAACATTACTTTCATATCTATAACGGTGCATCCATTGTTTGCAACAAAAAACAAATTCCATAAACTTTTAATTTTAATAATTATAAGTTTTAAAGTTCCGCATTAAATTTTGTTCAACGAAGCTGCATTTACATTATTTTGGCGAATAATACAAGAACAGAAGCTAAAATTAAACTTAAAAACTATCTGCTTACGGATTATATTACATAACCTTAGTTGTTTATTGTCATGCAACTGTTAAAATAGGATTTTATTTTGTATAGTTCCAAAGACATTCAACAGTCAAGACGTGCTATTTATAATAATCCGGTAAACTTCAGAGGGCCTTGCTTGGCAAAAATTCAACTATTTAATGTATTCCTTAAGTAGTTAGTTTTTAGTTTTAACTTCTGTTGTACTGTTCATTGAAATAGTCAAACAAAATCTAACGCGAGGCTGTGTTATTCCTTAGACAAAATTAGTTTAAAAACTAATAGCGATTTTTTATCCTAAATTATTTCTTTTATTTCCACTATTTTTTCTTCCATTCAACTACGAACAAGTGAATGTTTATAACCTCAAATGTTTAGTTATTATTAATAGACATATGCCCAATTCTGCACGGAATAAAAGCGAATATAACTTCTGGTGCTTTTAAAAATGATTAAATATGTACAAAGCTGCTGTGGTGATTATATTATATATTTAAAACATGAAGTAAAGGTGGTGCTTTCTCCCAATCTAATTCTCTCACCCAACATAACCTGTAAAGGTTAACAATTTCCCTCTGGTAATTTAATTTTGATTTTTAACTCATTTGTTTGTTGCACAAGATGCCTTTTCATGTCCTTAAGTCTCCAAATAATTATGACGACATTTGTTAAACTCAATTACCGAAAAAACTATTATCAGTCGTTTTATTTCAGAAGTAAACAATACTATATATGTAGGTAGTCTACTCCTTAAAGTGAGGGATGGGAGGCGAAGCATTGAAATACATGGCAAGAGCGGTTCAAGCTATTAGAACAATACAGATGAGATCAGAAAGAAATAAATCTGTAGCCAGGCTTGCCACACCCTGATCTGACATTGCCCCGCCAATTGATTAACTTGAGCCCTGCCATTCTCTTCAAACTAATTGTCTCTTATCTGCTTTGTTTGTTTATTTTTTTCTTCATTTAAGATCCATTCCAAAAAGTATTACCTTCACAGTATTAAACGAGAGCTTAATCTTTACTGAAATTCTAATTCTCAATACTCCTGTGTAAAAGCAAAAAGCAATTTTCTTGCAAAATTGAAGAATATTTGTAGTGATCAGTTCAGATTTAATAAACTTGAATAATTTTGCAACTCCCACGATAAGGGACCATTTGATGTAACTGGTGGTTCTGTATGTTTACGAACAAACTTATCTGCACTGAATAATGGTTTACAGAACAGATATTAGATTTATGAGTAAAGCTTAGATGCTTATTACTGGAGTAACGTGACCGCGCGCGCAAAGTTAGCTATGGACCGGCGATGCAAGAGTCTTCCGGCTCGTCTACCTGGCTGGATGGATCTAATGGCCGGTCCGTTTCAGAACAATAGCCCTTATGTGTCATTTCCCTGTTTCAGAACATTCCTTTCGGCATGATCTAGTAGCTCCCCTTTCTAGAACACTCCGCTTTGTATGCGAGGCGTATATAAGGAGCTGCTCTTGTCCGTGAATTAAGTTGACTGCAGTTAGTGATGAAGCTACGAAGTTAAGCGCAGAGTATGCATGGTTAAAAGCCAGCAGTGCCTAGTGCAGTTCAGTTAGTTGTA
Organism: Deroplatys truncata; assembly: GCA_030765065.1. Lineage (NCBI taxonomy): Eukaryota > Metazoa > Arthropoda > Insecta > Mantodea > Mantidae > Deroplatys > Deroplatys truncata. The sequence goes on from CM060988.1 coordinate 139,581,728, forward strand.
ACCCAGCAATTCAGTTGGATTTGATTCGACTGATCAGTTGTGTTCTGTTCTGAAAGCGTACCAAAAGTGGTTCAAGTGTAAAGTTTGTGCTACGCTAAGCACCTAAGTGTTTAGCTACAACTGGTGTTTTCATTTGTTACAGTATAATGTAAGTTAGTGAATCATATTACGTCCATGGATTATATCAAAGTCAGGTTAATATATATATCCGTAACGTTCATATTTTAAAATATGGAGTTAATCATACTTTTAGACTGCCAAATACAACGTTAAATTTCTATTAATATTCTCCGTTTGTAATTGCTTCGTTATATAACTTCTGTACCTCCTTGTAGCGTGTGCATACATGAAATGACTAACGAGAAAATGAAAACTTTGACTCATTATTTCAGCCATAAAAAAGTTTCTTATATCATTTATTTGCAGCATAAACTATTAAGCTGTAATATGACTGAAACGGTTTAACAACATTAAATTCCAGTTTAACTTTCCTGAGCAAACTAATGGCTTGTGTTCAAATACATTGCACTTTAACAGCTTAAGTATTATGGAGATGTCTGCGAAAGTCGTCTTCGCGCTCATTTAGCTGCTTTTATGCAATTGTTGCGAACACGTGGCTATAGTATTTTCTGAAATTTACTGCCGAAAAAGCATTCGAGCTAAACAGGCGCCTAAGTAAATCAATACCAAGGGAAACGTTCTCCGAGAGCTTTTGTAGCTCGCATTCAAAGGACCAAAAACTCTGTTTTCTTTAAACGTATAGGGAAATGCTGGGATTGCTTTTCAAAGTTTTCCATTATTCTTTCCTCTTATTTCATTCATTTTACTTTCACAACTCTTCGCTCTTTTATTGGTTTTCAGGGCAAGCAAGATGCCTCCGCGGTAACGTTTGAGGCTCTCATTCAGGAGGTCCGGGGTTCAAATCCCTCCAGGACCGTCCTCCCTGATTTGAGGCTTTTTCAGTTTTTCCTCAGTCCTCATAACTGGAAAATGCAGGGTGGTATCCAAAACTTCGGTCTGGAACGTTTCCTTCCCGAATGTAATTCTATTGCATGCGTCAGTGTTAAACTCCTATGATGCCGTATATAGTAAGAACAATACTAAAGACAAAATAAGGCTTTGCTTGTACAGCGCACTTCGTCGATGAAGTGACGAACCGCGACTGGAGTGTGTCGCCCTCTCCTAGGGGAGGCGTAATGGGAATCTGCGTGGAACTTTCAAGACCGCCCTCGCCTCCAGGGCTAGCACATGTGATGCAGTAAAATTGCAGTGCCCTCTCACCTCATCTACACCCCTTCTCCAATGATGTGAGTACAACAGCTCTTCTTCTCCGCTTCCGAACCTTAATATCTTCTAATCATGATAATTCAGTAGATTAAAAGTCGAGGAGAAGCAAATACCTAGCTAAAAATTAAAAAAAAAAGTATCTTACGGATTATCGATACATAGGATGGCCCACGGGAAAAAGTACATTTTTAATTGGCAACTCTGCTAAGATATAGATGTTCTCGCGTCATGTACCTCATCTAATTTGACCCACATAGAGTGCCATTCATAGCGCAAGCGTTTGATTTCCGTGTCGTCCTCCGTAGTGTAGTGGTTACCATGCTAGCCTCTAGTTCCCAAGGTCGCGGGTTCAAACCCGGCGGAGGGCGATGGATTTTTTCCGGGCGTAAAAATCCTTAGCATGGCTTCCTTCGGAAGGGAAGTAAAGCCGATGGTCCCGTGTCGTAGATTTACGGCACGTAAAGGAACCTCAAGTCTGATAAAGAGGCCTCTGAGCAAAATTTCCGGTCTTTCATACCCAATATCTATAGAATGGGATGCTTAGGAACATAACAGTTAAAAAGCGTCCGTAAATAAAACTCAATTTAATTTAATTTAGTTTGATTTCCGTTCCCTGTACTGGGACACCAACCCGCAGCTCATACATGAAACGGCTCAGGGTAGCCCAAAGGTCGTCGTCTGGTGTGCTATTGGATAGTCCATTGCAATCATTGGGCATACCTTTTTGAAGACAATAACGGTCAGCCAATGACTGTCATGATTAACATTTTCTTCATGCCACAGCTGCAGGGACATTGCCGTCTAAAGGCGATATGGCTTCAGCAAAATGGGGCTACATTCCATACAGCCCGTATTTCAATGACTAGACTGAGACGCCACTTTCCACATCAATTACTCTCATGATTCGGTGATATCCCATGGTCGGCGTAATCACCTGATCTCTCAGCTCCTGATTTTCTTCTATGGAGTCATCTCAAGAACTAAGTTTTTTTACGGTGACTCCACAATACTGATGAGTTGAATGCGGCAATCCGGGAAGATACTGAGGCCATTCCTCTAGAAATGGTTAAGAACGTGATGAGGAGCTTTGCGAACAACTTCAACAGTGCATCGCCAATGATGGAAGCCATTTGCGTGATGTGTAGTATAAGAAATACATTTTTGTTTGTGTGTTGAGAAATAAATTTGTGTTTGTTTTTTTCAGTAATGGAATGTTTGTAGAACAGTTATCTATAAGTTATATTGTGTAAATACATGCTAAACCTCTTAATACCAATTGAAAATGCACTATTTCTCGTGTGCTCCCTTGTACAAACAGATAGCGACCGCGTTCAAAATGGAAAAGAGGTCTGAATCTGATTGAGAAGGGACAGGTAAATACAAACCCAATGTACAGAGTAACCGCTTCTAAGCCGTGGATCACGAAAGATTCAAAAAGCTGACATGTTGATTTTCTACAGCTAAAAGTTAAAATACCTTCAGTTTACCTCAGATGCGCTAAGGAACGGGTAGTAGAATCGAGATAAACATTTACACTTGCAAACTGTTTGTATTTTGTGAGTAATTTTGCAATTGCTTTATCGCTTTCGGGAGCGGGGGTGGTGGAGGTATACCTTCCATTGTTTTAACCTGAGGTGGTTTCCATTGCCTACTTGATTTATATACTAAACCGCTTGCCTTAAATGAGGAACGCGGTTGTGTTTCCTTTAAAAAGCAAACATGTTACAAGATCAGGTCTTTAAAACGATTTCATCGTTGTAAATTCCCCTTAACAGCTCATTCCACTTCATGCTAAATAGCAATCTCCACACATAGGTATTCAAAAGCATTAAAATGTAAAGAATTTTAAAACATGTAATGTTTTGCAACACTGACATCGAAAAATAAATAACTATTTTTGTGTAAAATCTTACCTAAGCTAAACCGCACTTAAGTCGGGCGGTAAAAGGGACAAAAAACGGTTGGCATTTTCATTATTTACACTGCAGTGGTTGACTTGAAGGCTGAAGCTAGTTTAAAAGCAATGAGAGTTCTTCAGAGCATAAAGCAGACCAAAAGATGCAGCTTCAGCCTTCTAACAAGTTTTTCCACTGCGCAGCACTTCAATTTTTACGCTCTAGCTGTTGATGTTTACGAGAAGAGGGTAAAGAGAAATGTGCGCTAACGTTGGATAGTTATAGTTTCAAAAGTCGTAAATTTTAACAAGAAAAGTGAAGAATATGTAGAACAGCTACGGCAAAGAAAGAAAGTTTAACACTGCAGAATGCTGATAGCTTCGTATGTCATTGACTTCCAAACAATGCACACAAGAGCTCTCTCTTAGACCAACAAGCGCATGGTAATCCAGTGGCATAATTTGATGATGTTTTAGGTTGCTTAACTGGCATGGAAATCCTTGAGATACTGCTTTATCTGGAAGATTAATCTTCTAAAAGTTAGAATAAAAGTAGCACTTTTAAAAACTTTTTGATATTTCAAGTACTGAGTACTACATTCATTTACATTTTGTTCTTTTCCCTCCATCCATATTACCTATTCTATTGAATTCGTCAAAGTCACTCACAGGTGTCATTACTGGTGAACTTAAAGGATAAAGTGTTTTGATAGGAATGGATTTAAGCACCTGCTTCAAGCGTTACCGATACACGAACAGACCTCTAGAGCGTGATCAAAGACAGGTCTCTCTGGCAAGAGCTCTGAACACTGGAGCGATTCACAGAGAATCAGGCACTATTGCGCAGTATTAAGCATCACAGAAAGTTGGAAACCAATAGTTGGAAAGCAGAATAAAAAGTTCACATCAACAGAGTAGGAGACTAATGCCCGGAGGAGAGTGGCGGTGACATTAGTCAGATGGGATTTATGTGATGCCTTGCTGATTAGAAACCCATAGGAGGACTTCATTTCATAGATTCCAAAAAAAATGGAAGTAGCTGTCCAATAGTCAATACGACACATTCGGAGAAAAGCAGTTCTAGGGAGTCTGGAGAGGCTTATAGACGTAGCGTAGGTACATATAACTTAAGGGGAACTATATTGAGACAACAGAACTTATTACCAGGTTATAAACTTTGTAATTATGAGGGAAATTTTAAAGTGTAAATACTAAGTATTTAAGTAAGGGATCTGAGAAAAAAATGAATTTTCAGCATACACTTGTTGACTATTTTACATTTATTAACGTGCAAAGTAAGGTGACATTCTCAAAAAACACTAAATTAACGGAGCTCACTGAGCTCGTACATCATAGCTTTGGCTCTTCATGCAGAAATAGTTTCGTCAGGGAAAAGTGGTGGGGCGAACTTGTGAGTTACTTTGGACAAAGGACGAGAGGAAGACACGCAGTAACTAATGACATACGTGATACTCCCAGTAGTCCACACACTCCCCCATTTTCAGCAGAAATGGAACCTTCCAGCTGCTTATTAGGCAACGTATTTACGCTAAAATGTTAAGAACTATTTTACAGTTAGTTTGGAATGTGAACTACATTTTTCTCTGTTTTTGTTCTTCATCTTTGTATTAAAACTACTATATAAATAACTGACAGTAAAAGTCAATATGTAAAATTGAGAATTCCCAGAAACATAATTTTTTTCTGTTACTGTTTCATCTTTTTTAGTGCCAAATTATTCTGTACAAATATATTTTATGAATTCGATGGCATATCACAAATAATTACGCCTCTAAAAATGTTTCGACCTGTTCTCGGGTTATTAGCTATTTGGCAAAGTATCAGTATTGAGGTTCGCGATGACATTTGCACTACTAATGGCTGCTGATTGTATTCATGTGTGTGCTAGGTGGCATCATGCGTATTGTAGATTCGGTGAATTAAGGCATTCTCGCCACCCGGAGCTTCGGTGGTCCGACAAGCTGAAGGTCACGGGTTCGAGTCCCGCCATGGGCATGGTTTTGTGTGTGTGTGTGTGTTGTATGTGCAATTACGGTAATAAACGGTGAAGTAAACGGTAAAACACAGCAATCATAAACTCGGTAAACAACGGAACTTAAAAAAAGGATACACGAGCATTTTCAAAAACCTTTCACCAACTAAACTACCCTTTGCATGAAACATTCTTCGCTATTTTTTATTTTGTCAAAAATGGTTCTTAACAATTTTGACTAAAATACTATATGTTTAAGATATTGGTATCACAAGTAAAACGTATATCTTGAATGTTCTGCGAATAGCTGTGAAGTCCTCTCCATTCTGTATTATTCTATTGATAAACAAAAAGAGATAACAATAGCTTAGCACACAAAAAATCACACAATATATGAAATAACTATTTTGTGGCATTAACCATTTCGAGATATTCTTTGTTATTAGTTTGAACTTTTAAATACTTGTATAACGTTTTATCAGAGTGCGAGTGTTTATTGGTTTTTATTTCGTGGTAATGCAAAGAATATGGAATTTCAATGCCATCATCATATAGCAATCACATGGTATCTCGATTAACAAGAAGTAGGCGGAAGAATAAGCTTTTGTAAGAATATGTTGTGGAAGAGTGAGTAGAGAAAGTGTGAATGCAACACATCAGATGTTTCTATTTCTGGATGATGTGGCCTACACACAGTTAAAAGAGCAGGTAACACACCTCTCTCTTATCTCAGTATATCAAAAACTGTGATGAAATTAAAAGTATCTTGATTTTAAAAACGACATTAAAGTTTGAGCTAGAACTTTTACAGATGATGACCCTTCGAATCTATCTAATGTACAACAGGTTACACTTCTAGGTTGATTTTCTGAACCAGGAGAAGAGTGGGGTTGCTCTAGAAATTTCCTTACCTTCTGCATGACTCAGAAACGACTTCTGTAAAAGGACCAGTGATCGTGATGCAGGGGCTCCCTGATAATGCGGCAGATTTAAGCAGTCGTGGCCAGTTAGCTGCTGTCGTTGATCAAGGAAGGCCACGACAAACAGCTACATGGAGACAGTTGCGCGGTTCGTGACCGTCGACGTGGACCATCCGTCAAGGGACAGGACAATTGGAAGGAAAGGGATAGAAAATAAGTACTGTCCCTGACTCTCGGAGATAAATTTCCAATCTGGGGAGGGGGGAGGTGCCTAGCTTCGACAGCTCTGTCACTCCGTACCAATCAATTTCGGTTGTGTACAAAAGCATCTTCCCCCAACTCCTTCCTTCTACTGAGAAGCCAACTTTCTGGGGTAAAAATTCTACCAGTTGTCGCATCAGCGAACTCGTTTGGAAAGGCGAGCTACACGTAAACTGTTATACTCCACAGAATATTCTTTTCTCTTTGCCTTTTACTTTTGTACTGCTGTAATACAGGATTTATTTTATTTGTAAATACATTGGATAACACGCGAACAAAACGTCTTCATATCCTATCGTTTTAATACGTAATGTACTCAAACTTTCTCTTAATAGTTCATATTAATAGGAACTGAAAATTATAATAACAATATTTTAAAAGTTTCTTTATAAACGCTATAAAAATATGAGAGTTACAAATTATAGTTCACGGTCATGCGAAGTTTTCAGTCAATAATGAATAAATAATAATTCTACTAATGAATGACAGTGTAGGTATTTCACATTAGCACAAACAGATGAACGTGATGCCAATGCGATGCCTATGGCGGATGGTATCCAAATTCGATTGTTAAAGCCTAAACAATAATTTATTTTGGAATTGGCCTTCTGTTTGAATTCGAAACTGTATACGACTGTAGTGTTCTATTAAACCTTGGATATAGCAAAACCGATTTAATAAATGTCAGTCATTACAAGAAAACGAATTACAGTCCATAAGTTAATTATTTCTTCCACCGTATTAAGAACCAAGGCTTGTGGCTTCGCCAAAGAGAAATTATTTCTTCCACTCTTCAGTGGAATAAAACATTTGATGTGTTACATTTACCTGGCTTTATTTTTTATTGTTTATTGAAGGGCACACAAATTAATACTACGAAAGTTAATTTTTTACCTACTTCATTTTAATATAGTTAAACATTTGCAGAAATAACTACATTACACAATTCGTTATAGATATAAAGAGAACAGCGATAGTCAGATGTTTAAAAACTGGACGCCATATGCTGGCCTTAAAATTCCACACTGTTCCATGCAATGCGAGAAACAACTGAAAATCGATGGGACTTAAAACGAATGACAAAATATTGAACAAATCGAACCATTAATAACGGATATTTCGGAAATGGCTGATGCTACAAAAAAGCTATTTGAAATAAATTGTGTGCTTTAAAGAGATATACATTTTTTGTGTGGTATTAAAGAACAGTATTCATATTATGTAAATTTTTAACCAAAATGTTTAAGTCTCTTATTTAATATTTATTTTCTCACAAATCAGTAGGGTAATTAAAATTTCATCTCTGCAATTTATTAATATAGTGTTAAAGAATTTAGTTGTAGAATGCTATTTTTTTAAAAAACAGTAATTGAATCTGTGGAGGAATTTTTCAAGGCAATAAAATAAATAATATCAAAATTAATGTCTCTCAAACTAATATAAAAATATGCATGAAACATACATATATGAATTAAGCAGTAATTGTTCTATTAAAATTTAAAGTGAATCAACCCGAACTGCGGATTTTTGAAACTTCACCGATGGGTGTCTTTTAAAGGCTCTATACAGAGTTACGAGAGGAATATCTATTTGTTATAAAACTTTACAGCGTCTACAAAGTTTAAAAATAATGAAACAAAAACCAAAAAACTCATGACTGAATTCCTTAAACCATCTTCGTGAATCTATATGGAAAATCAATATCTCGTAGAATAAGCACAAAAGAACACATTGACGAAGGGTCATTTTCTGTTTAACTCGTAGAATATGTTCTGTTCTCGAGCTTAAAGTGTTGCCTTAAGGTGGTACTTCTAAGCAACAGTATTCTGTTTTATCGACTGATAGTTTATGATAATCTTCCGAAGTTAATTTTAGAACCAAAGTTAACATAATCCAGGTAACCAATGTTCCGTATGCCACCGCGGTGAATGTAGAGGAAATTTATAGTCTAGAAAATAAACAAATATAGAGAAAAATGGAATCTCGCTTTAAGTTGGGAGAAAGCCAAGAGAACATCGATCTATTGGACAGAAATGTGAGATTGGAATATTTTTCTAAATTACCAAGTGATGATATTATCGACCAACAAAACTAGGTTAAACATTTATTGTTTTTTTATCACAGGACTGTAATACAAGAACACTGCCCTGCATACCAAGAGTATGTCCCCTTTGGTAACTTCACTTCTGATCTGATGGATTATTAACAAACAATAACGTCAACTACTCTGCAGCATACCGAACAAAGTCGAAGACAATCGAAGACAAATGGCCGTGAGATCAGACGTTAAAATATTTGCTTCCTCCCCCATGTGACCACCTGGTGACATCGGGAGATGAAAGAAGACCGTGCCTTTATCTTCAGTTATGATCCACGGTGACAAGGGGCAAAGCTCACGTGCCTCATATTTTGGGATCACAGGCTGAGTGTTTACGACTTCGGTATTCTGTGCATGCACTCCGAGTTTCTTTATCTCTTGCTCCTTTCTTCTACTTCTCTTTTGTAATTCAGCGGCTTATAAACGAAAACAACGCATGCGGGAGCACCACGGCCAAGGTCCATATATTTTGTACTGGACATTGTTATTATTTTTTTTAAAGAAACAGAGAACTTTAAAACCAATATTTCCTCTTATCTTATATTTATATTAGAAACATGTTTGGCAATTATTATCTCACCATACATTCGATAAAACAGCTAGCATACTACACGTTTACGTTCTAGAGTACCACTTTTCAGGAAGCCCATGATTCCTTAATTAAAATCCATAATCACACTCTATGGACCAATCCGGGAAAAACGCGTGTAAGCATTATTCTCCAAGTATAACAGTTCGAAATTTATAGTCATTAAAATTAAATCAACAGGATGGTCACAATCTGATCAGGTTCTCATGACAGTTTCTTGTACAGTAAATTAATTGCAAAATATTGAAACACCTTAATGTTCTTGGATTTTATTTCTTAGCGGCTGTTTCAAAAGCGAAGAGAAAAGAGTAGAGAAAAAGAAAAGAGAGCAAAGGAAAGAGGAGAAAAATAATAGAAAAGAAAAGCGGAGGAGTGAGCAGAGAAGAGAATAGAGGAGAAGAGAATGGATGAGAAAAACAAAGAAAAAGAAGAAAAAGGAATAGAAGAGAAGTGAAGAAATGAAAGGAGAAATAGACAGCAGTGAAAACGGAAGAGACCGGAAAAGAAAAAAGAAGAGAGAGGAGAGAAATTAGAAGAGAAGGTGAGAGCTGATAAAGCAAAAGAGAAAAGGAGGGAAGAAAGGGAAGAGAAGAGAGGGACGGTGGAGGTAAGGGAGGGAAAGTTAAGAGGAGCAAGGAGAAGAGAAAAGAAGAGAAGAGCATCTAAACATTGTAGTCTTAAGTTTCTTTTGCAAAAGGGAAATCTGCGAGCTAAGAATTTACTTTTCCTTCTTTGAAGAAAAAGCAATATTTTACTAGATGTTATTTTGTTCACACTCTCAGTGAAGACTTATGCTTCAATGTCGATTGTTTTTCTTCCATTCTCTATACTTGGCGCGCGACAAAAAGCAAAATGCCGAACAGATGCGTATTACAAGGTTCGATAAGAGCAAAAACAAGTGCAATTTCACGCACCTGCGACAGACACTCTTTGTGCAAGCAAAGTGGAGGCAGCCAGGCCTAAGTGGCAGTGCTGGAAATGAACGGGGTCCTTTATCGAATTACTACAACAGAGATTCGCTTTGAGTGGGCCAGGAAGAGTGATGACTGAAGTCACTTTATGAGGGAACGCGTCTGTCTTGTTCAAAAGTTCGCCGCCAAAGTGAACCAACAGCTCCAGACACCAGTCTTCTACTAATTACAACAGTAGTATTAGGCACGTTCGCTACCAAGAGGCGGAAAATTTGCTTCACGGCTGGTGCCAAGTAGTATTCGATGTAACAACGTTACATACACATTAGTTTCTCGTTATTGCATTAAGTGTGTCCAGTGATTCCATTACTTTTCATTTTCTCTATCACCTACTCAGTAGTTAGAGTGTATTGCACTCCACCCAAACATTCGATATCGAGATTTTACCGGAAACACATATTTTGAGACCCCTGAATCCAAAAATAAAATATTTTTAGAAAAAGGTTCGTATGTGTGTGTGTGTGAACAACATAACTCAAAAACCAAACGTCAAACTCAAATACCAAACTTAGTATTTAGGTTCAGTACCTTCCAAAGATGCAACTCGAACATTTTCAACAAACTCTCCAGCTCAAACTACTCTTTACAAGGAACATTTTTCGAAATTTTTGAGTTTCTAAAAAAAATGGCTGTAAGATTTTGATTAAAATATATATGGAATTTTCTGAGAATAGCCCGTGAGGTAGTCTTTATTCGGAAAGAATTTTGTAGAATCTTATATAACTGGCAAACGTTAAGTGATGCACGAAGACGTACTACATAAAGTGTAGATCTCTTTAAAATACACAAATGTTCAAATAACTTTTGTGGTAGCATCAGCTATTTCCAAAATATCCATTATTAATGATTTGAATTGTTCAATACTTAGTCACTTTTTTAAAACTCCTGTCGATTTTCAGCTGTTTCTCACGATGCCATGGAAGGAAAATGGCATTTTAAGGCCAGTATTTAGCGTCCAGTTCTAAAACATTTCACTAGCCCTGTTTTCTTAATACAGGGTGGACCATTTAAGTTGAGACTGTACAATATCTCCAGAACTAAGCGTTATGGAATGAAATGTCTTGAATAAAAGTTGCTTGATATTAAGGGGGAAAGTAAATGCCATAAGTCGAATTTTATTTGGCGGACGTTAGGAGGGTCATTTTAGGGTCAATTTAAGCAACGAAATGTGTCATTAAGCTGTTTCCGGAAACGTTTATCTCGATTAAAACGAAGTAGATAGGAAAATAAACTTTCGAAAGAATAATTTGTATACCCACTAATAAGCGATAGAGGGTAGAGAAAGTCATGTGAATGCAACACATAAGATTTTTCTTTAATTTTATGAATATTAACATCTTACTATTCCCAAGTAGTTCTGGATCTCAGTCAAGACCAGCTTCTCTCCCCACTCATGATCGCCTGTTTGGAGTTTGCTGTTCTATCAGTGTAAGGGGCATATGTGGTCAGAGTTTTTATCAGTAGGCAGTAAATGTAGAGACATACGGAAATGACACTGTAGTCAGCTGACGGAAGAATGAAATCATCTGGGTGGCTTCATAAACGATTACGTTAGTGCTCTCACAGCAGAGAAGGTTAATGTTAGGGAAGTGATTGACGATAAAATGATTAGTGTTGTGCATGGCCATCTGACTCCCGGATTTAAGAGTATATGATTTTTCCTTATTTTTTGGGGGTAGGTTTGAAGTTTGTCTTTTAAACGGGCAGATCATATAGGACGATGATTGAATGAAATGGGTGAAAGGATGTTCAAATGAGCCCGGGATTCATAAGACTTAAAGTTACTCGAATTCTTCTTCTCAAAATAAGAGAACTTATCGAGTGACTCAATCTAACCAAGAATAACTCGGGACCACTTGAATAAGAGGCAGACATGCCACGCCCACACTACAGAGACGGACCTCTATGAATCTTGTTTGTGGGGTAGTCCGAAGGATAAAATGTACAAAACAAATCTTCAACCATTGAAATAGCCCAGGGAAGCTATACGACGTTAAATTACAAACATTAGAGTGGCCGAAAAAAACTGTGTCAGTAGTAGCGCATTTTGGGGGGGGGCTTTATTTATGGACGCTCTTTAACTGCTGTGGTCCTTAGCGTCCTATTCTATATTGGGCGTGAAAGACCGGTAATTTTGCTCAGAAGCCTCTTTATCAGGCTTGAGGTTCCTTTACGTGCCATAAATCTACGACACGGGACCACCGGCTTTACATCCCTGCTAAGGATTTTTACGCCCGAAAAAAATCCATCGCCCCCACGGGGTTTGAAACCGCGACCTTGGGAACTAGAGACTAGTATAGTAATACCCTACGGAGGATGACAGTCAAAGCGTGTTTACCCGGGAGAATGACTGTTTAGCTGAGAAAAGACATTTCTAGCATTTTCTATTAAGTGAGATTTTATACGCAGTTTTAAGAAGCGACTCCAAAGTTCAGGTTCGGCTGGCTAAGGTACGTCCAGCTGTCGAGACGCTAAAGCCCATGCAAGTGTTAAGGACATATGCGTAAGACGTTTATGAGAGCTTCATCTTGTTTTAATATTGATTTGTTTTTCCTTTTGACATAATATACTAAAATGCTAGCTTATATTGTTATTCAATGCTTTATCATGTAATGCTGATTAGTTTTATAAAGTGGTTTACGTATAGCATTTCATGCAACTACTTGTGAAATCAACATTATTTGGTTTTTATCATCAGTAGATGCATAATTTGTATTATATTAAGTAATTCTTTCCATCAAAAAATTAGAGATTTCTTAGGAAATACATGTTTTGGGGCGCCCTGAATCCAAATAAAGCATTTTTGGAAACATGTCCGTGTGTGTGTGTGTGTGTGTGTGTGTGTGTGTGTCCGTCTGTGCGTCTGTCTCTGAACGGCGCGAAGATGCAACACGAAGATTTTCAAGAAGATCCCCCCACCCCAGACTACTGTTTACATGGAAAATGTTTAGAACATTTTGATTTTCTCAAAAATGGCTCTAACGATTTTGATTAAAATATCATACGTTTAAGATATTCTCATGGCAAATGAAATACATATTTTGAATTATATGGGAATGTCCTCAAAAGTCTTCTTTCTGAATGGTTTTTGCCTATCTGGTAAACCGTAAGTGATAGACAAAATTTTTCTTCACGAAAAATGTAGATCTCGTTAATAAACACCATTTATGTCATATACATTTTTTGTGTGGAGTGAACCTTTTCCAATATATTCCTTCTTATTTTTTCGAATTTTCCAACACTTATACTTTTTTTTTCAAATGGGAATTCGTTGTTCATTTTTTTTGTCCTGGACATACCAAGAGAATGGAATGCTCCACATAGCAACCAGCTCTTAAAAGATTCGACTATCGCTTAAAACCTACCATATTCCCCTTGCACCTACAAGAAAATTAGCAATGTTTATCTCGATAAGATGAAGTAGATGGGGAATAGGCGTTTGTATAAATAGTTTGTACAAGAATAGAGAAAGTCATCAGATTTCTTTTTCTTTAATTTGTTTTCCATGATGTGTTAAAATGTTCGTGATAGATGGGGTAATACATATAGCTTTAGGTAATCCAAATTTAAATGGTATTTTTTATTTGAGCCCACAGACGGAGCAGATAGTATACCTTATCAACACTGGATATTTCTTCATAATCTCATGAAGGTAGTAAACATAAGGGACATTATAGTTTAATTTAAAACATATCAGATATTTACTAAGGAGTGTTTAATGAACATATCACTATTGGTAAGCATGGTGTTTGAACTTATTTTGCATGACCTTCCAGTAGCAAATTTTCTTTTATGTAAGCATCTATGAAATTTGATCAAAAGTAGCTAAAGATTATAGTACCTACATTTATGTTTTTCATCCTAAAGCTACACTTAATTAAGTCTAAAGAGTTGTTTTATTAAGAGGCAACATGTTTAAATACCTGTGTATTGTATTTACCATGCCTCTATTGTTTGAAAGTTTTCTTTTCATGCCTTTGCTGCTCTCAAATGTATCTTGCACGGTGCAATTTTAGAAAAAATCCATATAAAACTGTACAAAATAAATCCTACACTATTGATACGAAGCTAACAAGGTCAATTTATTTTCTTTTGTTTCATTTCATTGAGCTGAAGACAAACAATTTGAAACTACTTATAAAAAGACAGCAGTGAAATTAATTACTGGTGCACGGTTTTTAAAATTACATAGAAAAATTACAAAAATATTTCCGACTCTGAAAACCTAGTTTTGCAAAATATTATATGCAAACTTCACAACATTTATTTTTCCTTTTAGATTACCTTTAGGCGAATAAATGGATTTTCTAGCTTGTTTAAATCTTCTATAACATTCTTCGCCTATTTACTTATCAGAATAACTTTATTTAGTTTACAACTTAGAATACAACGCATGAAAAGTATTCTTTAGAGCGTTTTAAATAATCTAGTTTGCACGTAATGAATTCCCAATGCGCTATCACCGAGAAAATGAATACACAGTAAATTATTCGCAAACAATCGTAATCCTCATTTGTTCAAGCGTTGATGTCAATTCCAAAAGCAAACAGTGTTTTATCAGCATTGTATTTCTTTTTTGTTGCGAACACATTACGAATTTATAAATCATTGCATAAATATGCATTTGCACAAAATAAAAAACTAAATAATTCAGTAGCAAAACACCTACACAGTGATTAAAATGCTTAATGGAACACAAATAGCCATATTATTTTAAAACTATCTAAACAGATTTCAGATTTAAGATCGTAAGCTTAATTAATACGTTACTGCTTTTCGATGACTTAGGTTCAAATGCTTTCAAAAGACACAAAAGTTCAACATGCACCATTTCTTTTCATATCAGTATACGATTTTCACTCCAAAAGTACATGCATAACTAAAAGGAGAGTATATCGAATTACAATAAATGCTTAAAACCTTAAATCTGGTTTACTTGTTTCCCTAAATGTTTAATTGTGTTCATAAAGGAGCTTAGCCGTTTTCTAAGTTATATTGAAAGTTTCATGATTACCAACAATGAAGGGCCTGCGGTATGCTAAGGGAAAGAAATTTAAGCAAAATTTTTGTACTATTAGCTTTTAAAAAGTTGCGCATAATAATAAGCCCTAAAACGTTAACCATTTCAGTGCCATCAGCTAATCAAAAGTTGAAAAATTCACAGTGGAAATATAATGAAAAAGTGTGAATTGTAATTCGGCAATGTGGCCTTACAGCAATTAAGGTTAAAGTTTAAGCTCTTACCTGGAATTGATAAGATAGCATGCGTTACATTTTATTCATGTTATAAGTTACAGTGTGAGAAAGTATTTTGTTTACTTTTGATGTTGTTTATTTTTGTTGAAGTTTTACTGTTATTGTTAGCCACACGCTTGGAAAGCCAACTTGAAGTAGTTATTGTCTTTAGGAGTTTGTTGTTGAAGTTTGCCCCACGTTTTGGGCGTTAATTTGAAGTAGATATTGTTTACCTTGTTTATTTATTTAGCTACATGCATGAACGTCAATTTTGAAGAAGATTGTTTGTTACGTAATATGCTGCTACGTATGAGAAGCCGATTTTTGAAGATGTTGTATTTTTGTTGTTACGCTCCAAGTTTAAAATATTATATTAACTTTGTTATTAAGCTACTTCTATAGATAGTATTTATGTTTAATGTTTTTGCCTAGGCTGCTTCACTATTACTTTAGAGACACGTTTCTCTTAATCAGGGCGTGGCGCTACAAGAATGTAGGCTTACACAGATTTTATGTTTAAATTCACTTCTATTTATTAATCTATGACACAAATTAAATAGCACTACACTGATATCAAGAGCTGTGAGATTCTTTAATTTAAAACTTTCACTTTGTTATCATGTATACTTAATTTTCGTTACACACGATTACGTAAAATTTCTTTAGAGAACGCATCTTCCATCCACTACCAAGGTCTGCCAGCAACTGAACATATTTCAACCATCCAAGCCCGTAAAATTCTGTATTTCAAGTCTGTGATTGACTAATCCTAGTCCAATAGAATACCTGCACTTAAAGCTTTTTCTGGCTGTTGATTGTCTAATTTTAAACTGTCACAAAATTTACGTTATCGTTGCTCTAATCATGACTAGTAACATTCAAACTCTCCAACTCATTATTGCCTCAAGGTTACCTCATTGTTACCTCATTGTTAGCAACTTTAAACTTATTATTCTCACAGCTCTTACACTATTAAACTACGTAATGCATTCACATAACATTATTAAACATGTTTTACAATAATATAAGCATATGCAATGACTGTTACATACATTTTTCAAATTATTACATACATACTGGTTCAAGGTGGGCTGTTATTGAATTTACATATTATATAATTCAAGTGTTAAAAATACTGCCTCAAGTGTTCACAGCTACGCTTACTCGATTATTCCTGATAGCACCACCACTAGCGTTCCTTTATTTGTTACTCAGCGAAGAAATTGTATTGGACCAAATAATTCAATACTAACATTTCTCTAGAAACACACATTTAGAGGCCATCTAGATTCAAATCACTTTTACGCGCCATAAAACCATCGCCAGGAAGTGAAAAATACCAAACAAGTTAAATACCAAACTTTACTTTAAAGCGTGACATTTTTAAAGATAAACGGCAAGGATTTTAAAAGCATCTCCGCAGTCCGAACAACTCTTTACTTGAAATGCTTTCTCTTTTCTATTTGCTCAGAAAAGAATGATTAAAATATACACTTCAGAATGTGGTTCGAGAAATATATATGTCTTTTATTCTGATTTCCAATTTTTAGTGGCTTAACGTCCCTTTTAACAACTCGGTTCTACAGAGAGAATGGATGAAATGGGTAGAATGATGCTCTAACGAGCCCCGATCCATTGCGCTGAAACATTTGTTATGACGACAAAGAAAAATAATCGTATCCTGGTAAACTCTCCGCAAACTAAATTAGAACTCAGATCCACTGAAAGGCAGACACAAATATTTTACAGACCCCAGCCGAGAATCGAATACGGAACCGCTGGAATGAGAAGCCAATATTCTTCTCAACTGCTGAGGAAAATATTTAATTTTCAGAAAACAGTTTGTGAAGTCTTCTTTATTCTTATTGTATTTTAAATAACAAACCATTAAAGACAAACTTTACAAAAGGAAATTCAGATAAGATTAAAATTTTAGTCAAAATGATGTATCATTAACCATTCGCGAATGTATGTTTCTGAAGGTTCTCGGATGAAACCTAATTGTGATATTTGTGAACATTTATGAATACTTGAAAAATGAGCATTCTCTTGTTTCATAAACCTTTGTTATACAAACACTTAAATAACGCATCCCAAACATAAACAAGTGCGTATTAGCTAATTTGTAAATACTTCTAGGTATATATTTATTGATCTTGATGTAAAGTTTGTACCCAAATGCAGTTTTTAAATGAAAAGATAGTATGTATGTGTATTTAGGTATATATATGCATGTGAGGTATTTTGTGTAAAGAAAAGTACGAGGGCTGTCCCAGAAGTACCCGACCTAACAAAGAAAACACAAAAATTATGATCTTTATTTCTCTACGTAGTTTCCTTTCAGCTCGATAGACTTTTCCCAGCGATGTTCAATAGCTTCGATACCCTGTTTATACTGAGAACCATCGAGTTCTGCAAAATAGCCATCAACTGTAGACTCCAGCTCTTCATTATTGGCAAATATTTTAGCACCAAGCTATTTCTTCAACTTTGGAAATAGAAAATAATCAGAGGGGGCTAAATCTGGTGAATAGGGTGCATGAGGAAGCAATTCGAAATTTAACTGATTCATTTTGGACATGGCGATAATGGATGTGTGAACTGGTGCATTATCTTGATGGAACAAGTTTCTTTTCCACTAAATGCAGCCGTTCTTACTTGATTTCATCATTCAAAAGTTCAATACGTTTGCATAGTACTCGCCATTGCTTGCTTTTCCTTTTTGAAGATAATCATTGAAAATTATTCCACACACATTTCAAAAAACTGACGCCATGACCTTGCCTGCAAATGGAGCTGTCTCGCCTTCTTTGGAGCCGATTCTCTCCTTTCAATCACTGTTTTGACTGTTCCTTCCTCTCAGGTGTGAAGTTTCATCCATGGTTATGAATTGACACAAAAACTCCGTTTTATTGCAGCAAAACATCGCCAAACACTCGACTGAAACATCCTCACGACGCTGCTTTTCTTTCATTGTGAGTAAACGCGGCACCCACCTTGCGCACAGTTTTCTCATGTCTAAACTTTCAATCAGTATGCAATGTATAGCACTTTTTGAAATGCCTACGATGTCTGCTAGCTAGCTCACTTTCAGTCGACGGTCATCCAATACCATTTTTCTTCACAATTTCTGGCGTGGTCACCTCATTTGGTCGACCACTGCGATGTTCGTCTTGACAGCTCGTACAACCTCGCTTAAACTCTGTCAACCAATATTTTACTGTTGTAAACGAAGGAACAGACTTCCCCAGAGTAGAATCTAGCTCAGATTTAATATTAGTTGGACTAAGACCTTTCAAATGAAAGTATTGTATCACATATGGCTACCAAACAATTACTAAACGACGTAGCATCATCAAACTTCAGACTTAAGCTTTATAAGGTTGGTACTTTCTACCATAGTCATTTGTTTGAAACAACAACCACTATCTATATGTCAGGTCGGGTACTTCTGGGACTGCTCTGTATGTTATTGTCACAGATTAGACTTATATTCGTTATTTTACAGGGCTTATTAGCACAACGGTTGAGATAAATTCATAATAACCAGTAGGTTCCCTTAAAAAATAACTCCTTCCTGCCGAGCTATTTTTTTTGTAATTTCCCGTGTTTATATTATTTATGATTACTTATGAAACACCCGGTACACAATAACACAACAATGGCACTAACAATAGCAATAAAACTAATAAAAGGTCTGTGTGATAAGTAAATGGACATTGTGTTTAGTATTACCTTTAACTAACTTCATCAACGTTATATCTTTGCTTAAAAAAATGCGGTAGCAACAATGTAGTTCGAATGACCTATATTTTACTTTCATCTTGTGCCGCTTGTTATTTTCCGTCACAACCCTCCCTCCTTTCCTGCTACTGCAAATTGCTTTTGGATGATGCCGAGACTGCCTTTGAATGATTCGTGGTCCCCGACATCAAACAAAAAGGCCATAGAGAAGACCACGGCCTGCACTCTCAGCCCTGTTTTTGCGGATTCATGTTACGCCTCGCTACAAAGGAAATATGGATTACAGATTCATCCAATTGATTTTGCCTTCATCTGAAAGATATCAAAAATAGATTACGGAAAGGAAAAGGGAATGCAGAATAAGAATAAAACCAAGACTGCTTGTTTGTTGTAGTCATGTATTCTAGTAGCTTTAGGTAGCTTTCACTGTAAGCGGGACAGGAATTGAAAGCCGGCGAAGCCTGTTGGGATCTAAACAGAGGTTTCTGAAGATAAAGAAACAATTTCCTGCTGTGAAAGTTTGAGGCCAGGGATACAACGGCGCCGGCAGGTAAAGGAACTACTCGGAATTTTACAGTAAGTCTGGAGTTAAACTATGCCGACTGCTCAGGGAATTTAAACTGGGCGAGGGTTGCGGCAGTCGCCGTCTGATTTTCGTGTAAACGGACGGCAAGTCATGGGTAACGGAGCTGAAATTCACATAAAAAAATCTGATGTGTTACACTCACATGACTTTCTCTACTCTTGCATAAACTATTTTTACAAACGCTTATTTTCCATCTACTCCATGTTAATCGATATAAAATTTGCAGAAACTATCGTATTGCTAATTTTCTTAGAGCTGCAAGAGGAATATGATAGGCTTTATGCGGTAGTTCAAATCTTTTAAGAGCTGGTTGCTATGTGAAGAGTTCCATTCTCTTTGCATGTTCAGGACATAAAAAAATATGATGTGTTACACTCACATGACTTTCTCTAATCTATAACAAACTATTTTTACAAACGCTTATTCTCCATATGCTTCGTGTTAATGGAGATATCGAGATGTTAATCTTATTGCTAATTTCCTTGTAGATGCAAGAGGAATTGGTAGTTTTAAGCGATAGTAAAATATTTTAAGAGCTGGTTGCTATGTGGAGTATTCCATTCTCTTTGCATTACCAGGACAAAAAAAAAATGAATAACGAATTCCCATTTGAGAAAAAGCATAAGTATTGGAAAATTTAAGGGAATAACAAGCAATATCTCGAAAATTGTTCACTCAAAAAAAAGTATATGACATAAATTGTGTATTTTAACGCGATCTACATTTTGTGTAGTAAAATTTTGTCTATCTCTTATGCTTTACCAGTCATGCAAAAGTCGTTCACAATGAAGAATACTCTTGGAGACATTCCCAGAAAATTCGAGATATACAATTGATTTGCCATAAAAATGCCTTAAACGTATGGTATTTTATTCAAAATCGTTAGAGCCACTTCTGAGAAAATTAAAATTTTAGAAAAATGTTCCATGTAAAGGTAATCTGGGGTGTGGGGATTTTCTTGAAAAACTTCGTGTCACATTTCTGGAAGATACTGAACCTAAATACCAGTTTGATGTTTATCCTACTGTTCGTTTCTGAGTCACAGACAGACACACAGACATGTTTCCATAAATGCTTTTTTTGGAGTCAGGGGGCCTCAAAACATATATTTCCGGTGAAATCTGGGTATCGAATTTTTGGGTGGAATACAATACTTCCCCTACTTACTATAGGTAGTAGAGAAAGTAAAAATTCCAGTACACTTGAATTTATACATAAAATTATGAATAGTACCTCTGCTCGGAATTATATCTGGAAAATTACAATGGAATTTTGTTCGAAATTTTCTTGCAAAAGAGGATTTCAGATACCAGAAGAACAACTTACTATACGTTGCTGAAAGCCGCAATGAATTAGTTATTGTCAGGCATAGGAATTATTCTTAAGCAGTTGGCTTCAAGTTATCTACACTCAAACCGTTGCCTTACAAACGGGGCTATTCTGTAACTTCGTTGTTAAGAAGAAACGTCTACGATTATTTGTAGAACCGCTCTTAACAAATTCGCCGCTATATAGCATTCTATAACTTGTTTGTTAACGCGATATTTGTTTTCTCGCGGTTTGTGAGTTCACTGAAGAGACGAATTGAAAATTCGTGCCCTCTGTGATAGTGTTTTGTCTTCACACTTTGGTCAGCGCCGTAATACCGACTTTTCCTTACCAAGGTGGTGACAAAGGGTGCTATGAAAACGTCACATGAAAAATATAAAATATAAGTGGATTTTTAAAACTCGCACCCATTGCTTAGATTAGCATGACTTGCATTTTCTTGTAACTCCAAATAATTGGATTTTTTATGGGGCAAACTGGCCAAGCTGTTGAACAGCTGTGGCACTGCTTTGTAATATGAGCTACATTTTCGGTTAGGAATGGCAGACAAAAGAATTTTCAATGCAGTTTTGTATTGTTTTTATGCAAGTTTCACTAATTCATATCAACCTGCAATTATTGCTTAGTCCTTTTTACGATAATTTGTCTTTTAATGATACTTTTTAAAGATGCCAGTTGTCCTGCAGATTTTTCTGAAATTTTAATGTGTACCATCAAGCATAAGAAGGTACTTATTCTTTTATTCATGATTAGGCAATGGTCAGCTTTAGTTCAGTAGTTGGTCAATCTTTAAAAAAAATCATGATGGATATCTGACAATATCCATATTACCTTAGGTATTCGTTAAGGCCGAAATGAAAAGAAAGGTAGTTTCACTAGTTGTGTTTTCTGGGAGAATGTTACAGCTACAAGTATTTTATTTCGGATTATTTTCCATACGCAAATATGTATAAATTATAATTTTATAACCCAACTGACTGTTAAGCTCTTCCTTCCAGCAGCATCGGCATAAATTCAAGTTCTATGGTTACGAGAAACTGGTAAATAGCTTTCTACTAGCCAATTCTTTTAGCAGATTGGTAATTACCTTAAGAGAATTCTGGGAACGAAGACGTATCACTGTACTATCCTACAGCCCTCAAAAGTGTTCAGTTCCTAGCCTTAATCTAAAAATAAGGCAAATGAATCGTGAACCATGAAAATAAACACAAGATTTATCACCATTTGAACCTAAACTTCTTAAATCAATAACTGTTAATTCTTATTACGATACGAGATTACACAACATTTATTTTCCTATTAAGATTCATCTCTCAAAACTTGTTTTGGGAGCGTCATTAACCAATGTTATTACATGTAACATTGCTTACTCAAGCGTAATCCGTAACATATATACTTTACGCTAAAATGAATAAATAAACATTTGATAATTAAAATGACAAGCTTCTATCGTGCTTTTCCTTTTACAGCAGCATTAAAACGACGTCCATGCAAATCTGTTGAGTAACAAACTCGTTAGCATGAGGGTCTACAAGGTTGTTGCGTTCAACAAAGAAATCTTTATCCTTTAAAAAAGTTTGTTTTGTTACGAAGTAACAGAATGCCGGTCAATTGGTTAGCGGCTATAAAAGTTTGTTGAGCCTTAACAAAACGTTACAGAAAGCCCTGAAAGAATGCAAAACTAGAGAGGCTAAGTGTCAGTGACCGGCAGGTCCGAGTGCTGTCTGCAAACGCCAAAGGGATGTACGAGGGATGGGGGTGGTTTCTTATTAACTACACTCTTGCCTATAGTCCAGTGACAATTCAACCTTAATTCCTTCCGTCCTGGCGTTAGTGCTTAGAAATGCCTTTGCCTGGTTATTACGCACACACAATACAATTATCGTCTTAAGGATCGGCTAAGTTCTATCTATGCATTTGCCAGAACTCAACTGATAAAACATACGCGTCATTTGTCATGAGCTTAAAAATAAAACTAGCTATAGGTGCGGCAATGGAAATATTGCTCATATCACGGTTTGTAAGGTCACTTTCAATAATAAGATTTTGAATACAAAGCATTCGTTTTATGTATTTATTTAAAAGAAGTTAGATTGTACCATTGCATATTTTCATTAGCTATGCAATACTTTTTGCCTATTACTTGAGGCTTCTAAAGTATATAGAATTAAATAAACATGAAAAGGACTGCAAAGGCCATTCAAAAAATACACAAAATTTGCATTTTATTCGTTATGTAAGTACTATTTCAAAATTATGGTATTATAATCAAAATGGAACGCTTTCATTTTAGAACATTATAAAGAACGATACGGCGGCGCCGTGGCCGAGTGGTTAGACCGCTCGCCTCCCACCGAGGCGGCCCGGGTTATATCCCAGGGACCTGCATGTGGGATTTGTGGTGGACGAAGCGGCGTCTGGGCGGGTTATCTCCGGGTTCTCCGGTTTCCCCCGCCATTCATTCCACCAACTGCTCCATCATCACCTTTCCTTTCATCCATTTCACCAACATTTCGTTTCATCTACTTCCTTGATCCCATACCAGGCATCGGGCTGATCACCCATCCTGGATGCTCTGTCTGATCCATTAGTGTCTGCTCCTCGACGGGCCTCTGACCCCAGGCACCCGCTTGTAAGTCCTGGGGGCGTAAGTCCTACATAAGGGGAGGGTAAACAGATAATGAATGAATGAATAAAGAACGATACATTTTCCACATAAAGGGTTGTTTGCAGTGGGAAGAATTACATCAATATATTTGTGCTGTATCCTTAAAGAATGCCTCTTCAATCATACACAAGCACATTTAACTGTTTTTTCTATTGTGGACTTCAAATGTATAGGTATCTTTGGTGAACTCTCGACATAGAATTTTTAGAAGGAATATAATTCCAGAGGTAAGTGGTGATGTGGCATATAAACAAAGGTTCAGATAAATCTCTCTATCGGCTATCTTTATACAGCTTCTACAAACTATTCTTACGAAAGCTTATAGAAATAGTCTCATTATACTTGCACATTTCATTGTGGGTACAATGGAGGAAACCGAATTCATAGTAAGATGTTTAAAGTGTTCCGCTATATGCTGCGCTTAAAATTCTATACTCTTTCCATGCAAACACGAGAAACAACTGAAAATCTGTAGGACTAAAAGAATGATAACAGCATTGAAAATTCGAACCACTAATAACGGATATATCATCTACCAGGATAATCAATAACTTATACCATAAAAAGTTATTTGATATAAATTGAGAGATCTAAGTTTTTTTATGGCGTGTGTTTTTGTCTATTGTTTAACCTCTACTATTTATAAAAGATTATACAAAATTCCTTCCAAATGAAGAGGACACAGGTTATTCCCTGAAAAGTCAAAATATATATTTTATTGGCACGTAAGTATCTTTTATACATAGTATTGTTACATTCTGGGGTGAGGGCCAAAAGGTTTCCAGAAAGTGAATAAATTTAGTTCACCCCAGCATGTACATGGGGGAACGCACCTCACTATAGCAAGAAGACCGAGTCCTTGATTGTAAAATTTAGAGGAAGACGTGGTATTTTATATTACACAAAAACATTACATAAGACACATTACCTGGGATTTATTAACAATAGTTTGGCGACTCTACATTATGAACTAGGAGGAGAGGATGGAGGGAGATGCCCCGAAGCCGTGGACTGACCACACACACGTCTTGCTACAACACTACACTCACTCAGGTGACGCTATCTATACCCCCCTCCAACCGTGTCTAGCCATGCCAGACAGGGTTGGCGTCATACCAGACGATTTCAAATAGAGCCCTACCTTTGGCGTGGTCCGCACCAAAAGTGGGACCATTAAGCCGAAAAATCAAAGAAACCGAGTAATTCTATGTCTAGTAGCGACAATGCAACAATGCATTAAGATTTTTGTCTATTTTCTAAGGTTTATCAATTACACAAAAGTCAATCAGAATAAAAGAAACTTCATGACCATTCTCAGAAAATTCAAGATATACATTTTATTTGTCATTTAAATACCTTAAAGATATAGGATTTTAATCACAATGTTACAGCCATTTCTAGGAAAGAACTAAAGATTTGTCATATAACAGGTGGTTTGGGTGTGGAGATTTTCTTGAAAATCTTCGTGTCACATCCTTGGTATTTAAGCTGAACTTAAAAATCAAGTTTGGCATTTAACCTACTTTTTGTTTTTGAGTTATGCCGTTCACACACACACACACACACACACACACACACACACACACTCACTGTCTCTCTCGCCCGCATAGATCTTTTTCTAAAAAATACTCTTTTTTTGGATTACGGACCCTCATTATTTCCAGTGAAACGTTGATATATAATTTGGGGGAATGCAATACGCACTCTACTTACTATAGTTAATCAATAGAGAAGGTAAACATTAAAATAAACGGAAAACATAAAACTTGCTTTATACACCAAATGCTTTTGCAAGTTAATTAATATCATGGTTTAAAGAGGCGCAGGGTATCTAGGTTAGGAAGGTCTGGAGGCTGGATAGCGCCTGGTCGGCTCAATCGTGACCACCAAGCCTCTTATTTTCATAAGCTCATAATTTTAGACGCACGCTCCCCATGCGAGACAGATCCCCAGCTGTTTGTTTTTCAAGCGTGGTTTAAAGGTGAACAGACATTTCGCCAATGTGTGTCACGACTGAATAAAACATGATCGTTCTTTACTAGCGCACATGTTCGTACATCATGACGATGCTTCTGATATGTTCGCAAAGCTACTGCATCTTTTTTTGTTATTTTACTTTTCGCTTTTGTAAAAGCCACTGGTTTATTCAATTTAATCTGATATCTAAATCAATTCACATGTTTTATTTTCACACATTACATGAGAGAGTGTAACTCTTGTCACTATTCTTTTTCTGTTTTGTTTCTTTACTTATGCGGTTTACCAAATTTATATGCAGTGTTGTAAAAATAAAGCTATGCTGCGTTTTATTGAATAATCGTACAATGAAGTTTTCACTCTGCTCCTCTTAAATCGGTATATACATGCACAAACGTCAAACAATTACGTCCTTCATATTCTTTTTTTCTTTCTTTACTGCGAAGATCAATATTGAGTAACTTAAATAAAAAATCAGATGTGTTACACTCACATGTCTTTCTATACTCTTGTACAAACTATTTTTACAAACGCTTATTCTCCATCTACTTTATGTTAATCGAGATAAACATTTGCAGACTCTATCTTATTGCTAATTTTCTTGTAGATGTAAGGGGATAATATATTTACAAGGGCAATTTGGAAATACAGTAGCCTTTAAGCACATAAATATCTCTTAATAACTGGTTGCTAGGTGCAGCACCATTCCCTTTCCCACAGATTAATACTCTTTGCATATCCAAGAATATCGAATTCCCATTTGAGAAAATAAGTATTGAAAAATTTAAGGGAATAACAAGCAATATCTCGAAAATGGTTCACTCAACAAACAAAATGTATATGACATAAGTTGTGTTAATTAACGCGATCTACATTTTTTTGTAGTAAAATTTCGTCTATGTCTTATGGTTTGCCAGTTATGGAAAAGTCGTTCACAATGAAGAATACTTTTGGAGACATTCCCAGGAAATTCAAGATATACATTTTATTTGTCATAGAAATATCTTAAACGTATGATATTTTAATCAAAATCGTTAGAGCCATTTTTTGAGAAAATTAAAATTTTCGAAACATCTTCCATGTAAAAGGTAATCTGGGGTGGGCGGATTTTCTCGAAAACCTTCGTGTCGCATCCTTGGAAGATACTGAACCTAAATACCAAGTTTGGTGTTTATCAGTAGCCTTTAAGCATAGAAATTACTCCTAATAGCTGGTTGCTATGTGCAGCACCATTCTCTTTATATATCCTAGACAAAAAAAATCTGATGTGTTACACTCAGATGACTTTCTCTACTCTTGTACAAACTATTTTTACAAACGCTTATTCTCCATCTACTTCATGTTAATCGAGATAAAAATTTGCAGACTCTATCTTATTGCTATTTTTCTTGTAGATGTAAGGGGAATATATATTTGCAATGGCAATTTGGAAATACAGTAGCCTTTAAGCACATACATATCTCTTAATAACTGGTTGCTAGGTGCAGCACCATTCCCTTTCCCACAGATTAATACTCTTTGCATATCAAAGACAAAAAAATGAATAACGAAATCCCATTTGAGAAAATAAGTATTGAAAAATTTAAGGGAATAACAAGCAATATCTCGAAAATGGTTCACTCAACAAAAAAGAATGCATATGACATAAGTTGTGTATTTTAACGCGATCTACATTTTTTGTGTAGTAAAATTTTGTCTATCTCTTATGGTTTACCAGTTATGGAAAAGTCGTTCACAGTGAAGAATACTTTTGGAGACATTCCCAGAAAATTCAAGATATACATTTCATTTGTCATAAACATATCTTAAACATATGATATTTTAATCAAAATCGTTAGAGCCATTTTTGAGAAAATTAAACTTTTCGAAAAATCTTCCATGTAAAGGTTAATCTGGGGTGGGGGGGATTTTCCCGAAAACCTTCGTGTCGCATCTTTGGAAGATACTGAACCTAAATACCAAGTTTGGTGTTTATCGAACTGTTCGTTTCTGAGTTATGCTGTTCACAGACAGACACACAGACAGACACACACACACACGGACATGTTTCCAAAAATGCTTTTTTGGATTCAGGGGATCTCAAAACATGTATTTCCGGTGAAATCTCGGTATCGAATTTTTGAGTGGAATACAATACTTCCCCTACTTACTGTACGTAGTAGAGAAAGTAAAAAACGATTAAGGAGTTCCCATTTCAGAATAAGTATAAGTATTGGAAAATTCAAACAAATAACAAGGAATATCTAGGAAATGGTTCACTGATAAAAAGATGTAAAAAGATGTGTTTTATAGCGAGATTTAGAGTTTTTGTGTAGAAAAATTTTGTCTTTTTCGGTTTCCCGGTTATGCAACAGCCATTCAGAATGAAGAGGACTTTTGGGGACATTCCCAGAAAATTCGTGTGCATTTTATTTGTCAGGGAAATATCTGAAATATATGATGTTTTAATCAAAATCGTTAAGAGCCATTCTGAGATAATCAAAATTTTTGAAAAGTGTTTCATGTAAAGAGTGATCAGGTGTGGGGAGATTTTCTTGAAAATTTTCGTGTCCATCTTTGAAAGATACTGAACCTAAATACCAAGTTCGGTATTTATCCGACTTTTCGTTTTTGAGTTATGCTGTTCACAGACACACGCACGGGCCATTTTCTAAGAATCTTTTTGATTCAGTGGATCTAAAAACACGTATTTCCGGTGAAATCGCGGTATCGAATTATTGGGTGGAATGCAATATAAAAGCAATCGTAATTTTTAGAAAAGAATTTTTTGAACTAAAATTAAAAATTTGAAATAAAATTTGCTTTTAAAATATCACAATGTAGAATGTTTGGCATGGGAATATAATATTAATTTCTGAAACGTAATAACTGAAATTACATACTGAAATGGAATTGGAAACTGTCAACATTTACGGTAGACAAACTTATGAGTATTTATATGAGTGTAATAACTTTTCAAAGTAGCGTTTTCAGTTATACTTTCCTTGTGTTACATTCAACAATGAATAGTTCAACTCTTAACGTTACGAAAATTTTATTTGACAAAAATACAAAAAAGGTTATTTGTAGCGAATTGTAAATTTCTCTTTGAATTTGTCTAGTTTTTACTTTCTCTACTACGTATAGTAAGTAGGGGAAGTATTGTATTCCACCCAAAAATTCAATGCCGAAATTTCACCGGAAATACATGTTTTGAGACCCCCTGAATCCAGAAAAGCATTTTTGGAAACATGTCCGTGTGTGTGTGTGTGTGTCTGTGTGTGTGTCTGTGTGTCTGTGCGTGTGTGTCTGTGTGTGTGTGTGTGTGTGTGTGTGTGTCTGTCTGTGAACAGCATAACTCAGAAACGAACAGTCGGATAAACACCAAACTTGGTATTTAGGTTCAGTATCTTCCAAGCATGCGACATGAAGGTTTTCAAGAAAATCCCCCCACCCCAGAGTATCCTTTACATGGAAGACTTTTCGAAAAGTTTGATTTTCTCAAAAATGGCTCTAACGATTTTGATTAAAATATCATATGTTTAAGATATTTTTATGACAAATAAAATGTATATCTTGAATTTTCTGGGAATGTCTCCAAAAGTATTCTTTATTGTGAACGACTTTTGCATAACTGGTAAACCATAAGAGATAGACAAAATTTTACTACACAAAAAATGTAGATCGCGTTAAAATACACAATTTTTTTTGTTGAGTGAACCATTTTCGAGATATTGCTTGTTATTCCCTTAAATTTTTCAGTACTTATTTTCTAAAATGGGAATTCGTTATTCATTTTTTTGTCTTGGATATGCAAAGAGTATTAATCTGTGGCAAAGAGAATGGTGCTGCACCTAGCAACCAGCTATTAAGAGATATGTATATGCTTAATGGCTTCTGTTTTTCTATATTGCCCTTGTAAATATATTTTCCCCTTACATCTACAAGAAAATTAGCAATAAGATACAGTCTGCAAATGTTTATCTCGATTAACATGAAACATATGGAGAATAAGCGTTTGTAAACATAGTTTGTACAAGAGTAGAGAAAGTCATGTGAGTGTAATACATCAGATTTTTTTGTTTATTTGTTTCACAGCTAGAAAACGTAACCGATTGCAATATCTGCGAATTTCATACTTTGTCTACATTTTAATAAAAGACATATCATTGGTCTAGAATCAGAGCATTAACCTTATCCTAACTCACTTTAAAACACTTACGATTGCGATTAAGCTCCGAGATTAGGCAGTTTATTCCTACGCACCATTAGAAACACTCGCCTAACGTCGTCCAACAGTTCCCACATATTTGAGAAACAGAACACTGTCGAAAGTTAGGCTGAGTGCACATAGGTTGTTTCCTTTTTCCCCCATGGCGCTAGGATCCATGCAGGGCCTTGGCATGCCAACCCTGTCGGCCTCACGCCCACACGCACAACAGAGGTGGGCGATTATCCAACCGATACAGGTAGGAGATGTGGGCAATATCACGAATCCCCCAGCCGGAATGTTTGCTCTTGAGGACGGGGTCGCTGCCTATCGCAGCTCCTCACTTTCTTCACGATGCTGAGTGGGCACCGGTACTTTACCCGGGACTTAACACCCGCACCCCCCGGGTGGTATTGAACCCGGGCGCATTCCCTGACCGGGAGTCAGAACTCCATACTCTAGCCCACTGTGCCACGTGGACCAAATTTTCTGTCCTATTGCATATGCTTCTCCTATTTCTGTGTAACACTCGTACTAAGCTCAAATACAGACTACTTTCTAATTTAACACTATTTTATAAATTAACTGTACTACATTGTACTTAAACGTTAGAAAGGAATTGCTTTATGGATGCAGAAATATAGCAAGTTTAATAAGACTTCTTTTTATACCTTATATTTCCTGTCTTCTGTTTCTTATTGTTTGTAGCTATTGCTTTTAAACTTTCCCGTATTTTATTGGTCCCCATAAAATGTGGTGGAAGTGCGAGAGAAAAAGTACTGTCTCTAGCAGAATTTACATTAAAAGTTTCTTTTCGCTTTCAACTTTTTTCATCTGTGAGATAGCCCCACTGAATTAGACCACATCTTTCGAGTGTTTTATGAAATTTCCATGCAATAAAACTGTTGCTCGATACGCTGTTTCAAAAATCAAGAGTTATTCATTATTTATCCGCTTTTACGTTACGTATAGAGCATTACTGAAGCACATACAAAGAAGATAAATAGGGAGTTAGTAGCTTAGGCTGAATGTTGCACATTTTGTCCTTCTATTTTATTAGTCATGGACGGAAAAAATATCTAATGTGTTACACTCAAATGAGTAGAGATAGTCATTCTTTCTCTACTCTTGTATACAATCTATTTTTGCAAACGCTTATTCTCCATCTACTTCATGTTCATTAAGATAAACATTTGCAGAATCTTATTGCTAATTTTCTTATAGGTGCAAGGGGAATATGGTAGGCTTTATGCGATAGTCAAATATTTTAAGAGCTGGTTACTATGTGGCGCATTCCATTCTCTTTGCATGTACAGGACATAAAAAATGAATAACGAATTCCCATTTGAGAAAAAGTATAGGTATTGAAAAATTCAAACAAATAACAAGAAATATCTCGGAAATTGTTCACACCACAAAAAATGTATATGACATAAACTATGTAATTTAATGAGATCCACATTTTTTGTGCAGACAATTTCTGTCTATACACTTTTGGTTTGCCAGATATGCAAACCATTCAGAAAGAACAGGACTTTTGGGGACATGCCCAGAAAATTCAAGTATATGATATTTTAATAAAACTCGTTAAGAGTCGTTTTTGAGAAAATAAAAATTTTCAAAAATATTCCATGTTAAGGGTAGCCTGGGGTGAGGGGATTTTTTTAAAATCTTCGTTTTGCATCTTTGAAAGATACTGAACGTAAATACAAAGTTTGGTATTTATCCGTGTGTGTCCGTGTGTGTGTGGAGACTCACACACACACGGACATTTTTCTAAAAGCACCTTTTGGATTCGGGGGGCCTCAAAACATGTATTTCCGGTGAAATCTTGGTATATAATTTTTGGATGGAATGCAATACTTCCCTTACTTACTATACGTAGTAGAGAAAATAAAAAGCTAAGTACAACTTCAGCAGCACACTTTGCTTGAATTAGTACCTATTAAGCGTTGGTAACATTTGACCAGTCTTTTAGGGATTTTTAAAATGTACTCTAAATACATGATTTCCATTTTTGAATGCTAGTAAAAAGAATATTTTGCCTGATCGGAATTTAAAATCAAGTTCCTCGAGTTCGAGAGAAGTTAAGTAGTAAAACATACGGTGATGGTAGTGGCCTAGTTAGCCTTATTTATTTTATCTGTTTTTCAGGTGCTACTTAATAGCCTAGACAGTATTTTCAGGTTGTAAATTCAGCAGTAACCGCAATGTGGTTCTGCATCTACGCACCAACTTAACTCTTTCAAATACCAAATTCATTTTTATGGGCTAAAATATGATCCGCCATAAACTTTATTGTCCGACTAGCAAGTGCTCTGAATTGGGTTATTCCCGGATTAATAAATTTAAAACCCTTTTCCTTGTCGTGGTAGTTTGGCAAGAAAACATGGTTACAGCGCAGCAGAGTAGGGGGAAAGGCACTGAATCAATTTAATACGCAGTTTCCGGATCCGCGAGATATATGGTTCTCCGTCGGCGTCTCGGCGCCAAGCGTCGGCACTAACAGACGCCACATTATCACATACTGTAGCAGAAACACCCCTGTTTCTTGCGAGGGCTACATTTACGCTGAACGTAGCGAATGTGGGACGATTATAGTGCGTGATTCCGTGAGCAGTTATTGTTGTGCTCAATGAGTGAACTAGAAACGGTTAGGAGCCACTTTGTAGAGTTGTACACTTCCAAGCACAAAATATTGTGAATCACTCCAAGTTGAAACAACGATTTCTCCTTTCTAAGGTAATCATTGTTGCTTCAAACATACCCAAATTGCATACATATTTTACTCACCTATCTGAGGAAAATACCAAGAAATAAAAATTCACACCAATGGAGAAATTTCGGGGAGCGGCTAAAAAGAAACACGCCAACATTATTACGATTGATTGCAAACACTGTGATTTTATATAATTTTAATTGCTTACAAGGATATGCCCAAAATAAATGTGTCTTGTTAAAATACACCAAATGTACAATTCTTCAATATACCATTACTGATTGTTATAATGCCGAAAAAAATATTGCTTTATTAGGTAACATATACAAAAAATACTAATTCTGTCTACCGCTTAACGATAAAGCTTCTATATATTATCATTTCATTGAGAAGAAACATCCAGCAATATTCTTGATAACATAAATTATTTCTAAAAAATCTAATCTTCAAAAGGCTAAATTTTGTTTATGCATTGTGCAACTTATTTTGTTTTTGTTATTTAGGCAGACTGTCTTCGGAATGTGTTGCATTAGGAAAGTAATAAAAGATTTACTTCATTCTTAAATAATGTAATGTTTTTAGACAGCTGGTATTAAAAGTAGAGCTTTTAACACGAGTCACTCATACTAGAAATTGAAAATTATAACACTCAGTGAATAAATCGTTTGCAACACTCACTTGTTACCACCCTTGTGATGGAAATTAGAAGTATATTAAGTTAGGGCCTTGTATTGACTCATATAGAGGCGGATTATTGGAATGACTCGGGAATGGATTCGGTTGAAGCAGAAGACATTTTACAAGCAGCGGAGTGCGTAACGTAGGAATTGTTACCAAAGAAGTCGAGAAAAGAGCACGACATTGCATACAACAGATTTTTTCAACGCTGTAAGGTAAAAAACGTAATGTTACGTCTGTATATCTGATAATGTTGCCAATACTGGTGCTATAAAGGCCGAACAACAACGAAGACCAAACACCAACAGACAGAGCTTAGCATTGCATTTTCGATTGTATACTGCTATTTAGAGACACATTTCAGCTGAATGCTTTAGAATGTAATATTCAGGGCTGTCTAAGAATAGTATATAGCAACACATGTTAAAAGTGATTTGAATTTTCTCGTAAGATTGCTACAGTCTGCTTTCAGCCTCGTCCTAAAAACATTTCTACTCGCAAATTAAAACTTCACTTTTCACACTCGTATCATAAATAACTATTTTGTCACATGTTTCTTTTGAATATCGTTTGATAAGGAGTTTGATTAATATTATAACACATTTTAAACAGGAAAATCATGTTAATATAGGTGGTTTTAAATGTTGGTATACATTTTGATCAATGCCATTACGAAGCAAAAGGTATTCTCAATGTTTTAAAATATTTTCAACATTTAACACTTTAAAAGCATGCTCGTATTCTATCTGTAAATCAAGCCTTGCAAAACACTAATTGACCGTCTTATCAGCAATATATACGGTTAACCTAATTTTTATAATTACAGGTTTTAATTAGTTTGTCCGGATTATGGTACTTGAATCCTTACAGAACCAATGTTATTGAGTTACTCAACAACCCCGAATAGTTGAGTATTTCGTGCAACAAGACGGTAAAATTTCAAGTCTCTGAATGAAAGATTTTGTCCATAGCATCACAGAAAGAATTGTTATACTGGGGATAAAAGTAAATAATAAAGTAAAAGCAAAGACCCCTCTAGTTGCTACAAAAAAAAGTTGGTTACGTTTAGTGCTAACCGAAATGTTATAAATTTTATAACACTTTGAATTTTGAAGTACTTATAACTGCGCTCTTATGTTAAAATTGAACAGCTACTGAAGACAAAAACAATCGATGGGGCCATAGGAACGCTAAGTATTTACTTTTCGGTATCATACTGTGACGCAGGAAATATGGCCCAAGGTTATCGGGAGGTCTGCGCCGGGCGGTCGGAGTAAATAATGATAGCGGCCGCTCGCTAGCGTAAACAACAAAAGCGCTCTCGGCAGATAAATAGAACCTTCTGGAAGCTTCTTCTCCCTCCTCCTCATGAAAGTGTGTCGAGATAGTTCTACAACATTCGAGAACCTTGTGGAAAAATTCCACAAACTATATAAGTGAGCGCTCTCGCAGCAGTCATCCAGTCGAGTTGTGCTGCGATTCAGAGCGAATCGAGTGTGAGTTGACTTGCATTTGTCAGTCAGCTAGTAAACGAGCGATTGAGTTGGCGGGTGAGCTTCCCGTACGACATCAAGAGCGATTCTCCGGGCGAGATGGTGACGGCTGTTATGCCGTGCAGCGAGTGCTGCTGCGGAGCGACGGTCTTGTGTGGAGGTCTTGTGCTCGACTCCCGAATGAAGTGAACCATCCGGCGTGAAGAGGCTACGCTTCAAAGGAAGTGAAGGGTCGGACAATTGAATTAGTTCACCTTAGTGAAGTAATAGTGTCAACGAAATGAACTCCCAGTAAGTTGAACTAGATAAGAACTTAGAACAACGATAGTTGAAAAACTGGATATGGAAACGAAAATGAAGACCAAAATGAAGAAGATAGTGGTGGAAATGATATCCAGAATGGTGGAGGATCACATTAATGCAGCGGAGATGGGTCTAGATTGGCAGCCGAAAGAAAGCAAGAGGAAAGTGTAGGCTGCAATTGAAGATCGTCTGGACCAGCAGATGACTGAGAGTGCTGCAGCCCTATGCCCAGTGACGGTGTAACTGCAGTTGCTCGGAACGCAGAGATCCTGAGGAGGGAGTCGTTGGAGATCGAGACATGGGCCGATCCTGAAGAATAAAGAATTTGGCGTACGACCCGCATGGGAGCTATGAGAGCTGTTGGACGCGGTGGGACTCCCTGGTGGTCAGGAACGGAGTACCGAAGAAAGCTTGGGAGTTCGTAGCCAGAAGAACTAAGGTGAAATAGCTGGTGCTCCCGAAGAAAACGGTGAAGGAAGTCCTCGAGGAAACCCATGCCAGCACTACTGAGAGGCGCCTGGGTGCGAACACATTGAGAAGCTAGGTCGCCGATTCTGTGGTTGCATCTTCGAAGCGACACGGAGAGGCGGTGCCCGCCATGCGACATCCGTGCCTCCGTGCCACAGGTCCTGGGCCCCGCTCGCGGTGACGGTTCCGAGGGGAGCTGGTGTAGTTGATTGTTACACGCTCTGTCAAAGTTCTGAGGATGGAGCTGTGTGACGCAACACAGAATTGTTAGGGCCCAAGGTTATGGGAGGTCGGTAGGAGTGGTCAGGGTAAACAAAGATAACGGCCGCTTTCCGGGGTAAACACGGTTGCGCTATCGGCAGATAAACAGAACCTTCTGGAAGTTTTATCTTCCCCTTTCTCCTGAAAGGTGTCGAAATAGTTCTAGAAAGTTCGAGAATCTTTGGAAAGATTCCACTGTTTATATAAGGGAGCGTTCTCACGGGAGTCAATCAGTCGAGTTGAGTTGCGAGTCAGTGCGAGTCGAGTGTGAGTTGACTTGCATCGGTCAGTCAGTGAGCGAACGAGGTGGCGGGCGAACTTCCCTCGCGACATAAAGATCGATCTCTGAGCGATGGTGGCTGCTGTTGTGACTGCAGTGAGTGCTATTGCGGAGCGACGGGTTGTACCTAGAGGTCTTATGTTCGACTCCCGAGCGAAGTGAATCGTCCGTCGTGAAGCAAGTGAAGGGACGGAAGACTGAACAGTTCAGAGTACTGAAGTGATAGCGTCAACAAAGTGAACTACCAGTGGAGTTGAACTAGATAAGATCTTAGAACAGTGACAGTGGGAGCTAAGAAAAGTGGCCTGGACAAAGTCATAATAAGCTTCAAATGACTCGGAAATTAAGTATTTTACATTAAGCCAAATGCGACTTTGACCACCTATAATGACGTCAGGCGTCAGTAAAACCTTCACGAGTTCTCAGTCTGACGTAATCCAGCATTGCAGAAAGCAACATAACATCAACTGTTATGATTGTCATACCGATTTAGAAGAGAGAAAATATCATAGGAATCAGGGTAAGCTGTGAGAAAATCATGTGACTGTAAATCATCGTTATTTATGGTCTTTCAAATGAGAAATTGGATAATTTGAACATTAAACTATAACTTGAAAAATAAAAATTGCAGAAAACAAAAATAAGAAGTAATTTCAAATTGCCCAAGAAAGATTACCCAAAATATTAATAGAACGGAGGCCACCAGGAAGGAGGACAAAAGGAAGACCGCATAGCACGTGGATTCAAGGAAATAGAGGGACAATGATGGACAGGGAAATTGAGGAAGATTTATGGTCCAGCAGGCAAGAATGGAGAAAAGTGTTAAGATGTTAAAAGCTGTGGTCTTGGGTGTCGGAAAAATGTTTGTACATTGTAAAACCGGCAATATGTGTGTCTGTGTATGTGTTTTGTATCTTTTTTTATCAGAAACTGTTATCCTCTTTAAGTGTGTGATAAAACAGTACAACATGTAAGGAAATAAGCGAAGGATAAACGCAAGGGTAGTGCAGAGAGAGTTTATTCAATCGACCTCCCCCATCGTGGCGCAGTACAAACCGCACAACAGAGCAGTAAAGCAGGCTGAGGAATTAGAACAGGGGGCTGTGGGAATTGCGCCACGCCATGAATGTTGCAGAGCCTCGGGTTTTGAGTGCTGTAAATGGTTAAGTACCAGACGCGGAGGGAAATTTCTGTTTGGAGCGTTGGGAATGTACCATTGAAACCTCTCTAGCTCTTCTACAAACAGCGAAACAAATCATTTCGTTTTCCTGCAAACCCGCGAGCTCCCGAGGTGAAAATTTGCGCACGCTACTCTGCGTGTTTGAAAAATAAACCTGGAGCTATAGAAAGTTACCAAACTTTCTCTTCTCCTCTAAAATTAAACTTTCATGCCCATTGGGAACCAAGAGTAACATATATTTCAAGTTCCCAATGGTTCATTCAGCCCCTAGCGAAAAATATTTTTAAAACGGCACAATGTGCAGTACAGAGAAATAATAACTATTTTTGCATGAAAATATAACGAAACCTGAATAAAATATGATCAACTTTTACGAAAATGCAACTAAAATAACACAATTTTTCCGGATAAAATGCACGATATGCAAAGTGGAGTCGATTTAAATCAGAATAACTAAGCTTCTTTGTGTTATGAATACAATAGACTGCTTTGATACTAGATATTTTTTATAACTTTTAATATACTTTAACAATGTAGGTCCTACTAGACAGAAAAAGAATGAAATATATGAAATGAAGCTCAAATTAACCCGGTGCTTAGATCTACCTTTGTCTTCCAAAGATAAAATCTTATCCAGGCAACTCACTCTTACCGAGATACGAACTCGGGCCTCTTGAATTCGGACCTAGACACACTATTCCTACAACGCGGAGAGGTTCATTGACAGTATTATTTTTTATCATCTCAGTATGTGATAATCCCTTCACTCTTTCCTTGCCATCCAGAAGATTCTCAAATTCATTCTAAACACTACAGCATCCATTCGTAAGATTTTCACACTTATACATTAGATTCTAAAACTGCTATTTTTAAAGTCGTACTTCCAATAACTTCAACTACATCATAATATGGTTCCTCTATTTTATAAAACACGTGAATGAGTTTAAGATACAATTTAATAAAATCATTTTTCGGAAATATGCTTAAGAATATCTTGTTTCGGCCTAACATTCTTTTTCGTAACTTCCAAAGTATTGCGAATTACTTTTGGAATGAAATTGAGGAATGCAGTTAAGGTAACAAATTATACACAAATTGATACTTTTTTCAACCTCTTAGGGACTATCTGTAATTCGAAGTGAAATGTATGAAAATGTTGGTTCTGAAACATTTATGTCATGTCAGATAAAGTAGAAAGTGTTATTTTATGCAAAATCTCTCTCCTTTCGTTTGAAATTTATTCAAAAGTTATTGCCTGTTTATAGGCAAAAATTAAATATTCATATATCTTAGCTTTAAAAACGTTATTATTCTTTTAGCTCCGTTTTAAGAATACTTTTAAACTAGAACCGAAGAACAGTTTTACGCCGTGCTCGGAGCGCAACTACTTCAGCAGCTGTAGTGCGCAGGCAAGTCTAACTTCAGGGCGCTATGCCGTTTCCTTCAATAACCATGTTTGGAAAGAAGTTTTATGGAGCAACGGCGCCAGGGAGGTTTAAAGCCTTTTTCCATCAAAGTATATATTTCTTCCATGTCTGAAGTTATTTACACC
This sequence comes from Deroplatys truncata, assembly GCA_030765065.1. Taxonomy (NCBI): domain Eukaryota; kingdom Metazoa; phylum Arthropoda; class Insecta; order Mantodea; family Mantidae; genus Deroplatys; species Deroplatys truncata. The sequence continues at coordinate 139,620,403 of CM060988.1, forward strand.
AAGTTTAAACTGAATATATACATCCCAGACATACGGGCAGCCACTTAGATGATTATGTTCACAATTGTATGTGCCTCTTTATTCCTCCCAAAATTAGAAGACGCATCTTCAATGTTTTTAAACAATTTTATGTATATAAAATAGTCGTAATTTCGAAGAATAACGGCCATATTCCAGAAGAGTCAGGCATGTTATTGACAAATACCCCTTAAGCTGGGATTACAAAAAGCTTAACGTGAAACCAGGTGACGGAACGTTACGTATAAGTGTAACACATAATGTTAATAGTTCTCGGTTACATTTTTTAGTTGACTTGAATTAACATAAATTAACAATTTCGTCAATTTAAATTCTCTCCTTTCTGTTACGTTAAATTCCAATACAACGTGATTAATTCGAGCAATCCGCGTAGAGAAGGGCCTCGAGTATTAACGGTAATTGACACAGAATTTATAGCCAAGTTTAGAAAACAATCTCTTTAAAAAAATGCCTAGATGAAATCCTCCGATATTGAAGAATAAGAATCCATTTGCGGTTAAATTCGCAATAAGTGCATGAAATTAGAGAACCTGATTTTCTCGTATTCTTGTTTGCTTACATAATGCTTTTTGGAGGACTTACTTTCAGATTTTCAGTGTACGTTCCTTGAAAGTGGATGCAGAGATATGAATAACGTTTTATTAATAGATATAGTTTTGGATTAAGGGTTTTAATAGTTTAATTTCCGATTGGCTATCACTTTTTAGAAAACCATAATTGTTATTAGCTTTTAATTATTTCCGGAAAAAACTTATTACTTCACAAAATGTAATCTTTGATTGTAAAGAACTATATTCCAGGAATGCTGCATATTTTAAAACATTAACATTTTCACAATTATTTTCCTATAAAATATAGGACATAATTAAGTTGATAAACCTTTTAAAAAATTGTATAATTTGGAGACATTACCAATTTTAGTACCCTTAAATTACATTATTCTACCGCATTATTCGCTGTTTTCCGCTTATTTTCTTCAGTTGTTTTGTTTATTAGGCATAAAGTGTGAAACAATGAACGTTAAAGTTATGCCTATGGAAATAAAAGGGGACATTCCTTTTTTTACTAGCTGAAGCTGTTAAGAGTCATATGGAGCATATCAGCCGTTTTTCTTGGAGAATTTGAACAACCACTGATCAAAACTAAACAAAGGTACGTTAAGTATAGCCCCTAGGCATTATTTCTGAACTTTGTATTATTTTAATTTCATGGTATTCTCTCCTTAATTGAAGGAGAGAAGACGCTATACTATAAGTACTGTATGCAGTATAAACGTTTAGTTACATTTTATCAAGTAACCTATTTCCTAAGTTTCCGGAACAATTATACTTAATTAGAAAGCGGGAAAAATGCCCGAAGTTTCTTGCACTCCAGTATTCTGTTTTTGCGAAATACTTGGAAATTCTTTGGCTATAAGATAGTACCGATTTTTAAAAATATTTCATTTTACGTGTTTTTAGCATAAGCGTGCACATGAATTTTCAAATGGGGTTGCGATTTATGTGATACTAATAAAAGAAAACTAATATTGGTATTTCGAATGTTGAAGTGCTTATAAGGACATACAATTCGGACAGAAAGTATTTTCACGATTAATTAATTCAATTTTCTGTTTCGTATATCCTGTTTATTCCTTAGGTTAACTGTAGGCATTATAACATTCACAACCCAGCGAAAAGGTTCAGCATATTTGGGAGGCCTCAAGTTGAAATTACTATGAATCGGTCATCTGCTTTTTCGTGGTTTCCTAGGACGCCGGCTGAATAACAGTTTGCGTGTTTTAATACCATGATTAAAATTTCCAATCACGAATTAAAACAGAAATATATTATGCATGAAGGTAACTACGCAACTAAGGATATCTGAACCTTCTTTAAAAATGTATTTAACATCGTTTTAACAACATGGTAAAATCGCAACTACAATAATTTTTACAGTTCCTTTCATAATTGGGTTACATTAACAAAGTTCAACAAATTCTTGCAGAAAGCTGGATCACCAAGGGCGGTTAAGATGGTTGTTGGCATTTTGTACATATTCCTTGAACCATTGCAGAAACGGTAGCTGGTGAGAATGTGAGTGACTAAGTGGAGAATGACAATAGCTACACATGGGCGGAAGATCACCGGACAGAAGGTGGGAATGGGTAAGAGCAGTATCCGAGTGTAGGCGAGATAGCAGAGCTTGATGGTGACGTTTGAAATGTGTGAGAGAGCAGACAAAAATGGGAAGGGGATAGGAATCACGTGGTTTGTTCTAGACGAGGTGAATCACTCTTGTTTCCATTGCCGGAGAATAATATCATGCGTATAGCGGTTGATTTTAGTGGGGAATCTTGAGGCGCGACAAATTTGGAGTGTGTCGTGTTGGTTCCTTAGCTGCAACATCGGCATTCTCATCCCCTGGTATGCCATCATGAGAAGGTAGCCATACTAGCAGAACCTGTTTACCCGAGGTTGATATTCTGGGGGCTATGTCAGTTGCGTCCACGTAAACATGTTTACGAGAAATCGGAACGTCAGTTGCGTCCGGGTTTTTTAAAATATATACGTCAGTTGCGTCCACAGCTACCTGCTTAGGCAGCTTGGGTAGGTTTAGGTTCCTCGATAAGACACAACCAAACACTTAGGACGCGTTCTGCGAGAGACACAACAAAGCACTGTTTAGAACGCTTTCTACTACGTCATATACAGCATAAAGGTCAAACTGTACATAGGTAATAGTTCTCATTCTCGGTCGTGCACGAGCCATGGAGTCGATGACAAGTGAGATGGGGAAGCCTTTATTTGTAACCAACATTTTGTAACCTACTTACTGTTTCAATCATTAGAATTCTTTGTTATTTTTTTTTTGTTAACTCGTATTCAGTTCTTAGATTTTTATGCATATTTTATGTAACTTAAAAAAAATGTGTACCCAACCCATTTTGGAGAATATTTATCATGATTAGCAGGAAGCTCACAGAAAAAAATCTTATGTGGTACATCACCTGACTTCTTCTACCCCCTTTCATTTATTGGTAGGTATACAAAATATTTTTACCAAAACTTATTTTTCTATCTACTACATTTTAATTCAAATAAACCTTTGCAGAAATGTCTACGTTACACATTTCGTTACAAACTAAAAAGAAACAGCGATAGTCAAATGTTTAAGAACTGGACGCTAAACACTGACCTTATAATTCCATACTGTTTCTGTGCAATCGTGAGAAACAACTGAATTCTGAAAGGACTTAAAAGAATGAACAGGTAATGAACAATTCGAACCTTTAGGCTGGCCCCGTAGCTCAGTCGGTAGAGCAACTGCCTGCTGTGCGAGGGATCCCAGGTTCGATTCCCGGTGGGGGTGGCGATTTTTCTCTAGCCAAGAATAATCCCTATCCTCCCCAGAGTCTAGAAGTATGAATGAGAGTGTAAATGTATGTAGGATCTAATGACTAAAAAACCAAAAGTTCAAGAAACCCAACGACAAGAGCTACACGAGTTAACACCATTGCCAATATGCAATAAGTTCCAAAGGAAAAGCCAATTAGTTAAAGGCGGGGTATAAATGGAGCTAAAAAAGAAATTCGAACATTTAATAACGGATATCTCAGAAAAGACTTATGCCACAAAACACTTATTTAAAGTAAACTGCATGTTTTAAAGCGATCTATACTTTTGTGTAACATGTTTTCGTCTGTCAACGTTTAGCAGTTGTACAAGATTATACAAAATTTCTTCCAATTGAAGTGGACTATACAGGCTATTCCCAGAAAATTCAAGATATACGTTTTATTTGGCGTGTAAATATATTTAATATATCGTATTTTAATCAAAATAGTTAGCCATTTTTCAGAAAATAAATTTTGAAAAATGTTCCATGTAAAGGGTAGTTTGGGGTTGGAGGATTTTCTTGAAAATGTTTGTATCGCATGCTTGGAAGATACTGAACCTAAATACTAGGTTTGGAATTTATCTGACTTTTCGTTTTTGAGTTATGTTGTTCACAGACACATACACACGGAGGGACAGACACACACATGGACGTTTTTTCTAAAATATGCGGAGAAAGGTTTGTAGGTATAACACATGACATTTTACTTTCTCTACCACGTACTTACAGTAGGTGGGGGAAAATTGTATTCCACCCAAAAATTCAATATCGAGATTTCACCGGAAACATGTTTGAGACCCCTGAACCCCCCAAAAAAGAATTTTTAGATACAGGTTCGTGTATGTTTATGTGTATGTGAGTGAACAGCATAACTAAGAAAAGAAACCTATGATGAATACCAACTTGATACTTAAGATCAGGATCATCCAAACATGCGACAAGAAGATGTTCAACAAAATTTCCCACACCCAATACTTTTAAATGGAAAATTGTCGATACATTTTTTTAATGGTTCGTAATCATACCATTCATTTATCTGTATTTACGATATTGACATAACAAATGAAATGTATTTCTTGAATTTTCTGGGAATAGCCTGTAATGTCCTCTTCATTCTGAACCAATTTTGTATAATGTTATACAAACGGCTAAAACGTAATATACAAAAAATGTAGACGTCTCTAAAATACAGATTATTTTAAATAACTTGTATTGTGGAATCAGCCATTTTCGAGATATCCCTTAGCGTTTTTTAAAATTTTACAACACATTTGTCAGTTTCTTAAAATGCTGTCACTTTTCAGTTGTTTTTCGCAACATCATGGAGAGAGTATGGAATTTCAAGGCCGGCATATACCGCCTAGCATTTAAACACGTGATTATCGTTTCGGTTCCCTTTATCTCCCTTATACCTACAAGGAAATGGTAATGAAACTATTTCTGCAATGGTTTATTTTGATTAACATTAAGTAGATAGAAAAATAAATCTTGTTAAGAATAATCTGTAAAATCTATATGAAATTAAACGATATTGGATAGAAAAATCATGTGAATGCTACATATATAATATGAGAACCTGTCTTATACAATAAATACCGCTTGAATTAAAGTGAATTAATTAGAAAAATATCATTATTCCGTATTTGACCTCTTGGAATGAACACGAAAGAGTTATTTTCCTGAAACCTTGGTAGCAAGTTCGTGTTGAAGTACCAGGAGGAAAACAAGGCACGTGAATTAGAGCTATAAGCTGTATCGGAGCAAGGGCACATAAATTATTGACAACATTTAATAGCGTAGCAAAGATCATGCAAAAGCGCGTATTAACATCCCCACGCCGTAAATCAAAAGATTAAAATGTAGTAAAACGTGCGCGACATGACGGCGTAGGTACATTTTTTCACTGCTACGTGAAACTTCAGGGTCAACGATAATAATTATAATGGAACACGCGAAGGCTGGCATCAGTCATTAGAATGGACATAATTTATTAGCACGGTATTTCCTCCGTTACCTCTACTTCTGGGCTCATAGAACTCGTATGCTGTTGGATGTTTGTAAAGCATGTATGCAGAATCTTAAACAAGATGTGCTAGAACGAAAATATTTCATAATCTACTAAAACAAGATGTTTATCTATAGTATTCTTGAACCAGAAACTAAGAAATATCTTTATTATAATTTAAGAAATACACTGTCGTTTGTGAAAATTACAAACCAAGAAGGAAACGCATGAATTTAATACCACAGGTTAGGTACATGACAAGTAACAAATTGTAAACTTTTCAAATCTATACATGAACTTAGAGCCCTAATATTCAGTATTTGATGTGGCCTCCATGCGCTGCAGTTAGAGCTGCTATACGCCGTGGCATTGAATCAAAAAGGTTCTGAATAAGTTCCTGAGGGATTTCCCTCCACGCAGTTTGTATTCGAGCCCACAAATCCGTGACACTGGTTACTGGAGGACCGTGACGCACCAGGTGGCGACAAACCATATAGCAGGGGAGTACCTCAGGCTTTACAGCCACCGTTAGGTAATGGTGCTGTTCAAAGTGCCCTGAATTCGTAGGAGGCGAGATCGATTGTTGTAACCAATGGCGCCCCAAACATCACGCCTGGTGTTTGTCCGCTATGCCGCTCAACAATGCAGCCCTCCAGGTTGCACTCACCACGGTACCGCCGAACACGTATGCGGCCATCACTGTAGGACACGTTGAAGCGGGACTCGTCCGAAAAGACTACATTTTGGAACTCAGCACTCCAGGACGGTGTTCACGTGCCCATTGCAGTCGGAGGAGATTGTGATTTCTGGACAATGGAAGTCGACGTAATGGTATGCATGCAACAAGTCCCACCTACAGCAGACGCGACGAACCGTTGATGCAGACAAGTTCACACCTGTTGCAGTGCTCCAGCATAGAGCCAACACTGTGGATGAAGCTGTACGGTACGTTATGGCCATGCGGACAAGATTGACGGTCATCCCGTGCTGTGGTCATGTTCCGTGGTCCAGTACCCGCTCTTCGCTGCGTATGACCTTCATCTGTCCACTGTTCCACACACACATCACTGTCGTAACATCATGCCCTGTACGAGCCGGAATGTCACGGTATGACAAACCCTCTTCCCGGAGACCGACCATTCTGCCCTGTTCGAACTCGCTCACATGCCGATATGGCTCCCTTTGACGTCGACAAGGCATACTGGCACTCACTTTGTTGTTTACACCTTGTTTGGCAGCTCTGCACTGACTACACTGGGCGCAACACTGGGGTTTTCGGATCGACATGAGAGGGCTCTGCTCGGCCTACGTGTACCCCATCTCTCTGTAAACGTAATCAGTTATTGCTTGCATACTCTTCTGCACACCAAGTTAGGAGTTATTCGGGAAATACCTTCTTGGTGTTGCAATTTTCACAAACGGCAATGTAGTTTCACAATGTGCTATACAAATATGTAATTTAAATACTAGTTTTTAGAAAAATAATTGATATTTTGGTGCAGTAGTATCGCCCAGTGAAAATTATATCTCATTGTCTGCTAGTCAAGGATTTCGCAAAATTAATTATCTATCGTTAAAGTATAAAGCGGAAGTTTTATAGTAAATTTGCAATTATAATCCGTTATTGTCATTCCAGAATTTGGATTATTTTGTGTGGTCAAGCTGCTGTGCCGAGTTAGTGTTGTTATGTATCTCCTGACACCTGTCGCACATTCCATGTAGACATTACTTTGGTGTATTTATCTACAAAGGTTCCTAACTTATTTGACGAGTCGTCTTCTTCCTTTCGGCTCAAAGGTCTGTCCCTGTTTCCTGGTGCTTCAAGCAACTTCAATTAACGAGAAACAGGCTAAAATTTTCTTATTTTACTTGAAACCAAGTAACTTAAATTTTAAAAGTAATACTGTCTCAATTTTTGGGGTTTATATTTCATTTAAACTAATTAATGTATCATCTTTGTTATTAATAAATATTACGCTGCTGGCCAGTTGAATAGGATTCATATTTAAGTCAATTAAGGAGACTTGGTTTCTATAAAAACAAGGATCTGTATCATAGGGCATTTAATGCAAAAGTATTCCAAATATACAGGCTACAAAATTTAAGTTAGGACTGTACAATATCTCCAAAACTTAGCGTTGTAGAAGGAAATGTCTTTAATAAATGTTGCATGATATTATGGGGGAAAGTAAATGACATTAGTCATGTTTTGTTTGGAGGACGTTATTGCAGTTATTTTAGAGTCAATTCAATTTTTACTTTCTCTACTACGTGTAGTAAGTAGGGGGAGTATTGTATTCCACCCAAAAATTCAGTACCGAGATTTCACCGAAAATGTATGTTTTGAGGCCCCCTGAATAAAAAAAATCATTTTTGGAATCATGTCCGTGTGTGTGTGTCTGTAAACAGCATACTCAGAAACGAATAGTCGGATAAACACCAAACATGGTATTTAGGTTCAGTATCTTTCAGAGATGCGACACGAAGGTTTTCAAGAAACTCCTCCCCACCCCAGACTACCCTTGTCATGTAACATTTTTCGAAAATTTTAATTTTCTCAAAAATGGCTCTAACGATTTTGATTAAAATATCATATATTTAAGATACTTTCATGACAAATAAAATGTATATCTTGAATTTTCTGGGAATGTCTCCAAAAGTATTTTTCATTGTGAACGACTTTTGCATAACTGGTAAACATAAGAGAAAGACAAAATTTTACTACACAAAAAATGTAGATCGCGTTAAAATAAACAATTTATGTCATACACATTTTTTTTGAGCGTACCATTTTCAAGGTATTGCTTGTTATTCCCTTAAATGTTCCAATACTTATACTTTTTCTCAAATGGGAATTCGTTATTCATTTTTTTTCCTGGTAATGCAAAGAGAATGGAATACTCCACATAGCAACCAGCTCTTAAAATATTTGACTATCGCTTAAAGCCTACCAATTCCCGTTGCATCTACAAGAAAATTAGCAACAAGATTAACATCTCAATATCTCGATTAACATGAAGCATATGGAGAATAAGCGTTTGTAAAAATAGTTTGTACAAGAGTAGAGAAAGTCATGTGAGTGTAACACGTCAGATTTTTTTAAATGGGAACCTACAATTAGGGTCAAATTAAATTGATACTAAAATGACCATCACAACGTCCTCCAAATAAAACACGACTAATGGCATTTACTTTCCCCCATAATGTCAAGCAACGTTTATTAAAGACATTTCTTTCTACAACGCTTAGTTTCGAGGATACTGTACAGTATCAGCTTAAATGATCCACCCTAAATTGTCCTTATATGTCTACTGTTCACTTTTTAAATTATTACTTTTTCTACTACATATAGTAAGGAGAAGTATTGCATTCCGCACAAAAATTCGATATTGAGATTTCTCCGGAAATACATATTTTGAGGCCCCCTGAATCCAAATAAGCATTTTTATAAAGAGGTCCTTGTGTGTGTTTGTGGACAGCATAATTCAAAAAACGAAAAGTCGTATAAATAACACTAGGTGTATAGGTTCAGTATCTTTCAAAGATGCGGCATGAAGATTTTTAGAATATCCTCTCACCCTAGACTACCCTTTACGTGAAACATTTTTAAAAAATTTTGATTTTCTAAAAAATGGCTCTAACTTTTTTGATTAAAATAGCATATATTTAAGATGTTTTCATGACAAATAAAATGTATATCTTGAATTTTCTGTGAATGTCCCCAAAAAGTCCTCTTCATTGTAAATGGCTTTTGCATAACGGGTAAACCGTAAGAGATAGACAATATTTGTCTACATAGAAAATGTAGATCTCGTTAGAATATACAGTTTATACTATATGCATTTTTATGGGGTGAACCATTTCCGAGATATTCCTTGTTATTTGTTTGAATTTTCCAATACTTATACTATTTCTCAAATGGGAATTCGTTATTTGTTTATGTCCTGTCTATGTAAAGAGAATGGATACTTCACATAGCAACCATTTCTTTAAAGATTTGACTATCGCTTACTTTTGAAACAGTTCTGTTAATCTGCTAATTGTCTATGAAGTTACAGTGGACAGGATCAGGAAGAAGAAAATACTATAGCAGCATTCATTATCGTAATGAATAATTTGTGGGTGCTTTGAGCCATAAGAAAAGAAAGGAAATCGAATTTATAACCTGTTAAAGGTTTAAGAAAATTAAGGGATTATGCCTCATGTTTAAGTTTATAGGAAAAACACTACAAACTTCCCAAAGATGGAATTCTCTTTCTTCTCCAGAACAATTCGTTGTATTTATCCTGTTCCATTTTTAACAAACACCACGTACTGATACTGCTAGTGCTTTCATGCAAAGTTCTCGCAGCTTCGCTTATCGAAATTCCGTCTGGGGTCGAATGCCTATGCTCAAGGGTTAATGAAAATACAAAACGAACGAATAATTTAATTCATAAGATTGTTAATAAACATGGCTAAAAGTTTTATAAACAGCTATTTTGTTTTTGAGCAAGGAAAGGTATTCATAAACATTGTTAATTCAACAATCTTTATCGACAAAGTTAACGAAAAAGTCTTGGTGTGGAGTCATAAAATATTCCCTCACAGTGCCAACTTTTCTCCTAGTTGAAGTATTAACTTGACAGACAACAGAAATGGTCCTGGCGACAGCAAAATGACCCAACGTGAACGAGTGTTATTCATTTTTAAAGTAAACAAGATAAGAAACAGGCACTTCCATGGAAACAGAATATGGAGGTGCCATAAAACACCTTAGTCATGGTTTGATGTCTCGTCTGACAGACAACTGTCTCGTGCTTCCACGCCTCTGAGGCGTATCTTGAGGCTGTCCACCCTGGGTATTGCCTTCTTTTGCAACTTCAACTAACTTGCATCTGGCTAGCATACAGTACATAAAGTAGCAGAACCTGCGGCTTCCCTTGCGTTATCCTGCAATATCTTTCTCTCACTCTACCTCTCTTTTTCACAATCTCTTTCGCTCTTGCTCACACACAAACACACACACACACAGACAGACACACCCTTATTTCATGTGCTGTTTCCCAAACTGATATGCAGGTATTTTTGTCTCATACTAAGTGAAAACCTGTTTGCTGAATAAAATCATGTAGAATTTGAGACTTTATGCTTCTGTACTTTAGCAACATACATTTAGAAAAATCCAATACTGAAGTTTTGTAGATTACGAGAGGGTAATACCTCAGACTAACACACAATGCAAATTGCAATGCAATATTTGTTTCACACTTCGTCGAAATGGAGTAGATCAGGTTTCTAATAACTATGGAAAGACAAACATTTCACTTGGGGTTTTGTTTGTCGTAATCCAACTATCTAAGGCAGTTCCCAGAAAAATGCAGTACACGATTCGGATGTATGTTAACGGATATATTCAACATAGGTTCTAATATGATCGTAATGAAAACAAATATTTTTTGAAATGTGTGTACAAAATATAGCACACAATACTAAGTAAATACCTTTACGTTAAATATATGGATATTCCAACTTAACCTAGGGCTCTAACATAAATAGCTTACAGTTATAAACATTAAATCATTCTTATTTGTTATATGAGGGTCAATCCGAAAGTACTGCCTCCCATTTTTTTGTGTTGCCTTTAAGTATCCAAGCCAGATTATGTTGGTGTAGTATTAATTGCTGATCTTTCCTGCTAGTATCCTGTTAGTTTCGTTGTCCTGTGCCAGATAGCAGCAGCAGGGGAGCGTTCCAAAGTGGCTACTAACATTGAGGTGCGTACAAAATAGAGATGTGCGATTGAATTCCCTACCTCTGGAACAAATTGCGGTCAATTGAAATCCATCGACGCTTGCTAAAGGTGTATGGAGACGATGCAGTAGATGTGAGTAACGTGAGGCGGTAGGTAGAGCGTTTCAAAAGTGGTGAAAAGAATGTGCAGGACAAGCCATGCCCTGGTCGACCCTGCTCGGCTTCACAGCAAATAATGAAGAGCGCTTCGATCAACTCACCCGTAATGATCGGCGGATTACGATCAAGGAATTGTTGTGGAACTGTATATCGGATGTAATGCCTTAAACAAGATGTTACGCAACCTTAATTATCGCAAAGTGTGTTCGAGATGCGTCCCGGATGTTTCCGCAAGACAAAGAAACTCATCGAATGGAAATATTGCGGAACCTATTGTACCAATACGAGGCTGAAGGTGACAATTTTCTGAACTCCATCATCATCGGAGATGAGACGTGGTGTCGCCACTACGAGCCAGAATCTAAACGGCAGTCCATGGAGTGGCGACTTCCAACTTCTCCAACAAAGAAGACAGAGCCATCCACAGCTAGCCAAGACAGTGGCTAGCCTCAGCTTTTTACGGCCGCGGCATGCAGGCTCTTGTTCATCCTTGGCAAAAGTGCATAACGAATTGCCGTGATTATGTGGGAAAAAAATAACAGTATGTAGCTGAAATCTTGCTCTGTTTAAATGTGTTATTGTGTTTTCTGTATCTGTTGTAGTTTCCATGAAAATAAATAAGAGGCATTACTTTCGGAATGATGTAATATATGCATATATGCGAAAAAGCAAAGATCTAATAAGAAGAAAGCCTTCAAACACTTATAATATTTCGAATTTTGAAGTGCAAGAATAAATCAAATCAAGGGCTGTGCGTTTTTTACTGATGAGATTCCCTTTAATTTTTCAAACTATTGGTTCAGGCTTTCAACCATTGCTGAGGAGAAACAAAAGGAGCTTAACCCAATTTTACGCATTGGTTTCAAGAAATTTTTCTAGAACCATTTTAGACATCATATTAAATATTATATATGCAACCTTCCATAAAAGTGTAACTGTTTAGATATTCATACCATTAAAGAAAAAGCATGCTGATAACCATTATATTGTAGCAATTCTCAAAAGTGAATAATAAATTATACGTTTTTACTTTTTTATTTCTTCCTCCATTACTGCGATGTTTATGTAAGTAATGAGGTTGACACAGAACCTATACTATCTATGTGGGACCTAAGCCATGTTATGCGTGCAAACCGGTCCACTCTTTATTTTATTTTTTTATCGCTAAAGTAGAAATATACAGTTAAAGGTAAGAAAGATATCATCTTAAAATACAAACATTTTAAGGATGTAATTTTGGTTTTCAGGCTGGATTATTTCAGACACTTGGTTTATGGTTTATGCACATTTAACCGTCTTTTTACTTTCTCTACTACGTATAGTAAGTAGGGGAAGTATTGTATTCCAACCAAAATTTCGATACCGAGATTTCACCGGAAATACATGTTTTGAGACCCCCTGAATCCAAAAAAAAGCATTTTTGAAAACATGTCCGTGTGTGTGTCTGTGTGTCTGTGAACAGCATAACTCAGAAACGAACAGTCGGATAAACACCAAACTTGGTATTTGGGTTCAGTATCTTCCAGGGATGCGACACGAAGGTTTTCAAGAAAATCCCCCCACCCCAGAGTACCCTTTACATGGAAGATTTTTCGAAAATTTTAATTTTCTCAAAAATGGCTCTAACGATTTTGATTAAAATATCATATGTTTAAGATATTTTTATGGTAAATAAAATGTATATCTTGAATTTTCTGGGAATGTCTCCAAAAGTATTCTTTATTGTGAACGACTTTTGCATAACTGGTAAACCATAAGAGATAGACAAAATGTTACAACACAAAAAATGTAGATCGCGTTAAAATACACAATTTATGTCATATGCATTTTTTTTGTTGAGTGAACCATTTTCAAGATATTGCTTGTTATTCCCTTAAATTTTTCAATACTTATTTTCTCAAATGGGAATTCGTTATTCATTTTTTACTTTCTCTACTACGTATAGTAAGTAGGGGAAGTATTGCATTCCACCCAAAAATTCGATACCGAGATTTCACCGGAAATACACGTTTTGAGACCTCCTGAATCCAAAAAAATCTGATGTGTTAAACTCACATGACTTTCTCTACTCTTCTACAAACTATTTTTACGCTTATTCTCCATATGCTTCATGTTAATGGAGATATCCAGATGTCAATCTTATTGATAATTTTCTTGTAGATGCAAGGGGAATATGGTAGGTTTTAAGCGATAGTCTAATATTTTAACGCTGGTTGCTATGTGGCGCATTCCATTCTCTTTGCATGTCCAGGACATAAAAAAAATGAATAACGCATTTGAGAAAAAGTATAAGTATTGGAAAATTTAAGGAAATAACAAGCAATATCTCGAAAACGGTTCACTCAACAAAAGAAATGTATATGACATAAGTTGTGTATTTTAACGCGATCTACATTTTTTGTGTAGTAAACTTTTGTCTATCTCTTATGGTTTACCAGTTATGCAAAAGTCATTCACAATGAAGAATACTTTTGGAGACATTCCCAGAAAATTCGAGATGTACATTTCATTTCTCATGACATTATCTTAAACATATGATATTTTCATCAAAATCATTAGAGCCATTTTTGAGAAAATTAAAATTTTCGAAAAATGTTCCATGTAAAGGGTAGTCTGGGGTGGGGGGATTTTCTTGAAAACCTTCGTGTCGCATCTCTGGAACATACTGAACCACACAGACACACACACACACACAGACACACACACGGACATGTTTCCAAAAATGCTTTTTTTGGATTCAGGAGGTCTCAAAACATGTATTTCCGGTGAAATCTCGGTATCGAATTTTTGGGTGGAATGCAATACTTCCCCTACTTACTATACGTAGTAGAGAAAGTAAAAAGCATTTTTGGAAACATGTCCGTGTGTGTGTGTGTGTGTGTGTGTGTGTGTGTGTCTGTGTGTGTGTGTGTGTGTCTGTGAACAGCATAACTCAAAAACGAACAATCGGATAAGCACCAAACTTGGTATTTAGGTTCAGTATCTTCCAGAGATGCGACACGAAGGTTTTCAAGAAAATCCCCCCACCCCAGACTACCCTTTACATGGAAAATTTTTCGAAAATTTTAATTTTCTCAAAAATGGCTCTAACGATTTTGATGAAAATATCATATGTTTAGGGTAATGTCATGAGAAATGAAATGTATATCTCGAATTTTCTGGGAATGTCTCCAAAAGTATTCTTCATTGTGAACGACTTTTGCATAACTGGTAAACCATAAGAGATAGACAAAATTTTACTACACAAAAAATGTAGATCGCGTTAAAATACACAACTTATGTCATATACATTTCTTTTGTTGAGTGAACCGTTTTCGAGATATTGCTTGTTATTTCCTTAAATTTTCCAATACTTATACTTTTTCTCAAATGCGTTATTCATTTTTTTATGTCCTGGACATGCAAAGAGAATGGAATGCGTCACATAGCAACCAGCGTTAAAATATTTGACTATCGCTTAAAAGCTACCATATTCCCCTTGCATCTACAAGAAAATTACAAATAAGATTGACATCTCGATATCTCGATTAATATGAAGCATATGGAGAATAGGCGTTTGTAAAAATAGATTGTACAAGAGTAGAGAAAGTTATGTGAGTGTAACACATCAGATTTTTTTGTCTTGGATATGCAAAGAGTTATAATCTGTGGCAAAGGGAATGGTGCTGCACCTAGCAACCAGCTATTAAGAGATATGTATGTGCTTAAAGGCTACTGTTTTTCTATATTGCCCTTGTAAATATATTTTCCCCTACATCTACAAGAAAATTAGCAATAAGATAGGGTCTGGAACTGTTTATCTCGATTAACATGAACTAGATGGAGAATAAGCGTTTGTAAAAATACTTTGTACAAGAGTAGAGAAAGTCATGTGAGTGTAACACATCAGATTTTTCTATATTGCCCTTGTAAATATATATTCCCCTTACATCTACAAGAAAATTAGCAATAAGATAGACTCTGCAAATGTTTATCTCGATTAACATGAAGTAGATGGAGAATAAGCGTTTGTAAAAATAGTTTGTACAAGAGTAGAGAAAGTCATGTGAGTGTAACACATCAGATTTTTTTATATTGGATATGCAAAGAGTATGGTGCTGCACCTAGCAACCAGCTATTAAGATATATGTCGATGTTTAAAGGCTACTGTATTTCTGTATTGCCCTTGCAAATATAAAACAAAGAGAACTTAGTAGGCCTTAAGTCATAGTCAAATATTCTTAGAACTAGTCACCATGTTTAAAATGTAATTTTCTTTGCATGTCAAAAGATCGTTTCTGCAAATATTTATCTCGATTAATATGAAATAGATGGTGAATAAGAGTTTGTAAAAATAGGTTGTATAAGAGTAGAGAAAGTCATGTGAGTGTAACACATCAGATTTTTGTTTTTGGTTTATGCTGTTCACAGACAGACAGATACACACATCTATGTATTTGATTCTTAGAATAGAAGGCAATGCCATGCCTATTTCAATGATAGCCTGTGATGATAATCATCCATACATACTTGTTTGTAAGAACTTGAAATTAAAATTTGCTACCAACATTTGTTTCCATATTCAAAGGTAGAAACGTTGGAGTAACTAGCATGTTATATTGAGCAATTAAAACAGAGTGTAACGGTGGGTTTCTGATTGCACGATATTTGAGCGTGCTGTACAGTGTTACCAACCTGTCAGACAGGAGCATTAACTTTTATGAAGGCAGGTGATTTTTGTTTATCACATCGCAGGTAGGGCCATTAAGTAAAGTGCCACCATCACATTGAGGCGCCGTCTTGGGTCACCCACTCAGCAATTTCGTGAAACGTTTCCCATGTTTTGTAACGCCAGCCCCTCGCGGCGCAGGCGCCAAGGGAATGTACTGAATAATACACATCTCCCGCCGGATGCAAGAGCGCTATTGCCGACTTGACCCGAAATAGGCTATTTGCAGAGGGATGATTTCTTTATGTGAACAGCTGACGAACGTTATGACACACCAAGATGTATTATGTATTGTGTTTAACAGCAGGATGTGGAAATTTCAAATTCTACGCTTTGCTGCAATATTCGACCTAAATACATGCGAAATGGTCTACAGGAACACAAGAGAGGATATAAGGGGAGGAGATTAGAGAACAGGATAAAGTAGAGATAATGAAAGAAGAGGAAAAGAATAGGAGGACAGAGGAATGGCAAGAGAAGAGAGGGGAAGAGAAGTAGAGAGCAATAGAAAGGCGAAAGAAGAGCAAAACGAAGAGAGGAAACGAAATGAAAAGAGAAGGCGAGAGCTGAAAAGATAGAATCAGACGACTGAAAAATCCAATGCCATAGCCGGGATTTGAACCACGGATCTCCCGGTGTCCGTCCGGTTGCTCTAACCACTGAGCTACCATAGCGATATGTCGGTACGACATTAAATTCTGCAACTGATTCACAGCTGGGAAATTTAATGATTTTTTTAACCCACACTGTTCTTGTGTGTAAGAGTAATTAATTCCAGAAAATGAGAGCTGATGAAACAAAAAAGAAGAGGGAAGAAAAGAAGGGTGGGGAGGGAAGAGAAAATAAGGGAGAAGAGAAGAACGCTGGAATTTGGGCTCTGAAAGATTTCTCCCTGGCGCATTGCAAGACTGCTGGGCCCCCTTCTAACCTGGGGGTGTCTGATCTACACCTTTGACCCCTAGGTTGCGGGTGGCTAAGGAAGGGCTAGCCTGCGTCGGGATAGGTGTCGTGCTGGAATCGTTAGGTGCCCCTTCCTTGCGTCATATAGGGGTCACGTTGGAAGCACAAAGGGCCCCTATGGCCTACGTGCGGTAATGTGCTCCAGTGCTAACACAAAAATGGAGACATCTACACCTAACTGAAAGAACAATCCTGACAACAAGCTAGCAAAGACGTAGGAGGCAGCTGCGACTACAACAAACATCACAGCATACAACGTAACGAGGCCGCCTCGCTTCACCACATATTAACTTAAACATTACACATTACGATTTCATATTTTTGCGCCAAATTCAATCTGTTAAACAAACTGTCTAATAAAACGAGAAACGTATTCCCCTATTATATTACTTAACCTTATAAATGCATTCTAACGTTTATATAAGGAAACAAAAATCATGATAATGTATAAGGGAAGCATTAGCAAAACAGAAATGATAAATCAAGGAGTGAAATGGGCATGTAGCTTATGGCCTGCACTATTTAATATTTATGTACACAGACGAAATAATAAGACAACCCAAGTAGCACCAGGTATCAACCAAAGCAGAAAAATTTACTTAAATGTTTTATTGTACGCGGATGATTTGAATTATCCAAGATAATGAAGACGATCTCCAAAGATCAGTGTTACTTCAGCAAATCTATCAATCTTATAATTTTAATTACTCCTTGGATAAAACTAAAATAATGGTTTTCATGGAGAAATATCTTATTGGATCAAAAATAGTGCTACTTTTAGAACAGTTGCATAGTTTAAGAAATTAGGTTCTTAAATAACATACGAAAACGAATAGAGTTCTTAGTTTGAGTATGAGGTAGCACTAGACACAGAACGCTAAAATGAGGACTTAAAGTCACATTAATAAGCTTTACAATGTGAGGGTCATCCAAAATTACTTTATGGAGTTGAAACATGGACTCACAAAATAAAGGAACTCCACAAAGTTGAAGCTTCTGAGATGAAAAGGAATGCCGTACCATCACATCCCAATGGTGCAGTTCTTTATTCGCCATGTGGAATGAGAAGTGCAGCAAGACTGGGTAAACTGTGGACAGAATGCAGTTGGAACAGATTTTGTAACTTAAACCGTAAACAAAGAAGAACTAAATTATTTGAAAGGGACCTAAGAAAATGCCTATATATAGCAAGCGAAAGTTTCGTAATATGGTGATATTTCTAGCCTTCAACAGGAGAGGAATTGGAGCGCTCGTGCAGTCACGTGATATCACTTAGACTTAGCTTCCCTCCGAGATTCCTGAAGTCTTTCGCTTTTGTTCTTTTCTACGAGAGGGTTGACCTTAATTGCCTATATTGGACACAGAGATTTGGAGTATAATCCTTGTTACATTTTCCATTCATTAAATTCGCTAAGTTTATTAAATGGGCGTGTGAGAACGAGTGAGTCACAAGCAGTGGCGGCTGCAAGTGGCCCACGAGAAGGGCGGAGACGCCCGCTGTGCTGTCAGTGAGATTACCATTAATGACGACAGTTAGACAATGGACGTCAGAACAAGGGCCTTTAATCAAGAGCATAGCAGGTTTCCTTCCTCCAAGTCCACACATCCGTTCTGTCTTCAGCTCTTTTTACAATAATTCACCACCTCCTCACAGCACGCCATGCAAAGGGAAAGTCCGTAGGCTAGGGCAGTTAAATTCTTAAAGAGATATAACTCTTTAACCCCTAAATCAGCGGTACTATTACCTCAGAGTTTCCATGGTGAGGTAAAACCTAAAGTGCAGGGTTGAATAGATACAGCAAGAACAAATTTTTTATTTATCTACTACTTTCGTATTACACTGCCGTTTGTAAAAATTGCAACACCAAGAAGGAAACGCATGAATTCAATGAATTTAGTACCACAAGTTAGGTACATGACAAGTAACAAATGACAAACTTTTCAAACCTATACGTGACCTTTGAGCCTTAATATGCACTATTTGGTGTGGCCTCCATGCACTGCAATTAGAGCTGCTATACGCCGTGGCATTGAATCAAAAAGGTTCTGAATAAGTACCTGAGGAATTTCCCTCCACGCAGTTTGTATTCGAGCCCACAAATCCGTGACACTGGTTACTGGAGGACCATGACGCATCAGGTGCCTATCAACCATATCCTAGCCATGTTCGATGGGCGACATGTCAGGCGAACGTGCAGGCCAGGGAAGCAATGGTACTCGTCACTCTTCGAAGAAGGCTTGTACATTTCTCGCAATATGTGGCCGAGCATTGTCCTGTTGAAATGTGGCCTGTGGAGATGCCTGAAGCACGAAGAGTATCTCAGGTTCTACAACCAACGTTAGGTACCGGTTGCTGTTCAAAGTGCCCTCAATTCCTAGGAGGTGTTTGTCCGCTATGCCGCTCAACAATGCAGCCCTCAGATTGCGCTCACCACGATACCGCCGGACACCTATGCGGCCATCACTGTAGGACACGTTGAATCGGGACTCGTCCAAAA
The DNA here is from genome assembly GCA_030765065.1 of Deroplatys truncata. NCBI lineage: Eukaryota > Metazoa > Arthropoda > Insecta > Mantodea > Mantidae > Deroplatys > Deroplatys truncata. Next base: position 139,639,883 of record CM060988.1, read on the forward strand.
AGACTACATTTTGCCACTCAGCACCCCAGTGACGGTGTTCACGTGCCCACGTGCAGTCGGAGAAGTTGTGGTTTCTGGACAATGGAAGCCGACGTAATAGAATGATGCAACCAGTCCAACCTGCGGCGGACGGCGACGAACCGTTGATGCAGACAAGTTTACATCTGTTGCAGTGCTCCAGTATAGAGCCAACACTGTGGATGAAGCTGTACGGTCCGTTATGGCCATGCGGACAAGATGACGGTCATCCCGTGCTGTCATCATGTTTCGTGGTCCAGTACCCGCTCTTCGCTGCGTACGACTTTTATCTATCCTCTGCTTCCACACACGCATCACTGTCGTAGTAGCATGCCCTGTACGAGTCGAAATGTCATGGTATGACAAACCCTCTTCCCGGAGACCGATCATTCTGCCCTGTTCGAACTCACTCACATACCGATATGGCACCCTTTGACGTCAACGAGGCATACTGGCACTCACTTTATTATTTCCAGCTTGTTTGACAGCTCTGCACTGACTACACTGGGCGCAACACTGCCCATGTCGGACCGACACGAGAGGGCTCTGCTCGGCCTACGTGTACACCATCTCTCTGCAAACCTAATCACTTATTGCTTGCACACACTTCTACACTTCCACTAAGTTTGGAGTTATTCGGGAAATTATTTCTTGGTGTTGCAATTTTCACAAACGGCAGTGTATAGGTAGAGAAAAATTGCATTCCAACAAAAAATTCGATACTGTGTGTCTGTCAGTTATACCTACATATAGAGGTTATACAGCAGAGGGGAAATCCTCACGCACTGCGACCGAAATAGATTACTGTGGCCACCACCTCCTAGGAGGAAGGGATGAAGTAAAGGAACAACAGGAGGCTACAGAGACCCTTGCAAGTCCCTAATAGTTCCTAGTTTGAAGACCCGTCCCACTGCTGGAGCTGCCTAGAGAGGGGGATGAATAACCCGTTGATCAAGCAATCCTCTAGTGTTCATGGGGAGTACTCTTTCCTTTGAGCAAGCATCCGTGCCATCTGTCCAGCATCACCATACGCCACGAAACCTAGAATTACACCAGAAATATGAGAAGGAAAGGAATGAAGCGGAAATTATGCAAAGGAAATCCTAGCCTACCGAACAGGTAAAACTATGAAAATACCAAGGTCAGAGTGGACAGTCGACGGGATACCCAAATATATGCTAGCGCACTTACGGAGAGTGTTTTATGCTATTTTTAGACATCGTCATAAATAAAAAAATATTAAAGTATATTACATCATATCTATTACTTTCGTAAGGAAAAATTACTGGGAGACAAAGGAATGAGTGACCTTATGTCGTTAATTCTGAGAGTTGAACTTGGTATTGAGATTTGTAACAGATCGGACTGCGGTGCATAAAATTATGTAATACTTTATTAATTTTTTATTTTTTTTTGGCGAGTTTCTGGCAAACGTCGAAAGCAGCGGTTTAAAATTGGCGGTTATCTGCTGCCGTGTGTTAATGTTGGTGCGCCGCTTGTTGGAACATTGGTAGTCCCTCCCTCTGCCTCCCACCCTCGCTCTCTCTCTCCCTTGTGCATTCTCGCAGATGCCAGGCTACTCTAAGCTTAAAAATCGGGCCGTTAAGGTTTCGAGGAGACAAATACTATAAAATAAAACAAAGAATTGTCGCCTAAAGGTATATTACGTTTTTAATTACACTTCAGCAATGAAGTCATTTACAAGACTTAACAATTCTTCATTCTTTTAAGGTTTCAGTTTTTATCCTTTACATTCATCTTCATATTTATTGCAAAAAAGAACTATTATCTTCACGATGGATGCTATATTCCGTGAATATTCGATAATAGCTCTTGTGGAATAATTTGAAGAGAAAGATGATCGCACCTTCACTTTCCGATGACTTATGGAACAGTAAGCAACTTGTTTGGAAAAGTTTCTCTTTTATATGTGTTCCTTTAGTAACTTACGTCGCGAAGTTAACAAATCTGATGTGTTACACTCACATGACTTTCTCTACTCTTGTACAAATTATTTCTACAAACAGATTATTCTCCATCTACTTCATGTTAATCGAGAAAAACGTTTGCAGAAACTTACTGCTAATTTTCTTGTAGGTGCAAGGGGAATATGGTAGGCTTTAAGCGATAGTCAAATATTTTAAGAGCTGGTTGCTATGTGGCGCATTCTATTCTCTGTGCATGTCCAGGACATAAAAAAACAAATAACGAATTCCCATTTGAGAAAAACTATACGTATTGGAGAATTCAAACAGATAACAAGGAATACCTCGGAAATGGTTCACTCCACAAAAAATGTATGTGACAAACTGTGTGTTTTAACGAAATCTACATTTCTTGTGTAGAAAAATTTTGTTTACCAGTTATACATTCAGAAAGAAGAGGACTTTTGGGGACATTCCCAGAAAATTCAAGATATACATTTTATTTACCATGAAAATATCTTAAATATATGATATTTTAATCAAATTCGTTAGAGAAATTTTTGAAAAAATCAAATTTTTGGAAAAATGTTCAATGCAAAGGATAGTCTGGGGTGTAGGAATTTTCTTGAAAATCTTCGTGTCGCATCTTTGAAAGATACTTAAGCTAAATGCCAAGTTTGGTATTTATCCAACTTTTCGTTTTTGAGTTATAATGTTCACAGACACACACACGGGCATTTTTCAAAGTGCTTTTTTTATTTATTCAGGGGCCTCAAAACATGCATTTCCGGTGAAATCTCGGTATCGAATTTTGGGGTGGAATGCAATACTTCCCCTACTTGCTATATGTAGTAAAGAAAGTAATAAGCAATTTGTTTATTCGGTGTTATTGAATCCTATTATTGGAAATGGTTGCTATTTGGAAGGTTACTGAAAATAGATGTAATTTTTTATGTGAAAACAGCTGTGAACTTTAAATTATGCAGCTGTAATGGCTTTGAGGTTATGCTTATGCCGCAAATATACTACGGTAATGCGTGATGTCTGTTTTGACAGCTATTCTCGAATTTAACAATTGAAACACAACTATAAAATACACAAATACACGAATACTATAATACGCATAATATGTACTAAGGAAGTAAGCATAAATGTCAAATTAACTTGTTTTACGCAACTACAAAATTATTATGAGTAAAACATTTTGTCATGTTTCATTTTCCAAACAATTGCTCTAACGATTTTGGCTAAAATGTTATTTGTTTAAGATATTTGCACGACATGTTGAATTTTCTGTGAATAGTCTGTGGAATTAATTTTTTTTATATCTGGTAAACCATAAGTGATAAACAAAAGCTTGATAAACGAAATATGTGGAGTTCATTGAAATTTACAGTTTGTTTACAATAACCTTCTTATTATAGTATTAGCCGTTTTCGAGGTATTAGTTGTTATATCCTTAAGCTTCCTCAGTTATAAATATCATGCAGCATTTATAAACCATACTCCATCATCATTCTCTATAAAACATTATCTATAAAACAATTTTGGTCTGGTATTAGCATACTAGCTTCTAAATCCAGAGGTTTCGGGTTCAATTCCCGGCTGGAGGATGGCTATTCCCTGTTTCTCCTAGTCTGGAAGCATGAGATTGCATGCCATTTCAATAAGGAATTAAGTATATCTACTCTACAGGAAAAAACTGCGTAATAAGAATATACTTTATTGCTAAGGATATTTACAACAAATGTATAGCAATGTCACAAAAAGATGCATACTAAAAATGCAAGTAATAAAGTTCGTGGGCGCTACACAAAGGTTTAGCCAAAAGAATAAATTTTATATGCCTTTTAAAGGTGATAGAGTTTAACTGTATGATACCTTCAGTTAAGTGATTAAATAAATTTAATGCTACATATTCAAAATTATTTTGAGTTTTAGAACATTTAAATTTCTTAATACATAAATTAGACTCTTGAGAGTAAAATTATTATGAATATTAAAGCACTCAATGTATCTCTCAATATTATTTTTAACATGTATAAGACCAGAGAGGACAAAGTCTGATGGGAGAGTTAAAATACAAAGTTTAATACAGAGTGATTTACAAGAAGATAAAGGTGAGGTATGACAAACTAATTCTTAACGACATTTTGTGCAAAGTAAGAATATTTTAGCAAACCATTTGTAGCCATATTTTTTGATTAATTATTGTTTAATCCTGAAAATTTAGGGTGGCTGTTGTAGGGGATATTCTTTAATCTTGTTATGGCATGATAGCAGTGAATCATTCCTCAGCGGACCTGCTATGCGATGTTGGATTTTCATTTACCAGCAGTTTCGTCTCATAAGGGCATGCATAGTAAAATAAAATACAACAAAACGAGGGCGGCTGTTTCTCTGATCTCTGTCTATGTTAGTAATTTATCACTATTTTCTCGTGGTGCTTTATGAAATTTGTGTGTACGCCCTTGGGTTATGAGTGATTCCCCACATAGTGATTGATACTTTAGGATCAGCTAAGGTCACCCGTCGCCAATGAATGTGGGGGTAATTCCCTAATAAAGCTCTAAGGGTGAGCGAAGCTCAGGGTAGAACGTATGCTCTGTTATTACACAATCGATAGCCACAGCAAGCACGCCCTAAACTTTCCAATCAGAACAGGACGAGCATAAAAAAAATGAGAGACTTTATAGAACCTTAGTGGCCTACTTGCCCACCATTATGGATTCATTCTTTCCTCTCTCCATAAAAAAGGAGCTGAATCTCACTGTTTATGTGTCTTGTGAATTACAGCCATTCAATATTTGTATATATTATTATAAAATCTACATTTTTTTGGAAAATTTAAGCTATTTTCATATCGGGAGTAAATGTAATATTATGCTGCGACAGCCTCGGTCCATTGTTATGATTAAAAAAACGCAATTAATTAATTTTTTGTTGTATATAAAAAAATTAATGTGTTATTCGGCGATAGTGTGAAATAATGCGGTCCCTTGTTCTTCTTCCTCGACTAACCAGCTGTTGTCGATCTTGTGTTAGACGGTGACCGGCGATTGCGTCCCGCGGTCAGTTTTATACGTCAGTTGCGTCTCTGGATTTGTTGGGTCATACCTCAGTTGCAACCCTGGTTTTCTTGGTTAATATGTCAGTTGCGTCTCTAAAAGGGTTGAATATTTAGTCCCAGTATTTTCAATTCCTGGAACGAACAACATTTCCCTTCCCATTCTGCAGACTTAGAACTGTCTGTAACATTTTTAATTTAAACTCCACAAATGGATGAAACTTTGTTAATTTTTTTTGTTAGATTACATTGTGTTATCCATAAAAATCTAAGAACTGAACACGATTTAAAAAATTGTAAGGTTTAAATACTAAATAGGTTAAAAATGTTGGTTAAAATAAAAGCTTCCTCTGCTCACTTGTCATTGACTCTATGGCTCGTGCACAACTGATGATGAGAACTATTACGTATGTCCAGTTTGACCTTTATGCAGTATATGACGTCGCAGAACGCGTTCTGTGGTGTTTGGCTGTGTCTTATCGAAGAAGCTAAACAAAACCGCGGACGCAATTGACGTACTGATGTTTCGTAAACATGTTTACGTGGACGCAACTGATATAGCCCCGTGTTAGAGCATGATTAAGTATGGCGGGTATGAGATGAGAGATAGTAATGTATTGGTATTGAGTACGTTTTCGTCTGAGGATGGAAGAGCAGTCTCTTCCGGAAGCGCTTCAGAGCAAGAAAATCCAAGCGCATAAGTGACGTGAGTAAAAACCAACCGACTCAAACTTATTTTATAACATAGTGATATATTAATTGATGTAATATTTCAGTAGTTCCATCACCAACACTGCTCATAGTTTTACTTTTATTATTTATTACAACATCGATAACGACACTTCCACTGTTCCACTAATAAGTATCACTCATAACCCGCGAACGTGTATTAACAGTTGTAATTCAAGATTCGCGATTTCGCGAAATGTATTGTTTCGCGAGAATTTGCAAGTAAACGCATGTTGAACACTTTATTTATATGTTATTTCTTATAGATGAAGTTATTCATCGAATTTATAGCGCGACATTATATCCTTTTGTTTTCTGTCGCGAATTCGTCTCACGGAGTAATGTGGAGACACATTGAATGATTTTAACAAACCGGGTAAATTAACAGCATTTCCTAACTTTATACATTTTCTCAACTTCGCGCGAACACTTTTTTTTCTTAATTCTTATTGGCTATTGACTGATGCATCGGAGTTTCTGCAACATTTTTAATCATTGGTTCTTACTATTCACGTGATTTGTAGCTTGGAATATGAAGTTAAGCGGGGATTGCTAGCAATAACCTTGCTCTGGTGTGACACAAAAAACCGTCAGATACCAAGTTTGGTATTTAAGTTAATCGCATTCTCTTTTTTATGTTATTCTGTTTACAGAAACACATACATGGACACAGACAGCATACGGAACGTTTTCTAAAAATGCTGTTTATTTTTAGTTTAGCGGGCCTAAAATATATATTTCAGGTGAAATATCGAAGCTGAATTTTTGGGCGGAATACAATACATCTCCTACTTACTATACGTAATAGAGACAGTAAAAATGAAGAATAAAACAGATTATTTAGGTATAGATGCTTTAGGTATAGGTAGGTATAGATATTACATTATTACATGGCAGATCAGCCTGGATGACATAAGCATGACCACCGGGTTTACTTTCCTTCCGAAGCAAGACATGCTAAGGATTTTTACGCTCAAAAAAATCCATCGCCCTCCACCGGGTTTGAACCGTGCATAGCTTGTATATCTCAAGCAGTTCTAAATATAATGTTTTGTCAATTTCTTATGGTTTACCAATTATAAAAAAATTCATTCGAATGTAAGAGACTCCACAGTCTATTCACAGATATTCAGGGTATAACATTTTATATGGTCAGAAAATATCTTCAAATGACATTTTAATAAAAATCGCTTAAAAGCATTTTCGAGAAAATTAAAAATAAACAACAACTTTCCATGTAAACTGTAGTTTCAATTGGGAGGGATTTCTGGAAAATCTTCATTTCTGTCCTTGGGAGATTATGAATTCAAACATTGAATTCTGAATTCAATTGTATTGGAGTTTTTATTTATAAATTACCTATGCTCTAGAAAAATAAAAAAACGCATATTTCTAAAAGTGTTCTTTTTCTTTTTGCTCAAAGGTTTTCAAATCACGTATTTTCAGGGAAATACCGATACAAAAATTTTGGGTGAAATCCTCTACCTAAGTGATAGAGAAAGTAAACGTGGTAGGGCACCAAAAGCATATCAGCTATCCTACTGTTTGTAGTACTCTCTGCAGACTAATGTTGTCCAGAGGAAAACATATGTGGAATTTAATTAGAGTAGTTGACGATCCAAAGAAATTATGTTAAGATTCTAAGAACTTAATTAATACAATTTTTTAAAAAATAATAATTGCAATTTAAACTCCAAGCAGGACCATTGTGAAATGTTTGCTTCGCCCTTTCTATAGAATGGTTTATATAAAAAAAGGGAAAAGTTTGGCGAAGGCTGTTGTAAGGGGACATACCCGATAACAAAAAATGAAACCAACTTGTAACATAGCTGTACTTAACAACAGGCGAGCTAGCAAACAAGAGGTGAAAGTCCACCAACATGCGCTAATGTGCACAGGGTTCAGACTAAACGTCAGAAAACAGAAAGAGAGAGCAGAGAATAGAAAGAGACAGAAGCAGTGGTCCATTTCCCGCAACTCGAGGGAGTTGGCAAAATAGAGAAGGACAGAGACATTGGGTCTTACCGGATAGTCAGCAGGGTGCGTGACTTCAGAAATTTGGCACATTTTATTGTCATAGCATGCCATGTAATGCTACTCAAGAAACAATGGAAATTGTTGTAACAAATAAAGGCGCGAATTCTGGAAAGCAGATAAAAAAGGGGGGAAGCCCCGAGTTTACACGATTCTCTCAGATACTCTCCTTGGCGTTAGTTTGCGTGCTACTACCGTAGCAAGCGATATTAGAATCAGTGATGTAATTAAATTGTGCAACCAGGTGGAAGATGCTGCGTATGTGCGTGGAAAGATCGTGTCACAAATTAGCTAGATCCACAGAATAACATGAAATGATAGTGGGAAGATTTAATAAACACTTCATAAGGGAAAATTCCTAGCCGCCTGAATAGACCTAATCGTCTTCATTAAATCAAGGTTATGGGAAAAATCAGTTATTATTTTGCCTTCATTCACAAAAACCCAGATATATTCTCCAACTAGATAGGATAGGAATTCTTTTCTTAGCTCTTCGACAGGCAGGCGGCAAGAACGTCTAGAAAACAACGGAGGTCCAGGAGGTACATGAACCTACGTACTCCCGCCATGCTGTGATAACTTTATTGATCCGCTATGATTACTGCAAACACAAATTTATTAGTATGCATGGAATTTTTATGAAAAATATTACAGATGCTATGACTGTTCAAATCTATTTTGCATAGAGAAGAACTGAAGAAGTGATAATCATAAAATGATGAATTAGTAGCACGAATAAAATGATCGGTTGAAACGCAACGCATCTTTCTATTTTACTGCTGAAAAGTATATAACATAGCAAAAGGGTATTATTCAGTGCAGTAAAATTTTCATTCGTCATTTGTATATCGTTAGGCGTTATTTCATTAGCTGAGAGATTACGAAATGATATTATTAGTGTATTATTTCCGCTGTGTGAAAAGTTTGGAGATTACAACTAAGAGTTTCTCATAGTTTATATTTGAATTGCCTTAAGTTATTCTTGGGCTTTAGAGAACCATCAAAGCTGCTACAAAACTTTATTCAAGTGCTTCAGAACGCGCTCGTTTAGTTTTCCAAGAGAGCCGAAGCTGAAAAGCAGCTGAAGGCTATTCTCTACCGTCTTTTGTTTATCGGAACTTGGAAGCGGAGCTAGTGTGCCAAAGTTTCCCTTGTTTTGTTTCTTGTATGCACGATTTGCTTCTCTTCTGGGGTGTAGCTCCGCGCCAAAAGAACACAACTCATTAAGAAACTCTTATTAAATATTTTAACTCTTTGAACAAAAGCAGTCCTTTGAGATTAGTCCTGATCGCATAATAATTCTCAAGGCTTTGAAAACGCACGCAGAACACCCGATTAAAATTAATCTTAGTCAGGCAAACGAACGTCAGAAAACGATAATAAACATTACCTATACATTATAAAAATGTATAATTTGTTTAAATTGGACGTCATATTTTTGTAATAAAGGTATGGATTTTTATAGGATGGCTTTACAACATACATTTCACAAATAATAGAGCATTTTTACGATTCTTTCACTGAATTGCATTTAAGGATCCATCTGTGGCATACATTAACATTTTAAAATGATTTTGGCACATAAATGTATTTCTTACCTTAAATTGTTTCGTTATTTCCCAAACATACGCTTAACATAAGCGAGATGTAGTGTATGTGGTTCCTGTTTACAAGACACATTAGCATACAAAATATCATCCCTGCATTTTAATAGTTTCTAAGTTGTGATGAAAACCTTTTGTAAAAATGACAGGGAAAACTGGCTTCAAAGTAAGGGGGTTTGACTTATGAGTTGAATTTTAGGTGAATAGACCAGTGACACACCTTGATGTTTATAGAACATGTATCTTAAAAATTAGAACATCATTTCACCTGATTTAAAAGCAAGATACTTTCTATTAAGAAAATATAGAGTTTTATAACCCCTAAGGATGGACCTATTCCCTTAAAGTCCTTCCATATTACAAAGGTTTCAGATAATAGCAATGTATTTTCTCCTTCTTTATCGCTCACCTAAGGTAGTACTACATTCAATTCGCTTGATTTCATTAAAAACACGCGTTTTAAGTCTCCTGAATAAAAAAATATCATTTTAGGAAAAGATCCGTATATGTGGGTGTGCGAGCGAGTGATATGTTTATTTATGTGCATGGGTACGTGCCCGGTGAATTAAGTGTAATTGAAAAACGAAAACTCTGACAAGCCCTAAATTTCATATTTAAATTATTATTTAAGAGAAGTGGAGTTTTAAGGTTATCCCGCAACCCTTCACAACCCTTTACATAGAAAAAGTTTTGTTATTTTTTACTTTCTTAAAACAGCCCTAACATATTTTATTTAAATATGCTAATTTTGAGATATAAACATCCAATAGAACATATGTCTCGAGTTTTCTATGATTACTACGTGCGATGGACTTCGTTTTATAACTTTATACAACCAAGAGACTCTAAGAGAAGAAAAAAGGTACTTAACTTCAGGAAAAGAAATGTAGATCCCGTTAAAATATACAATTTAATGTTCAAACAAATTTTCCTTCTGAAACGTTGGCTGCAGTATGTTTAATGTTTCTCAGAGTAAAAACTGTTTTTATGCGACATCTATGATGCAGATCTAAAAGCGAGTAATTCCTTTTATTTTACCAAATGAATTTGTGGAATAAAACAGTTTAGTGGTGTGTCTTATCCTGCTGAGTTGAAAGTTGAGCTTTTTATGCGAATATTATATTTAATACTACATGGTAAAGGTTAGAGAATGTAGTGTGGATATTATGCATAAGACTTTGTTGTAATTTTCAGATTACCTGGGGTAAAGAGTACTTCAACTAAATTAAATTCTGGGAGTCTAATTATGTCCTACCGACATTTTCTGGAGCTACTGTCCTGCCATTTGCAAATAAAATTCCGCTGTTTTTGTTTTGTTTTTGATGTTTTGTTCCTCAAGGGAGAACACTACTCTGTTTTCTAATTGCTAGAAACTACTCTCTTTCACTTTTATATGCGTCTGCAAGGCTAGTAGACAATAGCGAATGTTAAATCTGAAAGCAGCTGCGTTTTTTGTTTCAAAGTTATTCACTACCTTGTACATTATGATCCCATGTCCAGAATGTCCTAGGAGCTGCAACATTCTTTCTGGTACCAAATTGCAGTTAATTACTTGGGGTTTCTGAGCGCGTTACGTAATTTTTTAATGTGGTATTAGATTTGAACTTTATTTAAGCTTATTTTTTGTTTGACAAATATGTGCTAACGGCCTTCAAAATTCTCAACTGCGCTCCATTAATCATTTTAAGAAGGGCATTCATAACAAACTTCAGTCAACTCTAGTAAGTGTTTATTATCAGCAGTTTGAAGATGCTAAAATGTCGTTATGAAAAGTATGACAAATTTAATACAAAAGTGAAATGTTTTGTAGAAAAAATGATAAATTTTGGCCAAATTTAAAACACAAGTCAGATTAAACGGAAATTGAATCACACTGGATAAAGTTCGACTTCAAAATTAGGATAAAATCAAGAATATTTTGCTTTGTTTTGCAATTGAGTAAACGTGTTTTACCCTACTATTCAGTTCATTAATGGCGTATATGATATTGACCAACAACGTTCAATAATACCTCAGATATCCACCAATCAAGGTCGTTCATCTTATAATATTCGTGTAAGGATGCAACTTTATAGGATACTGCATAGTTACTGAATCATAACTGCAGGACGCAGTGATTAATAAGCTACGTCATTCAATTGTGTTTTTAATGAATGCAAATTGAAATAGTATGAGTTTCAAATAAATTATGTTCTTGAAAAAATGTTCTTATTGCTCTGATTTTAGCTTATCTTTATTTTGAGGTTTACTATTTTCTCACTCCCGCTGTTGGTAGCATTGGTTATTGTTCTTTTCATTCATTTAATGTCATGATCTGACAGCTGACATAATGATGATTTGACTTTAAACAACAAGTAAGAAAGTATTTACGAAGATAAGTCAATAAATATCCACACCTTATTTTTAATTTTTTGTAGGCTGGTTGTATCGGTTTGTACGCGCACGTCGACATGTTGTTCCTTTGTCTCCGCTTGTGGAATGTGTGACCGTTATCACCCAGTGAGTGTTGCATTGTTGCATAATAAGCATGGCTGCACCTCTCACCGTTTGCACAAAGAAGATCAGCGTGCGGTTATCCGCTTTTCGTCGCTGAATGTGTACCAGAAGCCGAAATCCATGGAGGACTTTCTACACAATATGGGGGCAACCTGTAAACTTGGCGAAATGTGTACGAATGGGTTGAAAAGTTAAAAAACGGTGCGACAACGCCCATCCATATAACGCCAGCATTGAGCAAGTCCGTATCCTGATTCAGAGAACCGAAGGTTGACTGTCTTGAGGTGGCAAACCACTTCTTTGGTCCACTTAAAAATGCCTTAAGGGGCCGTCGATTCACCACAGACCAGAAGTGAAGGAGCGGTTGTGAGGCAGTATTTTTAAAACTTAAATGATTTCAGTCTAATTATATAATATAAAATATAATAACAGCCCGCCTTAAAGCAATATGTGTATAATATAATATATAAAATTATGTAACTGTCATTGTATTGATGTTTATATTATTGTGTACATGTATAATAATGTTATGTGAATGTATTAAGTAATTTAATAATGTTGGAGCTGGAGAATAGAGGCCGAGAGTTGCTAACAATGAGGTAACAATGAGGTAATCTTAAGGCACAATGAATTAGAAAGTTTAATAATGCTACTAATAATTCTTGGAACAACAATGTAATATTTTAAAACAGTTTATAAATAGCCAATCAGAGACTTGAAATAGAAAAAGTTACAAATTTAAGCGGTAAACGGCAGTTGCTAGAAGGCAACGTACCTGATCAGTTCATTCGCTCGGTACGTATCCAGTGTGAGACGAAAATTCATTACGGCGAGAATATTATAAAGCTTACGTGTTAAAAAGTGCAAGTAATTATTAAATAATCTCAAAGCTCCCTATATCACTGAAGTGTCATTTAATCGTGTGAAGGATTAATAAAAGGAGTGAAGTAAAAATTATAATTTGTGTAAACCTACATTCTTTAGCCGCATCACCCCCTGATAAGAGATACATGTTTCTAAAAATTAATACTGACGCAGCCGAGACAAACATAAATATTTAAAGAAACATAAAAATACAAAGTTGATTCCTAAACGTTGGGGCGAAGGCCACCGGAAACTTTGTACCACACGTGGGGCAGTTACTTCATGAAATTTGGCTCCCCAACAGTCGAACTACAATACAACTCCTCCTAAAATAAACCTCCTTCACGGTGCATACACGGTTGCTTCTCAACCATAAAACTTTTTTTCTGAGGGCACCAGAACGCTTGTGCAACGATGGTCCATGTGCACTGAGAACCAAGGGACTGCGTTGAAAACTGAGGTAATTTTATCTATTATTGTTATAATAAATTTAAACAATTATGTGCGGATACTTATTGACTTATCCTCGTATTATTTATATTATGTCACATTTCATTTACGGAATAGTCTTGATCTATTTATTTATTTATTTTGAACATAACAGGCATAAAACCAATTATAATACAGTCACTAATAATAATTATAACTAGCTAATGCAGAAAAGACAAACAAAGTTTATACTCTTAATAAATTCCACTACAGGTTACGCGTTTCACCAAATAAACTCTTAACCTCTCGTGGGATTACCTATGTTAAAAGCACCAACAGCGGATTTTACTTATATTTTCTTGTTCTTGAATAGGATCTCTGAAAAATAATCTGTTATGAGAAACCTTCACTCACAACTGTAGCCATGATTATGAAGTTTCAAAAACCAGTCATTCTGCTGCTTGATGTTTGTACCTATACTTTACCTGAATGGCTCCAGTTGTGATGTGAACCCAGGACTGCTCGTGGTGCAAACCCGATTGATAGAGTACAAGGATCTGTAACATGCTGTGATTGGAAAGGCACAACAGGTGGTATTGTAGGAGGAGGAATATAGATCACTCTCTCACATACACCCTCCCACGGCCATCGACACACACAAGCAAGATGGTGTACCCTCCGGTGCAAATTGTAGGTTCTCAAGTCTAATAGGCACTGAAGGCTCTAATGATTCTAAAGCACTTTACTAATCATGGGTACTCATTTGTTGAAGACGTTACGGGTGGAACCCGAACTAAAACTTCAAATTACCACACCAATTATGCAATAAAAAGACATAAGTATACATTTTGTTACACCCAAAGCTGGAAGCAACCTTAAAATAACGATTTATCATCTTAAATAAGCTGAATCGTTCTTTATAAGATATAAATAGATGATTCCCTTTTAGAACACTTTCTTCTCGCTATAAAAATCAATTGTCTGGCTGCATAGCTCAGTCGGTAGGGCACCTTCCTGCTGTACAAGGGGACTCGGGTTCGATTCCCTCCTGGGGGGTGGGAATTTTTCTCTAACCAAGATTATTCCTATCCTTCTCAGAGTCTAGAAGTATGAATGAGAATGTGCTTGTGATCTAATAAATAAAACTCAAAGTTTAGCCAGAACTCCAACGACAAGCGTATACGAGTTAATACCGTTACCTACAGGCAATAACATGTTACAAAAGAAAGGCCGTCGATTAAGACCGTTGAAGTTAAAGGCGGTGTATAAATGAAACTAAAAAATAATCTGTTATACATTCACATGACAATCTCTATCCTCTGTCTTTATTAGTAGGTATACAAACTATTCTTAGTAAATCTTATTTTTCTATAAACTACACATTAACCTAGAATATTCTAATATTTTTGCAGAAATAGCTACATTATACAATGCAATTCGACGAAACTTTAAAAGAATGACAACTGTTGAACCATTCGAAACTTTAATAACGGATATCTCAGAAACGCCTTATGCCACAGAAAAACTTATTTTAAGTAAAGAGATTAAATTTTTTATGGTACGTTTTCGTCTATCGCTTAACGTTTACCAGTTATAAGGATTATACAAAATTCCTTCCGGGTGAAGAGGACTTCAAAGGCTATTCCCAGGAAATTCAAGATATAGGTTTTATTTTTATGTAAATATCTTTAATGTATGATATTTTAATCAAAATCGTTTGAACCATTTTATAAAAAATAAAATTTTTTGAAAAATGTTCCTTGTAAAGGGTAGTTGAGGTGTTTTTTTTTTAAATCTTCGTGTCGCATCTTTGGAAGGCACTGAACTTAAATACCAGCTATGGTAGTTATCTGACGTTTCGTTTTAGAGTTATGCTGTTCAGACACACAAAAACACACACACACACACACACACACACACACACGCACACACACACACACACACACGCACACACACACACACACACATATGGAATTTTTTCTAAAACTTGGTTTTGGATTCTGTGGGCCTCATAACGTGTATTTCCGCTGAAATCTCTGTATAGAATTTTTGGGTGGAATTGAGTACGTTCTCCACCTACTAGTAGGTACACGGTAGAGAAAGTAAAAATCAATTAACATCTTAAACAGCTGACTGCGGTGATTAAGTTAAAGAGTTACGGAACTCAAGGGGGTAATTCCAAGTAAACACAGGTCAGTGGGGAACTGGCTAATCAGCATGAGCTAGCTTGTTTTTTTTAAGTTCCATTTATACCCCGACTTTAACTACAACGGGTCTTATCGCCAGCCTTTCCTTTGGAACATGCTATTGCCTATAGGAAATGGTGTTAATTGGCATTTGCTTGTCTTTGGGTCTGTAGTAAACTTTGACCTATGATCATTAGATCACACACACACAGACACACACACACACACATTCACACCCTCATTCATACTTCTAGAATGGGGAGGGTGGGGAATAATCTTGGTTTAAGAAAGAGATTCTTCTCCTCATCCGGGAATCGAACTCGGGGACCCTCACTCAACAGACAGGTGCTCTACCGACTGAACTTCGGGCCCAGTCGAGCTTGTTCTGCTCCTCTTGCTTATCAGCAAAGACGATAAGCGGATCGAACTCATTGAGAGGCACTTGCCAGATTTGTAATACAGTGTAAAATCCGTGATGATAGACAAAAATAGAGCAAAAAGGTCTCGAATATTTTCCCATTCTGTTACAAACGCTTTATTTTCGAGGGAATAAACTCAATTTTTAAACCAACAAATGACTAAAATGCCTTTATTTAACCTATCCGTATCCGCCCATAAGTTTATTAATTGGTTTACGCTGTTCTTGTCTAACATTACGGACTATAAGCAACAAACATGAGAGCACCAGTGTTTCACTGCCATTTTTTCGCTTGCTATTATAAATATTATTGTTATTACTATTATTATTATAATCGTCATCTAACGGTACTATTATGCTACTTCACTCATATAGGTATTCGAAATTTCCACCTGTTGATTGATAGCATGTTCCAACCGTCTCTATGTGTCCATATGGACGTTTCTGATAGTAGCAGCAGCAGCATACTTGAAGGGCGCTAATGCGCCTGTTCCCCACTGACGTGTGCTTACTTGGAATTGCCCCGTTGGGTTCTGCAACTCTTTTACACACGAAAGGTTATTTGCACACGTCAAATACAGTGCGGTTGGGCCACCTGGTATAAGTCGCATTTAACATATAAGTTTCATACTGGTGGCTTTCAGTTTGGATTAGTTGCCCAATGATAAACTTGGGTGTTTTTATCGACGCCAGCAACTGTCTCGGTATGCCGCAATTTTTCCCCACAGATTTACATGCCAGTAAATCTACATGAGCCTGTGACACTTAATTGAATAGTCACTCTTAACTGAATCACCTCGGGCCGGGACTGAACTCCTCATCTTGGGCATATTAATCTTTTCCTTTTCTTTTATACATTTAGTCATACACTTAAAACTCTTGTTCATATTTCCAGACTCTAGGAGGAATAAGGGATAATAGTTGCTAAAGAAAAAAAGTAGTATCTCTTGCATTCACATGACTTACTCTAACCTCTGTCGCTTATTAATGGATATAGAAATTATTGTTACGAAGGTTTACTTTCCTATCCACTTCATTTTAATGCAAATAAACATTTCCGGAAATAACTGCATTACACATTTCGTTATAGATGTAAAGGTAATGGCGAGTCAAATTTAAGAACTGGACCTATATACTGACCTTAAAATTCCATACTCTTTCCATGACATGGCGAGAAACAATTGAAAATCGACAGGACTTGAAAATAGTGAAAATAAGTATTGAACAATTCCAACCATTAATAAAAAGCCATCTACATTTTTGTGTAGTATGTTGTCGTCTATCACTTAAGGTTTACCAGTTATACAAGGTTATAAAAAATTCCTTCCGAAAAAAGGTAACCTCACAGGCTATTTCCACAAATTTGAAGATGTACATATTATTTGTCATGTAAATATTTTTAATATATGGTATTTTAATCAAATCGTTAGAGCCAGTTTTTAGAAAATCGAAAAATGTTCCATGTAAAGGGTAGTTTGGGGTGGAGAATTTTCTTGAAAATCCTTGTATGGTATGTTTGGTATTTATCCGACTTTTCGTTTTTGAGTTATGCTGTTCACAGATGCACACAGACAGACGCACAGCAATGCACACACACACACGGACGGACTAAATGCTTTTGTTTGGATAAAAGGGGATTAAAAATATATTTCTGTGAAATCTCGGTATCGAATTTTTGGGTGAATAAATACTTCAACTTACTACGCGTAGCAGAGAAAGTAGTTTACCATCCTGCGCCGGGAATGGAACCTGGGACCTCTAGATTTGGAAGCTAGTATACTGGTCACCAGAACACAGATACAGATTTCGTACCTATGCTAAGTAAGCCTTCATTAAATTTCTGCAGGGAAGCAGTGAACTCGCTTGCTTTATTTCCTTATGTATTATCCGATGCTCTCCGCTCTCTTCCCAGACCGCATGAACAAGCTCTCGAGTTGAAGGAAGCCATAGCCTCTGGCGGAACTGACGTTTCTATCACTGCTATTACAAATCGTCAGGATGCACCCGGAAAACGAAACCAGAATGTACAACCACAGCTACCAGGCAATTGTGCATTGTAATGCAGACGTACTGTGAAGCATGTACACAAAGAAAGAAAGAAAACCGGCGGAAGACCGCATGAAGTAACTTATAATGACGATAATGGGCCGGGAGAGTCATCAACCAAAGACCGCCCACCCACGCAGAAGCCGATACATGACTCTGGTTCGTATCTCATAGCTACCCTACTGTGAGAAGACAAAGTATCTTACAGTAATATACAATGGCCACCTCTAACACATGCGGGGGATTGTTCAGGAATCCGCCGTGTGATGCAACGGTTCTAGCATATTTGGAAGTAAATGGACCCATGTAGAGGTCATGAAGAATGCCTACATCACTGGACGTAATTACCTGTAGGTTGAATAATTTAAGAAAACTCAAGTCTCTTTTTTATATTCTCAGCTCTGTGATTGCATGTCAGCAAACTCACCAGAGGTCTGCATATAACTAACGCCGCATGCTGCATTCCGGAATAAGACAAATCACATCTTTAATTTTTAAAAATTTATTAGAGTTTTTAATGTTCCCTAGATAAATTACTGGTATCCATGAGGGCAAAACGAATGCTCGTTCTGCCAGAATTAAGCTTATCATCATAGTCTCCAAACGTATTAACCCCAAAATGTTTCTGTGTGTTAAATCCTGAGCTGATAATATACTTTCAGAATTAACTTTTTCTGTAATAATAGACGAATTTCACATTTGGGTCAACTCTTTCAAAAAACTCTTTGAAAGCATTCTTACTATTTTGGAATTAATTTTCTTTCTAATTACTTTCTGCTGCTATAACTAAAAAGGCATAAATTTTTCTGCTAAAGTGTAATTCAGAGTAGCAAGCTTTTTTCCAATGTTTATTGCTCCCAAATCACAAAAAAATCGGTAAAAATGAAGAGTACTTCACAAGCTAAATATTCCAGATCAACTTTGTTCGTAACGTGTAATTTAATTAACTCTTGCATGTTTTTTCTTGCTCTACGTTTTTGTCTAATTCTTATGGTTTACAAATTGTATGAAATACAAAGGGAATGAAGATGACTTCATAAACTATTCACAGAAAATTCAAGAAATACATTTTATATGTCACGTAAGTATCAAACAGTTGTGATTTAATCAAAATCAGTAATATTTTACACGTAAAGTGTTGTTAAGGTGAAGGAATTTCCTGAAAATTCGCGTCTGTTATCTTTGGTTACTCATACAAGGGTAAAAATGAAAACTTTTAGAAAATTAAACATGGACTAGTTTTAAAAACTTTAAATAATTTTATTGTTTTTCAAATATGCCCCTTTAACATGAATATGTTTTTACATTCGATAAAACCAATCCTTAAAACAGGGATGTCACTGTTCCTGAGGCACTTCAGAAGCCAGGTTTTTATAACGTTCCACTGTTTCATCTGATGACGAAAAAGTGATTCCATGCATTTTATCTCTAATTTTTGGCAACAACAAGAAATCACAAGGTGCTAGGTCAGGACTGAGGGACCTTTGTATGCGACGATACGTTGTCATGATGTAACATTATTTTTCTTTTTGGGTGCTTTTCAGACAGTAATGGTACGTATACTTTATAATGCTATAGTAGCAATATGGCCGGTTAACAAAAATAACTAGCAACCATCTTACTAGCACTGCGAATTCGTCGAACTTTTGTAGGCTTGGGTTCTGTTCGAAAGAGCCATTGAGCCGAACACTTTTATTTTCAGGATTCTAACAATAAATCAAAGAGTCATCACAAGTAACTATATTCCAAACCAAATTTGAAATTCCGTCTTGGAATTTTTCCAGAGCTTTTCTGCACCAATCAATGCGATGTTTTTGATCGGGAGGCAGTTTATGTAGAATCCATCGACAACAAAATTTTCTCATGTCTAACTGATGATGTAAAATATTTGTATTTGACTCATACCAACTCTCAATGTTGCCGAATAAATTAATAAAATGTCCGTCGATCTTCTTCAAGCATTGCTCAAATAGCTGCAATATTTTTACCAGTAATAGCACTTCTAGATTTCATCAGAAATACATGTTTGGTGGCTCTCTGAATAAAAAAATCTGACGTGATACATTCACATGACCTTCTCTATCCATCTTTATTAGTGGGGTATACAAACTATTCTCATTAAAGCTTATTTATCTATCTACTACATTTTAATTCAAATAAACCTTTGCAGAAAAAGCTACTTTACACATTTCGTTACAGATACAAAGGGAACAGCGATAGTCATATGTTTAAGAACTAGACTTTATATGTTGACCTTAAAATTCCATACTGTTTCAATACAATCGCGAGAAACAACTGAATGTTGAAAGAACTTTAAGGGAATGACCAAGAACTGAACAATTCGAGGCCTTTAATAACGGATATCTCAGAAACGGTTTATGCCACAGAAACTTATTTTAGGTAAAAAAATACACTTTTTGTGTAATATGTTTTCGTCTATCACTTAACGTTTACTAGTTATACAAGATTATACACACTTCGTTCCAATAAAATGTGGTATTTTAACCAACATTGTTAGAAACATTGTTACATCGAATAATGTTCGATGTAAGGGATAGTTTGGATTGAGGGCATTTTGTTGAAAATGTTCGTGTTGCATCTCTATAAGATATTGAACCTAAATAGCAAGTTTGGTATTTATCCGAGCTTTCGTTTCCATTGTTTCCAAAAATGCTTTATTTGGATTCAGGGGGCCTCAAAACGTGTATTTGCGGTGAAATCTCGGTATCGAATTTTTTATGGAATGCAATACTTCCCCTACTTACTATACATAGTAGTGAAAGTAAAAATATACTTTGAAGAAGGGTCCGCGAGTGTGTGTGTGAGCACCACAACTCAAAAAAAAAATTAGTTAAATATTAAACTTGGTATTTAAATAAAGAATTTTCTAAGGATGCGACACGAATATTTTCAAGAATATTCCCCGTGCTCTAAACTACCCTTTATGCGGAAAATTTTTCGTCATTTTCTAATTTCTCAAAATTAAAAAAACCCATGGTCTAGCGAAGCCATTCATGCCTCTGATTCTCGAGGTTCGGGTTCAAACCCTGGCTTATTTCCGAAGGGAAGTAAAACTGGTGTCGTAGATTTACGGCACGTAAAAGAACCTTAACCCTGATAAAAGAAGCCTCTGAACAAAATTACCGGTCTTTCACGCGCAATATAGAATGGGACGCTAAGGGCCATAGTAGTTAAACAGCGTCCAGAGATAAAATCATTTTTTTTTCAAGTGATAAATAAAATGTATGTTTCTGTGACGAGCCTGCGAAGTCCTCTTCATTCTCAATGATTTTTTTATAAATTATTGGTAAACCGTAAGATAATAGACAAAATCTTACTGCATAAAAAGATTTAGATTTCATTAAAGCACACACTTAAAGTCAAATAACTTTCTGGTGGCGTTAACAGTTTGAGATATTCCTTGTTATTGGTTTGAATTTCATAAATTCTTATACTTATTCAAGTTACTGTTAAGTAACTGACTATCGTTCTTTAGCCTACTGTATTCTTCTTATGTCTCCAACGAAATGCGTAAATGGATAACGAAAGATTACCTCGATTGGCAAGAAGTGGATAGAAGAAGGTTTTGTAAGAATAGTTTTTGGAAATATGAGAAGAGAGTGTCATGTGATTGCAACGTATATTATTATTATTATTATTATTATTATTATTATTATTATTATTATTATTATTATTATTGAGTATTCTGTTCCCTTAGGTAACCAGGAGAGGTGCTAATAAACAAATTTCGAGTTCTGCAATGAATACATTTACTTATGACCTATTTAACCGTTCCATCCTCCGTACCTCATTAGATGGTTGATAATAATATGATTATGCTCGCTCACAGGACGAGACAGAAGTGACGTGATCCAGCAACTGTTATCTGTAGAGAGCTTTGAAGAGAGGCCTGAACCTGCGTGGTGCTTCACATGCCAGAGCAGATCCAGTTCGTAGCCAGATGCCTCTGTAACAGAAGTTATTTCAAGTACGGTGTGTTACAAGGAATTCAGTTTGTTAAGAGAAGATGTTAGACTGCATCGGATCTGGGGCGTGTTGCTTGGGTGAGATATTTCTCGGAAAGTTCCGTTATCCGAATGTTTGGATGTCAGTTATTTCCAATTAGCAATGAAAATCCACACTCTCTCCAGAAACTCTCGGCGGTTATAAGAGAAAAGGATAACTCGGTTAACAAAACCTTATACAATGTTTACGTCACTTTAATTAATAATCGGAAGTATTTTAATTTCAGTTTTACTGCATCGATATCTTATAATATCTTCCTTAACGGAGAGGACTCGGCACCAATCCAGAGAGGATGTTGTACCTATGCCACGAGGGGGCGTCCCCGGGAGGAAGGATGAAGCGAGAGGAAACTAGGGCGGCCGGATCCAGGAAGGACGGTACAGCAATGACAGGTAGACACCCAGGCAGACGCACAGGCATGTATGTGTGTAACTGTAAGTAGCAACGGATGTGAAAAGTATTCACATAATGTAAAAAATTAATGCAAATTTTGGTAGGGGACTTTATATGGTTACTTATATGGACTGGCAGTTACAATTTCTGAGAGTGTGGCATTTCACGATGATTTGATGTGAATTTTTAGTAAAGCTGATACTCTACTTGACAGTACTTTCTGCCATGTAATGGTTAGGCTCAGTAATTTTTAACTTATTTAAAAGTGACTTAATGTTGTATTAGATTCTCCTCTAATGGATGCTCTAATGCTGTAATACTCTGATGGCAAAAAGGCTTGTTCTGTTTTATACATTTTCTCCGCCCATCAAAAGCTCGATCGACTGGCAAATAACTACATCTAGACAGTACCGAACGGGATGGCTCAGGTGGCAACGTCTGCGGTGAGCATTCGAGAGGTCCCGGGTTCGACCCCCGGCGATCGCCCTCTCTGGGACGTGGAATTTTTTAGGGTTTTCTCGGGTCATCAGGCGAATGCTGGAGTGGTTTCTTTCAGCCCCCAAATTTCCTGTCCCTCAATTTCATTCCATTCAACATTTAATTCATCCTTCATCCCGTTGGTCTCTTTCAGGGTCGGAAGTAGTGCTGTGCAGCGTGCCAGGGGAAAAGGATGCTCTCTTAACTCTCTCCGTCCCTCGGCTTTCGGCTGGCTGGCGGGGTATTCGAACAGACGGGGTCCCCGATCTGCCTGTCCGTCTGCCTGGGAGTCTACCTTTCATTGCTGTACCGTCGCTCCTGGATCCGGCCGCCCGTGTTTCCTCTCGCTTCATCCTTCCTCCCGAGGACGGCCCCTCGTGGGGTGTAGGTACAATATCCCCTCTGGATTGTCAACGAGTCCCCTTCGTTAAGGAAGATAGGATAAGATATCGAGGCAGTAAGACTGAAATTAAACTAAGTTTTATTTATGGACGTACTTTAACTGCTGTGGTCCTTAGCGTCCCATTCTATATTGGGCGTGAAAGACCGGTAGTTTTGCTCAGAGGGCTATTTATCAGGCTTGAGGTTCTTTTACGTGCCGTAAATCTACGACACGGGACCACCGGCTTTATTTCCCTTCCGAAGGAAGCTATGTTATGGATTTTTACGCCCGAAAAAATACATCGCCCTTCGCCGGGTTTGAACCCGCGACCTCAGATCGAGGCAGTGGATTATTCAAATGTATATAAGATGTACCGAAAATGACAACTTCTGGAATATGGGATAGAAACTCGAGTTTCACAACCATTCAAAGAGGGGATATAAACGCTTAGGAGAATAATAATTTGTAAAACAATAGAGGAGTTTACAAACTACAGTTTCTACAAAAGTGCTGAAAATCAACAAATTTGGATTTAGGACATTTTGGAAATACGCTCATCAGTTTCTATATACTGTTTTGGATACAGGGTATCTCAAACCACATATTTGTAATTAAATTTCTATCAATTTCTTTTTGGCGGAATAGAATATTTTCTCTACATATTAATAGGTAAGCGCTGGAGAAAGCAATGAGGTTTTGTGTGTACACTTTGTAATAGGTATGACAATATATGACAGCGGTAAAGAAAGACTTGTGATCGTTACACAGATTTTTTGCGTTACCAATAGCTTTTTCGTGTTCTGCCTCTGCGCGCCTGGAAATATTTAGTTTATAGTCTCCTAGCGGGATTTGCGTGTCCTATCTATTTGAGGCCTACAGTAAGTCTACAAGAAGAATTTATGTAATGTTATGATCTCGCCAAATGTCTCCTAGCCTTTTCCAACAACAAACTTGGCGAGAATGGAAAGCTAAGGTAGGGCCATTGTTGCTGTATTTGTGGGTGCTGTTAACGTCTTGGAAGAAATGAAGCGGAGGGGCGCGTGCAGGAAACGACTGCTACTTTATGAGGGCTGTTTGCGGGCCAGGGGGGGAGGTGCACAAGGTGGCGCCTGCAGATATCTACCGAACAGCCAGAACCCGTGACAAATCGGGGCGCGGAGATGAAAGTAATAATAAAAATAACATCGTCCCCGCGTCGTTCACAAACGGGAGGATTTGGCGATTGTTGACGGATATCGGATTGGGCACCAGACGTGAGGATCAAGCAGCAGAAAATGAAAATCTCTTGGACCCTGCGTTCCGCATCCACAGGTTCTTTTAGAGAATATGAAAAGAAAAGTCTTCTCTTAACAGACGTTCATGTAAAAATGGCCGTGAAAAAAGAACCGAATCTTTTCGATTGATTTCTCTAGTGTTTTGCTATTGGAAAAATTGAATCAGATAATTTTAAATTTAGTTTTATTTATGGATACTCCTTAACTGCTGTGGTCTTTAGCATCCCGTTCTATATTGGGCATGAAAGACCGGAAATTTTACTCAGAGGTCTCTATCAGGGTTGAGGTTCTTTTACGTGCCGTAAATCTACGACAAGGGACCACCGACTTTACTTCCCTTTCGAAGGAAGTCATGCTAAGGATTTTTACGCCCTAAACATTCCATCGCCCTTCGCCGGGTTTGAACCCGCGACCTCGGGAACTAGAGGCTAGAAAAGGTAACCACTACACCACGGAGGATGACGGGATCAGACAATGAAACTTCAATACTGCGCCCGAGACACGAATTACCTTCACGTTTTAAACTCTGATTCATTTTTCTAACCTTGATCTAAACATGATCAGTGTGACGGAACAATAACTACACATATTTTCATCACATTATAAATTTATGTAAATAGAATTTAAAATGTCAGTTGTTTAGATTTTTACATCGTAACGGCTTTTCCAACTTAGACATTTAAATATACTACACATATGTATACTGAAATATATCATAAATATCAGCCCACAGTAAGTCAGACGTTTCTGTTGGAATTATTGTCCTAGGTACAGGGAAAGAAATGAATTTTTTCTGAAATATTAAAATTTGTAGCTTAAGCCTTAAAAATATGATTCTTAGCTCAATTAAATTTTAAAAAATCTTATGTTATACATTCCCACGGCTCTCTCTACCCTCTATCATTTATTAGGAGTATACAAACTATTCTTACTAGAGCTTATTTTTCTATGTACTACATTTTACTCCCAATAAACCTTTGCAAAAATAGCTACATTATACATTTCGTTAAAAATACAAAGGGAACAGCGATAACACTAGTCTGGATTTTCTAACTTTTTGACAGATGATTTCATAAAAGTAGGTGTTCTTGAATCAGAAATAACTTCCGTGTTTTCTATCACGTTAGGTTTTTATACAAAATAAGAAGTAATGATTTGACAATTTTACTAATGAGCGCAGAAAAGTATTCAAATACCATTTCACACAAGGTAAGTTTTTATTCAAGAAACATTTTAAGAATACTCTCAAGAACTCCCCTAATCTATTTCACGACTACATTTTAACAAAACTAGAAGCCAAAGTGTTTCATTTATTTATTTTCAAACTTTCTCTTCTTTGACTTCCTTGCAGATCCTTGAAGATGACTGTCCCTCTCAACATCCAACATTAGTCGGTCATCATAGTTTCATTCCATCTCCCCTGGTACCTCCTCTCCATTTCCTTAATATCTTGGTGAAAACGTTCACCCTGCTCTTCACTATAATTCCCAGATTTTCTGGAAAGTAGTCGATATGTGAATACAGAAAATGCATCTTTACACTCATGTTACAACCCATCTTCTTGAAATTTTCCAACATTGTTTGGACAATGGCCTTGTAATTAGGATCTTTGTTATTGCCTAAGAAGCTTTCAGTAACTGATCGAAAGGCGATCAATGCTTCTATTTCTCTCTCATTCATTATCTTCTCAAAATCTTCATCCTTCATCAATTTCTTTATTTGAGGAGCAACAAAAATTCCAGCCTTTAATTTGTCTTGTGTAATAAAGGGAAATTTCTTGGATAAGTACTTGAAGCAGGGTCCATCCTGTGGTAGAGCCCTTACAAATTGCTTCATCAAAGCCAATTTTATGTGTAGTGGCGTAAGCAATATCTTTATATCTCTATATTTTTTAAGTGAAATTGTGTAAAAACTGTACGCGATAAAAAAAAACTAAAAGCAGTTCTGTAATCAGCATAAAAAAGTGAGTCGGAATCATATATTAGTTTTCAGTCATCCGATATCATGCAGACTAGTGTAATCAAATGTTTAACTAGACGACTGGTAACTAAACGTTGCCTTACTGTTACTCCATGTAAGAGAATATTCCATATAACAGTATACTTACAGCTCTATACTGATTCCATTAAATCATCAGAAATAACTGAATGTTGAAAGGACTTTAAAGAATGTCCCAAGAAATGAATAATCAAACCATTAATAACGGATATCTCAGAAATGACATATGCCACGTAAACCTTATTGGAAATAAATTGTGTGTTTTAAACACATCTACATTTTTTATGTTGTACGTGTTGGTTTAATAAGTTTACTAATTATACAAGATTACACAAAATTCCTTCCGAATGAAGAAGACTTCATAGGCTATTCCCAGATAACTCAAGATATACATTTTATTTGTCATGAAATATCTTTAATATGTGGTATTTTCATTAAAATCGTTAGTCAGTTTTAGAAAATCAAAATTTTCAAAGATTTTCCATGTAAAGAGTAGGGTTGAGGGATCCTTGGAAGATACTGAACTGAAATACCAAATTTGGTAGTTATCCAACTTTTCTTTTTTGAGTGTTGATGTCACAGACACACAGACATGCTGACACTCAGCTACCCGCGAATCTTTTTTTAAAAAAATCAGGAGACCTCAAAACATGTATTTCTTGTGAACACTTGTGTAGAATTTTTGGGTGAAATGCAATACCTACTCTAACTACTATGAACATGGTAGAGAAGGTACAAGCTGAGATATGAACAACACTGCATGCCGATGGGCTTAAAGGAACGATTGAAGAATTTTGAATATTTGGAAATAACAAAAAGAAAAGAAAAAAAGAAACAAAATGAAATGAAAGGAGATATGGTGAAGAGACGCGGCAAGTAACAGAGCAATTATGGAGAGATTTTAATTTGTTTATGAATATATTTCATCTTTTTATGATTTGTAACAGTTTTTGTCCATACTTTATATACAGATTGACTTCAAGGGGACAAAATAAATATTAGAGCACACAATTTGTATCAAATAATTTTGCTGTATAGTTAATCATTTCTGAAAATTCTTTTTGTGATTGATTTGAGTTTTCAAATACTTGTACTTTTCTCAAATGGGAAGTGATAGGTAGAGAGCATGGAATTTCAAACTCAACACATAGCGATATGCTCTTTAAAAATCCAACTATCGCTTGATCTACTGTATCGTACAGCGAAATGTTTAAGTGTATATTTAATGGTTATCTGAGTAGCCAGAATAATAAGCTTTTGTAGGAATAGCTTGTATAAGAGTGAGTAAAGAAAGCTATGAGAAAGTCACCAGAAATTTTTTGCAAGGACTTTAGTGCTTTCTTAAATCTGTGCAAGCATCCAACTTCATAGTTAGTTTAGAATATACTTTTAATAACAAGATAATGGTGATGATAACAGTCGCGCGTTTGCGCTTTCTACTAGTATGATAGACTAACAGATGACGTTTTTTGTACAATAGCCCCATGCTGGGCGCTACTCTCTGCCAAAAGAGATAGCTATAACAAAATTTCTGTTTGAGACTTTGCAGCTAAGAATGTAATCAAATCTAAAGCAATTCAATATTTGGCTGTTTCATATTATTTTGCGTCCATATTGTGCCTGTGCATGTATATATATATATATATATATATATATATATATATATATATATATGGTGCTACACCTTGTGTTCCAAGTTATATTATGATGTTTCATTCTTTGAAATTTCCATTTTTTATTACCTATTTTCATTTTACGTATGCTGTTCGCTATTTTAGATTTTTATTTCATTTATTAACCTCTTGTTTATTTTCAAATGAATTCCAGTTGCACACTCCCTCATTCTACGCGCAGAGTTCTGCAGAGAGCTTAGAAATCTATGTTATATTAAAATGTTAATGAGCTGCCTTGAACTTTAAGCAGCGATCGTTAATGTAGCACTAAAATAAATGCATGACCTCTGTGTATAAAAAGAAAGTAAAAATATAACGCGAGCCTTTGACTGACACAGTACCTGCGTAGCATAATGAGGGCCCCTTGTATCATCTGGGGTGCGTTCTCTTTTTATCTCGTAATTAACGGGTAGCTTACAAAAGGCCTCTTTTGCCTCGATTCTCGGCTTACCTTACACTTAAACGCCAAAAATGTTTCAGGGATTTCTAACGGTTCATTCTAAAGCATCTGTTGCAATAAATGCCTGTTTTTCTATGAAGCAAAGCTTTATATACACAATTTATCACTCGTTTAAAGAACAAAGAGCAAGATGTCACTGATTTAGATGGAGCTAGATTACAACTGGATTCAGCGATTTATATTCTTGAACTAATTAAAATATATTGCACTCTCTCCATCGAGAAATCACTGTGTACTAACACAGTTCTCTCTCTCTCTCTCTCTCTCTTTAGAAGTCATATGGTGCATTGGGTACAACAAGTAGTTTTAAACTGCATTTCCTAATTATAGATTTTTTTTGTAATTTTAATTTAAACTGCTTATTTTTCTCTCATTCCTAGATTTGAAAACCAATATGTTGACTTTGTTGAAGGGGGCATAAAGCTAGCAGATATTTATAAATAATTCAAATTTCCAATTTAGGAACACGTGTGAAGACGGTGATGATAATGGTGATGACTGCGACAAAGATACACCTCTCATATAAACAGCTCACTTCCATGACGCCATCCGGAGCGTATCTATCGAATAAGCTATTCGAATCTGGATTTAAAAGCGTAGATGCCTTTTCCGGGGTTTATCCTGGCAAGATGAATCTCCAAGCAATGGCCTTATTAATCCCATTTTTTCATTGCTTGACTCTATATACCGGCGAGGATATAGAGGACATTAAATTATAAACCCGACTGTAAATGTCGGTCTCCATGATTTGATATTTAGTACTAGGGCGATACTGAACATTTTTAGAATGCCATGTTTCTAAAAATAAATGAATTTGTGTCATATTTGACAGTTACTTTCTAATGTTTTGCGAGGGGATTGCCATGTAGTTTGTTCGATTTGTTCCAATAGTTTACCTAATTACCATCATTTGAAGATTTTGTGTTCACCCAAAAATGAGAACATTTCCGGACTATGACGTCTTACGATTTCAAATCGTCATC
Organism: Deroplatys truncata; assembly: GCA_030765065.1. NCBI lineage: Eukaryota > Metazoa > Arthropoda > Insecta > Mantodea > Mantidae > Deroplatys > Deroplatys truncata. Next base: position 139,669,365 of record CM060988.1, read on the forward strand.
AACGCATAAACAATGTGAATATCGGCTTATAAATGTACTTAGCAAAACATCCCCTTCTAAGCAAAAATTTACATTGGTACAGCTAATTCAAAAGAGATCGGTTTTTTCTTAGTGATGAATTTGGTGAAGATCATCCATGAACTGCTGTTACTGATGAAAATATTTCCGCTGTTCGAGCAATACTTGAAGAAGATTGACGGACATCTTATGAATTTATTCCGGTGACTTTGGACATTGGTATGATACAAATCCAAAACATTTTACATAAACAGTTAGACGTGAGAAAACTTTGTTGTGGATGGATTCCACATAAATTGACTTCCGATCAAAAACAACAACGCATTGATTGGTGCAGGAAAACCGTGAAAAAATTCCAAGACGGCATTTTCAATTTGGTTTGCAATATCGTTACTGGCGATGAATCTTGGATTTATTAGTATGATCCTATAAAGATAAGACAAACGGCTCAATGTGTCTAAAATTAAATTGAGTTTTATTAATTGACGCTCTTTAACTACCATAGTTTTTAGCGTTCCATTGAACGCTATATTGGGCGTGAAAGACCGGAAATTTTGCTCATAGACCACTTTTATCCGGCTTGAGATTCCTTTACGTGTCGTAAATCTACAAAATGTAATGGGTCTTCCGAACAGAACTTAAACATAAAAAAGTCCGACTAATTCACAATGCTGGCAAAAAGATTATTGCTAGTTTTTTTGTCTAAAACGGGGCACAAATGTTTGTTTACTACAAATTTGCGATAAAGTTTGTGAAAAACGCCCAAAAGGAAAAACAATGTCACGTCATGACGCGCATAGTCGCATACAGCAAACTAACAACTGAGTATCTGTATGTATTAAAGGTCACCATCATACAGCCCTGACCTAACACTTTGTAATTTCTTTTTGTTTCCAAAAACTAAAGATAAACTGCATGGAATCATTTTTCGTCATCAGATGAACAATGGAACATTATAAAAACCCGGTTTCTTAAGTGCTCAGGAAGAGTGGAATAGTGACGTCACTGTTTTTGGACTGGTTTCATCGAATGCAAAATGTATATTGTTGTTAAAGGTGAATCTTCTTAAAAACAATAAAATGAATTACAATTTTTGAAACTAATCCTTGTTTGATTTTCTGAAAATTTTCAGTGCCGCCCTGATATACCTACCTCTAAATCAGACACACCTGGTTCGATTCTCAATTGGTAGGGTGATAATTCTTTAAATAGATTAGTTCCTATTTTATGAGGCCAGCTAAGAACTCAGCGAGGTGTCGGACGTGCAAGATAAGGGAAAAAGTTAGGTTACTGTTAGCGAAGAATAGTGGGGTGAGGGGAATGTATATTATACTTTGCAGCTATGGACTGTAGGGCACAAAGCCTAATATTTCTTTCCCTCCGCAACCCTTGCCGATAATTCCCCGAACGGTGTATCACCTGCACGTAATTGAGTTGGCTAACAGGTCTATAAGTGTTAAGTGTGTGGTTCTTCTGTGCTTAGAAAGTGGAAGTAAACAAGCCAAAAGATTAAGAACAAAAATTAAAATAAATGAGTCACTGCAGGTGAGTAAAATTGTCCTAAATTCTAAGCAGTTGATATCAAATTACAAGCTAGCCTTTTCACTTTCTCTGCAACGTACATGCAGAGAAACTATTGTATTATACCCAAAAATTCGATACCAAGATTTCAACGGATATACATGTTTTCAAGCACACGGAATCCAAAAACGTATTTTTAGAAAATGGTCCGGATGTGTGTGTGTGTGGAACATGGAACATTTTTCGAAAATTTTGACTTTTTTAAAAAATGGCTCTAACAATTTTGATTAAAATACCATATATTAAAGATATTTACCTGACAAATAACATGTATATATTCAATTTTCTGGAAATAGTATGCAGTCCTCTTCATTCAGAAGGGATATGTATAATCTTGTATAACTGGTTAACGTTATGCGATAGACGAAAACATACTACACAAAAGCAGTACATGTCTTTAAAAGCCACAATTATTTCAAACAACTCTTTTGTGGCATCAGCCATTTTCAAAATATCTGTTGTAAGTGGATCAAATTGTTGAATGCCTGGCTGTTCTTTTTAAATCCTGTCGGTGTCCCGCAAAGAGTATGGAATTTTAAGGCCAGCTCATAGCGTCCAGTTCTAAAACATTTGAATAACACTATTCCCTTTATACATATAACGAAATGTATAATGTAGCTACTTCCGGAAAGATTTATCTAAATTAAAATAAAGTAAATAGGAAAATAACCTTTTGTGAGATAATTTGTATACCCATTAATAAACGATAAAAGGTAGAGAAAGTCCTATGAATGTATCACATCAGATTTTTTGTTGTAATTTCTGTCAAATTTCGAAAGATGTACAAGCCTTAAGTATAAATTAAATGTAAATCCCTACATGAGGCAGTTGGTTTGTTATTTCATCCATACCACGGACAAATAGTGTTTCGTAAACACACGAAGTTGAATATGTTTACACGCTGCTTGTTTTTACACGTACAGCAGGTAGATGTCATGTTTTCATCCTCTAAAGTGCGAAAACAGTCTAAAATGGCATTCTCCTTGCAACACAATTAACCTACGATGTAGATAACTCATTGAAAACTTGTGTAGCATATAACTTATGAAAATTACGTGTAATAGTCAATAAATTGGACAAAGGTAATAACTGACAAAGCTGGAACGTGCGCAATAGTTATTCTCCAAATGGGATCGACCCACTAGTCACGGACAAATGAGGGGGATTGCACGACGGCAAAAAGATTATTACTGGCTGACAAACTATTATAAGTGGCTAATGTTCATTATTTACATTTCTAGCGGCGGGCGTGCACATTGCAAAATAATAGCAACGTTTGTTTCGCAAAGTGGAGAGAGAGAAGCCGAGGATAGGAGTGGGAAGAACGAAGGTGTACCAACTGAAGAAACATGAAGTATATGCATGCATTTGTCGTGGTAGGTGTACACAATGAAAATGGTCGTAGGCTTCTACAACACATGACTTTGCATCAATTGTTCTATCAAATTAGAACAAGTGTAAGCTAAGGTTCGAAAATTCGGAGTTGAAAAATTCAATACCATGGCCGGAACTTGCAAGAGATTCATTATGAGGTACACTTTGGATTATCGTCGCGGCAGCACAGCGGTAATGAATTAGACCAGAGCCGTGGCACGCAGTTTTTCAAATCTTATTCGACCAATGTGAAAGAGCAATGATGACTGGTTATAAGTAAGTCTACAAATTCCTAGAACCGAATCGTGTTTAGGAGTCTCAGTTACGTTGTAAGTGTACTCCCCGGAACGAGTGTCCAGCAGTAAACATTGAATAGACCATCCCTATACACCCTAAGTGGTCTAAAAATTGATATTTCATCAGAATTGCCCTTTTTTTTTACTTTTTCTACTACGTAAAGTAAGTAGGGGAAGTATTGCACTCCACACAAAGATTCCATACCGAGATTTTCCCGAAAATGCCTGTTTTGAGGGGACCTGAACCCAAATAAAGTATTTTTGGAAACATTTCCGTGCGTGGGTCTATGTGTCTATTTATGAACATCATAACTCAAAAACGAAAAGTCGGATATATGTATATATCAAACTTGCATTTGAGTTTAGTATCTTCCAAAGATGCGACACGAAGATTTTCAAGAAAATCCCCCCATCCTAGACTACCCTTTACATGGAACATTTTTCGAAAATGGCTCTAAGGATATAGATTAAAATATCATATGTTTAATATATTTTCATGGCAAATGAAATGTATATCTGGAATTTTGTGGGAATGTCCCTAAAAGTCCTCTTCATTCTGTATGACTTTTGCACAATTGATAAACCGTAAGAGATAGACAAAATTTTACTGCACAAAAAATGTGGATCTCGTTAAAACACACCAGTTCTGTCATATACATTTTTTGTCTAGTGAACCATTTCCGAGATATTCCTTGTTATTTGTTTGAATTTTGCAATACTTATACTTCTTCTCAAATGGGAATTCGTTATTCGCTTTTTTATCTCTTGGACATGGAAAGAGAATGGAATGCTCCACATAGCAAACCAGCTCTTAAAATATTTGACTATCGCTTAAAGCCTACCAATTCCCCTTGCATCTACAAGAAAATTAGCAATAAGTTTCTGCAAATGTTTGTCTCGATTAACATGAAGTAGATGAGAAAAAGTGTTTGTAAAAATAGTTTATACAAGAGTAGAGAAAGTCATGTGAGTGCAACATATCCAGATTTTTACCATTTATTTACCTATTGCGGTCTTCAAGTCTTCAAAGATAATCCGGCTGAGATCAAATTAAAACAATATAACACTATCTATAAATCTGAAATATAAGCAATGGAGGACAAGAGTTGCAAACTTGAATAAGACTTGAAAAACTTAATGCCACGGTCTGGACTTCAACGACAGGGCTCGCCGTAACCATGATCTTACCGCTTGAGTTATCGTGGGGAGATATCCGTGCGCGCATTACATCCTCTTCTCTGATTCAAGCATCCCCATAAACCAAGTCGAGCTCAACTATTAGAAACATCAACCTCAAAGGCGATTTGCAATCTTGCAAGTGCTTTAAACGTATTTAGAATCACTAATAGGGTTAAATGTGCTTTGATATTTTCAACATTGCCTTTGCGTTATGATGCTCTTAAGTTGAGATCTCCTTGAAGGTTTACCGAATACTTGAATCAGATGAGAGGTATAATATGCGTACGAGTATCTCGCAATGGTAACTTAAGTGATAAGAGCATCGCGACGGAGAGCCGAGGATCCGTGCTTTAGTCCCTACCGCGACACTGAATTTTTCAAGTTTGATTTAACTTTCCAGTTCAGTGTCTAGCCCTCCTAGAGTGAAACAGAAAAAGATGGTAGAAGGACAATGCAAAATTGAGTTTCTTGTTAATAGCCTATGTACTGTTCATTTTCTTTAATATTATTTAACTATGAAACCAAAGGGAGAGAAATACTAAGAAACGCAGAGCTCATTCAAATATACGACTCGTATCAACATTCTTAGTAGCTGTTTGTGAAATATTCCTTGTGATAAGTTATCTCACTCTCCCATGAACGCTTTACTAACAAAATAAGACATAGTACGAGGCGTGTTTTTAAAGTAAGTACCGCGTTAATATTTTAGCGATTCTGAACATGCGCGATCACTTCCTCCGTTCATTAGAAAGCCAGACGCAGCTGTGAGCGATCGTCACTTTGTGTTTTCCTGTTGTTAGAGCGTTTCGAAATGTTCAAAACAGTCGAAGGACCAGCCGACTGTGAAGTCAAATCAGTGATTCGGTTTTTTTTTTTTTTTTTTTTTTTTTTTTGAATGCGAGAAATGTTTCGTCAGCAAACATTCACCGCCAAATTTGCGAGGTTTATGGTGAAAAAATAAAGAATGACAATGCCCGGCCACACACAGCCAAACAAATCTAATGATCGCATCATTTCGTTGGGAACAATTCGACCACCCTCCCTATAATCCGGATTTGGCACCAAGCGATTTCCATCCGTTTCTTTACCTGAAGAAGTTTCTTAGTGAAAAACATCACAGGCGGCATCAATTTTTGACGAAGGCATACAAAAACTGGTTCACCGCTACGACAAGTACGGAACCGGACAAACTCCTATGTTATTATATGTCCAATAGACCCGTATTTTTACCCTTGAATTATGGAAGTTCCCTATCGTTCTATGTCGGAGAATTCTTTAGTTCTATTGAGTATTTCTGTTAGGTATGTTCCTGTTAGGGTTAAGTTCTATTCAAATTAATGCTGCAGACAATTGCAATAATTAACAGAATTTGCAAGAGCAGTAATTATTCTTGATGCAATAAGATGGTTTCACGGGGAATGGAAAAGGTTTCGCAAGATACAATAATGAAAAGTTTTAGGCGAGTAGGATTTCCACAAGAAGCAACTGCAGAGACAGAAGTAAAAAATATAATTGAGAATATTGCCGAAATAGAAGTACACCCCATTGAGAACATCTTAATAAGAGATGAAATAGAGACTTCTCGAAGTTCATCGTAGCCAAGTTCCTACCATTAAGGCTACTTTGATGACATATTAAGGTTCCATGAAGTTGTTTCTGCTACTACTCAAGAAGTGCTGGAAAAGGTTTTATCAACCGATGTCAAGAATGAAAAATATGTTCGGATGAAGATGATGCGACTTCTGTTCTTGAAAATTCACCTACACATCAACGTGCTCTTGAGTGCACTAAGGAATTGGAGAATTATGCATTTGCACGTGGTCAGCCACAAATTATTGAACTTTTATTAGGACTTGAACGAAATATTGAGAAACAGTGGACATTGTTAAAAATTAAAAATACCAAGCAGTCTCATATAACAGACTTTTAAAAGCAGTGACAGTTGGTCAACATATATGTATTTTATTTCAACTGAATGTGATTTAACATGTACAGAACTGTAACACAGTACATACATTATTTTTGTACAATTTGTTTATTTGATACAACAGTTGCTTGGCATTATGTAGCCTGCATTAATTTTTACTTTCTCTACTACGTATAGTAAGTAGGGGAAGTATTGTATTCCACCCAAAAATTGTATACCGAGATTTTACCGGAAATATATGTTTTGGAATCCCTGAATCCAAAGTATTTTTGGAAAGATGTCCGTCTGTCTGTGAACAGCATAACTCAGAAACAAACAGACGGATTAACACCAAACTTGGTATTTAGGTTCAGTATCTTCCAGAGATGCGACACGAAGGTTTTCAAGAAAATCCCTCCACCCCAGATTACCCTTTACGTGGAAACGTTTTCGAAAATTTTAATTTTCACAAAAATGGCTCTAATGATTTTGATTAAAATATCGTACCTTTAAGATATTTTCATGACAAATAAAATGTATATCTTGAATTTTCTGGGAATGTCTCCAAAAGTATTTTTCATTGTGAACGACTTTTGCATAACTGGTAAACCATAAGGGATAGACAAAATTTTACTACACAAAAATGTAGATCGCGTTAAAATAAACAATTTGTGTTATATACATTTTTTTGTTGAGTGAACCATTTTCGAGATATTGCTTGTTATTCCCTTAAAATTTTCAAGACTATTTTCTCAAGTGGGAATTCGTTATTCATTTTTTTGTCTTGGATATGCAAAGAGTATTAATCTGTGGCAAAGGGAATGGTGCTGCACCTAGCAACCAGCTGTTAAGATATATGTCGATGCTTAAAGGCTACTGTATTTCCATATTGCCCTTGCAATTACCCTTGCAAAAGAAGGGGAACATAGTACGCCTTAAGCGATAGTCAAATATTTTTAGAACTGGTTGCTATATGTTTGCATGTCAAAAGATCGTTTCTGAAAATGTTTATCTCATTAATATGAAATAGATGGAGAGTATGAGTGTGAGTGTTAACACATCAGATTTTGTTCTATTGAATGCAAAAAAGAAATTGAACCCCCCCTCTTCGTTGGATACCCGGTTAGGTTGGACAATTTTTCACTGAACCTTAGGTGTCCAAGTAGAGAGGTTTTAGTGTATTCTGCTATTTTTTAAAATTAACAGTACTTAACTTTAAAAACATGACTGATATTAATAGTTGATTGTCTTCTCATGTTTAATTTAACAAGATCCTATTAGCTATTCTGGAAGTATTCCTAGATCGATATTTGTTGTGATGAATACATTATAAATAAAAGAACGAGATGTTTGTATGAAAAGTATACGTAGTGACTTGTAAAATTGTAGTGCTTACAGAAAAGCTGGTGAGCTACTCAACAAATTTCTCCTGTAATTATTACTGGAAGACATAAAATGAATTAACATTTCTCACTCTACGGCAGGCGAATGTTGAAATGAGTTGGGAAAGTTAATAATTCACTTCAATGACGTGTTTTGTAGCCCTATTACAAGTAAGAGTGTACTTTTAGAAGCAGAAAATATTTTAATGTTTTGTAATACAAGCCAATGAATCTTTCTAACTTAGAGCTGCAATACACGTTTTCTTCTTCTATTCTAACGTGTCGCATAAGTGTACTAAATGTATCCCTGAAATCTTAAATATTGCGCATATACCATTTCTAACTTCTCTAATGTTTCACTCTTTGGTAATTAGTGCCAGCAAGATTGTTATCAAACCTGCATTCTTCTAATATTGCTAAAATAGGAGATGCTGCTTTGAAGTCGCATAATCAACAGTTATTTACACAAAATATACAAACAAATGCACACACCACCAAAACTATTTAAGTACCTATTTACCTAAGCAATAATTATATTTACTGTTCTTCACTAGCGTATGTTGAGTTGTCCCTTCAAAATAATTGATTGGTTTTTCACTAAACCTAGTGTTTTCTTGGTTCTTATATATCCTTGCAGCTAAGCTATTAGATGCCTTATGTCCTATACTTGGTTTATATACTTAAACAGAAGTATGGTAGTCTACCTTCTTGGTTCCGTTGTAAAGAGAGGTAAGGAAACGTATATTTTTTCCAAAATGCCTTTTTCTGGAAGTTACATAGAAAGAAACTCTGGCACACACAATCAGAGATTTTTTTCCCCACAAGAAAGCTATTTACGTCACTTGCGAGAAGTGCAGAGGGAGTTCCCTCACTTTGGTAATCAGATTTAGGGTTTCTCTCCTCGCCTCAAAATTACCACTTTTCAGCTTCAATTTTACCTCCGTTCCAACACTCCCTTCAGATTATTATCTAACATTCTTTTCGTATTCAAATTCGTCTTCCCTCCCTCTTTTCCAAATCCGCTGTTATTTTACATTTGAATGGAGGTTGCCTCTCACAAACGGAGTTCTAATGAATAATTTGTATATTAATTAACTACCTGTACTTTGGACAATGCTTAAATATCGTGCCTTCCTAGGTTACCTCTATGCATTCTGGACAATGAAAAATATGTATTATGAGATATAGATAAACTTTACAATTATATGCAAGTTTCATCACAGAATGCCGCATTTTTCGTGTTGGTAATAGTAATAATAATAATAATAATAACCTATTTGCAGGTAGTATCAATTAGAAGTTTTAAACCTGGAGATCTAATTATCTGGTGGCTGACTGAATGAACGACCGACCTAATCATATGAAATTAATCCATAAACGTGCTGATGAGTCTAAAGCTGTCTGGTTTTTGAAAGGATGAATCGGATTTGAAAAATTCGGGTCACGTTTGGGATCTCCGACTTTTCGTGCCGAATCTCTGATCAACCGTGTGCGCTTCTCTAAGCACAAGCTTGAACCTCTTTCTGATTCGTACCCCGAAGATTTCCAAGGTTTTTTTCATGATGTATGGCTATGAAAAAGAGATCTACATTTCACCTGAAAGGGTTCCAGGATTTCCATTTTAGCCACCTATGTACAGATTTAATTTTGAGCCAAAATTACTGTCTCACACAACTTATGTGTAGGATAAAGCCTGAAAGGAGAACCTTCAAATAAAAGACTGTCAGGCAGTTTGGTACAACCAAAATTTGGCTGAAACATTAGAGGCCAGAATGCTACTCCCAAAAGATTTTATAGTTCACGAAATTTCTAATTTAAACTAAAGCTATCGACCATGAGTTCATTTCTTTTCTCCTCATAGGGGAGGGTTGATGAGAACATTAGCATAACTCATAGCATTGAACGATGCGCCTTCAAATTGTGCAGTGCGCAACAGAACGACCATCTAGGAACTCTAAGAATGAGATTTCGTAATGTGCTGGTAATTCATTTTATTGTATTGTATGTTTGCATCCTTTCTGAGAGTGTTTGGAGGACTGTGGTTTTACGGTTTTGGTTCGAGAATTTGGTTGGTTGAGTCATGGCCACGATAATATCATTTCTTCTCATAGCACGTTACCTTTAAGTCTTCATTTCATATTCGGGCTTCATAGCTCATCAGTGTTTCCTGATTCTTCTTGATCTCTGTTTCCTTGATGTCTACAATTGTATACTAATATCGTAACGTACTTCATCCATTCTTAACAGATGCGTTTTCTAGTTATTTTGAATTTCTTTAATTTTGTCTGTCACATATATGCTTTTTAGCTCTTCTCCAAATATTTATATCTAGATTGGCAAATCCTTTCATTCTCGAATTTTATTCCTGCAGCCTGTAAACGACTTTTTTATCTTTCTCACAGTATAGAGGTGTGAAAATTATTAAACTGAAGTGTGTTTTTACGAGAAAAAAAAATGATTGAAAGTTAGAAATGAAGAAAATAATTTACAAATGCCTAAAATGAAATCAATACCTTATACGACTGCCTGTCAGCTACTTTTCGTTGGGAGTATTTCCTTTCCTCCAATAGCACCGTTGCCTTAGCAGCTTTTCTTAGTGAAACTTCATGTTTCCAGCACACGGCCTTAAAAATCTGCACAGACAACATAGATGTGGCGTCGCCCCTACTGACACGGCAAAGCCACAGATATCACGGAAGATGTGACGTAAAGCTCACTTTGTCCAAATAAGCGCCTTTGCCAGGGAAAACGAGGATGGGAACATAGCTCAGGGATATCATCGAGACGGTACAGGTTGCGGGCAACTGGGAGGGAGCTGAAGGGTGACAGTATTAGACGTGTAATTCTAATTCCAAGAGAGACTTTAATCTTTCTAATAACTAATCTAAACTACACTGCAACAGGGAAAGTGTTAGACAGCTTGGTGTTTTAGCTAGTAAACGGGGGAAGTCCAGCGTTCCATCTTTGTCGTGTCTAAACTCTACGTCGAAATTTAAGTAAGCACAAAATAAGTTTAAAGAGCTGACCGGCACAGATTCCTGCTAGGCAAATGTTCGGCCGAGCCCGATTCGTCAAAAAGCTCTAAGTTTAAATAACCGAGGAGTATACTGACTAGTCGTTTAGCCAGCATTGACGCATGCGAGTGTCAGAAAGAGTTATCCGCCCACATGTCAAATGTGAGGTGATAATTTCCCTAAAAATCATATCACCAAATCCCTGCTTACATAAGCATCATGGAGACGAATCGCAGGAATTTTAAAGGAAATTTCATGGATTTAATTAAAAAAACTTAGTCTGAATATGTGAAACTAGATAACATTATATTTATCATTCTTGTAAAACTATAACCATCACAATTGGTCTTGAATTTTTACAGATAATACTGAAAAGAATAATGACTGAAAACTGTAATAAAAGACCCATCTTTTTTAGCAAACTTAAAACCAATTTTCCTACATTTAACTGAATAAAAACATCTTTATCCATCCAGGAGTTTAAGATAAAAAGTTATCTCTGTAGCTTTATAGACGGTGGTCCCGTGTCGTAGATTTACGGCACGTAAAAGAACCTCAAGCGTGATAGGGCTGCCTTTGAGCAAATTTTCGGTCTTTCACGCCCAATATAGAACGGAAACTTAAGAACCACAGCAGTTAAAGAGCATCCATAAATACAACTCAATTAATTTCTGTAGTTTTTTCTACTTTTTCATATGGACAGTCATCTGATTCTGATTATTGAAAAATTTATGACACTAAAGCCCCTATACCTTTGAGACATAATCAAGGACAATAAATAACCAAAACTTTGCTTTTATTCTAATAATTTTCACACCTATGTAATGGGCTCACAGTCAATTTAGATACAGTGTTTTTCCCTTACACTGCGGTCACTGACGACGGCTCGCGCGCCGGCCGCCTCGGCTCGGTCTAACGCCGAAAGAGAATATCCCCGCAACCGCTTGAGGTTGTCATAGCTATAGTTAATATTGAAATGATAATAAGACATACCGTATCACAACAGATGTTGGAAATGTTTCCTCCTCTATCCAGGTATTTCTGGCTTCTTTTCAGGAAATTTACAATCACACTCGAGAGTTCAATATACAAAACTATACGCAAACTTGGTGTTTTCTTTTATTTCTTGCAATGCATTGGCTATTGTTGAATTTACACTTCATTTTTAAAGTTTTCACATAGATAAAAATTGCATTCCGTGAAATCAGCGGATCGGTAGGCCATAATCCCTTACTAATTACCCTATCTTCAAAAATTTCCTCAACTAAGTTTAACACGGTAGCAAAATCTTGTTGGAAAAATCCAGATTGACATGATTCGGTCAGCTGTTCAAAATATGGCGTGAGTATGACATTTCTGTATCTCTCCGTATTTATTGTTTGTTAAAAGAATGTATGTCCTATTATTCTATATGCATTTACTGCACATAAATTTTCGCGTCATGCAAGCGAATCTCGTGTGTTAAATCGGGTTTCTCTGTACTCCAACATCCGTTATTTTGCGACGAAACATAGCCATATAAATTCGAAGAACATTAAGTGTGTATCAATTATTCTTTCATTTCGCAAAATAAAATTACAGAAATTTACTCAACTCTGATGATCACATGTAAAATAAGGCGTATGTAACAAACCGCATACATTGTAAGAACTTCTTCCCCTAGAATACGCCTGAAATGTGTGGATAGAGAGAGACAGCATTTGCAACATATCTTACGATAAGGTGTGTGATTATTATTATTATTGTAATTGTGACTATGAATACGTGAGGCTCATCGATTGCTTGGATATTATAACTGTTTCAGCGGGAGTCCAAGCTATAGCGGACGGGCGCGAGAGCCGTGCGGTGGCCACGGTGCTAGGAAAAAGCACTGTACATAGGAACAGTCAGAATCTATTAAAATTTTATGCTGGTTTACTTCCTAGTATTAATTCTTAATGTCTGTTCATTATCCCTAACAGAGAACCATATTTATTTAGTTTCTTTTCTATGACTGAATATTTCATAGATCTAATCTTATATCCTAAACGTTTCAGCTTGTTATTTAGTGTTACTGTTATTATTATTACTATTACTGTTGTGGTTGTTGTTGTTATAATGCATCGACTGAATCCTTACCTTCAAGTCATTACTTTTGTAATACTACCTTACTTAAAGTCACTTTTGTGGCGGAGCTTTATTTAGTTGATATAAGAATCTCTGGATTATTATTTAATTAATGTTGATACAGAGCAAAACTCCTTCATTTACATTCTTGTTGAATACTGTTCATGTAAACACTAAATAAGGTTTTGGCGAGAGACTACAGTCTTATCTTAAACCGGAAATAGTTAATACAGTTTGGAGTTCTAAAACTGGCGTGCCCAATTCTTTTGTACTCCTATATAAAAGTTTATAGGTTTAAATGGGATATTTATTTCCATTATTTCCTATAGTTTACTTCTTATAGCTCTGTTACAAGCCTTTACGAAATCGATGGAAGCTATGTCTGTTTACAGAATATATTCTTCCAGTTCTCTGTGATTTGATTAATTGTAAAAACATTATAAATACACAAACTTCCGTTTATAAATGCATTTTGAAGCAGTAATACCTGTTCAAAAAGAAATAGCAATAATAATAATAATAATAATAATAATAATAATAAATATAATAAGAGGAATTAGAAAAGGTGAAATAAAAAGATAACGACAGAGATTAAGAAAACGAACTGGAGGTAATAAGTAAGAGAATTTAAATAAAAATAAAATGTATGAAACAATGTATTTCTTAGGACAGATGCGAGCTGAAGCCGCAGCAGTTAGTAATGTTTCACGAGCAACTAGAAGGGAGGTCATTAGAAAGTACTTAGGCTCCTTAGAATTCGTGAAGGCAGAAAAAAAACCCGCTGGCTAGGGGTACAATAGATGGGAAAATCCAGAATCAAGCATCAGCACAGAAAAATCAATCAGGCGAAAATAACGTGACAATGTTGGACGCGGAAAAGACGAACTTGCTAATTCATGAAATCCGATGAAAGCAGAGAACATTTTATAATATAATCAACAAAAAGATATGAAAGTCACGTACCTAGAAAAAGGGTTGGACGAGAATAGAAAATGGGAGTAGACTAGAAATTATCCAGGACGGGAGAGCAGATTCAGACGGGTATCACATCGCTACTTCGTGTCCAGCTAGTGTCCGGGGAGGTTGCGTCACTGATTAGGAGGATGTACGCGTAAAAGTGGGTGTAAATTCACGACTGAAACAATTGCTTTGATTATTTATCTTAATAAGAGGGAATAGGAAAGGGGAAATATGCGAGTTTAGATTCAAAATTGAAGAACGGGGTCGTTAAGGCAAGTCTTGTGTGACGGAGTATTCGAGAAGGGATTATATCAGTGTGGATTATCACATAAAAGAGGCCAGTGAATGAAGAATTTCTAGTGTCATTCATCCCCTATCCACACTTCCTGAGAAAAGAGTCTCATAATCAATTCATCCTCTACCTTGAGTATCCGGCAAAATTCTAACCTTCTCCTGAATCAGATACCCGCCACCCGACCAACCACCAAACCATCGCGCTACAATTTTCTTTCGATTTAACGTGATTTCTCAGATATCTCAGCTTGTATTTTACTGCTTTTGTGTTTTGTGCGGTTGTTCATTAGGCTTACTCTTAGAACGAAGTATGAAACTTTTTGGGGGGATGCGCAGTTTATTTAACTTAGTGAAGCAACTTGAAATAGCCCATATATTTTAAAAAAAATATTTTACACATTTCCCCTATGCACATATCACTCGCACTACAAATGTAAACAGTTTGCAGTATTGCATTGCATAAACTGCTTCCCATACAAATTTCGACCACCGTGTCACTTTGGGCCAAAGAGATTCAGAGCGGTGATCTCAACCCGACGCAACGGCTTTGGTTTTGAAGCGAGGTGCAGAACCTCGTTGATTTTAGTACACCTGCTTTACAGCCACGAAGCCGCAAGTTTCGTTGCCATTCGACGATTCCGAAAGCTTCCATTTCAATATGCTGGTCTATTTTATTCTGTCATCAATATGACATTCTTACTTTAACTCTTCTGCACATTCCTGCAAGTATATTCGTTTCCTCTGATCACAGATGTAAGACTGCTTTCTGTACAAGGAATGGTATATAAATATTTGAAAGGGTCTTTGTGCCCCTCAGGGAATTTTATAGTTTCTTCCTAGAAAAGAAGAACCACCCAGAAATATGAGAAACGGGATTCCAAGCTAAGTTCAACAGAGAAGGAAGAAAAGTAGAGGAAAACAAAAGGAAAGCAATTGGTTTCCTTTTGCACTTCAAAGGCAGAAGTCTAAGGAGAAAGGAGATAAAATTGTGGAGTGTATGTATGCATTCCTTCATAGCGAAGATTTCATCTCAAACTGCCTTTGTCTTTTTCTCCAGATTCGTAGAATATACATCAGAGAACAGCTCTTCAAGACGGAGCTCTGAAAATAAAACAATCTAGACCTTCCACATCTGGATAGTTCAAAGAAATGTTATGAAACTCCAAGTTCATTTCTGTTAACCTTTTATTTTTGCTATAAAGGCGAATGGAAAGAAAAGCCCAGAACCTCATATCTACTCCTCTGGTTTTACATACAGATTGGAACAGAAATGAGAAACAGCCGTAGAAAATGATGAATTTCTTCCGCGTAACCAATTGCGGTTTCGTTACGTTGGAGCGCAGTTGCTTTACTTCTTACTGCAACTACCCGTCTAGTATTTCACTCAAAAAACGGGCTGAGCATCTTTGTACATTCTTCCTTCTTCTCTCCGGTTTTATGCAGTTATTATTTATGGTTTAAATGAGCAAAACGTTACAATAACTTTATTTCTTCCTTTACCTTTGTGGTTAAGGTTAATGTTTTTCGGTTAAATTAACAATACCAAAAACATATTTGCTCATTTAGTTCCTCAAGTAACTCCTGGAGTTTTAATGCCATTTATAGCTTGTATTGAAACACTAGCAATATTTCCGAACCACATGAAGATATAGGGGACGGGTTACTAAAAACAAAGATGGTTGCTGCCACGTGCCAGGGCTGTCAAAGTTCTAACTAGAGTCAGTAGATATGTAACCGGAGAAATCACCGTACAACCTATTAACAGAATACACAGTATTTCGGTCTTCTGATAGTATGAGTCATTGTGATATCAAATATACGAGGAGTGTTTTTAAAATAAGTGCCGCTTTAATATTTTGCTGCTGCAGCGCTGCAGTCGCCATTCATTAGGAAGCCAGACGCAGCTGTAAGTAATCCTCACTTTGTGTTTTCCTGTTGTTAGAGCGCTACGAAGTGTTCAAAACAATCGAACAATCCGCCGACTGTTAAGTCACATCATTGATTTATTTTTTGAATGCGAGAAATGTTACGCCAGCAAATATTCATTGTGTAAGGTTTATGGGGAAATAATAATAAGTGACAATGCGCGGCCACACACGACAAACAAGCTCACGATCTGATCGCATCGCTTGGTTGCGAACAATTCGACCAACCTCCATACAGTCCGGATTTGGCACCAAGCGATTTTCATCTGTTTCTTCCTCTGAAGAAAACTTTCCTTAGTGGAAAAAATTTCAACGACGATAATGCTGTGAAACAAGAAGTGCAGACTTGGCTTTCATCACAGGCGGCATCATTCTTTGACGAATGCACACATAAACTGGTTTATCGTTACAAGTACCTGAATAATGGCGGCGACTATGTGTAGAAGTAGTGTAAGGTAATGATTGATATCATAGTTACGTTTTATATGATTCCGGTGTACTTACGTAAACCAAACAATTAAATTTATTGTCTTTTTCTATAGATTTGCTTCCTCTAGAAGTAAAATCCCATACAAACAGACAACGTTCATACCAAAAATTTCAAAAGAAATTCAAATTTCTAGTTAACTGCAAAGGTAAGACCTAATAATTAATTACAACCTAATAGCCTAATAACCTATGTAAATATAACTAATAATTAAATGCGCATATAACTAGTCTAATTAAAATAAATATAACTAATGTAGTAATATAATATAATTAATATTATAATAGTCAGTTGGTGACTAAATGGAGGCGTGCAGAGTTTGAACACCTGCGAATATAAAAACAAGGTACGAAAGCTACAATATAACTAACCTTCCCAATACATGTAACAGGTGAGTATTTGCGGAGCAGTTGTTGGTTATGAATGGAACTTAACAACCCGAATACCACCATATTCTAGTGACTTATCGCATAATGATAGAAAAATACCAAAGTTGCACTTTAATGAACTCTTTGATATGAGAACGAGTTGATAGTTATAAGCGAAAATGCTTACACTGATGGAACACAATAATAAGTTGTATCAAATAATGTTCATTATCATTTTACTTGTATTGTAGGCCATTATTCCACGACTGAAGTTAAGAAAAATTTAATGTGTCTGTATTTATTTGGTTTTTACAATATTACCCCCCCACACACACACACACACGCGCGCAAAGACGCACACACACATACAATACGCAGGACGATAGACTATGAAGCAGTATATAAGATGGTCGGCAAGTTTAAAACCGTTTACTTTACCTGCTTCTGACGACGTCTCTAGTGGACCAGCTATGAATCCTTCTCTGAGGGTATACGTGGGCGGTTGTGAAAGAATTACACCAGTTTAAATTTACTGAGAAATTAAATGTGCTCTAACACTTGAGCTATTAATGCTGCAAAGAAGAAGAAGATAAACAATGAAACTTATTATGAATCATAGCACTCAAAACTATAACAATTGAATTATTATACTGCTAAATTATTCAGTATCAATATTATGGTTTGAAATAGCTTTCGTTAATAAACGAAACTAGAAGCGTAAATTGACGCGAGTCGCTAAAATGCTTACCGGCGAAACCCCTCGCGATGGTCGCTAAATCTTATACAAGCGCTTTACTGAGAGCTTAAAATAACACACGAGTCGTCACAAGTATTCAGAATGACGAATGTATGCACAAATATGTGCACGGAAAGAGTGCGCGAACGAATACGAATGTGCGCATGGACGAAATTACTCTCTGAACAGAATGCACACGTTATGTTACCTAAGCTCCACCTACTTTAGAAGTATCCCACCAACTTTCCTTTGCGTTCCAGCTTAAGAATCCTACGTGTGAGTCTCCTTGTTGCTATGGAGGCCTGGCTAAACTCTCAGAAATATCTTTCACTTCTCTTTTTCAGAACTTCTGCCTATGTGACTGTTCAAACGTACTGAACTATAATCTGCCTTCCAAGAATCTTTAAGCTAATGCGTTCGCTACTTCGGCTGTCGCTGATGACTTTAGTTAACATGACTCGCTTTTCCTTGGACATATCTTTTCAACTCAATCTTGTTACGTTATACCTTAATGTAATATACGGAAATGATTTATAGCAACTATCTTTTTATATTACTATCATTTATTTATTTAATTATTTATATCTTCCCATCAATAGTTACGATATCAAGGATATATGTCTATAGATTAACTAGGGTGCTACTCGTGCAAGTTATACTGAATAAAATATTGTATTAACTTTTTTAATAGAGCACTAGAGTCGCAGTAAAAATTTGACATTACATTATTCTGTAATGCTTTTTAGTACAAAATTACACTCAAGACTATGGACAGTTCAAAAGAAATTGTATCGATTTTTTCTTATACAATTTTTTGTAGAACTAACACATATCCCAGAGTCCGCTATTGAAATTTCCTCAGAATCATTACTGTATTAGTGTAGATACAAAGTAACATGCAACCCAATCCTGACCTGCATCACACTGCTTGGGCTCGCGGCATATACATTTAAACTTCGAAGCCTTTCGCATATCGGTAGTACCTAAAACTTATTTTGCAGAACTGAACGCAGCTAGAGTTTAACAATTTGAAATATCTATCAGATGGTTTTCGAAGTGATCTCTTTATGCTGAACGCAGATACGGGAAAACAAAATAGAGGACCGCAAACAGCACTCAAACATTCTTAATGCAGAAAAAAAATGTTCTGCTACTGAGAGAGTAACATTTGAAAATGTTAGTACAATTGTTTTACTCGCATATCATGAATGAGATGAAAATAAGTGCAGTCAGCATTAAGAAGTCTGCGGTATCCCATTGATAGAGTTTCCGAACTATGCGCGATGAAGCGTGATGTGGTATTCTTGATGTTACATGTGCGCACATCAGAATGCATATGTCAGAATGCAAGTACACCTTTAGAATGACTTGTTGCCAGCAATTAGTGTAGCTTTCATCATTTCGTTTCCCTGTATTGGGCCTTTTAATATCTAATTTGAGCATTTATTTTGATTTACAGCACACATTTGATCTAAAATGTTTTTGTAAGTGCATTTAAAATTCAACACTTTATACACGCCACCCCTTCCTCCGGGGAAAGCGATTCCCATACTTCATTCATACGACAGCGCAAATTATTTATTTTTGGCGAAATACTTGAAGATACATAAAAGGTTATGCAACTTTCGGTACCTTCTAGCCGTAGTCTAAAAGCGGACATCTACACACTATCCAGCCTGTAACTGTAGCAAAAACTTTTCTGATAAATTTCTATCTTGGATAAAGAACTGACTAAGCTATATAATGGGTTAACCTAAGATTAACATGTACGGGTGTGTGTTTACTTTTTAACTAAAGGATGACTGAATTTGTTACACAACACACGTTATAGTTCCAGCTTAGAAAATATGCTCTAACGCAATATTTATCCCAAAGTGAGGTTTGATTTTATGGTTTGTAAAAATAACTACCCACACATATATGCAAATAAAACGTTGGCTATACTTTTCTGATTCATACATCCAATATCTGAAAAACACTAACTACATCAATATTAACTTCACAGTGAAAAGTCTATCATTTCGTTTTGAAGTAATACTAACTCAAGCTATAAAGCTGTAAACAGCAACAGCCATAACAGAAATACTGCACCTTTGAAATTCTACGAAGGTAAAGGCTACTCATAAAATGAGTACAAATTCTGGATATAAAACCCATAACCTTAACATCTAACACTTTCATGCTTCCCAATTTTCAAAGTTTGGAAACTTAGTATCCCTTTAGGGTTCACAGAAAACCTACCGTCGAGAAAGGCTGGGTGCTTAATTTTGAGTAAAATAATTCTAATAAACTGAATCTACTAAAGACGTTCTAGAAAATACGATTACCTACGAATAACGTCTTCTCTCTGCCGGGTTGCAAGTAAAATGTTCTTCTAATTACTGCTCTGTCTTTAGGTAAATGATGCATAAACTTATTTCTTCATTTAAGAGATGGTTATCGCGGCAGCGACGCACCTCGTTTATCATTCTTTCTTAAAACAGGACGAAATGCAAATTGATTGATTCAGGCATCAACAATTCCTTCATGAAATGCTGTTCAGAATCAATTATACAATTGTCAGAAGTATCATCATTCACGGTCTGTGTTTATAATAGAGAACACTATGTTTGTAATCGACTAAAATTGACAAAGAAAGGTGTAGTGATAAGTATATCTCTGAAATAAGATAAGATACCCTTACATCCCTTTAGGGCAATAGCCTCCTACTCTAAGTAGGGTTGCTCAGTAAAACTCCCAAGGTGAGCCAATTCATGGGAGAATTTACCTTTTACTTGTCTTTTCATTTAACTCTTTTCATCAAAGTTTAGTCTAACACCAGTTGCTCCTTAGTATAATAATGTTGGTTACAGTTGTAACTCCATGGCAATGACTTCCTTCCATAGTTGGCGGTCTTAGGCTAGAGTGGTCTATCCTCTTCCAGCTCCTCGTACCAGTTCGTCTGATCACCTCTTACATGACCTCCCCATTTCCACTTGAGTATATCTCTGAAATACAGAGATCTTTTTAATTGAACTGCAGATCATAAAGCTTTTGTCGAGAAGAAAACTTCGATATGGTTACCAACAAAACAGATGTGTCGCAATTTTGTTTTTCATCTAGACTCTGGTAACCGTTGTAACTTTTTGGTACACGTTAGCACCAAGTAGTTGTGCCTTAGATGCGTATGAATTCTCTGTTCAGCGGCATGTGTGATGTAAGCTAATTGTTAACCTAGAAGCCGGAACAGGCATAGTGCCATTTATAACATGTCGAGAAATCTTCTCAATAAAAACAGTATTCAAACCTATTTGGGGAGGATCCAGAACCAAGAGCAGGGCATATAGTGTGTCTGCTATCGCGCTACGAAGCAGTGTTTGGAATCAATGAAGAATACGCGAGTAAATTCTTACTGCATCATGGAGATACAATCTGAGCTAGCGAATCGTTATCGCTTGATCGATTTTCGACCTATAATCTAAAAGATACTTTAACGGATCAGTAGAGTAAAAATTGTTCTTGCACACTAGTCGGCTCCATAACTTATATGACCAAATTAGTGATGAGCGACACCACTATTTCTTGGTACTCAATACCAATACGGAGTTTTGAACACCGATACTCGATACTAGATATGTTGTTAACTGAATTGTGTTCTTATTAGCGCTTTTCTGTGTATAAATGCATATATCCAATTTTCTATTGTACGCTAATTCCAAAATTCTTCCTGTTTGACATTCTTCAATTAGTAGCAACTTTTTTTATCTTGATAATGTCAAAGGTTTTTACGCTGCATTATTAGTAAGACTAACTCTGACTACAACAACAACAATAATAATAATAAGAAGAAGAAGAAGAAGAACAACAACAATTTCTATGCTTCCCTTTTTACGTAACTATATTATGTGCTGCAAACTTTCTTATAAAGTATTTTCTATCCATAGAAAAACAAATACTAGGTATTCTCCTTTATTCTGTAATATTGAAAATATAAACTAATATATATATATATATATTTAAATAAAGCTCAAATAACTAAAAATATTGCGCGTATTACCCATTCTACGACTATTCACATCTATCACATAACACATGTATTCTTTCATGTGGTAATAAGTAATTAGTCATGTAACACTCAGAAGCATAATAAGCTTGTGGATTAAGCCTCTCTACTACCCTCCTCATACATTAGCATATACATGTTAATACAAAGTATGCTATACACAATTAAACATATGAAGAAAAAATCAAGGAAATATTATATGAACTGCACAAATATAAAAGAATCAAGGATTTTGTTTAAGAAGACGAGCATGAACAAAATTTCCATGCGCTATATTATCTCAATAAGTTGTAACTTGTTTCTGTTGGATTCACAGATTTTGCTCACCGGAGTAGGTAAATGTAATGGCTGAGACTGAGATACCAAGGCAGGCTATCGCAGAAACGTGATTTAGTGCGTCAGCTAAATCACCTGCATTCGCAGCTCAGTTAACGCTGCATGCTACCTGAGTGTCTCTACTACTTCCCACACTGTTTTGCATGTTTTCATTTAGACACAGGAGCCTATGGTGTGTTGCATTCATTTATACACAGGAAATGCAATCAAGGTCTATCAAGAACTATAGTCCAGCTACTCTTTGGGAGAGACAATAACATGAAGCCTCCAGTGCAAAGTTAAATCCAACAGTTTTCAATAATGCAAAACTTAAACGTTTAAAAGTATCGAAGGTTTATTTCAAAGTATTAGATATACTTCGATAATAACGAGTATCGAGATCATCGAGGTATGGATGATATCGAGGTCCCACACCTAGAACAAATATATTTAACAAATTGTTAAATATTTTCTATAAAACCACAGACAATGTGTACTAAAAAGCAGTATTCAGCAGAATGAGCAATCATATCGTGATGCCAAAACTACCTTTATGGCTGCAATTAAGGTTAAAGTTTATTTTTCAGAATGGACAGTCCGTACTTAGATTCTTTAATGTTACTTGTTCCATTTAAAACAGAACGGACATCATTTCAAATAGAATATGGATACAACGGTAATTACAATGTTGGATTTGAACACGATGTGTAAGGAAAAGGCACTGAATCCATAAAACACTTAAAATGACACCGCTCCCAAGAAACCTGCTTGTATAACAAAGTAAACGAACGATTATCATAATTCTTTCGAGACTTACGCAGAAAACCTCCCATATTTGCCTCGCCGACCTTGGTTCCGGGGATGGAAACATTTGTTTTACGAGGACTGGAGGGGAGTCACAGCAACAAATACACAAACGACTCAGGAAGGCGTCTTTTATGTAAATATATAGTTATGCCCATCCCCTCATCTGTCAGCAAACAAAAGAATATCAACTATGAGAAAGTTTTCAGACATTTAGCATATCCTTCCTTCGTTTCGACAATAGCAGAGGTGGGACAGCCACCGTCTCCTGTGGGAGGAGATAAAATGGGCAGAGATAATAGATCCTTTGAAGTTGATTGTTTCGAGCCGACCACATCTCATCTTCAGAATACACATTTGCGTTCGTGAAATGTTTGGGGTTGGCAGAGAAAGAGAAAATGTACGGCAAAAAGGAACTTCAGGGCGCTTTGGAAGGGAAGTAGAGCGAAATGGTTACTCTCCTCTATATCAAAACGAGTAAAAGCTAGCCCCTGCATTTAGTGTTTTTGTGTCTTTTTGTATTTTTCTGGTTGCAATGGAAGGAAAACCATGAACCGTATGTTTTTCGGGGCGTTCATAACCCCTTCTTGGATAATATGAGATTGCCTTTCGATATTTCAATTCTATAGAGGAGAAATGTTAACATTACCAGAAATTTCTAAATATTGACCCAGTTGTCTTTCGTAATTTTAGAACAGCCACAGTGGTGCCATTAGTCTTTGATTATATCGTATCTTCAGTGCATTCACGCGTAGCTCATGACTTGCACGTTGAGGCTTCCTGCATTGATATGCAGACTAAGCGAGAATGCAGGGCGTAGCGTTCTTTCCTTTCTTTTGGAAGAAAGGCTGTCCGGTGCTTCGGAGAACTACATCGGCGATTGACTCATGGAGGTGGCATGTTGCAACAAAGTACAGCAGAAGCGAAATTTAATGCGTTTTAACGCTAAGTACTTATATCACTTTAAATGTTGACATGCTGCTTCAATTCACACATAGGTTAAATTTTAGTACTCATGTACTCATCTTAATGATTTGTTTAAATTAGTTACTTTCAGGCTAGGGCGGCGCCGTGGCCGAGTGGTTAGACCGCTCGCCTCCCACCGAGGTGGCCCGGGTTCAATCCCAGGGACCTGCATGTGGGATTTGTGGTGGACGAAGCGGCGTCTGGGCGGGTTTTCTCCGGGTTCTCCGGTTTCCCCCGCCATTCATTCCACCAACTGCTCCATCATCACCTTTCCTTCCATCCATTTCACCAACATTTCGTTTCATCTACTTCCTTCATCCCATACCAGGCATCGGGCTGATCCCCCATCCTGGATGCTCTGTCTGATCCATGAGTGTCTGCTCCTCGACGGGCCTCTGACCCCAGGCACCCGCTTGTAAGTCTTGGGGGTGTAAGTCCTACATAAGAGGAGGGTAAACAGATAATGAATGAATACTTTCAGGCTACAGTTTGTTAATTACTGCATTCGAATGAGGTTTTAAACGGGACCTTAAATGTTAGGTATAACTAAATCAGAGAGAGAGAGAGAGTGATTAGCCTCTACATTCTATATTTGCATTGAACTGGGTACAGGGATAACAAAAAAAAGAAAATAATCAGAACATAAAGGTAACATAAATGTCTTAACCCGCGGCGTTTGTATTTAATGTTTAAGTTTTAAATTTGTAACCTTATAGGAGTTAATCTGTTAAGAAGATTCCAATTTAAAACCCTTGAAGACTTATCTAGATATCCTTAAAACTGCTAGAATACTTTGGGAAATAAATAAATTGGGTGTGAAAAGCTGTTTAGAATATTCATTTTAATATTACAGACCAACTAAACTCTCAGCTATATCTAAAAGAACGTATTTTTACAGAAATAGGATTTAGTGGATGGGGTCAGAATAAGAAACTATCGTTATAGCTAACAATTATAGACCTATTCTGTCCAATATGACCATCCCTATCTCTACTCATTTAGAGTAGTTGGTGGGGCTATGTTCAATATTTAGCTTCTCTATCAAGTATTGCATAATATCTAAATATTGGTTTTCGAGAGTTCCTTGAAAACACACATCTTGAGCCTTCGAAAATCACAGAGCTAAATAAATATCAACTTACGTCTTTGTCAGCTATATTTAAAAATGCAAGAGGAAGATTTTCAGGAATTAAGCCACTCAAATTTAGTTATATATGTAACCTCTGTTTTTATATTTGCTCAAAACAAAACAAAAACAAAAAACTACTAAAAGCTAAAACTTTTTATTAAACTGGATACATATTTAAAATATTGAGTAAAGAAATCATACCTATATATATATATATATATATATATATATCCTGAATTTTCCGTATAAGTTCTATCAAGTCCTCTTTCTTCTCGATGAATTTTAAATCACGTGGAAAGAAAAATAGATAAGAATTTACAAGAGACAAAATGCATATCCATTGAATATATAATTTATCTATATTTAAATCTGTAACCGAAAATTTTGGGGTAAATTATGATTTTATGCATATAAGCGATATGAATACTGCGAATTCACTAAAAACGGCAGAATTAATTACTGTTAATCTTGAAATATTTGCTTATTTAGTAAATAATCTATACGATATATTAATTACTCCCCAAGAGGATTTTAATGGAATACAAATTCAAAAGTTCGAAAATACTTCTCTTATTATTTAGTTTTGTGATACATATTGCATAGTAAACGTTTATTATTATTATTATTATTATTATTATTATTATTATTATTATTATTATTCTGACCAATTTTAATATCTACAAAATTTCTGTGTAATGAATATTTAAGGAGTTATACTAACCTTTCGTTATCATTGGGTACAAAGGTGTTTGAACAATTATTTTGTTTTGTGGTCGGAAAACAGTATAGTTCTGAACCCAAAATAGAGAGATCCTTAAATCTAGCTTTGTTGGACGGTGTTCAAATACCGACTGCATCAGGACATTGGACTGATTTTTATTTGAGTTCATTTGTCTATCTTTAGGATGAGCATAAAGTAGTTCCAGTGATTTACATCCTCGAGCTCATTTTTACATTCATTTCATGCATTAATTAATCGTATGATTTAATTCGTTTGGTTAAAGGACGACAAAAAACACAAAAAATACTCAATGATAATAAAATATTTAGGAGACAGGCTGAGCAAAGAAATAACCACAAAGAAGACCCTCACACAGCAGAAATGAGATTTTTAAGAAATACCAAATTAAAATGAAGTATTAAAATCTTTAGTTGTCTTGCAACAATATATGGTACAAAAATAATTCACAGTGCACCATCCTTATGAACTTTAGGATTTATCTTCTTCTTTATGATTGGGGTTTAACAGGAGTAATTCTTGCTAATTCAGCAATTGACATTATTCCTGACATACTCGAAATTAAGATACAAGAAGAAATTTAAAATCTGAAAATCTAGAGTTAGTAATAGTAATAATGATGATGATGATGATAATAATAATAATAATAATAATAATAATAATAACAATAATGACGAAGAGCTTTATAAACCGAACACAAAAAGAAAGCTGGATTAAAACAATGAGATGCCTAGACCTGGCTTTGTTGAATGCGTAACAGGTTAGCAGTAAAAATCTGAAGCAGATGATAATGACGACGACGACCTATGAACTTAATTACGTAATCAAAATTAACTCAGTTTGGAAGTTAATACTCCTAGCTTGATATAAGCTATAGATTATTTTTATAGGTATATACAGTCTTTGATTCGCTGAGCTTATCTGATGTATTAATATTATAGAGATCTTAATATTTACTATTCTCTCAGCTTGTGTGCTGTATGGAAGAAGTAAATCTATTTTCAGAAAAATCTGACACGTTACGTTTTGAGGCAATATTTTATATCATAACATGCTGTGAATGCCAGAGTGGTTGTAGTGTAAATTAATATTATTGTATGTACAGGATTTTGGATGTTTGTTAGCCATAAGCATTGTTAGGAAATACGTTTTCACGGCCTCACTGAAACTGACAATAGAAGTGGGTAACAATAACCAAGGGGGTGAGTTGTTTATCACTAAGAATAGGTAAACAAATGACGTCAGGGTGGCGTGCCTATTTTAGAAGAGGGAATATCTTCCCTAGAATACATGTGTTAGTAGTAGTGATTGGCTGACCAAAACAGACGCTAAAGTGGGCACAATTTGGTAACCAATAGCAGCTATATTATAATGTTTGGGCAATTCGAGGTGAAGGAGTATATATTCTCGAACAATAAGGAAGTGTTGCACAGTTCTGAAGAAGCTCTCACGAGGTGCACGTTACACAGTTCTGAAGAATCTCTCACGAGGTGCACGTCGCACAGTTCCGAAGAATCTCTCACGAGGTGCACGTCGCACAGTTAGTTACAAAAATGTAAAGTACGTGAAGTAATTGGCGCGCGGCAACTAAAATGACTTTAGTTACATTCGGAAATATCACAGTTTCAGTCAGGCGTGTATAAAGATTAAATATGTCAATTATTAATTGTGACGGCAATAAAAGGCTAGATTCAAATGTTTTTATCAGTGTTATCTTTTAGTAACAACTCCTTTACGGTTACACACCCTGCTTAGAGACACGTGCCCGACTGAGTTATAATCGCTAGCCGGAGGACAAAGAACCCAATTTAAAAAAATAATAAAACAATAAGCGCCCAACAAATAAGATAACACAAGCCATCGAGAACTGCGACAGTTTGTATTACTGTATCATCCATTAATGAGCATAAAAACCATTCTTACGAAAGTTTATTTTTCTATCAACTTCATTTTAATCGGGATTAGCGCTTGCAGAAATAGCTAAATTACACATTTCGTAAGAAATGCAAACGAAATAGCGACAGTCAAATATTTAAGAATTGGGCGCCTATATGTTCACCTTTCTATGCAATCACGAGAAACAACCGATTGTCGATAGGACTTAAAATATCTGATGTGTTACACTCACATGACTTTCACTACTCTTGTACAAACTATTTTTACAAACGCTTATTCTCCATATGCTTCATGTTAATCGAGATATCGAGATGTTAATCTTATTGCTAATTTTCTTGTAGATGCAAGGGGAATTGGTAGGCTTTAAGCTATAGTCAAATATTTTAAAAGCTGGTTGCTATGTGGAGTATTCCATTCTCTTTGCATTACTAGGACAAAAAAAATTAATAACGAATTTCAATTTGAGAAAAACTATAAGTATAGGAAAATTTAAGGGAGTAACAAGCAATATCTCCAAAATGGTTTACTCAACAGAGGAAAAAAATGTATATGACATAAATTGTGTATTTTAACGCGATCTACATTTGTTGTGTAGTAAAACTTAGTCTATCTCTTATGATTTACCAGTTATGCAAAAGTCGCTCACAATGAAGAATACTTTTTGAGACATTCCCAGAAAATTCGAGATATACATTTATTTGTCATGAAAATATCTTAAATATATGATATTTTAATCAAAATTGTTAGTCATTTTTGAGAAAATTAAAAGTTTCGAAAAATCTTCCATGTAAAGGGTAATCTGGGGTGGGGGGAATTTCTTGAAAACCTTCGTGTCGCATCTCTGGAAGATACTGAACCTAAATACCAAGTTTAGTGTTTATCCCACTGTTCGTTTCTGAGTTATGCTGTTCACACACACACACACACACACAATGTTTCCCAAAATTCTTTTTTTATTCAGGGGGTCTCAAAACATGTATTTCCGGTGAAATCTCGGTATCAATTTTTGGGTGGAATACAATACTTCCCCTAATTGCTATACGTAGTAGAGAAAGTAAAAAGAACGACAAAGTATTGAACAATTCGGACCATCAATAAAGGATATCTCGGAAACGACTTATGCCACAAATAAGATTATTTTAAATAAATTGTGTGTTTTAAAGAGATCTGCAATTTTTTGTGCAGTACGTTTTCGTCAATCGTTAATTTTTAGCAGTTATACAAGATTATACAATATTCCTTCCAAATGAATAGGACTTCACAGGCACTCCCAGAAAATTGAAGATATACATTTTATTTGTCAGGAAATGTATAATATATGTATTTTAATCAAAATCGTTAGAGCCATTTTCAAGAAATAACAAAATTCGAAAAAAATCAACATAACGTGTAGTTCGGGTGGGGGATTTTCTTGAAAATGTTTATGTTATATCTTTGAAGATACTGAATTTAAATACCAAGATTGGTGGTTTTTCCACTTTTCGATTTTTAGTTATACTGTTCACAGCCACATACTCACGCGCGCGCATACGCGGAAATCTTTTTATAATTTTTTTTTATTCATGATGCCCCAATATATGTATTTCCGGTGAAATCTCAGCATCGAATTTTTGTGGAATACTTTCTCTACCTAAGGTACGTAGTAGAGAAAGTTAAAAGTAATTGCAATATGGATCTTTTCCACGTACACATTTTAAGATAGGTGCTGGTTATTATGGATATGTATTACACAACACTTAATTTTATTAAGGCTGTCAATAATCAAAACTCTCTCTCCATGTAGGCGTGATATTATTGCTCATTAAATATTGTTTAAAGTATAAGAATAATGAAAATTCCTTACTTGATATTATTGATTTAAGTTCCACATTCAAAGTTTTTCAGAAGTTAGGATTACGACCAAAACTTTACAAAAATGATTTCCTTTGAACGAGAAACATTCAGAGGAACTGTCCGTCTTTGCTGAAGGGGAATGAAAAGCGTAAATACTAAAAAGAAAACAAAATATCTGGCTTTTTAACTTGGTTGCTCTTTCTTTTTATATCATACTGGCAACTTACGTAAATTCTCTTCGTAGTTTTTCTTTCTCGGAAGTTCGTCTTCTTCTATAAAGTATATTTCAAGATATTATAACAAGTTCTTCCAGACTTCCACGAGAGTAGAAGTGAAAAGTCGGCTTTAGTTGTCTTTAAAACAATATTAATGTATATCTATCAAAAGAGATGCTCTTTCAAATAAAGAAACAATCTTTCTGTAGCCCACCAAGCTTAAGGTATTAAATGATATTACAAACGTAAAATACGGATGACTAAGATAAAATACTAATTGTTTATGCCTCTCTGTCAGTGCACCTTATTCACCATCTTCTTATTCTAATACATATGGGAATTTTACTTCATTAATTGCTTTGTAATTAATGTTCACGGTGGGTTTAGTATATTGCCCTGCTAATGAGTAACGCCATTGTGTCAGAATATACCTTTGGTTGAAACACAAGACGAGTCTACCATTCTAGCAGTCTGGAAATAATTAACCTAGTTGACTCAATCTTAGGGGAGGAAACCTAATATGCCCTTACGAGAAATTTAACTTATGTCTTAGGTAACACAACTTTGATTGGCGCATACTATAGAGAGGGTCTTTCATAAGTAAAAGATAATACAAATTCAACTAAAATTAACTCATTTTTATTCTCTTTACCACGTACAACAGAGGGGTGGGCAAAGCTTGCGTCGCGACTCAGGCTGTAGTCACGACGTAAGGGGACTGAAACGCACACAGCCTGGGTCAGTGTTGCAACTAGAGGCGAGAGGGTATGGGAGTAAACAATTCAGTGGTGGATTCGTGATGGCATTGTCTACTAAACCATTGTTTTCCGGAAAACGGAAATATCGTGCAGAATGGGAGAATGAGCTTTTCTTTTTACTGTGCAGAAGAAAATGTAAAATGTTTGATTTGTTAAAAAACATTACATGGCGTATTTAGAGGCAACAAACAAAGACACTAGATGTTATGCTTCATATGATGAAATTAAAAGTATGTGTTGCACGGAGAAGTTATTGCAGATTTTTATTATTATTATTATTATTATTATTATTATTATTATTATTATTATTATTATATTTGTTTTAGGAACTAAACGTACGAAACTATTGCAGGAGTTAACTGCAAAGATCATATAGAGAAAGTCCCAAAAATTGATGGATGTAAATACAAAACTAAATATGGTAGTTACATACTTACCTGGGAGATCGCTCGGTGCCTAAAACCCTTTCAAGACGGTGAATTTTGGAAACTACGTGGATATTATGTGACCTCAAGAATTTCCCAATTTTAATAATATTAATTTTTCCCAAAGAGCCATTAAGGGAGACTGAAAAATCTTTCAAAAATGTAGAAAGTCAACTGAAACACAATATAATAATGAACAAAACTGTTATCAACCTTCACTGCTGGAGCTGTAACTTCCCACTTCCCTCGCAGCGATGCCTTACTTCCGTGTTTCTTGGTAAAACTGTCTTCTGCCACCTCTGACGTATATATGTAATAGGTGGAGAAGGTATTGCATTTCACTAAAGTCGTCCTCCGTGGTGTAGTAGTTACCATACTAGCCTCTTGTTCCCGGGGTCGCGGGTTCAAAACCGGCAGAGGGCGATGGAGTTTTTCGGGCGTAAAAATCCTTAGCATGGCTTCCTTCGGAAGGAAAGTAAAGCCGGTGGTCCCGTGTCGTAGATTTAAGACACGTAAAAGAACCTCAAACCTGATAAAGAGGCCTCTAAGCAAAATTACCGGACTTTCACGTCCAATATAGAATGGGACGCTAAGGACCACAGCAGTTAAAGAGCGTCCATAAATAAAACTCAGTTTCATTTTCATTTCACTAAAAAATTCGATAACAAGAATTCACCGGAAATACATGTTTTGAGGTCCCTTGAATAACAAATTTTTAGAAAAAGGTCCGTGTGTGTCTGTGTGTCTATGTGTGTCTGTGAACAGCATATTCAAAAACCAAAAGTTAGATAAATACCAAACTTGGTATTTAGATTCAGTTCTTTCCAAAAGTGCGACGAAAAGATTTTTAAAAAATCCCCCACCCCAAACTATCCTTTATACGAAACATTTTTAAATTTTTGATTTTCTAAAAAATGGCTTTTACGATTTTGATTAAAATATCACATATTAAATTTATTTTCATGACAAATAAAATGTATATCAAGAGTTTTCAAGGAATAACCTGTGAAGTCCTCTTTATTCGGAAGTAATTTTGTAACGTACTACACAAGAAATGCAGATCTTTTTAAAACATTCAATTTATTTGAAATAAAGTTTTTTTTTTGTGACATCGGTAATTTTCGAGATAACCGTTATTAATGGTTCGAATTCTTCAATACCATTCTTTTAAAGGCCTGTTAATACTCAGTTGTTTCTCGTGATTGCATGGAAACAGTATGGAATTTTTAGACCAGATATATCGTCCAGTTCTTAAGCATTTGACTATCGCTGTCCTCTTTGTATCTATAACGAAATGTGTAATGTAGTTATTTCTGTGAAGGTTTATTTGGATAAAAATGTAGTGGATAGAAAAATAAGCTTTAGTAAGACTAGTTGGTATACCCACTAATAAACGATAGAGAGTGGAGAAAGCCATATGAATGTATCACCTTATATTTATAAAAAATTTTCAAGACGGAAGATTTACTATTTTGAAAGGAAAATTTTACAAAAACAGAAATACATTTTCAGCCATTATTGTACAGGTGTGATATAAATGTAGTTAGTTATCTTATTAATATATTTTTCTCATACAAAAGGTTTGGTTGCATTGAGAACAGATTAATTGTAAATGGAGAGCATTATTACATAATTAAATTTCATTTGTTACAGCAGTTGTGTAAATTATGGAAAAAACCGTTTAACAAATCAACAATTAAACTTGTTTGTTTATGCTTTTTATACAAGAGACTGTATATGTGCGTATATTAGTTAAAATGTAATAATAGCTGTAAAATAAAGAAAGAAAGAAAGAAAGAAAGAAAACCTAAAAGCTAAACTAGTTTTATCTTTAAACCAAATTCGATAAATCATTATAATTAGGAAATGCGTACAGCCGAAGTTGTTATTCTGGGCGCATTATTAATACAAAAAACTTACTGGTTATTTACTGGTTTACACATAAAATTATTAGTTAACAGAAATGATGTTTGATTGAATAAATGAACATTTACACATATACTAATTCTTATTTCCTTTAGCATTTTAGAAGACTGCTCGTATATGAACCAAAATATAAGAAAATAAATTTTAAAAATCTGATATGATACGTTCAAATAGTTTTCCCTGCCCTCTATCGTTTATTAGTGCGTATATAAATTATTCTCCCTCAAGCTTATTTTTATATCTACTTCATTTTAATTTTGAAGAAATAACTACATTATATATTTCGTTATAGATACAAAGGGAACAGCCATAGTCAAGTGTTTAAGGACTGGACGCTATATGCTGACCTTAAAATTTCATATTGTTTCCATGCAATAACGAGAAACAACTGAATGTTGGAAGACCTTTAAGAGAATGACTAAGAAATGAACAATTCGAGCCCTTATTACTGGATATCTCAGAAACGCCTTATGCCACAAAAAACTTATTTGAAATAAATTGTGTGTTTTAAAGAGATCTACATTTTTTGTGCCGTACGTTCTCCTTTATCCCTTAACGTTTACCAGTTATACAAGATTATACAAAATTCCTTCCGAATGAAGAGGACTTCAAAGGCTATTCCCAGAAAATTCGAGATACAGTTTATTTGCTATGAAAATACCTTTTATATATGGTATTCTAATCAAAATCGTTAGTCATTTTTTAGAAAATCAAAATTTTCGAGAAATGTTCCATGTAAAGAATACTTTGGGTTGGGAATTTTGTTTAAAATCTTCGTGTTGCATCTTTGGAAGATATTGAACCTAAATACCAAGTTTGGTATTTATCCGACGTTTCGTTTTTGAATTATGGTTGTCACAGGCACACAGACAGATAGACAGACAGACAGACACACACGGATCAATTTCCAAAAATGATTTATTTGGATGCAGGGGCCTCAAAATATATGTTTCCAGTGGAATCGTGGTATTGAATTTTTGGTGGAGTGTAATACTTCCCCTACCTACTATACGTAGGAAAGATAGAATCAGACGACTGATAAAGTCACTGCCATAGCTGGGATTTGAACCACAGATTTCGATCAAATCCCGGCTATGGCAGTGAATTTTTCAGTCGTCTGATTCTACCTCTTCAATCTTGTCTAACACAAACCTTGTGTGAAAGAACAATTAATTCCATTACTATACGTAGTAGAGAAAGTAATAACAAGAGAAAAATAACTACGCTGTTTAATAAACAAACTTAGGCCAACATTTGTGCGGGGCTGAAAGAGCGGAGCCAAATGTAATTAAAGCATTAGAGCAGCGTAAAATTCCATCAAAGCGATGCTTCAGGCATAAAAACACCACAAGGAATATGTTTGGTGGAGCTGTCAACACAAACTAAGAGAAAGCGGAAGTATGTGAACGTAACAAGTCCAGTTTGAGGGTCCAGGGACTGTCCCTTGGGGCTTGTAATTGTGTTTGTGCCTTAACAAAGCCTCCTGCGTGCCACTTCCTCTTTTCCCTGCCACCAAATTGTTTCCCCCTGCCCTAATGGCGGCTAAGTGCCCAAGCTGATTGCCCTGGTCGGCTCTTCAGACCCTGGAGCTCCCGTCTGAAAGTCTGGAGAACTGGGACTCCGGTATCTAAAGTGTTTCTCTTGATACAAGAATTCTGCAGCACAGGGTTCTCAGGACCATGTAGCGTTTTGAGGTCGCAGTAATGATGGGCAGACTTCCAAAAGGTTGACTAGTTTATATGTAGTAGAAAGAACCATTCAAACAAAGCCTCTTTTTTTACTCATATTTACTTGCTGTTAATCACACAAATGTTCCCTAGGAGTAGTTTCAACAGGTAGTAGCAAGACAATGCACGTTTTATAAGATATTAGTCAAGTATGGATGTTACATGAGCACATGAGAAACGAAAAGACGACCAATTAATGTAGCAAAATGTATTTAAAATACAGAAAAAAATAAACAAATATTTGAGCAGTGATTATTGAGAAAAAATATGTGATATAAGCTATATACATCATTTAACGTGATCAAAATGTTTTCCGCTACGACATATTTCTTTAATTTCACAACATAAAGATTTAAAGTGAACAGAATTAATATACCTTTACAAGAAACTTGCAAAAAACTTAATATACTTACATTTTGTCACGCCGATATCTCAAAAATTCGATATTTTAATTAAAACGGGGAAGCACAACAAATGAAAGTTTAGTCTCGTTAATGCAAAACACCTATATTAAACAATGCTTTTAATAGTATTAGGTATTTCCGAAACATTCGTTTAAATGTTAGTATATTTGGGCTTCTTTATTAACAAGTGATCGTTTTCTCAGCCTTTTACCACATTACGGTGGTATTACCTAACTAAAGTATGGAAACGTTAAGCATGTTTTTCATTAACATTCATCAATTGAGATGCTACTCCACTAACATTAGATGGTGGCCGAAAAAACCATAATTGGTAGCTTGCAGGCTTTTGATATCCCTCCACAAAATAACGTGCTCATAATTTTAATATGTTCCTATCAGTTAATATAATAACAAATGAAAACACCAGTTACTGCGAAAATACACTTTATTTATCACAAGGCACGTAACACATGCGTTACAATTCAGTCATTTTGGTACACGCCCGAATACAACGCAACTGATCTTGAATTAAATCAAAACTGACTGCTCAGTTACACCTCACAGTTAAACTCACTGTCCACTTGCACTGTCACTCCTAACAGAGCTCCACACTCAACTCAACTCAACACTGACTCGTCCTGTCGACAGTAGTACGCTTATATAGTCTTCGCATAAAAAGCGGAACTTTCATGAACAAGAACCTACCAGAAAGAGCCAAAAGGAATCCTCTGGAGCGCGGAAGTGGCACGCAATGACTATTGTTCCAAGCGTCCATTGTTCTAGAGAGGGACAGGCCACTAACCTAACCCGCGGCGGATAGATGGGCTGGGAGGCGCTCGCACCGCCGATCCGTAGTAGCTTCGCGCGTGCTGTCACAACAGCTGCACTGTGGGTCAGGTCTTAAAGTTGCCGCGCTGTTCTTCATCCTGTACTTTTTATAATATGCTCGTATATTAACGTATGTAATGGGGGCCTGGAATTCTATGTGTGCTGGTGATCTGGCAATCAATGTTATTGGTGAGAATAATGAAACGGTCAATGTGGCTATTGAAAGTATTATTTATAAGGTAAAATCATAGTGCCGAGCTAATAATTTTTCTTTAAATATTAATAAATCTGAAAATATGAATTTTAAATTGGGTCGTAATCTGACCACTGGTGACCCTTTGAGATTCCTAGGCATATCTTTTGAATCTGGACTAGGTTGGTTAATTCATGTTAATTATATTGCAAAAAAAAATCAGCTCTTCATCTTAAGAGTTCTTACAAACTAAATAATAATCAAGTGCTTTATTACAGTGTATTTTGGCACACTTCACAAAATCAAAATTTTCTATTGCAAAGAAAAGCTGTAAGACAAAATTATGGAGTCACATTGTAACTCATTGTTTTATTAAATCCAATATACTTAAACTGCCTTCAATGTTTGTTTTGACTTGCCTATTGCATGTAACAAAAAATGTAAGACAGTTTACAAGTTGTGACTCATTTCATAATCATTCTACATAAAATAGTATAACTTATATATAAATACATGTAAATATAGCAAAACACAGAAATGTTTTCATATTATTTCTATTAATTTATTTAATCACGTATCGCATCATGTTAAAATTTTGCTATATGTTATATTTAAAAATGGCCTTAAAACTGTATTGTTAGCTGCAGCATTATATAGCGTTGTTGATTTTTGTGACATTACTCTAATGGCTTTTGTAACGACCTTGCTTAGGATTCTATTATGTAAATGACATAATAAATCTAATATAATCTAATCGGATATAATACTATTTCTCTAACTTAGCGGCGGGCAAACGAAATTCTGTAAAAGATCTGCAACCTGCGAGGCATACACAGTGTCAACACGGCACACATCTTGCTAGGTATAGAACAATTCGGGGCATACAAGAGGCTGGAGAAAACAGTTTACTAAAGTAATTGCTTTCGATTGAGATCTATGTTAACAATAAATAACACTTTGTAGATAAATCTCAAATAAGGAATTTAGGAATATATTTTAGTTAAAAATCAATGGATACACAGAATAGATAAGTGGATGTCGGTTAGGCGTAGGTTTCTGGTAGGAATTGTTTGAAGTGAGAAGTAAGCATAGGAGCATTATACTGTTGTGTATTATTTCCATTAGGTGTTATTCATGGTTGTTGTATTATATGTTTATGGCTTGAGGCAATAAAGACTAATATATTTAACTTTTATCACTTATTATTTTCCTTAGTCGTTATCTCTAAATCGGACCAGCAAAATAAGACAGTATTTAAGGAGAACCATTGGTGAAATTTTGCACAGTGTTTCAGAAAAAAACTCATTTTTATTTTTGGCAGAATAAATGTTGGTAGCCTGATATACACAGAATGGAAGGGAACTTATTGCATCCCTTCTAATACGTACTTCCTAGAGGTATTACAAACAAAAAAGTATAATAGCATTTTGTTCTGTGATGAACCGTATTCGAAAAAAAAGAATTGCTTTTCCGAATTAGATGCTTTATTCCACAAGAATGTATTAAGATAATCGTTTACTACTTGTAAGATGGGTACCTGGTTTCCGAGAAACTGTGTGACGTCATCCAGGGTTTTGAAATAACTAATTATTTTCCGAGCACCGTTTTACGGACGTAATGCGACGTAGCAACGTTGCTAGGTCAAGGTAGGTCAGTGTGAGAACCGCCTTCCGGATGTAACCAAAACAGCATACCCCAACTGAGAGATAGAGAGCCTAGCAGTTTTGTTTACCACACGATACTTAATCCAAACAAACACGAAGAAGGGGTGGTATAATGTTTTGGCAAAATTACAGTACAATTTGGTAGCAATTGACCTACACTAACTGTATGAAAGTATATCTGCATCGTCCAAATAAGTATTTCTCGGTCGCTAACTGAAAAGCACACCATGACTAAGTCAGATCCACTATAAGTTGAGTTTTCATTAACAATAACATCCTACTACTCATTGAAAATCATAGGTTTAGTGATAAAAGAACTCGAGGTGTGTTTAGTGGATAATCATACGCACAGCATAAGGTTTACGAAATGCCAGGCTCTCCATATGGCATCTCGTAAACTTCAGGGAGCTTGCAGCAGGACGCGAAGGAGGGCGAGCATGAAATACGTCGCCGCAGAGGAAGCACTTTTAAATATTTTAGATGAACGACCCAACAAGCAGTAGTCGCGGAATAGCTCGCATTGTCGGTGTGTCCCATTGGTTTGTTCTCAGGACACTGAAAGAACAGTTGCGACCGTATCATATCCAACGGGTATAGTCTCATGGTAGTGGATTACGCGCCTAGGCTGGCTTTCGTCAATTGGTTCCTAAACAAGGTGCAGATATGCTACAATTAATTATGGCAACAAAAGAAACTACCCTTACAAAAATTGCATTTTCAATTTTCATAATAATGCGTACATGGGTTAAAGAAAACCCTCACAGCATCAGGTAGCAGCATTTTCAACAGCGATTTGCTCTGAACGTATGATCAGGAATGCCCAAAACGTTTATCTACAGTCGTGAACCATGCGCCAGCGAAAGTGAAACCTGATTACGCGCTGACCTACTGACCTACTTCTGGCTTTGAAAGGGAGAGTGCCACTCCGCTTCCAGCTACCGTTCGGCTATCGCGGCTGCAACGTTGCCAACGTGTGCGTTTTATCTTCTCGAAAAACCTAATATGATCTCATTTGCTAACTTAAAATGATCTCAGTGAGCCGCTATACTGAGGGAATTTATTAAAGAAGGGTACCAGTGTCATGCTTTATCGAAATCGCAATAAAAAATAGCATTCTTTTTATAAAGAAAGCAATTTTGTGGATTTTGTGATGAAAGAATTGGGATATGTGCACTCATATGACTCATCCAAAATGAACTTAAAATGTGTTTTGTTACACAATAGTAACAAGAAACCATCAATCCCTATAGCTCATGCTAGCGGATTGAAGGAGGCATATGAATGTATGGAGATCCTACAGAACATTTCAGTGGCACATTTGTGGAAATTTTAAAGTTGGGCTACACCAAAAACACATGTTTCTTGTGTTTTTAGGATAGCCGATGACGGTAATCATTTAGAGATTCAACAATGCCATCGAAGGATTGAAGCGGAAAAAGAATGTGAAACATAAGGCGCTCGTTGAGAATATATTTCTTCCAACTCTTCACATTAAACTAGGCCTCCTGAAAAACTTTGTGGGGGCAATGAATCATGATGGTGAAGGCTTTAAGTAGGTAGCTGAAAGAAAAGCTTGGGAGAATGAAGAGTAATGCAAAATTGAAAGCAGGAATTTTTATTCGGCTAGAGATCCGACAGTTGATGTGTGACACGATGTTCAGGACAAAACTAATTGCCCTTGAACTCAAACGTGGGACACAGTTTTCCTCGTGGCAACTAGGTTTATAAGAAATTATCGAGCTGATAAATATGCTGAGCTAGTGCATAACCTGTTTAGAGCATCTCAGAATCTAGGTTGTCGCATGTCATTAAAAATGCGCTACATTCTCACCCTGCCTTTTCGCATCAAATTTCGGTTCTGTAAATGATGAACAAGGTGAGAGATTCCATCAGGACAAACTAAGGATGGAATCCAGGTACCAGGGTAAATACGGCACGAGTATAATTGATTTCTACTGGTTGGTACAGCGATCAACTACATTCCAACATAAGTGAAAAAGCAAAGGTCTCAATCACTTTTACCAGAGATTTTAGTGCTTACATTTTGTAAGCGTATATCCGCTTATAAACTTATTTAAAATAATATAATTTAACAATTTGCAAAGGATAATTATGAGTCCGATAACTTAAAACCCTGACGTGCTAGGATAAATCTGATTACAGATCTGGAATCAGCGCATCAACTTCAGCATAAAAAATATAAAATTTACTGAATAATAGACAACAATTTTCTTGTAGACCAATGTAATTTACGATGATATTGCTTAGCAACTTGTGTAAAGTGCGTATTAGGGACAGTGAAGATCAAGATTGCGTCGTTAATTAAAACACTTATTCTGGCTATCGTTGCTCTAACAATGTATTGGGCGTCAGAATCACTCAATACGGAATTTCTCTGTTATCTCGGTTTTAAAACTACAATTTAACTAACTACAGTTACACAAATCCTGTCCGTGGCGTGGGGGTAGCATGTCCGCCTAACATTAAAAAGTTTCCGAATTCGAATCTCGGTCTGGATGTGTTACCTGGATAAGGTGTTTCCGGGGTTTTCCCTTATCCTGAGAAGACGAATATAAAGTAGCTCTAAGGACCCGGGTTCGTTTGAGAATCTTTTCACCAATTTTACTCATTAATCGTTCGATATGCCCTTCAGGTGAAGGAGCGTTAAACCTCAAGGGAAAAAAAGAACAGAACAAATGTAAACACGCTTTTTGACCATATTTTGGGACATTCTCCTCTTATTATATTTTTAGGCAGTCTGTGGCGTCACGCCTTGCAATATGAGCATCGCGGAGCTCTTCAAGTGAGTGCCGGCCGCTGCGAATCTGGAATCTTATCGACGTTTGAGTGGAGTGGCTCTCCTTTCTTTCTTTGTAATCCGCTTACAGTCGGCCAAGCAAGCAAGCAGTGCCTCCTTCAAACTTCCGTCCCACATAGGGAGGAGGCTTAGGATTCCCTCAAGTGTGGAGAAATTGTCAGCGTGCTAGTACAGATTGACGGCAAGGAGTGGATAAAGGGGTCACATGAAACCGCTGTGCTGGGCAGCAGTCTGTATCCGAGAGGGGATTTGTGCTTCTGGGGTAATCCGCTGGGTCCACCTCGATACCGCAGTCTGCAGAGGTGTACAGCCGTTGCAGTGGATATTAAACATACCGACGTTGATACAAGGGCGGATTTACTAAAAGTCGCAAAGGAAAACAAATAGCCACAGCGTTTTCTTTATTTACTGCCTACCTACTGCTGAACCTATAGGGGTCGTTAAATTCCGGTAAGAAACCCAAATGCCTGTTACTAGGTAAGACTAAGCCCATTACTGATTATTAAAGCCCTACTTCTCAATACACCCTATGGGTACGACCTTTTTGAGAGTCACGAGATTTTGTTAGACTTGTCATGTATTACTTCTAATTCTTAAGATGTTTTCAACTATTTGAACTTACAAATGTAACTGATTCTACTGAATTTAAAACGATGTTGTGATATTGTTTACAGCCTATAATTTGAGGAAGAACTGTAAAAGCAACTTCTTCAGTTCAATATATAAAACACGTCAAAAACTAAGGTATTAAAGTTAATATCTCCTAAACAAACTTTGTTAGAAATGTGTGTGTTGGAAAAAGATACACATTGTGGCATATTATTAATTTCATTGTCGTTACCAGCGCACTGTTGTGCTGTATTATTGCTTCCAGACGTAGCATTATTGGGTCTCTTTAGGTATATTTCGGCTTAACGGTCTTTCCTTTCGGCGCGGACTACACAAAGGGAAAGATCTGTTTGAAACTGTCTGGTATGACGTCAACCCTGTCTGGTTTTGGGCTAGACACGGTTGGTAGAGGGGGGCAAAGAAGCGTCACTCCAGTGGTAGTGGTCATTGGAGCCAGACGTGTGTGTGGCTGGTCTACGGTTTACTGGCATCTCCCTCCACCCTGTTTCCTTTGTTCATTCTGTAGAGTCGCCAAACGTTTTGTGAATAAATCCCAGGTATGTGAAGGTGATGTGTGTTATTTAATTTTTCAGTGTAATGTAAAACCCATTTTTGCTGCCAGCGAGTTGCGGCCCCCCCATATGCGAGTTGGGGTGACCTAAATTAATTCCTTTCTGGTAACCTTTTTGGCCTTCATCCCAATATGTATATATTGTAGCATTGCTTGCTGGAATTGTTACTTTTTATGACAAAAATAAATGTCATGCTTCCAAGCTCTATGGAGGATAGGGAATAATTCTGATTAAAGTCCCACTCTCCAATGGGGAACCAAACCCAGTACCTTGAAACGGCAACTCTAGGCCGGGCCCGAGAACTGTAATTATAGATAATTTATTAATTAACTTTTATTGATGTTGAATCGTACTATGTAAATATCTTTTTCTCATACTGCTTGTATATTTTAAGAAGGGTGATTTAACGTTATGTATCTATCTAGGTTACTAATATTAGTAGAGTTATAAATGGTTTAATGTAAATAATTTAAGCGCTATGTTAAAATACTGTCCACGACGAAATGTTTTAGATACAGGAATAGTGCCTTCGAAGGCAGAAAAACTAGGTTTATGACGTCTCTTCGGTCGCAGTGCCATTATTCCTACAGCGAGGGTGTAACGCCTTTGTCCCTTTATTGGATAATTCGCCGTGACCAAGTGAGCGAGACACATAACCTAACGGTAAATGTTGGAAAAGCCGCGATTTATATTAAACTTGGACCAATGAGATCTCTGGAAGTTTATTCGAAATAGTTAGACGCGTCGAATGGCGCTAAAAATGGACCAATAGGAAAGGAAGCGGCCTCAGTAGCCTGAGACTATAAATGGATCTGTTTGGAGCAAATTCGGGACAGTTTTTGTCGTCAGTTTTGTCAAGGCAGTTTAAGCAAGAGAGTTTTGTCATGTCCGTTTAGCATTGCAGTTTGTTCGACAGTTTTCGTAATGTGTGGTCAGGGAGAGATGCTGCAGGATGTGTGAGATATCGCGCCAAAAAGGGAATCAAGACAGTTTTAGAAACACACCTAAGATCCGCTACTCGTAAAGAGATAATAAGCATATTTAAACTTCGTGTCATATTTGCGCCGTAGTTTAACAGCGGTGGACAGTATTTTACAGTGGCAATACCAGTTTTGTATCCTACGGGTGTTAGTCAAATAAAAAGAAACGGCAGTGTCATCTTTTCATAAACAAAGCACGTCTATGTCTTCCGATATCACCCCCCGAGATCTACGATTCCTTTACCGAGGATAAGTCCATGCTCCCATATAGTGTAAGGAAAATTACTGCAGCTAGCCGAGGATAAA
The DNA here is from genome assembly GCA_030765065.1 of Deroplatys truncata. Classification (NCBI taxonomy): domain Eukaryota; kingdom Metazoa; phylum Arthropoda; class Insecta; order Mantodea; family Mantidae; genus Deroplatys; species Deroplatys truncata. The sequence goes on from CM060988.1 coordinate 139,712,140, forward strand.
TTGAAGAGAACCAACACACTGCGAACTTCTGGAACCAACGGGAGAAGCATCAAGGTAAGCCTACAGCAACGGACAAAGGAGATGACGGCCGCAACCTCTAGCATGCTAAGCACCACACTATAGGATAGCATATCGTATTACTCTTTTATTCTACATTACATATATGAATAAGATTCTAGGAAATAAATTGCTTATCTATACGTATAGTAGGATTAATTGTAAGCGAAAGTTTTCTACAATTTTAGATTTGCATTTTAACGTGAGTAATGTTTATATATTATACATATACATACGTAATACATGTTTTATGGCTTCATTCAAAAGTGACCAAGCTCATTTCTGGAATATAATACAACTTAACTTCCACTTACAGAATACGCTATAAGTAATCTTAGTCTGGGGGAGTCTCAAGAGGTAGAAGACATAAAAAAACAGGAATATTTTGCTTATGTTTAAGCTTTTTGAAAATTATTATGTAACACATGTTTATACGCAGAAGTAATTTTTGCTGTTATCCCAGGATCATTATGATCAATTTGGATATTATGCCATTCCGATTTGTAGGAATTCTTGATCTTCCCACCTTACGATGGGCTCCTGTTGTTCTTTTTTCCCTTATGATAGTCTTATGTTATAATTTTAGGTAATTCTTCTCCCATTCTATCTAAATCGGTTTTATCAATTGTGTATAATTCGTTCATTTCCATTCAGTATTTTTAGTCTAATTTATATATTTCGCTTTTAGTCTGCTATTTGATATCCGGCGACTTTTCTTAGGAATGCTATTTCAGCTGACTGAATTTTATTACCGGTTTACAAAACATAGCATGCTATGGGCAGTCGAATGCATAGAATCCTGCCGATATAATGTGCAGTGGTTAGTTCGTAAGGAAGTACTAAACTGCCTCGGCCACGCCTAGTCCCCTTACCTAGTTTTAGCATTCTACTTAATGTTTGTCTTACACCTAACATTTCCTTCCCTTCTAGCCTGAAACCGACCTGTTTTCGTAGATTAATATTTGAGTGCCAAACTTTTGACATGAAACCAATGCGAGACGGAATCATACGGGCGTAGGTGCGGACCTTTCAGCCACTCAAGCGAAATGTTTCGGTACTCCTCCCCTTTCGCCGTTCACCTAGGCCTGACCTTTGTTTATGGGCTAATGCGTATGAATTCAAACCAATAAGAAATTATTTTAGGCGGGACTGTGATAAGAAGTTTCTGTCAGCAATACATAAAGAAAAACACTACAGGAAGCAAAAGCATCGGCACGTTTCCGTGCACTTCGCTTTATGTACGATGCACAGGGAGAAAATTGTTAGAGAGAGAGACAGACAGAGAATGGGGCCGCAAGAAGAGCTGGAAGGATGAGAGTAAGATATCAAAAGAGGGGGAGAGAATCTCCGCAAATAACGAATTACCACGAGTGGAGTGGCGCCTTCTATTGGTCGTTTGAATAAATTCGGTTCAACGTCAGGATATGTTAACAGTTTCTCAATATAATTTTCTCTGACGTATGAAGTCAGCTGACCCGATTTACCCTAACATACTCCAGATTTACCGCTATTACAATACTTTACAAGTTGAAAAACTAGAGGAATGGTTTAGAAAATCCGCATTTTTTTTAAAGCGACCATAAAAAATGTGTAAAAGTCTTTAAGGACATGTTTCGTGGCACAGCACACACAAGATTTACCAACGCGACAAATACAGCAGGGGATACCAACCGAGCGGCGCACAGAAACATGAAGTTGGTAAGCCTTGCTGAGATTTACGGGCTTCCATAACAGCTCCTTGTGCGTTAGCCGCCATGATGAAGTGCTTAATTACAAACTTACCGACAATGCGGGCACTGACAAATGCACAGTTCTACGTCACGAGGCAAAACAAAGTAATAACTATCTCCGGAAAGAAAAAGACTTCTATGAGATACGAACCTTCCTTTTAAAGCTTAAATGAATATCTTAATTTATGTTGCGTGTTACCAAGCACTTATCATAAACCTTAAAGGCGTATTCTACTCTTCTTGATTAACGATAAGATTCCAGAACTTTCCTTTCCTGTGAATCACAATTCTTTGTAAAGGCGTGCAAATTTATTAGTTTCAAAACAGCAGCTCAAGAAAAATTTGCGTCATATTTTGTAAAGAAAAATTAAGATGTGACACAATTCTCAATGTGCGTGTTTAAGGGAAAAGTCCACTCAAAGATGTTAACATCTGAAGAAAAAGCCGTTTTCTTCGCAGTTTTTGAAAGTGCATTTTCAGACTCAGAAAACATGTGCAAAAAATGAGCAAATTTCAGTTGTGAGCTAAAGTGTGAAGTGATGTATTTTAAAAGAAATGTTACTTGTTTTTATTTCTGCGTTTTATTTATGAATAATAGTAAAAACATTAAAATTACAAAGATATATGATGAAAAATAAACAGTAATTTCCATAAGTAGATGCAAAATACTGTTGCATTATGCATTATTAGTTAAGATTATAACTAAAACTATAAAGGTAAGCAATAAACGCTAATTTTAAAATTCATCGTCGATTTTTTCCCCTTTTTATTTGAAATATAGTGAATCATGTTTTATAATTTAAACTTTCATATTTGGTATTTCTATATACGGGCTTAGATTATAGTTTTTATAACAAAGATATGTTTAAAAATAAGAGTTCGATTTAATTGAAAGTTAAGTTTACCGGGTAAACTAAAATGTTAGAACTGAAACATAACGTCCATTTTGTTTCACTTGCCGGAAAAGAATCCAACTCTTTTATGTTAAATAGAACATAAATTTTAATACATACAGGGATCTAAAACTATAGTACCGACACGGGTAGTCGAAGTCGTTAAGGCACGAACTCGTAAACGGCAGGTCTGCGGTTTAAATCCCGTCAGAATCGTTCTCCCTGACAGGTTTTCCTCGGTCCTCATAATCGGCAAATGCCGGGGAGGTACCCTAAACGTATCACCAGTGTCCACCTCCTGTGGTGCCCTCTGCAGTAAGAATGGGTGTTAAAACACTATCAAAAGCCTTTTGGAACATGGTGCCATATAAGCATCGCAATCAAACTTTGGGCCTTTTTTCCAAGATCCGTTCCGTCTCCATCAGTCAAAGTCTTCTCTCCATCTCTGGCTTGATCACCGTACAATACTTTTCTCTGATGGCTTATATTATGCAAATATGTTTGGAAATTTTTCCTCATCCATGCTTGTCCTTATTTTGTATAGTTCTTTTTATAAGCTTAAATTCTTTCAATTTATCTCTTATTTCCTAGCTCTGTTTACAGTCCAAATGGAGTAGATAGTCTTCTTTTTTCATTTTTCTAAGGTTGGTTTAACGACTAGGTCACATCATGACCGATATGCTTAATTAAATTATATTGCCAACATAATTATAAAATTAGCAAACATGTTTTACGTGGTTATGAGTTAACTGCTAATATCTCTTTACATACATTTATACAATTATATGGGGTAGATTACAAAATTTGGGTTTCGTTTTACTTTCTCTACCACATAACTAGTAGGTGGAGAAGATATTGCTTTCCACCCAAATATTCTATACAGAGATTTCACCGGAAATACGTGCTTTGAGGTCCCATTAATACAAAAAGGATCCATGTGCATGTGTGTGCCTTTGTACAGCATAACTCAAAAACGAAAAGTCAGATAAACACCAAACTTGGTATTTACGTTCAGCACCTTCCAAAGGTTAAATACAGAGATTTTTAAGATAATCCCCCACCCCAAACTACCCTTTACGTGGAACATTTATCAAAAATTTTGATTTTCTAAAAAATGTCTCTAACGATTTTTATTAAACTACCATTGCTAAAGACATTTACATGAAAAATAAAATGTATATCTTGAATTTTCTCGGAATAGCCTATGAAGTCCTCTTCATTCAGAAGGACTTGTGTATAATCTTGTATATGGGTAAACTTTAAGCAATAGAGAAAACGTACTACACAAGAAATGTAGATCTCTTTAAAACACACAATTTATTTTAAATAACTTTTTGTAGCATCAGCCATTTCCGAGATATCCGTTATTAATGGTTCGAATTGTTGAATGGTTAGTCATTATTTTAAAGTCTGTCAACATTCAATTATTTCTCGCGATTCCATTGAAAGGGTATGGAATTGCAAGGCCAGCATATAGCGTCCATTTCTTAAACATTTGACTATCACTGTTCCCTTTTTATCTATAACGAAATGTGTAATGTAGCTATTTCTGCAAAGGTTTATTTGGATGAAAATGAAGTAGCCATACGACATCAGAGGCGGTGGACACTGATAATGCATGCAATGAAGTTATAAGTGGGGAAGGAATTTTGGGAAGGAAATGTTCCAGGCCTAAGGTTAGGGTACCTCCTGGTTTTGCCAATTATGAGAGCTGAGGAAAACCTTTCAGGAAATCTCAATCATAGAGGTGGTCTTGGCGGGATTGGAACCACGGATATCCCGAATGTGAGCCTCACATTTTACCGGGAGCCATCTGCTTTTTGTTTTTTCAAAGTAAGTTCCATTTGCCAATATATTCTAAGAATTAAAACACTTTGGGGCAGATTTATAAATTATTTAACATTTGCGAGATATTATCTGTAATTTCATGCTGTCTTCTTTTGTGATATATGATATGCTTTTTTGACAGGTGTGAGATATTGGGGCTGGCCAGAGAGCAGGTATGAGTAGGAATGACCAATTGGAAGACGGATGAGAACGACTTCTTTTCTGGCCAACAACTTTACGGTGAAGAGCTGTAGATCCCTTTCGCAAAATGTGCAGTTTTTCAGGTGGTTGTTGACTCCACTGAAATATTTATTTCTCAAGCGGTACTTTGTAGAGTGCGGCGGTCAAATTTACATCGGTCGCACCACGTATGGGCGCCAAATTTGCGGTAGGTGGGACCATGTATGGGCACCAAAACTTGCGGTGGTCTTTGCCCACGTTTAGGAACCAACTTTTGCGGCAGTGTAGTTTGTTAATAAAGTTTATGTGTAATAATTGTTTTAATGTTTATTTATTTATTACCTATTTATGCCTCGGCTGCGTCAGTAACATCTGGTAGAGCAAGTATCTCTAAATAGGGCTGGTACGGCTGCAGAATAATGTTTACACACGTTACATAAATTATAACTAACATTTTATTTCTTTATTATTCCTTCACGGCAGTTGAATAACATTTACTTACGCATCTAAATATGGAGCTGTGAGATATTATTCCTAACTATATTTTTAAAAGGTCAACATATATATATTATCCGCACTGCACTAAATTTTCACGTCTACGCACACTAACATATAACCACTGAGCCGAACTGCTTGGGCACGCTACTTCATAGCGTCTACGGTTTAAACTTTTACATTTTTATATTTCTAGTTTCTGATTGGCTAAGCCTACTCCAATAGAATAGCCTTATTTTTACTTTGGCTTGCTTTCTGCACCCATGTGACCATTTACAAACTGTTTTGAACATTACACTGGTATTGTTCCATGGACTATTGGTAGCCTTTTTTAACTTTCTAAGTTATTGTTGTCTCAAGGTTACCTTATTGTTAGCAATCTTCGGCTTCTACTTTGTGACTCCTGTTTGCTAAGAAAAGCAGCTTGTTTCTATTCTCACAGCTCCTAAATTATTAAACCAAGAAATACATTCACATAATATTTTATACATATACATAATAAAATAACATAATACAATGATTGTAATATACACTTTATATATTGTAATATACGCTTTATATATTGTAATATACGCATATTGCTTATAGGCGGGCTATTATTTTTATATACCATATAATTAGAGTTATATCAGTTAAGCGATAAAAAATACTGCCTCAAGAGGTGATTCGGGACTCCAGTGTATGGCTGGAATTTTGTTTTTTCAAGTAATAAGGTGGCGTCTTTAGCGGTGTTGTTAGAAAATGAAAACTATGTGGCCACCAGTGTGGTAAAATGTATTAACTAGCTTTTTGAATGTCCTGTAGAAGCTTCATGTCTGTTGTATAGACTAGTATATATACTTAGAGAAAGGTATCAAGGAGATGGCTCAGGAGTAACGTCTGTAACCTGTATTTGGGAGGTCGTGGGTTCGATTCCCGCAGCAGTCCTCCTGACCCATGGGATTTTTTCGGGAGTTTTTCAGCTTACTAGAAGAATGCTGGGAAGCTTAATTATATCCCAGGAATTTTCCGTCCCTCCCTTCCAACTCCATTCTCTTTTCACTTCTCGTTCATTTACTTTGTCTGTTTCAGGGTTGAAAGTGTCGGAGGGATTCTCGGCATTGCATGGCAAGGGAAAAGGATGCTCTATGACCCTCGGAATGGAGCGGTCTCCGAGTTTCGGGTCCCCAAGTGGATGTGCAAGCCTGCAAGGAAGAGGAGCCGGTTGCACAAACTGGCATTCGGGGAGTTTCAATACCTAAAGGTAGGGTCCCTGCCCTCTGCTTCTGCCCCAGCCGTCTGTCTTCTGTCACCTCACCCCTCCCTCCCGGGAGCTCAAGCACAAAAGATCTAGTAGGTCGAGGTGCTGAGTCCCCCTCCTACCTAGTCCTACTTCTACTTCTACTTCTACAGAAAAGGTACATAGTAGATAACAGCATTGTTGTGGTAATGTAATATAATATAACAGAGTGTTTAACAAACAGTATAAACCTTACAGCCTAACACTATGGTAGACAAGGAACTCTACTTAAATACTTTCTCAGGAATTATTATTAACAGCCAGTACCATGATCTGTTTTGTTGTGGCGAAGGACAATTATTGAAAAATTCCCGAAAAGTGTTTATAAACACTTAGATCTGTGTTTGTTCTGGTGATGAGTTAGTTTAGTAAAAACTATGGGTGTTTTGGGTTTCCAAGGAGCATGTTGCAAGCTATCTCTCCATCACTGAAGTAAGATTTGTGTTGTAAATGTTCAGGTATTTCTACGGTTGCGGGTGAAGCACAGGAGAGTCTGCCAATGGAAAATTCCATTCCCTCCATATTTGAGAAAATGTAAGCGTGAATGTTATAATTAAGACGTACTACAACTTGAATTCCATATTTATGCTTAACTGCATTTCCCTAAGTCTAATGGGAGTTTGTGCGCTTCAATATGTAGACTTGAAATTGGACCGGTGCGACAAGCCCCTAATATTATTCTGGGTAGCAAAGTCTGGATAGCACACAGTTGCTTAACTACGAAAGTGTCGATGACCTTTACCTCCATAATTAAATTTGCTTCTAATCGGAGTGAGAACTTTATTTCTACGGATTCAATTTTTCTTTTGTGCTTCTAGTTAGGACCCACGTTTCTCTTAAATATAACAGTACAGAACTACCATTGTCTTATACAATTTCATAATTAGCATTTTCCTTATTGCGACACACATCAGTTTAAATGTGTGGAGTTTCATATAAAATAAAAACAATTAAGGTCACAAAGACAGTATAAAACTGACGGTTTTCTTTTTTTCTCTAAGCAAGTCGTTACTGTCATATATGAACTTTTCGGAAAATCAGTAATTCAAAACATAGACGGCGAAGCTACATCACCGATAACTGCGTTGCACACTGTACGTCATGTATGTCCCACCCTGCATTCACAGAAAGCCTAAAAAAGCATGTCAACATTCAAAAGAGCGGTTTCAAACACATATAAGACTGTTTGCTGTCTTTGCACCACTTTTATTTTCAGTGTAAGCTCTCTTTTGTTTACAACGTAAAGCAGTGCAATAAAAGCTTTTCAGTAAATATAAGAAATCCGAGAAGAAAACTGTTTGAAATTGTGTAACGTTACGTATTCCTGGGTTTAATATCTTGAGCCTAATCTTCTAAGACTTTTATGTCTGAGGCGAACACATTAAAAAGATCAGGTTTTTATTGCAGTTCGACAATGGAGGTGTAATCTCAGATCAGAATGACACATCCCTCGTCTTGATGTACGTACAGGGCTTTACTTGGTGTAATTGAAACAGTAACAATAGTCCATTATCACGGAGCCTACTGTGCTAATAAAACACTAGGGTGGGGCGCAGAGTGACGTCACTGCATCATATCACAAGGGAAGAAGAGAGTGCGTATGTGTGATTCAGTATCGGTATCCAATATTAAACACTCCCTCCATCTCCTGTCCCCCGTGCCACTTAATGCGAATAGTATTCTACAGGCATGCCCACACATGTAGGGGAAACCAGGGTAGCAAGAACTCTTTAAGGTGCGTCATCATTTCTTAGCGAGGTGTTATGTTGATAACACTTTTGGTGCAATAAGAACAATCTGTGCTAAATGCAATATAACACCAGCTTGTTTGTAACTAGTAGTTAATCTAATAATTAGTGGATTTTGTGGTGGAAGTGATTGCTTTTTGTCATACCAAAGAGTGCTGGGTGGCTCGCACAGATACTGAGCAGTAGGTTGGAATGTGAAGCCGTTTACAGTTTGACAACGAATCCCCGGTGTCACCTTTTGACGTTGTCTCCAATATTTGCTGTTGATTCTGCTGCCGTGGTTGGCTATGAGATCTTTCTCTCAAGATATGCGTTAGCGTAGTTTGGAAGGACAACACCAGTTTAAATTGACTCAGAAATTTAATGTAATCTAACACTTGAGCTATAGAAGCGAATTGCCGACCATTTGAAGATAAAGAATGATATGAATCGTAGCACTCGAGACTACAACAACTAAGTTATTATATCTGTTAACTTCTGCAGTATCAATTTTACGGTTTAAAATAGCTGTTTCCGCAATAAAAAAAACTATAAACCTAACTTGCTCGTGAGTCGCCAAAATTATTACAGGCAAAACCGCGGCTACCGCTAAGTAACTGATAACCCAGCGCGGCCTTAGGCGCTACGAACTGCCGATCACCGTAAAAGACTGTAAGCTCCCCAGACTGTACACGAAAACAAAGAAAAGTAAGAACTCTTGTTTTAACTTAAGCTCCGCCTACCTATCGCTATCTCCACCAACGTTACTTCTTTTGCGGCCCAATCTCAAAACTTAATGTATGCGTATGTGACACTATTACTAGCCGGTACCTCCCCAATTATAAGATTTCCTTTACCTTTCTCTTTTACATAATTTTTCCTGCGTGACTTTGGAAACATACTGAACCTAAACCTTAACTGCATTCCAAGAATCTTTATGCCTAACGTGTTCGCTACTCAGGCTGTTACTGATGACTTTCCGTAATGATCTTTTTCTCCGGAAAAACTTTTTAACTGAAGCTTGTTACATTATAGTTGATTTGATATACGGAAGTTATTTATTGCAACCATTTCTCTATCTTACAATCATCTCTTTATTTAATTATTTACATCTTCGTCAATAATTACAGTATCAAAGTGATCATACCCGGCTCTTCGTGGGCTTCTATTGAGATGTACTGGAAACTTAAAGATGATATTCAAAATAATATCTTTTCTGCTCATGCACAACACTTTGCAGCTGGTATGAGGATTTGCGGCAGAAGCTTCTCTTACTGAAACCACAAGAGTCTTTCTGTCGTACGCGTTCGACGCATGCAGCCGACTGATTCCGCAGTCGTTCCAACTGATGGAGAAAGCTATAGGTCTTGAAACCTTTAGTTATAAAGTGCCCATACTTGTTTGACAATTTACACTCACCAAACACTAACAGTTAACCAATTCGTTGTTTCGGTATCGCGGACGCTCCATGATAAAACAAGTGAAGAACTAATCACAACAACGGAACGCTAGACATATAGTGACCAAGCTTCAGCATGTGTCCGCTAGGAAGCTATGTGTTGCAGCTGCGCAGTAACACCCACTCCCGAGAACATAAAGCCCCTGCACAAGTATTCCACCCAACCTACTGCTAAGTATCTAACCGAGCCACCCAGTACATCTCAATCTACTTTAAGCATTACCATATTAGGTATGCATATAATGTTCTGTTATTATACACAAAACAGTTTGGAAAATACTAACTTTTTAAACTTATATGCAAAGGTAACTTTTCTTCTTAGGCAAAACGGGTTCATTTTGCGAATACTTCGGACTCTTGAACCTAAGGAGCACTCTATATGACAAAAACAATGTTGCTATATTTGCCTCTAAGTTAGGGAGGTTTGTGGTCGAATAAAAAGATGTTTCGTTACTAGCCTGCAAAGCAATTCCGACGATTGCATTATGTTCCACTTTCGGCTGGGGATAGCGTTTGAGTGACACAAAGAAATCACCGAGCGAGATAATACCGCAGCAACGTGTGAGGCTCACAAGGATCAGGTTAGATTCCCGTTTACCACTCACTTTTAGGTTTTTCGTGGGTTTCCCTGGTCGTTTGGCGTATGCTGTAGTGGTTTCTCATCTATCACGATTTTTTACCACCATTTCCTTTTCATTTCATCTTTCAGTGTGCTTCTACTTTCAGGCGTATGACAGCGTTGGACAGATGGCGCGGGTGCTTGCTCAAAGGAGAGAGTACTCCCCGTGAATACTAGAGGACTGCTTATTCAGGCGTCGTTCATCGCCCTCTAACGGCAGCTCCAGCATTGGGACGTGTCTTCGAGTCTGGAACTATTAGAACTTCTGTGCGTCGTTGAGACCTGTAGCCTCCTGTGGTTCCTTCTCTTCATCCTTTCCTCCTGGGGGTGCTAACCACAATAGACGATGGTCGCAGTGCGTGAGGTGTCCCTCTCTGTTGTATAAAATATGCCTATACCTACACAGGGGTTATGGAAGAATAAGGTGCACTAGCGTGGATTCTAACTGCATCATTTACACACACACACACACACACACACATATATATATATATATATATATATATATGGTCTGTAACTTCAACCGTTCTACTTACTGCTTACCTGACATTAATATGTGGTGCTAGGTATAGTGGATACTGTTATAACGGAAGAGCCAAACTACGTACCGGCTGCGCGGTGTTTTTCCACTGGGCGTATGGAAACATGATAACGGACTGCTGATGCAAACAAGGTCACGCTGTTGACGTGGTTTTGCTCTGCAGTTTGAAGTGCAGTATTGAGTTGACAGTGATTATTTTGTCCTGTTCTTAATCACAAAGTATATTATGGTTCAGTATATGTTTTCTACTGCACAGCGCAGGTAGCAGGGTCCAAGACGGCCAGATGACAAAAACAATGGCAACGTCAGCAGGGGGGAGGGTGTCAGTGCAACCAGCCCGCAGGTCACAAAGGACAGGGAGAACCAGCACACTAGGAGTAGGAGGTAAGATAACAACAAACAGATAGGATGAAGATGCCCAGCTGTCAGTGGGGTTTTGGAATGTGGAAGGTTTGAGGGGAAAACTGGCTAGTGGTCAATTCTTGAACTTAGTAAATAACTTGGACATAATTGGGTTAGCAGAGACTTGGCTAAAAACAATGAAACTGTGGACATAAGTGAATTCCAAGGTGTCTTTAGTGGTTCAGAATTGAGAGGTAGAAGGGGGAGATATCCTGGGGGCGTTGCTACTTTCTTTAAGAGTAATTATGTGCAGTCTATTAAGGAAATACAGAGTCATCTCAGGGGAGCAACCTGTATATATTGTAATATAGCTGATATTAATATTGTTGTTATAACTGTATATCGCCAGCCGGTTACGTCCCAGTATGCTGAGCCAGAATTCTTTACAGATTTAGGGGAAACAATTGTAGAAATCAGGGACGAATATCAGGATGTAAAGCTAATAATAATGGGTGATCTGAATGCTAGGATAGGGCAAGAAAATATTACAATTAAAAAAGGGGACTTAGATAACAGAAAACCCGGCAGAAACAGCAAGGACTCAATCCTGAATGCAAGAGGAAAAGAGTTATTGTTCTTTTGTGACGCCTACGAGTTAGAAATAATGAACGGAAAATACGGTTCGGACCTGTCAGGGGAAGTAACATTTGTGCATACGAATGGGAGTAGTGTCATTGACTACATTCTGTGTTCACAGGACGTATTGCCGTTAGTTCAAAATTTTAAAGTTGAAAACAGCATTGACTCTCATCATTTTCCACTGATAATGACTTTAAAAGTATCTCGGCTAGTATCTTATACAAGGGATGAAAGCGCATGCGAAACATTGACGCCATTGTTTAAATATAGATGGAGGGAGGCAGGAAAGGAGATTTTTATTAACACTTTAGAAAACGAAATTATATCTTTTGACGTAGATCAACACAAAGGAACTGAAAGTATACAGAACATAACTAATATTATACAGAAAGCAAGTGCGCACATGCTAACAGGAAGGGGTAATGCATCAAACAGCTTAACATCAAATAGTTGGTATAACGATCAGTGTAAAACAGCGAAGAAAGCAGCGGAATCTGCACTTATCAAATACAGAAGAGAGGGGGGTGAAGAACGTAGAATTTCTTTTGCAAATCTAAGAAAGTCATATAGGGAAGTCCTAAAGCAGAGCAAAACAGCTTGGCAGGACGCAAAGGCAGAAGAGGTACGTCAAGTAGTCGAAAATGGGGAAATTGGTGACATGTGGAAAGTTATTAGACAGATTCGAAGGCGAAGGTCCATTCAGGTAACTATCCCGGCTGGAGAATGGATAAAGCACTTTAAAACAGTCTATGAAGGAGGGGAGTTTAGAATACAATTAAATACTTTGGCCGCTGAAGGGATGACTGGGGCTCCAATTGTGCAAATGCTTGATTATGAAATTAGCACAGCAGAGGTTGTTCGTGCAATAAAATGTTTAAAAAACGGGAAGGCAGCTGGTATAGAGGGCTTGTCAGCTGAGTTTTTCAAGATCTCGCTAGAAGTTAATAAAATGGTAGATTTCTATAGAAAAAGCTTCAATAAAATATTTGAAGGCGGAGAATATCCGGAAGCATGGAAAACCGCCATTATCCAACCTCTTTACAAGGGCAAAGGGAGTTACAGCATTCCAGGAAATTACAGGGGTATCTCGCTGCTCTCTATATTTGGAAAAATTTACAGTAGAATCTTATATGAAAGAATTAAGTGTTGGGCCAAGACACATCATAGGATTTCTAAATTTCAGGCAGGATTTAGGGAAGGTTTCTCGACTATTGACAATGTCTTTGTTCTGAAAACAATAATTGATGACAATTTGAGAAATAAAGGTGGTAAGGTATATACTGTATTTGTAGATTTTAAAATGGCATTTGATACTGTAGAACGCAGTGCTCTCTGGGAGAAATTAATACGTAAAGGACTTTCGGGGAAAATGATTAGAGCACTTAGGGCAATGTATAAAGAAGTTAAGTTTGTTATCAAGACCGATCAGCACAATACATCAGAATGTAACATAGCGCAGAGGGGGGTTAAACAGGGTTGTATACTATCTCCGTTACTTTTTAACTTGTTTATTGATGATGTTGTTAGCGTGATGACGGAGGAAGACATAGATGCACCGACAATCGCAGACCAAAAAATACCAATTCTTTTGTACGCGGATGACATTGTAGTTCTTTCTAAAACGATAAAAGGTTTGCAGTCTGGTTTAAACGCTCTTCGACAATACTGTAGGCAATGGGGTATGGAGGTAAATATTCTTAAAACTAAAACAGTCACCTTTAAAAATGGATATGTGTACGGCCAACATGAAAAGTGGACTTATGGGGAGGAAGAAATTCAAAATGTTAAACACTTCGATTACTTAGGAGTAAGGTTTGATATGGGCGGAAAATGGAACAAGAACATGGAGTTTATAAAACACAAAGCGATTGGACAACTTTCTGAAGTATTAAGGATATTGACACGGGTACCAGATATGCCAGTAAAAACATTACAGACCATGTATGAAGCAATGGTTAGGTCCTCATTACTATACGGCAGTGAAGTGTGGGGATGGGAGAGGGTGGATAATGTAAATAAAATACAATGCAATTTCTGGAAGCGCATTCTAGGGTTGGGGAGGGGTACTTCAAACTACGGAGTTCTTCGGGAGGTAGGATGCTGGGAAGATGCTGTATTTGCTAAACTAAACGTAGTTAGGTACTGGCTGCGAATAATTAAAGGCGATCAAACAACTCTGAGAGCAATATGTTATCGTCATCAAATAAACAACATAGGGCAACCAAAATGGTGGGCAGCGGGGTTGCAACGCGAATTATCAAAAATTGGCTTAAATGATATCTGGCAAAGGGGTAATGAAAATACACACAGTGCTGTAAGAAAGGTCAAAAGACGACTATGCGATATAAACAGGCAGAAAATCGAATCTGAATGTAGACAAAGATCAACATTGGAGCTACAAAATGAAATAAAAACTAGGTGGGGTAAGGAAACATATATTTTGGAATTGAGTATAAAACAGAGGACTGGAATAGCATGGCTTAGGTTGGGAGGGTGGAAAGCTCGCAAGATTGTTGATAACGATGGCAGGAGGATTTGCCCATTATGCGGGGAACAAGAAGACTGGACGCATATTTTGGCAGCATGCGTGCAGACGGAGGGTATTAGGAAAAAGCTATTACCGGAAGTATTTTTGGCTTCCAACAGACGGAGGACAGCATGCTGGGACATGATTCTAAACAGCCAAAACTGGCCAAGCTTGGGCACATACTTAATGGAAGTACGTGTACTAAGAGATAAGGTGTTTATGTAATTTTTCTTTAAACATATGTGGTGCTTGAGTACATGTGCGCGACTGTGTGTGTGTGTGTGTGTTTGAGTGTGTGATTCAGTGTGTTTGTTTTTCAATATGTATGTATATAGTGCGGTGATTGTAAAAAAATAGTTGTTTTCTGGTTGATACTGCAAGTCACGTATACAGACCAGGTATTTATCTAGAGAGCATGTACGGTCTTATGACCCATGCGACTGTGTTATGCAATTAATGTAATACTAAATACCTAATAAATACCACCACTACTACTACTACTGCACAGCGTGTATTTATTTATGATCAGCATGTGTTAACTGAGTCAGCTCGCCTAGTGAAAGTACGATTTGCAGAAAGATTTCCAGGTGTAAAAGTTCCAGGCCGTACAACAATTCATGAACTTTACAGTTAAGTTCGGCCACAGGAAGTGTTCACGCTATAAAATCTAAAAGACGATGTACAGTTCTCATAGAAGAAACATTAGAAGACATCGGTCATCGTTTGCAGAATTCCCCCCCCCATAAGTCACTTAGGCGTCTTTCACAACAGCAGGCATTTCTTATGGCTCTGCGCGAAGAGCTACCGAATTGCTGAAGTTAAAACTATATATAATAACTGTGGCACATGCTCTTCAATCCTAAAGTTATGCGCACATTTTGTGAGTGGAGTCTCAATAGTGTACACAATGACGAAATAGACCCACATTTAATATTTTTCACGGACGAGACCTGGTTCCATCTTCATGGATATGTGTATACACAAAACAATCGTTATTTGAGCTCTGACAAACATAATATTGTTCATGAGCTACCCCTCCATGATGAAAAAATTGTTGTATGGGGCGCCATGAGCGGAGAAAGAGTTATAGGGCCAATTTTTTTCGAGTCAACAGTTGACGCCCATACATACGTGAATACAATTTTGCCCCGTTTTTAGGGAATTAACAGACAGGGAACGTGATTTTGCCTTTACCAACAAGACACTGAAACAATATTTCGATGAGAACAACTGAAAGTATGTTTGAGGACAGAATTATTAGTAGAGATTTATGGCCCCCTCGGCCCCCCTGCGATTTCTATCTGTGGGGTAACTTAAAACGAAGTGTACAAGACAAAACCCACACACCCTGGAAGAATTAAAACAAAATATCCGCCTGAAAATTGCCAGATTTCCCAACGTGAACTACGTCGAGTGATAAATAGTTTCCTAAAGAGGTGCAAAAAATGTATGGTTAACGACGGTGGCCAGTTTCAGCATCACCTTTCATAAAGTTGGTAAGTAAAGCCTTTAAAAGTAGTTTTAAAAATGTATGGTTCCATCCGCGCCTTTTTGTGATAGCGGCATACGGCAAAGAACGCCGAGGACGAGGATAGCAAAAACACCGCGCAGCCGGTTCCTAGTTTTTGGCTCTCTCTGTATAATGTAATGTGTTTCCAGAGAAAGAACAACCAAACGGGGGCCAGTTTTAGCCATTGTAAAAAATTTAAAACCACGTGAAGTGTAGAATGCTACCATGATGATGAGATACGAGCAGGCTAAGTAAATTTTAGAAACATTGTTCTGGATGAACACTGCCCTGAATTTTGTGTTACTGTTAAGGAAAATAACTGATAATAATGGACAAGGGAGCTTCTAGGGTCAACAGGTGTTATTTACTACAGATCATTGTTCTCAGGAGGTTCTGTTTATAAATGCTATCATAATGTTCAGAGTCTATTAATTTTATTTGCGTTAATAGGCTTGGTAGTGTAATTCATTCTTTTTGAAAAAAACAACATAAAAACATAATTAGCTGCATTAATGTTTGCTTGCATAGTGAACCTGCTTTGCAGAATGTGCTACTCTGTCACTAAAAGTTTTTCAATTTTGATTTGTTTGACCTTAAAGGTAAATGTAATTTAAACCAACATAGCTGTATGCTTCCGCAACCTTTAATTGCTATTTAATAAATAAAAGGTCCACACGTCCTATGGCGGGCCTGCGCGTAGCCAGTAAACAAAATTGAAAATTCAACCAAATCGTGTGTAACCAGCAAACAGTAGCTATTTGACAAATACCAGAAGGATACTAAAACTTCACACACTGCAGTCAATATTACATTTTTCGAGTTAAATGACGCGGTATTTCTGTATTGAATGTGAGGATGATTAGGAAGATTAATCATCGGACTTTTGTATGTTAAACATTTAAAACTGCAGAAGTGCCCTGATAAGCATACCTCAAATAAACCGGAACGCACCTAATTCCAACCTTCGTTTTTTCTTTTTTGTACCTCTATACTCCAATGAAGTATCCCAGTATATACCTAAAGAGTTATGGACAACTCTATTTCCAAGCTCAAAGTAACAATACACAGGGTGGACCGTTTAAGTTGAGATTGTACAATATCTCCAAAACTAAGCGTCGTAGAAATAAATGTCTTGAATAAAAGTTGCTTTATATTATGGGGGAAAGTAAATGCAATTAGTGGTGTTTTGTTTGAAGGACGTTGTGAAGGTCATTTAGGATAAATTTAATTTTTTATGTTGCTTTCCCACTCCTCATAAAAAAACTAAACAACGTTTGTATAAATAAGTGTGCAATTGTTCTTACACCAACGTAAATAACACGAAAATGGATGGATGGATGGTCATTTGAGAGTCAAGTTACGTTTCGTAATTGCGAACCAATTTTTGATGTTGTTTCCTTATACATCACAAAATCAACAACCTTTTAAAAACCATTTTGTAATGAGAAAACAACATACAAAATGAAGGTTCCCAGTTGCAAAATTAAATGGACCCTAAAATGACCATCACAACGTCCTCCAAACAAAACACGACTAATGCCATTTACTTTCCCCCATAATATTAAGCAACTTTTATTCAAGACATTTCTTTCTACAACGCTTAGTTGTGGAGATATTGTACAGTCTCAACTTAAATGGTGCACCCTATACAGGGTGTATCTTTATTGGTGCCATATATTTGGGGGACGTGCTCCTGACATCAAAACAATAAAGAAAGTTCGTATGTACATGGGTCTGAAAATCAATCGTTTCATTGCTATAGGTCAAAGAAGATGTATTCCATGAGTAAACAGACGTATATGCACTACACGTATGGCCGCGAAGACGGCAATGCAGCACGAGCACGTGAAATTTATGCAGAAAGGTACCCTGACAGGTCGTTACCGTGTGCAAGAACATTCGCACGAATTCATCAACGCTTGAGAGAATGGCGCATTTGAGAGGAGTACTAGCGGTACGAGGCATTGAGCTTGAAGAACGAATTCTTCGTGCTGTGGAAGCAGACACATCACAAAACACAAGACGTATAGCTGTAAGAGAAAGACTATTTATCATATGACTATCTGGTGAATTCTCAAGAAAATCTTCTGTACCCGTATCACCTTCAACGTGTGCAAGCTATAAATGAGGCGGACTTTGATACAAGAAGACCTTTCTGTCAACGCATGTTACAACAGTCCCTGTGTCCATTAATTTCCTACCTGTTATCTTATTCACGGATGAGGCTGACTTTACTCGTGACGGCATCTTCAATTTTCATAACACTCATTACTGGGCATTTGAAAATCATAATGAAGTACGACAGAATAACCATCAACAGAGGTTTTCTCTCAACGTTTGGGGAGGAATCATTCATGATCACCTTATTGGTTCTTACCTCTTCCCTCCGCGTCTGAATGGACAAACTTAGCTCCAGTTTCTCAGAAATAAGTTGCAGCATTTAATTGATAATGTGCCTCTGGACATCATCCAACGGATGTGGTTTTTACACGATGGTGCTCCAGCTCATTTCAGTATGATAGTTTTTGAAGATCGATTTCCGCAAAGATGGATTGGTCGAGGTGGACCCATTGCATGACCTCCTCGAACGCCTGATATGAATTCAATGGATTCCTTCGTCTGGGGACATTTGAAGTCCTTGGTTTATGCGACTCCTGACCTGATGTTGACATTTTGAGATGACGTATCCAAACTGGATTTGACCAAATACGAAACACACCAGGAATTTTCAACAGAGTACGCAGGCTTACTGCATGCATCGTAGCAATAGGAAGCCACTTCGAGCAATTTTTGTAACTTTCGATTTTGTGTCGTAACTCTGAAATAATTTATTTTCAGACCCATGTTCATATAAACTTTTTTTGACTGTTTTGATGTCAGGAACATATCCCCCAAATATATGACACCAATAAAGATACACTCTGTATAGTACGAAAATAAGTAAGTTTCATGTAAGTTCCATAATGGTTTTCAACCGACACACACAGTTCAGAATATAAGGAGCATCTTGCAAAACGAGAAGATCGCACAGGTATAGCAACAGCGATTCTCGCATCCGTGTTTTTCTGATAGCATCGATATAACTTCTCTCACAACGCCTGCTAATGGTTGCCATTATAATGGTACATTAGCGACATTAGCGTTCGTGTAGTGTGTTTCAATGTCTATGCTTATCGAGCATTGTTATAATCACGGTGACTACCCGCAGTTCAGATCGACCTAAGTCTCTTTTCTTTAAAATTGTTTAAATCTTAAAGCATGAATGACACCTTATTTTTCTCCGTAAATATCTTGTTTCTAATTGAAGAATCGTCAGGATAATCTCAAATATCTGTTTTGCTTACCAATGAATTTGATCTAAAATAGCATTTATTACCAACCGGGTACGGAGTTTTCCTTCTCACGGTATTGAGGTATGTGTTTACGGTAGTGCGATAAAAGGCGTCGATATGGATATGATTGTTTCATATTTTCAGAAGTTGTTTAAGTGTATAAAAAGAAATCAGAACACTGCATCACTCCGTATGATCACACTTACTTATAGCTTAGTTGGGAGGGCAGATATTCTTGAGCATTTAAAAATGCTGAGCGCAAGCTAGACACTAGCGCAACATTTATTATCTCTTCCCTATAACTATGACACTTTTGAACAAATTAGTATGGTTGCGCTGTAGTAGTCCACGGTATATTCCACCAATCATTTTAATGCGGAAGGGAACAGGGAACCTTTGTTTAAGCAGAATAAAATTACTTGCATTCACAAACTAGATAGGTTATTATTTATCCTTCCTAATCATGTGGAGTAGAGTAAAACCCTAATGATAGTTACTTTATTTTGTCATAAAATTGGAACGGATGATATTCAACATAATTTCGCAGCTACTGAAGACATTCTCGGTTCATTGATTGCAGCTCTAAATGGATTAAGAAACTGAGATGGCATTCTCCAGAAAATTTAAGACAAGTAACAATTGCAGCAACTTTGACGAGGTGCAGTAGTGTCCCGTGTTTATACTTTGGAAAAATGATGACCTTAGTCATAACCGAATTTACTTCAAACAGGTAAACCGAGTCTTCATTTGACCTTGCCCCTTGTTTGTAGAACTCTTTCACCCTTCATGCATGAGACAAAACTACGATCATGCACCACATCGTCTTAGAATTCGCAAATAATATTCTGTTCGAAGCATAGATAAGGCGCTTTTGTTGAAAACGAACTTTGAGGTCCATCTAAATCCTTTCATACGGGTGCACTTATAGCTGCCTGTTTCTGAAAAGAACCTGTCACTTTGATCTCTGGCGTTGTGCTTTCAATAATTGCAGCTTTCTGTTAATTCCAGCTCCTTTAAAACACAAATGGTCCCCGAATAAAGCCTATGATAGCTCGTTCAATGCTGAAAAATGGGCCTAATGCCTCATCATTTGGCCAATTGGTTTTGCCATCATATTGAATGTGCAATTTCAAGCACTTTATTGCATATTTTCAAGCTGTAGCAGTAATTCGTATGTTATAGAATCCTACCTTCGAACAACCAAACTTTACGGTCAACTTCTCTGTCAGGTCTACAATGGGTTTTAATATTCCCTCCCATGGGTTGGAATACTACATCCCATTGTGAACGTGGCCCGTCAATATCATAAATGTTCTCGATACTCTCAGACTAACATGGATTTAGCAAATGTGGTACGTAACCATTACATCATTCAGCCCCTCCTCTTTATTTTACCTACAGATCCATAAATATATACCTAAGGTTGTTAAATAATCATCGTTATAAGGCCAGTGAAAGCAGTGCTTCCTGCCCGCGGGAAAGACAGGCAAGAAGGATGCTCGGAACTTTGATCCAATTCTGCCTTGGAAATCCACATCAAGATTGAAGATCCTGCGACAAATATTGCTCACACTACGGAAAAAATAGAACACATTTAAGTGATGCACTTTGCCTCAGTTTCCCCTATGGTAGACATATACGTTGAGTACTATTAACATATAGATTGCATTATTCGTGGGGATGACTTGGACCGGGAACCCCTCTTGATGACTTTGCGATCCCACGGGGTTTACAAGATGGACGAACCGAAGGGGTGGAATAACTTACTCATCCTCATCATGGGGGGTTTGATGGATTCCAGCAGCCAAATCGAAAACGGAATTTCAGTCGCAACACTTGCCATTAAAAGATATTATGCATTCCTCATCAACAGTTGGCTCATGTCTGCAGTGGATGGTTGGGGTGTCTGCCGCGTCATTCCATAGCATAGGTTCTGCGTCATCGCCTTTGTTCTTGTCCCTACGTGCTAAACCGCTCCTGATCAAATTGGGGAGAGTTTTGGTTATGGCTAAGAGAGCATGTATGAAGTGCATTTCTGAGCATTCCTTTTGAGAAATGGGCATTCAACCTGGATAGCTTACAGTCAAAATTAAAGAAACAGCTGCTTTTTGAATGTCAAATCAATTTCAAATACTTACGTGACTTTAATTTTTTCTCCTCTGACGGCGCTGTGAGTGAATAGTTGGACTGCTGATCTCTTAGCAGAGTTTCTTCGTTCAATTCCAGTGGTGGTTATTTATTCCTGTACTATAGCTTTATTTCAGAAGTTTTCTGAATGTGTTTTGTTAATGTTAGTCTTCTCTTTTTCGACTAAAGGGAACAATCCGAAAAGATTGGAAGTTTTTTTCTGACAGTAGTGCTGAAATTCACGCAAGAGAAAATTTCACATCAGCCTATTTTTACTTTCTCTACTACGTATAGTAAGTAGGGGAAGTATTGTATTCCACCCAAAAATTCGATACCGAGATTTCACCGGAAAGCATTTTTGAAAAAGGCCCGTGTGTGTCTGTGTGCCTGTGAACAGCATAACTCAAAAACGAAAAAGCGGATAAATACCAATTTTTGTATTTAGGTTCAGTATCTTTCAAAGATGCGACACGAAGATTTTCAAGATGTCATATACATTTTTTTTCAAGTGAACTATTTCCGAAATATTCCTTGTTATTTGTTTGAATTTTCGAATACTTATACTTTTTCTCAAATGGGAATTCATTATTCGTTTTTTTATGTTCTGGACACGCAAAGAGAGTGGAATGCTCCACATAGCAACCAGCTCTTAAAAGATTTAACAATCGCTTAAAGCGTACCAATTCCCCTGCATGAACAAGAAAGTTAGCCATAAGATAATTTCTGCAAATATTTATCTGGAATAATATGAAGTAGATGGAAAATAGGCATTTGTAAAATAGTTTGTACAAGAGTAGAGAAAGTCATGTGAGTACAATACATCATACTTTTTTCTTAATTGTTAGACCGCCAGTAGTCAAATTGGGATTTTTTGGTTTAGTTACGCAGTATTCTAAAAGAGAATATGCCGCTCAGTGATCGGGCATTTGTATGTTTAAGTATCTCCTCCTATGGGGAGAATTATTTAGATGCCAAACAGGTGATTATTTAAGTGAGATCTGCGACACCTTGAACTAAGACTCATAACAATCGATTCGGCTGTTCTTCAGTGGAAAAGTAGCATGCATGCAGGAACGCACATACACACAAACAAATAGTTAAAACTGGATTTTTAGCTTTTTGGGGGGTTACACATGTTGGTATAACTTGGCTTATACATGTTGGTACAGTTATTCATCCAAAATCATTTATTACAAAAAAAATATATCGCATACAACTTGAGTATACATATTTGGGTAACAGCATAGAGATACGTGTGAGACAGATGGTTGGATAGAGAGGGAAAGGAAAGAGAAATAGTAAGAAGAAAAGTAGGATAACCCTGTGGAGGGATTCTTCTGAGATTTCTGTTAAATATAGTTAGATACAGGTTATAATCATTATTAATATTTGTAATTTGAAAGTAAACGCTTAGAGAACATGTCGTTTGGGCCCAAGTATTGTTCTGATACGAAAATTTTAAACATATGTAGTTAATTTGCGAGTAATTAAGCGAAGAGGGAGTGAACCACGCTCCTAGGATCGTTCTTCCCCTGTGTGATCCGCTTAGCGCCGCCCTGCAGTCCGTTTCAATAATTCAACCCCTCTCTGTTCCTACCCTCGCATTCGTTGAAAAGGGTTTGGTCCTCTCAGGTAGCGCATTCACTTTTAATGCTACATTAAACTGTTTTTGATGTACGCATGCTTTGTTCTTAAAGTAAACGCGGATGTAGCTTGTCGGCATTTCTGCTGCAGGGAAAATGTAATATCAGCACAATTTTGTAATTGCTCTATCTCTGCTAACAGTATTTTGTTTACAAAGGAATTAATTTTAATGCTACAGGAATCTGTCACTATGATGTTTGCTTAGAGATTTTACATTTACAAAGATCAAGGGAATATACCGCTTTAGGAAATACATAATAGATCAGGCTTTTATTCCCGAATCGATTAAAAACCGGCAAAGCAATTAAAGGCACTGTCAGTTTTAAAATATAGATTTCCCAGAAACGTAACATAGAAGTTATGTAGATTATTATAATTCTCAAAGTAAAATATCACCTAGTTTCCGAGTATTGAAAGTTCAAAGATTATAGAAGCGAGAACCACGGCCTCAATGCGGCACAATGGCCTTGCATTCTCAACGCAAACAAGAGACAGTGATTAATACTCGTAATGTGGAATGAAACAAAACAATCTGATGTTACATTCACATGGCTTTCTCTATTGTTTATTTTTGTGTATCTCCATTTTTACTTTCTCTACTACGTATAGTCAGACGGGAAGTATTGTATTCCACCCAAAAATTCGATACCGAGATTTCACCGGAAATACATGTTTTGAGACCCCCTGAATCCAAAAAAAGCATTTTTGGAAACATGTCCATGTGTGTGTCTGTGTCTGTGTACAGCATAACTCAGAAACGAACAGTCGGATAGATACCAAACTTGGTATTTAGGTTCAGTATCTTCCAGAGATGCGACACGAAGGTTTTCAAGAAAATCCCCCCACCCCAGATTATCCTTTACATGGAACATTTTTCGAAAATTTTAATTTTCTCAAAAATAGCTCTAACGATTTTGATTGAAATATCATATGTTTAAGATATTTTTATGACAAATGAAATGTATATCTCGGATTTTCTGGGAATGTCTCCAAAAGTATTCTTCATTGTGAAGACTTTTGCATAACTGGTAAACGATAAGATATAGACAAAATTTTACTACACAAAAATGTAGATCGCGTTAAAATACACAATTTATGTCATATACATTTTTTTTGTTGAGTGAACCATTTTCGAGATATTGCTTGTTATTCCCTTAAATTTTCCAATACTTATACTTTTTCTCAAATAGAAATTCGTTATTCATTTTGTTTGTCCTGGTAATGCAAAGAGAATGGAATACTCCACATATAGCAACTAGCTCTTAAAATATTTGACTATCGCTTAAAGCCTACCAGTTCCCCTTGCATCTACAAGAAAATTAGCAATAAGATTAACATCTCGAGATCTCGATTAACATGAAGCATAAAGAATAAGCGTTTGTAAAAATAGTTTGTAGAAGAGTGGAGAAAGTCATGTGATTGTAACACATCAGATTTTTCTATCTCTATTAATCGAAATAAGCCTTTGCAAAAATACCTCATTATGCATTTCGTTGTGGGCATAAGGGATATAGAGGAATCTGAGTCTACGTCAGATGTTTAAGGTTAATCGGTATATGCTGGCCATAGTCTGTCCATGACATTGCACGAAACATTAAATAGTGAGAGTATTGAACATTTCTAATCAATAAAAATAGATATCTCGGGAAGGACTGATGCCATAAAATTTTATTTGAAGTAAATTGTGTGTTTTATAAAGTTCCATTTTTTATTAAGGACGCCTTTATCTATTTTTTATAGTTTGCTCGTAATACAAAATTATAAAAAATTCCTTCCCACTAAAGAGAACTTTACAGGCTATTACCACAAAATTCAAGATATACGTAAATTTCATTTGTCATGTAAATATCCTTAATATACTGCATTTTAATAAATATCATTGGAACTATTTTTGAGAAGATCTAAAATAACTACAAAGGTTCGTGTAAACGGTAGTTGGTGTTGGAGGATTTTCTTAAAAATGTTCGTGTGGTATCTTTGAAAGTTGCTGAACTTAAATGCAAGGACACTTACGGAACTTTTCCTAATTTTTTTTCTGAACTTAGGGGCCTTAAAACTTGTATTATAGACTAAATATCGGTATCAAATTTTTGGATAGAGCACAATACTTCCTCACGTACGTAGTAAAGGAAATAAAAATGTGTTTTGGAGAGCAAAGAAATGAACTACAATATGCAAGAATGTTTATAGACATTAATGTAACCTTCAGGAATACATTGCAAATGACACTGCATTTCAATAATGTTACGAAGTAACGTTTCTGTAGGAAACTGTCATTGAATTTTAACATTAAATCAATTCAAAATTACAAATTCAGACCTCACTGTAAAAATGTATGTTTTTCAAAAACAACATACTTTTATGCATCAATGGGGCGTTAAGAATGTTATTATTTTGAATATTGTACTTTTTCCTATACAAATCAAAACGTTGACATAATGCAAGTACGTGGGAGACAGACAAGGGAGTTTTACCCTGTAATTGTCGTCAGGTAAAACTGAGTCTTTTGTGTATGTCCGGTTCTCAAAGAAGTGATAATACCCTGATGCTTTCGATTTAGGTTTTTAAAGCAGCAAGGGTTGTGGATTTTAAAGGGAATAATCGTGTTAGAGGGAAAATATTAATGATGTTGTTTTTAAATTTGTCAAAGACATTCAGACGAAAGTTAATAAATACCACGCCATTTTCGGAACAACTGAAGAACTTTGGGAGAAAACAAACTAGAAAAGAAACAAATTAAGTTATAGTACTAGATAATGCCTGTATCTATTCCTATACATGGTTCTGAATAATGGACAATAACAGAAAAAGAAAGAATGCATATTCAGTCTAGGGATGAAATTTATGAGTATATACCGGATGTTAAAAAAAAAGTATTCGATGTTTAGAGAGGCGATAGTATGTACCAAAACAAGAAAAAAGTCCAGTAAACTTGGGCTCTATTATATACGACCTGCACTTGTGAACCATCACTAAAGGAGGTGCTCAATATGGTGCCCATTCATAGTAAGGCATGCTTCTGTTCGCGACGTCTTAGGTAATCACGCACTCTCTGAAAGACTCCAGGCTGGTCACGGATGCTCTGGCAGACGTTGATGACGCCTTCCTGCAGTGTTTTTACATCATTAATAGGGGTTGTATACACCAAAGGTTTAAAAATAAAACTACAATGTTAAAGCATTTCACCAACTTACCAAAACACAAACTGATACCAGTAAATCTATAAGAATATGCGTTGCACTAACTCAGAACTGTGAATACAGTTTACAATAACAACACTAACCGATGTTTGCTGCCTGCTATATCCAGCCATGGACAATAACAGAGTAATGTGTCCTCATTTGTTTACTGCCTGCGGTAGGTCGTATGTAACAGCGAAGAGCTTGCAGTGGAAGAGATGTTTCACAGTAGCGAAGACGAGCACGTGCCCATAGCTCTTTACGTATGCATTTTAGAAACATGTTCACTGGACGTTTTTTTTTTTTTGGTCCACACTCCACCTCTCCAAATATGGAATACGTTTTTTAACACCTGGTATAAGAGGTTAGACCAGGGTTGATAGAATAACAATTGAAACTTTAAGATCGTATTTCAATACATTTTCAATTAACGAAAGGATATATGATGGTAAAACAAAACTGAAAGAACGCATTGATAGAATGTTAGATAATATATTACCCAAGAAGATAATGAACTATCAAGCAACGGGAAGGAGAGATTTGTGTAGAACACGCAATGGAGGGTTGGTGCAGGTGAATTCACCTAATCTCTGAAAGGAGGAGAAGAAAAAAAGCAGCAAGGAGTGCGAGAAGATACTCTAACCTAACTGAGATTAGTTCCCTAGCCGTGTTTTCCATATGTTGACTCTGTTACGAATATGAACAGCAATAGTGCGATGAAATCTCTATATAACATACAAGTTTCTCAGAAACAATTTTCGCTGTCTTATCCGCTTTCTTTTGTTGATGGTCAGAGATCCAATGTAATGTAGCTGATTCCCTTAGTCTATAGCGTGTTTATATGATGTCTCTATGAGTTTGTTTCCCATATAAAGTTTTTTAGTGGACAAAAAAGAATTTTAAGCCGGAAAGCATTATGTATGACTATTTATTTGATTCAGCTGTGTGCGAGAACACGTGTTTCATGGTATATAGTTGACTGTAAAACGCGAACATATATCAACAAGCCTGGGCAAGGCTATTGCACACCCTACTCCAACTAATTTAGAGTCACTTTTGAATATCTATTCATAATTATGCACAATAAACACCTAAAGTTTCATTAAAAGATTGCTCTCCTCTTTCCTTTTCTATAGGCTTTCATTCCTAAATTTATAATCCTTTTATTTTTTTTTAATTTTCGGGAGGAACTTCGTAAAATGCTAATACAACAATAACAAGCAATCTCTGCCTATGCCATTTATTTTAATTATATTCTACAAATTATTCATAGTAAAGCTTTACCGTCGGCTTCCTGTTAAGAACAAATAATCACTATAAATAGTTTCAATACAGATTTTGTTGTAGGCACACAGCAGTATGCAGGCAACTGACACAGGTGCTTAAAAAGCACGTCGATAAAACCTAGCCCTGATTTAACACACCCCTTGCATTAGCTCAGAAAACCTCCGCATAATATTTCAAAGTATTTAAAAATCTTTGTGAACAATAGCGAATATTCCAGAAACGATTAATAGCAAGAAAATAGCTGATAAAGGTGGAGGTACGAACGAACCGAGGCATAGCATCTTAAGTAGGCCGCAACGGCCCGGCCCCTTGTGCTTCTACCGTGACCCCTGGGAGGGAAGGATGAAGGGAGGGATCCGAAGGCTGACGGGGTCCCTAAAGTTCCAGACCGAACGCATCCGACGACACCCGGGCCCACCCAGAAGCCTCCTAACCCCCAACGGTGTCTCCTGGTGGAAGCGGGTCCTGATTGAGCAGTCCCGCAACGACGCCAAGAAAGAAACCTCTACCGCCAAGCCGAATCCGGCGAACACCATCACCTGGTCCTGACAATCCTGAAACTTATGACAAGGAAGATGATGGGCACAGGAAATGAGGGGCGGGAAAGTAGTGGTAGAAGATGAACCACCCCACCGTTCGCCTGACGACCGAGGGAAAAACACGAAAAATCCATGGATCAGATAAGGGGTCGCCGGAGATCGAACCGGGTCACCCGAATGCGAGTCACATACGTTATCGCGCCGCCACCTTTTTCGGTAAGAACATAACTGTACTGTAAACCATATTATTTTAATGAACTTCAAATTTTTCTTAAGTTGTGCTTTTGATTATACCTTACAGATATGTAGTTGAAGGAAACTCAATGAAACTGAAAGGATCCTCACAGGATATTTACAGAAAATTCACAATATCCACTTATTCACTACGCCAATATCAAAATATGTGTTATTTTAATCAAAATAGAAAACTTTTTTGAATAAAATAAATATTAACGATAATTGTTTGATGGTGAAGGAATAAATCTTGGTTTCATACTTTAATATTCATATGATTTTCCGTTTTCCATTTCCATTTCCGTTGTCTCTCTATCACATACAGATTCGCACACAACTCTTGATATCGAAAACCATTAAAACGTTAATTATTCACGCTAATGAGAAAGACCTTTCACTTAAATCCAACGAGGGTAACTATGAAGTGAACGCTCACACCACTTTTCTACACGTGACAGTTTATAAGTCCAGCATAGTACAGAGGGCTAACGTATTTCCGTCCTGTAAGCTTGTATTCAGCATCAATAAAATATGTATTCAAAATATTTCGGAAAATACTGCCATGATTGACAAGAAGTAGAGAAACCAGCCTTTTACGAATGATGCAGAATAAGCATGAAAGTAGGTTATAGACGGTGGAGAAAGTAATGTGATTGTAACACATCAGATCTGTCTCTGCAAAACAATAAGGCATGCATAAGAATAATTCTTAATATTGAAGCTGGGAGTTTTAAATTTCGATGGTTGTATTTATAACAGTATTTCAAAAATCCATTTCTGGCAGCTCTTGACAAAATGTTCAATTTATTTTAAAATTAATATCCCCAAAATTTTAAATGATACCTGAAATTTAAAACGCCAGTTATATGCATGTTTAAAGCTAGGGTATTAATTTCGATTAAATTCATTAAAAGTTGCTGAATTTATTCGCTATTCTCAGTGGAGGTTTCTCATGTTCCCTTAAACGGGACTTAAGATTACATGTAACGCACATATATTACATAATTTCAAAACATGCAGCTTTTTGCTGCTGGATAACCTATTATATGTGTTAATTTTGTTTTTAAAACATCCAAACTGAGAAAAACTTTTACAGTTTATTAAGGGGAGAAGGTACTCTGAAATGGTCAAAAATACATTTTTTGTTTTAGGCATTAATAAAATCTATATTATCTCCAATTTCAGAAAATTGATACTTTTGGGGGGTTAAGATGTTTTTAAGACATTTAAATACCATTTATATCCTAGTTTTCATTCCTTAAAGCTGTCATGCGGCTTTTGCACCATTCAATAACAAAGACTATATCACGCCCAGCGAGAGTTCAGCAATTAACAAAAGAGGCCAGCACCAAGAGAAGGCAATCAGAAAATCTGAAGCAATCCAGGAATGAAGGTGCAGATGGTTATGACCCTGGAATGTACTGAAGTGTGTCAGAATTTTAATGTTCAAACTTTAAATTCAGTTTTTTCAAAACAACATTTTTGGATACTGATGTACCTTTTTCACAGAAAGTATGAGCGCCAGAATTTTCAGTACGTGTATACAACACATAGTTAAACTTTCTTAACCATAATCATAATTTTATAATGCATATTTCTGATATTAAGAAAGCAAAACATTTGCAAATTTTCCACATTTTTACTTTTTTTACTTTACAAACAATTTTTTTTTTACTTTCTCTACTACGTATAGTAAATAGGGGAAGTATTGTATTCCACCCAAAAATTCGATACATAGATTTCACCGGAAATACATGTTTTGAGACCCCCTGAATCCAAAAAAAAGCATTTTTGGAAACATGTCCGTGTGTGTCTGTGTGTCTGTCTGAACAGCATAACTCAGAAACGAACAGTCGGATAAACACCAAACTTGGTATTTAGGTTCAGTACCTTCCAGAGATGCGACACGAAGGTTTTCAAGAAAATCCCCCACCCCAGATTACCCTTTACATGGAACATTTTTCAAAAATTTTAATTTTCTCAAAAATGCCTCTAACGATTTTGATTAAAAAAATCATATGTTTAAGATATTTTATGACAAATAAAATGTATATCTTGAATTTTCTGGGAATGGCTGCAAAAGTATTCTTCATTGTGAACGAACTTTTGCATAACTGGTAAACCATAAGAGATAGACAAAATTTTACTATACAAAAATGTAGATCGCGTTAAAATACACATTTTATGTTATATATATATATTTTTTTTTTTGAGTGAACCATTTTCGAGATATTGCTTGTTATTTCATTAAATTTTTCAACACTTATTTTCTCAAATTGGAATTCGTTATTCATTTTTTTTGTCCTGGATATGCAAAGAGTATTAATCTGTGGCAAAGAGAATGGCGCTGCACATAGCAACCAGCTATTAAGAGTAATGTCTATGTTTAAAGGTTACTGTATTTCTATATTGCCCTTGTAAATATATAATCCCCTTACATCTACAAGAAAATTAGCAATAAGATAGAGTCTGAAAATGTTTATCTCCATTAACATGAAGTAGATGGAGAATAAGCGTTTGTAAAAATAGTTTGTACAGGAGTAGAGAAAGTCATGTGAGTGTAACACAGATTTGTTTTGAATTTCTGGTGAACTGATATACATAACTAAATAACTGAGGTTCAAATGGTAACTGATTATACTAAGAACAAGCATGCAAAAGTGTGATTCTGTATTGCAAGTAATATAAGAGAAAAAGGTACATGAATTCACATGCTTTAAGAGAAATTTTATTATTTTTCTGTTGAATGAAATTATTTTTACGGACTCAACCACATAAGTTATCAGTACAAAGAAACACATGAAATAATTATCATGACCTATAGAATAATTCATAAAAAATTCAGCAAAAGCCATTGAGAAGTTCAAGAGCAGTGGTAATTTAACACACCTAAGGTGTAATTTAAGGTGCACTTCGTTGAGACTACCTTGTCTCCTTAAATATACAGATTTACATTTAATATGCCTATCATGGAATAGTACACAAGTCTCAACTGTTTAGATATTTTTAGCAACAAACTGGTTATGTTTTAAATGTATGTACGGTGTTTATTATCTTCTCCAAAAGAAAAAACCTCCAACATTTCTCAGGTATACATTAGCGTATCTGGAAGTTCTAAGCAAAAGCGCGTAATGACTTGCAAACCGCAGACGGCGAAGTTTCCCGATTTTGGAAATGGTACACGCATAACGATGCCCGTATTTCTCTCTTGTAGCCCAGAGGCACCAGAGAATGCTAAACTCAATTCCTAAACTTGTGTAACTTGATTACAATTTCCGATATCGAGGTTTGAAACCCTGCGCTTGCTAATTATTGATGCAGGTAAAGCAAGGGATTCCAGAAGGCCTTGGAAATCCGTATCATTCTCGCCTGGCTAACGAGACCTCATAAACACCAATAACTAAATAGAGGCTGCAGCTGCGGAGTATTTAACGCTTAGCTTCAACAGGAACAGTAGAATGCTTTATTTACCTAAATTAGGCCATTATCTTTGGGCTTCACAGACGCATAAATGTTTTTGCTTAATGGCTGAAGTAATTTTCTAAATTAAAGTGCAAAAAAAATTTCATACTGGTTGAATGGTCAGCGCACCTGTCTTCTCAATCCAGAGTTTCTAGTTTCGATTCTCTGCTAGGGCGTGCGAATTTTTCTTTAACGTTCCGCAAGGTGTGGAAGTGAGAATGTTTCACAGTTTCATTCCCGATGTCGAAGAGTGAACCACGCCGAGGAATTGTTTCTAAAGGTAAATAAGCTGATATTCCAAGAGTAGTTAAAGCGGATATACAAATAGAAAAATGAAAAATACAAAAAAAAGTTCCAATTTTATTTGGCGTCAGAAAATAGGAAATCTGAAAATGCTTCAAATGACACAATATTTCACCAGAATTGAAGAAAAGCAAAATTCTGGTGTTCATTAACATCATAAACCACGATTAGAGAGACGGGAAAGCACTATAAATTTGGATAATTGAACATGTTTAAAAAACTAAATACTATTGTCGTTACAAAGATAAATAACATTTAACTATTTAACAACATGAAGCTTATCATGCGAGAACTAATAAATTCCTTCTTACCAAAATACTCGTAAGTATAGGAGAATTAGGATATTTGTACGAGTTACGAGTGAAAGATATATAAATGTACGAATGTTTTCTAACTTTTAGACATCCAAAGGTATAAGGTTACATCTTTGGACTGCGATAAGGTTGTCACATTTGAAAAGATGACAGAGATATCAGAATATTCTTGGTTGCCCAAACACACATTGCTTGTACATATAATTCAGTTCCTTGTGATCTCCAGTCGCAGGAGACGTAGCTCTCTCTCTTTCTCTCCTGGAAGATTTAAACATACTAATATTTCATGTGTTTTTGTTAGGGGTGGGATAATGCAACTGCTTCTCGATAATCGATACGATACTGATTATTTTAACACCAATACTTTATACTCGGTTTTTACAGTCCACCTATTGAGTGTGTGTGTGTGTGTGTGTGTGTGTGTGTGTGTGTGTGCATGTGTCTGTATGTGAGCAACATAGCTCAAAAGGAAAGGTCGAATTTGTTATTTAAATTTAGCAACTTACAAACATGCGACAAGAATATTTTGAAGAAAATTCCCCACCCTAAACTACCCTTTACATACAAAATGCTTTGTTACTTAGGACTTCGTCAAAACGACTCTAACGATCTTGATTCAAATATCATATACTTAACATGAGCAATAAAAGTTGTATCTTGAATATTCTCTGAATACCTATGAAGTTGTCTTAATTTTGCCTAAGCTTTTATAACTATGAAATCATGTACAAGACAAAAATTTACTTCAGAGAAAAATGAAGAGCTTTGCGACATATTTCTTGTTATTGGTCGGAATTTTCTAGTATTTAAAGCCACACATTCTTGAAACATTACGTTCGTTCTTATGTTTCCTGTAAGGCCATGCAAAGAGAATTCAAACTATCAGGTCCAGCAGACATAAAGTCTACTTCTTTTTAAACATTTAACTGTCTATTAACGTCCTTTATGCTTCTATGTAACTATTGTGCAATATTTATCGAAACCGTGTGGAAAAACATATAATGATTAGCAAGAAGAAGAACAGCAAGCCTTTTTATGAATAATTTGCAGACTAGATATGAATGTAAATTATACTGGGTAAAGAAAAAACTCTGATGTGTTACACTCACATGACTTTCTCTACTCTTGACAAACTATTTTTAGTAACGCTTATTCTCCATCTACTTCATGTTAATCGAGATAAACATTTGCAGACTCTATATTATTGCTAATTTTCTTGTAGATGCAAGGGGAATATACATTTACAAGGGCAGTATCGAAATACAGTAGCCTTTAAGCACATACATATCTCTTAATAGCTGGTTGCTAGGTGCAGCACTATTCCCTTTTCCACAGATTAATACTCTTTGCATATCCAAGACAAAAAAATGAATAACGATTTCCCATTTGAGAAAATAAGTATTGAAACATTTTAAGGGAATAACAAGCAAAATCTCGAAAATGGTTCACTCAACAAAAAAAACTGTATATGACATAAATTGTGTATTTTAACGCGATCTACATCCTTTGTGTAGTAAAATTTTGTCTATCTCTTATGGTTTACCAGTTATGCAAAAGTTGTTCACAATGAAGAATACTTTTGGAGACATTCCCAGAAAATTCCAGATATACATTTTATTTGTCATAAAAATATCTTAAACATATGCTATTTTAATCAAAATCGTTAGAGCCATTTTTGAGAAAATTAAAATTTTCGAAAAATGTTCCATGTAAAGGGTACTCTGGGTTGGAGGGATTTCCTTGAAAACCTTCGTGCCGCATTTCTGGAAGATACTGAACCTAAATACCAAGTTTGGTGTTTATCCGACTGTTCGTTTCTGAGTTATGCTGTTCACATACAGACACACAGACAAACACACACACACACACACACACACACACACACACACACACACACACACACACGGACACACACGGACATGTTTCCAAAAATGCTTTTTTTGGATTCAGGGGATCTCAAAACATGTATTTCCGATGAAATCTCGGTATCGAATTTTTGGGTGGAATACAATACTTCCCCTACTTACTATACGTAGTAGAGAAAGTAAAAATTTGCTTGTAACATACTAGACCTACTTTTTCTTTATATCCATCTTTCTCTTATAGTTTCCTCTTTTTCGTCAACAAGTGAGAATTAATAGGACTGCATAGGGTATTAACAGAATAGTCGGGATAATTTATTGGCTTTCCAGTGTCTCAATCATAATATATTTTAATCAAAATGTTAAAGCTGTTTCTGAAACAAATAAGGAAAATTGATTGCAAATCAACAATTCTTTGAAGCTGATAGAATTTTGTGAAAATCGTCGCCTTACATTCTTAAATAATAGGTCAGTATTTATTCTTCTTTTCCTTTTTACTTTCTCTGCTACTTACATATACTAAGTACAGCAAGTATTTATTCTATTACTCCAAAAATGGGACGCCGAGATTTCACCAGAATTACGCGTTTTGAGAATCTCTGTATCCAAGTAAAGCATAGCTTCCTGTATGTATGTGAGTGTGTGAAATGCATAACTCAAAAAGTCAGTTAAATGTCAAACTTAGTACTGAAGTTCAGCAGCTTCCAGGGATGCGACACGAAGATTTTCAAGAAAATCACTGCACCCCAAATTATCCTTTCATGGAATTATTTTTGTATTTCTGATTTTCTCAAAAACGGCTTTAATTAATATACCACATGCTTAACCTTTTATTGCATAGCGTTGCCATTTGGCAACAAAGATGTTTAGGAAAAGTTTTGGAATATATTAAGAGTGTTTTTTTGTTAATTTCATGGTATATTAACCTTCAACAATAAAATTAAGCTATGTATAGCTTTTTTATATTGCAAAAATATTAAATTTCTTCAATAAAACCGTACTACTTTTTTTAAATGTAAAAATCCATGGGACTACAGTCAAATGTAACCTCGTCACCATCCAAGCATGCCATTACAGCGGTTATTTTACTTGGGTCCTCCCCGACTTTACCAAAAGCACATTTGACTGCAGTCGCTGGGACTCGAACTGTGACATTTGAATGGATCACGGCTATTCGAATCGCTTCGGTTGTGGTGCCGATGAAAGGGATATAAAAGTAAAAATACATTTTGGCAGACATGTGGCTAATTGAAGGTTTTCTTTAATTCATGACCACACTTAATCCAATAACAGTTGGGTGTTAAATCCGGTGTTGAAACATTTAAAATATAACATTTCAGTATGCACCTTTTGAAATGTAGGCTTCGCACATTATCTGAAAAAAGATGTCTGAATTTGGGTGTTCACTTTGCCCTATGACATCCATTCTACCGATGTTAGGACGATTATGCCGGTTCGAGCACCGCGGAAGTCGAGCTCTGTATTTGAGCTTTTCGACAATGACTGAGTTTGCCGCTCGCTTACCGAAATGCCTGAGAGCGTCGACATTCGCTGTGGTGATTCAGTGTTTTAGTTTGGAACCATCACCACAACCCCCCTGTATTATCAGGGTATTACTTTACGCAAACCCCCGGCTCAGCGTCGTGCTTAATAATTACTGATACGCCGACACAGAGTGGGGAATTCAGCCTGTAGGGAAAAATGGTTAATAATGCATTAAACTTTTTTTTGTCAAAACAAACTCCCCTCCCCTTCTCCGGATCTGATGCTATTACGTACGTTTAGTTAAACACTAATTTCGTTGTACGATGCTCTTTTTAATCAGTGTAACACTGCACGGATATATAGCGTTGGATTAAATATACATATGCTTCGATAATGGTCGTTTTTGTAAATAACCTAGCTGGCTTTCCTTTGTCACTCGCTGTTTATCAAGTCCAGGGATACACTTGGCTTTAGAGCACTGTTCACCTAAATACGTGTATTCATGTCGAATAATGATTTCCTTAGCAGAGGTTTCATGAGGTAGGAATTTATAAATTATGTATATTATTTCAAGCATAT
Source organism: Deroplatys truncata (assembly GCA_030765065.1). Taxonomy (NCBI): domain Eukaryota; kingdom Metazoa; phylum Arthropoda; class Insecta; order Mantodea; family Mantidae; genus Deroplatys; species Deroplatys truncata. The sequence goes on from CM060988.1 coordinate 139,748,312, forward strand.
AAAGACGTAGAATATCTTACAAAGAAATTTATTCAAGAATACAATAAATGGTGTATAAAAGTAAACATGGATAAATCTAAATATACGATCAGTGGAGATGTTCATGAAGATTTGGTAAGACGAAATGGGGATAATTAAACACATAGGGGAATATAAATACTTAGGAGTAAAGATTACACAAGATGTGAAACAAGAAAAGGAAATAATATCAAAGATAAACTCAGGAACGTATGCTATATCTATACTGGTACATTATGGGATAAGCAGGTCTCAAAAGGAACTAAAAATACAATTTTTAAAACAATAGTTAGAAGTATTATAACTTATCGTTCCGAAGTGTGGCCTCTGAACTATCAGTTGAAAAGAAAATTATTGGCAAAAGAAATGGGTTATTGGAAGAGACCTGTTAGGATATCTAAAAGAAAAAAATTAGAAAGGAGATTATAAAAGAAAACATGAATGTTAAAAATTTAATTTTAAATTTTATTCAACAGAAACTATTAGAATGGTGTGGGCATGCTTAAAGAAGGAAGTTGAAATATTACCCAAAAGAATGCTACCGGGAAGGAGGAGAAAAGGAAGAGCGCATAGCATGTGAATTCAAGGAATTAGAGGGGCAGTGGTGGACTGAAAAATTGAGGAAGATTTATGGTCCAGCAGGCAAGGATGGAGAAAAGTGATAAGATGTTAAAAATACTGCAGTCTTGGGTGCCGAAAAAATGTTTGTGCATTGTAAAACTGGAAAAAATATATGCATTATTTCATACTATGTAGAATTATATATTTTAATGTGTTGAAGTAGTTATACAATGCTTTTCTTTCACACTGTGGCCACCCAACGGCTGCTCGCGCGCGGCCGCCGCAGCCCAGACTACCGGCGAAACAGTAAGTACCTCCATAATCGCTTCAAGCTCTCATAGTTACAATTATAATTGCAATGACAATAAGCACATAGCTTATATAAGAAATGCTGGAAATGTTGTCCTTCTCTATTTGCATATTTCTTGCGTCTTCTCCAGAAAAATACAGAATACTACACTTAGCTCTTATATTTAGCATTTATCGATTTCACAAAGGCATTCAACACAATAGAACATGTCCCATTAATAGTAGTACTAAAAACCAGGGAATACGTCAGGAACTTGGCGGAATTATACTCAAATGTTACGGCAAAAATACATCTAGACATACAGGGGAAGGAATTCAAACTACAAACAGGAGTAACACAAGGAGATCCAAAACTCTTTATAAGCCTTCTGGATTATACAGGGTGGACCATTTAAGTTAAGTCTGTACAGTATCTACAAAACTAAGGGTTGTTGAAAGAAATGCCTTGAATAAAAGTTGCTTGATATTATGGGGGAAAGTAAATACCATTAGTGTGTTTTATTTCAAGGACGTTGATAGTCATTTTAGGATCAATTTAACCTTTTTTAAATGGAAACCTACATTTTTATGCTGTTTTCTCACTCCTCATAAAAAACTGAACAATATTTGTATAAAGCACTTTGTATTTCTTCTTATACCAACCTAAATAACAACGAAAATTCTGAACGTGTATGTACGAAGAGTGCAACGAATGGTTGGACCATTCATGGATGGTCATTTGAGGGTCAAGTTACGTTTCGTAATTGGGAACCAACATTTTTTATTTCGTTTCCTTACTCCTCATCACAAAATAAACAGTTTTTTATAAACCATTTTCTAATGAGAAAACAACATATAAAATGTAGGTTCCATTTAAAAAAAATCTGATGTGTTACACTCACATGACTTTCTCTACTCTTGTACAAACTATTTTTACAAACGCTTATTCTCCATATGCTTCATGTTAATCGAGATGTCAATCTTATTGGTAATTTTCATGTAGATGCAAGGGGAATATGGTAGGTTATAAGCGATAGTCAAATATTCTAACGCTGGTTGCTATGTGGCGCATTCCATTCTCTTTGCATGTCCAGGACGTAAAAAAATCTGATGTGTTACACTCACATGACTTTTTCTACTCTTGTACAATCTAATTTTACAAACGCCTATTCTCCATATGCTTCATGTTAATCGAGATATCGAGATGTCAATCTTATTGGTAATTTTCTTGTAGATGCAAGGGAAATATGGTAGCTTTTAAGCGATAGTCAAATATTTTAACGCTGGTTGCTATGTGGCGCATTCCATTCTCTTTGCATGTCCAGGACATAACAAACATGAATAACGAATTTGAGAAAAAGTTTAAGTATTGGAAAATTTAAGGAAATAACAAGCAATATCTCGAAAACGGTTCACTCAACAAAAGAAATGTATATTACATAAGTTGTGTATTTTAACGCGATCTACATTTTTTGTGTAGTAAAATTTTGTCTATCTCTTATGGTTTACCAGTTATGCAAAAGTCGTTCACAATGAAGAATACGTTTGGAGACATTCCCAGAAAATTCGAGATATACATTTCATTTCTCATGACATTATCCTAAACATATGATATTTTCATCAAAATCGTTAGAGCCATTTTTGAGAAAATTAAAATTTTCGAAAAATCTTCCATGTAAAGGGTAGTCTGGAGTGGGGGGATTTTCTTGAAAACCTTCGTGTCGCATCTCTGGAAGATACTGAACCTAAATACCAAGTTTGGTGCTTATCCGACTGTTCGTTTTTGAGTTATGCTGTTCACAGACACACAGACAGACACACAGACAGACACAGACACGGACATGTTTCCAAAAATGCTTTTTTTTGGATTCAGGAGGTCTCAAAACATGTATTTCTGGTGAAATCTCGGTATCGAATTTTTGGGTGGAATGCAATACTTCCCCTACTTACTATACGTAGTAGAGAAAGTAAAAAACGAATAACGAATTTGAGAAAAAGTATAAGTATTGGAAAATTTAAGGGAATAACAAGCAATATCTCGAAAACGGTTCACTCAACAAAAGAAATGTGTATGACATAAATTGTGTGTTTTAACGCGATCTACATTTTTTGTGCAGTATAATTTTGTCTATCTCTTATGGTTTACCAGTTATGCAAAAGTCGTTCACAATGAAGAATACTTTTGGAGACTTTCCCAGAAAATTTGAGATATACATTTCATTTCTCATGACAATATCTTAAACATATGATATTTTAATCAAAATCGTTAGAGCCATTTTTGAGAAAATTAAAATTTTCGAAAAATCTTCCATGTAAAGGGTAGTCTGGGGTGGGGGGATTTTCTTGAAAACCTTCGTGTCGCATCTCTGGAAGATACTGAACCTAAATACCAAGTTTGGTGTTTATACGACGGTTCGTTTCTGAGTTATGCTGTTCACAGACACACAGACACACGGACACACAGACAGACACACACACGGACATGCTTCCAAAAATGCTTTTTTTTGGATTCAGTGAGTCTCAAAACATGTATTTGCGGTGAAATCTCGGTATCGAATTTTTGGGTGGAATACAATACTTCCCCTACTTACTATACGTAGTAGAGAAAGTAAAAATCAAACTGGCCCTAATATGATCATCGTAAAATGTCCCCCAAACAATGCACGACTAATGGCATTTACTTTCCCCCATAATATCAAGCAACTTTTATTAAAGACATTTCTTTCTACAACGCTTAGTTTAAGAGATATTGTGCAGTCTCAACTTAGATGATCCACTCTGTATATTTAGGAAGATCAGAGCAGACTGCGGCATATGTATACACGAAACAAAACTATGCCACCTGAGATTTACTGACGACATAGCACTCATAGCCACAGCACCAAACGAACTGAAAGCGCATATTGCAGAGCTAAGGAATCTGGTTCCAGCGGTAGGCCTAAATATGAACCATACGAACACTAAGTTGATGAAAAACAGCTAAGAGGTAGACATCACATTAGCAGGCAACGAACCTTTGGAATACGTACAAGAAACTATATACTTAGGTCGAACCATTTCCTTTAAGAGCACGATGGACAAACTAATAGCACACCCACCGCAGCAGCATGGTTAAATTCTGGTCCCTAAAATTTATACTCCTGGACAAATCTACAATATAAATTTGAAAGATCAAGTAATGAACATGTTATTTTACCAGCTGTGTTATGTGGATCGCAAGCTTGGGGTTTAACAGAAAAAAAACCGAGACAAGCGATAGATATCTGCTAAAAAAAATGGAAAGGAAAATGTAGAGTATAACAATGCACAATCAAGAAATAAGAAGGAAGCATGATTAAAGAACGCCGCGACCAAAGCTACCTAAAATGAAGATAGACAGGACACGTTGCACCCTAGTAGATGGACACCAAAAGTAACTTCTTGGGATTATAGGATTGGTCAGAGGAACGTCGGCAGACAGAGAACTTAAAAGACCCAGACGAACTGTGGAGGACCTTCGGCAGAAGTTGGGCCACGATAGCCAAAGAGAGAGGGAGAGAAACTTGGAAAGAAATAGTGAACATAGCCAATAGGACATTAAAATACGTTGATCTTTCCCGGAATAGCTAATCGGAATGAAAAATCCAGCCCCCTTCACTTGAAAGAGGTCTTTGCTCAAAATGGATTATAGGGCTTAATTATGAATTGTGAATCGAGGCAATACATATTTTGTAGGGGAATTAGACAAAAGTCAACACTTATGGAAACAAATTGATAATTACATATACAGGTTGGACCATTTAAGTTGGAACTGTACAACATCTCCAAAACTAAGCGTTGTAGAAAGAAATGTCTCGTGTAAAAGTTGCTTGATATTATGGGGGAAAGTAAATGCAATTAGTCGTGTTTTGTTTGTAGGACATTGTCGTGGTCATTTTAGGGCCAATTTAACCCTGATTGTAGGCTCCCATTTAAAAAAAATGTCAATTGCAATGGGAAAAAAATTAAATTGACACTTTTATAATTTGTAATCTTTCACTAATTTTGACTGCTAAGAGCGAACGAATGGCCACAATATAATGCTCTAATTACCCAATAACGGTTAACAAGGTAACTTTTACAAAGTAACTAGTTATCTAATAACGGTTACCAAAGTAACGAAGTAGTTATCACATAAACTGTTACTGAAGAAATGAGACCATTAATGAGCCTGGGTGACATTATTCACTGCCTGTATTGGTATCGCTTATATGGAACTAGTTACTTCAACATTAGATTGCAACTTGAATCATCCTCGCACGGAGTTGAAAGTACAAATTTGTTTATTACAGCATGTTGCTTATCGTTTCGAATATGGGTCACAGACCATAGAGACACGCCAGGCAGCAAAGCTGAATGCTTTGCATTAAGATGGTTATTCACATACGATTATAGGTGCACGAGTTTCTATACATCGCGGGTAGGTGGATATGAATAAACAATTAGTGCTGTTTAGTAGCAAACTAGGCACGGGCCGCAAGGCTCAAACAACGACACCGTTCATATTGAAACGCAGTTATATCTAATTGTCCTGGTAACCGTTAATATAAGGCAGCTGCGAGCGTGATAACCATGAAAACAAACCACTTAATCGCTACTGGTAACCGTTACATGTAACGTCAACACACTGTAACTGTGACAGTTATAACCGTTACTCAAAATTAACTGCCACATCTAGAGTAACTCTTTGGTTTAGGGGTGTACCTGCCAAAACCATCTTCATCTTGGTTGCAGGCAAAGCAGGCTATAAAGGGTATCGTAAGGTTAGGTCGTGTACGTTTACTACAACACAGCAGCACAGGAATGCATTTGAAATTCCTGTCTTGCTCGCTCGATGCTAGGTTTTCAAAGGGTAGCCGTGCAGGGATGGGGCAAGCCCGGAGAATCTCCGGAATGCAATCTAATTTTCCGGGTGAGAACATGGCAATCATGGGCATGTCGCTTCTAACCTTTGTTGTGCAGCAGTGACTTCAAAGTTTGCTTCTCCGCGGTCAACCACAGTTATTGTTGTGCTCCTGTTTATAAATCCACTAACTGATCACGGTGTCTGAAATCAGGAATGTAGCGTGTTTGCAGCATCACACCGATTTCTAATGCGGAGAACAAAAACGTCTTACGTGTTTAATACAATGATTTGCTTCTTTTGCAGACTACCATCATAGTTTAATAATTTATTGCAATATTGATGTAAAACAAATTTTTCCATTTTTACTTTCTCTGCATGCAGTAAGAAGAGAAGTATTGCACTTCAACCACCAAATACATGTCGATATGTTTCGAGGCTCCCTGAACCCAGGAAAAACATTTTAAGTAAAACGTTTGTTTCTGTGCGTGTGAAGAGCATGACTAAAAATGTTGATGTGATACATTCACATGACTTTCTCTTCCTTCTATCGTTTATATTAGTGGGTACACATATTATTCTTATTCAAGCTTATTACTTTCTCTACTACGTATAGTAAGTAGGGGAAGTATTGCATTCCACCCAAAAATTCTATACATGTTTTGAGGATCCATGCATCCAAAAAATAATTTTTAGAAAAAGGTCTGTGTGTGTCTGTGTGAATGTGTGTCTGTGAACAGCATAACTCAAAACGAAAAGTAGGATAAATACAAAACCAGGTATTAGATTCAGTATTTTTCAAACATTTTCAAGAAAATCCCCCCAAGACTACCCTTTACATCGAAAATTGTTTATTTTCTCAAAAATAGCTCCAACGATTTTGATTAAAATATCATATATTTAAGATATTTTCATGCCAAATGAAATGTATATCTTACATTTTTGGGAAGGTCCCAAAAGTGCTCTTCATTCAGAATGATTTTTGCATAACTGGTAACCCGTAAGAGATAGACAACATTTTACGACACAATCTCGTTATAACACAGTTTTTCACATACATATTTTTTGTCGAGATATACACATACATTTCCGAGATATTCCTTATTATTTGTTGAGTTTTCCAATATTTATACTTTCTCTCAAATGGTTATTCGTTATTCGTTTCTTTTTTATGTCCTGGACATGCAAAGAGAACGGAATGCTCCACATGGCAACCAGCTCTTAAAAGATTTGATTATCGCTTAAAGCCTACCATATTCCCCTTGCACCTACAAAAAAATTAGCAACATGGCTTCTGCAAATGTTTATCTGGGTTAACATGAAGTAGGTGGAGAATAAGCGTTTGTAAAAATAGCATGTACAACAGTAGAGAAAGTCACGTGAGTGCAACACATCAGATTTTTTATTCTATTTAGTACATTTTAAACCAAATAAGTATTTGCAGAAATAGCTACATTACACACTTCATTATAGATACAAGGAAACAGCGACAGTCAAATGTTTAAGAACTGGACGCTATATGCTATCCTTAAAATTCCACACTGTTTCCATCCAATCGCGAGAACTGAATGTAGAGAATGGCAAAGAAATGAACAATTCGAAGCTTCAATAACGTATATCTCAGAAAAGGCTTACGCTATAAAAATCGCATTTGAATAAATTGTGTGTTTCAAAGAGATCAACATTTTTTGTGTAGTATGTTTTCGTCTATCGCTTAACGTTTACCGGTTATATAAGATTATACAAAATTCGCTCCGAATGAAGTGGACTTCATAGGATATTCCCCGAAAATTCAAGATATACATTTCATTATGTAAATATCTTTAATGTGTGGTAGTTTAATCAACATTTTCAGAGCCATTTGTTAGAAAATTAGAAATTTAAAAAAACCGTTCCATGTAAAGCCTAGTTTGGTGTGGGGGATTTTTGTTGAAAACCTTTCCGTCGCATCATCGGAAGATATTGAATTTAAATACCAAGTTTGGTAATTATACGACATTTAGTTTTTGAGTTATGCTGTTCACAGACACACACACGGACATGTTTCCAAAAATGCTTTATTTGGATTCAGGGCGCCTCAAAACATGTACTTTCGGTGAAATTTCGGTATCGAGTTTTTGGGTGGAAGACAAATATTTCCCCTACCTACCAGAGATAAAGTAGAAAACATACAATAAATAATAATAATAATAATAATAATAATACAAAGTATTCAATGTAATGAGATACTTTATGAAGAAACAGTAATATTCAAACATCGGAACATAGGTGGATATTAACTTCGATTTTTTTATTCTGACCTTGGCAAGTTTGAACCTCAGATAGACTTGTTGCTGATCATAAAAAATAAAGAATTTTGAAATTATTATATTATTTTATTTCAATATACAATAACGATGACGATAGAGAAGAGGAAGAAGAATTGATACTGGACGAAATGTCAAATCCATGTTAGACATTCTATTTTGCTTATGGAAAACTTCGAAATCAGTGCAAAGGGTTGAATTTGTATCCAACAAATAAACAAATAAATCCTGGGACTTTGAGTTTTATGTATTATAATTAAGCAAATCTTTGTGTAGTTGTTGTAATGAAAGAAAGCCAACTTTCCTTCCATTGTTTTTATAGTATTCAAGTATCTATTAAACACGTTCGTATTAAACTTAATTTCAAACGGGTGCCTAGTGCACTTTTGTGCATATATGATTCGAGTAGAACCGTTGTACGCCGCCTTAAGGCGATGCATTAAATGAGTGATCTTCAAGTGATAGTTCACTGCACAGAACTCCACGAGACGGCGTGTATTTCACAAATTAATGTCTTCTTTCAGTTAACGACCAACTTATCTAGTAGTGAGCATGTTGTGTGCGGGATGCTGTCAACTTGAAATATTCCGCTGCTGGAGTTTTGTTAACTCATACCGGATTAGATGCAGGGAACACTGGTTGGCACGGTGGCTAGGCAATATGTCACGTCCGTCTCTTCAACACCCGAATTATATCCGGGTCATTAATTGAATAATAAATATCCCTGCATGAACGGCTGGCAACCGTTTCCACGCACGGATAATCCAATTCTTGATGCCCATCACGGCAGCGACGTCTCCGGCGTGCGGTGCGTTCTCTTCTGGATCATGGAGCTTAAAAGTCTTAAGAGGAGGAGAAAAAAAATGATACAACCGACTTTCACTGAATGGAAACGGGGAAATAGGGCAAATATTTCAAGATGAAAACGTTTTACAGAATAATGATAACGGTGATGGGAATGGCGACAAAACCAATGCAGATAATAGTATAGTAAAACATTTGCATAATGGATTTGTGTAACTCTATTCGCTTTTACATGTAATGCCACTTCATACTTAGTCAGTCTGGGTGTCTCAGTTGGTTAGGCCCTGCCTCAGTGGACTAGTGGTACCGTGCTAGCCTCTAGTTCCCAAGGTCGCGGGTTCAAACCCGGCGGAGGGCGATGGATTTTTTCGGGCGTAAAAATCCTTAGCATGGCTTCCTTTGGAAGGGAAGTAAAGCCGGTGGTCCCGTGTCGTAGATTTAGGGCGCGTAAAAGAACCTCAAGCCTGATAAAGAGGCCTGTGAGCAAAATTACTGGTCTTTCACGCCCAATATATAGAATGGGATGCTAAGAACCACAGCAGTTAAAGAGCGTCCATAAATAAAACTCAATTTCTTTCCTTCTGATTTCAAGGAGCGGGTTGAAACCCGGCCCAGACCGATGGTTTTTAAATGTACTTATAAGCGACAGTTCCATGTCAGTAGATTTACTAACGTGTAAAAGAACTGCATGACGAAATTCCGGCACACCAGTGGCTCTGATATGATCCTGGCAATTAACAGCGTCATTACGGAAAAAATAGCACTGTCTTGTCAAACTTGCTTTCTTTCATATGCCATATTGTGTAGGTTCAAGTTAGAACCTTGAATCAACTTTGAAAAATGCAGAGCTACAATCATGCCTTGATTCATAAATGTTTGCACCGTGATTCGAGCTAGTTTCTTTGAGAAATTCCAAAGGCGATTGTACGAGTAAATTAAAAGGTCAGTAATAACAGGATGAAAATAAAACATGAGATTTTTCAGTATGTGCAACATCTCTGTATTGGTTCTTGCCACCCACAGGGTTCACTAATCAGATAATACTTCACGTATGTAAATACAGCCTTGGACATATTAGACCTGGACGGCGAAAATAGCACTCGCGAGCAACTTGATTCCATTCTCGCTTCCCTTCAGAACGGCAATTCCTTCGATTTCAAGGTAGTGCTATACAGGTTGTCTGTTCCTGGGATTCGAGGAAAGAGTGCATTTTCGCCACTCTTGCATTAGATATATAGCATGCGGAAAACGTTTCCAACTGAAGAATATTTAGTAAAATCACGTGTTGTAAGATTAACTAGTTGACCAACTGAAAGAGAAATGAAACAGTGACGTAAGAGACGGAGGAGATCGCAAGGCATCACTGCAAATAAATTTTGTACAAGTAACCTTAAAAACAAGGTAGAAAAGACTCCTCCTGCTATTCCTCTTCCTGCTCCTCCTCTCTCTAATTAAGAATGAGCAAAATCAAAGGGATCTAAGTACCAACGAAGTAACAAACAAAACAAAAAGCTGAGAAACCAAACAGTGCTTTTTTCTTCTTCTTTGCTGTGTATTGTAATAAAGGATTCCACATAATCTATACTTTATATTTTACTATAATATATTTTTAATACAAAATAAAAATCTAAGTTTACATCGAAACATTCGGCGAGCCGGTGCTCAGATATTACGGTTTACCCATACAGCATGTGATTATGTTGAATCCATTTGTTAATTTACATAATTATACAATATTCTTATTTTTTCCTTCTTTCTCTCTCTCTCTCTCTCTCTCTCTCACTCGCTACATAATGTAAGAATGAGCGAAGGCGAAGTTATGTATATCTATCTCAAAGAAGTAACAGTTATCAAAACAGACAGCTGACAAATCGGAATGCCAGTTCTTATTCTTCATCTACTTCTTCGTCATATTTTAAGCGTATTATTTCCCAGAAAAAGCAGTTTTATTACTGCTTGTTCAAAATACCATGAAATAAAGTTACGCAGAGAGAAGGAAAGGAAAGTGTGACGGCGAGTGTGGAAGAAAGGGAAAGAGGGGGTGAGATAAAGGCCCAGATATAAGGATTAAAGGATGAGAGGGAGTGAAAGAGGAAGTAATAGTGATAAAGTGGCAGAGCGAGAAAGAATAATCTTCGTATTTATTTTAATACGTGAGCAGAAGTGTGGGTTGTGCTACTTAACGAAAAAATTAAGAATTACTTAGATCCTTATAAGGGTTATTTTCAATATGGCGATAATATGTACATTCAAGTCAAGTTTAATAGCAGGTGAAATACAAACAAAACTCAGGCCGACTGCCAGCCAGAGAGGAAACGGCTACGTGTGTCGATATGTGAACGTAACTCGTGCTCTCGCCAGGTCTGGCACCAAGAAAGCATGTAATTATCATCTTACATAAGTGAAGTAGCTCTATGGTTGCTTCAAATATATTAATAATACCATAAACGTATTTCTAGGAATGAAACCTAAGTAAAGTTATAAGAGATCATGCTGATTAATGGACTATTAAACAATGCTAGACTTCAGGGTTCTACGCCACTGCCCAAAACCAACGGGAGCGAAATTTAGCATGAGGGAAAGAGGGAAATTTCAACAGGAAACGGGGAACGGACTGATATATGGAAGGCATACAGTAGGCCGTGCAGAAAACAAAATAGCAACGGCCACATCCGAGCGGGTTTGGGGGTGTCCCCCAGCAAACAGTACTTTAGCTCTTCCACGTGGCCAGTCACTGCCACAAGCTGGATTGTTAATTTTCACTACATCAACCTTCTTTATAGAAGAACATTATTTTCACGTGTATTTATTTACTCTCATTCCTAGAAGCCTATCATAAAGTGTTGCGTTTTGAATAGAGTTCACTTTGCTGCAGTCTTGAAAAATAATATCGTTAAAAGAAGTGAGCAAGAGGGTGCTGTTTTTATAACTTATTGTTGTAATTTCTTCGACACAGTATTATAGGCGCTGTCAATCGACAATGGGATACCAACTGTAAAATAAAGTAATAGCATGGAAAGACATTTTAAGGCCTCAAAGATGTGGTTTTTTTTTTCATTATTTATAGACGTAGATCGGCGGCATATTCTCTCATACATGCGCAACATTCACCATCACTGAATCACTTCATAGCGTGAGCAAGCATCAGCATGTTATCTATGGACCCACAGTAAGAGCCCTAATTTGGTTTCCCTTCTCGGGGTAAACTAAAATAGATCGAACATTATTATAAATCTGCTTCATTATCTTTAAATGTGTTTAATCTTGAGGGAGTGAGAAATGTCTACCGTTGGTCTCTTACGCCTTGAACTAAATTCTGTACAAATAAGATATTAAAAACCCAATATAAGGTTTTATTGGAAAGCATTTTATAATCTCAATACAACCCATCTTTACAATGGGTCAATTATGCCTTTGCTTAGTTTTTCAGGAAAGAAAATGACCCATTCTATCCATTTCAGTAGCTACAGAATTTGTTGTGTTCGTAATGTTTTCATTAGTAGCAATGTTCTGCATTTATCTTCCATAAATAAATAAATAAATAAATAAATAAATAAATAGAAACGCTATGATCCCCATGCATAACATAGCCATTTTCTTCTATATTGTTAAGGCTAGGGTTACGGAGGTTTGTTCACGATCTATAGTAGCAATATCAGACGAGCACAATAGCTCCGTGCTGAAACATGTGGAACCTGATGAAAGTTCAGCAGTATGAGTGCATCATTGTGTTTCCTCAGTTGTGTGCTCTTGTTCTTGCTGAATCAAGTGGCGTCAATAATAGAACATTCCGTAAGGGTACATTATTGCAGTTTCCAATGCAAAATACTTGTAATCTAAGATTATTAAGCAGTGCAAGAGGCGTGGTTTTACCATATCCAAGAAAGTGATCTCATGTGTACTCAAAAAAACAAAAACAAAAAAGTTATGGCCACATCAGGACTTACTCCAAAGGGCAAGAAACAGGGAAATCCACGACCAGCCACCAGTCGCACCCCGGAGATAATTTGGCAAGTGAAGGCTCATGTCTCTGGACAAAATCCTGCAACTCAGAGGGCCTTTGTACTGTAATTAGGGATCTCTGTTACTGCTGTGAACACCATAATCAACCAGGATTTGCATCTAGAAAAGTACCATAAGAGCATGGGATATAAGTCGTTGCCTAAATAACTGCAGAACGTGCCATTAACAGCAGAAAGCTATATGGACGATACCTAGTTGGTGAAAAGTGACTGTTTGTTGTCTTTTTAGATGAGGCATATGTTTATCTATCTAAGTGACTGCAACAAACCCTGGGCTATGTATTACCGACCAAGGGGAGAAAAGAAAATTTGAAACTTGGTATGAGGAAGCTAACAAAACTTTCCCCAGTGGTTTCATGGTAACACCAAGGTACAGTTACTATTGCAAATTAACCATTCGTCATGTACATAAGGATGTGAAAATAAATTGGGCATATAATCAGACTAACGTCCTGATACCAATTCCCCATACAGAAATCCCTGCTCTCTGTAGCGCAGATGCAAATAGTCTGGCTGCATCAGGATAAGGCTTCAAGCAATACGTTTGCTTCAACCTACAAATTTTTTGAGAACGTGGAGAGAGAAATGGGAATACGTTCCATACTTCAGCGACATCCGTGTTAAGTCTTCTGATGCATCACTGAAGGAGTTTTGTGCATTTGGGTTACTGAAAGCAGACGGCCGCGAACTTTGGATGGTCTCTGGAAAGCTGCCAGGAGGAATGGAATAAACTGGAGATCCCTGTATTTTGTAGCAGTTTGCTCCAGTGGAAGCTGTGCTGCAGATTGATAGCTCAAGCTAAAGGCTACCAGATAGAACATCACTACTGGTGGAGGCGTGGTTTTTCATAAGGTAAGGGGGTCTTAAGTTTGTTACCATAGATTGCGAACAATCCTATGTATTGGGTCTGTTCAGACTACAAGAATATAAAACCTGGTCTTGCGCTACCTAAGAAGTCTATCACTATTAGCTATGGTCTTGGTAATGTTTGAAATTAGTCTTATTTGTACAATTATTTCTTGGTTTAATAATTCGTTCTGATCTATTAATCTATGTCCATCCAAAGGTTGACGAATTTTATTTCTGAGGTTTCAGTTCGTTTGTCTTGCCTGGTTTTGGCACGGTTATCACTTCCGTAGGAAAGGAGTGACGAGGCCATATCCTCCTTCTCTGATCTTGAGTTTTTCGTGATTTTCTGGCTGGGAGGCGCATACTGTGGCCTGTCTACCTGCGGGCTGTAGCCTCCTGTGGTTCCTTTACTTCATCCCTTCCTTCTGGGGGTGGTGGTAGTCGCAAAAGATCTCCCCTATTTCGCAATTCTCGATGTGTACCCCTCCGTTTTATGCCATATAACGGGTGAAAGGAGGGAGACATTCCATTGTCTCAGAAAGTGATTCTGTCTTATAAGACGAATGAAAAATTATAATACCATTTTAGTCTATAAATGCTTACTGTGTCAAAAAAAACTCCGTATTTTAATTATAATTCACATACTGAAAACGATTCATTACATGATAGGTTGTCTTCACATTCTTCTTAAGCACCGCGTTTCGCCAAAATTTAAAAATTTGGTTGTGTATAAAACTTGATTTACGCTGGACTTGCGACGTCGCAACAGTGGCCTGAATGACTGACCACACACCTGTCTCGCACAGCTATGCTGCCTATCGTCCAGTCCCTAACACCAGTTCACATCTTCAGTATAAATGTGTTAACAATATTAGACATCGTTTTTAATTAGTTTTTTGGACGATTAAATACAAATAAGACAGTTTAGTTCAGTATCGATTATTAAATATTAAAATAAAATGATTCATTTTATTCCATTGCATTTCCGTAAATAAAATGTCGATTTTGCTTTTAATAAATATTTCGACAAGCACCCGAAACTTTTATATCTGAAGTTGCTACCTATTTGGTTTCTACATTAAATGTATTATAGGTAAAGTTTTAAGTTATATGTGTTTATTTTCTTTTATGGTTTCATTCAAAACTAAACAAGTGTTTTCTCAGTTTTAGTTGCTTCCAAACGTTCCAATAAAAACATACGTTTTTCGTAACTAATATCACTAGCAAAGTTAATATGCTTCCCTAATGCAATAACCATTTCGAAGCGTTACAAGAGACAGCGCTCATTCTATTCTACAGAGGATCTGACCTTACCCTCCAAATGCGATTTTCCCACCGATCTGCAAGGGAAAGCGAGCTGTTGCCAATCGTCTGCACTACAAAATGTTTTTACACAAATCTGTGAAAGAGCAAATATGTTATAAAGCTTTTCAATACAGTCGCCGAGATGTAGGGTCAAGTCCTGTAATACGGCCACTCTTGTAAAACGGCAAGAAATAATTATTTAAATTCTGCCGCCCTCCTAGTTGCTGATAGAAACGATAGAGTGCCGCAGAAGAAACACCATATTAGTTGTGTGTGTACTGCGCTTTGTTGTGAGAAACATCTGGCAGTTTTGTGTATGCTATAAGGAAATATATGACATAGCGTATTAGAAGGTAAGTCAAACGAAGCCATTTTATTTTCCTGTGTCTGTGAGTCATAATTTATTATAGCAATACGAGTTTTAAATGACAAAATATGGATAGCGTTATAAAAGTGTAAGCTTTGAGGACTATAAGCGTGTTGCCGCAATCATGATCGGTGCTGCTACCTATTAGCTAGGTCTTGAACTCCATGAACATGTGTTTTCTTGTAATATGGCCAGCTGCTTGGCCTTTTTACAAGCCTCGTTGGACTTTATTATTTTTTTTTTTGTTTTTACAGGGAGTGAAATTTGTGTAGCGTAATACTGAATGTATTAACAATGTCTAGAGTGATTGGAGGACTCATCTAATTTTATTTCTTCTTTTCCTTTATTTTTTTAATTTATGCTTAGACTTAACAAGAAGCAGACCTAGTTTCTACAGTGTTTAAATGCATTACAAATAATTATTTTTAGGAAGTAAGGAAATTACTTTATTTATTGCTTGATATTTTTAAGCATTTAAAATCAAAGTCAGGACAATGCAGCGTCAGAGCGGGGATATCCAGAGAATGCAGGAAGCAGTAGATGCTGTAAAATCAGGTTGACGTCTCCTTGAGATGCTTTCTCAAGCATGGGGAAAGGCTTGTCCCGTTGAGAATGGGGTGAGTGGATTTCGTGCCTGTGGGCTGGTGCCTCTCAACCCAGGAATTATTCCTGAATCCTTGTATGCCCCATCCGAGGTGTTCCATAGTCAAGAAAACGAGAAGTTGAACTCTCTAGACTCCTTCCCAGGCCCGTCAGGTCAAGCAAGCAGTTCAGTTGAAAGAGAACTACTCCTGGAACTTAGGGTCAAATAGGCAAGCAACCTAAAAGTAGCCAAAGTGAGCGACTTCAAACACCATCAACAGATTTATCAATTAATGAAGAATATGTTGGAGGCTCTAGAATAGCGAAGATGACGCACATCTCCTGGCTCCTGCCTTCTGTACCAAGGAAGAAAAAGACAGGGAGAATTCAGAAAGGAAGCATCCTGGCTTTACCGGTACACATTAATGAAAGAAGAGCAAAAAAGTGGAAAAAAAACAAGAACAAGAATGTGCATGCAGCACAGGCGATTCTAAGTGTGGATACTGTGATGGGCTCTTCAGCGAAGGCCACGACGGAGAAGTGTGGGAGTCCTGTATAGGATGCGCGTCTGGTTTCATGAAGTATGTGCAGGTGAAAGAAATGCTAAGGTTTTTGTATGTGAAACGTGCTCTTAAATATACTTTTTTGTAGGTGGCCATATTACAAGACTGTCCTTTAAAATGGCCAATTCTGCCTTCTTGTAAACAAAGCTAAACATAATAAAATAATACCATATTTGAATTACAATTCTACATATTACTTATTTTACAGGTATGTAGGTATAACTTCCGCGTGAAATCTTGATTGTCCTTCTATTGGTTTTCAAGTAAATTACAAAAATAAATTTTGGTGGCCATATTACAAGTCTTGACCCTATCCCTAGCTTAAACGATGGCAACTATATTGTGGCGTATCAGTAAGCATTGTCATACCAGACGCACTATTGTGTCTCATTGTTGACAGCATTATTGGGTGACTTTTATTATTTCTTTCGGCTGAACGAGCCTTCTCCTTTAGCGCGGATCACGCCAGAGAGAGAAGGCTTTGTTTGAATCCTGTCCGGTATGAGACCAGCCCTGACCTAGACAGGGTTGGAGATAGGAGATATATAGTTAGCGTTACTTGAATGTGTTAGCGTCACTTTATGTGTGAGTGTGTAAGAGGCAGGTCGCGTGTGGCTAGTCCTCGATTGCGAGGCATCTCCCTTCATTCCTTTGTTTTCCTGAGTGTAATGTAGATTCGCCAAGTGTTTTATGAACAAATTACAGGGAATGTGTGATGTGATATTAGTGTATATTTGTCAAAGAACCTCACGCTTTCATCTGAATGTAGACACCAAGGTCCCGGTCCTCTCGCCGTTTGCAAGCTACGCTCCCCGATGTACGTGTTGGAGGATGAAAATTTAGTAATTTTCTGGGAACCCCAGCATGTAACATGTTTTTATAGAAATCTATAGAAAAAAGCAAATTTGATATAAAGCTTTTTAATACAGTCGCCGAGATGTATCCCTAGCAAACGATGGCAACTATATATTTTTCAACTAATATAATTTTAATTGGGTATTACTTCTTGTCGTCGTTCTAATGGTTCCACAGATCCCTTGAGATTAATTTATTTTTGTGTCTATAGCTTCCTGATCATAGGAGATGTTGAAAACCAAATAAATGGAAATTGTGTCAATATTCTAGTTAAGGCCAAGTATTTAGGAATTTATTCCTGTATGCCTAATAACAGTATTGCTTTGTCTCGTTTTAATAAAGCTGAAGAGCTCTCAGGCTCTTAGAAAGAACGAATAAACACTTGCAACTATACATTGGTGTCTGCAGTGAATGACAAGGGAAACCTGTGGCAGTTTTAACGCCCGCTTTTACTACATATGACACCGCAGGCGATGACGCTGGTGATACATGAAATAAGATAATTGGGTAAGGAAAATTTGTGAATGAAACATATCAGGCCTAAGTTTAAGGTACCTCCCCATCATTTGCTAGTTATGAGGACTAAGGAAAAACTGGAAAATACCGGTCAGGAAGAACGATCCTGGTAGCATTTAGGCCGCGGACGAGTCCGTGCTTTAACGAGCTCGGCCACCAGTTTCGGTGACATTTTACTCGTAATTATACAAACATCAGTGAAAATTATTTCCATAGTACGATAATATTAGTGAATATAACTGCTGCAATTAGAGAGAATTTAAATAGGTTCACGAAAAAACTGTTTCCAGAAAACCGTTAAATGAAGCGCAACTGAGAGCTGAATAATGTACTAGCTGCTTTTCCTCCATGTGTGATACATTTTTATAACGAAGCACGATGTTTGTAGAGACATCTTTATAACATTTTAGCAGACTCCTTCCTACAAAATATATCATCTCATTACATAGAATACTAAATGGGAGCGATGTGATTAATGAATATTTTATACGTGAAACTGTTGGTTTGTGTGTGTGTCGCTTCATGTCGGTCGATATCTCGTCCCTGGCCTTGCCGTTTAGAATGACTTTTTCCTACGTCTGCGCCCTTTTTTGTGCGGTTAATCTCCCATGTCGGAGACTTGATGATGACTACCTTCCACCCCCACCCAATCAATAGCTCCCTCATCTCCAGGCTATTGTTTCTCCCTTGTACAGGGGTATTAGCATGACATCTACGTGGTGGGTCTGCCCTTTTCTCAGATAGATAGGTATGCGTATAGTGCTAACTTTCGGTTTCTCCAATTAATTTTTTCTTGCATGCTTCAAGTTTTAATTGCCTATTTTGAAAAAAAAAAAGCTAATCAAAATTATGAAGAAACTAAAGAATTTCCACTTGCTAGTGATATACAGGACTTGCTTTTCAGAACTGCTGTTGACACCAAGGAAACAATACAAGGTTATTAAAAAAGAAAGAGCATATTTAAGAAACAAACATGTTAAGTCAGAAATACATTCTACATTTCACTTCAAAGAGGAATTTTTGTTTTTTAGTTTAATGTTCTTTAACCGGGTAGATCATTAGGATGATGGATGGATCAAATAGGTGAAATGCTGCTCAAATGAACCCGGGATCCATAGAGCTTAGAGTTACCCAACATTCAAATTTTCAGGTTAAGGGAAAACTTCGGATAAACCTTATCCGGGTAACTCACCCTAACCGAGATTCGAACTAGGGAAACTAGGGACCTCTTAAATGTGTGGCAGACATGCTTATCCCCACACCACTGGGCTACAATTCAATCTTGTGTGCTACAGTTTGCTTTGAATCCATCGTTCAAATGCTACATCTTACTTCTGCAAAAGATAACAATAAACAGACACCTGAACATCAACTTACATAATATGACAATTATAATGTTGGTAACTAGGGACCAACTGGTTTGGTGGTGGAGGAATGGACCACCATTTGGATTTCTTTGCATTTTATGCATTTAAACCTTCACAGAACATAAAACTCCATACTTCCCTCTATTCAGTGATATGCAAAATGTGTTTGTTTCTTTCAAGGTTTTCTGTTCTCAAAAAGTTGGAATATGGACCTTCTTTTTGAATAATTATGCTATATTGAATATATCTATGAACACTTATATCTTACATTTCAAGACAGTTTCTTATTTTTAGACACGTAAGATTTAATACATAAGAATTATTATAGCCAGGGGTATAACAGGAAAAATGCCATCGTCTTTTGCAAAATAATAAGTTTCTCTAAATATTCAGTTTTTATTTTATTATTTCATTTAATTTTATCAACTTGACACTCTTCACCTATTGGGCTTTTTTACCATCGCCTTAGCTTCTAAGGTCATGCATCGACATATTGTGTCGATTGTGTTTGTCGGAAATAGTTCAATTATTTGAGACATTTAGTCTTAGAGTTGCTCTCTAAGCAAGTTTAAAGTGCTCTCTCTTGAAGGTGACCAGCTTCAGAATTTTCTATTTTCCGTTCACTTGAGGTTTTATTACATTTTTCTTTCCTTAGAGGGTGTTGAAATTTTATGCAACCTCAACATTCACCAATGCAGTTAGGATAACTAAAACCTAGAGGTTTAATTGCGTGTACCTTCGATTCCATGTTGCTAAAACAGTATTCGCATAGTATTCCCAAAGAATAATTTGTAATATCAAATACAGAGAAGGAGGGAGAGAGTTATTATTTCAGGGTGTATGTAACTTCTCTAAAGGATGAGTATCTACATACTTCAAGGCGATTGTTTGTCTGTTTAATGAATCGACTATCATGAAGGAGGTTTATAAACCATTTCTCTAAAATACTGTAATTATTTTACTCCCAGTTCAAGTGCAGGTAAGATATCTTGAGGCAAACAAAGGGACATAAGCTTGCTGAAAAATGTTACTCGAACAAAGCTTCTTACTCAAGCTATTTCACCGATACTCTTCTGGAAAGCCTGAGATACTTGAACCATCAATCACCTTGAGGAGAATGCAGTGCCAACACATAACCTAGACGAGATTCTTTCATCCACCATTAGCTACGTGCGATTGAATTACGCCGATGGCAGTTACTAATATCGATGGTATCGATACGGTAGTACATAGTGCTAATCGCTCAAGGAGTGACAAAGCTAAAGCTAACCTCATAGTGATCGATTACTGTCCCATTTACAGCACGATGCGTTTGTCTGTCCGATTGATCTTAGGCTACATGTGACCACGTCATTCTGTACCGTCCATTATAACATAACGAGATTAACCGTAACATAAGACTTGGTAGCACTTGTGTCTGTTGAAATGTGAAATCTCTACTGGTTTTATTCTGGTGTTGCTCTCCTTTTAAGGGGAGACTAAAGCAAGAACTGGCAAAAAAATGCATTTTAGGTTTTTTTATGCAATCTTATCAATTAGAACTTCCTTTTTAATTTAATATATAGCAACACAATTTTTTCTTTATTTACAAATATATACGGGTTTATTTTCTATAATTTTGGATTGAACAACTTTTTCTCGAATAACATTTTCTGGTATAAACGACCCGCTTTCTCAGAAACTATTTAAGACAGCTAAATTAAATTTTAGGACGATAAAAACTCTTAAGTGCTGTTTGTGAATATACTTTGGTGTTATAACAAGGTAGGTTATTTTTTGAATAGTAGCTGATAAGTGGTAAGTTTTAATCAAAAGATGGAATAAACAAACTTATGGAATAAACGTAGATCTTAAAAGGTATGAATTTGTATGCTGTAAAAACCTGTCCTTGCATTTCACCTCCGTTCTCATTTCACTTCACCTTTCATCTGCTGGGTTGCAAGTGTCGGCGGTAGTATCGGCGTTGCATGGCAGAGGAAAAGAATGCTCTCTGTAAAACTTCGTCCCCGGAATGGAGGCGGTCTCCGAGTCTCGGGTCCCCCAGTGGGATGTGCAAGCCTGCAGGGGGGAGGGAAGCCGGTTGTACAAGCTTTCACCGGGGAGTTTCAACCTGGAAAGTGTAGAGACCCTGCCCTCTGCTCTGTCGTGCATCTTGATCCAGCCGCTCTCTGTTCCTCTTATCCCTCCCTCCCGAAGTCGCTCCGTTAGGGGCCCAGGCACAAAACATCTTCTTAGATAGAAGCCGTCAGTTGTCAAGTTTATCCTTAAGTTGTAAGAGCGCGAGTATGATAAACCATCCCTGAGAATCGTACACTGATTACTGTATATGTAGCATTCTGCTTTGTTGCAGAACTCTTTCTGCATATAATTTCAATGTTTAATAAGTAAGTAAGTTATCTTGATAATAAGTTTTCATGGATAAAGCTTCCAGTTCTAAAACATTTGACTATGGTGTTCCCTTTGTATCTATAACGAAATCAGCAATGTAGCGATTTCTGCAAAGATTTAGCTCCGTTAAATGAGGTAGACAGGAAAATAAATTTTCATAAAAATAAATAATATAAATAAATAATAAACGATGCAGGGTAGAGAAAGTCATGTGAATGTAACATATCAGATTTTTCAAGATCCATTCCGTCTCCAATCATCAAACTCGTCTCTCTATGTTTGCTTTGGTTTTCCTACATCTCTTTTCTGTGATACTTCTCATTAATCTCCATGCATTCTCTCCTTTGTACATGGTTGTCACCAATTTTCCTTATTTTGATTAATAGTTTCTATAACAAATATTTTGAATTTATCCCTAATTTCCTACCTGCGTTTACAGTGCAGCAAAGACTGCCCAGATACAGACTGCGAAAATTTCAATTTTAACGTTTCCGTAATTTTCCTCCTCTGTTTCTTGTTTAGGGCCCATGTTTGCTTCCATATGAGTGTAGCAACTGCCATTGCCTTTTAACGTTTCATTTCGGTTTCTTTCCTTTCTGTCTTAGTATTTTCCTTATTACGGGGCACATTGGATTAAATTTATGTAGTTCACTATTTACCTCTCAGGCTTAGAAGGGAACTTGCAGAATTCAAGTATTTCTTACGTCAGTAACGGTGAGTTAAAAATAGTGTTCATTAAACTGATATTCTGTCATGACTAAGGGATCTCGTAGTTGCAGGAGAGAGGTTGACCAATTCCGTTAACTGTTTCTGCTTTGAATAAAAAACTACAATCACAGCTCCTTTGTGAAACGTTGCATAACACTGTAAAACAATCGCCGGTATTATTAACACTTCCGACATGTTTGTAATAAAGGTAAACGTACGTGGAGGTGCCCCCGAACTGGGGCAGAGCACCGCAAGCAGGTCAGTCGGCCCATTGTGCCTGGGAGGGAAGGATGAGGAGTGAGACCGAAAGGGCGACCAGATTCGGAATTCACGGGCGCAAGAATGGACGGGGTCACTAACGTTTCCAGATAGAACGCATCCGATGCTGCGTGGTCCTTGCCCACAAGTTATCAACCTCCAGGGTCTCCCGGAGCGGAGCCCTACGGAGAGATCTAACTGAGTGGTCCCGCAGCAACGCCAGCAAGTAACCTTTACAGAGCGCAAGCCACCGCCCAGCCGCAACTCGCCGAAAACCGTCTCCTGATCCTTCAACCTTGAAACAGATGACAAGGAAGATGATGGTACAGGAAATGAGAGGAAGGAGAGTCGTGGTAGAAGAAGATGAACCAACCTAGGATTCGCCTGGCGACCCGGGGAAACCACGAAAAATTCATGGGCCAGAGTAGGCGGTAGCCAAGAAGCGATCCCGGGTCCTCCCGAATGTGGGCCAGAAATGCAACCGCCAGAGCCATCCCGTTGGTATGTGTTTGTAATAGAAGGCAATGATGTTTTTTACGATTGGTTAAGATGGTCAGAAAGTGGTGTATAGGATAAACATGAGCAGAAAGTGAGAAAGCAATACAGTTTACTTGCAGAACAAAATGATATTGCTGAAAATGAAGCTTAGGACGCGGTTAACCACTAACCAAACCTGTCATAACAACACTGATACTGACAATGTGTCAGTGTCACATATGTATGCTTTTTACCATCGATTACACAGAATGGCTATCGACCTTTATTCAGGGGCATCTGCCAGTTAGGTCCTGATATACACTACTTGGGAAGAATAGCCCGAATACACACTCATACACGCACAGTACTCTGAACTCATCCAGGAATCTTCATAATCGGGAAAAGATCTTAGCAGTTATGGGAAATGAAGGGGGCTCCACAATGCTACATATCAGTGGAATAGCTTGGTGTTCTACCTAAGGGAATATATCACGTTTACCGGAACAGATATCATTAACATCGTATCTGTAATGTTGCTTACATCATACGTAGAAGTTCCCTTCCTCTCACTGAATCCTGTGCGATGAAAATTGTAAACCGCTCGTGCTATTTACTTGATGATGTTGACGATAATAATAATAATAAGAATAAGAAGAAGAATATGTACATATGAAAAATCAAATCCACAGAGAGATAAGAAACTTCGAAACACAACGATGAGTTATTAGATTAGAAAGGCAATTTACGATTAGATGCCTAGTGAATTATTTCAACTGCAATGGACCACCTGGCTGCTTCTTTTAGTGTAGGACATTCCATTGTGACATTTAAATGCTGCATGAGATACTTAGTTACAGTAGCTTATGTGTGTTTGCCCAAGAGTATTAAAGAAGTTAACTAAACCCTCTAAAATATTCAATCGAATAGGAGCTTCAGGGAGAATCTGAGGTTACGCTGCAATGATCAGGGATTATAAAACAATTTTATGTTGCTGCTTCTTCAAGTGCCTTAGGGTCTTCATGATATTTAACACCCTTTACTCTGAATCACGCTTTGTGTTTTATTTAGATTTTATTGCCCTTTATTTCCACGCATCCTGAATTGTTTTGAATATCTTAGCCGGCAAGGTGGAGGGCGCTCGTATCTCGTTTGGAAGGCACCGTGTTTTGTTTTCTTTTTTAAATAAAAACCGGTTGAAACAAGTGACGGCACGGAACTATTTCTATAAAACGGGCATGCAAGCATTACGTTATGTTTTAACTTGTTTACGTGACAGCTTAATTCTCTCGGCAATCCAGTCTTGTTATCAAGGAACCTTTACACTGCCAAATGAAAGTAATAGCCTACATGCAAAGAAAGCTGGATATTTCCTAAATTAATACGAATCTATTTATTACACCCATATGTTATGGAAATAGCTATTAATTTCCTTTTAGGAAATAACCGGCCTGAATCAGAGGTAAAATATGAGGGCGTTTGAAACAGGTCAATGGAAGTATATTAAAGAGCCATCAATGGAAGTCGATAATTTACAAATTCATCCTCAAAGGCACCATCAACATCATTGTTATTCAACTGACTGGTGTCAATGCCTACACGTGGATACTAACGCCTAAACATGTAGCAATGAAAGGCGTTAGATGGTGGATGAGATATGGCTTCAAATTTTTAAATGTCCCTTCACTTTTATTTTCGTTTTAACTTTCGGCATTAATTACGCACAAGTTAAACCGCAAGGAAAAAGTTAGATGTATTAGGGACATTTTTTATGCTGATACTGTTTATGCACATTTTTACTTTATCTACTACTTAGGTACCTAGTTGGTAGAGAAAACACTGCATTCCAGCCAAAAGGTCCGTGTGTGTGTGGGGGGGAGGGGAACAGCATAACACAAAAACAAAAAGTTTTTGTTATATACAGGGTGAATCACCTAAAACATACACCATGAGCATGTCGACTTTTTCTGCGTTAGTAAACCCCCATCTTCCACTCACGACTTATTGCTTGAACTGTCACAAACTAACTGACCAGAAAGTCGCAATGCAATCAATGAACAGAAAACACAATGCAAACAAACATAACAACATTGTACCTAGCAACTAAGCAGGCTGAATGGGACAAACAATTGTCGGGGTGGAAACTTTTTCAAAATAAGATTTTTCGTAAACCACTTGCACTAGAATCTTGCAACAAACGCCACTGACATTCTAATTTACCCTACCTTTATTCTGTTAATGTAAGTAGGCATTGTTCCATTTAAAAATTGTATGTTTGCTCAAAAAATACACTTTCTCAGTATTATTAAAATCTGTTTGTAGGCTAAATGTACGACCCCTGTTTACCAATCAATGCTTGAAAACTGCACTTCAATAGCACTTTCTATTTCCGAAATATTTGCGGTGCAAGTTTTAGGTGATTCACCCTGATACGAAACTTGGTATTTAAGTTTAGTATGCTACAAAGATTCGACATGACGGATTTCTTAAAAATCCTCTATCCCAAACTGTCCTTTACATAGAATTTTTTCTCGATATTGTTTATTTTCTCAAAAATGGCTCTAATGATTTTGAGTAAAATACCACATATTTAAGGTATTTACATGCCAAATAAAATGTGCATCATGAATTTGTTGTGAATTCCTCCCTATTAGAAAGGAATTTTGATAACTTTGTATAAAGGGAAACTACAACAAACAGACATAACCTAGTACATACTCACAAAAAATGTAAATCTCTTTAAACCACACAATTTATTTCAGTAACTTTTTCTGTGCAACCAGCCATTTCCGAGATATCCGTTATTATGAGTCTGAATGTTTCAACACTTTGACGTCTTTCTTTTAGTGTCGCTATTCCGTTGTTTCTCACGATGGCATGGAAACAGTATCAATTTTAAGGCCAGCATGCAACGACTAGCTTTTAAACATCTGACTATCGATTCGGATTCCTCTATCCCCCTTGTATCTACCTATCGGAAATGAATATGCAACTACTTCTGTAAAGGTTTATTTCGATTAACATGTAAAATAAGCTTTTATAAGAAAAGTCTTTAGAATTTATACAAAAATAAACAGTATTGGTAAAGAAAGTCATGTGAATGTAACACACTGCATTTTTATATGTTTCATAATCGACTTTTGAGTTTTGATTTAATTGTTATTTGCGCCATATGGACAATGTAGAATTAAATAATTCTACATTGGCAATATGGGAATATGGCAGTACATTGTACTGCATCTCAGCTGCAATGAAACTAATTCAGAATTTCTAGTGTTACAACTTTATAATATGTTGTATGTTGTATTATGTTTAATTAATTTTTATTGTGCCTATTTGCACTGTAATGACATTGTTACATTATATTACTGTATTCACATTGTTCTGCATTATTATTGCTATTGTAACCAATGGCACTGGGGATTAATTGATCTGCATCATTTTCCCTCTGGCTTCCCAATATAAAGTTTGTAAGTTATCACTTTTAAGGCCTTTGCTTTTGGCGAGATGCTGTTTGTTCAGGATGACATCTTCTTCACAGAGAGTGCACTTGGGTGTAGGTACACTGTATCTTGTAGAGATGTTCTGCGAGGCAATCGTGGCCAGTTCCATCCTAAATAAGGTCACTGCAGTCTTCCTTGGCATTTTTTGTATATCAACTCTATCTTTAATATTCTTATAATCTTTATCTTTTAATTTATCTTCTTCATCAAGTCTCTGCTGTCTTTTGAAATGTTGTTTAATGTCATTTAACTGTTTATTTATTTCTATTTGTCCTGTAGGTTTTATTTGTTGTATTGCACCTTTCTTTGCTAATTGATCCGCATGTTCATTGCCAAAAGTCAGACATGAGCTGGAATACACTGTAGACTGACATGACTTCTAGTTTCAACTGCTTTAATTAGGCCTCTTATTTGTTTAAAATTTCTTGTTGTTTTATAATTGTAATTTACTGTCCCGTCTATGGCTGATTTGAATCTGATAAGATGAATATTTTTTGTTTTATGCATGGTCTATATAGAATGTTCTGTAATGCTGATTTTATAGCTGTTAATTCTCCATCATAGTGGTTTGACGTTTCATCTGCATTATTGTATTATTCTATAATTTGTATGTCGCAATATAACCGCTTGCAGTTGAGTCTCAATACATACATTAAAACAAAAACTTTCTGATTATAGGTATTTAAATTACGGAACGTGGAGTTTAACCCCCCCAAAAAACAGAAGCAAGCAATAGATGTCTGTCAAAGAAAATGGAAAGGAAAATTCGGGTATAGAAATGAGAGATAGATTGCAGAACCAAGAAATAAGGAAGAGGACACGATTAAAGCCCCCGCGATCACAGGAAGCTACCTAAAATGGAGATGGGCAGGAACACGTTATGAGACAGCACAGAGTGACTTCTTGGGATCCTAGAATAGGTTGGAGGAACATTGGCAGGCAGAGAACCCCGTGAACAGATGAACTGACGAAGACCTTCAGCAGCAGGTGGACCACGATAACCAAAGAGAGAAATTTGGAAAAAAAACTAGTGGACATAGCCATTAGGACAATAAACTAGGTTGATCTTTACCGGAATAGCTAACCGGGACTGTAAACTACAGCTCCTTTTCACTTGAAAGAGGCCCTTGCTCAAAAGGGATGTATATAGGCTAATAAAATGGTGAATTGTAAATGTTTGGGTTGTGTAATCTGCTCGCTTGTACATAAAACGAGTTTATTCCGTTAAATTTCTTAAGAAGAGCTATTTTTTAAAATCCGTTTTAAATTTTGGGGATTGCTAACTCTGGTGTGCATGAATGGGTCTCCTTTGTTTGATTTTAAATTTTAGGTAAATGATTTCCACATAGAATAAGAAGAAGCATAAGATATATTCATATTATTGCACATGAGCAATAGTTATTTCTTGAATAACAAAGGAAAAGTTGCTCATAAACATACTGATAATAGAACCTACTTCCATCTATAAAGAAATTGAGGCTATCAAAAATCGTATTTCCTTTTGGCTCATTTTGAACACTAAATTCATAAGTTAATCATGTTTTTCTGATAAGTTTCTTTCGCACTAGACGTGAGTAAACAGTAAGTTGGAAAGTTGAGTCAGACATTAAAATGTAATGCCATTGCCGAGACTCAAACCAGGGATCTTCATCTTTCCGTACGGACACTCTTACCTCTGCACTTGCCAATTTCGTGACGTTACTTGCTGTGGATGAAACCCGCTAGTGTTTTTATAAAATTTACAAACTCCTGCGTGGAGTTTATTTGAGTGGTAAAATGTGTATGTTTTGCAGAAAAACTCGAACCTTCACAACTGAATGCGAAAAGTAATTTGCTAATTTAAATGGTGGGATCAACCACGCCTCAGTGATACCCTAGATAAAACCGGGGGTTTTTCGCCAGGGAAACTCTTTCTGTACTCTTAGGCCGAAATGCAGTCATTTGGTTTGTTGATTGAAACGGCAACTCTAGGCCGAGCCCAAGCTATGGAATTATTAATAATTCGGTTAATTACTTTTTAGTGAAATTAAATTATGCTATGTACAAGTATTTTTCTTTTTACTGCCTGTGTAGCTTAAGAAGGGTGATTTAATGATATGTTTTTATTTATGTTACTAATATTAGAGAAGTAACAAATTGTTTAATGTAAATAATTTAAGCGCTATATTAAAATACTGTCCACGACGAGATATTTTAGATGCAGGAAAAGTGTCTCCGAAGGCAACAAGTGAGTTTTATGATGCCTCTCTAGTAGCAAAAGTATTGTTCGTACAGCGAGGGTGTAGAGCCGTTGTCCTTTTGTACGGTAATTCGCCGTGACCGGAGTAAGTGAGACAACAAGCTTAACGGTAAAATTAGGGAAAGCCGCGATTTCATGTTAAAATTGAGCAAGAGGGGGTGGAATAGGACAAATGAGATCCAAGTAAATCGATATGAAATATTGAGACGTGTTGAGTGGCGCAAAAAAGGCACCAATAGGAAATTAAGTAGCCTAAGAAGCCCGCGACCATAAACAGATCTGCCAAGACCAAAGATCGAGGAGTTACTTCGAAACTACAGGCAGAGAATGATGCTGCCGAATACTTAAAAGATGTCGCGCCAAAAGTTAGTAAATTAAGACAGATTTCGCTACACACATAAGAATCGCTACAAGTAAAGAGATTTGTTAAATATATCAACTTCGCGTCATATCAGCGCCGTGTTACAACAGCAGTAGACAGTGTTCTAACGGCGACAATCTCAGTGTTGTGAACTACCAGAAGTAATGAAATAAAGAAAACAGTGGTGCCGTCTTTTTTGCAAGGTCTATTTCTCTTCGTTACCACACCCGAGATCTACGTTTCCTTTACCGAGGAAAAGTCCCTGCTCTTACATATTTCAGTACTACAGCTAGCCAAGGATAGAGACGCAGAGAATCAGCCCACGTCGAACATCCGGAGTCTACGCGGAGGCTGCAGAAAGGTAAGCCGCGAGCTAGGGCATTACGAACCAGAACAACTTTTGACAGGAGCTGGTACTGCCGCATGATGCACCATTAATAATACAGAAGACAAAAGCTTCGGTTTCTGGATTTGACTAAAACTTTCTTAAACTTTTATGTATCTGCAATAAGTACTTTTAGTTTTTCATAAAAGCCTTTCCTATTTTTTTAAACATACGTATTCCTTATTCCGCTCTGAGAACGTCAAGTGAGATGCTATCCTTCTTTGGTCATTAATGAATAAATTTAAATTAAACAATAGCTGAGGCAGTGTTCACTTCGCTTCGAAAGTCTACGTGTCAACATGGGGAGAAAGAGGATAAGAAACATCGCAGCCACTAACCTGCCCCCGTGGTGGAAGCATAGTTAACGCCTTGCCCGCCAAAATTCAATCATAATTTGCCAACAAAAGTGATATCTCGATGATGTACAGCAATGCTGCCAACCAGCCTATACATCAAGCCCTACTTCTCCACCTCTCTATCGTGGTTAAGGATCATTGGGGGACCCATGCCGCTGGTCAGATTGGAGTTTCTGGACAGAGCGGATACTCGGCTGCCCTAAGGAACGTGTTGGGACAAACCTTGTCACTCAAGGTAGTCACAGCGCTCGCCCTACACCCCGTCACCGTTGCTGCGCCCTTCAGCCACTCCACCAACACCTGCACCATCGCTCCAAAGTGCCATTATTGTGACCGTCGACTACACGAAGGACAACCTCAAGAACCGCCGACGGTACTGCGCCACCTGTAATAGCCTCGGACATTGCACAGGTCAGGTGCAGTGCCCACACTTCCCAGGACGACTATGTTAGCTCTCGCAGCTTCTTTCTTTAGTTGACGACGTACCCTCTCTTTTGATGTCGTCGCCAATTACTGCTGATAAATCTGCTGCCGGCTGCTACAGTGGTGAGCTACGAGATCTAAGGGTATGCGTGATTGGGGTGAGAATAGAAAACATCAATTAAGTTGACTGAGAAATTTAATAGAGGCTAATAAATGAGCTGTTTGAAGCGATTTGCCGGCAGTTTGAGGATGAAGAATTAAACTGATTCTTAATATTAGCACAAGAAAGTGTAACTATTCAATTATTATATCTGATAACTTCGGAAGTACAAATTACGGTTTAAAAATAAGCGTTTCCACAATAAAAATCAGAAGTTGTGAATCGCTAAAATGCTAACCGGCTAATCCCCTTGCAGCTACCGAAGTATGTGACGTGCGTGGTCTTTGGGCGCTGCGGACTGCCGATAATCGATAACAATAAAACACTTCTGTGAAATCCATAAGACTAAAAGAAAGACGCTAATTTCAGAAATACGCGTTCTTTTATTAACTTAAGTTCCGCCTATTTCTTGACTACCCCACCAAAGTTTCTACAGTATATGTTGTCAAACCTTAAGCTTCTATTCGTATCTGCAACATAACTTTTACTCTTTGACTACATAATTCTAAGAATTATTTCCATTTCTAATCTTCAGAACTGGTATATGTGTATTTTTATGCACTCTCTGATTTCTTAACGCGCTGAGTTCCAATTGCCTGAACATTTAACTAATGGGTTTCTTGTTGACTGAGTTCGCCGGAACACCCAATTGGCTTAGATACTCTGACTTCTAACTAATTGATTTACCTGAATAGTAACTTCCTAATAGTGCCTTCCTTATTCACCCTCAGAATTATAACCCGTTCATCTTACCTTATGCATTGATTTTAATATATGTAAATTATTTATTGCAAATATTTACAATCTCGCTATCATATTTTTATAAAATTATTTACGTACAAGGTAATAGTTGCGGTATCGCAGATCAGAGTAAGACAACCTCCGACAAGCTGATCACACACTACAATAATCACAGATGCATAGCAGCATTCTTTCCAGGCATACTGGCGGAACTCCTTTATATTACAGCCAAGGTCACTGTACTAGAAGACACAGTTTTGCACTTCAAGTCGACCAATGACTGAGAATTACGACAAATACAGGACACCATTAGACTCATTCACAGCTATTTCACCTGCATTCACTCAACAGATTTCTCACAAAACTGCAAACGTTCAGGATGACCATCCGAAGGAGGAATTGGAAACCCTATAGACAATGATCAAAGGATTTCGCCGGAATCCAACAGACCGCAGAAAAATTCCGAAGCAGCTCTTGTGCGACATGAAATGGCCGGACGAAATCGGACACAAAGGTCTTTTCAAACTTCCAAAGTAGTAATATTCAATAAAGATCATATCTTCCACCACATATCACACCCCAGAACTCATCGCGGTGGCAGGGGAGCCAATGGCCAAGTTGTCTCCCGAAACCCAGTTAACCGTCCAAATATCCTTCCAGAAACCACGAGTGCTTCTAGCGATACTGCGCATGAATACTTCTGAACCTCTTTTTCTAACCCATCTGTGTTACTGCCTCCCTCCTTTTATGTAGTATTGCATTTGGTACATAGGATCGCAAAAATTAAGTTTCTGTTATAATTAGGTTGAATAAATCTCTGCTAATGATTGCTTGTGTGATCTAGTGGTTGCTAGCCTTCAAATGCCAAAGTCCCGGGTTCGATTCCCACTGAAGGGTGGCGATTTTTCTTTAGTCGGGATTATTCCCCATCCTCCATAGAGTCTGGAAGTGTGAGTAAGTGTGTGCTTTTAATGTAACTACCCTAAGTAATACCACACAACTGTAAAACGAGCAACAATTGCTGACGAGCAATTGTTTCGAAGGTAAAAAGTCGCCGATATGACCTGAAATGTTAAAAGTGGCATATAATTACAACAAAAAATGTGTTATAAAGCTTTCAAGTAAATTTATTAAAATTTTTACAAAACGGCAATTTCATTCAGAGTTAGGTTTATGTTAGTTCTCAAATATAGATACTAGAGTTTTATTTACATCTCGGTGGCACACTCAATTATTTGTTGGATAATTGAATGACAGCTTCCTAAGTGATTTTCTACTCTCCCTGTAATTGAGACATTTTATTGTTCTTGTGAAAAAGATACATAAATATGAGGAAAAGCTTCAACCCCTTAATATCATTTGAAAGCCAATCTTTTGCGGGATATTTCAGACAATAAATCTCAATCATTTCCGCCTATGAAATAATTTTGTTTGAGGTAGTTTGCCCGGTAATATACGGTTTTTCTTAATTCCTGCAAAATGCTAATATTTGTTTGATACGGATGTAGTAGATTTCTGTATCTCATTTTGTAGAGTGTAGTGACGCCTGTAAGTGTTTATTTTAATATTAAATATTTTTTGCAAGACACGCCTCCATTAATTCGTCAGTAAAATGAGACGCTTCTGATAAAAGTGGGGAAAAAGTACTCAGTTAAAAATAATCTTTCTGCAATACGAAATATCATTGCTTTTCTCGAACGATAAATAACATAATTAATGGTTTTCTATTAGTATTTTTCAGAATGATTTCCAGATGGTAGGTAATTATCAAATGGTATTGGAAAGAGACGCCGAGGAAGACCTGGAACAAGATGAGCCAACAACTTAAGAAAGCAGTAGGAGTTCACTGGACAAGGACAGCAAGGAACCACAGTGACTGGAGAGACATCCGAAGGAGCCGACAGTAAGCGATGACTGTGAACAACCAGTGCCCCTTGCAAGGAAGTGGAAAGTGAGCGTAGTGTGGGAGTGACTTAGTGAACGAGCATATGGACAAGTCTCAAAGACGAAGTGAGACAATAATTCCACTTATACGGACTAGCTTACCGCATGAGTTCTAAACGAGCTCTCCCTCGCAAACAGCGGGCCGTAGCCCTTCAGGGACAAAATGGCATTCATTCATGCATTCATTCATTTAAACAATATCGGACACTATCCGCAAGGATTTGGCAGGTGGTTTATTGCCAAACAGTGTTGGCAACAAAATTTTCAACCTAACTTGCTATCCATGTCCAAAGTAAGGATAAGGATATTTCTATCTACAATAAAAGTTTATCCCTCATAATACGAATGAAAATTACAAGTTCTGTGTTAGCCTTATTTCGTTTCTTACCTCATCATATATACATTCACTCTTCTAATATACACAAACATTTAGGTTAATACGTCCGAAGTTAGAAGACAGCATTAAAATTCGAAAGACGAATCAGATGCACTGACATTATATATTGCAAAACGAATGGAAGTCTACTACTGAACCATTTTTTAATTGGATAGACAACGTTACTGTTACGTATTACTAACAAAAGTATTTCAACTTACATCACTTGTCATTTTAAAAGTTTACTATTTTCCTTGTGTTTGGAAGAACAATTATCCGAGGTAAATTCCAGAACTCTCAACAAAAACGATCTTCTAACAGCGGTGTGACCTTGGTAAGAACACCAAGCCGCCAAAACCTTTCCCACGTCTGTTGCCCAAACTACTTGTTCTGTTTTTGTTTTGCATACTCCTATTCCTATAATTATTAACACCTTACCGCTCAGCTTGGAGAAACATCTTTTTACCGTCGAAGTTTCTTCTAGCTCCATCCCAGAGAACACGCTAGGCGATATTTTCAATGTGCACATTCAGCAAGAAACAATATAAAGCTTCTAAAGTAAAAATAATTTCGAAGTAATTTGTGAGATTCATAAATTGTTCCTTCACACTGGCCACGTATAAACTAAGATTGAAAGAGTTTTGAAACATTCAAAGTGCCATGGTTGGCACTCTAATCAGGGATCTTCGACTTTCCATACCGATGCTCTACCCCTGAGCTACCATGACAAGACATCTAAAGTTTGCATTCTTGACTCAACTATGCTGATAAACAATGTCTTAAATATGACTCCCAACGCTATAAGCCGTTTTAATCTCGGGCTTCTAAAATAGCTCCACTCTTAGAACCTAACTTGATGTAAATTTATGACGTCATTAACTTGCCTGCATACGTGAATAAAGCGCGCCATAGCATATAATACCGTACATATGCATGATTATCTGTGTGTTTCCAATAGGTATGTTTTTTTCATTATTAAACAGTAAATAATATGAACAGTAAAACTAAAGTAGGTTATAGTTTCTGTTTAATTCTATGTGATGTAGTTCACCTCTCTTCTGCATTCATGTGATAATGATGAGCAGTTTGTTCTTCGCAGCTGATACGAACTCCAGGGTAACGCGGAAGGATACAAAATGTTTGTTTACATCAAGTCCGGTTCTAAGATGGATCCACTATAGATAGTCACACTGTAAGGATTAACTTATGTTCGATAATTCTTCTTTCATGCCGGCCATATGTAGGCTAAAGTTTGAAAGTATTTGCAGCATTGAGGTAGGCAATAGAATATTATACATAGTGTGAGATCGCCTTCGAAGTACAAAGTCGTCCACCGTGGTCTAAAGGTACCACGTTAGCCTCTAGTTCCTGAGGTCGCGGGTTCAAACCCAGAGGAGGGCGATGGCTTTTTTCGGGCGTGAAGGGAAGTAAAGCCGGTGGTCCCGTGTCGTAGGTTTACGTCAATAAATGACCTTAAGTCTGATAAAGAGGTCTCTGAGCAAAATTTCCGGTCTTACACGCCCAATATAAAATGTGACGCTAAGAACATAGTGGTTAAAGAGTGCCCATAAATAAAACTCAATGTATTTATTTTGAAGTTAAACGGGCTTCATGCACAAAATAAGAGTAGTTTAATGCGCGTTGGATCTCTCATTACGGTAGCTCAGGGGCAGAAAATGGGCACCGAAAGTCAAAGATCTTTTGCTTTACTTCGTGATAACGAATTTTTGAAATCTAGTTCCACTTTCCATTTTCAGAGACTATTCAAAAGATAAACATTTGTTTTATGGTAGCAAATCTTGTACCGAACACACAGCTAAAGCAACAGAATTCAAGTGGCAGAAACAATAGGTAGGTATTCCATAGGAGTGTAATGGAATGCAGGGTGAAAAAGGTATGAAAATTAATTAAGCGCTTAACTTTTATGTAGCAATATAACTCAAGGACTGTCTCTGCGGTCGAGAGTCAGCACTAGTGGTACCGTGCTAGCCTCTATTCCCAAGGTCGCGGGTTCAAACCCGGCGGGGGCGATGGATTTTTTCGGGCGTAAAAATCCTTAGCATGCCTTCCTTTGGAAGGGAAGTAAAGCCGGTAGATTTACGGCACGTAAAAGAACCTCAAGCCTGATAAAGAGGCCTTTGAGCAAAATTTTCGGTCTTTCACGCCCAATATAGAATGGGACGCTAAGACTATAGTAGTTAAAGAGCGTCCATAAATAAAACTCAATTTGATTTTAATTTCTGCGGTCGAGGGATCAGCATTCTGGCTTCTCAACCCAGAGGTCGCGGGTTCGATTTCCAGATGTGGTGTGGGAATTGCTCTAAGTCAAAGCCCTCGATATTAACTATAGAAGTTAAAGGGAGCTACACAAACGAAACAAAGAAAATATAATTCAGCACATAAACTAAGGACAAGGGTGGTAAAGCATTTGCTCAAGATCAAGAGACACAAGGTGGTAGCAAGGATCCTGCACTACAGACTGAACTAAAGCTTTTGTACTATATTTTCTTAAGGAATTCATATAAAATAAATGGGCTCTCTGATCTGTATATTAAAATCCAACGCATTTTGCCTTGAAAGATTGCCTGAATTCCAAAGTGTAGATCAGAGATAGAAAGTTATATGCTACATTTTTTGGTGGGAGACAAGGGTAAAGTTTAGTTGTTTTTGGAAAACACTCTGCATAGTGTGAGGCAGTATTTTTAACACATATGATTTTAGTCAAATTGTATAATAAAAAATATAAATTCAATAACAGCCCGCCTTAGAGCAGTATGTGTATGTAACAATATATAAAAAGTGTATATTACAGTCATTGTATATGTATATATTATTGTATACATGTAATAATGTTATCTGAATGTATTACGTAATTTAATAATGTAGGAGCTGTGAGAAATAGGTCAAAAGTTGCTAACAATGAGGTAACCTTGAAGCAATAATGAATTAGAATGTTTAAATGTTACTTGTGATTCTTGGGAGCAATAATGCAATTTTAGTGACAGTTTATAAAAATTCTGCCTCAAATGAAAACAGCAATGTCCGCGAAACGTTTCAGTTATTTTGGCGCTAGATAACCTTCACGCAATTATTTTGATCTAACATGGGAATGGCGTTGTTACGGGCCCTAACAAATGCAAACACTAAATGGGCTACGGCCACATTTAGGCCATTAAGGTCACAGATTCTCATACCAGTGGATCTATTTCAGCTGGGTATAAAAATATTCATCAACGAGTGTGGCAGCTTGAAGAATCTCACACCTTCTGTGTTATTCTTGTATCAACTATCTACATTAACCTCGACATTGTAGCATCATGTTATTGATTCTTGTATAACAGTTGGCAACAGTTGAAAATGAAAGCACCGACAACACCTGAGTTACCATATATTATTACGATCATTTGCTTCTAAGTACTTATATTAGAGACTTCAACAGATGGTGGGAGAGGATGGGGGGAACAACAAAACGCTGCCTGCGGAATGTGCTGGGACAGTCAAGGTTACAGAGCAACAATTGAACAGAACTTTGATCAGCATTGAGGCCGCTATCAACTCGAGGCCCGTCACAAAAGAAGATGATGGTACAGCATTGACTCCGCAGCATCTTGTCATTGGAGAAGAACTTCTGACAATCCCTAAAGGGGCAGAGCCTACAACATGCCGAAACCTGGCTAAGGAGTTCAGGTTGCGACAGAAACTTTCGGACGATTTCTGGAAGCGCTGGACACAAAAATATTTATTGGAACTGAGAAACTTCCATGAAGTCAGACCATCGTGGAAATTCCCCAAGCTGAGAATTGGTGACATAGTTCTGCTGGAATAAGACATTCGACCGAGGCATATGTGGAAAAGGGCCCGCATCGAAGAACTTCGAGCAGGAGGAGATCTGTTCTAAGGACCATACTTTTCCGTACTCCGGAAGGGCAGACGATCTAACGTACGGTACAGTTGGTCATCCTTCTGGAGGTAAACCAGGATGGGGAGGATGTGGCGCCTTGTATGGTGTTCTTGTAGGAACTATTTACATTAACCTTGACATACAGAGGCGGAGTTGGCAGGGAAGATCGTGACGCAGAAATCAGGGAGCAATCAAGTAGACTAACTCTAGCTTATTAATTAAAGGTGAGATGCATGGAGCTGTGCCACCAAGACGATAGACATTTAGAACAGACGTATAACATATTTTACCGCTTTGGATTTTATTTCAATTACTAAACAACTACTGCAAGTAAAAAGTTTTAATTACGTTATCTTACTCAGCACGCAATAGTGCATCTTCAATCAAAGGTTCACTATAGCAAAATACTCATGTAAGGATTCCCTAGCATCTTCATTGATTTCTCGAACTTTCTATATCTACCTTCCAATCCAGTCTATGACCTAGTGGACCACCCTGTGTAATTCACGAGTGGAGTAACGAGATATACTGGACGCCTAAGGAAATCGTAATTGCCAAAATCATGAAATGTTGTTATTACTATGAAAGAGAAATGTTAAATTTGCTAAAATCATGGGCCCTTAACACAAAATAATTAAGATATCAGACTGAACTTTTTACAGGATGTGGATGTATGCCTTCTAGGTTCATGATCTACTGTTATAAAATAAGTTTGTTTATTAAGGAAAATAGCATTATCATCTTAATTTTATACCAGCTTTGATTAAAATTTATCAGCAATTATTATTTTAAATCACTAACCATAGTATTACCAAAATAGATTCACAAAGTGCAACCGTCCTACCATATAGAATCCATATAGGAAGGCTCCCTGATTACTTCTCAGTTTATACGCTCTGAAACAAGCATTTTCATACATTACGGAATCCCATAAACAACTATATATACTTTTTTCTGATTACAAAAGTGTTATCTTAGCCACTCAAAATATACATACAGAAAACACACGTATCCAAGAAATACATATGCCATATAACCATGCAATGGAACAAAGAAAACAAGTGATACTGTTTTGGATTCCATCGCACCAACAAATACGAGGCAATGAGAGAGCGGAAGAAGCAGCTAAAGCGGCCATCCAAAATCCAACATTTAATGCAGAGATAACAACAAGCCATTCAGACATCCGAACTAAAATTATTACTTCATGAAAAAAATGGTCTCAAAATCGGAGAAACAAGTTATTTACTGTAATAGGATCTTCAAACAACAAATGTATTTTTACAAACTTAAACAGAAAACATCAAGTTATCATTACCCGCTTAAGAATTGGACATACAAAGATGACACACTCCTATCTGATCACCAAAGAAACTCAGGCGCAAAGTTCAACATTGACAGTTTCCCATGTACTCGCTGAATGCCAACGTTATAACCCACACAGGAAAATATATAACATCCCAAATAATATTAGCTGTCTTATTGATTCAACAATGTATAAAAAGACTATAATGTTCATACAAAATATACAACTGTGTAATGAAATTTAAAACAATTGTAATATAATTATAACCGTTCTTTAATTGTGTTGTTCACTTAAGAAAAGCATTAACTGTTTATTACCTAATGATAATATGTATGTATACTCCTAGAAATCTATTAATGTTCAACCACCTGTGTATTAATCTAAGAGTCACGAATATATATTTGTGGGTTAAAGAACTTAAAATAATTAAACTAAAAAAAGTTAAATGTGGCTTTTATCATGCTAAGATTTAATTAGTTATTTGCAATAGTTTCTGAGAAAACGTTCATTTATATCAGACAATTTCGTTCACAGAAAAATATTTCAAAAACGAGAAAACAAACTCGCTTATATTTGCAAAGAAAGAAATCACCTGGCTGTGAACAAAGAAGCTGCCATAATTAAAAGAAGTACCAATTTACACAGCAAAGCTTCCTCTAAAGTTTGGGCTAAAGTTTACCTCTATACTCCAAAGTGTGTAAAAGTTGGATATTTTTTCCATGAAATGCAGCAAAAATTACACTACAAATTACAAATGTAGTATCATTTTAAAATATATATTTCAAATATAAAACTTTTTCCTAAAATAATCAAATATATATCAAAGTGAAAATGAAATGAAAACTAATAACCTTACATAAAAAAATTCGCCATTTTATTTTCCTTTAAGCTTTGAGATGAGCAAGGTTTAAAATTTCACTACTGCATATAGGATTATTTATCATGCCACAACGGCTCGTACAATGGTGGAATTAAAAGCAAAATGTATTTCGTCTTATGCCTTAAGTTAAAATACAGCAAAAGCACAGAAAAAACCTGTATCTCAACTGATATTTTCCTACAATCATTCCCTTAAATTTATTCTTTGCATGTTAGCAACGAATCTGTAGTTAAGACAAACTATTTAGAGCATTACCAGGACTTCTGTAAGTTCTATAAAATCGCTCGTTATTGATAACTAAAAAAACCAATTTCTCAATTAAAATAAAGTATCATTGGTATAGTTTGGAAGATCCTAATTAATTACTTCAGTGGTCCTTATTCAGCACAAAAAGTGCTCAAAGAAAGAAGAAATCAGAT
Source organism: Deroplatys truncata (assembly GCA_030765065.1). Classification (NCBI taxonomy): domain Eukaryota; kingdom Metazoa; phylum Arthropoda; class Insecta; order Mantodea; family Mantidae; genus Deroplatys; species Deroplatys truncata. The sequence continues at coordinate 139,788,398 of CM060988.1, forward strand.
TTCGTTAGCATGCATCTCGTTCCAGATGACATAATAGCAGCAAAAGTGAACCTGTCCTTTGTGCCACGGAGAGAATCCGAGGATTTTTGCTACATAGTCACAGGACTGTGTGTCGATCTTCCTTTGTTGGGATCTTTTGTGACCCTCAGCTTCTTAATTCTCTGCTATCTCTGCTCGGCTAGGCTTCCGAGTCAGTGCGTCTCTAAGAAATTGAAACTTTGTAAAGGAAGAGCGCGGCAAGATAAGGCGAAAAGCTGGCGACACAATTTATTGTAGCTGCCATGCCTCCATGTATTGGAATCCAGGCGATCCTGTGCCGCCAGGATGTCATAGTCTTCATATCTACCCAAACAATGTATACTGCTGATTCACAGCAGGCGTCCTAATGTTTCAACAACTAATTTATATTTAAAATCAATATTAACACTATAAAGAGAGGAAATGTGCATGTATATATGTATGTATGTTTGTGTGTGTAGGTATGTTGGGTAATCTCAAAATTCACTCAACCGAATTTGGTAAGACATTCACAATTGAAAAGCCCAATTCTATAAAGCAGCTAATTTCATTTCATAAGCTATTAAAATATTAAAAAGGATTTACAAAGTCCTTGTACTGAATTCGAGTACAATGAAGCCGGGATTTGAATGTCGTGCCGGCGTGTTGCCCCATGGTAGCTCAATGGTTAGAGCAACCGAATGGAAACCGGAAGATTCGTGGTTCAAATCCGACTATGGCATAGAATGTTTCAGTCGTCTAATTCTACCTTTCCAACCCTGTCCAACACACTGCTTGTGTGGAAGAACAATTAACTCTGTGAATAGATTGCATGAATTGGGAAGAAAACATTATAATTTAAAAATATCAGTTACTGAAACAAATGCCCAGTTCGATCCAAGATTTGTTATTGAAAACAAGGTAATAGAGCAAGTTTCTAGTTTCAGCTGTTTAGGTAGTGACATAACTCTGGACATAGACAAAGACATAGAAAAAACGACAAATTTCGATATACATGAGGAGTGTAAATAAAACTTTAAAAAATAAAGTTACAAAAACACAATATTAAAACTATACAAAAACAAATGGCAGTGCCTATGCCACTTTCTGGTAGTGAATCTTGCATTGAGGTAAAAATAATATATAGTCCGCAGAAATGAGATTTTTAAGGACGGTTAAAGGCTGTTCAAAAAGGAACCACATAAAAACGATGACATCCAGGCACAATATAATATTGAATAATATAGAGAAAAATAGAGACAATACCTCAGGCGGATGGATGAAAATAGAATTCCAGCCTTTGTAAACATGTAAAGCCCGTAGGAAGAAGAGTTGTAGGACGGCAGAGAAATCTATGGGGATAATTCTTGAAATCGGAACGGGCATAGTGTTTAGACCTTGAAGTGAAGAAGAAGAAGATGTAAAATGCACCCGTCTACTCCAAAGAGTGGTATGGTCTTTTGTGTCAAATGGTGCAGAATTTAGGGTACAAATGGGAAATGCAGCGCTATTTTTACAAATACATTTAAAATATGTATTGTACCTGAAATGATACAATCCACATCGAACTAAAGATAAAATTCCGATTTATAGGGGTACACAAAAAACTAAAAATTCCGTTGTTTTTGACAATTTTTACCATTTAGTCTGCATAGTCTCCATTTAACGGTGGAAAACAGTGCAGACGGAAGTGCGGTCACAAAGAATCGACCCATTCTTTATTTTACTTATAGTACATAAAATCATGAAGAGTACTTACAGCCTCAATAGATTAGGCATGTTGCCGAAGAGCATGTCGGGTATATGACGTAGCCGGTTGTTGTTCAGGCGCCTAGAATAAGGGAAAAAAAGTTTGTTAGAGGAAGTACAAAAATTATATTTCATAACTTTTATTTTAAAAACACTAGTCTCAAAACTAACAGTAGACAAAACTCTTGAACATATAGGTGGTTATTAATCACACAAGTTAAACAATGCACATGTCTGGATGCTATCTCAAGAAATGATTGCATATGCAAAAACATGTGCAGAGTTATGAATTATTTTTTTCTGTGAAGGTTTTTTCTGAAGAAAGAAAACAAAAAGAATTTTACGCACCTTTATTTTTATTGTAATTCACAAACGACACATCAAGGTAATGTTATTGCACCTTCACTTTCTTCCTTTAATCGCCTCATACGGCTCTGATCGCTTGTCTGTTCACTATCACGTGTTTATATTTTCGGTGTAAACTATCAACACCGTACCTGCTTTTTATTTCATTTTATTAACATTTAAACAAGAGCATTTGATTTCCTTTTTTGCAATCTCTTAAAATGTTGAACGCCACTAACAAAGTTAATACTATATCCGTAATGTAGTAGCAACTTCGCAGCAACATCGGTAAAAGAGCGCGCATTTTATTTTACGACAGAGTGTAAATTTCCCATCCACTTGCAAATGAAAGCTCGCTCTTTCAAAACACCCCTGCATTGTAAAAGGGTTTTCCAGAAATCTATGCACGATTGGAAAATATCTTTATAAACTTTTTCAATTTCCTCGCCGAGATCTACTTCTGGAAGGATGACATCTCTACCCCTTCCACCCAGTATCAAAGAACACAGCATAAATTTTGTAACTCAAAGGTATAAGTTTCCGTAACCACAGATCCCTGAACCCTAAAAAGACTATATAAAAATACGCGTATGTGTGTTGATCTCTCTCTCTCTCTCTCTCTCTCTCTCTCTCTGTCTGTGTGTGTGTATGTGTGAACAGCATAAGTAAAAAACGAAACGTAATAGAAACCTACTTATTAACTTCAGCATCTTCCAAATATGTGTCCCGAAGATTTTCAAGAAAATTCCCTCACCCCAAACATACCTTTAATGGAGGAATTTTCGTAATTTTATTTTTTCAAAAATAGTCAAACGGTTTTTGGAGGATAATAAAATGATATGCGAAAAGTTTATACAGAGTTATTTTGTATAACTAGTAAGCCACAAAAGATTACAAGAATGTAGTACAGGAAGAATGTAGAGTTCATTCAAATATACAATTTAAGTCAAATTAATTTTTCTGTGGCGTTTACCATTCTCGAAATATTCGTAGTTACATTATTATATTTTCTCGAGCTGAACTGTCATGCGGAATCTATAGATTAGCTTATGCGATTATTCCTTTTTCTTGCATGGGTTCATTAGTAACAAAAACTGGCACGATATGGAAACAATTGTATTTTTATATAATACTGTACTATATGAGGAATTATGTACATTTCTAACGGGTACGAAAAGCCATGTGAGAGTAACACATCAGATTATTAGTTCCTTAGAAATAAACGCACACACACATATTTTTTTAGACTTCTTTTTACTTTCTCTATCACGTACATGGTAGGTAGAGAAGGTATTGCATTTCACCCAAAAATTGCGTACCGCAAATTAGCGAAATACATGTTTTGAGGTCCCCTGAATCCAAAAAGGTCCGTGTCTGTCTATGAGTGTGTGTGTCTCTAAACAACATAACTCAAAAACGAAAAGTTGGGCAAACGCCAACCTTATTATTCGAGTTCAATGTCGTTCAAAAATGCGACACGAAGATTTTCAAGATCCTTCACCCCAAATTACACTTTACATGGAACACTTTTCAAAATGTTTGATTTTCTAAAAAATGGGTTTAACGAACTTCATTAAAATATCCTATATTAAATATATTTACATAATAAATAAAATATATATCTTAAATTTTCTGGGAATAACCTTTGAAGTCCTCGTCATTCGGAAGGAATGTTGCTTAATCTTGTATAAGTGGTAAACGTTAAGTGATAGACGAAAAGGTACTATACAAGAAATGTAGGTCTCGTTAAAGGACACAATTTATTTCAAATACTTTCTTTTTGTGGTATAAACCGTTTCTGAGATATCCGTTATTAATGTTCTAATTGTTCATACTTAAGCATTCTTTTTAAGTCCTGTCAACATTCAGTTGTTTCTCGCAGTTGAATGGAAACAGTATGGAATTTTAAGGCCAGCATACAGCGTCCAGTTCTTAAACGTTTGACTGTCGCTGTTTTCTTTATATCTATAACGAAATGTGTAATGCAGATATTACTGCAAAAGTTTATTTGGATTAAAATGAAGTCTTATAAAAGTAAGCTTTAGTAGGAGTAGCTTGTATACCACTAATATACGATAGAGGGCAGAGAAAGTCATGTGAATGCATCACATTAAACTTTTTATTCTATTTGAAACATATTTTAAAGCTCGATTTCAAATTTGTGGCATGGTTTTCTAAGCTTCATCTATCTACCTCAGCGTAGAGAATGTAAAGATTTGGTTATTTCGGTTAATTCACGTTGCATTAGTTCATTTATCTCCTAACAATAATTCTGAGATCGCTTCTGTGTTGGAGTGGTCAGGCTCTGGCTTTTCAACTCAGAGATACGTGGTTCGATTCTCGGCTGGGGAGGTGAATTTTTATTTAACTAGAATCATTTTCTATCCACCGCAGAGTCTGGAAGTATGAATGTGGGTGCTTTAGAAAAATCATTAAGATAACCTACAGTTCAATCAGTAATGCCGCCATTAGTGGTTTTCCAAGTCAAAGTTCCCGATTTGACCATGAGATTAAAGAGGGCTATACAAATGAAACAACTAAAAAAATAATTTTAAAAAACGTGCAATTTTGGTCCATAAGCAATAAAGAAATCGTTACGATATTGTCTTGTCTTGCCGAAGTTTCCAAGCAGATTTGTGTTATGTTTGTACAGTATCAGAGTGAAGGTCATGTCCGGCACATAGAAGGGCCGTTTGATTGCCTGATTGTAGCCTATAATCAGACGCCCCTTCATGGCCCAGAGGGAACGTGAGCCCTCAACACAAAGGCGACTGATTGCGGGTGATTCCTGTACCGCGATCAACTTCACCCTCTCTCACATGCCAGGGACACATTCTGATAGAGTTGAGTGCTTGTTTTGTTTCTTTCGGTTTTCCCTCTCAGTGCATCCCTATCTTGTAATTACAGCCCAGCACACAAAAGTATGCAGCTGACATATCAGCCCCTGTGAAACCGGATACAGTTACATTAACAGTTTATTTACGGGCAGGAATCCGGGAAATGTATTAAAGGGGAAAAGGTGTACGTCTCTTTAAAGCTGGCTTATGTGAAGGCACTCGGGTTACATAAGCGATAGTTCAAACTTTTGGTTTAATGTGCATTACTTGTTTTATCCCGTGGCGTTACAGCCCAAATGGGGTTGGGCCTACCAACCCTACTGCCGATCCCATGCTCACTTATGGTAGAGATGGGTGATCATCCAACAGATACGGGGAGATGATGTTGCCAGCATCACGCATCCCTCAGCCGGAATGTTGGCTATCAGAGCCGGGATCGCTGCATAATGCAGCTCCTCAATCTCTTCACTTTGATGAGTGGGCATAACTCCGTACTCTCATAGGGGCGGCGGGTGCATTCCATGACGGGAACCAGAGCCCCACACCCTAGCTCATAGCCCACGGCCCAGGACGGTCTTCATAACTGCAGACAATGAACCGACTCCTTTTGTTAACTTTTCATTCACTTACTATGAACCGAATTATTTGGTTCCGCGGTAAAGTATGAGGCTCGCTTTCGGGGGGTCATGGCCGGCCATCTTGACCATGGTTTTTCGTGGTATTCCCAGGGCGGTAGGTGATTGTGTAGACATGTTTGCACCGGCGTCACGACTGGCATCACTCTGGAATAATTAGGGACCCCGTCCTAGCTTGCGCGCATCATAGTCCGAATCTGGCCTCCCTTTGAGTCTTCTCTTCTTACCAGAGATCATGTAAGACACAATGGGCCTAATGAGATGGCTTATGTATGGTGGCTCGAAGGCCTCTGCGTCTGACCATCTTATCCTACTTATTAGAAAAATATCTTTAAGTTTGCTTAAAAATATCAAAACTAATAATTTCTAAGTGCCTTTAAGTACATGTCTCACACCAGCCACTGCCAAGGGAGCCTCTACGTCCGTCAAACCTCACCACAAGCTTTGCATATACTAAGATTATAAAGGTAATCTTTTGACGGGTATACTTGCATAAAAAAATATATATGCGCGCTCCGCCTACTGCGCCCACTATCTGTTGCGGTTCTGAGGACTTATTCTGGGCATGAGTTAATGAGGTCATATCCAAAGAAGTTGTTATGCATATGGTTTGAACAAAGTTACTCTTGCTCCAAGTTAACAGAGGAGAAGATCACTACTTTTTCGTTGTCATATTGTTCATACTGAGTAGCAGAGTGGCTTTAGCAAGTTAACAGAGCAATAGTGTTAGCGCACGGAGTATAGGTGACATTAGGTATCGTGACGGACACTCTCCTCCCCTTCCTCTACAACAGATTTTCGTTGTGACTGTTCCATTTATTCGATGCATATTGTCGGCCACTCTGACCCCTGGGTTTTTCGGAGGTTTTCCAGTCGTCAGGCGAAAGCTGGGGTGATTTCTTTCATCCCCCGAATTTCCTGTCCCTCCATTTCGTTCCATTCTTCCTTTCATTCAACTTTCATCCCGTTGGTCTCTTTCAGGGTCGGAAGTGTGGGCGATTGTATTTTGGTGCAGCTTGGCAGGGGAAAAGGATGCTCTTTGTGAATCTCTCCATCCCTTGGCTTTCGGGGCTGCCGGGGTATCCGAAATCTCTTGAGGGGCGTTGGATCCCCTCTGTGTGGGTTGGGGTCCACGGTCTGCCTGTCCATCTGCCGGGGTGTGTCTATCTGGAAACTTAGAGACCCTTTCATTGCTGTGCCATCGTTCCTGGTTCCGGCCTCTCGGTGTCTCCTCATGCCTCATAGTTCCTCCCGGAGACGCCTCCTGGTGGGGCGTAGGTACAATATTCACTCTGGATCGGTGCTGAGTCCCCTCGTACTCAATTCAATCCAACACTAGAGCTCAAAGGACGTTTAAAATACCATGTTAAGCAATCTGTAGTACAATGAAACACAAGGAATATGTCAGATTAGTAGAAAGGAACAATGCGGAATAGGGCACTTTCAACATCTTCAGCTCCAAACTATGGATCAGAATTTTTCGAAGATATGTCATACGCTAAAAAGAGCGGATATTGCTTTAAAAAGCTTACCGCTTTCGATGTAAAACAAAAGGCAATGTAACTCATATTTCTGTACATTAATGCCTTAATTAAACCATCAGGTAACTTTATTGCATAGTATCAATACCTAAACATACATTGCCTTTTTCCTTCTAATACTCCTTAATTCTAGTCTACCTGCTGTTAAAGTAGGGTGTACTGCTTTCAAATCGTACATCATATTTGTTTACAGAGAACACTACAAGGTCACAAGGCTTCCACCTTCTCTCGCCACTAATGGTAGCGTTCCTAACTTGAAGGTTAACTTACTTACTAAAACCCCTCTGCCTGATAACATATTTCAACCACAACTCAGTATTTAAACCTGATAATAGCTTCGATGCGTTTTGTTTAATACGAAACATGTCGAGTTGGATATTGTGGTATTATCACCATCCTTATCACTTAAATATCTATACGTATAGGATTTCGGTTTGAGAGCAGTGTGTGTTTACCCTTTCAGTTGTGTAGCTACGAGCCATGTGGCTTAATAATCGCGGGGAAAAGTAAAAACTAATACATATTGCTTAAGAAAGTGAATCTAATACTCAGTGTAAATCATCTTGGAGTTGTAATTTTTACTTTCCAATATACTTTTGCATTCATACGAGAATAGATTTACCATCCCTAAATCTGTAGTAAGAAGGACGGTAATTTCCACATTATATTCATCATTCAATACTTTAACAATGCACCATATCACTACAGAAATTATTTTGAAGTCTCACTCTTGAGAGCAAGTTCGTGCAGCCAGAACCATGTGTGGCTGGAAGAAATGGGCTACTGTTTTTTTTTCAAGTTACTTTCGCTTTTGCCCCTCAGTAATTTCTTTCAGATTTCGAGAGGCTACACCTTCACTACCATCAAACGTTCTTGGACTTTCAATCCCAGGTGCGTAAATACATATCAGCTACTTCCGCTCTCAAGACTTGGGGACTAGGGAGAAAATCTTTTAGAAGTCAAGAGAAACTTATCAACCGTAATCTTAAATGTTTTATTTTTTATTGTCTGTCTAAATTACTTTGTTATTTAATGATACCAACAACAATAATAATAATAATAATAATAATAATAATAATTGGAATCGCTTTGAATACCATTAGCTTATAAATCCTCACATGAACTTGTGATTCTTGATTGAATTCCAAGAGAAACTATGAAGCGACATCTGGCGGCAGTTATTTGAAGGACATTTGATTTCGCAAGGTGCAGGATGTCGCTAGCAGACAAGCTCTTCCCTTCTGGAGCGAGAAACTTGGACTGACAGCGAACCGAGCTAATAAGAATTAGATTTTTCTTCAGCTCTTCTCCCCTACCACATAATAGCATTATTACTAATTAAGGCCCCTCTCTCCTTCTCTGCGTCATCTTTTCTCGCTGCCGTACGCCTTACACTTGACAACACTGTCAGGATGGCGAAATGTCACTCTGGAACATGGAGATAATTCTCTGTGAAGGCGGACGTGTCATCTCATGTTGCGAAGGTAGACTCCTTCTGTACGTTTCTTTTTCACAAATATCTACTCCGCCAGAGTTAAAAAGAAAAAGAAGAACAGGAAAGCAAAACTCGAAAGTTTCTGTTATGATATTAACTGCCAGCTTTAATCTCAACAGGCGTTTGTTTTATCACACAGAAGAAGTATCGTCATTTTGAGGAAATAATAATAAAATATATATATATGAAAAGTTTTGTAATACATAATGCACATTACTTTCTTTCTGGCAGATATAGTTAAAAGAAAAAAATCCGATGCGTTGCACACATAACTTTCTCTACTCTTGTACAAATTATTTTTACAAACGCTTGTTCTCCATATGCTTCATGTTAATCGAGATGTTAACCTTATTGCTAATTTTCTTGTAGATGCAAGAGGACTATGATAGGCTTTGAGCGATAGTCCAATATTTTAAGAGCTGGTTGCTATGTGGAACATTTCATTCTCTTTACATGTCCAGGATATTAAAAGAATAAATAAATAAGCAATTCCCATTTGAGAAACGGTATAAGTATTGGGGAATTTAAACGAATAACAAGAAGAATGTCTCAGAAATGCCTCACTCAAAATAATAATAATAATAATAATAATAATAATAATAATAATAATAATAATAAATGTATATATATGTGTGTGTATGTGTGTGTGACAAACTGAGTGTTTTAGCGTGATCTACATTTTTTGTGCAGGAAATTTTTGTCTATCTCTTACGGTTTACCAGTTAGCAAATGTCATTCAGATTGAAGAGGACTTTTGGGGACATTCCCAGAAAATTCAAGATATATATTTCATTTGGCATGGAAATATCTTAAGCATCTGATAATAAAAATTTTAGAAAAATGTCCTATTTAGTGGGTAGCCTGGGGTGAGGGATTTTCTTGAAAATGTTCGTGTCGCATCTTTAAAAGATACTCTCCCCTAAACACATTCTACGGTGAAATATCGATATCGAACTTATGGGTGGAATGCAATACTTCTCTACTTATCTAGCAACTGGCACAAAAGTAAAATGAATAAAGTTTCTTCATTCTGTTGCGCGTGAGAAAAATATGTAAAAATCTTCGTCTTGCATCCTTAAAACATGTTTGACTTATGTAAGATATATTATATTTATACAAATTTTCGTTTAGAGTTAGGCTACTCAAAGATTAATAAATAGAAAGACAGAGAAACATATGTGAGCAGAAAGCCCCAGACAGTTTTATAATAATCTTAATTTACATACTATTTACCTATTGTAAAATTCAGTACCGCCATTTCATCGGGAGTGCAAGTTTTGAGACTCTCTGAATCAATATAAAAAAAATCTGATGTGCTACGCTCACATGACTTTCTCTACCACTATCATTTATTTTTATATAGTTACTACAAATTATTCCCACGAAAGCTTATTTCTTTACACATTTTATATCTCTTCGTATTAATTGAGATTAACCTGTGCTATATTACTTTAAAAATATGTCTCCCTCTAACCATTCTTCAACAAACTCTCCTCACGAAAGTTTATTCTCCTATCTACTTCATGTTAATCGAGATAAACGTTTGTAAAAATGGTTTTACTACACATTTACTTGTACGTCCATTGGGAATAGGAGAATACACTAAGCTTAAGGGATAGCTAAATCTTTTAAGAGCTGGTCGCTATGTAAGGGCTCTGAAATTCCGTTCCTGGCGTGACCACAAAAAAAAAATCTGATGTGTTACACTCACATGACTTTCTCTACTCTTGTACAAACTATATTTACAAACGCTTATTCTCCATATACTTCATGTTAATCGAGATATCAAGATGTCAATCTTATTCATAATTTTCTTGTGGATGCAAGGGGAATATGATAGGTTTTAAGCGATAGTCAAATATTTTAACGCTGGTTGCTATGTGGCGCATTCCATTCTCTTTGCATGTCCAGGACATAAAAAAATCTGTTGTGTTACACTCACATGACTTTCTCTACTCTTGTAAAAACTATTTTTACAAACGCTTATTCTACATATGCTTCATGTTAATCGAGATATCGAGATGTCAATCTTATTGGTAATTTTCTTGTAGATGCAAGGGGAATATGGTAGCTTTTAAGCGAGAGTCAAATATTTTAACGCTGGTTGCTATGTGGCGCATTCCATTCTCTTTGCATGTCCAGGACATAAAAAAATCTGTTGTGTTACACTCACATGACTTTCTCTACTCTTGTAAAAACTATTTTTACAAACGCTTATTCTACATATGCTTCATGTTAATCGAGATATCGAGATGTCAATCTTATTGGTAATTTTCTTGTAGATGCAAGGGGAATATGGTAGCTTTTAAGCGAGAGTCAAATATTTTAACGCTGGTTGCTATGTGGCGCATTCCATTCTCTTTGCATGTCCAGGACATAAAAAAAAATCTGATGTGTTACACTCACATGACTTTCTCTACTCTTGTACAATCTAATTTTACAAACGCCTATTCTCCATATGCTTCATGTTAATCGAGATATCGAGATGTCAATCTTATTGGTAATTTTCTTGTAGATGCAAGGGGAATATGGTAGCTTTTAAGCGATAGTCAAATATTTTAACGCTGGTTGCTATGTGGCGAATTCCATTCTCTTTGCATGTTCAGGACATAAAAAAAATGAATAACGAATTTGAGAAAAAGTATAAGTATTGGAAAATTTAAGGAAATAACAAGCAATATCTCGAAAACGGTTCACTCAACAAAAGAAACGTATATGACATAAGTTGTGTATTTTAACGCGATCTACATTTTTTGTGTAGTAAAATTTTGTCTATCTCTTATGGTTTACCAGTTATGCAAAAGTCGTTCACAATGAAGAATATTTTTGGAGACATTCCCAGAAAATTCGAGATATACATTTTATTTGTCATGACAATATCTTAAACATATGATATTTTAATCAAAATCGTTAGAGCCGTTTTTGAGAAAATTAAAATTTTCGAAAAATGTTCCATGTAAAGGGTAGTCTGGGGTGGGGGGATTTTCTTGAAAATCTTCGTGTCGCATCTCTGGAAGATACTGAACCTAAATACCAAGTTTGGTGTTTATCCGACTGTTCGTTTTTGAGTTATGCTGTTCACAGACACACAGACACACAGACAGACAGACACACAGACACACAGACAGACACACACACGGACATGTTTCCAAAAATGCTTTTTTTGGATTCAGTGATTCTCAAAACATGTATTTCCGGTGAAATCTCGGTATCGAATTTTTGGGTGGAATGCAATACTTCCCCTACTTACTATACGTAGTAGAGAAAGTAAAAATGAATAACGCATTTGAGAAAAAGTATAAGCATTGGAAAATTTAAGGAAATAACAAGCAATATCTCGAAAACGGTTCACTCAACAAAAGAATTGTATATGACATAAGTTATGTATTTTAACGCGATCTACATTTTTTGTGTAGTAAAATTTTGTCTATCTCTTATGGTTTACCAGTTATGCAAAAGTCGTTCACAATGAAGAATACTTTTGGAGACATTCCCAGAAAATTCGAGATATACATTTCATTTCACATGACATTATCTTAAACATATGATATTTTCATCAAAATCGTTAGAGCCATTTTTGAGAAAATTAAAATTTTCGAAAAATCTTCCATGTAAAGGGTAGTCTGGGGTGGGGGGATTTTCTTGAAAACCTTCGTGTCGCATCTCTGGAAGATACTGAACCTAAATACCAAGTTTGGTGCTTATCCGACTGTTCGTTTTTGAGTTATGCTGTTCACAGACACACAGACACACACACACACAGACACACACACACACACACACACACACACACAGACACACACACGGACATGTTTACAAAAAAGCTTTTTTTGGATTAAGGAGGTCTCAAAACATGTATTTCCGGCGAAATCTCGGTATCGAATTTTTGGATGGAATGCAATACTTCCCCTACTTACTATACGTAGTAGAGAAAGTAAAAATGAATAACGAATTTGAGAAAAAGTATAAGTATTGGAAAATTTAAGGAAATAACAAGCAATATCTAGAAAACGGTTCACTCAACAAAAAAAATGTATATGATATAAGTTGTGTATTTTAACGCAATCTACATTTTTTGTGTAGTAAAATTTTGTCTATCTCTTATGGTTTACCAGTTATGCAAAAGCCGTTCATAATAAAGAATACTTTTGGAGACATTCGCAGAAAATTCGAGATATACATTTCATTTCTCATGACATTATCTTAAACATATGATATTTTCATCAAATTCGTTAGAGCCATTTTTGAGAAAATTAAAATTTTCGAAAAATGTTCCATGTAAAGGGTAGTCTGGGGTGGGGGGATTTTCTTGAAAATCTTCGTGTCGCATCTCTGGAAGATACTGAACGTAAATACCAAGTTTGGTGTTTATCCGACTGTTAGTTTTTGAGTTATGCTGTTCACAGACACACACACACAGACACACAGACACACACACACACACAGACACACACGGACATGTTTCCAAAAATGCTTTTTTTGGATTCAGGAGGTCTCAAAACATGTATTTCCGGTGAAATCTCGGTATCGAATTTTTGGGTGGAATGCAATACTTCCCCAACTTACTATACGTAGTAGAGAAAGTAAAAATGAATAACGAATTTGAAAAAAAGTATAAGTATTGGAAAATTAAGGGAATAACAAGCAATATCTCGCAAACGGTTCACTCAACAAAAGAAATGTATATGACATAAATTGTGTATTTTAACACGATCTCCATTTTTTGTGTAGTAAAATTTTGTCTATCTCTTATGGTTTACCAGTTATGAGAAAGTCGTTCACAATGAAGAATACTTTTGGAGACATTCCCAGAAAATTCAAGATATACATTTTATTTGTATGAGAATATCTTAAACATATGACATTTTAATCAAAATCGTTAGAGCCGTTTTTGAGAAAATTAAACTTTTCGAAAAATCTTCCATGTAAAGGGTAGTCTGGGGTGGGGGAGTTTTCTTGAAAACCTTCGTGTCGCATCTCTGGAAGATACTGAACCTAAATACCAAGTTTGGTGTTTATCTGACTGTACGTTCCTGAGTTATGCTGTTCACAGACACACACACACACACACACACACAGACAGACAGACAGACAGACAGACACACACACACACACACACAGACACACACACGGACATGTTTCCAAAAATGCTTTTTTTGGATTCAGGGGGTCTCAAAACATATATTTCCGGTGAAATCTCGGTATCGAATTTTTGGGTGGAATACAATACTTCCCCTACTTACTATACGTAGTAGAGAAAGTAAAATAGCTAAAAAAAAGAAGAATAACGCGAATAAGACTTCCAATTTGATAAAAGTAGGTATGGCTATTTAAACCAATAGCAAAGAATTTCTCCTAAATGGTCAACTCCACAATAAATTTTATTTTATATAAATTGTATGCTTTTACAAGATCTACATTTTTTGTACAGTAAGAATTTTTCCGTCTCTTACGGTGTACCATGATGCAACATTCATTCAGAATGATGAGAACTTTGGAGGCTATTCCCAGGAAATTCAATATATATATATTATATGTTTCATTTGTCATGAAAATATTATTTTTGGGAATATAAACATTTTCGAAGTATTTTCCATGCAAAGGGGTAGTTTCGGATGGAAGATTTTCTTGAAAACTTTCGTGTCACAACTTTGGAACATGCTGAACTTTTGGTATTTAACCGACTTTTCGTTTTTGAGATATTCTATTCACGGAAACACGGAAACACACACACACACACACACACGGACCTTTTTCAAAAAATCTAATGTGTTACAGGACATAACTTTTTCTACTCTTGCACAAACTATTTTTACAAACGCTTATTCTCTGTCTACTTCATGTTAATCGAGATAAACATTTGCAGAAACTATCTTATGACTAATTTTATTGTAAGTGCAAGGGGAATATAGTAGACTTTAAGCGATAATCAAATCTTTAACAAGGAATATCTCGGAAACGGTTCACTCGACAAAAAAAAAATTTATAGGGTATAAATTGTGTATTTTGACGAGATCTACATTTTATTCTAGTGAAATTTTGTCTCTCTCTTACGGTTTGTATGCGAAATTCATTCAGAATGAACACGACGTTTGGAGACATTCCTAGAAAATTGAAGATATACATTTCATTTGCTATGAAAGTATCTTAAACATATCATATTTTAATCAAAATCGTTTGAGCCGTTTTTGAGAGAATCAAAATTTGCAAAACAAAATTCCATCTAGGATAGTCTGGGGTGGGGGGATTTTCTTGAAAATCCTCGTATCGCATCTTTGAAAGATACTGAACCTAAATAACAAGTTTTGTTTTTGAGTTATACTGTTCACAGACACACATTCAGGTAGACACACACACAGAAGTATTTCTAAAAATTCTTTTTTTGGATTCAGTGGGCCTGAAAACACGTACTTCCGTTGAAATCTCGATATGAATTCTTGGGTGGAATGCAATACTTCCCCTACTTACTATAGTAGTGGAGAAAATAAAAATGTATATGTTTTGTTCCATTTATCCCGCCTTTTAATTACATTGATCTTATCGGCGGCTTTTCCTTTGGATCTTATTCTTTATTGGCAAACTCTGTAACTCTTGTCGATGGGTTTCTTGCACTTTGGGTATTTTAATCATTACATTACATACACACATTCACACTCTCATGCATACTTTCAGACCCGGGAGGATAGGGAATAATCTTGGCTAGAGAAAAATTCCCATCCCCCAGATGGGAATCGAGACCGGTGACCCCTTGCACAACAGGCAGATGCTACCGACTGAGCTACGGGGCCAGCACAAAAATGCATTAAGGGAGCCTCAAAACGTGTATTTGTATTGAAATTTGCATATCGAATTGTTGGTGGGAATACAACACTTCTACATACTATAGTCCGTGTGTGTGTGTGTGTGTGTGTGTGTGTGTGTGTGTGTGTGTCTTTTGTGAACAGCATTACTCAAAAACGAAAAGCCGGAGAAACACCAAACTAGGTGTTTGAATTCAGCATCTTCCAAAGCTGTGACGAGATTTTCAAGAAAATTTCCCCACCCCAAACACCCCTTTTCATGGATAAAGTTTAGTTATTTTTGGTTTTCTCAAAAACTGCTGTAACGATTAAATTGCCATATGTTTAAGATATTTATAAGACAAATAAAATGTTTTTCTTGAATTTTATGGGAATATTCTGTGAAGTCGACTTCATTCTGAGTGACTTTTGAATAGCCGGTAAGCGTAAAGCATAAACAAAATCTTACTATGCAGAAAACTGTAGATCCCTTTAAAGCCCGAAATTTCTGGCAAGTCATAATTATTTGTGGCGTTAACTATTTCCGAGGTATTCTTTGTTTTATTGATTTGAATTTTCAATTATGTATACTTTTTTCAAGCGGTAGCTCCTATTCGTTTTTTTCCCCTCGTGGTCAGGCAAGGGGCATGGAATTTCGAAATAAATTAAATTGAATTTTATTTATGGACGCTCTTTAACTACTATGGTTCCTTAGCGTTCCATTCTACATTGGGCGTGAAAGGCCGGTATTTTTTCTCAGAGGTATCTTTATCAGGCTTGAGGTTCCTTTACGTGCCGTAAATCTACGACACGGGACCACCGGCTTTACTTACCTCCCGAAGGAAGCCATACTAAGGATTTTTACGCCCGAAAAAATCCATCGCACTCCGCCGAGTTTGAACCCGCGACCTCAGGAGCTAGAAGCTGCACCACTGCAGCACGGAGGACGACATGGAATTTCGAAGCCCTCACATAGCCATCCGCTTATTAAAAATCTATTTCTTTGACCAAATGTATAACTATTTATAACTACAAAATGTGTAAATGTGTAATTAAGGTTTATCTCGATTATCACGGATTAGATAGAAAAGTAAGCTTTTGTAAGAATAGTTTACAGAAGAATGAGGATATTAATTCACCACTTCAAAGACAGAGGGGCATGTGTGCCTAGACGTTTTTCTAAGACATTTTTAATTAAGGGGATCTCAAAACATGTATTTCCGATAAAATTCTATACAGAATTTGTTTTTAAACTCCACTACTTCTTCTGCCTTTGGTAGAGAAAGCAAAGGTGCTTGGGAAAGCCAGCATCAACTGGCTGCATATTCTAGCGTAACCAAGCCTCTGGAGCTGTACGACAAGTGCTTCCCTGTACAGTAAGATGGTGCATTTGTAATTTATAGATGCTCCCCCTCAGTTGCCGGGAGACGCGCTAATAATCCAGCAGAGTAATTAGTTAGCGGCGTAGCGTGGTGGAGAAGCGCACCTGAGTAGAATGTCTCAAGATGAGATTCGAGATGTGCTGACGTGACATGATCCCAGTCTCGTGTGAATCGCATCTCACACAGCTGCATACAAGGCAATTAGCTCCATCTACACGTGCAGGATGGATGACATATTGTGTTTCATATGAAGCAAGGAAACACTTGTTCAACAAGTTTCCTTTGTCACATCAGTACTTCTATTATAAGGGTGCTGTAAAGTGGAAATTCAAACTTCTCGGTTAATACAACTATGTTTTATATATATATATATATATATATATATATATATATATATATATAGTAAAACCCCGCTTAATCTAAACGACAGAGGGAAAAACAAAGAAAGAAAACAATGGGTTGCTCAAATTCACGCTGGCAACCTTGCAGTTAATCCTCACCCCTACCCCACATTCCAAGTAATATTGTAGTTATAACAGGGTAACTGCTTATTCACGCATTCAATTTTATTTTGCTCTTGGTGTTGGTCAGTGTGGTTTATTTGCGATTAAGATGCTAGCGAAAAGGAAGCGCGTTCTGAAGCATTGAACAGAAACTAGAAGTCTATAGCAAAAGAGGAATTAAAAAAAAAGCCTAGGGCTCCACTGGCAACAATTAACTGTTTTAATAATACTATATGTACTGCACATTTTCTGTAGTAAAACAGGATGGCTACATTTATTGCTTTTTAAAACCATTGCTTTGACTGAGGTCCCGGCTCCACTGCGGTTGCAGATAGTGTATAGTCTGAAGCGGATGTACATTGCTAGACATTACCATTTTCTTAATGAATAACGTCCTTTAACCGAGTAGATCGTGCTGAAATGGATGAAGCGATGCTCAAATGAGTCCGGGGTCCATAGAACTAAAGTAACCCAAATTAATGTTTGTAGGATAAGGGAAAACCCCGGCAGAAGCCTTAGTCTAGCTCATCCCAACCGAGATTCGAACTCAGGAGCTCTTGAATATGAGACAATCGCACTACGGCCACACCATAGTGTGGGCTCACTTTTTATTTTTGATTTGTGTCATACTATGAACAAGAATGACGAGACTATCCTTTTATGTTAAGGTTATTGCGGCATGCTCAATAATTCTCTTCCGGGCTTCAACTTTCGCATTTATTTTCTATGCTTGTAATTTTTGTTCTCAGATCGCTGACTTAGTTCCATGGCAACATGCAGGTAAAACATTGAATTCCCCAACTGACGTTGAGCGTCCCCAAAACTATTTTGAGATAATCTACCTCAGCGGCAATTTTTAATCTCGTAAATCACTTGAGGAAATTAATGTCGTACCGGGGTGTTGCCATGGCAGCTCGGTTGGTCAGAGCAGTGGTATGTATGCCGAAGATCTTTGTTTCAAATCCCGGCTATGGCATTGAATTTTTCAGTCTGATTCTGCATGTTGTTTTAAAGTACGATAATATTTTCTTAAAAAAATAACATTATTTTTCGAATATTTTATCGTTCACCTTACACTACCTATTTCTCCACATAGTCACCGACGTTATTAAGACACTTGTCATAACGGGAAGCAAGTTTTTGTGTGCCTTTGCCATTCGTCAAAGAATGATGTCGTCTGTAATGAAAGCCAAGTCTATACTTCTCTAGGATTCTACAAACCTTTTTGTGGTTTTCCTCAGTTACTTAGGTGAAAGTTCGGTACATCAACCCCCGTCCTTTTCATTCACTTCCCTTTTCTGTTCCTGTGTTTTTGGGTTTTACGGACTTTCTCCCTATGGTTGAGCTTCTGCGGTGAGATGTCGTTGGCGTGCATGTTTCCGTGCTGAGATTCGTAGCAGAGTCGCATGTAATGTACTCTCTGAGGGATGGCGTTATACGATACATATCTGGTGGCACTAGTTTCTCTCTGGCATGTGAAGGGAGCATGGGGTTACGGTCACTTGTATCGTTCTCTCTGAGGAGTGACCTATGATGCGACGCTGGGATATCACATCTGCAACTTTGCGGACGACCTCAACATGGCTCCATCTCCTCGCAGAAGTGGACCCGCAGTAAACTTTCACTTTTCGCCGCAGAGTAGGCACAAATGATCAACCCCGGTCGTAAAGCCGCGCTCTCCACAGCTTCTAAACCTATCATTTATGTGGATTATTAATAGCTCTGTAAAATGGCATTGATTACATCAAAATTTGTGAGAGGTGTACTGTTTCCAATGCGAAGAAATATGTAAAAAGTTACTCCTGAGAAAATAAGGTCAAGCTGCAATAACAAAAGAGTTAAAGTGTATACACATTTTAAAGTGAGGTTGAAGGGACCTAAGTGCTGAAGCTTTTGGAAAACATCTGTAGGATTCAATATAGATAGATTAGATATAGATAGATAGATAGATATATAGATAGATAGATAGATGATAGATAAGGTATATTTATTGGTTTCAAATTATTGAAGTTATTACACAAGTATTTAGTGCATGGGTCATTGACCATACATGCATATTTAAAATAGAATAGGGTGACAAAATAAACAATAGAAAAAGAAAAGAAAACAAAAATGAATAAGAAAAAGGAAAATAGAGATAAATTATCTTTCTAACTGAACAAATTTAACCTAGCTTCGCGCACATTAGCCAAAAAATTGTCCATGTTTTGCCAGTTCCTCTGGTCAGCCAGTAGATCCCAACATGCCATTCTCTTTCTTGAGGGATTTAAGAATTTTTCATTGAGTTTAATTGTTCGCTCGTTCTCCCACTGTGCACCTTCCGACAAAATATGTACCCAGTCCTCATCCAAATCATAGAATGGACAGATTCTCCTGCCAGAATCGTCAGTCATTTTCTGTGCCGTCCAGCCCCCCAGTCTAAACCATGCCAATCCTGATCTTTCCTTTCTTCCTAAATTAAGTATATATACCTCTTTACCCCAGTTCAATTTTATTTCATTTGCTAGACTTAGAGAATGTTTTATTTTACAATCCTATTCTATTTCCCGTTGGTTGATGTCTCTTAGTCTTCTTTTGACACCTTTCCATATGTTTTTGTCATTTGTTTCAGCTCTTTGCCATACTGACCCCATTTCTATTCTCCTCAAATCCCTTTCTAAATCAGCTGCCCAAAACTTAGGAGACACGTTTTCTCGCTAGTATTTATAACATTTGGATCGAAGTGTGGAGTTATCTCCCTGCATCAGCCTCAGCCACTACTTCACTGCCCTTATTTTACAGTGTATTGTGTCTTCATAACATACCACCTCCCTCAATACCCCCAATTTGATGTGCCTTGTGAAACTCAAAGAACTCTTTTCCAAAATGCTACCTGTGTTCTATTTGCATGCTTTGCTCTTTCCCATCCCCAGATTTCACTTCCGTATAACAAAATCGGCCTTATCATAGAGTTATACTTCTTTTCTAATGTATCTACAGGTACATACGGTATTAAATATATACAAGTAAAAACGATAGCATTGTTTTCGCAAACATCATCTATTTCAGAAACATTTTATAATATTCAAAGCTATCTAATATATAAACACTATTTCTTAATTAGCTTTATAAAATTCATATTCAAATAGTAGAAACGGCCCCTTCTTCTGCCTTAGTTTTCTGAATAATAATGTGTTTCTTGATTGCCTATGTATTCATATGTTTCCAAAATGAGTAACAAAACTGCCTTTCTGTGACAACAATAGAAATCAAGACGGGCATAAGTGATTTAACAATATTAAAAGTGTAGAACAATCCTAGAAAAAAAATCTGATGTGTTACACTCACATGACTTTCTCTACTCTTGTACAAACTATTTTTACAAACGCTTATTCTCCATCTACTTCATGTTGTTCGAGATAAACATTTGCAGACTCTATCTTATTGCTAATTTTCTTGTAGATGTAAGGGGAATATATATTTAGAAGGGCAATATAGAAATAAAGTAGCCTTTAAGTATATACATATATCTTAATAGCTGGTTGCTAGGAGCAGCACCATTCCCTTTGCCACAGATTAATACTCTTTGTATAGCCAAGACAAAAAAAATGAATAACGAATTCCCATTTGAGAAAATAACTATTGAAAAATTTAAGGGAATAACAAGCAATATCTCTAAAATGGTTCACTCAACAAAAAAGATGTATATAACATAAATTGTGTATTTTAACGCGATCTAATTTTTTGTGTCGTGAAATTTTGTCTAACTCATGGTTTACCAGTTACGCAAAAGTCGTTCACAATGAAGAATACTTTTGGAAACATTCCCACAAAATTCAAGATACACATTTTATTTGTCATGAAAATATCTTAAACATATAATATTTTAATCAAAATCGTTAGAGCCTTTTTTGAGAAAATTAAACTTTTGGAAAAATCTTCCATGTAAAGGGTAATCTGGGGTGGGGGGATTTTCTTGAAAACCTTCGCGTCGCATCTCTGGAAGATACTGAACCTAAATACCAAGTTTGGTGTTTATCCGACTGTTCGTTTCTGAGTTATGCTGTTCACACACACAAACACACACACGGACATGTTTCCAAAATTTTTTTTTTTTGGATTCAGGGGGTCTCAAAACATTTATTTCGGTGAAATCTCGGTATCGAATTTTTGGGTGAAATACAATACTTCCCCTACTTACTATACGTAGTAGAGAAAGTAACAAGTAAAAAAAGACAGCATTGTTTTCGCAAATATCGTCTATTTCACATACATTTTATAATATTCAAAGTTATCTAATATATAAACAATCTTGAAGCTGAAAGCATCCTAATTTTTAAGCTTTCATGCAAATGGTAGGACGTTTCGATCAACATTAAGGGATAAAAGTAAAAGCAAAATGCAGCAATCGATATCCAAAAGCAGAAATTAACTATACTCAATAATCGCATGGTTGCAATGCCTGAGCTGCAGTTTTCTTATAGGTTTTTTATTTTAAAGCTTCAGTGGCATTCCAAGCCCACGTTTGCGAAATTCTGATTTCTGTGCAAGATTTCTCAGAAATTTCTTTGGACTTCGTCCTAACTCTATATCGAATGTTTTCTCTGAACGCAGCGATTTACTTTCGATTTCTTATCAAGAATACATCAATATATTTAAAAGATTATCAACTGTTTCTCTGTGAGGCGCACGAACAGCAACGTCTATAAAGCGCCTTCTCACTTCACTATAAGAGCTTGTTGTGACATAGCAACCACACATGAAGATTATCTGTGCTAAAGCGTAAGTACTTTTTGGATTTACAGCAGCACCAACACACTGTAACACAGAAACTCGTGGTCTCACAACGTATCAACCTCTGTATAAAGAACTGATTAGACGGCACACGGAGGGGAAGAAAGGTGGAGAAGGAATAGCACTCGTTTGAAGCAGCGCAGTGTAGGGCAAGCAATTTGCTGTAATACGGTCACTCGTCCAAACGAAAGCTCTGTATTTATCGGGTTTATATTTGGGTTATACCATGATTTCCGATGGCTTTTTCTACTTTTGTGTGAAGGAGTATGTGAATTGATTTATGTTAGAATTTAGTATTCTAGTATTGCAACTATGTAGGAATCTGCGACTTTATAATGGGTAGAGAAACTGGTGTTTGCTATTATCAAACTTTTATAAGGTTACCAAACAATTTTATGCTACATATTTTATATTATTACAGTGAATATCAGATACCCAGTTAATTAGAAGCATAAATATGACTTCTTGCTTGCTTATTCAATTAACCCAAAGTTAGGTACCTATGCAATCAGCAACAGCCTCATTGTAAAATCATTTTATAAGTCACAACACGTAGCACAGAACAATATAAAATTAAATTAGCTGTAAGATGCAAAATGCAGTGAAACATGGGAAGCATGGAATAATTCTTCCACTTCTCGAAGGGGAGAGAAGTAATGTCTGTGAGAAACAATTGCTCCTTGTTCTGGAGGGTGATGGGCCCCTTAGGGGAAATGAAGACCTTCATGGATTGCTAAGTGACTACAGAAAATAACAGGGAATAGAAATCAGAGAAGAGCAACGCTAAAATGTTATGCTTTTGTTGGCAGTGAGGCTTCATTTCCCGATATTAGCTTGTTAGGGGTCAGCGTACTTTGAGCATGTATTAGTTTTATATTACTTAACAAAACATACAATTTTCAAACAATCAGAATTATTGTAGTGTGTGCTTCATGGTTCTATTACAATTCATTTTAAAAAAATAATATACAAAAAATGCAAGGAAAAATATTTTCCAAAAGCATACATTTTCGTTAGAATTTATTTGCAATACGCAACTCCAAAAATTTATACATAATTTAACATACTTATTACTCTGGAAGGCTGAATCTTTAAAATATCCAATTTTAGTTCTGAAATAGTTCACCAAAAGCTTACTGCATTTAATTGTAAACCTCTTAATGTAGGTTATTTTTCTTTGCAGGGAATTGCAAACACTTCCCTAGATGTATGAAAAAGTGTACTAGAAAATAGAAATGTAACAAAATTTAGAAAATTTCATTATAGCATTGATAAATAAATAAAAATTATGTAAAACCATAAAAAGCAAGGTAAACCTCTCTAAATAAATATTTCAAATTTCAGTCTATATATCTTAAAATGTAGAGATATGAATTGTAGTGTAAATCTTCCACTCTCTTAAATAGTTTCTGAAATAAGGGTTATGAATTTAGCAGATTTAAAATTGGCGGATAAGGGTTTTAATCTCCCCATAAGCCACATCTATTGTACTAGACTAGCATCCAGCACCTGTATGTAAATCCTTTCTTGCTCCTTGCTTACAGTTAACATCTTGAGAAAGTATTATCTAAAAGATAAACTCACTGAAAATCTGCTGCTTATAACATTTGCAGAGCTAGCAGAAAGTAGCTGCTGTTGAAAGACCCACAGCTTACCATATCAGTGATCTAGCTGCCAGGAGTTACTGTGTTTGTTTTGAAATCAATACACTTCTAGAAATCAAAGTTAACAACACGTTAAGACTCATGTAGTCAATCAAGCTTTTGTTGCAAAGTGTCAACTATATTGTTAACGTTCTCGAGGGCTGTTATGAAGAAGACAATATCTATATCTTACGGTTTCGAACGTAATTGGATTACATTTGTTTATTTGCCTTGATATACTTTCACAATATACGAGGTACGTCCAGAAAGTAAGTTCCGTTTAATAATAAAATTAAATTGTGTACAGATACAGAAAACTTATTTATTGCACAAAATTCTACAACTCTTAAACTACTTTTCCACATGACTGCCGAAATTTTGCAGGCATTTGTCATAGCGTGGCACAAGTTTTTGTATACCTTCTTCATAGAAGTTTGCTGCCTGTGTCTTCAACCAGTTGGAAACATTTTCTTTCAGTTCTTCGTCATTGTTGAAGTGTTGACCGCCAAGGAAAGACTTGAGATGTAAGAACAGATGAAAGACGCTAGGATCGAAGTCAGGTCTGTACGGAGGATGGTCAAACACGTCCCTGCCAAATCCCTGTAGGAGGTTTTGCGTCACACTTGCAGTAGTATTAAAATGTATTGCTATATTGCATCCAGTAACAGGAGATTTTTAATAAAGCCTCTAATTTGAGTGGTTAAAAATATCGTAGTCTTATATAGCTATACAGCCACAGAAGCACCTACTGTTCATGATATGACGATTAGAATACATAATTCCCTTAACTTAAATTTGATGTGTTGCACTAACATGACTTTCTCTACTCTTGTCAAACTATTTTTACAAGCGCTTATTCTCCATCTACTTCATGTAAATCAAGATAAACATTTGCAGACTCTATCTTATTGCTAATTTTCTTGTAGGTGCAAGGGGAATATGGTAGGCTTTAAGCGACCGTCAAATATTTTAAGAGCTGGTTGCTATGTGGAGCATTCCATTCTCTTTGCCTGTCCAGGACATAAAAAAAAAAGAAAAAAACGAATAACGAATTCTCATTTGAGAGAAAGTATAAGTATTCGAAAATACAAGCAAGTAAGGAATATCTCGGAAATGGTTCACTTGACAAAAAAAAATGTATATAACATAAATTGTGTATTTTAACGATATCTACATTTTATGTAGTAAAATTTTGTCTATCTCTTACGGTTTACCAGTTATTCAAAAGTCGTTCACAATGAAGAGGACATTCCCAGAAAATTTCAAGTCATACATTTTATTTGCCATGAGATATCTTAAACCTATGATATTTTAATCAAAATCGTTAGAGCCATTTTTGGAAAAAAAAAATTTTTCAAAAAGTGTCTCATGTAGAGGGTGGAGGATTTTCATGAAAATATTCGTGTCGCATCTTTGGAAGATACTAAACTCAAATACCAAGTTTGGTATTTATCCGGCTTTTCGTTTTTGAGTTATGCTGTTCTCAGAGAGACAGACGGACAACACATGGACGTGTTTCTGAAAATGCTTTATTTGGATTCAGTGCACCTCAAAACATGTATTTCCGGTAAAGTTTGGTGTCGAATTTTTGGGTGGAATACAATACTTCCCCCTAGTTACTATACGTAGTAGAGAAGGTAAAAATGGTTCTTGTGATTGCGCAATAGTAAATTTGAACTTTATATCGAGTGCATTCTACTGCACCAAGAATCCCAGGAGAATATAGATATTTTATAGAAGTAATTTATAATTCGCAGACATTTCTCTAATGATTGAATTAAAAGTAGATCTATCAATTTGTCCAGGGTTTGTTTAAATACGTTGTAGGACGTTCACCTGTTATTCGGGATAAACGTATAATAAGGAAGGTAGCTTCAATAATTACCTGACAACCAGGGAATTCTGTAGACCATTCTTGAACCTGTTTCCTTGGTATCTGCTCCGGTGTCGCACAGACTTGAAAATGCTAAAGTTTAATCAGAAATGTTCTATAAAAGTACACGGTTCTGCGGAACCACGCTGTTATTCTTGGTTGGTACATATTGCTCTTCAATGTTACCTTTGTTTACTACCAAAAACGTTTTCTTTAAGTTTATTGAACATTAGCAAGGTCAGATTTCAACAGTGGAGTTAAAATAGAGGTAAAAGAAAGCCAACAAAACAAATGTTTTGCTTATCCATCTTCAAAGAATGTGAAAGACGTAAAAGCATCGGATGTGGAATAAATTTACTAAAAGTAGCCTTAGGATGTAGAATAATAACAAACAATTGGCATAATTAGTTAAATATTCATCCTATCATAGTTTTAAAAATAAAATTTTGTATCTGCGCCTCAATACTTTCTAGGGAAAGCAATTAGGGTATATTGTATACCTCGTCATAAAGGTACGAACAGAAGGACAGCCAGATCGATAAAGATTGTTTTCGTAACCACCATCTAATTGTTTGATGCGGCTATAATTCACCAAAAAAGAAAATACAGACTCTGGTTTTTATGAACATGGAGGATATATGTACTATTTATGTAACTTTTGCTTAACACTAACAAATCAACTACACTAGTGTATCGTTAAGTGTAACCGTTGTTAAACATTTACTAAACCCTGTATCTTATAAACGTTCCCTGTTGACATGCATTCTTCCGCGCACCCTTTCCTTTCCCTTCCCCTGTTTGGCTAATATACACGTTTGAATGGCAATATATGATAACTAAACCCTCTGCAATACAAGGTTAGGCAATAAAAGTGATAAAACATTCCGTCACGATATTGCATGTGCTTTCGTCATCCTGAGAAGCAGGTTTAAATCAAAGGATTCTTCTACCTATTCATTGGTAAGTATTTACACGCATTCCAGATGCATTAACTCTGTTACGTAATATATTTGATTCATACGATTATAAGAATGTAAATTTTCTTCGAATATATAAACCATCAAGTTAAATAAGGAACTGATTTGTATCGCACAATAAACTATTTCCTAACTGCAGCCGATGAGAGGTGAGTAGTGCACGTGACAGAAATACGGGGCAAAGTTATATGGAACAGGGATTAGGTGTTGTGCGAAGCGTGTTTTAAAAGTAAGTACCATTTTAATATTCTGTCGCTGCAGTCGCGATTTTGAGCACGCGCGATCACTTCTTCATTAGGAAGCCAGACGCAGCTGTGAACGATCGTCACTTGCGTTTTCCTATTGATAGAGCGTTTCGAAATGTTCAAAACAATCGAACGACCCGCCGACTGTGAAGTCGGCTCAGCGATTCGTTTTTTGAATGCGAGAAATGTTGCGCCAGCAAACATTCATCGCCAATTGTGTGAGGTTTATGGGGAAACAATAATGAGTGACAATGCCCGGCCAAGCACAACCAAACTCAAGATAAAATTAAATTGACTTCTGTGGGTCTTAGCGTCCCATTCCTTATTGGGCGTGAAAGTCCGATAATTTTGCTGAGAGGCGTCTTTATCAGGCTTGAGGTTCTTTTACGTGCTGTAAATCTACAAGACGGGACCAGCGGTTGTCCTTCCCTTCCAAAGAAAGCCATGCTAAGGATTTTAACGCCCGAAAAAATCCATTGCCCTCCACCGGGTTTGAACCCACGACCTTGGGAACTAGAGGCTAGTATGATAACCACTACCCCACGGAGGACGACAAAAAAAAAAAAGCTCAATGATCTGATTGCATCATTTGGTGTGGAATAACTCCACCATTCTGTCGAATGGTCGAATTTGGCAGCAAGCGATTTTTATGTTTCTTAATCTGAAGAAATTCCTTGGTGGAAAACGTTTTAACGACGATGATGTGAAACAAGAAATTAAACTTGGTTTTCATCACAGGCGGCATCATTCTTTGACAAGGCATACAAACATTGGTTTCTCGTTACGACGAGTGTCTCAATAACGTTGCTAACTATGTGGAGAAGTGATGTAAGGTAATGCATGAAAATAAAGTAATGTTAGTTTTTAAAAAATTATCGGTACTTACTTATAATGCCTCCAATGAAATAAATTAATGCTTAGTACTACAATGCGGCACTACAAACCGAAAGTACCTTCTAGAAAAGTGTTTCTGAAAGTTTAAAACAGAAATAACTACTACTAGAACTAAATGGTGCGTGGCATATTAATCCTTCCCTCTCTAGCCGATGCTGTACGAAACCCATAACAATACATTGAGCACAAAAAGAAATAAAAAAAATGCCATTCTGCGCCTGCAACCCATGAAAGCCTGTTGGAGTGGTAGTGAGCAGCCTTACGCGACTTAACACCATTCACGAGTACCCTAATACCCCCTGAGGGTCACTTTATTCTCCCATTCATGCTACACGAGCATTGATGTGACTGACAAACGTACGGATGCGTTACAGTGGCAGCGGAGGGAACCAAAGAAGAATGGAGGGAAGTGAAGAACCGGATTAGCGGACAGAAAAACTAGGATGAACGTCAAAATGAATTGACCCAGGGGAGAAAGGGTTGTTGGTTGCACAGTAAAATCTGACTTCATTCGTAAAGATACTAGCCATTCTCCCTCCCACTTCACCTAGTTCTCTAAAGCCAAGGAATTAAACTTTTGTACTGTCATGACAGCGCAAATCATTTCGCTACTCCCTAGCAGAACGGTAGCCATGCCCTACTGTAGATCATTATGAAATGTGAATTTCTAGAAGTGAAACTGAAACCTAAAATGAAATAAAACTTCATTGTATTTCTGATATTGCAATTGGAGGCAAAAAGTTATTCACATAATAGTTTACAAACAATAAAATTGCAGGATAATTGAATCGATTCCAACAAGCTACAGCTGTTAATTTCCAAACTGCACACTGCATACGATTCTTCTGTTTATTCGTTCATTTGCACACTCTACCCTCAGGTTACTGAACATCGCTTCTAAACCACACTCAAATCGCACCTCGATTAATTAAAAATTTACGCTGTCAAAGGTTCGAAAATATTCCGTGGTTAGTTGTGGCGTCTGCGACCTCATCGTTGAACTTAGATCTTTTGTCAGCGGCTTTTTCTCTGTGCGAGAGCTCAAGGTTACAAGGGGCATGATGGAGGATCTCTCTCATAAGCGCAATAGCAAATCTTGTCAATGCAGGGCATTGTTGTGCAACACCCGTTCTCATACACATCCTCCATACTGACTCTACTAGCACTTTCCTTACGTGCCATCGGCACACAGCGGTTTCTGCCAAGAAGAAAATATATTTCTGGCATAGAAAGCGTCTATTGATGCATTGATGCTTCGAGCAATGTCGCTGTTACATAGTCACAATTTTCATGTGAACAACCCTTTTGTGCTATATAATATTGAAGAGCAAACAAGACGTACGATTCTACATTGCCTGATTGAGGAAATTCCGTAGTCGAGGTTTAATTTACGACACAATTTTCTCCCTCCCCCATTATTCCAAGGAAGGGTATATTGTAAATCCCTTCAAGGATAAACCTGATGTTTTATAGGGAATAAAACCTACTCTTTATGAAGATAACTTAATGGAATTGCGAAAATATTATTAATTATATACGCCTATTATAAATAGACTTTTCTTACCTATATTTTAATCCTGGTAGAGCACCTTCTGCTATGCAAGGGGTCCCGGGTTCGATTCCCAGCTGGGGTGGGTGGGGATTTTTTTCTAGCCAAGAGTATTCCCTATCCTCCCTAGAGTCTGCAAGTATGAATGAGAGTGTAAATTTGTGTATGATATAATGATTGAAACCCAAAAAGTGCAAGAAACCCAACGACAAGAGAATACGAGCTAACTCCATTGCCAATTGACAAGTTCCAAATGAAGCTAAAAAAAAGCATACAGTTATATCAGTGTAGGTTAGAGCAATTCTGAAGTGTTAGAATGACCTCGGCCAGTTTATATGGTAGCCAAGCCGTGCCAAGTTTGGCCAAATGGGTAAAACAAGACAAAAGGGAGATAAATTCTCTTAACACTTCCAGAGCGGTGCACCAATCTTGAGTTATGTCTCTGACTTTGCTTATAAAATACTAATTTCATAATTTAACCGTAATATTGAAAGACCCCATTTAACATGGCATTTAATTGTAATGAAAGCGAGTAGCTTAATATTACAATAAACCTAAATAAAAATAGCACCTGAGTAGACACTGAGGTTTATATTAAAAAGTGACCGGTCGTAAAACACTGGTTAACTCGCCGCTGCAGCAAACGAAACTGCCACCAAAGTAGCACTCGAGGGCTGTACAGTAGAATGTGTTTTCCCTAAAAAGATCTGGGCCTTGCACATTTACCGTAAGTCCAACTCCTATAGGCTAAGCTAGGCAAGGTCGTAGAGAATATCTAGAGCTGCGCGTGTACACATTAAAAAAGTGTAAATATACATAGTACGGATAGGGCCCCTTAAGGGGGGGCAAGGCACCGCAAGGTGGCCAATTGGCCCTTTGTGTTCCTACCTGATTCTTTGGAAGGGAGGAATGAGGGGAGGCACCCGAAGGGCGATCAAATACGCATGACGACGTACGCAAGCAACGTATCGACGCCGCTCAAGCCCACCTAGAAGTCCCTGACACCCTGGGCGGCCCCAAAGGGTCGCCCGCCTGAGAGCACCCGGAGGCTGGACCTAAGTGAGCGGTCCGACCGACGCCAGGAGGTTTTAGGTTTATTCATCTTTGTAAAGGTCCTAATAGAGTTGGTTTTGTAGGAAGTTTACAACCTTTTAGTGATGCTATTAAATTAATTAAAAATATTGTTGGTAATGCAAATATTAAAACAAAAAAAATTAATTGATTTAATGATATATTTCCTATTATATAAACCAATTATTGCTGTTCCAACTGGTATTAAATTTTTTAATTGACTTGCAACAATACATGGTACAAAAATAATTTACAGTGCAGCATCTATATTGTGGAATTTTACTTGATTTTTTTTGTTGACTTTTGAAAGTAAATTTTGTATTGATCCATCGTTTTTTTTAAAATCTAATTATTTAAAAATGAGTTTTAAAATTCAGCACCCGAACAGTCGCCTGGTCTTTCAAACTTGAAACAGATGATGATGAAAGGCATGATAGGTTACAGGAAATGAGAGACAGAGAAGACGTGGTAGAAGAGGAACCACCCCAGAATTTGCCTATCAACCTCGGGAAACCACGAAAAACCCATGGTCAGAGCAGGCGTTCGCCGGGAATCGAACCCGAGACCTCCCGAATGCGAGCCTCACACGTTACCGCGGTGCCATCTCGCTCGGCGCGTGGACGCACTAATATTAACATTCTTTTACATGCATGAAAGATGGCAACAGCACCAAATAACCAAAATATCTCTCTGATAAGAGAATTTAGCAGCACTTAAATGCCACTATTCCCCTACTAAAGTAAATAAATGGCCCAGACTGACCAAAAGGTGTCTTACTTGTATATTCCGAGATAATGGTTTATGGACGTGAACGTAACAACAAAGAAAGGAATGAGTGATGGATGACAAGGGAATAAAATTGAAAGAGAGTGAGTGAGAAGATTAGATATTTGCCCGCGGTGCTTCAGATAGCGGCGCTCGTCAAAACGTCACCACAAGGGAGCGAGCATCGCTTCAGTTGAGATAAAGACGTAAACACATGTTTTATCTCCACTAAGTCGCCCCAAGGGACCGTCTCCATATTATAACGTTGGAGGGAGTGGTGTTAAATCATAACACGAGAGGTAGCTTCCGCCACCCCTTCAGCTTAAGTGTTCTAATGTATGAAGAGATAAGAAAAAGAAAAAAACTCTTCTTTGTTTCCTTACTGAAGTGAAAGGAACTGAACTGATATGACTTTGTCTAATACGTATAGTATGTAGGTGAAGTATTACATTCCACCCGAGAAATCCATACCGAGATTTCACCGCAACTATATTGTTGAGGCCTCGTCAATCCGTGAACCCTTCAACATTCACTTGTTTCTCGCAATTGCATGGAATTTTAAGGCCAGCGTATAGCGTCCAGTTTCTAAACATCTGACTATCGCTGTTCTCTTTGCATCTATAACGAAATGTGTAATGTAGCCATTTCTGTAAATGTTTATTTGGATTAATAGATAGAAAAATAAGACTTCGTAAGAATAGTTGATATACCTAGTAACAAAGATGGATGGTAGAAAGGCCATGTGAATGTAACACAGATTTTTTTCAACCACATTTTTACTTTATAACATCTAGTACTATTGAATTCTACACCAAAATTCGATGTTGAGATTTCAGCAGAAATACATGTTTTGAAGCCCCTAAATAAAAAAGCGTTTTTAGAAAATTCTCCATCTGTGTGTGTGTCTGTGTATGTGTGAACAACATTCAGGCTTCAGCCATATCCAAGATATCTATTGCTATTGCTTTGAATTTTTCAGTAGCTTTGTAATTTTTTAAAACATGTTGTCACGTAGAGACATATGATTATCGATTCTACTTTCTGTATACCCTTATAGCTATAACTATTTCTGCAAAGATTTATTTCAATTAAGATGAAGTAGGTAGAAAAGTAAGTTTTCATAGGAATAGTTTGTAGCAGCAAAATAAATAAATAAATAAATAGACTGGGTAGAGAAATTCACGTGAATGTAATACTTCAACCCTATTATAACGTATAATACAGCAGCACACATAGTATTGTCATATGCTTTTTGGGGATTCGGTAGTAGACATCATTAATTCGTTAACTTGTAACCTGCGGCATAAAGTAGGGCAGGTTTTATATTTGGAATTGGAATAAATAATGGTGTTAGCTACAATGAAGCATGTAATATGTTACGTGTGTGTATGTGCGTGCGCAAGGACGAGACATGTCACGCTTGCTTTCCGTGCGTTACACCACGCGTGACTTGATGGAATAGCGTGAGCCGGTTAGCGTTTCTCACATAGCTTATCGAAATGGTAGATATCTTATACTACTTATTCGACTTCCACACTTAAGACAGAAAAGACGTGAGTTCTGTTCATAATGTTCTGGCACATTCCATATATTATAGGCTAGTTTTATTGTTACCTTTTTTTAGTTTATATACAAAAACCAGCACTAGCTTTTATAAAAACGTTTGGTTGAAAAACACCTCCAAAGATTTTGTTTGATTTGTAAGTAATAAAGTTTCAAAAGCAGTTCTCCATTCATGTCAATACCGCTAAGAACTCTTTTCTTTTCTGTGCAGTCATTATGTAATTTATTTGGTTATCCTGGCGTGTTAATCTCATTGCATACTCTTTGCCCAGAAATATCTGGTGAACTTTTAGAAACAAAGTACTTAGAGAGACAAAAATGAGGATGTAAAATCAGGCTTCATAAATGTAGTTGTAAGAGGAATTAAAATTTGCTCCAAATTAGAACACAAACAAATGAAGATATTAGAACAAGAATTATAGATTTTGGATACGAACGACAGACTGAAAGATCTTACGACAGAAGAAGGGGCACATAGAAAGAATTCCAGTCATAAATATAGAGATGCATTTTCCTATCATCCCTTTCATCTATACATTTCATTTCCTTCTTCTTCACCGCCATACCAGGCATTGGGCTGATCACCAATCCTGAATATACGATCCAGGACAGGCTACCGACCCAAGGCTTCGTAAGTTTCGGGTGTTAAGTCCTACGAGGAGATAATCTGTTAAAGAAGAAAGAAGAAGAATATGGAGATACAAACAGACAGCAATAATATCTGTGGGTAGGCCAGGAAGAGATGACTGAAGAATCTTTGAAGACAGAAGAAGAAAAGAAACTCTAAACGTATACATTTCTGTTTGTGTTATCAACAAAGGGCTCAATTATATTTTGGCTTCAAAGGGATAATGAGTAAATTTTGAAATGTTAACCCAAATCTCCCAAATTATTTTAAAATGTTAACATATATTTTTTCTAAGAGGTTAATGTGCTTACCAATTTTCAAACTGTAGATTTAATTTCAAAGTACTCCTTGTCATACAATTTTAATATTTCAATTCATCTTTTGTAAACGCATTCTAATATGTATTAAATGAGATTTCTTTGGGTTTATAAACCTTTTAGAAATTAGGTTATTTCAATGTGGTTATTACTCAGTTTGAATAAAAATTAAACACCATTATTTAACCTATTTAAAAATAATGCAACTAAAACACGTACAACAATGTCCAGAGAATTCTAGGAAGCATAAGGTATAATGAACTCTTATATCAAATTTCAGCCCATTCCAATTTAAACTGCACTGCAAGAAGTCCTATGAATAGAAGGAAACGAATCAACAATCCAAAGTGAATGCCTATTGAAAGGTTCAATATCTAGTATGTGAATGTAAATAAGTCTTGTCTTGTTCGACACAGATTTCTGTTATTGCTCCGGACGCAGTTCAGCCCTGAGCTTATTGTGCTATCTGTATCGTTTTAAAGTCAATTCATTATGCCTGGAAGAAATACAGTCTTATAAGAGATATGATTTCAATAATGTCTAGCTCTAAAAGTATTTTCTCAAAAGCAATATATCTCCTGTGAACGAAGACCTAACAGGAGCATATAATGTGCTGCAGTGCTTCAGTTTCTTTCTTGCACAATCTGCAATCTAATTTATCCTGAAACGCTCCCGTCGTGTTAAGATGTTTTTTCACAGCATGTCCTGTGAGAAATGCAATAATTGTTCTTAGCTGAAGTCTTTTACGTTTAAGTAAACTTTTATTGCATGGTTTTCTAATAAATAGTTACCATGATTGTTTCCTGGAGTTTTAAGCTAGGTTTTATGATGTTCTAACTTGGACCAATTCTTAACATCCTCTCTTACTAAACATCGAGATATTCCTAGAGCCAGCTCTGGCCCAATACATTTTAAAGCTCCTCCCTATCTTGCAAGTTCATCAGCGTTATCATTTCCCTCTATGCCACTATGGCCCGGCACCCAGATGAGTTGAGCTTGATTCTATTCTGCCAAGCCTGTGAGCATGTTTGGGCAGTTTAAAGCTAGTCTAACTTTACCTTATCCACTTAGAGCCTTAAGTGCAGCCTGGCTGTCTGAGAAGATAAGGATATGTTTACCAGTGCAAGCTACCATTATAAATAAGTACTCAGCATAAGCTGTTTATAAAAGTGATTCCAAAAGTATAAAGCTTCTATACTGTCATGATATACATGCGAGACACAAGAAACATGTCTGTATCCCACCAAATCACAGACAAGAAGTTATAGACCAATCAGCCAACTGAATGCTATGTGACGTGAGGAGGAACTCTGCTCTTGCTCTAGGCCCTTAGCTGAGAACTAATTAAGAAGTATAGGAAACGTGAGGGAAGGCGAAAGCGACTAGCACACGGTAAGGAGAATTTGTGTTATACTTTGTACTTCCGCGGTTGTAAGACACAAAGCCTTCCTGGAGAATTCCCGAAACAATACTATGTCATACAAGTGTGATACGTCACACGTACGAGATTGAATTGCCTGACTCTAGTTCGGACTGTTTATGGAGGGATGAGGAAATTTTATGTTAGAAATACTTCACTAGAAAGAATGGTGGAATATAACCATATGATCTTTGCTTTAAATTCAGAGACAAGGTAAACAGCTTTACAAATTGGTAAAGTGCAAATAGTAACCTCAATTATTTAAATTCATGTGCATAGTACTTATAGGCAATACTAATAAAAGTATATTAATTTCTGATAGAATGCATTTTGCTTGTTTCGCTTTTTTTTTGGCTTTTCTTTCTTTCTTTACCCCTAAGGACTTACAAACCAATGCCTTAGGTCAGTAGCTAAGCAAACTCTGGATCAGAGGATATCCAGGATGGTGATCACCGCTATACGGTGAAGAAGAAAATGAAATGTAGTGATGAAAGGGATGATAGAAAATTCGCGGAACAAATTA
The DNA here is from genome assembly GCA_030765065.1 of Deroplatys truncata. Taxonomy (NCBI): domain Eukaryota; kingdom Metazoa; phylum Arthropoda; class Insecta; order Mantodea; family Mantidae; genus Deroplatys; species Deroplatys truncata. Next base: position 139,823,902 of record CM060988.1, read on the forward strand.
TCCAATCCAACATTCGCCTAGCGAACCAGGAAAACCGCGAAAAAAAACCTTCGGTCAGATTGGTCATATTTGAACCCGGGACCTCTGGAATGTGGGTCACAGTCGTGACCTGAACCATTCCGCTCGTGGTGAAAATAATTAAATATTTATCTACTTCTCTCAGCATCTTTTCTGAAATAAGTAGAAAGCTAAACCGAATTAAAGGGAAATTATGGAAAGTAAAATCGTAGTAGTTCTTCTTCACCCAGAATTTGCCTATTAACCAGGGAAAACCGCGAACAACCCAAGTTCAGAGATGGTTGATGGGAATTTAACCCGGGACCTTCCGAATGTAAACCTAATGTGCTATTGATAAACCATTGCTCTCTGCAGTGGCAGTGCCAGTGGTAGTAGCGGCAGTAGTAGTAATAGTAGTAGTAGCAGTGACAGTAGTAGTAGTAGTAGTAGTAGTAGTAGTAGTAGTAGTAGTAGTAGTAGTAGTAGTAATTATAATAGTTTTTTTATTCGGCAGTGGAAAAATCTTAGAAAGACGCTAGCTTAGCGAGTTGGATTCCCACTAAACAAAACACCACTGCCATCTCCGCGTACCATTTTGGCACTGCTGGTGGCATTTCTTCAAAATGGCAGCTGTCTATTTGTCACTACTCTAGTTTCTTTCGTCCTTTTCTTTGGTCTCCATTATTACTTCCGCAAAGGGTTTTCACCACATTCCATGCTTCACGACTTCCTTTAACAACTGTTTCTAAGTTGTCTACATGTACTAGCGAGTTTTTGAAAGGCTTGATTTCGTTGCCTCTCCCGTCTTTCTCAGTGAAAAAACGTATGTTCCACTGTAACCTCTTCTGAGCAATAATTACATTTCTCATCATCAGTTTTCCCAATCTGTTTGCATAGTATTTGAATCTTCCATGACCTGACACTACCTGAGTCAGGAAATAACTAACTTGTCAGTTTTAGCAACTCAACCACACACACACACACACACACACACACACATATATATATATATATATATATATATATATATATATATATATTAGTAGTTATAGTAGTAGTCGCAGTAGTAGTAGTAGTAATGGTTATGGCTATAGTAGTAGCAGTTATAGTAGTAGTATAGCAGCAGTAGTTATAGTAGTAGTAGTATAGCAGTAGTAGTTATAGTAGTAGTAGTATAGCAGCAGTAGTTATAGTAGTAGAGTAGTAGTAGTAGTTATAGTAGAAGTATAGTAGTAGTAGTTATATTAGTAGAGTAGTAGTAGTAGTTATAGTAGAAGTATAGTAGTAGTAGTTATAGTAGTAGTATAGCAGTAGTAGTTATAGTAGTAGTTATAGTAATAGTAGTATAGCAGTAGTAGTTATAGTAGTAGTAGTAGTATAGCAGCAGTAGTTATAGTAGTAGAGTAGTAGTAGTAGTTATAGTAGAAGTATAGTAGTAGTAGTTATAGTAGAAGTATAGTAGTAGTAGTTATAGTAGTAGTATAGCAGTAGTAGTTATAGTAGAAGTATAGCAGTAGTAGTTATAGTAGTAGAGTAGTAGTAGTTATAGCAGTAGTAGTTATAATAGTAACACAGCAGTGGTAGGTATAGTAGTAGTTATAGTAGTAGTATAGCAGTAGTTATAGTAGTGGAGTAGTGGAAGTAGCAGTTACAACAGTAATAGTAGTTGTAGTTATAGTAGTAGAGCAGTACTAGTCATAGTAGTAGATAAAACAATAGTAGAGTAGTAGTAATATTAGAGTAGTAGTTATAGTAGTTATAGTAGTTACATAGTAAAACAATTAATGGTTTCAAAACTTTTAGCTGTTATGTTACAGTGGTACTATAATAATATAAGTGTTAGAAAGTTATTCACATTATTGTTTATTGTCCATTGTATTACTATTGTTTGTGCACTTATGTTTTGTAATATAATTTTGTAAATTTTACTCTGCTACTGTGTAATACCCATTTGCAGTGAATGAATGAATAAATAACTACATACATAGTAGTAGTAGTGGTAGTGGTGGTGGTGGTGGTGGTGGTGGTAGTAGTAGTAGTAGTAGTAGTAGTAGTAGTAGTAGTAGTAGTAGTAGTAGTAGTAGTAGTAGTAGTAGTAGTAGTAGTATGACTTTTGTTACAGTTACGCACTACTCTTGCAACATACAACAATTACTTTTCATATCCCTCGAATCTTCAGTAAGAGCACAATGCTAAATATCTACATTTGATTACTGCGTGCTAACGTAATGGAAAACAAAACGACAGCGAACAGATAATTACTGAATACTACACACACACATAAAAGAATAAGAATGAATTAAAATGAAAACAAATTGTAAATGTAGTATTAAATATATACAGTGCACTAACTCTTAAGAACACAGAACCCTCTCTGTTATATACTCTTTCTCCCTCTTCCATTCCTCATAACAACCTCCTTTGCCGAATCTTTGCTTTATGACACTGGCATCCAACATTACATCCAAGCAAGCCTTCATTCCCCTTTTGGAATACAGAAACAGTGGTAATAAATATTGGTTTCTTAACAATTCTGTTTCTCTGCACTCTGTCAGAATATGACTCTATGTTTCCCCTTCCCCGCAGACACTCGGTGTCATCAATTAATGTACTGCCTTTCCAGCACATAATCCATATACACACATTTTGCAGCGTTTTAGAAGTACGCTGAACATATACAATATGTGGTGAAATCATCGAACACAGCACTATCAGCGAAGGTCACTTCCGTGAAGGAGTCAAGCTGCAGACCTGGCTTCCAGCTCCATCTGTTTGATGTACCGACAAAAGGGGCAGCGAAGCGGATGATTGGCAGCAGCAGCAGCTGGACTCGAACCCACACCCCAGTGTGTACAGAGCGCAAGGAAGATTAATTTAATTACAGAGAGAAGGGGTTGCATCATACCGGCAGGGGCTAATTGCCACGGGCCCCCATTCTTTGTGCAGCAAGAGCAGTGGGGGCCTGGAATTAAAATGCAAACACCGCCTCCGGGCCTGGACACTTACTTTGTGCATGGAATTGAAAATACAGGAGTAGCTGTATCGAGATATCGATTGTATGCATCGTGAAACTCTCGAAACGGAATCTGTGCAACGAACTCGCTCCCTTGTAGGGAACGTTTTTTTTCTTTTTTCCTGTTTAAAAAAAATTGTTGCTGGGCTAAACTCGGCCTGTAGGATATACCACCTGCTTTGATGAGACCCATCAAAATAATTATCCAACATATTTAAGTCCTTACATGTACATTAAAGCAAATCATACTCGTACTTCTAAAGTATACCTATCTTTTAACATATACATAAACACAAATAATACGGAAGTAAAACTCTTGGATAATTTAATTCTATTACTATCTCTAACTCTTAGGCACTTCGAACCAAATATTCGATATGGAGACTCCACCAGAGTGTTCAGTCTCCTGGGTTAAAAACCAAGCTAGAAAGAAGCACATCTAGGACACGTTCCATGTATTTGTCTGCGAAAGCATAACGCGAAAAATGTTCGTAAATATAAAATACCACGTAGCATCTTTATAGGGAAACTGTTTCATAACTTCTGATAGTCAAAAACCGCTCCAACAAGTTTCTTGAAATTACAACCGTTAGATTTTATACGATTATTATACGTTTAAAATATGCAAACCTTACAACAGGACAGTGCAGTACTCAATTTATTTCAAGTAAAATCTTTGTTGTATTAATGATTTTCAAAATATGCACTGTTGTTTGATGTTTTCTGCGTTTTAAGCATTTTATTGTTATGTATATGGTTGTTATTTCGCTACTCATGAGCTATTGCAAAGAGTACATTATATGACCGTTAGCATATAATTATCATCTGGTGTTTAAATAGCTGACCTACTTATTGGGTGGTATAAATAGCATTAGCTCATTTCTCACTAATTCCAAGCATTTGCTCGGTTTCGTATAAATAAAACTTTTCTCTCAACCTCCTCGCGAGCAATAGCTTGCTGATCTTGATCGCTGAGCTATTGCTCGCGATATGGTATAAATAAAAACAAGTCCTGCTCGCCTTTAGTAAGCTTTTGCTTGCTATTTATTGAGGTACCTCCGTGGGTACCTCAGCTTGCTCAACTGCATTTTAATACATTGGTGGAGTTCTTGATCTTGGTTCCAGAGAGGAAAATAAAAATCACACGACTTGCATTTACACGACTTTCTCTATCACTCTTTTTCAAACAATACTTACAAAAGCTGATTCTTTGTATCTACTTCTTGTTAATCGAGATAAACTTTCATTGTAGGAATAAGAAGAATGTAGTAAACTAAAGGGATAGTCAAATATTTTAAATGTGGGTCGCTATTTGATGGATTTGAAATTCCGTTCTTTTCAGGTGATCGCGGAAAACAGAAAAAAAATCCTGATGTTCTACATTCACATGGCTTTCTCTAATCATTCTTCTACAAACTATATTTACAAGAGCTTATTATTCCAGCTTCTTCTTGTTAATCCAGATAAACGTTCAATTTACATTTACAATTTTGTTATACGACACAGTAGGTAAAGTGAGTCAGCTTTTTAAAGAGCGCGTGGCTATATGAGGGCTTTGAAATTCGATGCTCTTTGCGTGACCAAGAGAAAATATCGAATACCGACTTCCCATTTGAGAGAATTATAAGTAGGTATTTGAAAGTTTAAACCAATAACAAGGAATATCTCAGAATGGTTAACTTAAAAAAAGGAAGTAAAACAGAAATTCTTTGACATAAATTGTGTGCTTTAACGAGAACAATTTTCTTCTTGTAGTAAGATTTTTTGTAGATAGATTTGCCTATCTTATGGTTTACCAATTGTGCAAAAGTTACTGAGAAATAAGAGGACTTCAGAGGATATACCCAGGAAATGCAATAGATGCATTTGACATGAAAACATTTTAAACATGTCGTGTTTAATCAAAATCGTTAAGAGTCATTTTTGAGAAAATAAAAAATTTTGGAAAAAGTTTCCAGTAAAGGGTAGTTGGGGGGGGGGTAAATTTCTTGAAAATATTCCTGACGCATGTTTGGAAGGTGCTGAACTTAAAACAGCAAACTTGTTATTTAATGACTTTTCCTTTCTGAGTTTGCTGTTCAGACACAGATGCATAGTAGGACTCTTGTAGTAGAATCTCTTACAGTTTAGCGTTACATAAAAGTCATTCAGAATGAAGAGCACTTCACTAGCTATTCCCAGAAAATTCGAGATATACCTAATTATATTTGCCATGCAAATATCTTAAAAAATAGCGGATTTTAATCAAAATTGTTGGTAGAGGAATTTTCTTGAAAATCTTAACACATTTTCGAGGATACTACGTTTGAACTAGTTTTTTTTATTTATGCTGTTCACACACAGATTTGCTAAAGATGTTTCTTTTTAATTCAGGGTCTCTCAAAACGTGTATCTCTGATGAAATCTTGGTATCGAATGTTTGCGTAGAATGCAATATTTCCTCTACTTGCTATATGAAAGTGATAGTGAAATTAAAATTTGTTTCAAGACGCGAGGACTCGGATGTGTGCTGATATAAAGAGTTATTTAAAAGAGAAAATGTAAAAGGTTGCGCAACATTTTCTTCCAGAGGCAAATGAAACACGAGGTGGACCTTCTAACAATGCTGAAAAGATCCTGAGGTGTTTTCATCTGGGTACTATAACGCTAAACAGAATGTGAGTGAGGTCATAGCGAGCCGCTCTTATTACCGGAAGACTGGTAATATAATCAAAGCGATATACAAATAAACCCTTACATGGAGCAGAATGTTCGCACAAATCAAAACCGGATTATAACTAAAGAATTTCAATTAAAACCAAACTTAAATTTAACTTTCAAATGAAACTCTTTCATCCAGTTTAACCTTAATTCATGATAACATCTTATAAATTCTTGGAATTACGTAGTGATATTTTATATAGATGCAGAGGATATCAATATAAAGGTGCAAAAACAGAAGTAAAAATAACCTACTTTCAATACATCAGTTGGTGACACGTTTGTAATACTATCAAATAAGGAAATGAGGGATTGGATTTAGAAAGGGGATGAGCGTTATCTGTTAAAAGTTGTGTGATTCTCAATATCTGTTTCATTTGCGAAATCTTTAATTATAATTGTGTTATTTAAAATTTGCATCTCTATTAGGTTTCATAAATGAGAGTGTAATTAACATGAATGAGTATATCAATATTTAGATGCAGTAAAGATTTAAATCGCCTCCTGACAGAAGAATGGGCGTGTTTGTTTACTCAGATGATGTGTCGTGGTGAAGGTCACTGAGCAAAAGCTTAGTAGGTGATAGCAATAGCTCATCGAAGAGGGGAAATTTTTATTGATACCAAACCACGACCTGATGCTCGTTTCTCAACTTGCTTGGAGCTACAGCTCACAAGCTTTTGCTTTTTTTTTTATTTATATCAATCTTTTAAGAGCTGGTTGCTAGTGGAGCATTCCATTGTCTTTGCATGTCCAGGACATAAAAGAACGAATAACGAATTCCCATTTGAAAAAAGTATAAGTATTAGAAAATTCAAACAAATAACAAGGAATATCTCAAAAATGGTTGACTTCACAACAAATAAAATGTGTATGACATAAATTATGCGTTTTAACGGCTGTACATTATTGTACAGAAAAATATTGTCTATCTCTTTCGGTTTACCAGTTATGCGAAAGTCGTTCAGAATGAAGAGGACTTTTGGGGACATTCTCAGAAAATTCAAGATATACATTTTATTTGTCATGAAAATATCTTAAATGCATGATATTTGTCGTAGTTCTCTATGGTTTGTGTTATCTCATTTGTTGGGCGCTTATTGTTTAATTATTTTTAATTTGGGTACTTTGACCTCCGGCTAGCTATTATAACTCAGTCGAGCACGTGTCTCTAAGCAGGGCATGTAAACGGAAAGGAGTTGTTGCTAAAAAATCTGATGTGTTACACTCACCTAACTTTCTCTACCCTTGTACAATCTATTTTTACAAACGCCTATTCTCCACATGCTTCATGTTAATCGAGATATCGAGATGTCAATCTTATTGGTAATTTTCTTGTAGATGCAAGGGGAATATGGTAGCTTTTAAGCGATAGTCAAATATTTTAACGCTGGTTGCTATGTGGCGCATTCCATTCTCTTTGCATGTCCAGGACATAAAAAAAATGAATAACGAATTTGAGAAAAAGTAGAAGTATTGGAAAATTTAAGGAAATAACAAGCAATATCTCGAAAACGGTTCACTCAACAAAAGAAATGTATATGACATAAGTTGTGTATTTTAACGCGATCTACATTTTTACTTTCTCTACTACGTATAGTAAGTAGGGGAAGTATTGTATTCCACCCAAAAATTCGATACCGAGATTTCACCGGAAATACATGTTTTGAGACCCCCTGAATCCAAAAAAATCATTTTTGGAAACATGTCCGTGTGTGTGTCTGTGTGTGTGTGTGTCTGTGTGTGTGTGTGTGTGTGTCTGTGTGTCTGTGAACAGCATAACTCAAAAACGAACAGTCGGATAAACACCAAACTTGGTATTTAGGTTCAGTATCTTCCAGAGATGCGACACGAAGGTTTTCAAGAAAATCCCCCCACCCCAGACTACCCTTTACATGGAACATTTTTCGAAAATTTTAATTTTCTCTAAAACGGCTCTAACGATTTTGATTAAAATATCATATGTTTAAGATATTTTTATGACAAATAAAATGTATATCTTGAATTTTCTGGGAATGTCTCCAAAAGTGTTCTTCATTGTGAACGACTTTTGCATAACTGGTAAACCATAAGAGATAGACAAAATTTTACTATACAAAAATGTAGCTCGCGTTAAAATACTTAATTTATATCATATACATTTTTTTTGTTGAGTGAACCATTTTCGAGATATTGCTTGCTATTCCCTTAAATTTTTCAATACTTATACCTTTTCTCAAATTCGTTATTCATATTTTTATGTCCTGGACATGCAATGAGAATGGAATGCGCCACATAGCAACCAGCGTTAACATATTTGACTATCGCTTAAAAGCTACCATATTTCCCTTGCATCTACAAGAAAATTACCAATAAGATTGACATCTCGATATCCCGATTAACATGAAGCATATGGAGAATAGGCATTTGTAAAATTAGATTGTACAAGAGTAGAGAAAGTCATGTGAGTGTAACACATCAGATTTTTATGTAGTAAAATTGTGTCTATCTCTTATGGTTTACCAGTTATGCAAAAGTCGTTCACAATGAAGAATACTTTTGGAGACATTCCCATGAAATTCGAGATATACATTTCATTTCTTATGACATTTTCTTAAACATATGATATTTTCATCAAAATCGTTAGAGCCATTTTTGAGAAAATTAAAATTTTCGAAAAATGTTCCATGTAAAGGGTAGTCTGGGGTGGGGGGATTTTCTTGAAAACCTTCGTGTCGCATCTCTGGAAGATACTGAACCTAAATACCAAGTTTGGTGTTTATCCGACTGTTCGTTTTTGAGTTATGCTGTTCACAGACACACAGACACACACACACACAGACACACACGGACATGTTTCCAAAAATGCTTTTTTTGGATTCAGGAGGTCTCAAAACATGTATTTCCGGTGAAATCGCGGTATCGAATTTTTGGGTGGAATGCAATACTTCCCCTACTTACTATACGTAATAGAGAAAGTAAAAATAACACTGATAAAAAAAAATTTGAATCTAGACCTTTATTGCCGTCACACTTAATTAATAATTGAATAATTAATCTTTATACACGCCTGACTGAAACTATGATATTTACGAATGTAACTACAGTCGTTTTAGTTGCCGCGCAGCAATTACTTCACGTACTTTACATTTTTGTAACTAACTTTGCGACGTGTACCTCGTGAGACATTATTCAGAACTGTGCGACGCGCACCTCGTGAGAGATTTTTCAGAACTGTATGACGTACACCTCATGAGAGATTCTTCCGAACTGTCGACACTTGCTAATGGCTGGAGAATATATACTCCTTCACCTCGAATTGCCTAAACATTATAATATAGCTGCTATTGGTTACCAAATTGCGCCCTTTTTAACGTCTGCTTTGGTCAGCCAATCAGTACTACTAACATATACACTCTAGAGAAGATATTCCCTCCATTTCTAAAAAAGGCACGCTACCTGACGTCATTTGTTTGTCTCTTCTTAGTGATAAACAACTCACCCCCTCGGTTTATTGTTACCCACTTCTATTCAGTTTCAGTGAGGCCGTGTAAACTTATTTCCTAACAATCCTTATGACTAACAAACTTCTAAAATCTTGTACATACAATAATATTAATTTACACTACAATCATTCTGGCATTCACAGCATGTTATGATATAAAATGTTGCCTCATATTTTAATCAAAATCGCTAGGGCTGTTTTTGAGAAAATAAAAATTTTCGAGAATTGTTCCATGTAAACGGAGTCTGGGTTGTGGGATGTTCTTTAAAATCTTCGTGTCGCATCTTTAAATGATACTGAACCTAAATACCAAGTTTGGTATTTATCCGAGTTTTCGTTTTTTGAGTTATGCTGTTCACAGAGACACATCCACACAGACACGCACACGGGCCTTCTTCTAAATATGCTTCTTTTTTGGATTCAGGGGGTTTCAGAACATGCATTTCCGGTGAAATCTCGGTATCGAATGTTTGGGTGGAATGCAATACTTCCCCTACTTACTATACGTAGTAGAGAAAGTAAACATTCACCTTCAATTGGCCCCATATCTTCATATACTTTCACCAATGGATAACGTCGAGTGAAAAGCCATCTACAACCAGTCGAAGCTAACCGTTTGAGTCGTTGCCAACATTTCTGCTATGCATGCATACACATAATACTATTACAACGAGGAAGTTAATAAATGAAGTTCATTTGGCGGACAAGTTTACATTTTGAAAAAAGTGCCTGACTTTTGCACCGGATTTTGGATTTTCATTTTCATTTCAGATCTTCCCTCTTCACAGACACACACACATATACTCTCGGTCTTTCAAATTATCTTTTTGGAAATATCAAGTGAATTGCGAGATCAAAACTTTTGGATCGAGTACATGTTTATTTCTCTACAAAAGTGACATTAATTTCAAGACTTTAGAGAGGCTGAGAATCTATGCTATAAACTATTATACACTACCGTTGGACTCAGGTGGAGTGCTTGGAGATAGCTTTAAATTATTTCATGTCAACATAACATCAAGAAAATTTGATCATGTCATCTCTCAGTGATGCTGTTAAAATACGTTTATTTCCAAGAAACACAAAAACCTCAGACAGTCTGCATGGTGGTCCATTAGTCTGTTATACAACGTGTTTATATGTAGCTGCACGACAGCAAAATTTCGCCAAGATCGTGTTCAGAGTTTCAGGCAGTCCGTAAATCAAGAGAAGATACCTTCATGGAGATAATAACAAACATGAGCTGATGACGGGGAAGCCTGTAAATATAGAACGTGTAGCCCGTCATCCTGACTGATGGGTCTGCCACGGCTGCGCCCTCTATCTACGTCACTTTAAGCTGTTTGACAGCCTAGCTTTCTAAAAATATGTGGGAGTTTTCGGACCCGAAGTTGTCGCCTCCACGGTTACTGTCTGTCGCTCTAGCGGACAAGCAAAAGCGACAAGCTAATGCCGACACTGATGTCGGTGGTTTGCTTCTGGTTGAGCCTTTTTGTTTACCTTTCATTCCACTAATTTCCTACCCCTTTTCTCTTCTCAAAATGCCCTGTACTCTCTGCATGAATTCATAAAAGTGTAATCCATATCTTTCTAAAGCTTACCTGCCTCTCTGAAACACTAGATATGGAATTTAGGCTTAAGGATGATGGTAAAATTAAGAATTGCACCTAAATAACGGTTATCTACTACGGTGTTACACTGGACGATTAGTTAATTGCTTCCAGTAACGAAAGCAAATCTTTATACCCATATAAAGACACTTTAAAAGAAAAGTCACACCTTATATACTACATACTTTTCTGCTCTTCGACCTTTCTATCAAAACAATCTATTATGTTACTTTCACATGACTTTTCTATCCACTATCGTTTAGTTTTATGTAGCTTCTACAACTATTCTTATAAAATCCTATTTTTCTGTCCGCTTTATGTCATCAAGATAAACGTTTACAGAATTATTTTTATACATATGTTGTTGTAGGTACAAAGGAACGGAGGAAACCGAAATGATTGTCAAATGTTTAAATGCGCGGCGCTCTTTCATAACTTCGCGAGAAACAGCTGAATGGCGAGAAACACTTTAAAACATGACAAACGTGTTTAAAGGTTAAAACCAATAACACCGAATATCTCGGAGAACGCTAACCATAACCAAATTGTTTTAAATAAATAAACTGTGTCTTTTGAAGAGACCCACCTTTATTTGTAGTAAGCTTTTGTCTCTCTCTTATGCTTTACCAGTTATACAAAGTTATACAAAATTCCTTTCGAATGAAAAGGACTTCATAGGCTAGTCCCAGAAAATATAGATATAGATTTTATTTGTCATGTAAATATCATTAATATAGGATACTTTAATCATAATCGTTAGAGCAATTTTTGAGCAAATACAAAATTCATGTAAAGGGTAGTTTGGGGTGGGGGATTTTCTTGAAAATCTTCGTTTCGTATCTTTGGAAGATACTTAACTCTAATACCAAGTTTGGTATTTATTCAACCCTTCGTGTTTTTAGTTATGCTGTTCACACACACACACACACACACACACACACACATATGGTCCCTTTGTCTAAAATGCTTTTTCTGTATTTAGGGGGCCTCAAAACATGTATTTCGTGTGAAATATCGATATAGAATTTTTGGGTGAATACAATACCCTCTCTAAGTTCTAGGTACGTGGTAGAGAAAGTAATAACTTTATCAATATCCTCGTTCACTCTAATCCTCTACTCACGCACCAGTCGTCGAACTTTATAAAGAAGTGCTGTGAGATAAATTTCTTAATTTTTGTGGTAGTATAGCCAGCGTTAACCGAGCGGGATGGCTCAGACGGTTTCGTCTGTGGCCGGCATTCGGCGGTGTTTTTCCTGTCCGCGTCCTCGGCGCTCGTTGCCGTCCGCCGCTATCATAGAAAGGCGCGGATGAAACCACACAACATTGTTTAAGCTACTTTTATAGGCTTTACTTACCAACTTTACGAAAGGAGATGCTGAAACTGGCCAGGTCTTGGGTTCGATTCCCGTGGCCGACCTTCCTGACACATGCGTTTTTTACGGGGTTTTGCCGGGTTGCCAGGCGAATTCTGTAAAAGATTCTCACATCCCCCGAATTTCCTCTCTCCCCATTTCATCTCCTTTCTCATTTCACTTCATCTTTCATCCATTGTCTCTTTCAGGGTTGGAAGTGTCGGCGAGGGTGTTTCAGTGCAGTGTGGCAGGGGAAAAGGATGCTCCTTGAGACTCTCTCCGTCCTTCGGCTTTCGGCTGGCTGCCGGGGTATCCGAAACCCCTTGAGGGGCGTTGGACCCCCCTAGGTGGGGATGGGGTTCCGGTCTGCCGGGCAGTCTCTATCTGGAAACTTAGGAACACTGTCATTCCCGTGCCGCGCTCCTGGTTCCGGCCGTCCCTTATCTTGAATTTTCTGCAAATAGCCTATGAAGTCCTCTCCATTCGGTAGGAATATTTAAAACCGGTAAACCATAACAGATTGAGAAAAACTAACTAAACAAATAATGTAGTTATTAAATGAAGCATTATCCGGGCTTGCGGGCTCCTTCTTCTTCTTCTTCTTCCCAGTAGACCACGGCCCACAAGCCCGGATAATACTTCATTTAATATTGAACCTGTCGTGAAAGCCTACGAATAATGTAGTTCTCTTTAACACACAAAATGCCACAGAGCGTTAAAAAATACTGAACAAATGTGTACATTAATGTTTTTTAGAACCGCTGAGAATAGAGCAAGATGCTAGTAAGTTAATTTGATTAAAATTACCTCAATCACATGAAGATAAGTCTGATAGATTAAGTTATCGTTCATCGTTTGCCAAAAAATAAGAAGAAGAAATACCAGTAAATTTCATCAAAGTATTTAGAGCGGTTTTAAAGGTTCAGAAGGGATTAGAATAGCGGTGGCTTGTAACAGTTCGGAGCTTCCTAACTAAAATTAAGGATAGTGTACAACTGTGCTTCTGGATGAACACTGATTATAACCAAAAAGCTGTATTTTTATATGGTAGTAATATAAAACGCGCAATTCTATTATTATTATTATTATTATTATTATTATTATTCTCAGATCGTATATAATTTTCAGCGTTTTTGATGAAGGACATTTCATAAAAGAAATGGTTTGAAGAAAAGTATCATAATGGATATACTGTAGCAAATTCTGTCACGATGAAAACATATAACAAATTAAATGAGGCCAATTGAAATTGATGCAGATTACGACTACTTTTAGATGTTACAATGCTGTGACTATCATGCACTTATTGGTAGTGTACAAAATATTATTTACGGAATACAACAGAAAGTTGCGAATTTGAAACTAGACTTCATAATTATACCAGCAAGAGAAAAAGAAACTCCGCAGGGCCTTCCAAATGGACATGGAAAATATCTTGTATTTCCTACTAAGCTTTATTCTTTCCCTTCACAGAGCAGCCATTTGTGGTTTTGTTTCCCGGGGTATTCCTGCTAATACTTCGGTGAAGTGTCTGCTTCTTTATTAGTTTCCATTCTATTGATGATTTGAATGGCTTTAACGCATATATGACAAAATCTGCTGTGAATATTGCAGTAAACTTTCAATGGTGAGCAAAGAGTAGTTACAGAACGTTTTCAGTATGAATGTATTATTATTATTACTATTATTATTATTATTATTATTATTATTCACTAGTCAGCATGATATCGGATGACTGAAAACTAATAAGTGATTCTGACTCACCTTTTATGCTGATTTCAGAACTACTTTTAGTTTTTTTTTCTATCACATACAGTTTTTTCACAATTTCACTTCAAAAATATAGAGCTGAGCCAATAGATGATGAGTATTGTTGAAGGGAAATTTATCACTTCTTGGAGGGAAATTTATCAATACAGACTTGTAAGTCTTTAGGTTGTTACACCTGTAGATGTTGGTTGCTATTTGTAATTTAGGCATTGTCAGAGGCTTGCATTACCAGTGCTATATCGTAATTGAAGTTATAAACACATTATGTCTACACGCAAGTGTGTGAACAATCCAAATGTTTTCTGCTACATTTGTGGAAATTACATGGTGCTTCAGCAGAGAACTGATGTAACAGACTTTGAGAGAAAAAGTGTACCATGCTTATTTTAAAATGAAACTTGGTGACCAAGACAAGGCCTGGGCTTCAAAGACAGTTTGCCGCTATTGTGTTGAAAGGTTAAGATTGTGGATAAAAGGAAAGAAATCATACATGCCATTTGCAATTCCTATGGTGTGGAGGGAGCCTAAATACCACCTTAAAGACTGTTATTTCTGTTTAGTTAATATTCAGGGGTGCAATTCGAAAAATAAGAAATACATTGTGTATCCAAGTATTCCTTCAGCCATCAGCCCGGTTCCACACAGAGAAGATCTGCCTGCTCCTCTTCCTCCAGCTGTTTTAGAGAACTTGGAAGATGATGGTGTTGAAAGTGAATCTCATGCAATCACCGAAGACGATTCTGATGATGTCTACCGCCCTGAATACGACGTGACTCCACAACTGTTCTCTCAAAGTGAACTAAATGATCTAGTACGTGATTTGAATTTGTCTAAGGAATCTGAAGAGTTACTAGGCTCCCGTCTTAAAAATAAGAATCTTCTGGAACCAGGAACATATTACTCATGGTACAGACACAGAGCACAAGAGCTAGTTACTTTTTCTCACAGATCAAGTCCTTAGATTACAGCAAGAACATAAAAGAGTTAATGCACTTTTATGACATTGAACATGATCCTACACAGTGGAGACTTTTTAAAGATTCATCAAAGAGGAGCCTGAAAGGCGTGTTACTGTATAATGGGAATGTGTATGGGTCCATTCCTGTCGCACATTCACTTCAAATGAAAGAGACAGTTGAAAACATGAAGATACTTATAACAAGTATCTAATACGAGGAACACAAATAGCGTATCTGCGGTGATTTCATAGTTATTGGAATACTATTAGGACAACAAGCTAGGTTCACAAAAATGTCTTGTTTTCTGTGCGAATGGGACAGTCGGGTAAAGCAAAGACATTGGAGTGTGAAAGTATGGCCACAGCGGAGAAACTTGTTGCTTGGAACTAAAAAACTCCTGCCCGAACCGCTTGTAGAGAGACAAAAGATATTACTTCCGCCACTACACATAAAATTGGGCTTATGAGGCAATTTGTAAGGGCTCTACCACAGGATGGACCCTGCTTCAAGTACCTATCCAAGAAATTTCCCTTCATTACACAAGACAAATTAAAGGCTGGAATTTTTGTTGAAGAAATTGATGAAGGATGAAGATTTTGGGAAGACAATGAATGAGAGAGAAATAGAAGCATGGATCGCCTTCCGATCAGTTACTGAAAACTTCTTAGGCAATAACAAAGATCCTAATTACAAGGCCATTGTCAAAACAATGTCGGAAAATTTCAAGAAGATGGGTTGTAACATGAGTGTATAGGTGCATTTTCTGCATTCACATATCGGCTACTTTCCAGAAAATCTGGGACATTATAGCGAAGAGCAGGGTGAACTTTTTCACCAAGATATTAAGGAAATGGAGAGAAGGTACCAGGGGAGATGGAATGAAACTATGATGGCCGACTACTGTTGGATGTTGAGGAGGGACAGTCATCTTCAAGGATCTGCAAGGAAGTCAAAGAAGAGAAAGTGTGAAAAAAATTAAATGAAATACTTTGGTTTCTTGTTTTGTTAAAATGTTGTCATGAAATAAATTAGGGGAGTTCTTGAGAGTAATCTTAAAATGTTTCTTGAATAAAAACTTACCTTGTGTGAATACTTTTCTACGCTCATTAGTAAAATTGTCAAAACATTACTTCTTATTTTTTGTAAAAACCTGACGTGATAGAAAAAAGGAAGTTATTTCTGGAATCAGCATAAAAACTTGATTCAATAATACCCACTTTTAAGAAATCACCTGAAAGTTTGAAAAGTTTGACTAGTGTTTTTTTTATAGCGCGTTTATCTTCAAATGGAATAACTGGTGGGTACCGGGTAACAGGTGACGGTTGAATGACCTCCCTCTGCAATAGTCCAACTCACGTGCCTACGGAGGATAATGGAAGTTGCAATAATCTAACGTTATTTGGCATAATGCATAGTGGCTATAGTATTTTATGAAGCTGTCTCTTGATCAAAGTGGGTGTCCTATAGGACAGCTTGTATTTATTGTGTTAAGGTTTGCTCGAAAGGATTCACACGTGGACTCCCAACTTGAATTTGCAGTAATTCCCCAGTTCCATAATTTATAGGTTGTTATACAAATTGAAACAAATTGGGCCCGTGTCAGACAGCCAACAGTTCTAAACGAGGAAAAATTAGACGAGATACGGGCTATCATGGAAAGAAGTCTAGGTATTGTTACTGACGAGAAAATAATTAACTGGCCTGTTTGCTTTCTAGATTTCAATCCGAACACCTTTTATAACGAAAGGTAGACGTAATATATTCATATTGTTTCTCAAAGATAGCATTATCTGGGGGGGGGGGAAAGGGCGGATCGATCCTGCGATACTGCATGAACAAATTCATATAGCAGCTTCCTGGGAATGGCGGGCGGGCTGTCAGTCGCGTCATTCATGAAAAACCCGCAAGTAGTTTAGTGTAGTGTGAGGGACGTTGGAGGATTCAGAGACCCTCGCACCTCGACCATTTTAAGCTGTCTGTTATACCCAGTATGGGAACTGAAGGACAAAAATACTCATGCCCATGGCGTGATTCCAACCCGCGACCTTTTGCACCATAGAGTGCGGAAGTCAAACGCCCCAGCGGCTGCGGCTATTATCCTGCATCATAGTCGCTAAGTCTTTAGTGAGTGAATTTCTTTATTGTACCAATAAGCAACGTTTCTCTATTTTTATGCTTAGTGTGCCTGGCTCAGCAGTAAACTGGCATAGATCATGGGTACAAAGTCAAATAATATGTGTTTGTAATACATTTATGGATATGCTTTTTAATGACAGTCTGGATCAGTGAAAACATTAGATATGTTACATGTTGGGGTGAGGGCCAAAAGATTTCCAGCAAATTATTACATTTCGATCACCCCAACACGCACATGGGGAAGCGTAGCTCACTAACGGCAAGAGGACCGGGACCTTAGTGTTTAGATTTTGGATGAAGGCGCGAGGTTTTAATATTGTACAAAAATATTACATAACACACATTACCTGGGATTTATTGGCAAATGTTTGGCCACTCTACATTACACTCAAGAAAACAGGATGAGGGGAGATGCCCCAAAATCGAGGACTGACCACACACGCGACTTGCTGCTTCAACTGCTCTCCCATAAGTAACGCTAACTATATTCCCCCCTCCAACCGTGTTTAACCAAGCCAGCCAGGCGGGGATGGTGTCATACCAGACCTGTTCTAACCAATGCTCGCTCACTCTCTGGAGTGTTCCGCGCCAAAGGAGGGATCATTAAGCCGAAAAAGTAATCAAAGGAACCCAATAATGCTATCGACAATGCAACATAATAATGCGTCTGGTAATAACAATGCTTACTGATATGCCACAATATTTAAAGAAACATTTACTTGAAGTGCACTCCATCTCTTTCGTTTATGGTCACCGAATGCGCTTTTCATAATGTAAAATAAAAACAAACAAAAGCTGATCTTCATTAATTTAGTAACACTTGCTTCGTCTTATATCGCAGAAAACAAGCCATGCATATAGAAAAATGTATGTATAACACTAACTGCTGTTGTACTATAAATTGTGCTCCAGAGTTGCTGAAATAATTAAATGTTTCACTTGTGAGTTGTGCAAGGACCTAAGGACTTTCTACTACAGAGAATCCGTGGAGATCCATTTTGTTATATGGCTTGAGCACTTCAAGTGGTTAAAGCGACTCGAGAAGGATTCGCGGAAGCCCACTCGGACAGGAAAAACGAATCGCTAGCAGCTATTTTTAAAGAACTTCATATGGCAACTGGGTCGACGGCCCACTTGTGATACGAGAGAAGAAATACTAAAGGGGAATAAAAATGTGGAAATGCTCGAGGGCCGTCCAATAAGTAAGTTACTCTATTTTATAAAAAAAAAACATTACACACGAATGATCAAGTTGAATTAATTTTATTTATATTGTACAATCCTTCTGTTGCTTTTCTGTTAGTCAACATGCTTTTCCAAGCATTTTTGGGGACGTGACACAAGTTTTTCCAAGCCAGTGTTGTACCAGGTCGGGTCCTGTGCTCGTAACCAGCTGTTCACTTCTGATTCATCTTCGTCACGGTGTTAAAGTGTTTACCTCCATGATGACGTTTGAGTCAGGGGAACACGTGAAAATCACTTGGGAAAAGATCTGGTGAATATGGAGGATGCGAGAAAACTTCCCAGTTGAATCTTCTGAGTTCCGCCTGGGTCAAGATTCAACTTGGAAGTTTTCTCGTATCCTCCGTATTCACCGGAGCTTGCCCCAAGTGATTTCCACATGTTCCTCCAACTCAAAGGTACGCACTTTTAACACCGACGATGAAGTCAAATCAGTGAACAGCTGGTTGCGAGTACAGGACCGGACCTGGCACAACACTGACTTGGAAAAACTTGTTTCACGTCCCCAAAAATGCTTGGAAAAACATGTTGACTACGTAGAAAAGTAACAGAAGGATTGTACAATATAAATAAAATTAATTCAATAAGATCAATTGTATGTAATGTTTTTTATAACATAGGGAATCTTAGTTATTGGACGCCCCTGGTAAAATGGATTAAATTTCAGGTACATTAGTCCATGGCAGAAGCAAAGTTTAAAGGTAGGTCAAATACGAGTAGTAAATTGAAGCAAAAATAAACACTGCCAAATGTATTTGATCATTCCATGAATTCGACAACAAAAAGTAATAACCAAACCTACTTACTCCAATGATAATGAAACTAAAGTATTCAAACAATGCAACAAGGTAATAATTAATTCATTTAAACTGTCGTAATGGCAATAGTGAAATTTAATTACATCAACAAAACGTAGTGCAATAAAGAAAATATGAACTCAATTATACAAGGTGGAAGGGAAATAGCTGTCTATAGATTAAGGAGAGATCCTACATATACTGAATGGTATATTGTAGTAACATTTTATCTTTGATATTTTCATCTTAAATTGACCATGTTCATGTTGCAAATTCACCACGCCTTATGCCTGTGTTGCTTTTGAATATTAAAATGTGCTTAAGGAAATGGAAGGTTTAAAGCAAACTAAATATAATTTTTCTCTGCATGTTTTTAAATAACTCGCTTTGTTTCGTACAATTTACCACCGAATATTCCGCACAAAACGTACCTTTCGTGGTACAATACATCTAACACCATGGTTGTTCCCCGAAGCCTTGTGCCATATAATCACAGACTTTCAAGCAGGTGGAATATGAGTGCAGGCAGATAAGAGCACTTCATTAACAATTCGTATATTGAAGTGACAAATACCTCGTAAACCTGAGACCTGCGTAAAGAAGTCAACTATTGCAGTATGTCCTTCAACACGGATAAAAGTCACGCCATTCTGCTAATGAAGCGCCGCTTCCCCGCTAATACCACCACATTCAACTATCTTCGCCGAAGGATTCGATACCATACCAACCTGGGAGTAAAGTTGGATAAAGGCTTAACTTTTCAGGAACACATCAGAGAATCAGGCCTCATTGTACCCCGTGCTCAGATCGGTGATGCCAGTACCTCTAAAGCTTTTCAGAGCACTTACAATCCCGTCCTACTGTACGCCTCCGAGATATGTGGCATGGCCGCAGACTCCAGTCTACTATGGCTACAACGTAGAGAGAGAATAAAGACCTCGGGTCATTTATTCTGTGTGCTGTTCCTTCCCCGTGAGACTACTTCATGAAATCTCGTCTCTTTTATACGTGGAGGATGAAATTAGGCGACGGGCCACAAAATTCTACGAGTCTTTGCCACTCCATCGGAGTGCCCTGATTCGGTCTCTTGGGGATTATAACCGCAGAATACGCCGCTAAAGGCAACACCGGGTGTCCCGCATGGTATACCAGTGCCTACGGTAACATAGGGACACTAGCAGCAGCTTGCAATCCTCCCCAAGAGATGCTTGGATTTGAAAATTTACAAGACAATCAAAACTTTGGAAACCACATCACACTAGCGTTGCACGCTTACCAGCAGCCGTTGAGGACAATCTTGCTACCTCCAGTCAGTCCCCCTACCTCATTCACACCACCACCCTGCAAGCCTCATCCAACTCAACAAGCGGTCAATCCCATCACCGGTAAGTATGGGATGTCCTCAACCTGCCAATGCTTCGATCGAAGCAATGAATTATGGAAGTGTTCGAATTCGGAACAGTTAAAGCTATTTTAATTTACAAAAATCTACTATGTGGAGCAATGAAAACTTTATCTGTAGTAAAGCTGCGAGTGGATTTATATAGTGAATTTGGAAATCATGTCTGGCACTTGCTAAGACTATTTTACTAATGTGATGATTATTATAATAAAATCATAGTTATATTTATTTACAATATATGTGGCGTGTTTTCGAAAATAATTTAGAATCCTAAGTTAACGTTCCGTTGTTTGTTCAGTGCAGCTTGATTATATAGGTATTAGTTTGTGCCATCTGGCGTGCGGAACTTGCAGTAGAAATTCGCTGTTCTTATATCTGCGATTGTAAGAATGCTCCTATTAGAGAAAATATGAAACAAATAGAACCTTTATTATCAACATTATAGACTATAACTTTCTAAATAAAAAAGACTGATAAATCTTAACTTGTTTCATTTCAATGATTATTTCATGAACATTATTTTAAACATAATTTAAAAACACAATTATCTCGTTAATTTTGTAGATATTCCTTATACTCCTCTACGTTTGATTTTCTCATATTGATACTAAAAAGACAACATGGAATGTCACAGCTAAAATGCTACAAGAATGTATTTTAAAGAATATCTTATAATGCTCAATCCATTTGAAGACCAGGAGTTTCAAGAAGCGAGAGATGCAAGAAACGCGAAAAGAAAACTGTCCCAAAACCTACCGGAAAATATAAAGTTTAGTGCAGTGGTTTTAAAGTCTGAAGAATAGAAACGATGTCACTTTATGTAATGAGAATACCCCTGTGGATTACAAATGAAGTTCCTCGTATTCTCTGAGCTAGAATTGGCATGCCTAATTAATAATCTCGTGTATATCTTCATTTGAAGCGATATCAAATCTCATTTCTGCTATTTTTATGTTTAAACGTAGCGTCATTGATTCTTGGTAGCCGAGTCACTGCAGAATGATACTCCAACCTCTTCAGAGTATTAAAAAAGGAGGAACCCAAAGGAGGAGGTGGTGCAGATATTTCGATAAACATTGAGTAGAATCATGGTTATGATTGGTTAAAAAACAACATTCCTTCAAACGTGATTGGTCGTATTTGCGGCATGAGTGAAATAGTCATGTTAAATCTGCAGCCAAAAGATTCTCATCGTTGGTGGCTATTGTTAAACGGAGCAACTAATGTAATGCTTTACGCCAAAGGGGAGTTTCCAAAGTGTATCCACATTCCTCGAAGCAGCAAAGTGTATTCTGTAGTCAGTGAAGCAAGATATGGGAAGGAATAATGCACAAAGTAGGTAAACAATTGGAGTATTTGGCTGAGTTGTTTTAGGGACCCTAACAAATTATACGCTTGTTGTGAACCAATACTGTTTATCGGAAAGGTAGAATCAGACGACTGAAAAATTGCTCAGTGTTTAGAGCAACCGGACGGAGACCGGGAGATCCGTGGTTCAAATCGCGGCTATGGCATTGAATTTTTCAGTCACCTGATTCTACGTTTCCAACCCTGTCCAACACATGGCTTGTGTGGAAGAAAAATTAATTCCATTAATGAGATAATAGTGATTAAGCTATAAAGCCCGCGACTTGGAGAACCTACAACATTGCAGGTCGCCGTTGGGGTATGTCATCTCAATAGAATTTGAGATCTCCTCATGGTTTACCGGGGAAAATGCGAATAAGTTGGGAATTTAATGTCGTACCGGCATGTTGCCATGGTAGCTCAGTGGTTAGAGCAACCGAATGGAGACCGGGAGATCCGTGGTTCATATCCTCATTATGGCATTGAATTTTCAACCTTGTCCAACACACGACTTGTGTGGAAGAACATTAACTCCAGTATTGTTTATCAGTTGTAGTTCAGATTTTAGTAAAATAGGTTTGAACCACATTAAGGATTTTTTCTGCAGGTGCTACAATATCACGTGAGCCACTACGACGGTAATGTCATTGTTTAATCATGGCTTGCAAATCTTATACTCCGTTATGAAAACAAACATGTGTGGCCAGTGGAGAATAAATAAATATCAAAAGACGTGTGCATTTTCAATTACGATCTGCCAGAAAAACTTATTTTATATGTTGATTTTATTTATTTTCACTGTATTTATACAAAACCTATTTTCTTCTCTATTTGCATACAGCCTTAAATACCTCGGGTCATACCGGCGATTTTTTACCTTAGGAACAATGATGTTCACTCGCTTTACAGTGGTGCTAATCTTAGCATTGGCATTACTTTTGGTTATTACATTAACTATCAAAAACCCGAGCGTTTGTTCTGCATTATGGCACACGATTATCTTAGGAGTTTTTATTATGTTATTCAAGATCCAAGTGTAAATTTAAAAGTCTTAGTAATCACAAGATTCCCCTTTATTCCGAAAGAGAGCAGAGAAATGGCATTGGGTACATTCAGCGGGCCAGGCGCTACACGCAGCGCTGAGGATTTGCTGAATGCACCGCTGCAAACGGGAATTTCCTGATTTGTTTTCCCGACCACTTAAACTTTGAATCCTTGCAGTGAAAGCACGTGGAAATACATATATTGTAGAATATGAATCAATAAGAAATTCTGCGATTTGTGGTTCCAGATTATAGCGGAAGATGACAACGATATTGTTGATGAAGTAATTCAACTTGAGGGTGCCAACGTTATGGCCATAGCTTATGGAGAAAACGTGGGGAGGAAATAGGACAGTTCATCTAAGAAACCTGAACTGTTTTGAGAAAACGTATGAGTTTCGGAGTCATTTTCAGATGTAATAAGAACAGGGATAAGTTTAAGTTGTAATTGATTCTTATGTTAATATTTTTAATAAAATACCGTAAATGATTGCATTTGTTGAATATAACCTGCCATGTGTATCAGATGCAACACGTGCAACAGTGTCATATCCTCTATTACTTAAGTAGAGGAAGTATTGTATTCCACCCAAAATTGATATCGAGATTTTACCAAAAACACATGTTTTGAGGCCCACAAAATTTTGAAGAAGGTTCGTGTGAGTATGATCAGCATAACTCAAAAATGAAATGTCGGAATATCTTCCGAAGATACGATACAAGATTTTCAAGAAAATCCCCCGCACCCATTCCCTTTACATGGAAAGCTTGTATTTTCTAAAAATAAAGCCTATAACGATTTTGATTATATTAGGATGTATTAAGGATAATGACAAATGGCAAATAAGGATATATGACAAATAAAATATATATGTTGATTTTTGAGGGAATAGCCTGTGTAGTCTTCTTCCTGTTGAAGAAATTTTGTAACATTTTGTACAACCGGTAGACGTTAAGCGGTAGACGTAAACGTAATACACAGAAATACTTTATTTAAAATGAGTTTTCTGTAGCACAATCCATTTCTAAATATCCGTTATTATTGGTTCAAATTGCTCAATACTTTGTCATTCACATTCTTTTAAAGTTCTATTGACATTCAGTTGTTTCTCGCGATGTCATGGAAACAGTATGAAATTTTAAGGAGCCAACATATAGCGTCCAGTTCTTAAACATTTGACTATTACTATTCCGTTTGCATATATAACGAAATTGTAATATAGCTATTTCCAGAAAGATTTACCTCGATTAAAATGAAGTACATAGAAAAAAAATCTGATGTGTTACACTCACATAACTTTCTCTACTCTTGTACAACCTAATTTTACAAACGCCTATTCTCCATATGCTTCATGTTAATCGAGATATCGAGATGTCAATCTTATTGGTAATTTTCTTGTAGATGCAAGGGGAATATGGTAGCTTTTAAGCGATAGTCAAATATTTTAACGCTGGTTGCTATGTGACGCATTCCATTCTCTTTGCATGTCCAGGACATAAAAAAATGAATAACGCATTTGAGAAAAAGTATAAGTATTGGAAAATTTAAGGAAATAACAAGCAATATCTCGAAAACGGTTCACTCAACAAAAGAAATGTATATGACATAAATTGTGTATTTTAACGCGATCTACATTTTTTGTGTAGTAAAATTTTGTCTATCTCTTATGGTTTACCAGTTATGCAAAAGTCGTTCACAATGAAGAATACTTTTGGAGACATTCCCAGAAAATTCGAGATATACATTTCATTTCTCATGACATTACCCTAAACATATGATATTTTCATCAAAATCGTTAGAGCCATTTTTGAGAAAATTAAAATTTTCGAAAAATCTTCCATGTAAAGGGTAGTCTGGGGTGGGGGGATTTTCTTGAAAACCTTCGTGTCGCATCTCTGGAAGATACTGAACCTAAATACCAAGTTTGGTGCTTATCCGACTGTTCGTTTTTGAGTTATGCTGTTCACAGACACACACACACAGACACACAGACACACACACAGACACACAGACACACACACACACACACAGACACACACACGGACATGTTTCCAAAAATGCTTTTTTTGGATTCAGGAGGTCTCAAAACGTGTATTTCCGGTGAAATCTCGGTATCGAATTTTTGGGTGGAATGCAATACTTTCCCTACTTACTATACGTAGTAGAGAAAGTAATAAGCTTTCATTAGAATAGTATGTAACCTCACTAATAAACGATGGGTGGTTGAATTCACCGATAGATGTGAACGAAACACATCAGTATTTTCTTTTTGCAGACAATGGAAGCCAAACCTATATTTGTATTCTGTAGATTATTATTAATGACCATGACCATGAGCATTAGCGTTATGCAGTACCTACATGCGGTCTTGGTAACAACTGCCTACAGTGTTATGGTTTCTTAAATACTATAGATGATGAGCTTTTTTAATAGTCTATTAAATAATCCTAAGACTAAAACTAAGTCCTGCCGTCATCCATCCTTCTACGCAGCTTCTTGCTGCCAAATATATGGTAGGATACATCCCCTATTAAATATCGTCTGCAAGCACTCCGCCATTTTTATTCTTTCTGCTGCCTGTGCAGCGAAGTGTTTCTTGGCTTAATTCCCTGCTCCAGCGGTGCGCTACAGCAGGCTCTCTGAATGAACTGTTGCATAAAGCGCTGTTGCAGCGCTTGGCCCGCTGGATGTACCATTGTATGCCACTAAATTATGCCATACCTTTAAGATATGTTTTGTTAAATTGTGGAGTAGTATTGTGTGTAAACGATTGAGACACCGAATGACACGGACTTCCTCGGGTTGTCGAGTAACAGTTTCACCGATTGTTTTATGACCTATCTCAAGCGCCATGCCGGGCTTTCGCTCGTGGCCTCTATGGTGCAACGTTCAATGCAAATCACTTATTTTTAGAAAATTCTTGGATACACACCAGGAGGCCCTTTTTGTGCTTTTGACTGATTCTCTCTAGAACATGTAGATTTCTTTCACTATAAGGATGAATTCCTGGTGAATCTTTTACAGGAATTCTTTCAGAGGAATTGAGCACCATTTATAACGCGAAAGATGACAGTTATTATATTTCACTTTTATCTGAATGTGGAGTGGTGGTGGTGGTGGTGGTGGCGGCGGCGGCGGCGGTAGTAGTAGCAGTAGTAGTAGCAGCAGCAGCAGTAGCAGCAGCAGCAATAGTAGTAGTAATAGGAGGAGTAGGAGCAGTAGTAGTAGTGGTGGTAGTGGTAGTACTGGTAATGATGGCGGTGGTGATGGTAGTAGTGGTAATAGTTGTAGTAGTAGGAGGAGTAGGAGTAGTAGTAGTACGAGGAGGAGTAGGAGTAGTACTAATAGTGAAGTAGGAGGAGTAGTAGTATTGGTAGTAGTAGTAATAGTGGTAGTGGTAGCATTGGTAGTCGTAGTGGTGGTGATAGTAGTAGCAGCAGCAGTAGTAGTAGTAGTAGTGGGAGTAGTAGTAACAGGAGGAGTAGTAGTATTAGTAGTAGTAGTAGTGGTAGTACTGGTAGTGGTGGTAGTAGTAGTAGTAGTAGTAGTAGTAGTAGTCGTAGTAGTAGTAGCGGCAGGAACAGAGGAGTAGTAGTGGTGGTAGTAGTAATAGTGGTAGTGGTAGTTTTAGTAGTGGTGGTAGTAGTAGCAGCAGAAGTAGTAGTAGGAGTAGTAGTAACAGGAGGAGTAGGAGTAGTAGTGGTGGTGGTAGTAGTTGTAGTAGTAGGAGTAGTAGTGGTAGTAGCAATAGTGGTAGTCGTAGTAGTAGCAGCAGAAGCAGTAGTAGAGGAGTAGTGGTAGTGGTAGTAATGGTAGTGGTGGTCCCGGTAGTGGAAGTGGTTGTAGAGCAGGAGGAGTAGGAGTAGCAGTAGTAGTAGTAATGGTAATCGTAGTGGTGGTAGTTGTAGTAGGAGTAGGAGTAGTATTGGTAGTAGTAGTTGTAGTAGTAGGAGTAGTAGTGGTAGTAGTAGTTGTAGTAGTAGGAGTAGTAGTGGTAGTAGTAGTGGTAGTAATGATGTCGTAGTGGTGGCGGTAGTAGCAGTAATAGTAGTAGTGGTAGTAGTAATAGTAGTGGTAGTAGTAGTAGTAGTAGTAGTAGTAGTAGTAGCGGTCCTCAAATGCTGTTGATCTCACCATGTTTTACATGTCATAAACTGATATTTTCACTGTTAGCAGCACACTCTCAGTGTATTGTGTCATTTTCCTTGGAAACGTCGTTCCATAATGTCAAATTTTGACAGCAATCTCGTGCAACTTAGCGGTAACTTTCTGGTTACGAACGCCTCTATCTAGAAACGGAAACTAATTTTCTCTTCTTCGCCAACGCCGTTGGATGTAACTACACGGTAACACGAGTTTGTGCTGTCGGAAAGAAGTTTGCTGCCACGTTTTTCTTTTCTGAAGAATATGTCACTGTCTTTCGTACGCATGTGTGTGGCCACATTCATTCCTTGGGTACAGCACTGCTAATATATAATGCCACGCCGTCTGGGAATCTACTCAGTTATTCATAGAGTAACGGTTTCAACAGAAAATATTACTCACAACGACGAAAGAATTGGAATATACATTCAAGAACTCGATGGGACATATGCAAAATTACACTTCGCCGACACCCACATACTGTAGTGGAGTGAAAGTCAATTTATGAGTTGCAGATGCACCAAAACTTCCAAACACAGAACCGTTTCATTGAAATAGTAATGCATTTAAGGGCATAAATTTAATAATACTGATTTTTTTGTTGCGAAAAAGCGCGGCACTATAAGAGAAGCTCCAGAAATGTGTAACACTTGAAAACAGTGAAAATACCACACACTGTTTAAATAAGTACAACACCAATCAGTATCTTGAATAGAAGATAAGCCTCTTGCTGCAGTTTCACATTCTTGAACTCTGTGTAAGGCATTGATTCGTAACAGTTCTGCAATTACCCAAAAGCAGTATGGACCACGAGATGCTCTCCTGGATCAAAGCCAGGAACAGGTTTACTCCAAAAGAGAATGCATAACGTAATGGTTAATAAGAAAATAAAAATGTATTTAATTTATTTTCGTATTCCTCCGTATTAGAGGAGCGTAAATACTTGAAGTATTTTCCGTTGTGTATTATAATTCTGTCCAAAATGACATGCTACATATGACAAAAATCTAAAACCTGAGTTGTTCAACAATTTTGAAAACTTAACGAGAGGAATGAAAGAATGGTTAAAATCACACCTAAAATAACGTTTCATAATTTCAAGGCCTATTATTTCCGTGCTCGTGTAGACATAAAATTGAAGAATGTCCCATTTTTACTTTCTCTACCACGTGCATAGTATGTAGAGAAGGTACTACATTCCATTCAAAAATTCGATACCGAGATTTCACTGGAAATACATTTTTTAGGTCCCGTAAATGTAAAAAAGTCTGATGTGATACGTTCACATGACCTTCTCTACCCTGTGTCTTTATACGTGTGTATGCAAACTATTCTCACTAAAGCTTATTTTTCTAACTACTACATTGTAATGAAATAAACATTTGCAAAAATAGCTACATTACACATTTCGTTACAGCTACAAAGAGAACAGCGATAGTCAAAGGCCTGGACGCTATATGCTGGCTATAAAATTCCATACTTCCATGCAATCGCGAGAAGGAACCGAAAATCGGTGAGACTTAAAGAATGTTAGTATTGAGGAATTCGAACCTTTAATAACGGATATCTCGGAAACGGCTTAAGCCACAGAAAAGCCTATTTTGAGTAAATTGTGGTTTTAAAGAGCTCTACATTTTTTGTATGGTACGCTTTCGTACTTCGCTTAACGTTTTCCAGTTATTCAAGAATATACAAAATTCCTTCCCAATGAAGAAGACTTCACAAGCTATTCCCAGAAAATTAAATATGTACATTTTATTTGTCATATGATATTTTAAACATAATCGTTAGACGCATTTTTTAAAAAAAATCAATATTTTCGCAAAATGTTCCATATAAAGGATAATTGGAGTGGGGGGTTTCTTGAAAACCTTCATGTCTTATCTTTGGAAGGTACTGAAACTAAATACCAAGTGTTGTATTTATCCAACTTTTCCCTTTTGGGTTATGCTGTTCACAGAAGCGCGTGCGCGCACACACACACACACACGCGCGCGCGCACACACGTGGACCTTTTTCTAAAAATGCCTTTTTTGGATTTAGGGGTCTCAAAACATGCATTTCCGCGAAATCTCGGTGTCAAATTTTTGGGTGGAATGCAATACCTTCTCTACCTATGTACGTGGTAGGATAAGTAAAAATCTGATGCGATACATTCAAATGACTTTCTCTATCCGCTTTCTTTATTAGTGGGTATACAAACATAATCCAAACAAACCTTTGCAAAAATAGCTACATTATACATTTTATTATAGATACAAAGAGAACATCGATAGTCAAATGTTTAAGAACTGGACGCTATATGCTAGCGTTAAAATGCCACACTGTTTCCATTCATTCGCGAGAAACAACTGAAAATCGGCGAGACTAAAAGAATGACAAGAACTGAACAATTCGAAGCTTTAATAGCGGATATTTCCGAAACGGCTTGGGCCACAGAAAAAAAGTTTATTTTAAATAAGTTGTGTGTTTTAAAGAGATCTACATTTTATCTGCAGTAAACAAATTGTTCAATAGTTGTTCATTCTTCAGTACGTGCTCATTCTTTTTAAGCCCCGTTGATTTTTAGTTGTTTCTCGGGATTGCATGGAAACAGTATGGAATTTAAGGATAGCATATCGTCCCGTTTTTAAATATTTAGCTATAGATGTTCCCTTTGCATTTATAAAGAAAAATATGTAATGTAGATGGCTATTTGTGCAAAAGTTTGTCTCGATTGAAGAAGTAGATTGAAAACCTTTTTATGAATAATTTGTACACCCATAATAAATGATAGAGGGTAGAGAAAGTTATGTGAATGTAACACATTAATTTTTTCAATGCATTTCATCTAAATCCAGATAATCATTTACAGAAATAATTTCAGCACGCATTTCGTTGTAGGTGAAAGGGGAAGCGGTAGTCAAATAGTTTAAAGCTGATCGCTATATGCTAGATTTGGAATTCCATGCTTGTAAAAATACAGGGTTATTCAAAAAGAAGGAACAGACTTTAAATATTCATTTTTAATGAACGACAATAGATAGCGACACATACGACACATCATTGAATATAGGAAATTTCAAAGTTTTAAGCTCGCACCTATTAGTTCCATTCAGTGCCTACAGCGGCGCTGGGTTTGTTTACGAGAAAATGGCAACGCCACAGGAAAAGACGTTTTGTGTGTTGCAGTATGCAAATAGTAAATCCATTGTTTTATTGCAACGTGCATTTCGTTGTGAGTTCAGCAAAGAGCCACCTCGTCATAAAAAAATTTACAATTGATACAATAAATTCGTAGAAGATGGTTGCGTATGCAAACGGAAAAGCACTGGTCGTCCTCGCATAACAAAAGGTGCTCATTTTTAACACATAAAATAAAAATTTGAACTTTCTTCTGTTCAGTGATGTATCGCATGTGTCGCTATCTATTGTTGTTCATTAGAAATAAATATTTAAAGTCTGTTCCTTTTTTTTAATGACCCTGTGTGTATTTAAAACGGATGATATATGTCTTTCTTTTTCGAGGCCAGTTCAGAGATCTATAAATTTTTGTCGCAGACTTTGTTTACATCCTACGATTTACTGGTGATGCAAAATGAAAAAAAATTAATTTATAAGAGGACTTGAAGGTTATTCACAGAAATTTTAATATACACATTTTATTAGCAACGCAAATGTTTTAAACTTAGGTTGCTTAAATTAACATTCATAGAGCTATTTGTAGGAAATCAAAAAATAACAATGTTCATGGAAAGTGTAGTTACATTTTCTTTTGGCAACAGTTTTGCAAGAAGCTGAACTTAAATAATAAGTATGACATTTACCCACTTGGTTTTTGAGTTACGTTGTTCACAGACCTTTCTTTCTTGTTTATCTCTCAGTCCCTCTCTCTTACGCTCGTAAATGTTTCTTAAAGTTATTTTTCTTATTCAGGGGACCTCAAAACACACATTTCCAATGAAATGTGCAGATTTATTTCGTTCAGATTTGCATCAAGCTAAGGTGCAGGTTCAAAGCATGCAATAAGTAAATTCGTTTCCTCAACTAGTCAGTGAAGTAGCTGGAACTATGCAAGAAGTGATATAGAAAGTGAAGTTTGAAGAGGACGCTGCTTGTGAGTCACATTTTTGTACCCAAGGAGGACTTTAGTGCTTATGATAACTGGTTACCTCAAGAAATGCTGCGCCAGACATTATGGCTCTATTTCACTTCATTGCAGACAGCCTGTATGCTCTAAATCCCGGCCACAGACACGGTACATTAATGCTGTAAATAAAAATGAAACATATTCACGTGACCTATGATGCCGTTTTGCCAGCGATGAGCTATGGCAACATGGCGAGCGGCCAATGTTTGGACACTTGAACCGCTCTCTCAAATTGCTCTTGACAAGGAACGCTGCAGTGATGGATGCATCCTCCATACAGCGTTTGTTTTCAGCAGAATAAGTTGTCGCAACTGTTGGCTACGCACCAGCAATATTGCTGCGATGGCTTTGTGCATTACTTCCAACTCATGAACACACATTAAAGATGAAAACGCGCAAACAAAGACTGTTCCCCTTCCTCGGCATAAAACTCTGAAAATGCTGAAGTAGTTTTCATGAAGTTCGAGGGTATAAATATCCGGATGACTTTCACGACGATGTGAGACTCCCTCCTGAATCATATTCTCTTGGGTGTTTTCTAATACCGGTAACAGTAATGTGGAAACTTTACACAGCGTTAAGGGTTTGAGTACGTGTATTAGAACAGTGGGCTTCTTGTCGTCAAGTAGGGGATTTACTTAAAATTCTGTTTTCCAAATCACTGAAGATGAAGGCAGAATGCTTGTATTTTGCAACGAACTTCAGAAACAATCCCCTACACTTTATTTAATAATCTTCGAGCTTCTAGAACTCTAGTTACTTTTTTCGGGTATCAACATCTTTATTTGAAATGTTTATGTCCATTCATGCTCATGTTAAGAACAACTATGAAGTTATTATTAGTAATTTCATTCAGAAACCTCAGCTTATTATAAGCAATTGTGAAATATTAAAAATTTCGTCTTTTAGACACATGGGAAAAAAATGAGTATCTAAGTTGTATAACACAGAAGAAAGTCCATAGTTTTATCCAGAACTATCCACTGACAAACTAATACGATAACTCATTAATGTAATAAGATATCTAATTCACAACTTCTCAGCGTCAACACATTAATAATTTCTTTCTTTAGTATTTTTGTTCTAAGTTTTACGTGTTAAGTATTTTCTTTGCTAGTATTGTACGTATAATAATTAAGAGGATGTTAAAACAGATATATTCAAGATGTACATATGGTAGAGAAGAAATATATAACGTTATAACATATAAAGCATAATATAAGAGGGAAAGGCCATTATTAGCTGTAGAAACAGTAATATAAAATTACGAGAAATACAGTAGTATCCCCGTA